>JAZHRO010000039.1:105725000-108125000 GCA_037157565.1 Thalassia testudinum
AGGAGTGTTGCTGGGGTGTCTCCCAACGAGTGCTGAATTTAACGTCCCAGTTGGACTCAGAGTGAGGCACGAAGTTAGTTACCCTCCAGCAGGGCAACAATTTCACCAACGGGGGCAAGTTCATGAGTAAGATAGGGTTTTAACCGCTGCCCATTGACCGTAAATTTATGCCCAGATTTGGGATCTTCAATTTCAATGGCCCTGTTGGGAAATGGTCTCGAGACCAAGAAGGGACCAATCCATTTGGACTTCAATTTTCCTGGAAAGAATTTGAGTCAGGCATTGTAAAGCCAAACTTGCTGAGATGGCTCAAATTCCTTCCGTTGAATTCGGCTTTTGTGAAAGGCTTTAGTATGTTGCTTGAAAGTTAAGGCAGAATCATAGGCTTCATGACGGAGCTCTTCCAGCTCCTGGAGTTGGAGTTTCCTTTCTCGACCACACAGGTCTGGGTCGATATTACATTGACGAACCGCCCAATAAGCGCGGTGCTCCAGCTCCACGAGCAAATGACAAGGCTTCCCGTAAATGATTCTATAAGGAGACATACCAAGGGGAGTCTTGAAGGCGGTCTGATACGCCCAAAGTGCGTCAATCAGCTTGTCGAACCAATCCTTACGGTCAGGCCGAACCATTTTTTGGTGAATTTGCTTGATTTGCTGGTTCGACACCTCAACCTCACCGTTCGTCTGAGGATGATACGGAGATGCAATACGATGGTGTACTCCATATTTCCTCAGAAGTGCCTGACAAGAAGCATGGGTAAAATGACTTCCTCCATCAGAGATAATGGCTCGAGGGATCCCAAAGCGTGCAAAAATGTGGTCCTTGACAAATCGAGTAGATATGACATGGTCAGCATGGCTCATGGGAATAGCCTCAATCCATTTTGAAACATAATCAACAGCAACGAGGATGTACTCAAAGCCGTTGGAAGGAGGAAAGGGACCCATGAAATCGATTCCTCAAATGTCAAAGATTTCAGCAGCTAGGATGGGTTGCAAGGGCATCATGTCACAACGTGACATTGACCCTAACGACTAGCACCTAGTGCAATGTTTGGCATAATTGTGTGCATCCTGGTGAAGGGAAGGCCAAAAGAAACCACATGCAACACCTTGGCTACAGTTTTCGTCCCAGAAAAATGGCCTCCGCAGGCCTAATCGTGACAGAAGGATAGCACACTGAGGAATTCGCTGTCAGGAATACAACGACGGATGATCTGGTCAGCACCTATTCGAAAAAGTAGTGGATTATCCCAGAAATAATACTTTGCTTCTGCGATGAGACACTCGCGCTGGTTTTTAGGCCAGCCACGTGGAAGGGAACCAGAAGCAAGGAAATTGGCAATGTCGGCATACCAAAGTCCACTTGCCACAATAATTGCCAATAGGTGCTCATCGGGAAAAACTTCATTGATTGGCAGGGTAAGTCCAATGTGGTCAGGGTCCAGTCTCGAGAGATGATCGGCAACAACATTCTGGGTTCCGGCCTTATCACAGATCTCAAGGTCAAATTTTTGGAGCAGAAGGATCCAACAAACCAGTCTAGACTTGGCATCCTTCTTGTGCATAAGATGGCGAATGGCCACGTGGTCAATGAATATAATAACATGCGAGCCAAGAAGGTAAGAATGGAATTTCTCCAGCCCAAAGACGACCACCAGTAGTTCTTTCTCAGTGGTTGTATAATTACGCTGGGCCTCATCCAATGTCTTACTGGCGTAGTAGACCACGAAGGGGTGTCTATCGCGTCTTTGTCCCAGGATGGCTCCGACTGCAGGGTCGGAAGCGTCACACATGAGTTCAAAGTCGAGGGACCAATCCAGTGGCTGGAGAACAGGGGCCTTAGTGACATCATCATGTAGCTGCGTGAATGCTCGTATGCAGTCGAGGCCCATATCAAAGGGTACGTCGGTCGATAGGAGATGAGTTAAAGGTCTAGAAATCTTGGAGAAGTGTTTGATGAATCTCCTATAGAAACCGACGTGTCCTAAGAAGGAGCGGATTTGCCTGACAGAGCCAGGCACAGGTAAATCAGCAATCACATCAAGCTTAGCTCTGTCAACCTCAATACCCCTATCGGAGATGATATGCCCAAGAACAATTCCCTCGTGTACCATAAAATGACTTTTCTCCCAAGAAAGCACGAGGTTCACATCAACACATCTCCGAAGGATACGGGTCAGGTTGACAAGACAATCATCAAATGAAGGTCCGAAGACCGAAAAGTCATCCATGAAGACCTCAAGTCACCCACCATATCATGGAATATCGCCAGTATACATCTCTGGAGAGTTGCTGGCACATTACAGAGTTTGAACAGCATCCTTCTTAATGCGAAGGTGCCGAAGGGGCAGGTAAAGGTGGTTTTCTCTTGGTCCCGGGAGTCAATTGCCACCTGGTTATATCCAGAGAATCCTCCAGGAAACAGAAAAATTTATTTCCCGCTAATCACTCTAGGATTTGGTCAATAAAAGGTAGAGGGAAGTGATCTCTCTTTGTTGCAGCATTCAGTTTCCTATAGTCTACACACTCTCTCCAAGATGTAGGAGTGCGTGTAGGGATGGATTCGCCCCTGTCATTGACACGGATGGTGAGTCCCACCTTTTTGGGCACGACATGAATCGGTCTCACCTAGGGGTTATCGTTGATCGGGTAGATTATACCCTCATCAAGCCACTTAATGATTTCCATTTTAACGACCTCCTGCATATTAGGGTTGAGACGTCACTGCATCTCGCGGGATGGTCGAGCCTCCTCCTCCGTATATATATGGTGAGTGCAGTAGGAGGGGCTAATGCCAGTTAAATCAAATAAGGACCATCCAATGGCTACCTTGTGTTCCATAAGGACCTTTGTTAGTTTGCACACTTGTTCCCTGGTCAATTTTGAACTAATAATTATGGGAGCATTTCATTTGGTCCCAAGAAAACATACTTAAGCGTGTCAGGCAGCTCTTTCAGCTCTGGAGTGGATGGTGAAAGATCTGGCATTTCTTGGGACGAGAGTGTCCCAAGCGAATCAGAAGAAAGAAAGGCAAGAGGAAGAAGTTGGCCCTCAGATTAGCCAAGAAGAGGGGCATCTTGGATTGATGGATCCAACAAGGGATAGCCCCAATGATCAGTATGTGGGCTCAAGGTCCCAGTGTGGAGTTGCATTTCCATCTGATTTGGTGGGAAAGAAAGGGCAATCCGGTCTTCAAGAGGGTGGACCAGTGGTGAGTAGCCCGAATATGACTCAGACCATGAGGTATGGGAAGCGGAGAAAACCTAGTTAGAAGTCTGGTCAAGAGAAGGTACGGGTAAGGGGAGGGATAGGGGAACGTCACAGTATGTGTCAGTCAGGCGATGGTCTGTGTTCAAGGGCAATCCACAGCAGTCAGAATAGGTCCCTATAAGTCCGATACATGCACTGGCGGCCATGTCCTTGTCAGACATGTCATCCTGGATGCAATCGCAATCAAAATTCTTGGCTGCCTTGAAGATGTTTAGCTTAAGCTTCTCAGAGCCAATGGCAATCTCAATGCAACCCAACTCACAGTCGATATGGGCACGAGCTATGGCCAAGAAAGGTCGACGAAGGATGATCGGAAAATCAGAAAGTGAGCTAGTAACTTCCATATCCAAAATAAGAAAGTCAACAGGAAAGCAAAAACTGTTGACCCTAACCACCACGTCTTCCACCACACCCTTTGGTATTTTGACAGAACGATCTGCCAACTGTAACGTGATGGGAGTGGGTTTCAGATTTCCTAAGGTAAATTTCTCGAGCATGATGGTTGGTATAAGATTGATGGAAGATCCTAGATCAAGCAGAGCATGGTTAAAATTGCAGCCTTGGATGCTACAAGAAATAAGCGATGTGCCTGAATCTTTCCGCTTCGGTGGTAGATTTGACAGTATAGCACAACTCGCATGAGGCGAGAGGACCACTGGATTCTTTGTTTCTGTGACTATCGCTTGGGTGTAGTGTAGTCTTTGAAAAATCGGGCGACAGTTGGTATATGGTCGATAGCCTCCAATAGGGGTACCATGATTTCAACATCCCTGAATAAATTACGCAGGTTATCAAAGGCTTGCATATCCTTTTTCTTGCCTTTTGGCTCCCTCAATAGAGCCTCAGGGAATGGGACTGATTCTGGCACTAATTTGGGTGTACCGTCCTCACAAGAATGCAGTGCGCATCCCGAATGAGAGGGCGATGAAAAAGATGGGCCAGGATCAGGTCGAGGCGGATCGACGGGTTGCTTATCGCTCCTCGTAGTAATTGCATTGGACGCCGCGGGTCCAGTGGGATCATAAGGTGGAGGAGGGTTTGCAATGGAGACATAAGGGTGATGTGTTGCTGCGGGATTAGCCTGAAATCCCGGTGGAATGCTCAGAGCTTGCAGAATCTGATGAACCTGCCCTTGAGAAGGACGTACCTGTGGTTAAGGACCACGGGGTACAAAATTTCGTGGGTTGGGAACAGGTTGGGCTGGAAGAGTACCCTGAGATCGAGTTGCCATGCATAGTTGACTGATCTCAGCATTCTGCTGCACCAATTGATGCTGAAGAGAAGTCATGTTTTCTTCATGGCACTTAGACATTTCTTCCATCATTCGCATCAGTTTATCAAGAGGACTTGATGCGTGTTCAATTTGAGGTATGCAAGGACCGATGGCGGATTTGCCACAAGATTAGACTAGGTCCTTGGGATGATGGGTGCGGACAGTTGCATTGGCCCACCCACAGGGTTTTCGCGCTGCGGGTTACTGAACCATGAGAAGTTAGGATGGTTTCACCACCCTGGGTTATAAGTAGCAGAGAACGGGTTGTTCCCCAAGGCGCAAGCGTCTTCCAAGCCAAAAGACGAGTCCGCATGTATATATGCATCCAAGCACACAGAGGCTTAGTCCTCTATGTCGAAACACTGGCTTGCAGAAGCCAGATCCACATGACTTACCGAATCGCTTGGCACGATACTCAGTAAGGACGATCTTACAGGGTTTCTGGGAATAATCCTGGCATTGGAAGGATTAAGATTGTGATGAAGTGGTGAGGTGGAGGTGTTTGCCATAGAACGAGCGGGATTGGCCAGAAGCTCGTCCAACTTCTTGTGCACGATGGAGACTTCATCCAATTTTTGTGCGATAAGATTAAGATCTATGGATGAATGGGAGGGTCCCGTGTCAACTTCGTGAACATTGCGGGGTAGGCTGGTGCGATTAAAGGCGACAATGGAGGCATTGTTCATTGAATTTTCACTCATGTTCTCAAATAATTCAAATGCTCCATTCTCGTCTTTATTCATGAAATTCCCTCCGCAGGAAACGTCTGCAATCTGCTTCAAAGTTTCATTTAGCCCATAATAGAAGATCTGGGCTATATGCCACTTAGGCAGATTGTGGTGCGGACATTTCCGAAGGAGGTCATTGTACCTTTCCCAAGCCTCATGAAATTGCTCGCCATTTTGTTGCGTGAAAGAAGTTATAGCCCGACGAAGCGCATTGGTTCGCCCGATTGGAAAGAATTTCTTGAGAAATGCTGTTTGCATCTCTTCCCAAGAATGAATGGTTCTCCAAGGGTGCACAACCATTGCAACGCTTTATCCCGCAACGAAAATGGGAACTTTTTCATGAGGACAATTGATAACCCGATGTTCTTGGTTTAACAGTTTCGGCTAATCGGGTTAAGTCTTCCAAATGGAGAAAGGGATCTTCACTTGCAAGACCATGAAAGTGAAAGTTAATCAGGCCAATGACATTAGGTTTTAGTTCAAAATCGTCCCCGCCCATGGGGACCCGAATTTGACCTATGGTCCCTGTAGCAGCGGGATTTTGATAAGAGCTAATAGACCTAAGCTCCTCCCATTTAGGAGGGTTCTGCATTTCCTCCAAGGTTTCCCTAATGGCTTCAATATGCTCATTATACAGTTCCATTTGGGCTTGGAGGCGAGTTATGGATCTACGGCTCCACCACCACCTCGTGGGATTTGAGGGGAGCGGTTTCCTCTCTCAGGATTTGGGGGTGGGCGTGCAGCCATGTTTGTGGAGGATGATGACGATTCAGTTTCTATTCTTCTAGAATTATCAGACAATTCAAACAATTCAGGATTTTGTGACCTCCTCCCAAACATGCACTACCGTAGGAAGAATTGGGGAGATAAGAAGGGAAAAGGGGATGAGAGAAACAACGCCGTATGGGTACACTTGATGACAAATCAAAGCAATCAATTTCCTAACCTCTATAATGTGCCCTTAGACCTAAAGATCTAAGTTACCTACTATCACAACCTACGGAACCAAATGAGAGCATCGCGGAACCACCGAACCAGATTGAAAGGCCGTTTGCCTCAGTCTTAGACACCTGATAGCACGCAGGAACCCACACCAGCACGTAGGCGCTACACATAGGTAGTTAGACCTCCAATCCTTAATAGGGGTCAAGTTGCTACCAATTTTAATTTAGAGGCTTAGGATCAAGTGCTCCAGGAATGTGAAAGGCGTTGTATACGGGTAATGCCCAAGTGCATTGATTTTAAGAGTGTGTAAACCAAGCATGCAACGGGGAAATCTCCCCGAATTGGAGTTTTAGATAGTGAATGGCTTTTAGAATTTTAGCCTTAAGTAGTATGGATTTTAGGATTCCACTGTGTTACCAATTCAACCAATCTCCGGGTTTTGAGAAAACACAACTTCTTTTGTGCCCAACAAACCCTTCTTCAATGTGAATTAGTTAATGCATGCTAAAAATGTAATGGGCTTCCCTAGATGGAAATTTCTATGTGTGGATGCACGAGTCTATTTTAGGTCAATGTGAAAGGGAGCCAAAGCACTTCAATTCAAGTGCTCCCAATCACCGAAATGATATTCCACACAAGGCTCAACAACAAGATAAGGTGAAGAAAATTAAAATGTTGGGGTTGAAATGTTCAGGATCAAATCTAAGGCAATTGAAAAGTCGTGGTGGGGTTGGAATCAACTCAATTCCAAGTCTCCTCACCAAAAATGTGATCCCAAAATGTGAACAAATGAGGCAAGGAGGGATGGCAATCAATCAAATTTAACTTGCCTCAAAGAAAACTTCACACAATGAAGGATCCAAGAATCAAGATTCTTGGATTTTCGTTATGCGAAGTTTTGCGGGATAGCAAACAATCAACAAGTGGTTTTTAACCCACTTCCCCAAGGAATTCCCAAAAAGTGTTTTTAGGTTTTTTTTGTCTTTTTTTAGGTGACAAGTTAACCTAAGTTACTAAGAGAGAGACACCTACTTATTCAGCAATGTGGGCGAAGCTCCAATGCGGCGTCAGCGACTTCACGCTCTCGCTCCCACCTTGGATTTGCCCACGTCTCCGACTTCCTCTGCTTGTCTCCTCCTTGCAACCGGTTTACCTGCACACCAGCAAACAAAACACCCGTGAAGAGAAGGGTGTAAGAAGAGAAAATCAAAGGAATGAGAGTAGAAACTTACCTTAATTTGCGCCTCCCCGGCAACGGCGCCAGAAAAAGCATGGCATGACTCGAATAGGTTGTGTTAATATGGTGAAATTACCGTTGATGTTATTATAGTGGGTTAACCTAAATCGAGTTTAACCAGCTTCACAAAATTTTTAACCTGGCCTACTTAATTTTATCTTGGTTGCTTTTAGGCCCAAGGTCGATTTCAAGAAGTCGGGAATTTGAAGATCAAGGAGTTTCTATGCCTTTCCTAAAACATATCTCTTCCTTGCATTTATTATGTTTTTTATTTTTTTCTATTTTTAAGATTTTTTGTTGGTGATAATGTTGTCCTTGAGGTACACCCTCAAAATCAAGTCCTTGGCCTTGAGCCAAATGGTTCTTGCCTTGTAGCGAACTTGGGGTTTCCAAAAATTGGTCCTGTTATTCGCAAGATCGAGTACCTGCAAGACAAGAATTATCTTTTCTCTTTTACTCTTTTTTTTTATCTTTTTAAGAGCAAGAAATAAAAGATAACTGGAAACAAGGTAGGTTGCTAGAAAAGAAAGAAATACTTAGCTTAGTATATGTATAGATATATATAGTAGATACAGTATATATATATATATATGTATATAGTTATAGATTATATATAGGGGTGGAGGTGGAAGTGGAAATGGAGTATAGTACAGTGTCAAGTTGGTCCACATCTAGTAAGACGCAACCAACAAGACTGAGTTCCGCGTGAAGTGTGAGCGGATGTGTAGGAGTATGTGTGGAAGCGCTTGTTTTGCCCAGATATCGGGGAATATCAGCAACCGGTGCAGATATTCCCACGATATGATGCGCGGTGGAGGGACTAGTACACGGGAGTATGGGTGGTGAAGTGTATATATGGATATGGGTAGGTGGATGTATATTTAAACATATATATATATATATAACTATATATGTATATATAAATGTATATATATAGATATGTAAATATATATATGTAGATATATATATATGTATGTATATATGTATATATTTATAAATATATATGTGTGTGTGTATAGTTGTATATGTATGTGTATATATATATATTTGTGTGTATATATATGTGTGTGTGTGTGTATATGTATATATATATATATGTATATATATATTTATGTATATATGTGAGTGGATATATATGTGTGTGTGTGTTGGCGTGAGTGTATAAGGGTGTGTGTGAGTGTGTACAAGTGTGTGTGTGTAAGTGTACGAGTGTGTGTGTACAAGTGGGTGTGTGTGCGTACTGGCAAAGGAGGGGAGCGCAGCAGATAAGCCGTCTGCTGCGCTGCCCCGTCGTCTGATGCACGGGCGCAGGAGAGAGAGCGCGCGCAGTGAGCTAGGGAGCGCAGCGCTTTCTTCGTTCATGGGAGGGTACGGTCAAGTGCGGGCGAGCGCAGCACGCAGCGCTGCGGGCGAGTGCGGGCGACCGGCTGGAGCGAGTAGCGCCAAAGAGAGAGAGTGCGATGCCACCGGCTAAGTGAGAAACGAGCCGATGGCTACAGTGTCGCGTAGACAGCACGCTACAGTGCGCGCGCGGTCTGGGGACCGGTAGCGGTCAATTTCGCGCGCTAAGGAACGCCTGCACGCGCGGGAAGAAGCTGTGCAGGGCCTGTAGGCACGCACGGTGGCTGGCTGGGCTGCAGGCTAGCGAGTGGAGCTGTTGGAGCTTCTGAGCTTGAGGCTCTGGCAATGGCGGAGAGGATGACGGTAGTAAAAACGAAAGGTGAATCCAACACGCCCACCTTCTCACGAAAGAGCTGGGCGGTGGTGGAACTCATAGTGGTGGTTGTGGGACCACTGTGGGTTTTCTCCTGCCCACGGTGTGTCCCTTCTCAGCGAGAAGAGATACTGTGTATGGAGAGGGAGAGGAAAGGAGGTTAGCCCAGGGTGACGGTGGAGCTGAAGGTGTCTGAAGGTGTATAAAGGAGCATGAAGTGTCTGTCGCACGAGGGAGAGAGACAAGGGTTTATAAAGAGGTGAGGGCATGCCACAGCCATGCTGCTGGCAGCGCACCTCCTGCCATGCTGATGGCAAGAGGTGAGGCACGAAGAGGTGCGCATGCCCCATGCCCTGCAGCCGCACGAGAAGAAAAATTCAAAGTAAATAAAAAATTGAAAAATGGTGAAATAGCAATGCTTCACTTAATGAAGATGTTAATTAATGGTAGTGGAATGGATGGCCAATTATTCACACTCTCCTCCCCTCTCTATAAATGCATGCAGTCGTCTATTTACAAATGCGATTATAGCTATATAAGATGCAATGGCAGTGTTAGGGAATAACACAAGATGGCATATTTACTGGTGTATTTTTGGTGTGCAAACAAAGGGGTGGCTCAGGAGGAGGCTGTTGAATCTCCTCCCGCACAATATCCCGGATCAACTGAGTGAGGTCCTGGGCCTAAATGCCCAAAAGAAGGGGTGGACAGGCTACTTCCTCTAGTCTGGCACGTCTGCCCCTGCGAACATGCCCACAGCCACGACCGCGACCTGCCTCGGGAACTACTCGATGAGGCATCTCCTACAAGGAGATCAAAAGAAGGAGCGGAAACTGTCAGTGATTTCAGGCTAACTCTGGAAGAAAGATGACTCGAAGCGACTAACAAGGAAACATGTTGTGATGGCTATCCTAGCTATATGCACATGTGTGGTTACTTCCATACCATTTGGCTCATTTCTCGAGACGACCTTGCTCTGATACCATCTGGTTACGACCTAGTTCCCGTTCCCTACAGGACCCAAGACAAGCTCGCCTCGACTAATCCCAAGACCTAGTCGTCTAACATGAAATAGCCAAAAACAGGAAATAAACCACATTCACATATGCAACATAGCTAAACAGAAGAAAAAACGAGATAGAAAGGTACTACAAAACTAAATGTTTCAACAAAAGCATGCCATCACAACGTAAACAGAGGAAATAAGGTCAATTACAACATGCTAGCACAAAGCTAAAGTACTCACTACAGAAGTACAAGAAATAGAAGTGCGAGAAAAACAGTAGAACAGCCTGGTACACTATTGCTGGGCTCGGCTGGGCCCAGCACCTCGGGCTGCTCACTTCACTGACCTGAACAAGGGTACAACAAGAGACGGAGTCAACAAACGCTGAGTAGAGTGGTGGATATACAATTTACATGCAACTGATTTTAAAACAAGCAACTAAGTTTATTTCTTATTTCCATTTATCTCACTTGGTATTTCATATTATTTATTCTACACAGGATCCATGTATTTCTTGATCTCGCCTGTTCCTCGTGGGAATGATCTTGATTGTAGTCTTTTCTGTGGTGTAGGAGGTACCCGTGGTGCTCTCCTAGCCGGGAGAGTCCCCTGCGATAGTTCTACATCCAGTCAACCACCCCGAGGTCACTGTCGCAACGTAGCGGTGACTACGGCATGCGCAATAAGCACACGGTCAGTCGTTTCCGCTAGCGGGTACACCCAAAGGTACAGCACATAACAACACAGGGCCTTGCCCTCTCAGAACAGGGGTCTCACCCCTCAGAACCAACCAAGGTTCTCGCCCCTCCACAGTCCGCGTACCCTCATCTGACTACCCCAGTTTGCCTAGAGGGCCTAAAAAGTCGGTGTAGGTTGGCTAGTCCTAACCTCGGGTCCCGTTCGGTGGCTAGCTCCCTCCCTACACTAGTAGCTCACCTCGGTACCACAAACGCGAGGGCTGACAAGAGTCAGTGTAGAGTGGCCAATCCTAACCCCGGGTCCCAACCCAAGGGCGGCTAGCTCCGCTCTACACTAGAAACACCACTGCGCTCCTTGGTACCACATACACAAGGGCCAGCTCTCTTCCCGTCCACACACAGGATTCCTTTCCATAACCAGGAGTTCTCCTCCTAATTCCCCGTAGGGTTCATGCGCTGTATTCGTTCCATTTATCAGTATTCAGATCACATGGTTCATAACTCGTTTCTCATCCATATACAGGCAGTTCGTGTTTTCACAATTCAATTCTCAATCATATGCAGGCAACTTGTGGTTTCATATTTCAATTCTCATTCATATACTGGCAACTTGTGTTTTCACAGTTCAATTCTCATTCACATATAGGCAACTCATGTTTTAACATGCATCTCAAATAAACAGAGCAGCTCAACCATTCTCATTTGTTTTTACCCTAGGGTTCATTTCTCATCCTAGGGTTTACTCAAGTATTCTAAACATGCTCTTTCATTGTGTAAATCTTAATGTTAAGGTAAACCACTCTACCAAGAAACACGGGAGTAATGGGGGCTCAAACTGCAGACCCAGGCATCTCTGTGAGCCCCAAACACGCAGCAGGCTGAAATCCTATACCAGGGAATACATCACAAAAGAAGAGTTTAGAATAGTCTATAACAGACTCTAATACGTAGAGGAACTCTAGAGGAAGGTACAGGTACATCATTTGCATAAAACGGACCCCGATCGAACCCTAAACGAGTCAAAAATGTGCATACTGGTCAAAATCAGATGTCTGGGAATAATCCCAGATGTCTTAAAAGATGTCAGATCTTACCTTGTGTCTATTGCGATATCCTCAAACGTCCGGAGCCCTCCGCGATCATCTGAGGTGGGTTGCAGACGTCTAACCCTCCTTCCGGTCATCTAGAGGTACGATTAGACATCTGGCAATGTGTCCAAACGCCCAAAAGCACCACAAAGTGTGCACCCCACGCCTTTCCAACAGCCTGTCCCCTGCGTACATACGCACAGACCTAAAGCAGGCTGGAAAAGATCTCTGCGGTGAGGCCTACATGGCCGTAATCGGACAAAAGTACGTACCTTAGCACTGCGTGTGCTTTCAGAAGTCGGACTCCAGTCCCGGACATCCTGTTGTCGCCACGGACGTCTGATCGATGCTCTAAACCTCTGATACTGGAAAAATTCCAATACCAGAACCACTCCCATGAGCTGTCTCCTTCATAAGCTCCCTACAGGAGCTTTCGCAGTTCCTCCAACGGCTACAGAGGGCTGGGAGGTCGCCTACCCGAGCCCCTCCTCAGGTGCGTGCCCGCCGTCGACCCTGCGAGCTCCACCGAGCTCCCTCCAAGCTTCAGCAAGGCTCTCCGACTCCACACGAACTCCTCGAAGGTCCATCGACCTTGGTCCTCCTCCTCTCACGCCCTTCCTTTCTGTCTCTCCCTCTCATTTTCTCTCACTCACGCTCTCTCTCTCTCTCACTCTCCCTCATTGACCCTTGCTCGGCCTCGCTCCTCCTCGCCGCGACTGCACGGGTAATCTGGACAGGGAGGTAGCGGTGGCTAGTGGAGATGGATGGAGTGGTGTGGAGGAGGGGGTTAAATAAGAGAGAGTTAGGGTTTGGGGTGAGGAGAGTGGAGGAGAGAGGAAAGCTCTGTGCACCACCCCACACGCAGAGCAGAAAGAATGTACGACATTTTCCTACTTTCAGACATCTAGCCCTTCATCCAGACATCTGGACAGACGTCTGACAGGTAGTCTATACATCTTAAACAACCCAAAAGGCACTGGGTCATTTCAGAACTCTCTCACTCCATTCTTGTATCGAGAGTAATATGAGTTCCTCAAACTAATCCAAGACTTATCCATGATAATCTATAAAAATAAAATAAAATCACCAAATAATTATAATCTGATTTTAATAGTATTTGTATTTTGATTAGGGTTTTCACTTGATAACTCATCATTGAAGATTTGATGATAATGTTACTTGTTACATGCAACCAGTGTCAGGAGAAATTTCGGCAGCATTTCCTTGCACTTCTCCAATATACTCCCCAAAACTAACCTTAACTACATTCCCAATAACTCCCATTTAAAGGTGCTTTAGGAACAAAGATAGGATCAGCTGGTATACCAGAGAAAAGCGAAAAGATGCTACCAAAATTCCTCTAGACATCAATTCCATGTAACAAGTAACCCTAAGTTATGATCAAATCTTCAAGGACCCCCTTAGTTCAGAACTTCTCTTAACTAAGGACGACAACATTTATGGAATGCTATAATGACAAAACATCGTGTGTGAAAGTGAAGTATACACACACTCTGCACTGTCCATATAACATGATCATAAGTCTCGACGGGCGAGTATTTTGACATGATTATCCCCTCCCAAAACCTGTAACATAGGGGTTAGAAAACCTATTGTTTGGCCTCAAGTACAACTAGATTTGTGCAAGTGTGTGTATTTATAAATTCATTAAAATTTTCGGTAGAGTATAAGAATTCACAAATTATGTGGGTACACCCCACATTCTAAACATGCATACAAATTGAAATTTAAGTGGGTACACCCCACATTCTAAACATGCATACAAATTGAAATTAAAGTGGGTACACCCTACATTCTAAACATGCATATAAAGTAAAATTAAAGTAGGTACACCCCATATTCTAAACATGAATATAAACTGAAATTAAAAGTGGGTACGCCACACATTTTAGTCAAGCATAAACTTAAAATTAAAGTGGATACACCGGACATTCATGCATACATATCTAACAATATAATTAACCTAAAAATGCATGTATTCATACCTTGCGAAACATGTGAATCGACGAGCACGTGTCCAACGACGAGCGTAACATAAATCAAATATCACAAATTAAATACAATAATTATTAATTTGTAATACAAAATAATTTAAAAAATTAAAGGATGGGGGATGAGGGTGGTTGGATAAGGAGGAGGATAAGGGGAGGTGGATGAGCTGATGGGGGAGGAGGGGCGGATGGGGGAGGAGGATGGCCAGCAGATGGGGGAGGAGGCAGTGGGAGGAGGGGTTGATTGGGGAGGAGGTGAGCAGATAGGGGAGGAGGTCAATTGGAGGAATGGGGCAGATTTGGGAGGAGTAGGGGAAGCAAGAGGGCTTGGAGGATATGGAGGAGGATGGGGTGGTGCCACAATGGGGGAGGAGGTGGTGGAGGAGGGGGTGGCGGGTACATGTAGAGGAAGAGGACACTACAAGAAGAAATGTCAATTGCAACAGAATATTACTGTCGCAAAAACATTCACTACAATCACAAAAAGATTTTTTGGACGGTAACATGAACCATCACAAAAAGAGGCATCCCAAAAAGAATTACCATCGCAAATGATCTATCATTTGTGACAGTTAAGAATCAACACAAAAGTCCTTACGTGACGTTTAACAACCATCACAAAAGATTTTAGGTGAGTTAAAAACCATAATAAATGACCTTACGTGACACTTAACAACCATCACGAAAGACTATACGTGACGGTTAAAAACCATCATGAAAGATTGTACGGGACGTTTAAAAATCATCACGAAAGATTGTATGTGATGTTTAGAAATCATCACAAAAGACCTTATGCGACAGTTATAAACCATCACGAGAGACCTTACGCAACGATTAAAAATAGTCACGAAAGACTTTAAGTGACTTTTAAAAACTATCATGAAAGACTTTACGTGACAGTTAAAAACTATAACAAATTTGCAACAATAATTTAACATCTCAAATTCTTTGGAGTCATTTCACGAAAATAAAATGGTGCTAATTGATTCACGACGACATATGATAATATATGAATCATTGGCTCGCAATAAAAATGTTGTTGTTGTAGTATAATTTTTATTTATTTACCTAATTTTTACTGGTTTATTCCATGTCATTCACTAGGAGACAGTTATTGATATACATCACTCTCTAAGTCCAATAATATTTTTAATTCCAAAAAGATTGATTTTATGTATAATAATGAATGAATGAATCAATTAATGAAAGAATGAAACAATCATGTACAAAAGAAATGAATTACAATGCTTGAAAACATTTATCTACAAACCAACATCAAAAACCATAAATAAATACTCTATGTTATCTATTTACAACTTATAATAATAATACTTAGCTATAGGTACCATAATAAGTAATTACATATACTATACTAACTTAACTTACTAATATCTACAGTAACATATAATGTATCTACAGTGACATCTATAAGTGTCACTATAACCTTAGAAAAATTATATACATAAGCTAAGGCAAAACTAATGTCTTTACCGACGTTTAATACTATCTACAGTGACATCTATATCTGTCACTAAAGGTATATCTTATTTATATACATAATAACTCAAACAATACTATTATACTATGTATACTTTACATATTATTTACCTATATATACATATTTACTTATATACATATATATATACAACTATATTATATATATATATACATATATATACTAAATACTATACAGACATGCACACACATAACACACTTGGCATTTTCCTTCACTCCTTTTCTTATACTTAGTCGTATTTTCCCTTCTCTTATCTCTCTCTCTTCTCCTTCTGCTTCTTTTATCTCTCTGTGTTTAACTCTCATGCACTTAGCCATTTAAACCTTTACGCTTAACACTTAGCCGTAGCAACACTCACCTCCCCTCAGACTTAATTACGCATGATTATTGTTCCTTAATGACAAAATTAGGTTTCTTAATTGGCAGCGGAACCAAACCTCTACTAAGGACCCGCCTTAACCTTTATTAGGCATATTTTAGTCTCCTTAATGGCCCATTATTGAGCCTAATCATGATTTTGCACACTGCACAAACCTTGGCCGTACCCCATGCCCACACCAAATCTCATGCCAACATCTTGTTTCAATGCTCAGAGGGAGGAGATGTATGTGTGTGCGGGCGTCCATAACGACTAAACTGCCCGTGGCAAGAAAACCTTATATGCGGCTACAACCGCTCATACATGAATGATGTGCTAAATACGCCCTTCTCCAACGCTTTTGCTTACGGCCTGTAATGCGTGATTTTGGGATTTTGGTCCACAAATCGAGGGCCATATTTGAATCCAATTTAAAATTAAAATATATGGTTGTGAAGTCCTTATAAAAGGATACATAATTATATAATTTATTTACACAATTAATTAGTTTTACTATATAAATAAATTAGCTAAAGCTTACAATTTATACATATTGATATATAGGTTTATTTCTTAATAAACATTTAAATTACTTAATTAATGGTCTAATTGGCCTTGAAAGTGTTAGAATAAATATTAAATTAATTCATACACAATTTTATGATATTTTACAAGTTTTATTTTAATTTATATAAATTTAAATATGTATTTTCAAGCTGATTTACCTATAAATTAGGTATAAATAGTATAATACAATATAAATTTAGTTAAATTAATTTAAATTACTTAAAATAATATAATACAAATATACAATATAAATTAGTTTAGTAATAACTTAATTTACTAATTTATTTTAATTTAATTTAGTAAACTACCTAATAACTTATTAAATTATTTATTTATTGTACAAATATAATTAAATTAGTTTAAAAGTATCCTAGTGTACATTATATATATATATAAATATGTATTTACAGTATTACTGATAAATAAGTTTATTTATAGGGGTTTCTATAATTATATAGCTTAGAGTACATATAAGTTAATTAAATTAATAATTAATTATATAATAAAGTTATATATACTTCAATTTATCTTAAATTCTTAATCTATGTTATAGAATACATATATAAGTTATATATAGATATCATATACATATAATACAATATTTACATATAGATTAGGTTTAAGTTATTTATACAAGTATATGCATAGTATACATGATAATTTTAGGCATTTTTGGGGTTTTTCTGATTTTTATGGGTTTTTTGAGTTTTATAGAGGTAGGAGTTGAGAGAGAAAGAAAGAGATGAGGAGAATAGAGTTGTTTTTGTATTTTTTTAGGTTTAGCTCTTTTATTAAGTTTAAAGGTATACTGAATCGTTGGCTGGTATGTTCTACCAAGCCGAAGGTTCAGATAACCTTCTAAATTTGCATACACTTAAAAATATACTTAATCCTACTCACTGTAGGTTTATTTTATTTTTTGAAATTTTTTTAGTATTTTTATTTATTTACAAATGAAGCTCATCTTAGGCCATAAAAGAGGTGTTCCAATGGAACCTAAGGCACTAAATGAGGGTAGTGAAGGTTGAATAGACAGAAAAGGATTTAGATATGTTCAACAAATGATATGGAAGAAGTGCAAACAATTGAACATGGTTTTCATCTTGATTTCATCACATTTTTCAAGGTTTGGGCAATTGGACACATGTTATAGCTAACAAAGACATTTAAACTCAGATTACAAGCAAACAAATTGGATTTAAAAGTCATTAAAAGTACATGAAAGCTTGTACACATGGTATACAACAATTTAAACATATCAGCTACTAAAATCCATACCACTGCCCTACTTAGTTTCAGTCTAAATCAAAACTAAACTGCTGTAGCACCAGCAACATCATAGTCTGTAGCTTCTGATATCAAGTAGCAGTATGAACTGCTGCTGATTAGGAGCTGAGTGGAACTCTCAAATCAAATTCCAGATGTCTTAAACAATTCAAATGGCTTCTGCACAGTCTGTCAATCAATTCCAACATTATGAAATCAGGGTTTCAGTACAAAAACACCCAAGATCAAACTTGGTAAAGTCTGATCTAGGATATTTACTGTCCAGATCATATTATGATTTCAAGTTAACACCAATTTGTACCAAATTTAGGGTTGAAAAACCCATGAAAATGTAGCTGCTGAAGCAACACTTTAATGTATTCTTTTGGGATTCAAAACACACATTAAACATTCTTAAAAATCTGACAATGCTTGGAAATCATTTTGCAATCAAATTGGGGTATAAGGCTCCACATTAAAAATTCTTAAACCATATTCTTCATTACAAATCAGAGAAAACCACTGATCTAAGACCTTCCTAATGCTATAGACAACATGAAGGAGGTGTTAAATCAATCCATTAAATCCAACCTAAATCCCAATTGTCTAAGACCTTAAGGAATACTGAAAATTCCCTAAGTTAGAAATTAGAATCTCTAATGCAAATCAACACCAAAAATCCTTGGTAGAGCCTCAAATCAAAAAGGTTGATTCTCCTTGGCTCTACCACACATTTAAGACCATAAAATTTCAATTCATGACAAATCCAATCATGGCTCATCTGAGGAAAAATTCATCACTAATCATCTTAGATTCACGGCCATAAACCGAATCACACAAAAAACATATCAATTCACTTGATCAAAAACCCTTCAAAACTCAATTTAATCAAAATGTCATGATCTTGCATTGAAATCCAAATTAAAAATAGATCAAGCAAATCGATTCCATTTTAAATCAAATCAGGGGTCATTGTGGAAAAGCTGAGATGAATGGGAGACCCCTAGATGGATTTTAAGCCCAAATCCTCATCTTAATGCTAGAGAGAAATGAAATGAGGGTTTGACTCTAATGGGTGAGTAGATTGCGAATTAAAAACACGAGGGAAATTTAGAATGTGGAATTTGTGAGATAGAGAGGAAGATCAGTGATTAGGTGATGAAATGAGTTCATCTCCTCTGATCTGAAATGATCAAAGGAGGTGTGAGTGTGGATTCTACACTAATCTACTCCTAATCTACATAAGCCATCACTGAATTTTGATCTTTAACATCTGATTTACTCCTAAATTACTCTAACTAACACTACAATTAAGCTAGAAAGCAGGAAATCCTAATCTAATCAGATGAATGGGGTTTCCTGGATCCAAAGCCGGTGGCTAAGGAGGAAGAATGGGGGAGGATGTGCTCCAGCGGATGGAAAACTCGCTGGTGGAGTTTTGGGTTGCCCTCAGGTGCTATGATGTCCTTAGCGGCGAGGAGAGTCAGAGAGGAAGATGGAGCTTCACCGCCAGTGGCAATGAAACAGAGACAGTATGAGGAAAGGAGCTAGAGTGGATGAATGACCGACTCAAAGGATGTAGGAGGGAGTCGATGCCTCATGCATGAGCTCAGGCAGGGGTTTAAGTAGGCATGGTACTGGATGAAAGCACCACAGTGGTGTGACTAGGCACTTAGGGTACTGTTTCATTTTATTCTCAACACAGTTAATTAAGTTATTTAGGCTTAATTAATTGCATCAAAATGTAACTTAGGTTAACTCTAATTGATGTTGGAATTGCAATGTAGGGTCAAATTAACCTAATATTTTAGCATTGAAGTAATTTTTTTACCGGTTGAGTCCAGGTCATTCACTGGAAGGCATAATTAGTAAATTGAATTCACCATTAATTCCTAAGCATAAGTTACTAATTAGTTAATCAATTAGATTTTTTTAATTTAAAATACTTTAAGTACATGAATAATTGTACAAAAGATGATTCAAATAAAAGCATGTAACATTCCATTAAGAAAGAAAATATTTACACATGTAATTTATCATTAAGGAACAAGTAAACATGTTTATTACATCAAGTAATTCTAATTAAGGCAAGAAAATGATATACAAAAAGTATATTTGCCTTCTACAACATTAAAAGCTCAAAATACAATAAAAGAACATTTAAAATACAAAATCAAGATAAATCAGATGTCTGAAACTTGTCATTAAACGTCTTAAAAAGAGAAGCCACAACGTCTGAATTCTTATTCTTCTTTACTTCATCAACCCTTGTTTTCTTCCTTATACTTTCTTTCTTTCTGTTATTGTCCTCTCTATTGATTCCACTCCTTCTGTTGTGCTCTCTATCTCTCTTTCTCTCTCAAGTTCTTCTCTATTCTTTTCTTTCTTATTCCTTTAGCCTTAACTATTCCTTAAGCTCTCAAATTCTCTTTACTGTGCTCTCTTTAAATTCCACACTTAGGTGAATTTACACCTAACTAAGCCCATTAATTTCTTTTTACTTCAAAAGTAAGTTTTTAGTGGGCAGCCCAAGCTCGTTTGAGGATACACAGCACCCGATATGGGTGAGACCAGACCCTACTTGATCTCGGGCCTAGTTGTTAAAAGGTGGTTTATTTTCGATTTAAAGTATGAACAGTATCCGACCTCCCAGGCCCACACACGCCCACAGGCGCACACACACACATGCGTAGACACATGCACATGCACACATCCGCACCCCATGCTCATAAGCTGTGCCCTGCGCTGACGACCAAAGCGTCCATATCACTTTTTGGTATTATACTATATCGAGCGCTCCATTCTTACCAAGGTGGGACTATCTTTCCCCAGTTCTGCTCAAACTTCAAATGAAGATTCCTAGTGATTGGTTGGGTGGAACTAATCGAGCAAAGGCTCGATGAAGAGCTGTTCAAAAGCTTTATCTAATTCATGCATCAATTTGATGCTCAGATGAGGATTGGTCTATCAATTCAGTGGATGAAGTTGGCTTTTTCACACAGCTATTTAAGCCTGCAGAGAAGATACTTCAGGTATAATTACCTAAGGAGAGAAGTTATAACCTCCAGATGAGGTCCGGACTCAATTTAGGAGGGGATTCCGCTTCTAATGAAGAAGGAAGTGAGGATCTGAGAGCTTCAGAACAGGGAAGAACTTGGGATCTCCGTTCAGGAGCTGCAGTGCTCCAATCTGAGCTCTGGAAGGTTCAGCAGGGAGATAACAACCCCCAGAAAGTATCTACACAACCTCAAAAGGTTGTTAGCAATCGATTCAGGTAGAATTGAAGATCAAATCTCAATGGAACCTCACTGAGCGGTGTTGGGTTCATTTAGAACCCAAACAGCTCAGAGAGATTAAACTCTAAAATTAGGCAATTAAACATAAAAGAATCATCATGACTGATCTCAGAAAACTTCCAATAGTCAATTGAATCAATTAAATATATAATTTGATCATTAAATCCCAAGTTGTGACTCAAGTTTGACCAAATCATATCAAAATTTGACTTTCCAAGTTAAAGAGTTCCAGACCAAATTAAAAGCCTATTTTACTCTAATTCAACCTCAGGAACTCATACGTAACCTCATATTTGAGTTTTAAAGACTACAGAAGACTTCTCAGGCATAGCCGCCTGAGAAGAAATTTTGCTTGTTCGACAAAATAAACTGAAGTCTCTTAAGCTTGAACAACAGTCGTAATAAACTCCTAAGGTGTTGAAGATGCTTCCTGACCTATCAAGCGACTAAAACTCTAACAAAATCAAGTTCTCCAACTCTGCCGGAGCTGAAGAAGACGACAATCAAAGAAAGCTTATACACATCAAAATAGAAAATTAATAGGTGAATCCTGATCTTGAGGTGTAGAGGAAGTATTCTGGAGCTTCTCGTGAAGTTCCAAGGGCTGACGTACAAAATTGACTCGCTGGAGCTCACCGGAGTTCTGATGAATCCGATTTTGAAAAACAATGATGAAAATCTCATCAAATGAGCTCATTGATGGGTTCAAGAGATTCTTGAGGTCATTCTGAACCTCAAGAAAATCTCAATTGAAGCAATTAATGAATTACATCAAATATATGCAATGAAATCAAAAAATGGAGACTTTGAGTTTGTTAGAACTCAGGGATGCTCCTCTCACTCAATTGAGTGAGAGGAAAGGGTTATATGCTTACGGCGATGGTCTATAGGTGATCTATTAGGTGTTTAGACTCTCTTAAGCTCGCCATGGACAGTGAACTCAAGAGTTGGGATGAATTTAGGCGTTTTATGAATAGGCGATTAATTCTTCAATTAACACATCGAACGGGGTCCTTGAGTGGTGTATATGTGATGGAGGGCCCCAATTGGGTGTGGTCTATCCTCGGTGACCTCCATCGTGGACAGTAGAGGTCGCTGGTGAATGTGGCGATGACTTAGGCGTAACAACTAATAAAAATGAGGGAGTAGTGAAATGAGTTCGTGATGAGAAAAGGAAGGTGATTGATGCATAAAAGTAGAAAAGGAGTGCTCCGGACAAGCTCAAAGAACTCGCTGGAGCTGGAGAAGATGGCAAACAATCTGAGCATAAAAGCCTAACTAAACTACTTAACCTATTGAATTAAAACTATGCTACACTTACCTATCCATCCCTACTGTTACTTGGACGAAAGGAGGTAGAAATCTCTGTCGAAGTGCGTAGCGGAGGACGAAATGAGAGGAATAGGGGAAGAAGTTCAGTAGGTGATTGTGCGAAGCAGAGATGAAGTCTGAACTCGTCATGTCGCCTGGTGACGTGGCGAAGGACAGCAAAGTTCATCGGAGATGTGGATCAAATGGAAAAGGTCAGTGGAAGTGGAAAAGGGTCGCCGAAGTTGGGAGCGAAAGCCTATTGTTAGCTACAATTGGGGAAAGAAGGAATTGGAGCTAACCTCTTGAAATCGGAGGGGTCAAGTGGTATTTATAGGGTTCGGCGGTTTTGAAGGGGGTTATATCTAGACGAAAGAGCATCTAGGTGCAGGGTAACTACCGGCATCTTCTCTAACGTCGGTGAAATTATCCTCTTACCCTAAATAGGATTCAAGAGTCATCCAGATCGTGGGATGAAGTAAAGAAGGTGAGTGCAAGATCTAGGAGCTTGGCGAGGAAGGTTTGACGCCGGATGTGAGGTGATCAGGTGGTGCCTTCACCGCCGCATGTCAGTCATTGAATTGACTAAAGAAGAAATGAAGAAGAAGAGGAAAGGTGTTCATAGGGACCTAGGTGTAAGAAAAGTTAAGGAACTGTGTATAAAAAGGACTCAAAGGCAATGAATCCTAAAGACTAAAACGTAAACTAAGGTTTTCAAGACTTATTTTAATTTAATTATTTTTCAACTTTTTATATACGATTATAAATTAGATAAATATTATATATAAACCTTGGATTTACATTTTTGACCTTTTTACCTTAATTTATTTAATTAAGTTAAGTTACTTAAGTTATTACATACTTAGGTATAAATTACGCTTAAGTTAATTTAGATATTAATTAGGTAACTAACTAATGATATTTTGAGTCCATTTATTAATTGAATTATTAATAATGTTAATTGAATTTTAATTAAGCATTTTTAACTTATTTTTAGGTCATTTATTAATTTGTCCCTTATTCTATACTTAACCCTTTTATAAACATATTCCTAGCTAATTAACTAGGGAAACTAATTAATTAGGGGTAATTAGAAGCCATGATGAGCTTCTCATCAGGTACAGACGGAGGGGATGGGTTAGCAAGTGCACGTGAGGTTCAAATCAAAATGCGGTCATTGGGTGGGATCTGGGAAGGTGGTGACCTCACGCGCCAAAGCACGCAAAGCTTCAATTGGATCTGGGCCACAAGATCGCGGGAGCAAGAGATGAACGACCTAGGTTTCATGTGTTCTTCAGCTAGAGTGGACTCGCGCAGCTACAGGACTTTTGGTGGATTTGCAAAGAGGCTCAAAGTGGCGAAGGGGTAGAAAGTTTACAGCGAGGCCCGTAAGTGGTGAAGAAACAATTCAGAGTAACCCCTAAGTATTTTCAAATATGTCCCTATGATTTATAAAGTTGTCCTTAAAAGGCTTTTATATGAATGTTATGTATATGACTTAAGGACCTAAATGTAAAACTATTAATGCAAGGTCCTAAAGATGTCCAAATGCAACCAAGTTTTTATTGAGACATAATTGAACATATTAGAAGTCAATTTCACTTTTGATTTGAAGTTTTGGGATCATTTGTGTGTTCAATTTACAATTGGATCATCATTTTATATTTATTAATAGAATATCTCAATAAATTACATAATTTAGCATTTTTAGCACAGATTTGATGTTTTAGGTCTTTTCTATTAATTCTCACACTTAACCCTTTCTTTATGTTAATTTGATAGTGTTTAATCTAATTTCTAGCTTAACTTAGGCATTTTAGCTATGATGAGCCACACCTCATCATACCCTCATGCTTAGAATTTTCTTAATCTATTAGCAAACAACTCATTAAAGTGCATAGCATTAAAGTATCAGCAAGATAAGTGTGATGAAATATCTATTTTTCTTTTCTTTTTCTCAAAAAGTTAACTGTTTAGAGATGATCTTTGAGCTGAAAGATTTTTCCGATAAACCAATTGTGTTTATGTCTAAGCATTGTGGGAACCTGTTGCTAAGGTATATTGACCAAAACTTAAGATTGATATGACATAGACCATCTCTCGACTAACAAGGACTTTTGATATTTAAACCTTAAGTCGAATTCCAAGACTTAGGGGGCTTTACAGAAACTCAAAAGCTAAGAGGTTATGGCTGTACTTAGTGATAGGTCAAAACTAACCAAGTGAATCTTAGAACTCAATCCCAGGGTTTCACTTCTTTTTAAGTCTAGGTTGGTCCTAGCTTCAACTCATGTTTTTGGATTGACTCTCAAAAATGAGGAAGACTCATACCCAACTCTTATTTTGTTGGTGGCTCAAATAATATTTGGTGGAACAGGGTATTTGTATTGCACCCTGAAAACATTTTTGGTGGAAAACTTGTATTTACAGGACTTGGAGAACATACTTGACTTATTCAAAAGAATGTCTTTTTCTGAAAATTCTTTTTGACTTTTTCTGATTTTTTTTTCACAAATGAATGTCAGTATGTCTCTGACAACTTTACTTGGTAGAGCACACTTATTTAGTGAGTGAGTTCTTTGGTGGAAAGAGCTTCTCCTATACACAAGACTAAAGACTAAGACAAAGAGTTTACCTGCATGCACAGGTAAGGACTCCACCTTCCCTAATGAACACTAGGGTTAAATTTCAAATTCACAAGATTTTTCCTAACACTATGTCGTGTAAACTAAGGTTACTTAGACTCCTAAGTCGAAGCAAACCAACGAATCATATACTGATAACTCAGGTACAAGAATACATCCTAAGTTAGGAGAGATCGAGGTCTATCTTGTCAAAACTTAAAGTGTATTAAGCCAAAGCCTTAGCGAATCAAGCTACAGTGCCTGGAAAGTCTAACCAGTAAAGGTTGAATGTCCATAAATACTTATTCTATTTTTGTTTTCAGTTTGAAGATCATAGTTAAACACTTATATTTTTCTTTTCAAAACTTTTCTCTCCTTAGAATTTTTCTTCTTCTTGGAGTTCTCCCTTAACTATAAAGATCATGTCCCTTACTGTATTTTTGGAATTTTTGTGTCTTTCATTTTTTTGTATTTTTGGCTTTGTAATTTTTTCAAAATTTTCAAAATTTTTCAATTTTTTTTGGTATTTTTGATAATACTATACTATATACACTATAGTGTGTCTACAATTGCATTTCAGTAAATGATTCACCATTTACACCCCCATACTTAAATGATGCAATGTCCTCATTGTATGAATAGGGTGGATGCAAATGCATGCTCTGCTTTCATAATCTTAGACTGGGTGACGGAAGGAAGTTGGAATGGGGAGATAGGAATCTCTATGCAGACGATTTCAAGTCTGATACAAGATCAGAGTGGAAAGTCGGCCTAAGAAGTGAAATGCATGACATATGTGGCAATGAATGTATGCTTAAAATGAAATGGTAGACACCTAATGCAATAAGGGTGAAAATAAGAAAGTTGAAAACAGCTATATATAGAAGATAGGTTTTGCTAAGTTTAACGCCTTCAGCTAGGCGTAAACCCAGTAGGTAATTCAAAATGTAGGAGCGAAATGGTAGAATTGACAAAAGATCATCTAGCTCAATGAAAGGTTTAAGTCTTTGACCATTGACAGTGAAAGGTTCAAATTTGTCAATCTCAGTGATCTCAATGGCTCTATTGTCAAAGATTCTCATGATTGAAAGGTCTGGTCCACGTGGATCTGACTTTCCCTAGGAAGAGTTTAAGTCTGGAGTCAAAGAGAAGGATTTTCTGACCAGGGTGAAATGACTTCCTTTGGATGTGATGATCATGGAAGGCCTTAAGCTTGTCCTTATAAATCCTTGAGCCTTCATAAGATTCATTCCTTAATTCATCTAGCTCGAAAATTTGTAATCTTCTATGATCACCGGCCTTCTCTAAGTCCAAGTTACACTTTCTGATGGCCCAATAGGCATTGTGTTCAAGTTCTACAGGAAGATGATCGGGTTTCCTGTACACAGGTCTAAATGGAGACATGCCTAATGGAGTTTTTTTAGCTATTCTATATGCTCACAATGCATCAGAAAGGCGAGAAGACCAATCATTTCTATCAGGTCGAATGGTAGTCTGTAAAATCTTCTTGATCTCCCGATTGGACAATTATACTAGTTCATTGGTTTAAGGGTGATATGGTGTACTAATCCTATTAGTTACCCCATACTTTTGAAGTAGGGACTGGAAATGTGTGTTCCTAAAATGAGACCCTCCATCACTAATGATGGCTTTTGGTGCCCCGAATCTAGAGAAGATAAAGTCTTGGACAAATTGTGTCACAACTCTATGATCATAAGTCCACGAGGGGATGGCTTCAATCCATTTAGAAACATACTCAACTACCAACAAGATATACTCAAAACCATGAGAATTTGGAAAAGGTCTCATGAAGTCAATGCCCCAGATATCAAAGATTTCGCACACTAAGATCGAATTCAAGGGCATCATGTCTCGGCGGCCAATACTGCCGAGAGACTGACAGCGTGGACATGCCCTACTATATTCATGTGTGTCTTTGAATATCGTAGGCCATTAAAAACTGCTCTGCAAAATTTTTGCATCAGTCTTTTTGCCAGAGAAATAATCGCCACAAGCCGGGTCATGACAAAACAACTAAATGCTCTCTATCTCCTTATCAAGGACACACTTCCTAATGATTTGATCTTTGTAGTGCTTAAAAAGCCATGGTTCTTCCTAGTAATACTGCTTGGACTCAGATCTAGGTTTGTCTTTTTGATATTGGACCCAATCAGAGGGAATGATTCCAAAAGCCAGGTAATTGACAATGTCAGCATACCAATGAAGATCAGAATGGATGAACAACAATTGCTCATCACGGAAGTTAAGGAGATATCGCTTCAGAAGGAAGGCAGGATAAGTGGTCAGCTACCACATTCCGCTTCCCTGCCTTGTCACGAATCTCTAAATCAAACTCCTGCAATAGTAGGATCCATCTAATCAAATGAGATTTCACATCCTTCTTGGTAAGAAGATGTCGAACTGCAGTATGGTCAGTGTAGACTATAATTTGGGAACCTAAAAGATAAGGTATAAATTTTTCCAGTGCAAATACTACAGCTAGCAATTCCTTTTCAATGACGATGTAATTCCTCTGTGCTTCATCTAAGGTCTTGCTAGCGTAATAGATGACTGTAGGTTTCCCGTCTAGTTTTTGCCCAAGGACAGCCCCTACTGCATAATCAGAGGCATCACACATGATCTCAAAAGAGTGAGACCAATCCGAGGGTTGTAGTATTGGTGCCTTGGTAACCAGATCACGAAGTGTTGTATAGGCACAAACACAATCATCAGAGATCTGGAAGTCTACATCCTTAGAGAGGAGATTTTTGAGAGGTTGGGCTATCTTCGAGAAGTCCGCTATAAAGCAGTGATAAAAACCAACATGCCTGAAAAAAGATTTAATCTGTTTAATCGACGAAGGTAATGGCAGGTCAGAAATCAATTTTACCTTCGCACGGTCAACCTCTATTCCTCTCTCAGAGATAAGGTGACCTAGAACTAGTCCTTCTGGTACCATAAAATGTGATTTCTCCCAAGAAAGTATCAGATTCACATTTATGCATCTTTAAAGGGCCTCAGTCAAGTGATCTAAGCATGCATCAAATGTGCTCCCAAAGACTGAGAAGTCATCCATGAAGACTTCTAAACAATCACCTACTAAATCGAAAAAGATTGCAAACATACACTACCGAAATGTAGCAGGTGCGTTGCACAATCCAAATGGCATCATATGGAATGCAAAGGTTCCGCAGGGGCAAGTGAAGGTCATTTTCTCCTGGTCATCGAGGTGAATTGACACCTAATTATAACCTGAGTAGCCATCTAAAATGCAGAAAAATCTATTCCTAGCCAATCGTTCGAGTATCTGATCAATGAAGGGAAATGGGAAATGATCTTTCTTCGTGACTTGGTTGAATTTTCAGTAATCAATACATACTCACCACGAACTAGCAATCCATGTAGGAATGACTTCTCTAGATTCAGTGGTTATGACGGTAAGTCTGGCCTTCTTAGGCACGACTTGAATAGGAATTACTCATTGGCTATCAGATATAAGGAAGATAATTCCATTGTCTAACCACTTGATCATCTCATTTTTAACCACCTCCTAAAGTGTAGGGTTGAGTCTACGCTGTGGCTGTCTAGTGGGTCTAGATCCTTCTTCAATGAAAGTCCTATGTGTGTAGTAAGAAAGACTAATGGCAGTCGGGTCTGAAAGGCTCCATCCTATGGCCTACCTATGTGCTCTCAGGACAGGATAGAAAAGAGTCATGATTCTTCATCAGATGAAAGATAAGAGTTTACAATCACAGGATAAGTCTGATCAGGTCCTAAGAAAACATACTTAAGAGAGTCAGAAAGAGGTTTAAGTTCAACAAATACAGGGTCAGGTGAAGGAGCAGGTGTGGAGATCTCAGAAGATCCTAGAGACACTAAGGGAATAGGAAGCAAGTCCTCAGTTTCTAAAGTAGGTGTCTCAGGGGAAGTGAATTCAGAGGCCAAAGGGTGTTAAGGTTCTAAATTTAATGAATCAATTAATATATCCTCGACCAACTTGTCTAATGAATCCAAGGAACATATTTCCTCAATCATACTACAGGATAGTCCACTTTGGGCCTAAAAGATATCAACTTTCAATTTTTGATCTCCGTAGTTTAATTCTAAAAGGCCCTCCTCACAATTCATGTTTGCCTTGGCCATAGCCAAGAAAGGTCTTCCTAGAATGATAGGTGTGTTTTGGATATCCTTAGGTACTTCCATGTCAAGAACTATAAAGTCTACAAGGAAATAAAAGTCCTTAACCCGCACCATAATGTCTTCCAACAATCCCTAAGGTGTCTTAACTGATCTGTCAGCTAATTGCAGGGACACCTCGGTTGGCTTCAGATTACCAACCTCGAAATGTGTCAGTAGGGAGGTTGGGATAAGATTGATGGAAGCACTTAGATCAAGTAATACTCTATTAAATGTGGTGTTACCTATCATGCAAGAGAGAAGAAGGGTGCCTGAGTCTTTCATCTTAGTAGGGAGGTTACTGGAAATGATGGAACTCACTTGTTCTGACAGGATGATTGGACTACTCCCTTTTTTAATCCTTACTTTATGCTTAGGTGTACATAGGTCTTTTAAAAACTTAGCATAAAGGGGAATGTGGTGGATTGCATCAAAAAAGGGGATGTTTATGTGGACTTACTCAAAGAGCTTAAGCAAATCCTCCTCAGGTGCCACACAAGCTTTCTTCTTTCCTTTTCCCTTCTTCTTTAAAGCCTCTGGAAATGGTACAGAAGTTGATATAGGAGGGTCATTGTTACGAACGAGTGGCTTCAGACGTCTGGGAGGTGGCCCAGACGTCGGACCAGACGTCTGGAACCCCTTCCAGACGTCTGGGATTCGGTTTCGGCGGCACGCGCGGTTGCGTCTGCGCGGGCAGACCTGCGGTCGTTTTTTTCCCTCTCTCCTGCGGGCACAGGCTGCCTCTGTCTCGCTCTCTCTCTCTCTCCCCGCGCGGCTTTAAAAAGCCTCGCCCTCTCCCTCACTCTCATCACCTCTGCTCCCTTCCTCTTCTCCTTCCAGCCGGTGCGCGAGTGCGAGCGTAAGCGAGCAGCGGCGGCGACAGTCGCGGCGAGTGCAAGAGGAGGTGCTGCGCGAGAAGAGGAGGCATCAGCCGTGAGGGCTCGAGCCTGCCGGGGCAGCGAGAGCCGGCCGGCGGGGGCGCAGCGGGCGCGGAGTGACGCAGGAGGCCTGCTACAGCTCGAGCAGCAGGCGGACGAGGCGCGGCGCGGCCGTGCGTCGTGGGCGGAGGGCGAGTCACGCTCTGATTCTGGAAGTTTTTCCAGAATCAGACATCTGGGATTCCAACCAGACGACGGGGAAGACGTCCGGAGGACTGTCTAGACGTCTGGTAAGTAAGTTATTTTTCGTACCTTCTTCCTTTCCTTAGACCGTCCATACTGAGCACGAGGATGTGTACGCGCAGGTTCTGAGATTCGCATCCAATGCGAATCAGACGTCTAGCAGTGGTGCCAGACGACTGGAGGGACTTCCAGACGTCCGGGGTGACCATCGGACGTCTAGGAACTAGGCCAGACGCCCCCGCAGGCTTCTGGACATCTGAGAGACCACGCAAGACAAGGTACCATCTGATCCCCATTTTTAAGACGTCTGGAAGAAGTTCCAGACGTCTGATTTTGCACTGTTTCGTCATTTTCGACCCGTTTAGGGCCCGATCGGAGTCTGTTTTCCACGTTTCGAGTTGCGTGCTTTTTGGAATTAAATCCTCTACCCGTCTACAGTAGTTGTATACTATTTTGAGAAACTCCTTGTGTTGATCCTTGTGATAGGACCCCGTTCCGTTGCAGTCTCGGGGGTTGCGGAGGTACGCGGGATTCCCGACCATGCCCCCAGTACGCCTGTTGTAACCGGTAGAGTGGCTTTTAAGTTTATTAGTATAATCTGTTAAATTATGGAACCTTACGGGGAATGTGCTGAGTTAAAAGAACTGGAACCCTACGGGGAATTAGGAGTGGAACTCCTGGAAAGAGAAAGGAATGGAACTGAGAAAGAAAGACGTGGTAGTGTGCTGTCTCTTGGGTACGTAGTACCAAGGGAAGTACCTGTACCTGTTTAGTGCAGAGCAGAGCCAGCCGCCCCAGGGACCCGGGGTTAGGACTGGCCACTTTGTACCGACTTGCTGGCCCTCGTGTACGTAGTACCGAGGAGAGCTACTAGTGTAGGGAGGTACTAGCTACCCCACAGGCCCCGGGGTTCTGCTAGCCTCCTACAACGACTTGTTAGGCCCACTGGACAAACCAGGGTAGTCAGGCGAGAGTGCGCGGACTGTGGAGGGGCAAGGCCCCTGTTTGGTTACTGTGGAGGGGTTCGACCCCTGTTACCGAGAGGGCTCTGCCCTGTGCTGGTTCCGTGCTGTGCTTTGGGCGCACCCGTTAACGGAAACGACTGACCGCGTGCCAGTGCGGGTTAGCTACTTGTGCGTTTATCGCGCATGCCGTAGTCACCGTTACACCTGTCCGTGACCTTGGGGTGGTTGACTGAGAGTAGGATCACCACAGGGGACTCTCCCGGCCAGGAGAGCACCACGTGCTACTTCTACTTTTTGGAAAAGTCTGCAATCAAGATCGTTCCCACGAGGAACATTCGAGATCAAGTGAAGGATCTGAGAAATAGATAAATTTTGAAATAATAGAAAGACGTAAATAAAGGAAGAAAGAAAATTAAAACCGCTACTGTACACTTTACTGTTTCTTTAGTTTAGCTGCCACTCTACTCAGCATTTTGCTGACGTGTTACACTCGTTACCTTTCAGGACCAGGTGTTGAGCAGCCAGGGTCGGCGGCTGCAGAGGACGCTTGGCCGAGTAGGGTCCAGTAGAGTTACCACTGTTCTCTTGTACCTCTTTTTAGTTCCACTATAGTGAGTAGTTCTTGTTACCGCTGTACTTTTCTTTACCTGCAGTTTCATATTATGTTATGAATGTTGTTCTACTGTTGTGGTGGTATATACTGTAGTGGTTTCTTTCCTTACTACTGTATTTTCTTACTGTTAGTTATATTCATGCTAAATGTGGTTTATTTTACTGCTCTTTTGGTTACTTCCTCGTTGGACGACCAAGTCTTGGGATTAGTCGAGTCGGTCCGGTTCTCGTGTCTCGTAGGGACTCGAGAATCGGGTCGTTACAGTCATTCCTAGGTTGAGAAGAAACAAGAAGAGGTGAATCAAATGGAGGAGTGGAAGTAGAAGGTCCAGGAAAAGATGTAGAAGTGAGAAATGGTGGATCTACAATGCTTCTACCACTCCTAGTAGTGATGGCATTAAGTTCAGCTCTAGACGTAGACAGTAACTCAAAATTTGGTAACAGAGGTGGTTGAGGTTGTGGATAGGAAGAATTTGGATCAGTGTAGAATTTAGGTTCATGCAAGGGTTGTGAGATGGCATGTGCTTGACCTTGCACTGAAGGTCTAGGTTGGACATACCTCTTGGCAGATATGTTCCTAGGATTGGGTTGTGCTTGAGATGGGAGTGAGTGTGGTTGACGGGATTTTGTCAAGTGTGAAAGCTAGGCTCTCGTCTTAGCTAGTGTCGCATCCTGTCTCTGCTGCATAGAAATATTATGTTGTTGCATATCAGCAAGAGCTTTCATGATTGACCCCAACTGATAATCACGTGTAGGCCCAGATTGAGAGTATTGGGCGGGCATGGGTTGGGGTTGCTAGTAGGCATGCGGTGAATACCCGTGTGTTTGTGGAGGTGGTGCAGAAGATTGGTGAAAGGTAGGTCTATGTGAATTTCCCGACCACGAGAAATTTGGATGATTCCGCCATCCAGGGTTATAGGTTTGTGCAAAAGGAACATTGTGAATGGCGTAAAGCTCCTCCGAAACTCCAAAAGGTGCAGGGAAGTTAGTGTAAGGAGGAACAAAGGTTCCTCCAACTGGTGAAGGATAGGAAAAATTGTAATCCGGTAGAGCAGGATGTGTCACAGAAAGGTTACTCACAGTTTCCCTCCTTGTGGGAAACTGAGAAAAAGTTTGAGGTACAGGTAACTGAGAAGAAGATGATGATGAAGGTTTAGATAAGAATTTCCACACTTCATCTACTTTCTTCTCTATTAAGCCCACCTTATCCAGCTAACTAGCCATAATTTCTAGGTCTCTATTCCTGAATTGGGCTTCATGTACCCCTGAGTGCAAGTGGGACTGAGAGGACTTTCTATTAAACACGCTCATTGAAGCATTTTTAATAGAATTTTCGGCCATGCCTTCGAAGAGCTCAAAGGCTGAGTCCTCATCCTGACATAGGAGGTTGCCTCCACATGCGGCATCTACAAAATTCCATGTGTCATCATAGAGCCCATGATAGAAGATCTGGACCTGTTGCCAGCGTGGGATACCATGGTAGGGACATTTTCTAAGAAGCTCGTGGAATCTCTCCCAAGCCTCGTGCATCTGTTCTCCTAAATTTTGTGTGAATGTGGTGATAGCATGCTTTAAAGAGTTTGTGCGGCCTACAGGAAAATACTTCTTTAAGAACTCATGTTCCAAAGAAGCCCATGTATCTCTAGGTGTAGTTTGTGCTAGGGTTCTAAACCAGAAGGCAACTTTGTCTTTCAATGGAAAGGAGAACATTTTCATCAAAAGCGTGTGCTGATCATGACCTTGCGGACCTAAGGTTTGAGCAAGATTTTTTAGCTCCTCTAAATGCTGAAAAGGGTCCTCAGAAGCAAGACCATGGAAGTGTGGTATCAGTGCTATGGTGTTTGGCTTCAATTCAACAACACAACCCCCATCGGGATAACGTACTACAGGCATAGGTTGTACAACTACGGGATGATAGTAATCCCATAGTTGAGGTCTACGAGATTGAGGTGGTGCCTGAGGGTTTCTAGGTTGATGTTGGGGTTGGGGGTTTGCTAGAAGATTAACAGCTTGAGCAAGCTGTTGCACCTGTTGTGTGAGGGTGTTCATTTGCAATTGTGTATCAAACAAGTGTTGCAGTGTAGGCATAGGTTCTCTCTCCGGTGGTGGTTGGTTGTGGAAGTTAGGGTATGGGGGAGGTTGGAACCTATTGTTTGGTGGTGGTGGTGATGGAGGATGTAGAAAAAGATGTGAAGGAAGTTCTTTGAAATTCTCGAATTGTGCAAAGTCTATGTCATCCTCTGGATGACCAGGGTGGTGGGTAGGAGTTGGAGTTGGAGGCCTAGGAGGTATAGGATTGGAAGTGGTAGGCATAGAAGTGGATGTAGAAACTTGGGCATCAGCACCCAAGGGAGGTACAAGCTCAGGGTTCTCGAACCTCGTACCTTCTATTGAGCCGATTTTAAAAGATGCAATTTTGAAATCAGTCACAACTCAGTAGGAAGGATATAATCTCAATTAATCTTAATCACAAATAAGAAATCCCGCAAATCTCACAATCAATCAAAGACCAATCTACCAAGCAAGCGAGAGAAACCAAATTTTTCCTAAAGGCTACTACATAAAAATATTAGTACGCAAACAATTGTTTCAATACAATTGTACGCGTCCTAAAGATAACCTAGCAAAGTGCAGACCTCTAAAGCCCACTGGGAGTCCGGATAAGACTGTCGTTCAAATCCAGATCCTATGGTTGCACAAGGAGTTGAGATAGAAACCTGTGTATTTATGACTTATGTGATCATGCTTTGTGCATGATAGCAATCAACACAGTATCGGTGAAAACTCAGTCAGGGTTTCAAACAGGCTTTTAATGTCTCCTTTTGAATTTGATTCAAATAATTAGAAGATGTTTTCTATGCAGCTCATCTCGCTTTTTAGTCCTTTTCAATTCAAGAGATGGTATCTTTAGTTAAGTCAAATGCAAGGATGGAAGGAGTTGAGAAAAGATAAGAAATGCGTACCTAACTCTAGCAATTCTACAATTGTGCAATTGACTTGTATGGAAATCTAGCAGGGATAATGCAACCTAACAATGGATGCCTAGAAGATGCTGCTGCTAAATAACGATGAGATTTCTTTTGTGATCTTGATTTTATAAATTTTTTTATTTTCTAATGCAACAAACAAAATCAAACAAAAAAAATCGATACAAAAAAATCACGTATAGAAAAATCGCATCGATGAGAGATGAGTCGAGAGAGATAATAAGAGTCTAGAGAGTCCAAGTTATTACGGAATGTGTGTGAGAATAGGCTCTCACAACTTATACCTAACAAATATAACCTAAGTAATCTTCCTAAGTCTATAGTACTACTATACTAGTCTAATGCAGCTCCATGGGAAAAACTCCTCCAAGAAGTCAAGTCTGAAGTGCAGCGAGTCCACCAAGAAGAAGATCTCTGCCTGGAAGAAAACACTACTACTCCTCAAGTGCTGCAACCAAAAAAACAAATGATTAGTAAGAATTAAAAATCTATATATAAAACGAATTAAAAGAATAACACAAATGTATATACAACAAAGAATATGAATAACAGAATCACTATATACAATGAATAAATATGAATAAATGAATGTTTATATACAAAAGCAAAGATTATTTACAAATAAAAAATTAAATAATAATTTTGACGTATAGAGAGTTGACTCCACGGCAACAACACCAAAAATAATCGATTCGTGACGACATATGATAATATATGAATCAATGGTTCGCAATAAAAATGTCATTGTCGTAGTATATGTCACAAATGCAAACCAAATGTCTCATTAATTTTTATTTATTTACTTAATTTTTACTAATTTATTCCAGGTCATTCACTAGGAAATAGTTATTGGTATACATTACATACAAAACCAGGATGTTCTCTCCCAATGACCTGTAAATAAGCATCATCATCTAACAACACTGAAGTAGAATTATGTCCCTCTAAGCACATTGTAAGATCTTCCATACATTCCTAATTAACATAAAAACTCAATTAGTTAAGCAAAAAATTATCAAAAATTATTTTATATATTAAGTTATTTATGCACATAACTAATAAAAGAATTAATTCAACAAACTTACATATTGGTTTTTGTACTCTTCATCATGCGAAACTCTTGACTCATTTGAACCTTCTCGACTTTTGGAATACTTAAAAAGATCTTTCCTTGAAGCTTTATTCCCCTGTTTTGCCTATATTAAGTAATTTAAAAGATTATAAGGATAAAATAAAAAAGTAAAAAAAATTAATTAATACTTAAAAGCTTATGATGTAAATGATGTAAATTTTATCTACCCATACGATGGGTAACACGTTGTTCCTTAACTCTATTCAACTTGTATCTCTCTACTAGAGACTTTAAAACAAATAAAAAAATTAAGGCTTAAAATGCAAACTTATGGTACAAAATTACAATTACTAATACTTAAAATCAATCCAAATAATTATCTTATAATTGCCACTGGTCCAATGATCTATAAGTTTACGCCAATCATCGGGATGTCCATCATCAAGTATTGTAGCAAGCATTTCCGAGATAGGAACATCTTTATTAAAATACTATTAAAAACATAAAAAATCAATTATTACATAAAAAATATAAATGTAAAAATTATAATTATTTTCCAAATTTAACTTACCCTTTCCTTCAACCTATATCGATAATTGCGATGGAGTTTAGCTACTTATTTCATAATTTGTCATTCGACGTAAGGACTATTTTCCCAACGAAAAATTTCCTACAAAATCAATCATCTATAACTTATAAACATTTATAACAAAAAAACTATTTTAAAATAATGATTAAATATAAGAAATTATACCTATAGGCACTTTAAGAGTTCCATCTTCATCTCCTTCATCTCATCAAGTCTAAAATCTCTCCAGTGATTGGTATAATAGCACGAGTTAATTTTCTCACTTTATTTTCAAACTTTTGACTATATGATCCAACACTAACGCCTTCCTTAATGTAAATAAAGATTACCTCTCCAGGTGCAAAACAATGAACAAAATTGCAACGTGCTTTTCCTCGTTTTCGTTTAGGATGTGTAAAAGTCATCTAGAAAAAAATTAACATATGAAAAGAATTTCTTATTACCATTATAAAACAAATAACTATTACAAGTAACCGATTGATTATTAAAGTCTCACCTCATCTTCAGCTTGTTCAAGGATCATCTAAAAAATATATGAAACAAATTAATCGATATACAAAAACCAAGTTAATCAATTATTATTGAAACACAATCTACAATGATAATAAAATAATTAAGTTCTACATAATGTTACCTCTTCATCTTCATTTTGCGCAAATGATCCTGTGTTGAACGTCTATGGGTTATGCGATCAAAGATCAGTTACATAAAGATTTATAATAAACATAATACATCAAATTAATCTATAATAAAAAGACATCATACTTAAAAATCATTAACAAATAAAATGTCACCTCGTCATCGTCTTGTTCGAAGGCCATTGTACCAATGATATGATTAGGAGCTCTAACACTAAGACATGTTTTAATGACGAGTATCTCTTGAATGTCGAGAAAGCAAATGTTCGGAAATGATCTAAAATATTATAAATAGGTGTATAAAAATCTTGAACAAAAAGGAAAGAGAAACTTAAGCAATAAACCTATAATTTTGTTATTGCAAAGGTTGGAAAAGGTGATATGGGCTGTTATTGCATCTGGTAATAATCAGGAGGCTCGGCTATGGCTTTGCAGCACCATATCCAACATTTCTTCGATTACTGCCCACAGTCAGCACAAGTTCTTTAGGGAGTTGCTGAAACTTGGAAAGTCAAGTAAGAAAGTAGCGGCACAGCTTTTGAGAAAGATGTTTCGGAAGAGGCCACAAAAAGTGGGTTCTGTCATTGGTAAAATGGGTTACATTCTTGAAAGCCTTTTCAAAGGTATGTCCCTTTCTTTGTACTGCATTTTGCTTGGATCTTGATCTGAATAACAAAATTTGTATTTTCGATAAGACGCAACTACACAGTTGGTTCTTCCAGTTCCCATTGGAGACTAGGCCTTCCAAGTCATGAACTACCTCTGACTAATGCATTGGGACTAGCTAAATGAAACTATGTTTAAAAAAAAGTATGGTTGGATGTCATTTTTTGGGAAGACAATTGTGCCTTTGTGAATCTTCTTTAACATTGTTATATTTCTATTCTTTTTTTCTGCAGAATAGTTTCATATTTATCTTATTATTGATGCTTCTAATTCGTATCTGATTATTGATATCGAAAGAAATAACACGTAGATCATGAGCTCAAAACTTGCCATAGGTTAAAGAAATTCTTCTTAAAAGCATTAATTGACATAAAATAACCATTTCCTTGATATTGCCATAGTTGATCTTTTTTTTTTTTTTGAAAACACCATAACTGATCTTGTAGTGGGATGTTTTTTTTTATGCTCTTGATATGGGTCACATTCTCTTTTATCTCTGTACAACCTGATAAAGACTCCACACTCCATCTTAGAGAACAAGGCTTACAAAGACACCAAAATACTCTCATCCATAGCCCAAAGAATTGAGATAATAAAAGAAAATGAAACTTGACAAAAAAAACAGACCATCAACTACCAAATGCCCACTATAGCGTGAGCTCCAATGACAATTCAGAATTTATATCCGCTCCACTGATCCAGATCTGCTCCAACAATCACTTTAGGCCAAAGCCAAATATCATGCAGCCAATTTTTTCTAATTAGGTTTCAGTTCCCCCTTATTCCTCTTTGATATTCTCTTTTGAACAGATGAATCCAATCTTGAATTCAAACTCTGAATGTAATCTTCCTTTATCTCCTCAATGTCCTTTCCCCTAAAACATTTGAAATGGTCTTCATAAAAGGATAGGCGTTTATCTGGACACCATTGAATCGATCTCATTTTTCAGGGAAAATTTTCCTTATATTCCTCATATTCATCTCTTTAAAAACTTGTATGTTTAACCTGATATATCCCAGGTTCCTCATTTTCTGAAATATCATCACTCATGTGATATCCAACCTAATTTACAGGTGCCACAGGTTTCTGTAAATGTACAAGTCTCATCTTAATCTCCATTGAATTGGATAGTTGTAAATAAGTTTCTGTTGGTGTGGTCTATTTTTCCTTGTTTAACCTGTGTTCAAAACTTGGTCGGATATGAAAGTTCATTATCAGAAAAGTCAATTTCAAAAAGTGTTTTAGCTGCACCATCAAGATTAAAAATCATGAGATGTAAAGTTTCCCAGACATTCTTTTAATATAGGCAAATCAGCCATTGATTAGTTCATGACTTCACTAAAAAGTATGGGAAAATTCATCAATAGCCATGGTTAGTTCAAACTACAATGATGATAAGTGACCTGCCAAGTTCCTAAACAATGATAATCTCTTATAACAATCAGTATCTTCTTCTTGGCGCCTAAATAGAGTTAAAGCAATCAACTGTCAATATTTTCTAACTCATTTTCTCCTCCAACCAACTCCCATAGCCATGTCCATTGCTTATATCAACCAGGTTGATTTGCATTCAACTCACATTTTCTATGACAGTGGAAAATGCAACTCACATTCAACCAGCTAATTCCACAAGGTTTTTGCATGAGAAATGCATACGAGCAAAGTTGCTCCCAAGGAAATTACATTTTGGAACTTGGAATATTGCCACCTTGACCAACAAAATGATGGACAACAATCCAGTGAATAGATCAAGTTTTTGATTTCAATTCTAGTGTCTAGTAATTTCTGCATGTTCAACATGATTAGTTCTTAATTTCTAGTATGATTGGATGAATTTTAAGGCTTGCATTTAATTCTTAACATAGTCTTGGAGATCATCCTAGAGGACCTAGTTTGTAGTTTTGGAAAATTTACTTCTTAAAGTTGGAGCAATAATCATTTCTAAATGGAGCTAAGCCAACAAATATAACCTCATTATCTTCTTGTTGGAAAGCTATTGCACCAGTGATATGATTGGAAGTTTCAACAGTGAGATGTGCTTGATGACAAGCATCTCTTGAATGTTGAGGAAGTGGACGTTCATAAATCATCTAAGAAACCATAAATAATATATTAGTTGATGTATAAAATCCAAACAAATCAATTACATGTAAAAATTCCAAACAAATCAATGGATGGGTGTCAGTTAGATCTTCTTGTTTCCCTGATTAAATAGCTTAAATTTTTCACTTGTTTTTGAAATATTGTCTGAAGAAAGGAAAAGTAGTATCTAAAGCCTAGAATAACTTATTGTCAGCAAAAATATAATTACCTTAAAATTTAAAAGAGTGAGATCAATCACCCTTTGAAACAATTTAAGAGAGTTAATGGAAGGAAAAGATGATCCTTGTGACATATGCAGTTTTTTCTTCTTTTTCTTTTTCAAAAGTGTGGTTATGGATATTCGTTGGTAGCATTGAGAAAAAATAAATTAGAAAAATGATTATATGAGTTGAATTTGACTTAATGATTCAAGTGATCCAAGTGATATATGCAGGCTTGGGAACCTTTTTAAATTCTAAAAGACTACTATATACCGTTACCTCTTCATCTTCATGTTACTCAAATGTCTTTGAATGGCAACGAGTCAAGCAATTAGGTATCGGCTACATAAAAATTTAGAATAAAATATAGTACATCAAAAAGTTGTAAAATATAAAGCATAATAAATAAATATCGCTAACAAAAAAAATATATAAGATGCTCAACTTCTCTCCATGCTCATCCCAAATTATATATCTTGGCCACAAACCATTTAATATAAGATGCTCATCCACATCTTCTCGATTACTCTTTCTTATGTTCATACAAATCTTACATGGACAAAATATCCAATCTTTCTTAACTCTAAATCTTTACATTGATCTGTCCTCATGAAATGTTCAATCCAAAAATGGACATACTCCAATATCATATACTTCTATGTCTTCAAACCATTTATCCATCCACGTCTTATCCGTATCCACCACTTAAAAAAAAGATCAATCTAAAAGGTCAGTGACTTTCATAAGTGAAAAAAAGAAACATTGTAAGAAAAAAGTCACATTTTCATACCCTGATGTGGAAAGGGACATTTTAATAATTAATGCAAATATTAAAAATATATCTTCTCTAACTAGAGGTACAAAAGAATGATTGGCTTGAAACCACTGTTAAAACTTCACAGGTCAATTTACACAACTAATCATAGTGATCAAGTAGGAACAAGCCGCATACAACTAATGCCAAATTCCAATTGAGCATTTCATAACTAATAAGCATTTCAAAACTAATGCAGAACAAGCTGGGAGAGAATCTAAATAAGTTACAGGTTCAGTTTCAAATTTGAGAATTCTTTTTCTTAACAATGCTTATTAGATGATGTTTCACCCAGCAATGACTCATTTTGGTGCATTTTAACTCTTCCTGGTTTCCTCTTCTTTCTATAAGAGCTATAGGATTTGTCCATAAGACTCTCGAAGCAATTGCTTTGTTAAAAAACATAGGACCTTTGAATTTTTCAATGACATGAGAAAATTTAAACTACAATTATTATTCTAGTTGGAAGTGAAACCAAAATGTGCAGGTGACTTGTTTTAGATATGCTTGTAGCTTGAATGGCAACATTCTGCATCCTGATTGAATTCGAAAGCAAGCTATGGGTGATATTTACATACCCATGCATCAATGTTGGATTAGTCAATACATTTTTGAAAGAGAATTATACCGCTGTAACCATGGATAAATGGCTAAGTATAATGTGTAGAATGATGGCTACAAATTTTTATCTTGCTTGGGTAAGTTTCATATTTGCGTTGTCTCGTAAGACTTGGATCAGTCTCACAGTTCATCCCAATTTGAACCTCTAACCCCTCGATAGAGTAGAGTTTTCAATGTGTTTCTTACAGTCTAAAATTGTTAACCCCTTTACGAGGCGATGGATGAGGCTAACGATTATCTCACCTTCACTTTGCAACTTGGTGAGGAGGGCGTAGAATGCGGGGAACGCCATTTCACTACCGCCCCCAACGTAATAATAAAACCCCAACAGCCGCCCCGCCCCCATTTGAAAGCCTCCGCTACTTCTTTCCGCCATGTCTCCCGCCGACAAAGCTCCTTCTCCTTCTTCTCCTACCCTACCATCCAATGCCGAAACCCTAGACATCCCCCCCACCACCTCTGCGGCACAATCACCGCTCGTCGAGGACGCAGCGAAGGCCCCTGAGGCGGAGAGGGCCGACCAGGGCGCCCCCTCTGGCGGCGGTGGTGACGCCGGCTGTTCTACTTGACCCCACGCGGAAGAGGAGCCCCTCGCACTCGCCGACGAGCTCTTCGAGAAAGGCTCGAAGGCCATCGAGGACGAGGACTTCGTCACGGCGGTGGACTGCCTCAGCCGCGCCCTCGAGATCAGGGTTTCCCACTATGGTGAATTAGCTCCTGAATGTGCAACTGCATACTATAAATATGGCTGTGCTACACAAAGCACAAGAAGAAGCTGATCCATTGGGAAATGTTCCTAAAGAACCTACCAATTCTGCAATTAGTGCTATTGTTGGACAGAAAGACAAGGAAGTACAGGGGGTTCTGTTACCAGCTCCAGAAGAGATGATGCTAGTAGTGGTGTAACAGAAGAAGGGGGAAAAGAAGAAGCTACTGGTGGTGATCAGGAGGCAGGGGATGGAGATGGCGATGATGAAGATGCAGATGATGTGACTGAAGCTAATGAAGATGATGATTCTGAGTTGGACTTGGCATGGAGAATGCTAGACATTGCAAGAGTGATTGCTAAAAGATGCTCTGAAGATACAGTGGACAAAGCCAAAATCTACTCTGCTTTGGCGGAAATTTCTATGGAAAGAGAGGATTTTGAGACTTCTTTAACTGACTATAAAAGAGCTTTATCTATTGTGGAGAACCTAGTGGAACCTGCTCATCGCAGAATAATTGAGTTAAACTTTAGAATATGCTTGGTCTTAGAAGTTGGATCGAAGATTGAAGAGGCCGTTCCTTATTGCGAAACTGCCATCTCTCTATGCAAGACACGTTTACAGCAATTGAAAGAAGAGTTGCTGAAGATACAAAGCTCAGCTGCTCCATTACCTCATTCTGGTGAGAGTGGCAGTGAAGCAACAGAAACTCAAGAACCAAACTCTTCTGCGCAAGAAAAGGACAAAGAGATTGAAGCTATTGGCGGATTTCAGACTGAGCTTGAGAAAAAACTCGAAGACCTGCAACAAGCAATTTCCAACCCTAAGTCCGTACTGTCTGAATATCTCAAGATGATATCAGCTAAGGCTGCATCTGGAGGGAAAGGTGCTGGTGCAGTGCATGCTAAATCTTTTGCAAGTTCCTCGCAAGTTGGTACCATTGATAATTCTTTGGATTCACCAGCCATGTCAAATGCTGCTACCAATGGCAGTGTAACCCATCTTGGAGTGGTTGGACGGGGTGTCAAGCGAGCTACGGTAGTTCTGCTTGCTGCGGAGCCTCCAAAAAAGCCTTCCGTCGATCATTCTGAGAAGGCTAGCAGCAGCACATCTGACAATCCTGATTCAGCAAATGTGGAAAGCACCACCAACACCAAGTAATTCATATATCTTCATTGATCTCCTTTAATCGGCTATTATTGAGGGAAGCTGAAGGCTTCAGATATGAGTCTAGGGAACCAATATTCTCATATAGGGTCATTGAAATGCGTTGGGTCACACTTGCTTTGTTGTACCATTCTGATTTCGAAGCCTCTACTTGGTATAACTAAGAACTTAGTGTCTGATATTCAATATATATGATGTATTTTTAGCTCAAAAAAAAAAAAAAAGAGGAGGTTGTAGAATGGGGCGGACATTGCTTTGATGAACAACACATCCATTGCTCCTTTTTGTGATCTTGTAGGGTGGATAAGCTATACATGGACCTATGTAGCTTCATACAGAGGAGAGAGTGGCCACTCTGGCTTGTCATTATTCTATACAATTAGAAACAATGTTATTTTTAAGCCTTGTACATCCCATGCTAAGAATGCTATTAACAACTTCAACTTTAGGGGGGAGCATTTGCAACGGTACCTTAATTTGCTTCTGTTTATTTTACTAATGCTATTGGATGACTACATATCTTTAGTGGTTGTCCTTTCACACACACACACACCAAAACCCAACCAAACCCAAACAAGGGAAAAGATTACAACCATATAGAATGATGGACTCTAGGTCTGTTGCTTTTATCGACAATGGTTTCACTTAAAATAGAAGTGAAATTAGAGTGGAAATTATTGCTTCTTTGTTGGTCAGGTTAATTAGTTTTCTCATTTTTATATCACTTAGAGGTTGAGTTACAAGTTATAAAATGGTCTACTAAATCAAAAGTATCACACGCTTGTGTCATTGAAATTTGAGCTATGCTTGACTCATGTCTAATAATGACCTCTGTGTTCCATATTCTATTGGGTTATTTCATATTGATTTGGATTTTTCCCCTTAGGAAAAACCTGCTATTTTCCATGTGAATGCTTTTCTGATAGAAATAGGATCTTGAAATTTTCTTAATTTTGACCTCATATTAACTGCATGTGCTTGCTCATGGTAATGATACAATTCTTTACCTGTTCTAGACATCCAAATTTGACCACTTCTTTAAAGCATGTTGCACTGAAGCTTTTGATGAAAGTTTATAATTTTCCCCGTTTCCATGTGATATTATTTCAATACATACTTGCCTGTAGTTTTTCCATAACAAATAGGGTTGATAGATGCAACTAGTACATTCAAGAGAGAAATAGATCCCATAAATCCTTGCAATAAAACTCTACTAAAAATTTTTGTGCCATCTAAAGAAAATATTGAGTAGGGGACATTGTCGTTGAAAATAAAAGGAGGCTGACTATCCTGTTGCTAGTCAACCAAGTATATTAATTTAAGCATAAGGAAGGCTTACAACAATTGTTCCCAACACGTCAACGAGGAAGAAATAATAGGGACAAAATTCTGAACATTATATACTTATAATTAATGGTAAGTGAAGATGACATGTAACATAACTATTGACAATATATACTTTTAATTTATTCAACATTAACTGTGAATATATTATTTACGATTTATGTTGTGTACCCTCCCCTTGCTCCTTTACAAAAAAAAAAAAGCATCTGCCAAAAGTAAACCCTACCTCCCTTTTGACTTGTTGAAGGATGATGATAAGCATATTATTTATCTTAAGTTGACATGAAAAATTATTACTCTTACTTTTATGTGTGACATCCTCTCACAACAATTTTAAGAAAAGGTGACAGCTTTCAGGTCACTCATTTGTAAATTCTGGCAATCCACAAATAGAGGCTACAGGATGCACAAGCCCTGACCATCGGAAGATATGCAAAAAAAAAAAATCCAAAAGAATGATTTTATCACGGTGTATTCCCCCGGTAAGGAGTGACAATTCTTCCATTGAAAATTAACTGGGGTCACATCATTACTGTGTTCTGGGAGGGTTCCCACGCCGCATCTTGTCACCTCCCCTTTCATTGATCGTTTCCAAAGGATTATGTTAAACAAACTCAAAAGTTATTCAAATAATCTCTCATTATTTATTTATTTTCGTTTGGGCAAAAAGCTTCCACTATTTCCTGAACACAATCCCATTGCCCCCAACCATAAACCCTATGAAATAGCAAGAATTATTGCAATTTCGAAGGGGGATATGAAGACAAACCTCGAAGGAGGGGCAACGTAATTGAAGGAGAATAGGGCACGTAATCGGGGGAGAATAGGGCATGTAATCGGAGGAGAGAAGTTGAGGTCAACGACAAGGACGTTAGGTGAGTGAGGTTAAGCTACAGTCACAGATGAGTAGGCGAAGAGTAGTAGTTGACACGCGATCGATGATGAGGATGGGGGAGGAGATGGTCGACGAGGATAGAGGAGTAATGCAAGCGTACGTGCGATGAAGGAGAGGGAGGGGAAAGAGGATTTTTGGGGGGAGAGAGGGGGAAGGAGGGTTTTTGTTTCTCGTGTGTGACCTTTTCGTCTCACAGTCGGGAGCTGTGAGTGGGGGGTGCGAGAAATTTTAGAGGGGAGAGTTCAAAAAAGGGAGAAGTATTGGAAGACCTCGAGTAAAAATAAATTATAGTTTCAAGAATTTGCAATGGTAAATTACCATGTCTAATATATATTTTTTTAATTTGTAATAAATTGTCACAAAAAGAGATTAATTTTGATATGGTAATATTATCACAAATGTCTATCGCAAAAGATATGTTTTCTTGTAATGGGAGTAGGAGGGGGGCTTCCTGAGGACGAGGGACGAAGCGACCGAAGGAGCAGCATCGGACTAGAAGACAAAGAGACTACAGGAAAAGAAAGGGTTCGAGGGATCGAGCGCTTGCTCAACTCATATTGTACGTTTAATGAAGGTTTTGTAAAAAATCGTCATTTAATATCGGGTTAGAGCACGAAATTTCGCATGCTTATAAATTTCGCAAAATATATATACGACGGTTTATGAACAAACCGTCGTGTAAGTAAATGAGGGCCCCCTCATAACATAACACAGGGTTTTAAGGGATAGTATACATGAAGGTTTTAATTAAAACCGTCATGTTGGAATACGATACGACGATTTTAAAATTGTCATATATATCATTGAAAATATTCTAATTCTCTCGAGGTAATATTCGATATAGAAGATAATTTCAACAATAACCATCTCTAAAAAAGCATCGCGAAAGCTTATTTTTCTAATAGTGCTTGTTGTATTTTAGTTTTTAGTTTGGTATTCGCATTCTAAATTCATGTCTCCTTGTGAGATAAAATTCTCTTTGTAAAAAAGAGGGGTTGAGAAATACTACCCTTGATCTAAAGTAATATAGCTGTATTGAGGTTATGACACCCTCATTTTTAAGTGGTACATTTAGTGCATTTTATTGACTTGGTCAACCAAAAAAAATTGAGAAACTTAGGTGATAATTTTTATCCAATTGGATTTTCACCTAAATTCCTTATACATTAATAGCTTGATATTGTGTAATTATTTTTATTTATATTTAATTTTTATTCAACGCTATTCACACACCCTCCCCCTCTAATACAATTTCAGACATCATTATGCCCCTTCTGCCTTTGCTTGTTGGCTTTTTGATTGCTTGAGCTCTATGCTCGGTTGCTCCAACCTCAAGGACAACAGTGACCCTTCCTTCCACAGCAAGTAGTGATGGCCTCACTTACACTAGCACCACAAACACACCCTCCGTGATCAGCTAGCATTTCAATCCTAAATGCTTGCTTTGTTGTCATCAGTGGTACAGTTGTCGTTAGGTTCTCATTCATAATATCAATAGGAGGATGCATCAACATGATCATGCGATACTATATATGGTTCAACTTATTGATAAGTTATCTTAATGTTTCTTCACTAACATATATTTAAATGGCTTCTAGCTAAAATACATGATCATTTTGGTACAAAGGATTAAGCCACGTACATGTGCTATCAAGACTGACCTTGCCATGAGAGTAGGCAACATCATGGATATCCCATCTACACATGCAAGATGAATGGTTTCTAAGTCTTCTAACTTGCAAGTTTTATAAATGGTTTGTGTTCTAACTTGTAAGTTATACAAGTAATAGATTTTCCAACTATAAAATATGTTACTAAATGTTATATTTGAGAGTCAAATTACATCAATTGAAATGTAATTGATATATGATGAAATGAAAATTCATATTAAAATAAGAGAGATTTCGAAGAGCTTTTTAGTCCTATGCTAAAAGTAGACAAACCACTTGATGGTGTAAAAAACTTCTGCTTCCTATGACTTATATAGCAAAAAATGAAAGATGAGACTGGAGATCACATCCGCACACGAGCGTGCCCTGCCTCAACCCCAATTTATACTCGGATGAGAATAAATTTGAAACTTTAAACTTAAACTCTTTTACTACGAATTTTTGATCTCACGATTTTTAGTAAAAATTAGTCGATCACAAGGTAAATTAATGGATCAATTGATTTTAGTCAATCAATGAACTTACTTTGATCAATCAATTGATTTAGTTGACAAAAATTAAATTTAATCAATAAATTAATTTTGATCTATCAATTACCATTTATTTTCATAAATGAAAATTTACATAAGTGATTTTCTCATTTTTCGTATTATTTTCGACCCTCCTTCGAGCGCCTCGTGGCCCAAATGGGCACAATTCCACCTGCAAGCCCACATGAACCGCACGTCAATCTCACGTGCGTACAGGGCCCTTCCTAACTGCAGGTGGGATACTGACGTCAACAGGAGTCAACTCCCGACCCAACACCTTAAGCGCACCAACAAGGGCAAATATATATATATATATATATATATATATATATATATATATATATATATATATATATATATATATATATATTTTCTCTTTTTTTCTTTTTCTCTCATTTGCTTATTTGTTTTACACCATTTTTTATTTTTTTCTTGGTGAATAACTCCTTCATCTCATCCTCTTTAATTAGACACCATTGTAGACTTCGTCGTCACAAAATCACGAAGTAATGAATGAATATATAAATATTTAAGAAACATATACTAAATATTATAAATACATTCTAAGCACATACATAATAACAAAAAACTAACAAACATAGGCATAAATTATAAAATATTATTAACTTATTAGACCATGATCTAAGGTTCTGTCACATTTCTTGACCAATCGTAGGAAGCTTTAGGCACGAGACTGAAGTTTAGCTCAACTTATCATCCTTAAACGGTAGGTAGTTTGAAAGAGTCATTGATGTTAATACCATTATCTTTTATATCTAGCATAATTTGGTTAAGTTTTAAAGTTAAATTTACCTAATTAATTATTGAAAGGGTATAATTCAATCTTGGTCAAATTAAAAGGAATGAATGTAAAATGGGTTAATTCTGCTATTTTAAAAGCAAATGCAAATGTAGATTAACTAAATGGTAAACCTACACTCAATTGAAGAAAAAATATGCTAAACTTTCCAGGAAATGGGTTGACATTGATCAATTTAGGATTTTCATTCAAATTGAAAGATATTTCTTAATTAAAAATCATAATTTCAGTCTCACTTTAATTTAATGGGTTCTAATGAAAATAAATATAATATAAACCTTTTAAAAATCATTAGAAATATTTCTTAAGATTTAAAACAGTCAGTTTTAGAAAATGAACTTATTTTAACCTAAAACAAAGACCAAGGGCAATATATAATATATTTTAGGTTAAAACGTAAATTGACCAATCATCAAAATCCAAAATTGAAGTCACAATTAGATTCTTAAAAAGTTGAGTCCAATTGGACTTCATCTTAACCTACTTTTCAATTTGGACCTTAACTTTTGAATTTCTTACATTTAAGTTCAAAATCCTTGCATCTTGGTCCCTAGCTGACGTCACAATAATGTCAGCCATTTTCGTCCTCCAGCCAACGCTTAGCTCATGCAAGCTTATTCCCAGGCACATTTTGGGGAGTGAGATCTCCCTTATTCCTCAATTAATTCCATCTAAATTTGGCCATGAGCTTCCTCTTTCAATTCCACGCATCATGACTCGATTCCCAGCTCATAATACACTTGCCTCCACCTAAACCCCAACAAGTGTACCTTTGGGGCCTCGGTCAACAAGTTTCAGGGGTTCCTAGTCACTAATCGGAGAATCGAGGCCAACTCGGATAAGATCCAGGCAATTGAAGACCTGCAACCACCAGGCATGCTGAAAGGGTTACAGTCATTGGTCTGCAAGATTGCTTCATTAGGCCGATTCTTGTCCCCGTCTTCCGATAAATATATACCCTTCTTTGAGTGCATAAAAAGGACAAAGGCTACAACGTTGCCCACTGGACTCCCCACTGCCAAAAGGCCCTGAAGGAAGTCAAAAGTGCACTTCGAAGTCCACCCGTCCTAACGGCCCCCCAACCTAAGGAAGTTCTTTCTATATACCTAGCTACATCTGCATCGACCATCAGCGTTGTCCTAGTCAACGATTGGGGTGGAGTTCAGCAACCCATGTACTTCATTAGCAAAACTTATCAAGGTGCAGAAGCCAAGTACACGGTCATCGAAAAGCTAGGGTTGGCTCTCGTCACCACAACCCGAAAGCTACGCCTATACTTTCAAGCCCACATGATAATGGTCATGTCCGACTACCCCCTTCAACGAATGTTACACAAGCCCACAAGGTCAGCATGACAAATCAAATGGGTTATGGAGCTAGTCAAATTCGACGTCAAAAATCAGCCGTGAAGGGCAATCAAGGCACAAGTCCTAGCGGACATTGTCACTGAATTCACTGATCCTGATGCCTCTCTTTCACTCCCTTGGCAACTATACATCGACGGCTCATCCATGACAGCTGGGTCTGGGGCTGAGGTAGCCCTAACCACCCCAGACAATGCTACTCACAAGTACGCCATAAAATTGGACTTCCCTGCGTCCAATAACCAAGCGGAATACGAGGCCATGATGGCAGACATCCGAATAGCTAAATCCATGGCGATCGCCTCTCTTGAGATCCACACAGACTCCAGCTGATAGCCAACCAAATAAACGACGAATACCAAGGTCAGGATCCGAACTTGATGTTATACACCGACAAGGTCAAGGAGGAGTTGGTGGATTTCAAGACCGTCTCTATTAAGCGAGTGCCTCGAGTGGACAACCCCTCGGCAAACGTGTTGGCTAAACTCACCGCCGCCATCCCTCAAGGGAAAGACAAGGACATCTGCCTTCAGACTCTGAGAGAGCCAACCGTCTTCGCTCCCAGAACTCTCACAATAAAGCAGTCCACCTCCTGGATGATGCCTATCGTTACCAACTTGAGCTATGGCAAGCTACCCCTGAGAAAACCTCAACTTTGGTCCTTCCATCTCAAAGCCTCCAGGTACACCCTAATAGATGGAAAATTGTACAAGCGGGGGTATTCCACCCCAAGCTACGCTGCCTAACTCAGGATGAGACAACCCAAGCCCTCCAAGAAGCCCATGAAGGATACAAGATGCTCCTCGCCAGACTATTCTAGGCAGGCTACTTATGACCCCAAATGAAGCAACATTGCAAAGCCTTCATTCACAAGTGTGATAAATGCAAGCGGTTCACCACCCTACACCATTTGCTGCCTGGAAAATTGGCACCAGTTATACCACCCATCCCCTTTGCAAAAAGGGGCATGGATTTCGTCGGTCCCTTCTTGCCAGCACCGGCTCAGAAGCGGTTCATCTTGGTGGTCGTTGACACTTTTCTAAATGGGTCAAGGCAGAAGCCATGGCCAGCCCCATGGCCAACAAGGTCATACCTTCATTCGAAAGAGCATCATAGCTCGGTATAGTGTACCCCACTACAGAGTCACAGACAATAGAACCCAGTTCACCTACAAAAAGTTCGAAGAATTTTGCACCAACTGGGACATCCGTCTGTGCTTTACGTTAGTTGGTCATCCCCAAGCGAACGAGCAAGTGGAAGTAACTAACCACACCATCATCTCAGCACTCAAACACCAGTTGGATTCAACCAAAGGGAGGTGGGCGGAGTAGCTTCCGAACGTTCTTTAGGGATACAGGACATGCCAGAAGACTTCCACAGGCCACACTTCATTCAGTTTGGTATATGACATGGAAGCATGGCTACTCATCGAAATAATCCCCCTCCACCTATAGAATGCAACTTTATGACTTGACCACCAATGATGACCAAGTCCGCCTATCCTTAGACCTCCTAGATGAGCTAAGGAACAAAGCCTCCGAGACGGCCCTCAAGCGTAAGGAGGCCACTGCCACCTTGTACAACAAGCACGTCAAAACACGGAAGTTCTCTCAAGGAGACCTGGTCCTACATAAGTGCGAAGTCTTCATGCCAACCCAATCGGGCGGGAAGCTAGATCCATTATGGGAAGATCCTTACAAGATTCGTAACGACAGTCCAGATGAATTCTATGAATTATAAGCCCTAGATGGTAGAGATATCCCCCGCACTTAACATGCAAGTAACTTATGAATGTACCATGTATAAACGCTCATGAGCAATAAAGAAAGGAGATTTTTTCATTCCCAAAATTCCACCTGTTACATCTCTTCAAAAAAAAAAACAAAAGAAAAGAAAAAAGAGATAACAAGGATAACATTGCCGAAGGACCCTACTCCCACGACTCAAACATGTTCCCACCGCCTACAGGTGCAAGGTGGAGCAGACTAACAACTCCCACAAGTGGGTCGGTGACCTTCGGCTGGTCTACCTCTTCGGCAACTGGTTGAGTTGCCCCCTTAACAACCATCTGGGCCACCCCATTACCAGGCGACCGATCCACGGGCAATTCCACAGGTTTGTCATCAGGAATAAGACCAACTCCCTTGAGGCGGTCATATTCTAACATCAACTAGTCGATTGACCAGTCACACAATTCCTTCGGTCACTCTCCGGCGAGGCTGACACGTCGCCACCTCGGTCCCCTCTCCGCGCCAAGGCATTTATAAGGAGCGGCAAGGTCTGTCGACTCCTTCAAGCTTCCTCTGGCAGAGAAATACCCCACTTTTCATCCCTTCCCTCTCCAGTCAGAGCGCCCGAGCTTCCGGCGATCTTCTCCTCCTCCTCGTCGCCCTGCTGCCCTACCTGCAGCAGAGTTTACTCTGCCCTGTCCTCCGTGCCAAGCCGTACCAGCTGTCGCCCTCCGACCGCCTCCTCGTCGCCGATACCCTCCTCCTAGGCATCTTCGTCCTCAGCTCCGGCAGGCACGAGCCGGGCACTGCTCTCTCCCCCTTCATCGAGTAAATAGGTAAAAAGTTTCCTCTCTCTCCCTTGTATTTTCCCCCTTCTAATTTGCCATTTCAACCACCTGACCGCCACTGTCAAACTCCATCTTCCCCATCTCCGGTCGCCTTCTCCGGCGAGGCCATCCCACTTCAACAGACCTCCTCACCCCTCGCCGACCAGCCCAGAGGCTCCCCCTCACTCCACTCAACCGATCCCCCCTCTCCATTCACTGTCAATCACCGCCCAACCACCCCCCGAACAAACCCATCTTCACGCACACAGTCTGACCTAGGTCCACCTCCACAGGCGCCCTCACGCCTCGCCGACCACCATACTGCCTTCGCCGCATTCCGGCGAAGCTTCCCACGTTATCTGACTTGGCCGAGAGGCCGTCACTGTGTTTTTAGGTCAACAGCCCATCGCCTCCATTGTTGAGTTGCTGCAACACCTTCACTCGCAGCTCCAGGTCTTCTCCAGCCCAGGTGCGAGTCCCAGGCAGCTCGGACTGACTCCACGAAGGCACCCAGGCTTGCGATTTGGGTCGCGAGCCTCGCAGCTGCCCCAATTGGCAGCAGCTTCCTCGGTCGCGGGTGCGACATCTGGAGGTGGGACTTTAGTCCCACCTCGTAAGTGTGCAGCTGTGCGCCCACACTTAAATTGCAAAAGTGCATCGGGCTGGCTGCCTTCGATACACAGGGGTCAGGTCCCTCTCACTCACACGCAGCATGCCACGCGCTCGCTCGTCCTCGCCCGCGCTCATGCCCCGCGGGTCTGGGCCAGATCTGCTACCCGACCAAGCACTCCTCGCCCACCACCGCACGCCGGTGACCTGGTCCCGGGCGCGCTACCCGAACCCGATTACCCGGCTCTGGGAGAGCAGTCCTAAGAGAGATTCTGAGAAAGAGAGACGCGGGGAAGGGGTAGGGGTAGGTTTCGCACTGACCACTGTGTGTACGCGCAAGAAAGAAAGAAAGAGAAGAAGAAGAAGAAGAAGCAAGCTAAGGAAGAAGAAGAGAGGAGGAGTGGCCGAAGCCTTAGCCGCACTGAGCAACTGAAGAAGAAAGGAAGGAGAGGAGCTGAAGAAGAAGAGAAGAAGTCGCACTGTAGCAAACCCACAGTTAAGTCGTCTGAGCATCAAGTCAGACGACGGAAGGGCAGCGGCCAGAGCAGAAAGAAGAGGAAAAGAAAAGGAGCAGAAGCAGAGAAGAAGAAGGAAGAAAAAGAAGAAAGAAGACACAACCTCAAGAAAAGAGAAGAAAAGAAAGAAGGAAGCAGAGAAGAGAAAGAACAAGGCAGGCTGAGAAGAAAGGAAGACTCTGCAGCTAAAAGAAAGAAAGAAAGAAAAAGAGAGGAGAAAGAAGAAGAAGATCACCACAACCGCAGGCTAAAGAAGAAAGAGGAAGGCAAGAAGAAAAGAAGAAAGAAGAAGAAGAAGAGGAACAGCCAAGAAAAAGGAAAGAGAGAAGAAGAAGAAGCCAACAAAACTCTCTCTCTCTCTCTCGTATTATTTTTGTAACAAAATTGTGAATATTTATGCTTTTAGAATTCTAGTTGCTCCCTGAGTTCGACCTCGGGAAAACTTGTTATTCCGAGTAAAAATTTGTAGTAATTTGGTAACTGTTTTGTCATATACTACAACGATTGTAAACCATAAATAACCATAACGACGAAACACGCTTCACCACCGTTACTAATGAGCCTCTCCTCCAGCTCCTCGCCGACGACGAAGGCCCTTCGAATCATGCAGCAGGTCTCCTTCAGCTCCCCCTCTAGTCAGCCCACCTGGTTTACCACCTCTCACTGGGAGCGGAGCCTTTGCTCCGCCTCCTCCGCCTTCTTTCGTGCAATCACGGCCTCTGCCACTTGCCGGAGCAATTGTTGATGCTCCTCTTTGGCCGTCACAGCCCACTGAGCAGCCAGGTCCATGGCGTTACTTTTACCAACTATGGCAGGAAGGTTTGGCGGAGCGCCACCACACAGAATGTAACACAATCCATCATCTCCGCCTAAAAACCACGATTGCGTTAAACTACGAGTAGCTCAGGCCAAGAAAAAATAAGTAGCTGAACACAGGCTTCACGAGCTTACCACGTGCATGTAGTAGAAAAACACGTGGTTTAGTCCATGCCACGAGGCCCAAACGTGGCCCAAGACGCAGCATTGTTCAGGTGCCTTAGCACCTGTTAAGACCTGTGTTATTAAGCTTTATAAGACGTCTGTACTTTAGGTCAAACATCTGGTAAGACGTCTGGACTGAGGATCAGACGTCTTGTAAGACGTCTAGACTGCTTCCCAGACGTCTAAAAATCAAAATTTTTGTGTACGAGCTCGCATCTGCGCGCGTGCTGCGATAGACAATACACGTCCCTCGTTTCTTCTTCTTCTCTCTCCTTCCACCCAACGAAAACCCTAACCCCACACCTTATATAAACCCTCCTCTCCCTCATTTCACCCCACTTCCCAACCACCTTCCTCTACCTCCAGCGAGAGTAGCCGAGCGAGAGTGGTAGAGAGGAGGAGCAGCGTGAGAAGGAGAGGAGAGAAGGCTTGCAAGCTCGCATGGGAGCTCGCCGGTGAGCTCACGGCCGGTCGGCATGTGCGTAAGACGAAGGAGTGCGTCGAGGAGATCCTCCCTGACACTGCTGCAACCGGAGCAGCAAGCAAGCGGGCACGGCGCGGCCATGCGCGGCGCGAGAAGGCGGAACCAGTTTCTGGTTCTGGGATTTTCCCAAAATCAAACGTCTGGAGTGGCCGCCAGACGACGGTGCGGACGTCTGGAGGTCGTGCCAGACGTCTGAGAATGAGGCTTCGCGAAGGTACGTCTCCTTGCGGATACGGCCATGTAGGTCGCTCCGTTAAGACACTGTTTCTTGCCTTTTTTAGAAGATTTTGGTTGATTTCGCGCAAGAGTTGCCTCGGAAAGGCGCGGGACACGCCCTCCCACGCACTTCAGATATCTGGGCGAGGCACCAGACGACGGGAAGAGTTCCCAGACGTCCAAAGAGTTGGTCGGATGTCTAGAACTGGGTCCAGACGATCTAGCGAAGTTCCTGGACGTCTGAGGAGTAGCGCAGGACTTGAGGTATGGCTCTGGACTCTTTTAAGACGTCTGGAAGTTGTTCCAGATGTCTAATTTGAGTCAGAATCACTATTTTTGACCCGTTTAGGGTCCGTTTGAGGTCCAATTTCCGCAATTAAGATATCGATGTATCCCGTATGATTTTCCCTACTTGTTAGAAGACTTTCTATACTGTTCTGAGTATTCTCTTGTGATTGATCCTTGTGATAGGACTGGGTTCCGTTGCGGGTTCAAGGCTTGCTGAGGCATGTGAGCATGTCGTTCAAGCCCCCATTACTCCTGGGTTTACTGGTAAAGTGGCTTCCCCTTAATTTAATTACAACCTAATTGCATGTGTGAAATGAATGATTAGAACTTAGGATATGGCATGAATCTTAGGACTAGAAATACTGAATAATCTATATTGAATGAATGAATTGCAGTCTTGAATGAGTAGATAGAATGATAACAATTGCCTGTAAATGACTAACAGTTGCCTGCGAAATATATAGTATTTGTGTTAGTTAACTGTTGAATGTAACCTTTCTATCATACCCGTGAAATGACATAATATGAGCTACATGTATATAATTTGGAAATGGAAAGGTAAATGTTGGAAACACGAGCTATCTGTGAATAAACTGAATATGAAATAGAATTACAAATTGCATGTGTATAACCTGAGAATGGAAATAGAAATGATGAAACCTGGTATGGCTTGGCCTAAGAAATATGAGCATGAACCCTACGGGGAATTAGGAGTAGAGCTCCTGGAAATAAATGGAATGGAACTGGGAATGTGAGTGGGGAAGTGAGCTAGCCCTTGAGTACGGAGTACTAAGGAGAGCGACTGTCTCTATGTTTAGTGCATAGCGGAGCTAGCCGCCCTTAGGTTGGAACCCGAGGTTAGGATTGGCCACTCTGTACCAACCCTTAGCCCTCGCGTACACAGTACTGGGGAGAGCTACTAGTGTAAGGAGAGAGCTAGCCACCCCATGGGACCCGGGATTTAGTTAGCCACCTTACACCGACTTGTTAGGCCCACTGGGCAAACCAGGGTAGTCAGGCGAGGGTGCACGAACTGTGGAGGGGTGAGACCCCTGTTTGGTTCTTAGGGGCTAGACCCCTGTTACTGAGAGGGCTATGCCCTATACTGGTTCCGTGTTGTGCTTTGGGCACACCCGCTAACGGAAATGACTGACCGCGTGTCAGTGCGGGGTAGCTATCTGTGCGTTTATCGCGCGTGCCGTAGTCACCGTTACGTCTGTCCGTGACCTTGGGGTGGTTGACTGGGTGTAGGACCACCACGGGGGACTCTCCCAGCTAGGAGAGCACCACGTGTGACTTCTACTCTTCGGAAAAGACTGCAATCAAGATCGTTCCCACGAGGAACATTCGAGATCAAGAAAGAGACCTGATAATTAAACCAAGTGATGAAAGAAAGAATAATTAGAAAGAAATTGAAAAAAAAAAATAGCTACCTGTCCACCTTTACTGCTTTAGTAGTTGGTTGCCACTCTACTCAGCGTTCGCTGACGTTTTGTACTCATAGCCTTTTTCAAGTCCAGGTGTTGAGCAGCCAGAGCCTACAGCTACAGAGGGTGCTGGGCCCAGTAGAGCCTAATAGTTGTAGCTCTTTTTGTACTCGTTGTAGTAGTGAGTAGCTTCTTGTACCTTTATGTTCTGTACTCTTTCGTTCTGCACATTATATTCCTGTACCAATTTACCTTTCTACTGTTGTGGTGGTGTGTACTGTAATAGTTTTACTTCTTTACTGCTGTGCTTTTGTTACTGTTAGTTGCTTAGCATGGTGAATGTGGTTTACTTTACCGCTTTCTGGTTACTTTCTCGTTGGACGACTGGGTCTTGGGATCAGTCGAGTCGGTCTAGTCTCGTGTCCTGTAGGGATTAGGGAACCGGGTCGTAACAGCACCTACCTTTCCAAATCAGGGACACCTTTTGACATCCCCAGCTGCACAGGCACCCCAACCCTGGGTTCGAATCCCCTAAAAGCGCCCTCCAGCACGGATCCTACAAGGGACCCGACAATGTGGCTAATCATTCTTGGGGCCCTCTGGCCGGAGGGGTCCACCAAAACCCGGGTGCCTGTAGAGCTTCGCCAATAGTAGGGTTGGCCAAAAATGCTGCCCGTGCTAGCAGCCTCTTGCACTAACAGGGCAAAGGCCCCTAGCAAAGTTGATGAAGCAAGAAAGCCAGAGGCACCTTCTGAACAAGCTACCTCTAGAGGTACCTCCGAGGGAGAGTCACCAAGGGAGATCACCTCAAGCAGCGCGGACTCCGCTAAGGGAACAAAAGGTGTACCCTCCCCGTCGGCCTTATCAGGACTCCACGGCATCGACGTCACCGACTCCCCTCACGGAAGCTCCACACGGCGACCCTTCCTCGCCTGCCTCAGGGGGACCTCTAGCTCCTTCGCAACCCCTTCGAGGGCCTCCTCCTTTCGCTTCAACCTCTGATGAGAAGCGGGCTCACTCCCCTTCCCCTGCTCCACAAGCCTTTCCTCACCTTACCGCGACCGGCAGCGAATAACACTACCGCCTTAACTCTTGGGCACAACTGGCTGAGTGAACTACTCGAAAGCTACAATAAAAAATACCAAATTAATAGGATAATCGAAGAGTGAAAGGTATGACGCAAAAAGCCATTTTCTCCCACCCCCCACTTACATGGCATAGGCAATTCATCCGCCACCCATGACAACACCTCTTGGGCATTCCTCTGCTTGAGCTTTGACCTAGTGATCATACCAAACCTAACTAACTTTTTCGCGTCTGCCTGCACGGATGGGTCAAGATCCTTAACTTGGGGAGGTTGGTCCCTCTTAGGCGGACCTTGCCAAGTGCATGGGAATCCGAGGTCATCAAGATTAGAAAGAAAAAAGAAGTGGTGGTCCTGTCCCTTTAAACTATCGGAGAGATCCACTATCCGATATCCGACCTGGCGGCTATACAACGTGTAGGTGCATGATGGAGGCTTGCCCTTTTTCACCTTCAACGGCATCAACCCAAAAATTAGGCGAAACAAATCGAGACGTGGGTCAACACCCAAATCTAGGCAGAGGGTGATAAAGGCATTCAGCACCAGCCAACAATTAAGGCTGAGCTACAAAGAGGTAAGGTGGTAAAAGCAAAGGAAGGACACAAAGGGATTCAAGGGTAGCCACAGACTATGCTCTATGGCGTATTTGCATATAATAACCATGTCCTTCGACCTGTCTGAACACAGACGAGTCTCCAACCCACAAGCCTCAAATGGCACCCCACCAAGCCTGTACTCCCATAGAAACAACAAAATTGCGGACCGACTACGGAAGTCCAATGCAAAATAGTATAAAGACTTGGTCTCGGCAAAGAATCCAGAGGAGGAAGAAGCAACAGACTTACCCTTGCTCGCAAAACCCAACATGGTGACTTTCACTTTAAAGAGGCCTCGATACGGCGTCACTCCGACGAAGGATGTCCCCTCACACCGCACTGCCGAGTGTAAAATCTCTCTGCACAAGCGCTCTCCGAGGTAGGTAGGTCATTGACCATGACCCACCACCCCTATATATAGCCCCCACAGAGAGCAATTCCCCCCATGCGGGGCACAACGTTCGAAAAAATGAAATCTTACCGTATCTGGTGCGGATTCCAAATACATCGCGAAAAGGCGAAGAAAAACTCGACCATCATTTCAGGCATTTAATACCCCTGCATACATATCCGCTGCCATAAAAAATGGGTGGTCCCATAAATGGTTGGCGCATCACTTGAGACCTTCGCCCCATCATAATGGCAATAAAGGCTGGTCTCTTCAGATAGCGAGACATTATTTCGATCTCAGCATAACTGGCCAATACCCACGAAAAAAGTAGGCAGACGCACCTCAAAAACCACCTCTTAAGGCGGTGACATAGTAGGAAAAAGCGTCTCAAAAATCGCCTCTTAAGGCCAGTAACATAGCAAGCGAATGCACCTTAAAAACTACCTCACAAGGTTGGTAGGATAATAAGCCTACACACCCCATACACACAACTACAGACCATATCCCTAAACAATCCCACTATTTAACAAATGCTCCCCCGCTCAAACATATAGCCGGCGCAACGTTTGGGGGCATCACCTATCACAAAGTTTTTACTCCAACCGTTACTCTCTCGGCAAGCGTTCTCTAGCTCGAGAGTAAGGGACATTTGATGAGGGATAAAAAATGCCCTCGAACCTAAAATCTCATGATAAGCCCGAAAAGAAGGATCCAACCCATAGAAGCTGGATCCAGGCAGGCTCGAAGATCGAACCCTACATCCATTGGAAGTTAGATGGGACCGGCAATCCAACTTGACCATTCACAAGAAGGCTAGACGTAGCTAGACCCGAAGGCACAATGAAAGTACAGTAGGCCTGCACCCCCAATAAATGTTGACAATAGCAGCCGCTATTAATAACCTAGCAGCGCTCGTACAATTGTTGGGTAGCATATCTGCCTAGAAGATCTTGCTAGAAGCCCGATCCACTGAGAAGATCCCACTAGGACCCCGAGCCCGATCAGCTCAAAAGATTTCGCTGGAAGTCCAATCCCAACACTATAAATAGAGGGGAAATCCCTTAAGGCCTCCCCCAAGCAATCCAAGATCAGGGGATTATATGCCTTGTAACCATGCTAAATTTCTAGTGCAGATTTGGGAGTTCCATCCTCCCCCCAGACATACATTTCTTGCGGTGGAACTGGGTAATCATTTCCTATGTCATTTGTGAGATTGCTTAAATCCCACGATCGGATCATCCCTCACTGAGGAGGCCTGATTGTTACTTGATTCAATTACTTCGCATCTCGAGGAGTCGATCACACCATTTTTTATTTTTATCTTGGTGACCAACCCCTTCGTCTCATCCTCTTTAATTTGACACCAATATTGACTACGTTCTTGCAAAAGCATAAAATAATGAACAAATATACGAATATTTAAGAAATATACATTAAATATTATAAACACATTCTAAGCACGTAAATAACAACAAACGACTAACAAATAAAGGCATAAATTATAAAATGTTGTTAACTCATCAGACCATGATCTGAAATTCATGTCGCACTTCTAGACCAATCGTAAGAAGCCTTAGGCATGAGACTGAAGTTTAGGTCAACCTATCATCCTTAAACGGTAGACAATCTGAAACAACCATTGATGGTAACGCCATCATCCTCTATATCTAGGTTAATTTGGCTAAGTTCTAAGACTAAATTCACCTAATTAATCATTAAAATGGTACAATTCAATCTTAGCCAAATTAAGAGGAATTATTACAAAATGAGTTAATTCTGATGTTTTAAAGCCAAATACAAATGCAGATTAACTAATAGGTAAACCTACAGTCAATTGAAGGTCAAATGAGCTTAAATTTTCAAGAAGTGGGTTGACATTAATCAATTTAGGATTTGAATGAAGGATATTTCTTAATTAAAAATCCTAATTTCAACCTCAATTTCATTCAAGAGGTTCTAATGGAAATATATGTAATATAAACCTTTGAAAAATCATTAAAAAATATTCCTTAAGATTTATAACAGTCAATTTTACAAAATGAACCTATTTTGACCTAAAATAAAGATCAAGTTAAATATTTAATATATTTTAGGTTAAAATATAAATTAATCGATCAATTTTCATCAAAATTTAAAATTAAAATCACTATTAAATCATTTAAATCAAAATTAAATTATCTTAAAAAGTTAGAGATCAATTGTAATTTATTTTAACCTACTTTTCAATTACTTACATTTAGATTCAAAATCCTTACATCTTGACTGACATCATGATGGCGTCGGTCATCTTCCTCTCTCCACTCGCTCCTCTATCTTTCTCACGGTCTCTCCCTCTCCCTTTTAATCTCTCCTTCCTCCTCCCATTTTTCCTTCTCTCTCTTCCCTCGCAACAACCCACCACCACCACTGGCGGCAACTCACCCCCCCCTTCCACTGCCTCCGTACTCCCTCTCCCTCTTAAACTCCTCCTTCCTCCTCTCCTTTTTCCTATATTTTTTTCCTTCTCCATCCTTGCATACACCACCACCCACCCAACATTACCGCCAAACACTTACCCCAACACAGATGCAGCAACATCCCACGCCCCCCTCCTCCTCTCTTAATCTTCTCCTTCCTCTCCTTCCTCAACTTCCTCTTCTCCTTATTCTCCTTCCCAGCGTGAAACACAACCTCCACTGCACCACCAACATCAACCACCACCATCGCCCTCGGCCATCACCTCTAGCGCCAGCGTCGTGCCCCTCGTCTCCTCTTCTCCTTCCTCACTGACGCCCACGCAAGCCGCAACCGCCACCGCAGACCTCCCTCGCTCCTCCTCTTCGGCCTTGTCGACGCTCTCTGCCCTAACTGCCAGGCCGTGCCACTCGACCACCACCGCAGACCACCCTCAACCTCCTCTTCAACCTCTCCACCCTCTCTAGTTCCTCCTCCCTCTACACAAACACCCACCTCCATCCTCCTCACCGTCAACCACCGCAACCTCGAAACTGGCAGCAACCACCACCCTACAGCCACCTCCTCTCTTCCCTCCTCTCCTCTCCACGTCACACCAGTTCCCCCGCTGCGTCGACCACCTCGACAGTCACCACCTTCGGCAGCTGCTCCCGTCCTCTTCTCCTGTCCGCCACAACTGCCAACAGCAAGTCAGCAGTCGAACCCCTGAACTCCTCCACTCCGCAACCGCAGCAGCAACATCACCAGCCCTTCCGATTCTTCCTCATCTCCTTCTTCAACTCATGCATGAGCTCCCTATCCCTCCTTTTAATTTTAATGCTTTAGATGCATAAATTAACAGTGCATTTTTAGTTGATGTGTGATCTATGGAATTGTAAGTACCTAATTATGTTTCTATCCTCTCTAATTTAATTTAGTCAAAATTTCATATGAAAATTACAAATCTCTTTAATTACAATACTGTATTTTTCCACTTACAGTTTGCGTGCGTTAATATTTTGCAATGTCTAAATCTCTCATCTTGTCATTTCGTGTAGGTGAGAAAATTAGAAAAATAAAATGTTTGCATGCTTGTAAATTATCAAACCTCCTTCCCTTATTTAGTGGTAGTTGTTACTTAGGGTAGTATTAGAACGTAATTAAGTTCCAATTTAACTTTAATTTTTGTTTTTAAATTGCATAAATTAGACTAATAACCTAATTAGAAATTATTTTAGAACCTCATAGAGAAATGACTCAAACTCACCAAATTACTAATAGTTCGATATAAATTTTAAACTTAACGCTTTAATCGCGCTATATGATGTGTTTTAACTAAAGCGAATCGGGCTCGTCAATTCTCAACCTAAAATTTTTCTAACCAAAATTATAGTTCTCTAAGTTACTAGGGATATCCTGACTAGGCATAGTTTTGGGTTCAGGACATCTAGGGTAGATCCAATCTAATCAAATTCCTCTGATTCTGTATCGTAAATTGGTTTCAATTCAAATAAATCAATATGCTCTTCTGAGGAATCTGGAGCAATTTCATCATCAAAAGTAGGCTCATAAAATTCATCATATTTTGAAGCCAAGTTTTCATCAAATTAATCATTACAATCATCTCAAATAGGCTTAGGTCTAGATTCTAGGTCAAGTGTAGGAATTGGGTCACTAAAATCTATTTCTAAATTCAACTCAACTGGTATGTTAGAACTATGCTCGAGGAAGACCTTAGCAAGATAAGGTGCGGGAGTTATATCCTCGAGGAAATCAGAATCAAACTCATCGCAGATGTTTTGAAATTCTGTTTAAGTTAAACCAACTTCAAGAATTTTGGTTGTTGGTTCTGTGTCAAGGTCAAGAACACCTGTGATGGAATCCTTCCAACCCAATAGTTGATTTTCTATATCAGGTAATTCCTTATACACGAAATCATCATTTGGTTTAAATTGGGTTGGGGATTTAGCATAGAAATCTCCATTCTCAAACTCGGGTTCGGGAAAATCTGCTTTATCCTCAAAATTACCCCAAGATTCATAATCAAGGTTCATGTAGGGATCTGGATACCTTTAATTAATCAAATCTTCCAATCGATCTCACAGATCCCCACGTTGTTTGAAGAAATCTTGGTAATTTTCTCACAGTTCTAGATTTGAAAAATATTGTAAACCCTCATTTCTATGAAGTCTTCTCACAACAATCATTTGATCTAAGAGGGTTTCCGAGGTCAAAGCACATAGTATCTGAGTTACAGTTATTTGGATGTGGTTCACAGTGGTGTTCATGACTCTACCCTGGTCTCTGCTAAAAGGGGTTGAGGTTCTGAAAAATTCTTCTCTATGTCTAAAAGCATCCTCAATCATTTGATCTTTTATCCTCTTATGGGTTCAGAGTTAGTGGACATTTTCCTAATTTTCAGGTTGAATTCCAAGTAAGGTGATGGAAATCAAAGCAAGTGGTGGATGGAAATATGGAGAATCAAGTTCAGATTCAGAATGAATAGAAGAGAAGTTGATTAGATCAGAAATCACACAAGTCAATCGAGGCTTGGCCCCTAGAATTGAACTCTAATGGAGGCCTTAAGGTGAGTCTTAAAAACCTCCTCCCTGTGCATATACTATAGAAGAGATGAGAGAGACTGGATATGTATAGGACCCAATCAAGCACCTAAAATAATTGGATGACTATGGCAGATTCAAGGCAGATGGACCTCTGAATTACAAACTCACGCACCCTGAGAATTACCTGGGCAGCCAAGAAATGAGAGTCTCGTAAAGACCCTTACACGGTAGAGCATCCCTACGGGTTATAAGGTGTCCCCCACCCGACTTTCCTTGTTATTGCGGTTCTAAGTAAATCGGAAACGTGTGCCCTAAAGTCTACCAATTTTAAGGCCTAATTATGCCCATGCCTTTAATTATCACTTGATTTAGAAATGAATTACAAATGTGACCTAATTTTAGGTTGATTAGGTTGCAATGCAACCTAACTAGACCTGACTTGCTCTATGGAATTTAAGGTCAGATCAAGGTCAAATGAACCCGACTCACCTATTTTGGTATGACAAGCAAGATTATTAGTCACCAATTTTAGTATTCAAGTGATGGAATTACAAATTTTAGGGTTAAAATTGTTAAATCAATTCAATGCGGGAAACTAATTCCTTTCAAGGCTTGCAATGTGTTTCCAAACTTCAAAAACCCTAATGTCTTAATCCTAATTTGGCTCTAAATGGAGTCCAATTTGATTTAATAAAATGTACACCTTCGACTCAAGCAAGAAGATGTTAGTCCAAGGTGTGCTAAAATTAAGCACAAGTCCCTAATAGGCACATGAATTAATGTGTTGTGTGTTTTAATCTAATCGAACTCTTCAAAAATGGAGGTACAGAGGATAACCAAAAATTTCTTGCCACAAATGATATTATCTAAAAAAATAAGGCAAGTGATGAGAGCCTCATCGTGAACCCTAACTAGCATAATTTAATCTAAATAAGTGTGAAGAAGCTCCTACAAAACCTAACGAGAGGCTTAATTCAGAGAATTCTAAGTTAAAGAATAAGACAAATCATAAGGGGTAAAACTGTAATTTTTCCAATGCAGTGCGCAAATAGGGTAATTAAGGGTCTAAACATAGGTCAAATGAGCTTAATAAGGAGGGAAGTGGGATGATCTGATCTGAAGAGGGTTATAGCAACTTTTAGGAATTAAATGACATTCTGTCACCCTAAAACAAATTCACTTTAATTCACGAGATTCGAGGTAGGATAAAAATCAAATAAACCCTCTAAAATTCATGGAAAAATATTCCCTATGGTTGAGAACCTTCAATTTGGCCTTTGCAACCTATTTTGACATAAAATGAGAACCATGCCCAATTTATGACCTAATTTGCCTTTTTGTGCAAATTGATCGGTCAAACATGGTCTAACCAAAAGTCAAATTTCACCATTAAAATCCTTAAGTTCAAATTAGGCTGATATAAAAATTTGGGCCTAAGAAAAGACAATCTTGACCGACTTTACAAATTGGTCCTCTTGAATTACTTTTTGACCCTTATCTTTTGAAACCCTTGCAAATAGCCCCCTATCTTTCTTGTCGTTCTTTGCATAACGATCCTCCCTGCCATTCTGAGCAGCGCCATACCTCCGGCAACCTTGCGCGGAGGATGGCGTCGCGCAAGGCATGGCGCCCATTCTCAGGAACGAGCGGAAGGTTCCCTACGCCGTCCTCTGTCGCAGGGACCCTCCCCTGTGTCTTGCAACCGGCCATGCCTCTCGTGCGAACGCACGACAGGCATGGGTCTCCTTCTCCGGCCATCTCCGGCGTGCACTGCACGTCTTTCCCTCTGGCCGCTCCCCTCGCCAGCGCCTTTATAAGGAGCGGCAGGGGCTTCCGTCCATGGCAAACTAGTTTTGGCCGAGAAAAACCCTCGATTTCGCCTCTCCCCTCTCCAGTCAGACAGCCCAAGCTTCCGGCGATCTTTCCACCTCCTACTCGTCGCTCTGCTGCCATACCTGCAGCAGAGCCCACTCCGCCCCGTCTTCCCATGCCAGGGCGCACCAGCTGGCGTCTCCAGATCTCCTCCTCGTCGTCGTTACTCCTCTTCTGGGCACCTTCGTCCCCAACTCCGGCAGGCATGAGCCGAGAGTCTTCCTCTCCCTCTTCGTCGACTAAGTAGGTAGGAACCTTCCCCTTACTACCCTCTCACTTTTCCCTTTTTAAATTGGCATTTTAGACCCCTCGACTGCCACTACCACCTCCATCTGCTTCACCTCCGGCCGCCATCTCTGGCGAGGTCGCTCCACCTCCACAGGCCATTTCACCCCTCGCCGACAAGCCCAGAAGCTCCCCCTCACTCCACTTAAGCGTTTCCCCTATTCCATTCACCGCCTTTCACCTCCAGACCACCTCCCGAACACACCCACTTCCGCACACGCAGTCTGCCCTAGGCACACGAACACAGGCACTCTTGCGCCTCGCCGACCCTCGCACCGCCTTCGCCACACTCCAGTGAAGCCCCCTGTGTTGTCTAACATGGCCAGGAGGTCATCTTCGTGATTTCAGGGTTCAACCTCCTCGCCGCCATTGACGAGCTGCTGGAGCTTCTTCACAGGCAGCTCCAGGTCTCCTCCTCTCCAGGCTTGAGCTCCAGGCAGCGCGAGGCACTTCCGTAGAGACGCCCAGGTCCTCAATTGGGGTCGCGAGCCTTCTCTACTGCCCCAATTGCACGAACCCTTCCCCATGGGCGCCTGAGAATGGAGGTGGGACTTTAGTCCCACCTCGTAAGTGTGTGGCCCCACGCCCACACTTAAATTGATTTTGTGATATGAGCTGTTTGCCTCAAGTCACACAGAGGTGAGGTCCCTCACCTACTCATGCGCCTCGTCCGCGGCACTGCCCACGCGGACCTGGTAATCCGACCCGACACTCCTGTGCACCCCTCGCGCACCACCCACGCCGGTGCGCCTGGACCCGGGCGCGCAACCCGACCCGATTACCCGGCTCTGGGAAAGCTTTCCAAAGAGAGATCCAGAGAGAGAGAGACGTGGGGGAAGGGGTAGGGGTAGGTTTTGCGCTGATCTTTGCATGTGTGCGCAGGATAGAAGGAAGAAGCAGGCGAAGGAAGAAGAAAGGAAGGAAAGGAGCCGAAGGAAGAGAAGAGGAGCCGCACTGTAGCAACCGCACAGTTAAGCTGTCTGAGCGTTGAATCAGACATCGGAGGGTCAGCAGCCAAAGCAAAGAAAAATTGCAGCTACTGAAGAAGAAGAAAGAAGACGCAGAGAAGAAAAAAAAAAAGAAGGCAAACGAGAAAGAAAGAAAGAAGAGGAAGGGCCAGAGTAGAAGAAAAGAAGAAGAAGAAGAAAAGAAGAAAGACGAAAACCAAAGATGAAGAAAGGAGGGAGACTTAGCAGCTGAAGAAAATCAGAGAGAAAGCAAAGAAGAATACAGGAAGAAGAAGAAGAAAGAAAGAGAAGGAGAAGAAGCCAATTCTTTCTCTCTCTCTTAATTTTTGTAAAACCTTATATTGTGAATTATAGGATTCTAGAATTATAGTTTGCTCCCTGAGTTCGACCTCGGGAAACTTGTCATTCCGAGTAATAAATCATTTTAGACTGGTAACCGTTCTTGTCATATACTACAACGCATATAACACAACAACGACTATTCTAGAAGCTATTAATTCACAAATTTTTGACTTTCTATTGACTAATTTCTTCTCTTTTGTTGTGCAGGCCAGGAAATCAAGAGGAAAACAAGCAACAGCACAACAACCACACCAAGGACAGGTAATTTTCTGTCCTATCATTTAAACCCCTAAATTCTCAAGAGGAAGAAAAAGAAAGAAAAAGCTATCTAGGAATAACCTATCTTCTATACTTAGTAAACCACAAGAGTTGCCTGTTTTTCACATTTCAACATACTTTATCTATACATCCATTAAAGGTAGTTAGGGCTAAAACATTTTTGCTTGAGCCCTAATTACCCAATCTAAAGGCAACTAACTGGACCAATTAGAGCCAATATAAGATTCAAAAGCTAGGGTTATAGAGACACACTTCTCTAAGCAAGAAAAGAGATTCCCAAAAGAGGTGTGCCTAAGCCATTGTCTGAAAGCACCTATTCAGAGAAACCCTAAACAATTTGACTCTTTAAAAACACTTGAACCCTAAAAAAACAAGACCTAATAAGCTCTCAAAGGAACTAGTAGGTGAAGTTGACCCCTTGGGTCAACCAACCTTCAACTTAGGTCACTCTTTGCACTCAAAAGAATAAAGTTCAAGTGAAAACCCTAAGCACCTTGATCCTAACTAAAAGTGGTAGACTTAAGAGGTCAAGGTCCTCATTCTGGTCTACCTGAAATCTCAGTGACAAGAGAGGTCGAGTGGGGGAAACCCTGTAACCCGTGAGGGCGCTCTACCATGTAGGGGCCTTCGCCGAACTCACCCTCTCTGGCTGCCCAGGTAATTCTCAGGTGGACGACTTTCTGATCAAGGGGTCCATCCGCCCCGAACCTCTATAGTCACCCAAAATTCTGAGAGTCTTGAGTGGATCCAGCACCTGCTAAACTCATCCTCTCCGTCAGTGTATGTTTGGTAGGAGGTCCTTGAAACCTCCTTTAGAAATTCACACTCCTCGAGGACGAGCCTCTGTACCCTTGCATGTGCAACCAACACTCCACATAGACCTCTCCTCCGATTCTGAACCCAACTTGTAACGACCCGATTCTCAAATCCCTACGAGACACGAGAATCGGACCGACTAAACTAATCCCAAGATCCAGTCGTCCAACAAGAAGTAACCAAAAGAGTATTAAATAAACCACATTCACCATGTATATAACTAGCAGTAACAAAATACGACAGTAAAGAAAGGAAATACTACAGCATACACCACCACAACAGAAGAGAAATAAACATGTACTTAACAAGAAGCTTACATTAAAGAGAGTACAAGGAGCAATCGAAAACTACTCACTACAGCGGAAAGAAAAGTGTAGTAAGTACTACAGGTAACCCTACTGGACCCTACTAGGCCCAGCGCCCTCTACAGCCGCTGACTCTGGCTGCTCAACACCTAGTCCTGAAAAGGCAACAAGGGTGACACGTCAGCGAAACGCTGAGTAGAGTGGCAACTAAAAGCTAAAAGAAGCAGTAGAGTATACAGTAGCTATTATATTTTTACATTCTTTCCTTATACTTTCCATTTATTCACTGTTGATTATTTCTCAGATCCTTCTCTTGATCTCGAATGCTCCTCGTAGGAACGATCTTGATTGCAGTTTTTCCGGAAAGGTAGAAGTAACACGTGGTGCTCTCCTGGCCGGGAGAGTCCCCCGTGGTGGTCCTACCCTCAGTAAACCACCCCAAGGTCGCTGACAAACGTAACGGTGACTACGGCACGCGCGATAAACGCACGGGTAGCTACCCCGCACTGGCACGCGGTCAGTCGTTTCCGTTAACGGGTGCGCCCAAAGCACAGCAAGGAACCAGTAGAGGGCAGAGCCTTCTCAGTAACAGGGGCCCAGCCCCTCCACAGTAACCAAATAGGGGTCTTGCCCCTCCACAGTCCGCGACCCTCGCCTAACTACCCTGGTTTGCCCAGTGGGCCAAACAAGTCAGTGTAGGTGAGCTAGCAGAACCCCGGGGCCCGTGGGGTAGCTAGTACTCTCCCTACAATAGTATCTCTCCTCGGTACTATGTACGCGAGGGCTAAAAGTCGGTACAAAGTGGCCAGACCTAACCCCGGGTCCCTGGGGCGGCTAGCTCTGCTTTGCACTAACAGGGGGACAGTTTCTCTCCATGGTACTCCGTACTCAAGGGCCAGCTCACTTCCCCAATTCTATTCCATTTCCTTTCCAGGAATTCTACTCCTAATTCCCCGTAGGGTTCAAGCTCTTTTAACCCAGCCAATTTAGGTTTCACCGTTCCGGCTTTACGTTCATGCACCCCATGTTTTCAAGCATATTTATTCATTCATAACAAGCAGCTGTTAACCAATTTACAGGCAGTTATCATTTCCTTTCTACTTTTCCAAGACTGCAATGCTTGTATATTCAACTAGTTTTTCAGTCCTAGGATTCATACCGTACCCTAGGATCTATCATTCAATCTAGTTTTCCAGTCCTAGGATTCATGCAATGCCCTAGGATCTATCATTCAATCTAATTTCTCAGTCCTAGGGTTCATGCAATGCCCTAGACTCTATTAATTATCTCATAAATGTACAAATTTTGTTAAATAAATTAAAGGGCCACTCTACCCGCGAAACCGGGAGTACTGAGGGCGTGGTCGGTAATCCCGCGCGCCTCCGCAACCCCCAGAGCCGCAACAGAACGGGGACCTAACACAAGGATCAACACAAGTAGTTTCTCAGAACAGTGCACAATTACTGTAAACAGGTAGAGAAAATACCTCTGGAAAGAACGCAACTCGAAACGCGGAAAACGAACTCCAAACGGGTCCTAAACGGGTCAAAAATGACGAATCTGTCCAAAATCAGACGTCTGGAACATCTTCCAGACGTCTTAAAAGGTTGATCATGTCGTACCTTAGTCTGCGCAGTCCTTTAGACGTCCAGAAGCCCACTGGATCGTCTGGCCTTACTTTCCAGATGTCCGATTGTCACCCCGGACGTTTGGAGGTCCTATCTGTCGTCTGGTACTGTGGCCAGACGTCTGATTCATGTGGAAAGGTGAGCCCTCGCGCCCTCCCGAACAACACCTGCGCACACACGCATCTGCTCTCATCATGAAAAGGCGCAGAGGAACGCGGCGTACGGCTGCATGGCCGTACCCCCGTATAAAGAAATAAGAAGGAAAATATTGTACCTATCAGACGTCTGGGTTTTCCTCCAGACGTCTTCTGCGTCGTCTGGACGAAGGTCCAGACGTCCGATTCTGGAAAATTTCCCCAGAATCAGGACCCTGTCGCTCTTCGCTCGCGACGTGCAGCCACGTCACGCCGCGCCCACCTGCTACCCGAGCTGCAGCAGCTCCTCCGCGACACCCCACGCCCACTACTCCCCCGTCGGCCGGCTCTAGCTGCCCCGGTAAGCTCGCACCTTGCGGTCAAGCCTTCTTCTTCCTCCCACGACACTCCTCCCTCCCACACGCTCGCTGCAGCCGCTGCTGCCGCACCTGCTCGCTCGCGCTGGCAGAGAGAAGGAGAAGGAGAAGGCGGTGGAGTGAAGGTGAGGGAGAGGGCGGTGCTATATAAAGGCAGCGCGGGGAGAGAGAAAAGAGAAGCGGCGCGTCTGCAGGGAGGAAGAGAGAGGGCAGAACGAAGGCGGCGGGTTCAGTCTGCGCGCGCAGGCGTGCAAACGTGAACCCGTACGCCGAAAAAGTTTAATACCGGACGTCTGGGAAGGGTTCCAGACATCTGGCCAGACGTCTGGGCCACTTCCCAGACGTCTTAACTGCGTCAGATGCTGTGTTCGTAACACAACTCACCTTCTTCTTCCACAATGGCTCAACCAATTGAGGAAGAGAACAATCTAGAGCACCAGCTCCAGCGACTCAATGATCTCTTCCAGAACTCATGCACCCACCGCAGCGTCCCATGATGCAGGATCACTACAATCCTGCTGCGATGGCTATTGAACCTCGAGTCAGAATCCCGACTGGAGGACCTGATTCTGAACTAAAGCCCAACATGATTCATGATGTTCCTAAATTCCATGGGCTTAATTCTAAAGATCATTTCCAGCACATCAAACAGTTAAAGCATCTAGCCTAGACCTTCGGGTCAGATGCACAAAATCGAGATATTCTCCTTATGAAGATGTTCTCTTCCTCCGTTATGGACAATGCCGCTCATTGGTATCAAACTCAGACCCGGCCGATCAACAATTGGGAGGAACTGCAATCCGAGTTTCTGAAGAAGTTCTTCCCCGTTGGTCAGACCAATGCCTTGCGCCATCAGATTACCCATTTCACACAGCAAACGGGAGAACCTCTTCATGAGGCATGGGATCGTTTTCAGGATCTCATGAGGAAGTGCCCCCATCACGGAATTCCTAAATGGGAACAAGTCCAGTCTTTTTACCAGGGACTCCGTGAGGATATTAGGTTGTTCATCAATGCAACTTGCAGAGGTAATATCATGAGTCAACATGAGGACACCGTGTGGGAGATTCTCGAAAATATGTGCGAGAACTCCATCAATAATGACTCCATGGGACTATTCGACAAGACGAATACCCACGCAGCGACAAACATTAGGGGATCACACAAGATGCAGGACCTGTCCACATCAGTCGATCTGGAATTAATGACCAGTCGATTGGATAAGGTCTCTATCATTGAGAAGAAGGTGGATGAGCTGACTCAGCACTTGCAGCGAGCCACCTCTGCGCAGAATTCCTTTACACAACCTCCTTCTGCACGGGAGACTGTGCAAAACATTTTCCACCGACCTTCTCCTGAGGTGGACTCAAATCCATCCCCATCTGACTCTAGGATCGGAGGAACCGCCGATCCTTTCTATTCCTATCGGGGGAACCCTATTCCCTCATTCTCTAACTTTTCTGAGGTTCCTCAGACCTGCGAGGACCTCAACGCCATCCAGAATGACCCATTTTCCAATACCTACAATCCTGGATGGCGAAACCATCCCAACTTCCAGTGGCCAGGAAATTCCCAAACTCAAAGACCACCCTTTCAGCCCCGTCCACAAGCACCTCGTCCTTACCAGCCGCCTCAGCCATGGCCCAACCCTACTTATTCATCCGGGCCAAACCAATACTAAATGTCCCTCATCCTTCATACTCTAGCTGACATTCAGACAACGAATGCGGCTATTCAAAAGTAACACAAGGACGAAATCACAGAGGTTCGAAACCAACTAACCCAGTTGGCAAATTTTCGCCAACGAGGCACACTTCCCTCTCAGCCCCTTCCTAACCCTGATAACGTGCCAACCCAGCGGCACGTTATGAACCCAAACCCGGGCCATGCACACATGGTTTATCAGGCCCCCTCTATTCCTTCACCTGACGGGATGGAGGCCTCAACTTCGTATGCGGGTTATCAGCAGCAACCCATCCTATCAACCCCTAACCAGAACCAGGCAGGACTGAATTCTGTAACCACCCGTAGTGGTAAGGAGACCCAAGATCCACCTTATCCAGACCACTCCAAGCCTGGTAGTGACCCAAACCCTAGGATAGTAATCCAGGACGTTCCTTTCCCTGTCCCAGAACAAAGACCTGGACCTATCCTAGAGGAACCACCCAAGGTTCCATTACCTGTGGCCTTGACCAAGGGAAGGACAACAAAACCCGTGGCTCCTGAGGAGGACCAGGTCAAGCTCTTTTAGCAGGTCCAAATAAACATCCCCTTGATGGATGCGATTCGCCACGTACCGGCTTACGCACGATTCTTGAAGAATGTGTGTACACCTCAGTGTAAGCCACGAACCAAGAGTGGGAGTCCAATTGTACTATCAGAGCACGTCAGCTCTGTAATCCTGAGAAGACTCCCACCCAAGGCAAAAGACCCAAGCACTCCCCTAATTTCATGCAAGATCGGTGAAACCCAGTTCGACAGAGCATTACTAGACTTAGGTGCTTCCATAAACTTGATACCCACATCCTTAACCACCTAGAATCTGAGCTGAAACCAACTGAGGTGACACTACAGTTAGCAGATCAATCTATAAAGTCACCAAAAGGGATTCTTGAGGATGTTATTGTAAGGGTACGGGATTTCTATTTCCCTGTAGACTTTATAGTCTTAGATATGGATGCACCTGAAAATCCTAGGGATACACCGATCATTCTAAGGAGACCCTTTTTTGGCCACTGCTAGGGCCAACATTAGTTGTGAGGAGGGCCAAATAGAACTGAAATTTGGGAATCAAACCCTCAAAATTGATATCTTTAAGACCCAACAAGGGATCAATTGCGGTGTCATTGAACAAATCTGTGATATTAAAGCTTTGGTTGATCAAACACAATTTGAGAATAACCTGATTATACCCCATCAACCACAAAAAGATCTCGAACCGCAATTAGAGGAGTCAGACCCTGATTCAGACAAACCCATAACTCCTATCATTGAACCTCACACTTACCTTGAACCACCCACTGCTGATGATAACCCCATTCTTGAACTAAAACCCCTTCCCGATCATTTGAAATACATCTTTTTGGGTTCTAATCAGACTTTTCCTGTGATTATAAATTCCAAGCTCACTCCTGATCAGGAATCCCGTCTGATTGCTGTTCTCCAGCAACATCGCAGAGCCACTGGTTGGACTCTCGATGACTTGACTGGAATAAGTCCCTCTTATTGCACCCACCATATCTATTCTGAAGAGGGCGCACGACCTTCCCGTGAAATGCAGAGATGCTTGAATCACAATCTGCAGGAGGTCGTGAAAAAGGAGATCATTAAGTGGTTAGATGCATGAATCATCTACCTGATCTCCGACAGTCGTTGGGTGAGCCCAATCCAGGTTGTGCCTAAAAAGGCAGGGCTCACCACCATTACGACTGAAACCGGAGAAGTCATTCCTACCCGAATAGCCAACTCGTGGAGAGTCTGCATAGATTACCGAAGACTCAATTCCTCCACGAAGAAGGATCATTTCCCACTACCTTTCATTGATCAGATTCTCCAGAAATTAGCGGGAAATCGATTCTTCTGCTTTCTTGATGGGTACTCCGGTTATAACCAAGTAGCTATTCATCCAAAGGACCAAGAGAAGACCACATTCACCTGCCCCTTCGGGACATACGCGTTCCAAAGGATGCCGTTCGGTCTCTGCAATGCACCCACGACTTTTCAGCAGTGCATGCTTGCTGGTGAGGTGTTTTGCCTGTCTTGTTATTTATATTCGTTGTAGTATATGACAAAACAGTTACCAGTTTAATACAAAAAATTTTTTTTTACTCGGAATACAAGTTTTCCCGAAGTCGAACTCAGGAAGCAACTATAACTCTAGAAACATAAATTCACAAGATAAGGTTTTACAAAAATTAAGAGATAGAGAGAGAGAGAGGGAGCAAAAGTCTTTTTGTTGGCTTCTTCTTCTTCTCTCTTCCTCTTCTCTCTTTTCTTCTTCTCTTTCAGCTGATTTTTCTCCTCTTTTTCTTCTTCTACTCTGGCCGTTCCTATTCTTCTTTATTCTTTTCTTCCTACCTTCTTCTTTCTTCTTCAACCTACGGCTGTGGTGACCTTCTTCTTCTTTCTCTTTTCTTTCTCTTTTGCTTTGCTTCTTCTTTCTTTCTTCTCATCCTGCCTTCTTCTGCTCTGGTTGCTACCCTTCCGACGTCTGACGCGACGCTTAGACGACTTAACTATGCATTTTCTACAGTGCGGCCCCTCTTCTTCTTCAGCTCCTCTCCTTCCTCTCTTCTTCAGCTGCTCAATGTGGCCGCTTCTCCTCTCTTCTTTCTTCGCCTGCTTCTTCTTCTTTTCCCTTCTTCCCTGCGCGCACACACAAGGATCAGTGCAAAACCTACCCCTTCCCCACGTCTCTCTTTCTCTCTGAATCTCTCTTAGGAATGCTCTCCCAGAGCCGGGTAGCGCGCCCGGGACCAGGCCCACCAGCGTGCGGTGGTGGGCAAGGAGTGCTTGGTCGGGTAGTCGGATCCGGCGCAGCCCCGCGGGGCATGAGCGCGGGCAAGGGCGGGCGAGCGTGTGGCACGCTGCGTGCGGGTGAGGGACCTGACCCTTGTGTATCGAAGGTAAACAGCCTGATACACTTTTTCAATTGAAGTGTGAGCGTGAGGCCACACACTTACGAGGTGGGACTAAAGTCCCACCTCCAAACTGCGCGCCTGCAGTCAAGGAAGTCGCTACCAATTCGGGCAGCTGCGAGGCTTGCGACCTGAATTGCAAGCCTGGGCACACTCGCGGAAGCAGTCCGCGCTGCCTGGAGCTGCTTGCGAAGGAGCTCCAGCAACTCTTCAATGGCGGCGAGGAGGAGCTGACCTAAAAATACAAGGACAGCCTCGCAGTCGTATCAGATAACGTAGGAAGCTTCGCCGGAGTGTGGCGAAGGCAGTGCGGGGGTCGGCGAGGTGCGAGAGCGCCTGTGGAGGTGCGCCTAGGTCAGACTGTGTGCGCGAAAATGGGTCTGTTCGGGGGGTGGTCGGGCGGTGAATGGCGGTGTATGGAGTGGGGGAAACGGTTGAGTGGAGTGAGGGGGAGCTTTTGGGCTTATCGGCGAGGGGTGAGGTGGTCGGTGGAGGTGGAGTGACCTCGCCGGAGATGGTGATCAGAGATGGAGCAGATGGAGGTGGAAGTGGCGACCGGTGGATAAAAAGGGTAAATCAGGAAGGGGAAAATGTAAGGGAGAGAGAAAGGAAGATTCCTACCTACCTAATCGACGAAGGGGGCGAGGCCGGCGTCCGGCTCGTGCCTGCCGGAGCTGAGGATGAAGATGCCCAGGAGGAGGTTATCAGCGACGAGGAGGCGGTCTGAGGGCGCCAGCTGGTACGGCCTGGCGCAAGACGACGGGGAAGAGTGGACTCTGCTGCAGGTAGGGCAGCAGAGCGATGAGGAGGAGAAGGAAAAGGTCGCCGGAAGCTCGGGCGTTTTAACCGGAGAGGGAAGGGACGAAATGTTGGCTGTTTCTCCGCCAGAAGAAGCTTGAAGGAGACGGCAGACCCTGCCGCTCCTTATAAAGGCATTGGCGAGGAGAGGGGATCGAGGAGGTGTAACGACCCAGTTCCCGAGCCCCTACGAGACACGAGAACCGGACCGACTCAACTAATCCCAAGACCTAGTCGTCCAACGAGGAAGTAACCAAAAGAGCAGTAAAATAAATCACATTCAACATGAATATAACTAACAGTAAGAAAATACAGCAGCAAGGAAAGAAATTACTACAGTATATACCACCACAACAGTAGAACAACATTCATAACTAAATATGAACTGCAGGTAAAGAAAAGTACAGCAGAAACAAGAACTACTCACTATAACGGAACAAAAAGAGGTACAAGAAACAGTGGTAACTCTACTGGACCCTACTCGGCCCAGCGTCCTCTGCAGCCGCTGACCCTGGCTGCTCAACACCTGGTCCTGAAAGGTAACGAGTGTAACACGTCAGCAAAACGCTGAGTAGAGTGGCAACTAAACTAAAGAAACAGTAGAGTGTACAGTAGCTGTTAAGTTCTGTTACTTTCTTTATTTAAGTCTTTCAATTAACTCACGATTTATCTATTTCTCAGATCTTTCACTTGATCTCGAATGTTCCTCGTGGGAACGATCTTGATTGCAGTCTTTTCCGAACAGTAGAAGTAACACATGGTGCTCTCCTGGCCGGGAGAGTCCCCCATGGTGATCCTACTCTCAGTCAACCACCCCAAGGTCACTGATAGACATAACGGTGACTACGGCACGCGTGGTAAACGCACGGGTAGCTAACCCGCACTGGCACGCGGTTAGTCTTTTCCGTTAACGGGTGCGCCCAAAGCACAGCACGGAACCAGTACAGGGCAGAGCCCTCTCAGTAACAGGGGTCCACCCCTCCACAGTAACCAAACAGGGGCCTTGCCCCTCCACAGTCCGCGCACCCTCGCCTGACTACCCTGGTTTGCCCTAGTGGGCCTAACAAGTCGGTGTGGGAGGCTAGCAGAACCCCGGGGCCCGTGGGGTAGCTAGTACCTCCCTACACTAGTAGCTCTCCTCGGTACTACGTACGCGAGGGCCAGCAAGTCGGTACAGAGTGGCCAGTCCTAACCCCGGGTCCCTGGGGCGACTGGCTCCGCTCTGCACTAAACAAGGGGACAGTCGCTCTCCTTGGTACTCCGTACTCAAGGGTCAACTCACTTCCCCAATTCTTTTCCATTCCCTTTCCAGGAGCTCTACTCCTAATTCCCCGTAGGGTTCCAGCTCTTTAACTCAGAACATTCCAGTTTCACCATTCCAGTTTCACATTCATACAACCCATATTCTTAATCATGTTCATTTATTCATAACAGGCAGCTGTTTAAACGAATTTACAGGCAGCTATTATTTCCTTTCCACATTTTCCAAGACTGCAGTATTCATACATTCCACTAGTTTTCCCGTCCCAGGATTCAAGCCATATCCTAGGATCTATCATACAATCTAGTTTTCCAGCCCTAGGATTCATGCAATACCCTAGGATCTCCCATTCAAGCTATTTCTCATTCCTAGGATTCATGCAATGTCCTAGGTTCTATTCCACAATTTAACAGGTTATACTTAAAAGCCACTCTACCAGGTACGACGGGAGTAATGGGGGCGTGATCGGGAATCCCGCGTGCCTCCGCGACTCCCAAGATGCAACGGAACGAGGTCCTATCACAAGGATCAAACACAAGGAGTGTCTCAAAATATTGTATAGCTACTGTAGACGGGTAGAGGATTTAATTCCGGAAAGAACGCAACTCGAAACGCGGAAAACGGAACCCGAACGGGCCCTCAACGGGTCGAAAACGACGACACTGTGCAAAATCAGACGTCTGGAACTTCTTCCAGACGTCTTAAAAAGTGGATCAGAGAATTACCTTGTTCTGCGTGGTTTCTCAGACGTCCAGAAGCCTGCGGGGACGTCTGGCCTAGTTCCCAGACGTCCGATGGTCACCCCGGACGTCTGGAGGTCGCTCCCGTCGTCTGGTACTACAGCCAAACGTCTGATTCGCGTTGGATGGCAAATCACCGAGCCTGCGCGCACCCAACTCTCTCTCTCAGTACGGTCACTCGACAGGAAGGAAGAACACGGAAGAACTCACCTTTCAGACATCTGGATGGTCTTCCAGACGTCGCCCCCTCCGTCTAGCTATCAGCCCAGACGTCTGATTCTGGAAATGTTTCCAGAATCAGGCCGCGACTCGCCCCCCGCTCGCAACGCCGCGCCTCGTCGCACCTCGTCCGCCTACTGCTCAGACCGCAGCAGTCCCCCCCGCGTCGCCCCGCGCCCGCTGCGCCCCCCACCGGCCAGCCCTGGCAGCCCCGGCGAGCTCGCCCTCATGGCTGAGCGCCGCTCTCGCACGCAGCACCTCCTCCGCGCTCACTGCGGCCGCCGCTGCCGCTGCAACCTCGCGCTCGCTTTCGCGCTCACTGGCTGAAGGAGAAGAGGAAGGAGGCGGTGGTGACGGAAGAGTGCGTGACCTTTTAAGGCCGCGCGAGGAGGAGAGAGAAGGAGCGCGGCAGGGGAATCTGCAGCCGCAGAGGGAATAAGCGAATATGCGGGTCTGCGCACTCAGGCGCGCAGACGACCCGCGTGCCAAAGATAACAGATTTCCAGACGTATGGAAATGATCCCAGACGTCTGATACGACGTCTGGAAGTGATTCCAGACGTCTGGTCCGACGTCTGGCCCACCTCCCATATGTCTTAAAATACGTCTGGGGCACGCGTTCATAATAGGAGGCGACATGCCTACCTCGCCGGAGATGGCCGGCATGGGACACCCATGCCTCTCGTGCGTTCGCACGAGAGGCATGGTCGGTTACAGAGGCCAGGAGAGGGTCCCTACGACAGAGGACAACGTAGGGAACCCCTCATCTGTTCCTGAGGACGGCTGCCCTGCCCTGCGCGGCGCCATCCTCCGCGTAAGGTCGCCGGAGGCATCGAGCTGTGCAGAAATGGCAGGGGGGACCGTTCTGCAAAGAATGACGAGAAGTTAGGGGGTTGAACGTAAGGGTTTCAAAAGATAAGGGTCAAAAAGTAAATTAAGAGGATCAATTTGTAAAGTATGTCAAGATGGTCTTTTCCTAGGCCCAAATTTTTATACCAGACTAATTTGAGCCTAAGGATTTTAATGATGAAATTTGATTTTAGGTTGGACCATGTTTGACCGATCAATTTTCGTAAAAATCCAAATTAAGTCATTAATTGGGCAAGGTTTTCATTTTAGGTCAAAATAGGTTGCAAAGGCCAAATTGAAGGTTTTAAACTCTAGGGAATATTTTTATATGAATTTTAGAGGGTTTATTTGATTTTTATCCTCCCTCAAACCTCGTGAATTAAAGTGAGTTTGTTTTAGGGTTACAGAATGTCATTTAATTCCTACAAGTTGCTATAACCCTTTTCAGACCAGATCATCCCACTTCCCTTCTTATTAAGCTCGTTTGACCTGTGTTTAGACCCTTAATTACCCTGTTTGCACACTGCCTTGGTGAAATTGCAGTTTTACCCCTTATGATTTATTTTATTCTTTAACTCAGAATTCTCTGAGTTAAGCTTCTCTTTAGGTTTTGTAGGAGCTTTTTCACACTCATTTGAATTAAATTGTGCTAGTTAGGGTTCATAATGAGGTTCTCATCACTTGCCATATTCTCAAATATGGTAGGTGATTATCTGGAAGTCTTCATGGATGACTTCTCAGATTTTGGGGCATCATTTGATAATTGCCTCCAGCACTTGGTTCATATACTCAAGAGTTACATCGATGTAAATCAGGTTCTTTCCTAGGAAAAGAGCCACTTTATGGTGCCTGAGGGGATCGTCCTAGGTCATCTAATTTCTGAAAAGGGCATCCAAGTGGATCGAGCCAAGGTTGATCTAATTTCTCGACTTCCTATGCCTAGCTCGATTAAGCACATCCGTTCTTTTCTGAGGCACGTCGATTTTAACCATCGTTTCATTCCTGATTTCTCGAAAATCGCGTGTCCCCTCACTACTCTTCTCTCCAAGGATGCACCCTTTGAGATCTCCAAGGAATGCACTCAAGCCTTTGAGAACCTTCGTAACCGAGTCACCCAGGCTCCGATCCTATAGTCCCCTGATTGGTCTCAACCCTTTGAGATCATGTGCGATGCATCTGATTTCGCCATAGGAGCGGTTCTGGGGCAGAAAGTTGACGGGAAACCTGTGGTCATCTACTACACCAGCAAGACACTTGATGAGGCTCAGCGTAATTATATAGTTACGAAGAAAGAGCTGCTAGCCATAGTATTTGCCCTCGAAAAATTCCGATCCTATCTCCTGGGTTCCCACGTCATCATTTACTCGGATCACACGGCTGTGAGACATCTCCTTGCTAAGAAGGACGCGAAGCCTCGATTAATCCGATGGATCTTGCTATTGCAAGAATTCGACCTCGAGATTCGTGACAAGGCGAGAAAACAGAATGTGGTAGCTGACCACTTGTCTCGCCTTCCTTCTGAAATCATCAACACTTCTGGACCCATCATGGAGTATTTTCCTGATGAGCACCTACTGACTATTGGTATTAGGCTTCCATGGTTTACTGATATAGTGAACTACTTGGCATCTCATCAGATCCCATCTGATTGGCCGAAGGCCAAGAAAGACAAATTGCGTTCTGATGCCAGGTACTACATCTAGGAAGACCCATACCTCTTCCGCATAGGTGCTGACCAAATCATCCAGTGATGTGTCCCGGAGGGTGAAATCATTGATATTCTCTCCTTCTGCCATGACCAGGCATGCGGTGGCCATTTCTCTGGACACAAAACCACACCTAAAATCCTCTAGTGTGGCTTTTACTGGCCCACCATCTTCAAAGACGCATACAATCATTGCAAGGCATGCAATCGTTGCCAAACATTGGGCAATATGAGCCATCACGACATGATGCCTTTGCAGCCGATTCTCGTATGCGAAATCTTCAACATTTAGGGGATTAATTTTATGGGTCCCTTCCCTGTTTCGGACGGCTTCGAGTACATTCTGCTGGCTATGTACTACGTGTCCAAATGGATCGAAGCCATCCCGACCCGAACCTGTGATCACAAAATCGTTATCAAATTCATTCATCAGAATATCTTCTCACGGTTCAGGATTCCTCGTGCAATCATTTCTGATGGAGGGACCCATTTCACGAATGCTCAGTTCAGGTCACTGATGACCAAATACGAGGTGTCTCACCGAATCTCTACTCCTTACCACCCCCAGACTAATGGTCTAGCTGAGCTTTCTAATCGGGAGATCAAGAAAATCCTACAGATCACTGTTCAACCTGACAGGAAAGACTGGTCATCCCGACTTCTGGAAGCTTTGTGAGCTTATAGGACCGCCCACATGACCCAATTAAGCATGTCTCCTTTTAGACTAGTGTACGGGAAGGCGTGTCACCTTCCCGTCTAACTGGAGCACAAAGCCTATTGGGCAGCACGAAGTTGCAATTTAGATCTTTCTAAGGCTGGAACCCATAGAAAGCTTCAGATAAGCGAGATCGATGAATTACGCCTCGATGCGTACGAGAACTCGCAAATCTACAAAGAGCGGGTTAAAGCTTTCCATGACAAGCACATATCTAAAAAGACCTTTCATCCTGGTCAAAAGGTCCTACTCTTCGATGCCCGACTCAAACTCTTCCCTGGGAAACTGCAATCCAAGTGGGTCGGATCTTATCTTGTCCGACAAGTTTTTGGAAATGGAGCCGTCGAAATCAACCCGCTCAGCCATGATTCCGAACATTTCATCGTAAACGGCCAGAGACTCAAACCATTCATCGATGTAACCTCTACAGATTCGGCTGAGTCATCATTTATCCTCCATTTTCCCTGAGCATATTGCGCCCAGCCGATGGCGTAAAACTCAGCGCTCAACAGGAGGTAGCCCGTCATTCTCTTTTGAAAAACCTGAAACCTTTTCCGATACCTCTTTTGTACTTAAGGTTCATCCTTTAGGACAGCCGACTCCACCTCAGGTGCTTGCATCTGAGATTAGAAATCGTCCATAACAGCCACCTTGACCCATCCACTCACCAAAACACCTGTACTAAGGCATGAACTAATCCAAATAAAAATCCTCCTAATTTACAATGAGGACATTGCAAATCTTAGGCATGGGGGGTATGAAAGTACAAAGAAAAGATTTCAAACAAAGAAATTCACATATACCAAAAATACCACAAAAAAAAAAGAGAGGAGGAAAGAAATTTTTGTGGAGGAGGAGAAAAAGAACAAAATGACAAAAAGGAGTACAAAATGAAAGAAAAGAGATAGTCATTAGTAAAAATTTAAGGAATTAACCCAAGTTCTAGACCACATTCAGAAAAAGAAATGGAAAGTGCACAGTAAGATTAGTAAGAACGCAAACCTCAGGTATTCTTGGATAGACTCTTAGTACTCATTAAGATCTAGATATTCCTCAAGAGGTTGAGAAAAATGAAAAGCTTAAGTATTAGGTCCAAGGCTTAGGGAGTATTCAGCCTCGTTAACTAACTTTTGATTTGCGGGACTCTGTAACCTAAGCACCCAAAAAATTGACACACACAATCTGGTTCAATAAGCATTACTATCAAAATCACGCAGAAGCGTTGAAAAATTTCTGAAAATGTCACCTAGAGTAGGAGCGGCCGATCAACACAAGTTGATTTCGACAAGTTCCCAGTGCGTAGAGGTGGGAAAATCCCCTCGAAGATGCGTAACAAAATATCCTCTCCTTGGTGCTTATCTCTTAGGATATTTACATATCCTACTGGGGGCATGTAAGCACTCTGCTGGCTCAAATTCCATGGATGGCATTATCACGAAGTGTCAATTGCCAGGATCTGAATTCGGCCACGGAATACCATGGACAGGATTATCTCGAAATCTCGAAAGCCAGGGTTCTGGGGTTTACCATGGGAGGTGCTATCTCGAAGCATCGACTGCTAAGGACCCCTGAGGATTAATGATGGGGACAAGGAATCTGATACAGATCGTGTTGAGAAGCCAATCCTAAGCTAGAATTAAAAAGAAAAAGAGAGAGAAAGCTCTCCAAACAAATAAATCTTCTACCTCTCTCTCTTACAAAACGCACTGCGAACTGAACCAAAGCTAAAATTATCTCAAGCATGGGTGCTTTAACCACAAAGTCCCATAAACCTTAGGATAGTTCCTGTGGGCCTTAAAAACCTTTGCTAAGGACTGAGGCAAAAGCTAGACAGATCTGGATCTTGGTGGGTACTAGAGTACCTTTTAGGCCTATGGTAAGAATTCTGACATAATCAAGGTTACAAAAGAACAATCACTTATCTAAGCTCAAAAAAAAATTCATGGTTTAGAACAAGGTTAAAATCTTAAAATTTTGCTAAGGGACTAGCAAAAGCTAGGCATGGGGGTATGATGAGAGCCTCATCATGAACCCTAACTACCACAATTTAATCTAAATAAGTGTAAAGAAGCTCCTACAAAACCTAAAGAGAGGCTTAACTCAGAGAATTCTGAGTTAAAGAATAAGATAAATCATAAGGGGTAAAACAGCAATTTTACCAATGCAGTGCACAAACAGGGTAATTAAGGGTCTAAACACAGGCCAAATAATCTTAATAAGGAGGGAAGTGGGATGATCTGATCTGAAAAGGATTATAACAACTTTTAGGAATTAAATGACTTTCTATCATCCTAAAACAAATCCACTTTAATTCACGAGATTCGAGGTAGGATAAAAATCAACTAAACCCTCTAAATTCATGTAAAAATATTCCCTAGGGTTGAGAACCTTCAATTTGGCCTTTGCAACCTATTTTGACATAAAATGAGAACCATGCCCAATTTATAACCTAATTTGGGTTTTTGTGCAAATAGACCGATCAAACATGGCCCAACCTAAAATAAAATTTCACCATTAAAATTATTAGGTTCAAATTAGGCTGGTATAAAAATTTGGGCCTAAGAAAAGACCATCTTGACCGACTTTACAAATTGGTCCTCTTGAATTACTTTTTGACCCTTATCTTTTGAAACCCTTCAAATAACCCCCTATCTTTCTCGTCGTTCTTTTCATAATGGTCCTCCCTGCCATTCTGAGCAGCGCCACACCTCCGACGACCTTGCGCGGAGGATGGCGCCGCGCAGGCCATGGCGCCCGTTCTCAGGAACGAGCGGAAGGTTCCCTGCGTCGTCCTCTGTCGCAGGGACCCTCCCATGTGTCCTGTAACTGGCCATGCCTCTCGTGCGAATGCACAAAAGGCATGGGTCTCCTTCTCCAACCATCTCCGGCGTGGGCTGCACGTCTTTCCCTCGAGCCGCTCCCCTCGCCAGCGCCTTTATAAGGAGCGGCAGGGGCTTCCGTCCATGGCAAGCTAGTTTTGGCCGAGAAAAACACTCGATTTCGCCTCTCCCCTCTCCGGTCAGACAGCCCAAGCTTCCGGCGATCTTTCTTCCTCCTCCTCGTCGCTCTGCTGCCATACCTGCAGCAGAGCCCACTCTGCCCCGTCTTCCCACGCCAGGCCGCACCAGCTAGCATCTCCGGATCTCCTCCTCGTCGTCGTTACTCCTCTTCTGGGCACCTTCGTCCCCAGCTCCGGCAGGCACGAGCCGGGAGTCTTCCTCTCCCTCTTCGTCGACTAAGTAGGTAGGAACCTTCCCTTTACTCCCCTCTCACTTTTCCCTTTTTAAATAGGCATTTTAGACCCCTCGACTGCCACTACCACCTCCATCTGCTTCACCTCCGGCCGCCATCTCTGGCGAGGTCGCTCCACCTCCACAGGCCATTTCACCCCTCACCGACAAGCCCAGAAGCTCCCCCTCACTCCACTCAAGCGTTTCCCCTACTCCATTCACCGCCTTTCACCTCCAGACCACCCCCCGAACACACCCACTTCCGCACACGCAGTCTACCCTAAGCACACGAACACAGGCACTCTTGCGCCTCGTCGACCCTCACACCGCCTTCGCCACACTCCGGCGAAGCCCCCTGTGTTGTCCAACATGGACAGGAGGTCGTCTTCATGATTTCAGGGTTCAACCTCGTCGCCGCCATTGACGAGCTGCTGGAGCTTCTTCACAGGAAGCTCCAGGTCTCCTCCTCTCCAGGCGTGAGCTCCAAGCAGCGCGGAGCACTTCCGCAGAGACGCCCAGGTCCTCAATTGGGGTCGCGAGCCTTCGCTGCTACCCCAATTGCGCGAAACCTTCTCCATAGGCGCCTGAGATTGCAGGTGGGACTTTAGTTCCACCTCGTAAGTGTGTGGCCCCGCGCCCACACTTAAATTGATTTTGTGATATGAGTTGTTTGCCTCAAGTCACACAGGGGTGAGGTCCCTCACCTACTCACTCGCCTCGTCCGCGACACTGCCCACGCAGACCTGATGATCCGACCCGACACTCCTGTGCGCTCCTCGCACACCACCCACGCCGGTGCACCTGGACCCGGGCGGGCAACCCGACCCGATTACCCGGCTCTAGGAGAGCTTTCCAAAGAGAGATCCAAAGAGAGAGACGCGGGGGAAGGGGTAGGGGTAGGTTTTGCGCTGATCTTTGTATGTGTGCGTAGGATAGAAGGAAGAAGCAGGCGAAGGAAGAAGAAAGGAAGGAAAGGAGCCGAAGGAAGAGAAGAGGAGCCACACTGTAGCAACCGCACAGTTAAGCCGTCTGAGTGCTGAATCAGACATCGGAGGGTCAGCAGCCAGAGCAAAGAAAAACTGCAGCTGCTGAAGAAGAAGAAAGAAGATGCAGAGAAGAAAAAAAAAAAGAAGACAGAAGAGAAAGAAAGAAAGAAGAGGAAGGGCCAGAGCAGAAGAAAAGAAGAAGAAGAAAAGAAGAAAGACGATAACCAGAGATGAAGAAAGGAGGGAGACTTAGCAACTGAAGAAAATTAGAGAGAAAGCAAAGAAGAATACAGGAAGAAGAAGAAGAAAGAAAGAGAAGAAGAAAAAGCCAATTCTTTCTCTCTCTCTCTCTTAATTTTTGTAAAACCTTATATTGTGAATTTATAAGCTTCTAGAATTATAGTTTTCTCCCTGAGTTCGACCTTGGGAAACTTGTCATTCCGAGTAATAAATCATTTTAGACCGGTAACCATTCTTGTCATATACTACAACGCATATAACACATCAACGACAAGAAAGCTGTCATCAGCAAGGTTGCAATCCTAGTTTACACACACACACACACACAAAAGAAAAGGAGATAAGGAAGAAAACTAACCTGTCAATGGAGTGGTTGCACCCTTGATGGAGTGGCTGGCCCAGATGACGTAGCTTCATAACAATCAACAAATCTGGTCCAAAAGAAAATGTGCAGTCAAATCAGAGATAAGCAAGTTAGAAAAGCAAATAAATACAAAATATATACAAAATAAAATAAAATTTACACAATGATAGTGGTAAGTACGCATTGCTCCCCGACAACAACGCTAAAATGTTAATGGTTGATCAGCGGGTAAGGCGATAAATGCAACAGTGTCGGTCGCCAGAGTTGAGGGAGACGATGCGATACAGCGATGGACTATACGTGAAATAGGAGGTCTTTCGACCCAAGATTAATACCAAAGCCATCCAAACCTTGGAGGACTTGCTGAGGTCCTGTGGTTTAGAATGGCAAGGATCATGGAAAGACCATATATCTTTGGTAGAGTTTGCCTATAACAGTAGCTACCAAGCTAGTATAGGCATAGCACCCTTTAAGGCATTATTTGGGTGAAAGTGTTCTTCACCAATCACCGGGGAATAAACAGAAGAAAAATTTGTTTAGGGTCCACAGTAATTGCAGCAAATGTTAGATATGGTTTCCTTTATCAAATGAAGGTTTATAGCCTCCAGATTTAGGCAAAGAGCCACAATGACTGACACTAGTGGGATTTGCAGTTCCAAGTCAAGGATAAGGTGTTCCTTCGTGTATCACCAATAAAAGGGATTCATCGCTTCAAAATCAAAAGAAAGTTGAGGCCTCTATAATGGGACCATTCGAGATCACTGAATGAGTTGGGCCAATTGCTAACTGTCAAGATTTGCCCCATCACCTATCAGCAATGCATGATGTTTTCCACGTGTCCACACTAAGTATGTGCAAAATGAAAACCATGTGGTATGCTACAATGATCTGCAAATCAAGCCCAACCTTAGCTATAAAGAACAACCAATTTGGATCTTGGATTGAGTAATGAAAAAGCTATGCAACAAGGTCGTGCCTCTAATGAAGGTGTTGTGTTGTAATCAGAAATTCCAAGAGGCCACATAAGAACTTGCAACCAAGATGTGGATCATATACCCCCAACTCTTCCAAAGTTGAGGTAAGGAGGTAGGGTGTAAGGGCTTGAATTTTTATTAAGCCTAATCAACTCACTTTTAGCCTTAATTACATTAATAAGTGATGGATTAAGGAATAGTTGATGCATAATTGCTTAATTGGTTAATTGGCTTAATACATGGCATATTTGATCATGTTGAGAGGTATGCATGTCGCATTGGTGTTCTAATGGGAAATTTATGTGTTTTAGATGTTCCTTACATGTTTAAGAATGTCTTAAATTGGCTTTAGGGTGATGTAAGGCTTGGTGCTTTGGTTAAGGATCAAATTAGACCAATTGTAATCAAACAGTGGTGAGGAAACTGCTAAGTACCTATACTAGCTTCAGCCTATACCCTAGCTGGGGCCAATAGACATCAAGTATTAATACTAAACCTTAGTACCGATACTAGGATTGACTAGTGCTAGTACTAAACCTTATTGCCGATACTAAGCCCCATTATGTACCTAGGTGGGGTACCAAATGTGAAATCTACTCCAAGGAGCATACGACTATGTAATAAAATTCTATTAAGAGGAATTTCCATGACCCAAATTCAAAGGTATTAGTTAGATACGTTGAATTTAAAATCCACTTAAAATAAGTCTAAAAGCCATACTTAAATGACTAAGTAATGGCCTAATTCCAAAATAGTAAAGAAATGGCTCTAGCAAGAGTCTAAAAGAGGCTTTTATGAGTTTCTAGGGTTTAAGAAAACCCAAAGAGTCCTAGTTGGCCTAGAGGTTGAAGTAATCTCTCATGGGAACAAATAAGTAGTGTAATATGAAATGGAATAGGTCACAATAGGTGGATCTGTAAGATGACACCTTGACCTTGTGAACTAAGGAATCATTGAAGCAAGATGGAAGCCCAAGATAAGTTGGTAGCTAGTGCCTACCTATAGTCAACCGAAACTACGAGGGTTTTTGGTTACAGTGGATGAGGCCCAGTCATTGACAATGAGATACTCATAATGTAAGCTTTGTAGGCACTCACAAGTTGCAAATGATACTGGGGCACTTGGACTTGAGGCAAATAGTACTCATAACGAAAGCTTTGTAGGTGCCTGCTTATGCGAATGATGCTGGAATACCATAGGAGTGATTTAATGAGATCTCATTTAAGACTACACAGAGCAAACACACCCAAAATATTTTGCTCTTATCAGGAACTTCGATGTAGCCAACCCTCACCACTGAAACTCTAAATGATAAGTTGAGTTATCTCCTCAGGATCTTAAGGCACTGGCCTACGTAACTTTCAAAAGGCCCGACTCATTTGACTGGCAGAAACAATGTTGTCGTATAACGAGAATGGGTACTTCTCACTTGTGGATCATGAGTACCACTAGACTTTCCCCTAATCAAGGAGAAACTATCCGTACTATGAGTTCAAGAAGAGGATACGTCTCTATCACCTCTGTTAGAGAGGGATGATTAAAAGTGACATGACTTATGAAGTAGGCGAGAGGACGATAAATTAGTGGCCAACGATGTAACTATTTGGTTTGCGACAGGTTAGTTAGTTAGCCTGTAGTGTATATACTTGCGCATTATCCTTTCTTTCTTATTTACACCTGTAGTTCTCCCTATTAGGCCACTTGGCTCATTTCCTAATTGTGACATACTTTTATGGTAGGATGGCCTAGGGCAGCAGTTTCCGAATGTCTTAGGAGCAATGGCACTTTTTGGAGCTAGCAACGTTACTTTTACCATGTACTATGGCAACTACAAATGGCAATGGAAGATGGGCAACTTCCAAGGGGCTTAAGTGGACCCACCCCTTGAACCACTTTAGGAGCTGATTTCGCTTGCCTCATCCACCAAGTTGCCACACTTCACAAGAAAATTTAAAAAAAAAAAAACTCAACCTATACTTGACAACCTAAACAACCAACAAAATAAATAATTTATAGAATCAATCATCAAAAATAACTTCTTATCCACCTTTCAAATTTAATAATACATCATACGTTAAATCCTCACGCCATCGCATCTTCCTCGACTAATTTATTTTCAATGCAAATAAAAATAAATTTTCATAACTTCTCATCAACTTAATCATCACATATTCATCCACTTATCCACTCCTAATACAAATAAAAATATAATCTCATAACATATCAACTTAACAATCACATCTACAACCACTGACCATCCACTCATCTAACCGTTTATCCATACATTAGATCCTTTCTAAACTTTACCTATTCCTAAATTTTAAATCTACATCAAATGAAGTCGTTGATCCTAAAGTGTAATTTTAATTGATCAATAATATGCAATCTTATCTACTCAATCACATCGTTGGTTGACTATTTGGTTCGTTTTCATTTCAGGGGCGGATACATTGCCCTTTTTTCTTTTTTCTGAGAAATGAATTTCCTATGCCAAAATCCGTGCTAAATAATTTTTATATGAGACGTGCATCGGTGTAGGAATATAAAAATTAAAATTATATTATAATTTTACCTCTCAAGAAATTACTTTAGTAAAAAAAAGTTAACAAATAAAAAATACAGATTACAATATGTGATGGTTTTAATTATTATATTTTAATTTGTCATCGTTTGACAATTAAAATATATCAATAAAAATAAAAATATACTGTTATATTTTAATTTTTCATCCGTAAAAAATAAATTTTTATTTGAAAAATAAAAAATACTTTTTTACTTATGGATTTTAAATTTAGGATAACAATCAATTTCTAATTAAAAAATCACCTATGATAGGTGAAACTTCACTTTACATAGATATAAATTAGATTGGAAATCAAAATACGTTGTATTTTAATTTTCAGTCGATATTTTGATTTTCCACTATTAAAATACATTATAACTAATATATCGGTATATTTTGATTTTTAATGGATATATTTTAATTTTTTATTGATAAAAAATAAAAAATATCAATTTAAAATTAAAATAAATGATATATTGTAAAATATATTATCCTTTATCTAAAAAATATACTTAAATCTTAATTAAAAATTATTTATTTCATAAAAATCAAACGCAGAAAAAGTCAATAACGTCCGAAGAGACATAGATGTGACAAAAACCCAAAGGGGAGATACGGTTCAGAAAATAAATAAAATAAAATAAAGAATGCAATCTGAAAACGTAAACCTTGATTAAAAGTGGTGTGAACTTGGTTTCCATCTATACTTTCTTTTTTTTTATGTCAAAAGATTGTTAATATATGGTGAGATTTATTACCGTTGAAATTAATAAATTATTTAAATATCTTTGAAATTATATTAGTATAAAAAAAAATTATTGGTATAAAATTATTTTTTACGGGTGCAATCATATTTTATATCATCAAAATAATTTTACACGAGTGTAAAGTAAAATTACATCGGTATAAGCTTACTTTAAATTATTTTACACTAGTGTAAAGTAAGATTGCATCGGTGTAAAATTACATTGCCAGTATTTCTTCATATATAACAAGTGATTTTACATTTAAAATGTGATTTTTCCACCTTAGAATTTAGGGTTTAGTCTTTAGAGTTTAGGGTCCGTTAAACATTAACTCTTAAATCATAAACCTTAAGGTGAAAATTCACTTATCATACGTGAAATCACTTTCCATAAACTTAAACCCTAAATTATAAATTAATAGGTCAAAATCACTTTGCACAGGTGCAACTACCCTTGAAATAATTTTACATCAACACAAAATGAGATTATACCGGTGTAAAATCATCCAGAATAATTTATCACTGATGCAAAGTAGTTTATCACCTATGTAAAATTATTTAGCCAAAAAGTAAAGAAATGCAGGCTCTGACGCAAAAGATTACGAGGGGAAATGTGTGGGTACTATTTTCATACTTCACACAACGTTGAGAATATGGGCCCACTGGATAATTGATATTTAACGTAAATAAGTAAAAGAACGTAAGGTTTGTTACGTGGTGGTCCCCACCACATTCAAGAAAATCATCACACCAACGCACAGATGATAAGTAACTTTGCACAGGTGATAAACTACTTTATACAGGTGATATACTTTGCACAGGTGATAAGTAACTTTGCATAAGTGATAAATTATTTTAAGGTGTCTTTGCATTTGCACAAGTGATAAAATACTTTACACTGGTGATCAATTATTTTAAGGTGTCTTTTGCATTTGAACAGGTGATAAACTAATTTGCATAAGTGATAAGTAACTTTACACATGTGATAAATAACTTTTCACATATCTAAAGTGATCTTAATCTATAAGTTTATGGTTTAAGTTCAAAGTAAGTTGTAATCTTACTTTGTACCGATGTAAAAAATTTTATTACACCGATGCAATCTTACTTTACACTAGTACAAAATTTTTTTGAAAGTGTAAAGTAATTTTACACAACCATTCACCCCTATAAAAGTGGTTGTTAATTTCAACAATAGTGGATCTCATCATGTGCCAACATTTTTTTTATATTAAGAATAAAAAAACCACATTTATAATTATGCATCAGATTTTACGTCAATCTTTATATTTTTTAACACACGTATAATTATTTATTATCTATATATTTTAGATTAAAATGACGTGATGATTTTTTTAATATAATAAAAATCATTAAATAATAAAATTTATTTTTTATTTTTTTAATATTAAAGATTAATTATCAAATATCAAATGCATCCATATTTTTAATATTATATAAAATAAAAAATAATATCCACAAATTTACATGCATCACCTTCTACGTCAATTCTTACGTTTCCTACGTGTTACTAAAATAAAATTAACAAACAGTATTCAAAGAAAATAAGCGATCAGCGTAAATAATAATCACTACAATTACTATTCTACGTCAAATCACTGACAAGATAGATTCCCAAAATCGGACGCATGGCCCCGATTTTATCCTTAACTAAGGAACGAATGGAGGAGATTTCAAGCTTCAAATGGGAAACCATTACTTTTTCTTTTAAGAGCTGTTGTCTTTTTTATCCTTTTAAAGGGAACGTCATCACATCAGCAAATAATAATAATAAGGTATATAATGTCCCCACGTGGATTTCGAGGCTACCGATATTTTTATCTCTAGCAATTGCGTGGCTACCGTATATAATGCCCCCGAAAGATCCACGCCTCGAGTCACCATCACATCTCCTTCATCATTAGTTGATGACACACGAAAGGAAGGGGAAGAAAAGTAGTCCTACATAATGGAGATGCTCTCCTTCGCTGGATCCACAAACCAAACATTTTGCTTCCTTTGGATGAGATGGCTACCTTGATGGAAATCACGGCTACCCATCCAGATCTCAAGTAAAATCTCAACCTACATCTTTCCCTTCTTGTGCGACACCTCTGTCTCTCTCTCTCTCTCTCTCTCTCTCTCTCTACAAGTTTAGAAAAATGCATTTCTTCTTTATTTAGTAGATGGTGGTCCAAGGAGACGATAGCGGTGGTCACCGGCGCGAATAAAGGTATTGGATTCGCGATCGCCAGGCGGCTGGCGGAGCTCGGGCTCACAGTTGTTCTTACAGCTCGAGATGCCACCAAAGGTCGAGCCGCCGTCAGCTCTCTCCGAGCTCAAAATCTGAACCTCGAGTTTCGTCAACTGGATATAACCGATAGGGAATTGATTCATTCATTTGCAAGATGGCTGCGCAAGAGGTTTGGAGGGCTGGACATTCTTGTAAGTGATATTTCCCCCTCGTTCCTCATGTTCTTCCTTCACCAATATCATCTCCTCCCACTTTTGTTTAGCCCATGAATTATTATAAATTGGTAAATTTGTTGTAAGGTGTTTATTTATATATGTGTAAAAGAAATCGTTATTCCAAATATATAATATAATTTCAAGGTGATTCAAATGTAAATATGTTATGCTTAAAAGAATACATACGAATTACGAACCGGAACCAACAAGGTCGAATTTCAGTAAGTTTTGCTGATGTCACATAATTACAAAATATATATGTGTGTGTCTGTGTGTGTGACTTTAACTAATTTTCCTTTTTTTTTTTTCTTTTTTTCCTTGCAAATAGGTGAATAATGCTGGGGTCTCTTTCAATAGCATCCACACAAATTCCGTAGACAACGCGGAGAAGGTGATAACGACCAATTTCCGTGGGCCAAAGCTACTAATCGAAGCTCTTCTGCCATTGTTTCGGCGATCTTCCACCGTGAGCCGAATCCTCAACGTCAGCTCAAGACTCGGTTCACCAAGCGTAAGTAGAGTCATTTGTGATTGATCTAATACAACCTCCGTACCTATCGAAGGTTAAACCTTAAGCTAGTTTTCGTCAGTGGAATTTGGGAAGTGAAATAAATAGATTATCGGGATACGGGGAAAGATGTTTTTTTTTTTTTTTTTTTGGTTGTCCCATGCAAGTCATTTCGAGGAATTAAGTGAGGAAAAGAGAATTTGTTATCGAAACATAAACTAACTTCGCTCTTGAGATAAAATAAGTTTATTTCATAATTGAGGACTAATTTCATAATTAAACCAACCAAACACAAAATAAACGGTCTAATTCCACTGCGCAGATGCCACTAAAGGTAACAGCTTCCCCGATCTATCATTAGGAGATGGTTTGTCATCGAAAGCAATTAGGTGAACTTTTTTATATATAATTTTACTTACTATAATTACCAGACTTAAAATCATAAATCCTGGTTCCCACCGTTTCTTTTTTTGCAGCATCTGAGAAACTCCACTTTAAGGGCGACAATCGAGGAGGACGATGGAACTCGTCTCACGGATGCCTTCAACGAGAGCATGGTGTCTCGATTTCTCGACGGCGTCAGGAGGGGCACGTGGGAGGCGGAAGGGTGGCCGAAAGTGTGGACCGACTACGCGGTTTCCAAGCTGGCACTCAACGTTTACTCGCGGCTGTTGGCGAGGCGCCTCCAGGGTTCTGGCATCAGCGTGAATTGTTACTGCCCGGGGTTCACGAGGACCGACATGACCGGTGGCATCGGTAGCCATTCCGTGAAGGAGGTGGCGAAGTTCGGAGTAGAGCTTGTTTTGATGGATCCAGATGAGCTCCCAACCGGGATGTTCTTCAAGTTGACCGCGCAACCACGTAACCATTCGAAGTTATAGGAGGAACCCAACGTAAGAAAGATCTAAGCGTATCGTGTCCCGCACGTGATACATAGCTGTTGCTGAGATTACGATGTTTGTTCTTCGCCGTGGATTGATGCCGATTAACTCACTGTGGAATTAATGTATGAAATCGAAGATCCAATGTTAATGGGTAATGTTGAGATATCATTTCACTTGATTAGGCTCGACGATCATGTAACGCTTTTCGGTGTACCACTGGAACTACCTAAATGTATGATGAAAAATGTTATGCGATTAATGTAAACCATCATGCAAATATGTCATGCTTGCCACCATATTACGGCTTGGGGGTTCACGATGGGGGAGTTGGGATACTAAGGAGAAGGGGTGTCCGAGGTTAGCAGCAATTTAGTTTCCTCGTTGGAGATCTGGGAATAAAAAGTTGTAGGAGCGGGAGAAAAACAAACAATCAAACAAGAGATGACCTTGCCCACGTTCCACTTACGTAGTGGGTATGTTTAAGACCCAGCTAATCTGAGGATTCGAATGTGAAATCGACTTCTCACCTTGAAATAAACTTGATGACACTTGTGCGTTATACAAGGTTTACATCACATGGTAAGAGAGTTAATTTATAATCTACGTTGTCACAACAATTTATGATCCCTTACCATCTGAAGACAGAATGCGTGTCTACACCCCATCATGTAAACACTCAAAGATCTGTTTAGATCCTCGTGTGAATGAGATGGCTCTTAGGAAAAACACAAGCTACAGCAACAACTAGTATAGTGCCCGCACATTGGCTCGTGAAGTGGGCAAAATAAATTATATTGCAGTTTCACAAGATTTATCACAGATGGAAGGATAAAGAGAAGAGAAGTTAGTTTTGTTAGTTCAACTTCTCTTAAATAAATGTTTTCATGATTTTATAAAATAATAAAAAGAAAACAAATATAATAAAATCACAATTTCCAATGTTCAAATCATCTCTAAGTTATAGGTATCAAACTATATCCCAAGAGTCAAACTTGAAGACAAAGAGGTTTAGTCTAGGTCATACGAATATTGTACATCAATTTAAAAAGTTGTAATTTTCCTCTTAGTGAGTTCCCCAACTAAATATAGGAATCCTTGTCATAATCGCTCAACATGTAGGCAAAAGCCTACAACAAAATCCAAATTCAAATTAAGAACATTCCTTAGTATCATACATCTAACATAATCTCCAAACGTCTAATTTGGAAACTTAAGTCGTCTGATCAATGATCAAATGTCCAATAGCTATATATAAAAGCCTTAACAAACTCAATATATTGGCTTCACTCAACCCATCTTCATACAAGATGTCCAGAGTCCACACGAGACGTCTGATCAATCACACTATCAAATATCCAATAATGGGCTATTAGAACCAAATCAAGCTTAAATCACATTTTGTCAGAACAAAATCATCTCGAACCAAGTTGGAATATTTTATTATTTTACCTAGATGTCCAGATGCCCTTCCAAACATCAAATAATGGAATGTTAGAGTCAATCTGACTTAAAGATTGATTTGTCGAAGAAAATCTCGATTATGAGATTCTCTAGAAATCATAACACTTGGTCATTATTATTACCAAACATCCAGTAATAGTATCCAACACCAAAACATTAGATCCCTATTTAAATCTAATCATTTCCAAGAACCAACGCTCTTATTTTCAAACGCCCAAACATACTCCCAGGCATCTTATAATGAGTATCCATACATCCAATACTTTGTGACAAATACACTATTTAGATCCAATTAGTTCCAAGAACACTGACCCTTATTTTCAGACATCCAAATCTTTGGTCCGACATCTATAAATCCTATATCAAACATTTGACACATTTTCCAATTATTTGATTCTGCTATCAAACATAATTATTTCCAGATCTAATTTGCATTTTGAACAAATCTTTGGGGATTTCTCTCCAACGGCTAGGAGAAGGCTCCAAAGCCTTTTTAAATGTTCTCTCAAGGCCTATAAATAGCCCGTAACCCCCAACGAGGAAAACACATCCATTGGAGATACATTTCAAGCTTCACACCTTACATTCTCAATTTCCACCTTACCCTATTACTGTGCTCTCAATTCTTTTAAGCAAAACTCTATCTCCCTCACTACTCAGTTGCTAGCAATCATCTTAGGGAGTTTCTTTATTGTCTATAGTAGCTAGATAACCTCAAGATCTTGTTGGGGTGCTCTATAGGTTGTGTTTAAATTCTGCTTTATTTTTATTTCATTGTACTCAGATTCCATCCTATCGAATCTCCATCTCTTCTTAGTGGAAGGGAGAAACCTCAGTTTTAAGTGATGTGGTTAGTGTTTTGATCACTTAATGATCGGCAAATTCTAAGTGTTTTTCCCTTGATTTGAATTTCCACTTAAAAATAACGATGTTCATTTTGTGCAATTAAATTTTATTTACATATTATTCTTCAATTACATTATTCACACTCCCTCTAGTGTATTTTTAGTTGATATTAGAGCGAGGTTCCTACGCACTTGAAGTAACATCCTCAGGTAGATTTAATGCAGGCGAAAGTTGTCGCCACCAACAACATTGAGGGACAATCCACGACTCGACCGCCACTCTTCAAAGGTACAAACCACACATATTGGAAACTCGTTTCATATGCTCAAAAGTTCAGCGATGTCCCTACATTTTGAAACATAATTGGTGTCGATATGGTCACGTGTCAAAACCACTAATTTTGATGGTATTCTGTCAAAATTTAAATAACTGGACTTAGGTTGAGTCATATGGAGATCCAATCTAATATGGACATTTCAAAGCACTAAACTAAATTTTGGTTTTTATATAAGAGTAGATTGTCATTTTTACATTGATATAAGTTTAAAGTCAAACTAGTTTTTAGTCGCACCTTCATGCAAGAGTACAAAAATTAAAATCATATCAAAATTTTACCACTAAAAAAACTATCGTAATAAAGAAAAAGCCAAACTAAAATCCATTGTATTAAAAATCACTTTGCATAGATATAAAGCAGGTTGATGTATTTTGATTTTCAATCACTTTATTTTAATTTTCCACTGATGGAAAATGTCATGTCCCACAACGGTGATCTCTAAGGATCGACGTTGTGGCCACATGACCTTTGCTAATCACCTCCTGATTCCTAAAGGTCGCTACCAAAATCTCTTCGGTTCAGGCCAGAAAAATTTTCCTATAAAGGGGGTAAAAATTCGGTAAGAAATTTAGTAGAGTTTTCCCATTTTTCTTACTTTTCCCAAATTTCTATACCTGCAAGGGGGACTTGAATATAAAGCAGAAACAAGGTGGTACACCCCACTCATTCCACATAAGCATGAAAATACACGATAGCGGGCACACTCCACACTACATCACAATAGAAAAAGAAATATGGAAACAAACACTAATGCAAGCACACCCCACCATAAAGATATGCATAGATATATCTACATATTCATACTTGGCCATAACAACCACATAATAAAGAAAGGAGAAATTAAGTACAACTATTACGGGTACACCCCACCTTACAATTTAATATATATGTACAAACATATGCGGGCCCACCCTAAAGCGTCTTCAATAGTTCAAATTGTTCATACAAAAGTTGGTTCAGACAAACTAGACTACAACGAACCATATGCATATATACGATTACTACCCCTCTACATCTTCCTATTCATGCTTGTGCCAATACATAACCCCAAAAATTACCACCTTGCCTATCCTTTCCCTCCTCCCCGCCTTCCATTCATCCACATCTACCAGAGCCAGTTCCTTCCATTCATCCACATCTACCAAAGCCAGTAGCAGCTCTGTCTAGTCCCAAATGAGGGCACCCAAGCATGTAAGGAGGCTCATCAAGCGGTCCTCAACGGGGAGGAGCTCTCCCAAGTAAACATCTACCTCAGGTCCCTGGTGAGCTCGATGCGAAGTATGAGCAATTGCACCTGCTGGTGCAGTGCGAACAGGTGGGGGTGCTCACAAAACATGGGAAGGAGTGCAACATCTTGACTTGAAAAAGAAAAAGTAAAACACAACGTGAGTCATATCTCTCAGTAGGGCATAAAAAGTACGAGAGAAAGAAAACTATTGAGTGAGATATCTCAACAGTTGGTCATCCCTCAAACAAATGAATTTTTCAAACACTTTACTCTCGTTCTCGCTTGTCCTTCTCCTCCTCCATCCCACCTGTCCACTATGGACTCTATTCCCTTATTTCGCCTGGCCTAAGTTGACAGTGACGGAACGTGTTGCCTCCAACCCCCTTACTGTGGGGTCCAATCCTATGTCGCCTCCCCAATTGGGGAGTAGTAACTACCAGTGCCTAACGGCAAGGTACCATTATCATAACGACCAGAATCATGACCTTGTTATTAGGGTACTTTCGTTGTGAGCCCAAGTGGTTCATGATGCAAGAAACCTCTCCTTACATCTCAGAGAGATTCCTCCACCTCGAATCCTCCCTCGGGAATCATCCACCACTCCTCATAACAAAAAGTTGTTAGGCTGGCAACTCTCAACTCTAACATGTGTGGATACACTCGACACACGCGATAGCCTCTTCAGTCCCGACATCCTATTACAGGAAAAATTTGAGTCCATCACATGATCAATTCGAAGTTGATTTGCTTGCTATCCAATCTTCATCTCCAGGGCATCAAGAATCCTCCCCAATCACCATGGGGTGCAATCATGGGGTCCACTCCATTGGCCCCCAGTCGCCTTCTACTGCAAGCCTCCTTGGGATCTAGGACCTTTTTCCTCGAGGGGCCCACCTGTGGTCGCTTTTGTCTTTGGCACATGGCAACTTGGTGTCGTCAATGCCTTTAGCCAAGGATTCTGCGTGGCTAATTCATGCTCACTTCCCAAGTTAGGATCACCACAACTAGTGCACCTAAACCTGAGTCATCCAATTTCAACGTATGCAACTCACTACGGAGGGGATTCGCCTCCCTCCACATTTTAGAAGACCCAACTGTGTGCTCCCTACACCTGCATTCCCGATTCCCGCAAGTGGCTTACGCATCGAGAATGTGTCCCAAGGGCATTTACACGTGCTTCAAAGGCCACATTTTTGTTATTCATCCACAACCGAACTCATCTCATCTCCCTGCTCACTTGCATTGCACTAGGTAAGCAAGTGTTTCCCATTCCATTGACAAATATGAACCAAAACATAATCGAAATGAATCTTCATAAGTTAGTATGTATACATATACTTTTGCCTACACCTATATGTATACATGTGCGTGTGTGTGTATAATTTTGATCTTAACTCGAATGTAAATAGCCGACATTATAAGAATTATAATTTCATGTCATTCATGAATTTCCTTGTCTATGGGTTGCAAAGGCGTAACCTCGGACATGTGCATGCTTAACGATGCATGCTACCCACCCTGTACTACCATGACTTGTGACTACAACCCCTTCAGGACTCTAGTCCAAACTCGATTTTAATTTGGCAGAGTAAATAGTCTCTCACATATGTATATCTTTAATATGTTTTTAAATTCCTTGTATTAATTTATTTCTTTAGTTTGTGTTTCATTTATCTTGAGAGGTATGTCTATATGTGAAATGTTGTGGCATAAATGACCATGTATTAATTATACGACAAAGATGATAACTTCACCAATGCACAGGGAGATAATCAATTAGGGGATTGAACATAGTTACAAAGACTAAACCTCTTTTCTCAGTGTACCATAATTGATTAAAGATAATCTGACCAAAGCATGTGGAAGTATGTTGAGAAATTTGAAAGTATATGTGTTTTGGGTTACTTTTCTTTTTGTGGGAGTTTGGAGATGGGTGTTGATATAGTTACATGAGTATAACTCAAACTTGCTTTACATTTCCATGTTGTAACTCCTTGTATGGGCCCTCAATTTTTGTATAAAACTATGTAAATATGAAATAATGTTTTGGAGTGACCCTAATGCTTACAAAATAGCTCATGTTATGATGTTTAATTTTCTATTTTGTTTTATTTTGTGATGGGGTGTGCCTGCTATGTGTATAGTTAAATTTACATTTCTCGTGGTGATGAATGCATTATAGGATGTATCCACCTTGCTGTTAAATTTATATTCTTACATAAGTCTTCTTTACAAGCATGGGAATTTGAAAAAAAATACAATAAAATAGGAAAATTTCTGTCAAATTTTCGGTAAAATTTAGTCCTTCACTACTAGAGAAATGAGAATTTGTCACGACTATTTGGTCACGATTTCTAAAACCATGATCAAAAGTAAATTATCGTCACGATTTCACCCAAAACCGTGACCAAAAAGGAGAGTGAGATTTACTTTGCATTTTGACTTTTTGTCACAGTTCTAAAAATCATGACCGAAGCATTTGGTCACGATTCCATTTAAAACCATGACCAAAGATGAGAAGTTTTGTTGTCGCACCAACCATTCCCCCAAAGCTTTTTTGTCACAATTTTCAAATCGTGACCAAAGGCTTCCCTTCCTATTCCCTTCTCTCGCATTCCACTAAACCCTAGATCAGATACCCCACAATCAAAACCTTTCCCCCAACGACCATGAAACCCTCCTCCCCCTCCACTCCCCTTGACCAATCCCCCTCTCCCCCTCCTTCCCCTCAACATAAACCCTACACCCTTCTCCACCACTATCGTCCTCCTCAACTCTTCCACTTCCTCCTCCTCCAAACCCCACCACTTCCTCCCTCTAACGTGACTCTCCCTCTCCCCTCTCCACACCTCCACCTCCTCCCTCCATCACTGCCGCTCCCCCCCACATCTGTATCACCCGCAACAAGTTCGAACGGAAGAAGCCCTACATCAACATCGCACCATCAAGCAAGTCAACCATGGAAAGACCACCCTCATCTCCACAAGGTGTGTGAAACTCCTCGAGGCCTGGATGATGTGCATCAACAAGTCCAGGATGGTCCACATCTTCGTGCACACCGCCATGGTCTAAACCATCTAACCAAGAAGTCGAGCCATGGTACGATTGCGAGGAGCTTCGACATTTTCGCGCGAATGATCTTTTCGCAAAAGTTAGATGACGTGTACAAGGAGTTGAACTACAAGGAGTTCAAGTGGCAGAATGCCGCACTTAGGCTACTCACGATCGTGTTCGGCGAGGAATTGATCTGGCAACGGAGGTCACGAGGAGCTTCAACTTCAAGCTTCCCATGCTAGCTATGCTCTCAAGGATGCAAAAGAGGAAGGGTAGAAAGGATGGGAACGGGCGACACCCAACGAGGAAGGTGCTTGTCGAGTTCGCGATCTCATTTCTAGAATTCAAGAACCCAAGGCTTCTCAATCTCCCATGTATGTGGCATGCCTCAATATGATTTTCTAAGAATATACATACCTTTAGGTTGCCTACTTCAACATGATCAGGGTAATAACTTGTATGCTTACTATAAATGCTGAATTCCACATTTAGATGTGGTCCTTGTCTCTTTGTTTACTATTTAATACATTGCACCTTGGTGGATTTGATCAATAATTATGTAATTATTTATTTCACTTTCGTTATTGTGAAAAATGATATCATAGGACTAAGTTCCTTTTCTCTTGCAAGATGATTCATATCTGGAAAGTTATATTAGCACCATTGCCGTTGACTTTGTAAGAGCACTGACTTTGATTTCTAGAATTCTTTAAGTTTGTCGATACCTATTGTGCCATCTTGTTTCTTGCCTTTAGAAAATTCGTACAATAGAATAGGATGGAAAGAGTATAACACTTCAAATAGTAAGTACACCTGTTGATGCTGGTTGTCTCTTCCCCTATCAACCTTGTAAATATTAATAAATTATTTTCATTACCATTTGTCAATGGGATACTGCTGGACAAGAAAAATTCAAGAAAATCACCAATAGTTATTACCATGGTGCTCATGGAATAATTGTAAGTTTCTTTTCCATTACTTTGTTAGCTTCTATATTTAGTGGGGCATGCATTGACCTAGCTCTCTAGGAGGTTGTTTATGACGTTACAAATCAAGAGAGTTTTAACAATGGTTGAATAAGATTGACCATTATGCAAGTGAAAATGTTAACAAGCTCCTATTAGGAAACATATGTGATTTGGCATCCAATAGGGTAGTCTCATATGAGACTGGGAAGGTATCCTGAATTAGCTTTCCTTCTGCTATTCATTTCTCTTAAGCTCTTAAATACTTCATGTAAACAATTATCTCAAAGTAGTCAATAGCAAGTCACTATTAGCGAGAGCATGATATCAGGTCACGAATTGCGAGAGCATCATATCAACCGTGTTATGTCTACTTTACCAATCAAAAAATTTTGTTATGTTTATCTACCGTTGCATTTATCTGCCAATACTAGATATCAAGTGTTCAAAGAACATAACACATCGACACTGACATTTCATTTCTTTGATAGTTGAACTCATAAAAGTTCAATCTTGCATCAGGCAAATATTTACAATAATTTTCCTTCTCAAAAAAAAAAGGAATTTTCATGGTCATGATTCTGATCAGCATTTATGAGGGATATTGAGGTGTGTAAAATGTGGCTAGAGACTAGAGAGAATTTGTAGGAAATGAGCACATTCAATTACCTACAATGATGAAATTGAAGTGTATTGCAACTTAATAATGGTGCTTCTATTCTAATGGTGCTATTGTCCATTCCGTGGAACTTTTCTTATTTTGATGGATTATATATAGAGAAGTATGCATGAAATTTGAAAGGTCGCATTTAAATGGCTTATGAATATATACACAGACAAGGTAGGGCCTTAGGTGGCAAAACATGCCAGAACAACTTCCATGGGAGGGATGGAACAAAATACAAACCTTTCACTCATTATGAGCACATGAGGAAGGAACATCCATGAAAGTGCATTCATACAACTAAAACATAATGCAGCAAAAATTTTCAATAAGAAATGCTGAGAAAATAAGAATGTTAGGATCTAGATCCTTTAAAGAAAAGAAGCGAACTTTGTTGAGTAATTTACAAATGGGAGATTGGGGAAATGAATATTGGAAAATCTCAATTTGCTCAATCCATTTCTGAACCAAAAAAAGAAAAGAACACTGTTACAGAATACACAGGCGAAAATATACATATAGATGTCAACTTTACTATCCAAAAGACGATGTAGAGTGTTTCTAGGAATGAGAACGCATTAGACATAATCACCTATACTGTTACAAGTTGGAAGGTCGGAGCAAGCATCACAGATGCATAAAAATGATTGCAAAATAACACAAAGCATTGCATTGTATAAAAAGAAAGATAAAATAAAAGAACAAGGAAACACAACTTCCTCCAAAAACTCCTATTACTTTTGAAGGCTCTTCTTAAAGAACTTGCTCAAGAACTTCTTCTTCGGATGTTCCCTATTCGGAGACATCTCCTTGAATTTTGGATCAAGACTCTCATAATTTTATATCATTATTGTAAAGAAACACATTGTTAAATGGTCTTTGTTAGGGGGCATACACATGACATGCTCATTGGACCATAGAGCACATGAACCCCCCACACCACCACCACTTACGTTTGCATTGAAGAGGTCATATAAGTTCATATTTCATGTATGTTTGGGTTCCACATGATATTACAGCATCAAGTGAAAACCTAGCATTATTGCTGTCATCTACCAACCACTGTCCATTTTTTTTCTTGAAATTGGGACACTTGTGTTTGAGTGAAGAATAACCTAAACCGATGTACATTACATGGTTGACCATGCATGAGGAAATTGAGACAATGGCATGTTGAGCTGCCACTAGTGCAGATTAGAGAATGGCTTAGCTACTGGTAAATAGTAAATACTCTCTGTAAGGTTTGTAAAATGGAAGTTCTAAAAGGGATTTACAAGAGCTTGGCTATTAGTAAATAGTAAATACTCTTGGCAAAATGGAAGTTTTGAAAATGATGTACAGGTGTTTATTGGTTGTTTTAGCTGCATGTATGTAGAGAATTTCACCTGTGTAAAATGGAACCTAATATTCATGATTTTTTTTTAATTTTAACTTGATAAGGAAAGCATCTGGAATCAAATGATTGGCATGTTTACATTTACTTTGGTTCCTACCTCTTCTCCCTACTCACCAGAAAAATTACTTCAATTCCTATGAACCATCCATGGCAAATATTTAGTCCACCTTCATGATATTCTGATCTTTAGCCCAATTGCTTTGTGTAAGGGGATTGCCATTTCTTGTATTGAAAGATGCCAATGAAGATAGATTATCATGTGTATTTTGGTTTATATACGTATAATGTTTCCATATATATGTTGATTACAGTGATGCTTTCTCCTTTTTTTCAATCCCAGACCATCTCGACCAATATTCTGATAGCAACTCTGCATCTCCCGTGGGAGATTTATCTAATAAAGCAAGGTGGTAGATTGGGCCAAGGTTTAATGTATTTCCTGGTGTTGTCAATTGTTGTTTATTTCCCATCTAATTTTACAACCGCAAAACATTGATCTACTTGGTTCTCACCCTTGGACACCTGTATCCAGATCATGATTTCAAGTATGTAAGAATAGTTTATAATACCTGCGTCAATTGTCTATAACCATTTCAAGAGAGATGCTAGGTAATGTCATTGTCAACTTGTTGGGCGTCATGTCAACCCGCTAAGCATCCTCTCTTTTTAATTATGGAAGTGTTGCCAAATATGGTTTGACAGCTGAGCTTGGACCATCGCTCTTATATGAGCTGAGAATTCAAACCTCTCCAATTCCCAAGGTCATTGAGTTGATGTACAACTTGGAGCAATGGCAATATTCCCTATTTTTTTGCTTGCTTCATTTTGCGGTGCGGTGCAAGCCCATCACTTTGTCAGAGAAGGGTGGGATGGTTTCAAGCAAGTCTTTGACACATACATGTTTGAATCAGAGAAGTTATACTTTCTATTAAATTTGTTGTATTTGTTTAGAATTTTCTTGTTTGTACTTCATTTTGTAAAGTAAATCTATTTGTTGATTTTGATTTACCACTTTTTACGTAGTTGTAATTTTTGGCTTAACCTACTTCACGATCAAGTCTATAAAATTTGAACTTGCATTGGTTGTTTTTAAGTATAGTTCTTCAAGCATCAGCTAGCAATTAGCTTGAAGTTAGAGATTGATTGATATTTAAAGGACTCATGTATAAATCGGATCCTCTTAGACAAAGATCAAGGCACATCTTGTAGAATAAGTATAATGCTTTTATATACTATGCAAGTGAGCTGCTCTACTCCTCTAATATCGAATAGGAAGTCACTCATCATCTAATAGGTAGATGAAGAGGCATTTTGAGTTATAGGAATTGTGTGGAATATTTTACTTAATCTTAGTAAATCAATACCGGTGAGATAGTTTATGAACTAAAAAGAGTGTTTTGTTTCCAATGCTAAATAATTGAGATCATTAGATCCACACCTTTTTCATTTGTTACGATTCTCACATGCTCCTTGCATAACAAATTAGGCCTTTTTCTCATTTTTCTAATACTGCTTGCATCTTCTCTTCCAATACCTAATCTTCATTATACTTTATTTTATTACTTTTTTACCTCGATAACTATACAATTAGACCAATTTATGAAAATTTTTATTAGTATTCATTTATCAACATTTTATTTGTTACATAAGGTCTAATTACATTTATTTATTTTATTTATTTAAGAGACTTTTTGGTCACGATTTATAGGCTGTGACCAAAGAATCCCTTTGGTCACAATTGATGAATCATGACCAAACCCTTTTTGTCTTCCGCTCCAAGCTTTCGGTCATGATTATAAACTGTGACCAAAAGTCATCTTATTGTACTTCTTTGGTTGAGGGTCAAAGTTAGTTGTGATATTTGTTTTCTTTTTTACAACATAGATGCTATTTATGATTAATTATTTATGCTGCAACTCAAAGGTCAAGCAAAACTCAATTGCTTGCTCACAAAACAAGGTCCACACGATCACTACCAAAGCATGACCTTGAAGGCCCTATCACAAATGCAATCAAATCTTAAAATTGTTGCTACCTCCAATGCTAAAGCCATCGATGTTGTTAAAAGGTTCGAACTTGGTCATACTCTTGCTTCAAAAGTGCAATAGCAATCTAGCAGAAGAGGTGATCCACATTTAAACAATACTCTTCTTTTAAAGTAAAAGGAAAAAAAAACAAGGTCACTCCTTTCATTTGGATTTTCTATTTTGATATATTTTTTACATCGATGCCTATCAATTTATATTTAATTATTTTATCTTTTATTCTTGGATGCATCCGACTTAATAATTGTAATTTTATTTTTACTACATTTACATAAAATGACTAATAAACATATGATCCTACCAACATTTATTCATCAAGGACTTCATATTGGTGGAGGTGTTGCTGGAAATTTAAATGATCATGGTCCTACTATTTTGCTTTGAATTGAAGTTTGGTATAGCAAAATTGTAAGAGGATGTTGCTTTTAGGTAGTTAAGTCTTCATAATTAGTTGTATTTTCTTTTTTTTAATATCTTTTATTTCTTTCTTTGTATTAACCTTGAGAAGGGATATTTTAGTGTTAAGGTTATTGTTATTTTTTTTCTATTTTTCTTATTTTATGATGTATCCCTTTAAAGGACCCTTATGATACTTTATTATTAGGAGATAAATAAAATTAAGGTTGGCTTTATATTTCGATCTTATTCAAATAAAAATATTTTTTAGTAAAGAATATCAATAGTGGAAATTAAGTGATATAATAAGGTATCATTAAAATGAGTAATTAAATGATAAAAGAAAACATCATTAAAGTAAATCAATAATGGCAATTTAAAGACAAATAATTATTGTTAAATAATATCAATAGTGACAATTAAATGATAAAATAATACACCATTAAAACAAATCAATAATGATGATTTAGTGACAAACAAAAGTCGTTAAATAAAGTATATAACGACATTAATAGCATAAATTAAATTAACACTAATATAATTCAAAAGTGACGAAATAGTAACAAATAAATTGACACTAAAAAAGATCATTAGTGACGATAACTGCAACAATTAAAGTGCCATTAATACCAATGATTTAACAGTGATTAGACAATTGCCGCTAATCTTTTAGTGACACCAACGAAGGCTACAATTAAATGACAATTATTATAAGTGTTGCTAATTACATATAGCAGCAAATAAAAGACCTACAATGGCAAATATTATATGTCGCTAAAAGTTATTCTTTTTATATTGTCTTTAGAAAATATATTTAACAAGAAATAAATAGATTTTAACAAATGGAAATCAAAATGGCTCACCCGATTGCCTAAGAGTTAAAATGTTATATAAAGATTTAAGGTGACATTTTGGCATTGCTTATTACACAATCCATGGTATCCCTACCACATGACCTAATCAGCCTTCTTATCCCTCATCCAAACAAGGACTAAATTCTACCGAAAATTCACCAAAAATTTCCCCATTTTATCATGTTTTTTTCAAATTCTCGCACCTGTAAAGAAGACTTATGCAAGAATATAAATTTAACAAGGTGGATACACCCTACAATGCATTCATCACCACTTGAAGCGTAAATTTAAGAATACACATTGCAAGCACACCCCGTCACAAAATAAAACAAAATAGAAAATTAATCATAACATGAGCTATTTTATAAGCATGGGAGTCACACCAAAACATTACTTCATATTTACATAGTTTTATACAAAAATTGAGGACCCATACAAGGAGCTACAACATGGAAATATAAAGCAAATTTGAGTTATACTTTTATGTAACTATATCAACACCCACCTCCAAACTCCCACAAAAAGAAAAATAACCCAACACACACATACTTTCAAACTTCCCAACATACTTCCACATGCTTTGGTCAGATTATCTTTAATCAATTATGGTATACTGAGGAAAGAGGTCTAGTCTTTGTAACTATGTTCAATCCCCTAACTGATTATCCCTCTGTGCATTGGTCTAGTTATCATATTTGTTGTATAACTAATACATGGTCATTTGATATAAGCCACAACATTTCACATATAGACATGCCTCTCAAGATAATTGAAACACAACCTAAAGAAATAAATTAATACATGGAATTTAAAAGCACGTTAAAGATATACATATGTGAGAGGCTTCTAGCTGCTAGACTTTGTCCATACTATGGAAAGCTCTCACTAAATTATAAGCTAAATTCATATTGAATCTAATTAAAGTGATTGGAAATAGGAAGAAGCCACTCATTTGGAAGGAGAGATGGGATCTAGAGAGTTCCTAAACTAATTAAACCATTGTGTGATGGGGTCCCCTAACTACAATATATGGCTGAACTTTTAAATAAGGACAATGGAATATAGAGTTGCTACATGTTGTTATGGATAAGCACATAATAGACCTTGTGTTTAGATTAAAAACTCACCCTACCATGGAGGACCGCTTGATTTGGTAGGCCCATCCAAATGTGATTTTCACAATCAAGTCAAGATATCTCTCTACTGTTTAAAAGATATGAAAAGAGAAGGATAATATCAACAAATTGTGAAGGAGAATCTGGAAGCAACATGATCTCAGACCTCCTTTTAAACTCTTCATGTGGAAACTAATTAACAGACACATCCCCTTGGGCAACATTTGGGGTTTGTCCTTAGATCTCATCCTCACACAAGAAAGGTTCGACCTTTCCTAATGGAAATGCTTCTCTTCTCCTCTTGTGACACCAAAGGACTTTATTTGAACATCAAAAGCTGAATTTCATGTTGCAATGAAGTCTAAAGGTGGGAAAAAGATGTCTAGTAGCAGCGATACACTACAATATGAGGTTCACCTTGGTGGTCAATCATTGGTGGGGTGCTTAGGGGCAGGGAGGGAGAATGTTGATGGGGGGAAGGGGGGGCTAGCAGTATCAGGTGATCATCCTGCAATAGGGTTCCTACAAATAGGAGGAGAGAGGGCAGTGGTCAAAGTCAGGGGAAGGGCTAGAGCGGTGATAGGGATGTGGCGATGGCAGAAAGGTCAAGGAGGTTCTTAGGGGTTAAGGGAAAAGAAGAGGGGTTGTGGTGGGGCTGGGGAAGAGGGGAGAGGAAAGGGCTTCCGGGTGTTAATGAAAAGAATGTGACTAAACACTTCAAAGGCAAAACTTCCTTTGAAAACAACAAAGTACTCAGGATTTACAAGGCTCACCTGTCTCTGTAAAACCTATAAGGAGGTATTTGAATTGAATTTCATGGCTCTAAAAAATCTCTTAAATTTGCAGATGGTGACAGGTATGATAGATAGGTCATACCAGTTTGATTCATGTACAGACTTGAAGGTAAGCATGTGTCATTCCACTCCTCTCTATCATACCAGTTTGATTCAGGTATAGACTTGAAGTATATGCCATTCCACTCCGCTTATACATGTGATCTTTTTTTTTGTTACTGATATAACATGGTTTTCTATTTGGTTTATACAAAGGTTCCATGTAGAGGCTTTAACCTGGTAGTTATTTTCCTGTTTTCTAAATGTCCCTACAGCCTCCAAGTTGTCTCACAAAATGACACTCTTGACAATCTATCTATCAACTAGGACTTGTATATTTTCCATGATCCATTAAATAACAAGTAGAATCAAGATAACTCTAGAGAAATAACATGCTTTTAACAAATCAATCACCTACTGATAGCTATATCATAGAAAAAAAATAACTTTCTAGGCAATAGGATTTGTGCTACTTAAGTGGTCTTTTACATTCTTCATTGCCAAAGAAATTTCCTATTGCTGTTGTGGTCCTAAATTATCTCATGGAAGCAAGTATAAATAATTTGTTTGCTTTCAGTGCTTGACATCTTTTGCCTGAGGATCCTAAAAGAAAGGATCCTAAACCATGATTACAAGGCCATGATTCTATAGAAAACAGAATTCTTAAATAAAATGTCTCTTTAAAGTTTTTTTTTTCTTTTTTTTACTGCAATATACCACCTTACAGGTGCCACTTATAGATTATTACTTGAAAGCTAAGCAGTCAAATCATCCAAACTATTATTGATAGAGTTACCTCAGAAAAGCGAAGTTTGTTTGTCAGAGTTAATGTTCTACAACATCATTGTCCACTAAGTAGAGACATGGGTATTGTATGCTGCCACATAGACCACCCTACTCATCAAGAAGACCTACTTTCTGGAAGCATTTGACCGAATCGTCAAGTGTTTCAGCAAGTTCCCAATGCTTCCAACCCAAAGCCTTCAGCTTCTCTGATGTTAGAGGTGGCCTTGAGTTACATCTGTGAAATTCTTTGGGTACTTGTATTCAGGATACATGCCCTTCAATGTGCTTACTAGATCACGTATCTTCATTGAATAAGAGGAGCATATATATCTCACACTTGCTTTAGGATTCTTGTAGATCATAAGCAATGCATTAGCCAAATCACGAACATCGACGTAACCCAACCGCCTGTTATCCAGTCTTGTGAACCCCTTTTACCAAATTAAGCAGCATTAGGCTAGTAGTGGCCCAAAAATCATAGTTGGTAGGACTGTTACAATGGCAAGTTTGTGTTCATTTCCATATTCAAAAGCCAATTCCTCAACCATCGCTTTAGAATAAAAATACCAATTCTCGGTTTCTTGCAGTATTAATTCTTTATCTGACCAACATTCCTCATTAATCATCTTACAGTATGCTTCTAAGCAACTATATTTTATGTTTTGCAACATTAAGCCTCCCAAGCATTCAACACTTAGACACACTCAACGTAACAATTGGTAATTGAGCGTCTACAACCAACTTATCGAATTGCATTGCACCAAATCAGATATTAGTCTAAAGAACCCATAATCAAGAAATAACTCATGAGGTCATAATAAGAGAACTGACCAAAAGATAAATCCCGGTCATCCGTGTCAGCATCAGACATTAGTGTCCCCTGCAGACACCTTGATTGGCTGATTGATGTATCATCCATCGACATTGCAATAACTTGTTGCAACAAGGCATTTTCATCATTCTGCAAAGAGGAAAATGTTGATCACGCAAAGTTTGATATTGAAAAAGGAAAAGATATATAATCACTATAATGCATGTCATTATGTGACTAGGTTTTCTCTGAGGGGGGAATAAATCTGACAAGCTTGTTAATCATAGATGCTAATGCCATATGATTGCTGAGGCCAAAATAGCATAGGTCCACCTAAAACCATCTCTATAAAAGTAGCCTACTTAACCTGTAGTATTGCAAGGGTACTTCAACCTGTGGGTCTGCCAACACCTTGAGAATATCAAGAGCTCTCCTTAACTATAACACCCCGTTAGGGCATGGGTTATCCCACAGGATAATACCTAACTTGCAGGGTAGGGTTTGTTTGCAACACGGTACAATTCCATATTTATCCCAGGATAGGTGCTACACCACAGTCTGCAGCCATCCCACCTGGATGACTATCCCACTTCATCATGCAATCGGGAATGCAAAAATAAACAGGATGGTTTCCATTTTTATATAAAAAAAAACTTAAAATATCAAATGTTTGCCTACTTCTTTGAAAGTGTAAAGGAAGTATGTGTGTCCTCTTATATTAATAACTTAAGTTTCTTCAGGGAATTAACTAAAAAATTAACACATCTAGGTTTTTTTATTTTGAAATTAAGAGAGGATGATCAGGTTTGCAAAGTGATCAGAGATGACACCATTGTGACACCATTGTGTCCACCATTTCAAAAGTAGTTACCACTCCGAAAAGGAATGACAACACCATAGATTGGCTACTCTTACAAAGAGTCATTGGTTCTACAAAATAGAAGATTACAATGCCAAATTTAAATAGCAATCTTCCATTGATGATAACCATCAATTATTGTTGAATAACATCCCAAAAAAAAAAAGAGAGGTCAAGTAAAATACACATGTTCAAGAAGAAACACAAGTTGCGAAAAGTAGAAAAGCAATAGGCTCTAAATTAGTAAAATGAAGGCAAGGGGAAAGTAGGTGGACCTTGAAATGTGCAAAGGCTCCTTTTTAGGAAGTGTGTATTGGATCTCTAGTAATACAAAAAATCTTTTGAACACTGTTGAAAAAAATAAATAATGCTACAGATACTGCAATAACTAAAATGTTTGCATCAGAATATTAAACCCAACCTTGTTATAGGATTCAAGTTTATAAGAACTTAGATTCAACCTATTCCCTGTTATAGGACTCAAGTTTGCATGTAAAACTAGTCTCCCAATAAGTTAAGCATTTGAAAATCCTACATTCAGCTTAATCTCTTCCTTATGTTCATTTCATCTTAGGTTATGACATGTGAGATTTGAAAACCTTTTAAATGTATAGGCTTCTTGTAGCTCCCACAGATTTCCCAACCATAGTTAAGAACCTTCTTCACCGTTAAAGAGAATTCTATCTATCCCGGCAAGTGGATCTTCCCATCCAAATTTAATCGTGCAATTCATATCTTCCCATGATTCTGAAGATATGATTCTGTCTCTTCATCCACAAACATATAGAAGCATGCATATCTGTTGGTCAGCTCACTTATGTTTTTAGGTTGCTGGATTATATCATAGTTTCATGTTCAGTAAAAAGACAAGAATCAAAACCATGCAATCCTGCTAGGCTTCAACCTATGCTAGCAAATACCAAGAGGTTCCCAAACAAACAACAAACATACTAAAAAATGGTTCTAGTGCATGCCCACAGCAAAAATAGGTGATGCAACCACCACTCCACAACAACGTTTCATGTCATGGAGATCCATCTCCATCAATATCAAAACTGCTACCAATACTAGGAGCACTTCCTTTGAAGAACCTAAGACAACAAAACCTAAAGATGAAAACTAGAATCTACAACCAAAAAATGAAAAAGAAAGAGGATGCAGGGAAGCATGTCCAGTAACAATATCCACCTGGATCTTGAGATGGCCAATATCGCTCGATCTTGGGTTATTATAATCCAGCAATGGAGTTGTACGCTATAGGTCATGGATCATAACACTAATCCCATTGGGTTTAAATTTAATGTCAACAACCAAAGAACACCAAACCTTGTTGTTTATATAAAAAGTAATGGACTGAATTATTCACTTTTACTATGAAAAATAAGTTGGATCCTCAAAGATCAAAAGCATCACAGAGTTCAATTTACACATAGTCTTCCAATATCACACAGCTTTTTAGAATCCATTGGAAATGACTCGTTACCTTTTCAGTCGAATAAGACATTTGAAGTTTCACTCAAACGTCTGGACATGTGTCCAGACGTCTGGAAGTAGGGATTTTCGTACGTCCATTTACACACTACACGCGGGCAGCGCACAGAGGCTTCTCACTCCTCTGCACCCCCACCCCTAAACCCTAACACCCCCTCCTATTTAAACCCTCCCTTCTCACCACCAACCACCACCTCCTCCAGCATCTCCCTCTTGTGGTCGTGGCGAGGGAGAGCGAGGGACAACGAGAGCGAGGGCGAGCGAGGGAGAACGAGAGGGAGAGAGGAAGGAAGAGCGTGAGAGAGGAGGAGGTCGGAGGACATCCGGGAGCTCAGTGGAGCTCGCACGACCGACGACGGGCACGTGCACGAGGAGGGGCTCGGGGAGACGACCTCCCAACCCTCTGCAGCTGCTGAAGCTACTGCGGTGCACTGCAGGCGACGTTGCGAGGAGAGAAGCGTTGCAGAGGAAGTTCTGGTACTGGAAGTTTTCCAGTATCAGACACCTGGAGTATCGTCCAAACGGTTGATGAGGCACCAGGACGTCCGGAGCTAAAGCCAGACGTCTGAAAGTACAATATCGCGCAAGGTACTATCTTCCTGCACTACCTTCCGCCATGCAGGTTGTAGCGTAGGAAATGTCAGGCTGAGTTTGTGCCTGCTATTTTCATACACAAGTGAAGACTTTGGAAAGGTACGCGGTGTGCTTTTTCAAGTACTTTTGAACGTCTGATCACGTCACTATATGTCAGGAGGTACTTCCAGACGACCGAGGCCTTGTCCAACGTCTGTAGCTGCCCCCAGACGGTCGCAGAGGAGTCTAGACGTCTGAAGCAGCCACATAAAGTGCAAGGCGAAATCTAACGTCTGATTTTGAACAGTAATCGTGTTTTTGTCCCGTTTAGGGCCAAACAGAATCGGATTTCCGCAAATAAAGTACAATTGTTTTTCACTCGAGTTTCTCTACATGTTCGTGTTGAATATCTATTGTTTTGAGCTCATCAAATGTAAATTAGTCACTAGTACATGTTACCAGCCGGTGGAATGTTCGAGACCCGTGGAGATGACGAGATCTGCGATACAGGCCCCCATTCCTCCCAAAATATCTGGTATATTGGTTTAATTCAATTGTTAATATTTAAATAAGAATATACATCTTTGAAATAATTGGATCAAACTCTAAAATGTGGAATGAACCCTACGGTAAAAATGTATGAGCCTATTTTGAGCTATATTGTTTACTTGAGTACATAGTTAAAATAAATTGCTACCAAATGATATTGGTGTAATTATGAGATGCATGTCTAAATATGAGTTGTCAATATGTGAATGAGAAAGTGAACTGGGAAACCACAAATTGCATATATATAATTAAGAATTAAATTTTGAAAACACGAGTTACCTGTATATGGATGAGGAACTAGTTAAAAACATGAGATATGAATATGTATAAATGGGATAAATATGAGCACGAACCCTACAGAGAATTAAGAGTAAAACCCCTGTGAATGAAAAGAATCTGCACTGTAAACGAGAAGTGAGTTGGCTCTTGTGTATACCATACCACGGAGAGCAACTGCTCTTTTAGTCAGTGTTGTCGAGGCAAGCGCCTCAGGCGATGAGGCGTTGAGGCGAGGCGAGCGAAGGCCTTGTCGCCTCGGAGGACACCCAGGTGGTGGTCTTCAAGCAGGCGATGCACCTCCTCGACTCAGGCGAAGCCTCGTCGCCTTATAGCCCATCATCTGAAGCCCTAACGCGCGCTGTCGCCATTGCCATTGCCATCACCATTGCCAACAGTGACGACCTCTATCGCCTCGTCAACAGCGTCGACCTCTATCGTTGTCTTCACATGTATCGCTTAGACCTCCATCGTCTGAAGCCCTAATGCTTCGATGGAGGCAACTCTCAACCTTCATCGAGTCTTGAGCCCTCCCTAACCTTCGTCAGAGCAGCTCACCTGAAGCCCCAATGCTTCAATGTAGGCAATCGCTCCAAAAAGTGATGGCCAAGCGATGGTCTTTGCTCCAACGATGATCTTCGTAGATAATATATATTGTTATATATAATAGTATTATATAATATATTCTGTTATATACTGTAATATATATATATACACACACACATACACATAGAAGTATGTATATAATATACTGTTATATATGTATGTTTAAATATAAGTATATATATATCATCATTGTTATATATATTCTGTTATAAAAAATAAGTATAACATATGTATGATATATGACTTATGTGTTATAGCAATTAATAATTGTTCAGTTCAATGACAATTTTGGATTTTTTTCCTACCTTGATTGTATAAAAGCTTTTCTTTACCATTTGAAATTATGTAAAAAATTTTTTAGTAATATAATTCTTATCATTTTCTTTTATTTAAAGTCTCCAACATTATTATTAAACATGTTCTTATCAACTTGATGCTATTAAATTAAGTTAATAAGATATATATATATGTAAATAAAAAGCGATCACCTCAATTCACTTGGGCTGTCGCATTTTTATCACCTCTCGCCTCGGGCCATTTTGAACCTTACTGCTTCTATATCGCCTTTCGCATTAACAGCTTTTCTTTTAGTGTAGAGGGAGAGTCAGTCACCTCTTGGGGTTGAGACCCACGGTAGGACTGGACACTTTACACCGACACCTGTTGACCCTCGCATACGTGGTATCGAGGTGAGCTACTAGAGTATGGAGGGAGCTAGCTACCCAACGAAATTCAAGGATAAGCTAGTCACCCTACACCGACTTTGTTTAGCCCGCTGGACAGACCGGGGTAGTCGGACGAGGGTACACGAACTGTGTAGGGACAAGACCCCTATTTTGAGAGGACAATGCCCTATACTGTTCCGTGCTACACTTTAGACATAGCCCTTAGCAGAAATGACCGATCGCGTGTTAGTGCAGGGTAGCTATCCATGCGTTTATCACGCGTGCCGTAGTTATCGCTACGTCTCGACGGTAACCTCGGGATGATTGACTGGATGTAAGATTACCGCGGGGGACTCTTCCAACCAGGAGAGCACCACGTGTACCTTCTACTCTACGAAAAAAACTGTAATCAATTTCGTTCCCACGAGAAACAAGCAAGATGAAGAAATACCTGGATAGTTTGAGAAATAGATAAACCAGAACTACATAAATGAGATAAAAATAAATGAGAATAAAATCTACTTGTTTTTACTCTACTTACACATAAATAATGTAAACGTCACTTTACTCAGTGTTCGCTGACTCCATCTTTTCATAACCCTATTCAGGACTAGAAATTTAACAGGCCGAGTTTCCGGCTACAAAGATAGCTAAGCCCAGCCAAGCCCAACCGTAATAATTTTCTTTCCAGCTCTTTATTACTGTTGTAGTTGTGAGTACTGAACTTTAAAATTACTGTTCTCATTACTTTCTATTTTCTATTGTTATGGTGACATATACTATATTTTGAGACAGTTGTTTTACTTTCCTTTACTATTTCATTTTCCCTTCTACTTAATGACATTTCATGTGTGAATGTGATTTATTTTCCTACTTTTGGTTATTTCTCGTTGTACGACTAGGTCTTAAAATTAGCAAAGGCAAGCCGATCTCGGATCCTGTACGGATTCGGGAGTTGGGTCGTAACAAGATATCAAAGCAAGGTCATCCCGAGAAATGAACCAATTGATCCGAGAATAACCACTCACATGCATATAACTAAAATAGCCACCACAACGTATCGCTTTGATATTCGTTTCTAAGTTTATCTCAATTTAATCCTGGGTCGTTGACAACTCTTGTTTTATCTCTTACATCTCCTTATAGGAGATGCCTCATCGGGAAGTTCCCGAGGCAGGCCGCGGACGAGGTCGGAGAGACAAACGTGTCGGACCTAAGGCACCAGTTGACCCACCTCTCCTCCCAGGCATTCAGGCCCAGGATCTCGCCTAGCTTGTCAGAGTCATCATTTAAGAGGAGCTTCACCAACCTCCTCGGGCACCTCTTCCTGAGGACGAGCGGGAGTCTTCGGTGGGACAGAGAGACTGTCGCAGCACCAGACAAGCAGGAGGGGGAGGGGGTGATCCTCCACCTCCCCCACCACACTCCAACACTTCCGAGCAGGAGCCCTTCTTATCTGGAGGCGTGCCCATTCACCCACAATAGCTACACCACAAGCTTTTCAGACAATTCCGGAACCTAAAGCCTCCTCCTTCAAGGGGGATGAAGACCCGTCTAAGGCAGAGAACTGGCTGAAGCATATAGAGAAGGTATTCGACACCCTTCGCCTTCCTGCGAAGTGTCGCGTGACATTTGTCACGTACTAGCTGGAGAACGCAGCCCACAGGTGGTGGAGAGCAATCAAAGGCCAAGAGAGGAGAGAGCTGATGTAGAAACAGTTCGTGGCTCTCTTCTGCAAGTAGTACTTTCCACAAACCTAGCAAGACCAGAGGAGGCGGAAGTTCCACACTTTCCGCTAAGGGACGATGACGGTTAACGCATACCGCACACGTTTTCTGGAGCTATCACATTTCGCCCTAACAGCAATCTACTGAGCAGTGCCTGTGGAGGTTTAATGAGGGGTTCCGACCTGCTATTCAGGGCAATGTCAAACCCCTGAAGTTGCCCACTTTCTCTCGTGTGGTCGAGGCAACCATGACTTACGAGGAAACCAACTCAGCCATGCGAAACATTGACAGCGGACGAAAAAGACCCTACCAATCAGAGTACTCTCAGGGCCGTTGGGAGAGGAAGCACACGACGCCCACAGGAAAGCCATCTCGTTCTGCAAGGCCACCAATGGCCTTTGGGAGTCCCAGATAGAGGCCAGTTGCCAGCACCGGACCCCCACCCAACCGCTAACAGGGACCTACTGGGGGATGAGATCGTGTACCCCTCCGCTACCAGTGTGACCAGCCGGGCCACATCAGGAGAGACTATCCATCTAGGGCCAAAGCACAACAAATGCTCCCCACACCGAGCGCTGGAGGCCGTGTTGGCGATCGTGGTCACCAAGCGCGTGGGGGAGCACAGCAGTCACAAGGAAGGTACCGGCCAACTACTTCTCACCCAACCGAGAGTGTAGCTACTTCGTCTGCACCAAGAGCTGAAAGGCATATCAACGCCTTAACACACAGAGCATCAAGACTTCGGGTTCTATAGTGGCAGGATGGTTACTGTTTCTGGCATATTAGTATACACTTTTATTCCGACGCCACTCCTTCGTTCCTACGAGTTTTGTCGTTAGTTTGAGGCAGGACAGTGTATTGTTAGAGGATCTGTTTGTGATTAGAGGCCCAGGTCACCATTTGTTTGTAGACGATGTGGTTTACATGAACTGCGAGGTCAGTATAGAGGGACACAACCTCCCCGTTGACCTGATTGTGAACCAGATGGAGGACTTTAGCGTGATGTTAGGAATGGACTAGATGTTCGCCTCTCACGCCCTGGTAGACTGTTTCGGAAGGAAGATCGTCTTCTCCATACCGGAGTTGCCTCCCTTTGAGTTTCACAACTAACCGGCGAACAGAGGATTCAGATGCATCTCCACGCTTCGGGCAGCGAAACTTTTGAGCATGGCATGTGAGGCTTCTTAACTTGTGTAGTGGCAAAACCTAGCCCCATGGCTAACTTTCAAAGTATCCCGATGGTTTACGAGTACCCCAACGCTTTCCCAGATGAGCTACCTAAACTACAGTCTGAACGTAAGATCGAGTTTGAGATCTCACTGGTGCCAGGGATCAACCCCATTTCCACTGCACTGTACCGGATGGCACCGCTTGAGCTACGAGAGCTCAAGTCACATCTACAAGACCTATTGGAGAAGGGCTTTGTGAAGTCCAATGTGTCCCCGTGGGGAGACCCTAAGCTATTTGTGAAGAAAAAGAACGACACCCTTCAACTTTGTGTCAACTACCGACAGCCGAATATGGTCACTGTCAAAAACAAGTATTTGCTACCAAGGATTGACGACCTCTTCGATCAATTGCGAGATGCTACATTGTTCTTTAAGATAAATCTACGGTCCGACTACCACCAGTTGAGAATCAGGGAAACTGATGTCTTCAAAATTTACTACGAGCTCTTAGTCAGGCCGTTTGGTCTAACCAATGCCCCCACTCCTTTATGGGTTTGATGAACCGTGTTTTTAGGCTGTATTTAAATCAGTTTGTGGTGGTACTCATCGGCAACGTACTCGTTTAGTCGCAGGATCAAGCGCAGCATGGTCAGCATTTACGCATGATCCTACATACCTTGAAGCGACGCAAGCTGTATGCCAAGCACAAGTACGAGTTTGGGTTAAGACAGGTGATTTTATTAAGCCACGCGATTTCAGGAGATGAATTGACTGTGGATTCAACTAAGTTGGAGGCCATACTCAGGTGGGAGAGACCACGGACAGTGATAGAGATACGCACCTTTTTTAGACTAACAAGTTAATACCGTCGATTTATCATAAGATTCTCCCAGTTCACGCATCCTATGACCTAGATGACATGGAAGGACGTGCCTATTACATGGACAGACGAGTGCGAGGCATGTTTTAGGAGTTGAAAAAGAAACTGACTTCAGCTCCTATATTTACCATCCCAGACAGCAGTGGCGGGTTCGTGGTTTACACCGACGCTTTGTTGCAGGGATTAGGGGGTGTGCTCATGCAACGAGGTCACATGGTTACTTACGATTCGCGGCAACTAAAGCCCCATGAGCATAGTTACCCTACCCATGACTTAGAACTAGCAACAATTTTCTTCACACTGAAAACATGAAGACACTACCTTTACGGTGAGACTTTCGAGATCTTCACATATTAAAAGAGCCTCATGTACTTGTTTAACCAGAAAAAGATCAACATGAGACAGCGACATTGGTTAAAGCCCCTGAAGTACTACGACTGCAGCATCTCCTACCACCCAGGGAAAGCCAATGTGGTGGCCGACACCTTAAGTCGAAAGGCATCCGCCCACTTGATCAATTTACAAACAGAGTTGGAGACTCATGGAGGAGTTGGGCAATTGACGACCCCAAGAGTCAAAGGGGTATAGTAGGACAGTGACAATGCTACAGCAGACACGACCAGAGCTGATAGAACGCATCATCGAAGGACAGATGGTCAATTCGTACTTACAGACGTTTCGAGACAGGATGTTGACAGGCGACCCAAAAGACATTTCCTTCTCAGACGAGATCCTACATATGAGGGAATGTCTGTGCTTTCCTAGGGATGAGGAGTTGTTGAGAGAGCTTATAATTGAGGCACACGGATCCAGGTTCACCATACATCTCAGGAACACAGATGTACAATGATTTGAGAACTTTTGGTGGAAATGGATGAAGCGAGATGTTGGTGAGTTTGTTTAACAGTATTTGGTATGCCAGCAGGTAAAGGCCAAACACCAAAGGCCTGTAGGACCATTACATACACTTCATGTGCTACAGTAGAAGTTAGAGAGCATCACCATGGACTTGGTGGTGAGTCTACCAGTTACTCAACGGGGACACGACGCAGTTTGGGTGATCATAGACCGGTCGACGAAAAAGGCATAGTTTCTGTCGATCTGAGTCACTTTTTGGCCAACACTAGTAGAGCGATACATCAGAAGTCATGCGCCTACACAGAGTCTCACGTGAGATTGTATCCGACAGACATACTCGTTTTACTTCTAATTCTGGGCTAAGCTTCAGTAAACCTTGGGAACACGTTTGAGGTTCAATACCGCCTACCACCCACAGACGGACGAATAGTCAGAGCGCATCATACAGACACTTAAAGACCTTCTGCGCACCTGTGTACTAGACTGGAGAGACTCCTGGGAGGAGCATTCACCCTTAGCAGAGTTTGCATACAATAACAGTTACCACTCGAGTATCGGCATAACACCTTACAATGCTCTATACGGACGCAGGTGTACTACACCCTTGAGTTGGGTCGAGGTGGGGACTAAATGAGAGGTTGGTCCAAGCTGATCCGACAGAATCAAGAGGTGATAAAATAGATTCACAAACGACTACGCACTATCAGGAGCAGGCAGAAGAGCTACGTTGACCGAAAGCGCAGAAAGGTGCAATTCTAGGTTGGGGATCATGTCATTCTCCGTGTTTCGCCCATGGACTTACAACATTTTTAGGTGAACAGGAAGCTTGCGATGAGGTTTGTGAGGCTCTTTGAGGTCCTGAAGCGGGTAAGACCCGTTGCTTACCGGTTTACCCTTCCTCCACAGCTTTCTTAAGTGTACAACATGTTCCACGTGTCCAACATTAAGAAATACGTCGCCGATCTTAGTCACGATCTGAGCCACAACAGTACCAAGATAGGTGACGACCTGACATATCCCGAGAGGCCAGTACAGACACTAGACAGAGCCGTCCGAAATCTGAGACGGAAGCAGGTACCACTGGTGAAAATTCTATGGAGAAATCAACGGTACGAGAAGGCAACTTAGGAGTGTGAGAAGGCGATGCGAGAGCGATATCCGGAGCTTTTTGATGGTACGTCTCTTCAAACCTACTTCGATCCTCTTTAAGTTTATTATGCATTTTTACATTACTTTTTCCGCACCTTGACTAGCTTAAGTTTCAGGGACAACTTTTTTTACGTTTGTTATCTTAAAATGACCTTTTGCCTTTTTAGTCGGATAAGACGTCTGGAGTTTCAGCCAAACATCTATCCAGACGTCTGCACACATGCCGAACGTCTAAAAGTGGGGATTTCCGTACATCCCTTTTACGCTCTGCGTGCAGACGACACGTAAAGACTTCTCACTCCTCCGCATCCCCACCCCTAAACCCTAACACCCCTTCATATTTAAACCCTCCATTCTCACCACCCTCACCTCCTCACCACTAGCCACCACCACCTCCAGCGTCTCTCTCTTACAGCTATGGCGAGGAAGAACGAGAGGGAGAGAGGAAGAGCGTGAGAGAGGAGGTTGGAGGACCTTCGGGAACTTTGCGGAGCTCGCACGACTAGAGGTGGGCACGCGCACAAGGAGTGGCTCGAGGAGACGACATCTCAGCCCTCTGCAACTGCGGTGCACTGCGGGCGACGTTACGATGAGAGAAGCGTCGCGGAGGATGTTCTGGTACTGAAAATTTTCGAGTATCAAAAGTCTAGAGTATCATCCAGACAACTGGTGATGCAACAGGACGTCCATAGCTGAAGCTGGACGTTTGAAAGCACAATATCGTACGAGGTACGTATCTTCCTATGCTACCTTCCACCAAGCAGGTTGTAGCGCAGGAAATGTCGGGCCGAGTTTGTGCCTACAATTTTCGTACGCAGGTGAAGGTTTTGGAAAGGCACGCAATGCACTTTTCCAAGTACTTTTAGACATCTGATCACGTCGCTAAACGTCCAGAGGTACTTTCAGACAACCGAAGGCCTTGTCCAACGTCTGGAGCTACCCCAAGACGATCGCGGAGGGAATCTATACGTCCGAAGCAGCCACAGAAAGTGCAAGGTGAGATCTAACGTCTTTTAAGATGTCTGGAACTGGTCCCAGACGTATAATTTTGGACAGTAACCATATTTTTGATCCGTTAGAAGATGGAGAAGTTGGAGACTGAACCCGCTAAGAGGGGGCGAGGAAGACCAAACAAGTGTTGGAAGGAAACTATTAAGTATGACCTCAATTACTTTAATTTAAGTCCTAAAATAACTGAAAATCGATCTGTGTGGAGGCAAAGAATCCATATAGCCGACCCCACTTAGTGTGGGAAAAGGCTTGGTTGTTGTTGTGTTACAGACAAACAGAATCGGATTTCCGTAAACGAAATACCGTTGTTTTCCACCCGAGTTTCTATACATATTCGTATTGAGTATCTACTGTTTTGAGCTCGTCTGATGTAAATTATACGCTGATGCATGTTACCAGCTGGTGACGTGTTCGGGAATCGCGAAGACAACAAGATTTGCGGTGTAGGTCCAGATTTCTCCCGTAATACCTGGTAGAGTGATTTAATTCAGTTATTAATATTTAAATAGGAATGTACTTTGAAATAATCAGATCGAACTTAGGATGTGAAATGAACCCTACGATAGAAATGTATAAGCCTATTTTGAGCTATACTGTTTACTTGAGTGCATGGTTAAAATAAATTGGTAGCAAATAATATTAATGTAATTATGAGATGTATGTTTAAATACGAGTTGCCTGTATGTGAATGAAAAAGTGAACTAGGAAATCACAGGTTGTGTATGTAATTGAGAATTAAATTATGAAAACACAAGCTGCCTGCATATGGATGAGGAACTAGTTATGAAGCATGAAATCTGAATATGTATAAATGGGATGAATATGAACATGAAACTTACAATGAATTAGGAGTAGAACTCCTGTGTATGAAAGGAATCTAAAATGTAGACGGGAAGTGAAGTGACTCTTGTGTACACGGTATCAGGGATAGCAACCATCCTTTGAGTTGAGACTCGGGATAGGACTGGATACTTTACACCGACTCATGTTGGCACTCGCGTACATGATACTAAAATAAGCTATTAGTGTAGAGAGAGAGCTAACTACCCCACGGAACTCAAGGTTAAGCTAGCAATCTACATCGACTTTGTTTGGCCCGCTGAGCAGACCGGAGTAGTCGGATGAGGGTACGTAAACTGTGGATGAGCGAAACCCTTGTTTGATTCTGAGGGGTGAAACCCCTGTTCTGAGAGGGTAATGCTCTATACTGTTCTGTACTATACTTTGGATATACCTGCTAACGGAAACGACTGAACACGTGTAAGTGCGGGATAACTACTCGTGCGCTTATCACGCGTGCCGTAGTAACCGCTACGTCTCGACAGTGATCTCGGAGTAATTGACTGGATGTAGGACTACAGCAAAGGATTCTTCCAGCTAAGAGAACACCACATGTACATTTTACTCCACGGAAAAGACTGGAATTAAGATCGATCCCACGAGAAACAAGAAAGATTACAAAATACTTAGATACTTTAAGAAATGGATTAAGCATAACTATATAAATGAGATAAATAGAAATAAGAATAAAATGTGCTTGTTATTTTTACTTTACTTGCACATAAATAATCTAAACACTACTTTATTTAACGTTCGCTGACTTCGTCTTTTCGTAACTCTGTTCAGGAATAAAAGTTGAGCAGCCCGAGTTTCTGGCTGCAGAAGGAAGTAAACTCAGCTGAGCCCAACCGTAGTAATTTGTTACTGCTGTAGTTGTGAGTACTGAACTTTAAAATTACTGTTCTCATTACTTTTTGTTTTCTGTTGTGATGGCATGTATTATATTTTGAAATAGTTATTTTACTTTTTTTTACTATTTCATTTTTCCTTATGTTTAGTTATATTATATGTGTAAATGTGATTTATTTTTCTACTTTTAGTTATTTCTCGTTGAATGATTAGGTCTTAAGATTAATTGAGATGAACCAATCTCAGATATTCTAGGAATCCAAAAATCGGATCGTAACACCATTTCTCTCAATTTTAGATACAATTATAAATTAATAGCAACTTAAATATACTCACAAGTAATTCATAAGCAGTCCAGTGCTTGAAGATTGAGAACACAACATCCTCCAAATAATATGCTTTGTACTAGCAAAGACCAGTGGCCATGGATCCGAATAAAGCAATATGTCCCTCCAAGACTCCATCAAACATCCCTTGATGTGTTTCTAACACAAATGAGTTCATTCCAAGCTTAGGCATACTCTTAAATTGACAAATAGCAAGAACATAATATATAAGAAGATGTCACGCTCACCCAAAATGCAGGGATGCCAGTTAGCAATATGTAGAGAATAGCCCCTGCTGTCTATCCATCTACCTCTGGACCATGCATAACGCTTACATAAGACGTCAGGAGCAACATAGCAAGGATTCCAACCTGAATATTTGCCCTGTTAAAGCAACCAGAATTAATGGAGTTTAGACCCTTCAGATGATTTAAACAAGAGAAATTAAAAATACCTTAGCGAGAAACACATGTCAATACTTCAGGTCTTAGCAAGAGATACTGTTCAATGTCCCCTTTCTTTTGAAAATCCTCTTTTTTGTGAAGAAAACCTATGCACAAACAACAATGAATTTGGCATTGTAATACACTATTCCTATTTAAGCATATAAACTCCACGCACCTATTTTGAAAAGAATAGAGAATCAGATGGATATCAGGCCTAAAAGGCATGTTAAATTTGATCATGTTCTTGATGATTTGACCAGACTCAAAGGAAACCGAATGCATTTTGAAAGAATAAGCGAAGAAGGAAACTGAAATTGCAACCTTCACTGCTAATAACTCTGGTGAACTTCCTGAGGATTCCCGTGGAATCACTGATTATGCTAGAACTTAGAAACCCCTCCAAGTACATCCCTTCCGGAACAAGCAATGAACAAGCACTCCAAATTCCATCGATGCGATGGCCAGAGGGGTGCCGCTTACCTTCGATGGGGATCGGTGGATGCATGACTCCCCGATCTCCCGCACGATCGTCCCCATGCAGTGGAGGTTCACGGTCGCAGGGCCGCAGATCCGTCTCCTCTCGTACCCCTCGCACGCCATCGCCCCCCTCCTCCTCCTCCTCTCCCTTACCTCCTGCAAACAGAACGTCGCGACTGGGGGGCCCCATCGGCAAGTGTAAGGTCGCACGGGACATGGGAGGGGAGAGGGGTGGCGCGATCGACATGGGAGGCGCAGGCGACGTCGTCGTCGTCCACACGATGTGAGATTGCCGGTGTAGACATTACCGGAGAAGAAGGCATTCGAACCATTGTGTTTGTCGATGAGGAAAGGGGGCAGGGAGTCGTAGTTGATCGGCAATGACGATCCGACGACGCAATCGAGGTTGGCGAGGATACGGTGTGCGACAAGCAGGGTTCGACGAGGGGGCTCAGGAGAGTAGGTGGCAATGGAGGTTAGGAATTTGCGTAAGGGTTTTGGGAGGGGTGGGGTCGGTGCAGGACCTTTGTTTCTCGGGGAGGGGGTGGTCACGATCAGTGAGGAAAGTTTAATTTTTGTTTCCCGCCTATTTCTCTTGTGATCAAATGTGATGTTATTTGTTTATTATCGTAAGATTATTACGATGGGATATTTAAGATTTTATTATTATTATAAAAAATAGATATCTTAGTGACGGTAGATATTTTGGTTAACATAAAATTATTATTTTCTTACGGTGATTGAACACCGTAGATATGATGAGAGAGAATGGAAAAAGGTTATTGTGCTTTTAAGATGTAGAGTTCTCCTATGATATTTTCGTTATCATTAAAAGAAAGAAAAACCTTCAATCATGTTACGTAGTCATGTACAAAATTAATTTAAAGGGAAGGAAAGTGTTTGAAAAGATAATAATTAAATTCTATAGATTACTCATCTATCTTAAAAAAAATAATTAATTTTCAGAGATGACTTTTTCATCACCACATCTTTTTTATCCCCATGAACAAAATCGTCTCAATATTATGGTTGAAAATATATATCTTGTTATAATGTTTATTTAAAGGGATAAGTTTGAATATAATTTTTCCTTCTTAATATTACTAAAAAAATGTTGAAAATGAAATAATGATCTTCTTTCACTTTCGTTGAAAGATCTCAACCAATGTTTTATAAAAGATCATAAGTGCTAGTCAATTTTTTTTGCTAAATTATCCTTTAAAAATTACTAATATCAATTTATTATATATATATATATATATATATATTATGGCAACTACATTCGTCATTAATAATAATTGTCGCTCAACAAAAATATTATAATAACATAAATAACAATTGCTGCTAAATCAAAAAATCTAGTGACATTTATATTTGTCAATAATACTAATTGTCATATGACAAAAATAATATAGTAGCATGAGTAACAATTGTCACTAACTCAAAGATAATAATGGCAAATATATTTGCCACTAATACTAATTGTCGTTTAACAAAATGTTATAGTGGAATGTGTAAAAAAACTATCGCTAAATCAAATAAATTAGTGACAAATGCATTATATGCTACTATCAATTCGCTACTAAAAGTAGTTTTTTTTGTAGTATGTGTGTGTGCATATAAGTGGCAAGAATACCCGCCACCGAGCCTAATCATTTAATAGCTCCATATATATGTAGTATGAGGCCAGACATTGATGTGCATATATAAAAAAATGTATATACCAACAAGGGGAAGAACTGGCCTATCCTTTTAATGTCGAACCTCGCCATGCGAGACTTTTCGCGAGGTGTCATTCATCTCCAATGTCTCCTATACATGCACGTGCAACACATACTTTTGTAGTATGTGTGTGTGTGTGCATATAAGTGACAAGAATACCCACTGCCAAACCTAATCATTTAATAGCTCCATATATATATCTACATATATATGTTGTATGAAGCCCAAGCATTAATGTGTATATATAAAAAAAATGTATATACCAACAAGGGGAAGGACTGCCCTATCCTTTTAATGTCGAACCTCACCACGCGGGACTTTTTGCAAGGTGTCATTCATCCCCAACGTCTCCTACACGTGCACGTGCAACACAACGGGAAGGAAATCCCATTACCACCCCTATCCACAGATAAAAAGAAAAGGAGGATGGGGGCAAGACCCCTATGAGGCCTCGACTACCTACACGTGTGTTTGCTCGTGTCACCGACATCTACGACAAACTCCAATGGCGGTGGTCAGCCTAGTGGCAGTCAATGGTGGAGGAACGAGTAGAGAGCTCAAGTGAGGGACAGAGAACATGCAAAGAGGGGGAGAGAGTGCAAGAGAGGGAGAGATTGTGAAGGTTGGTGAGAGAGTGGGTGAGATTGTGAGATGGAGAGGGAGTGAGATCAGGAGTGAGAGATAGGGGAAGAGAGACAATGGGAGTGAGATGGGAAGGGAGAGATCGGGAGAGTTGGTGAGAGAGAAAAAGTGGACAGTGGAGGGAGAAAAATGTGAGGAGTCTTCTAGGGGATATGATTTTCCTCTGTATATTTGTTTTTTCTTCTTCTCATTTTATTTCATTCGACGACTTTTTCCTAGAAATTAAACTATATCGATTGAAATCAAATATGATGTCAAAATAAAGAAGCTTATGATTATTATTTGTAAGAATATATAAGAAATAAAGGTAAATAAACACTACAACAAAATAAAGTTGTAATGATGACTTACGAGGGCAGATCTATAAGCTTTAGAGATGGATTTTAAGGCAGTTGATGAAAAATCAATCCCTAAAAATATCCCCCAAATGAGGGTCACCAAAACTTGTAGAGATGGATTTTCTGATGCCACAACTCAAGGACGGAAAATTTGTCATAATATGTTGGATACAAAAAATATGTTAATGACATGGCATAAAATTTTTTAGGGATGGAAAAAATTATCTCTACTTGTCTTGAGAAGGTAACTTGATTTGTGGATATAATATTATTATGATAAAATATCCATTTAAATATCATTTCTCTTTTTTTAATAACAAACAAACACAACAAATTGACAAAATTAACCTTTAGCATAGGACTTCACTTTTATTGAATTTCAAATATAAAGTACAAAAAGTTTGAGTTGCCCCAATTTATTAAACTGAAAAGTAAGTACAAGTGTTTCCTCCTTGGGGTCACAATATTTGTTTGTTACAAAAGAAAAATAAAAATATAAGGAAATACAATTGAAAATCAACCAATTGCAGCAGCCTCATCAAAAAATGACTTAAAATTCTTGTTCTTGCTAAGTATTGCTATGTTGTTGCTGCTGCTATGTCGCACTGGTGCTACTTGAGTTTGTGTTGTACCTAGATCCTTCGAGAGAATGAAGTATGAAGGGGCTACCTTTACAGGGACATATCTGCTCTGTTCCAGAAACTTCATGTACTTCTCTTAAGCAGAAACAACACATGCAGGGTTTGCAAATTTGATGTACATTCAAGACTACCTTGCCTAGATAGATAAAGAATAAAAAGAAAACAACACTATCAGAACACATTAACCTATTTACAAAAGGCAAAATCCAGCAATTACCTGCTCTTGAGCTATTGCATGGAGAACACGGTGCACATCCCAAGCCATGCCCTTAGCATCTCCACATTGTCCACAAACATATAGATAGCCACACTTTGATACAATATCCCAAATCTGCTAGCCTGCTCACCAAAAAAATGTATGTATTTTAAGCAAGGCATTATTAAGAGTTCTTTATCTGCAATTCATTGTTGATATGAGTAAACCATTTTGTGCTTCCTGCATCCAAAGAAAAGCATGGCAAGTCCAAGTTCACTTCCAGATTCTTTTAGTGCCAACCTTTCCTGAAAAAGTTACCCACAGGAGTAAATGAACTAGGCATCCCATTTCAAGTAGAACAAATTATCATTAATCATAAGAATCTATCGTCAACCTGCAGGAAACCTCTTAAAAGAGCTAATCCAGTCCCATGGCCAATCATGATTATTGGAACTGACGAATTTGTGGGAAGTTTGAAATTTGATTGCCACACAAATATTGGGGCCCAGCTGCATTCCTTGCTTTTTCCCAGTGGAATAAAGTTCTGAATAAGAAACCAAAATGAACATTTACTCCTGCCCATTTCATAAAATTTCATGAAAATTTATGAGCAGAACCTGTCCTACAAACAAAATGGCCATAAAGCCTCTCATATATCTTGTGAATTACGAATACATCTATGGCATTTCTCATATGAGCATTTGCAGTAGGCAGGATGGATGTAAAGACCAAAGCTCAAAAATCATGCTGAATTTGTTGTCAATTTCTCAAATCATTGGGATTTGGTCAATGTTAGCAATTCTAAGAGAAGATTCAACTCATCTGCTTGACATCTAGAAACAATAATGAGCAACTTCAAGATAATGCAGTGTGCAACACTTCCAAATTCAACCTGTGTGTATTCCAAATGTCAATGACAATTCAAGAAATTAACTCTTTTGTCTTCGTGCAATTTTATTTTTCGTAGAAAATGTACGATATATGTATTAATTTTAAACAGGATGTTAACTACTACTTGACTTAGAAACTTGAACATAATGAGAATTTGAAATCAGTTAGGATATTTACTTTGACCTGAAATTTTGATGCTCTTCTAGTGTCTAGTATGACAATAGTTGCTGACTTTGGTTGACCTCTTCTTTGAAGCTCAATTCTCCTTTCTTTCCATCTGTTCATCACACACGAGTTCTTCCTTTTGCCCATCTCTTTTTCCTCTTCTGCCACAACAGAGATTCTGCTAAAGCATGAGTTCTCTTTGGATATTGTTAGGTATAATATCCTGTCTTGCTGCATTACCATCTTGTGGATCATAAGCGTTAAAATTCTTGTTCATTGAATGGTAATAAGATATAATATTAGAGTGTTACAAGTAATGTACTGTTCAGCAAATTTTCTGTAGTTTGATTAAATAACAGTTTATACAGGGGAACTGCACCATGTTTTTGAATGATCATTTATACACATTACTGATTGAAGACATTCCTCAAGACTTCTAATGTTGAAGATTGCCTCTGCATGGTGATCATGTATAGAAGTTATCGGAGGAATTGGGTTAGAGGAAAAGATTAATATGAGGCTGAAATTTAACCAAAAAAACAGTTTATTATTAATTTAGCCAACATTATCTTGTGATCTCAATATTAGTTACCGGTATATTTTGAGGATAGGAGATTCTAAAGAAAAGCTTGGCCCAATTCCTTAAGAAAAAAAAACTTGAATCATTTGACCTATTTATCTCCTCAGGCTCTCTAATGCCAAGGGGAAGAAAATGACATATATCTCATAATTTTTGTGTGGAAATTGTTTTCAAATATTGATTGGAAGGTTGTTACATTAAGTATGATTTTGCATAATGTTAAGAAAGAAAAACATGAAAATCGAAAGAGCTATTATGAATGACAAACACCAAATAAGTTAGGGCTGACCAAGTTTATTAGTCTAGTATAGACATTTGTATATGTAAAATAATAACATCTATGAGTCTCACCATGGTCTATCTAATCTATGTTTGGATTTTTTAATTTAATAAAACATAGCATCTGTGAGGAACCTTAATTCATACGTGTTCCCTGTTTTTCTTTTCCTTTCTTTTTTATTTTTTTTGTTTCTACGGGGTAAAGGGTGATTAATGGTCCCTAGTTTTTATCTATTTTGTAAATGAAGAGCACTTGGTAGTAGTAATCTTTTTCATTGGAGTTGCCATGTAGCCATGATGTCAAGGCTATATGCCTTTTATAGTTACAAGGGCCTGATAATTTTATGAAGCTTTGGTTTACATGCTTAATTTGCTATTGTGGGAAACTTCAAATGTTTGCCTGTTAGAAACATGGCCATTTAGTCGACATTCAAGACTGCACTTCAGGGCATTTTTCTTTTATGATGAGCTTGCTCTCAAAACCACATAAACCTGGGAAAGTTTCTTGCTTGTTATGTCAATTTTTGCCTTTGTACTTCTAAGTGCAGTCTATATGATATTGTTATGATTGCTTTATATTTGTAAAAGTTGGGTTGGCAATGAAATTCCATCCAAGAGGCACTAACATGTTAATGAAAGCTGCTGGAAAAGATTGCACTTCATTATTCAATAAATATCATGCTTGGGTAAATGCAGAATTCTTGCTAGGGAAGTGTCTTGTTGGAGTTCTTGAAGACAGCTCTTAAATTGCAAAAGCTTGAATACCTCCCTATATATAAGAGGAATAAGGTGTGGATATCTTGTGTATACCATTGATGGGAATAGTGTACTTGGTTTTGTTTATATACCATTGATAGCCATTGTGTAAAGACCGTAAGCTGTTCGCTAATGATTTGAATTTCTTACTATATAAAATGTCTTCTATGAAAAAAAAAAAGACAGTATAAGCTCCACCATTTACCATGTATAATAAAATGGTAACTAACTAGAATTTCTCCATAAACTTTCTTGCTGATGATTATCATAATTACTGCAGAGCCTGAGGTCAAGAAAAACTAATTACCACATAACAAATCATATGCAATTTAACATACCTTCCCTTCACATTAAACTCTGAGTCAAGAAGGACAAAACTAAGTCTATCCTGCATCCTCCAACTTGCTTCAACGGCCTCCATGTTTTTTTTTCTTGCTTCAACAGCCTCCATGTTATCATGTCTATCCTGCCAAAAGGTATTTATTTACCGTAGGTGTATAGCATAGAATTGTGAAATGAATGAAACTACAAATCACTAAAAAAAATAAATGACTAAAAAATACAAGTTTAGAATATCAATTTCGATGGTTACCCTGCTAATACCTTTCCCTACAGTTCAACCATCAACCATGCAATCCAAGGGACCAACAATAGTACGAACAAACATAAAAACAAATTGCAGTAGATATAAAATCTCACCAGAAAAGCCATCCAGAGTGACCAAGTCAAGTTTAAGAGGATGAGAAGAAAGTTTGGAGATGGAGCGATGAGGGTTGGAGTGCTGCGCGCCACCTTGCATGAAGGCATGAATGTGAAAGATGTGAATGTTTAGTGAAGGCTCCTTGTAGAAAGCCATGATCATTACACCACCGAAGTATAGGCCCACTCCTAGTAACTTGGCCACTCCTGCAAGGCTCTTTTAGCTTGAGTGATTCCACCCTGCAAGTGGCATATACATATAAAGCTTGTCATCAGAAGTTTGAAGAGTAATTAATCCACCGATCTCCATATGCCAAGAAATATCCAATTAAGTACCTAAGTAGGACAGCAAGGGTGAAGGTTATCATGGGCATGGAGTTAGAAAGAACCGATGCCATAGTTGTAGTAGTGTAGTTAAGCCCAATGTTATATACATTTAGGCTGAGTGCAATTTTGAATCATTGAAAAAATAAGATAGAGACCTTTAGTTGGTGCATTTAATTGTTTTAATATATGGATTTAGTTATGCTGATTTCCCTTTTTGACCGAACATTGACATAAACATCACCGAGTTGACCTGTGTATTTAGGGTGATGAAATGAACTAACCTTCTAACATTCTATTTTCTAAAAAAAAAAAAAACTTGCAAAAAATAATATGAACAAACCACAACTTAACTTGCATCTTAATCAAATAATCTAAAGCACATATCCTCATTTGACTCTTTGTTCTCTTCAACCTTCTCCTTTGGCTCTTCTACAATAGCTGCAACAGCACCACCACTGCTGTCGTTGACACCACGAACTGCTATAACAACAGCAACAACACTACCATCTGCAACAATACAAAATATACAAAGGGAAGTATATTTGAGGTGATTTTGACATCAGTAGCAAAGGCTAATTAACACCTTTTTCATCTGGGAGTTTCAACATCAAACTCCTGACATTTGGGGAAAATTGTGAACTAGTAATAGGAAAAATAATACTTGACAAAATGCAACAATTTAAATGGTAAGCAGATACAATGTGCGATAGGAACCACATCAAAAGCACTACCTAAATATCTCTATGTATTAAACAAATAAAGCATTTGCTTCTTGCTAGCTAACTCAAGCAATGCAAATAATAACATCTGCTTCTATCTAGCTAACTCGAGCAGAGCAACTTTGCTGGGAGTCTATGCTCACAGAGGAGCAGAGCGCCAATGCCCCCGACTACTTCTTCACGAAGAAAAACAAAAAGCTCTACGACGAGTTCTTCTTCCCCATCAAAGGGCACCAACGGAGGGCCCCCATGCCAAGGGCCCTCATAGGGAGGTCACAGGGGAGGATGGTTTCCCTCTTCCTCTCACCTTTCCTCACCAAAGAATGCATGAGGGAGGAGCCCTCCAACTACGAGGAGGTGCTGAACATGGTTGCTCAGAGCTGTCCTGAACTTAGGCATCTGTCTGTGCAAGCAACAAGCAATCTACGATGCACCAGACTCTCTCATGTGCATGCTGGTTTCCAAATGCCCCAAGCTCGAGCTGATTGACTTCTCTGATAGCTTCTGCTTCTCCCCTCAAGTTGTGGTAGCTCTTGGACAGCATTGCCATGGCTTCCTTGGCTTTCGAGGCTAGATGGATGATGCCATTGTGGTGCTATAACAACCCACTTGCCACACCGTAGGTTCCTGAGCATATGTGGTGGAACAATCTCCAACAGTGGGCTGCTGAAGATGCTCAATGCATGCATGAGTCTCAAGTACCTTTGCATCCTCACTTGCCCTGAGCTAAACCTCAATGTGTCCTCTCTCAAGGTTGCTACGTCTAAGATCCTAGAATTCAGTGCAAGACAAGCGAATGTGTTGGACATGTACGTTAAGTTCATGTTCACGACACAAGTGAGGCACATCAGAGGTCTCCATGGCTAGTGACTATACTCTCTTGATGCTCCAAACATAGTTGATAGATAGTTGCTGAGAGGTGTATGTGCTTTTATGTTACTTTGGTAGTTTTGGTTTCTAGAGTTTGGATATCTTGGTCTTTTTGTGCTTGTGATGTTAGTGAATGAAATATATGTTTAAGGAGTTTGAGAAAAATGGAGTGTTGGTTAAGGAGGATGGAGTTTGAAGAAACCAAGAGCTGTGTGGTGTTCAATAAGCATTTGTTGCATTGAGTTATCTTGTTTTGCCGTTGCTACCATGGTTTAGTTCTAGAGATAGATTAGTAGATTTTTGATAGGAAGGAGAAAGCTGATTTAAACTCAAGTATAGTTAGTAGGTATGAGAAGCATTTTGGTATTTACAAACTTAGAGTGGTTCCTGAAGATTCCCTATATGCTACCTATGTGGGAATTTGGCTAAGAAATGTTGATTTTGTGTTGGAATATCTTGTTCTTTTACTGACTTATCACTATCAGGGGTTCCATTTAATATAGGTGTACTTATTCCAAGGCAAAAAAAAAGTGAAAGAACTCGAGCAGAGCAAATATGTTAGAAGGACGAAGGGCTTTTGACATGAGTTTTCCCCAACCTCTAGTCGACGTCTACTTCGTAGTCCCTGTGTTTCAGAGGTTTTTGCAGAAATGCAGGGCCTTTTTCTGAAGACAGCAAAAATAGTCAAAATTATCAACCAAGCCTCATCCCAATTACCTTTCCGTCTGAGTAAATATGTCGAACACCTTTTGTGCAACCACATGTGTCATAATACCCTACCTACCATCGCACCCCCTAAGAGCATCAAGATCCATCGATTCCAGCTCCATGGTTCTCGATCTCGTCAGAACATTGATTCCAGGTTCTAAAGAAAGCACACAGCCATAAACAGGAAATACCTCTTTCACTCTTCAGAATTCCTAAACAGCACAAAAAGAATCGAGGGTGGAGAGTTTTTTTTTTCTTCAAAGGAAGACAATACCTCAAAAGGGAGGAGAGGATGGGGATAGGAGCCGCCCTTTTGCTATCTCTTGGAGACGACAAAGCAGAGGGGGATAGCCTCGTCGCAGAGGTTGTTAAGACCGTGTTGTTTGAGACTTTTAAGATGTCTAGACTATGGGTCAGATGCCTGGACACCTTCCCATACGTCTAAAAATTGAAAATTTTAAGTACGAGCTCGCATCTGCGCACGTGCTGACAGTACACTCCCCTTGTTTTTCTTCTTCTCTCTCCTTCCGCCCCCGACGAAACCCTAAACCCATACCCTTATATAAGGCCCCCTCCTCTCCCTCGTTCCGCCCACTTCCCAGCCACCTTCCTCCTTCCCTCCAGCGAGAGCAGCACAGCGTTGAGAGCGCGGGAGTGGCACAAGAAGGAGAGGAGGAGTAGCGTGAGAGGGAGAGAGGTTAGCTTGCGAGCTCGCGTGGGAGCTCGCCGGTGAGCTCACGGCCGGAGCGGCGCATGCGCAAGGCAGAGGAGTGCGTCGGGGAGGTCCTCCCCGACAGTGCTGCAACTGGAGCAGCAGGTGAGAGGGCGCGGCGCGACCACGCACGGCGTGAGAGGGCGGAAGCAAGTCTGGTTCTAGGTTTTTCCCAGAATCAGACGTCTGGGTCGACGCCTAGAAGACATAGCCGACATCTAGAGGAGGTTCCAGACGACCGAGAAGTAGACTTCACGAAGGTACGTCTTCTTTGCGGGTACGGCCATACAAGCCGCTCCGCCGAGGCACTGTTGCATGCCTTTTTTAGGAGATTTGGTGGATTGCATACAGGGTTCGCTTTGGGAAGGCGCGGGACACGCCCTCCCACGCATTTCGGACGTCTGGGCGACATATCAGACAACGAGAAGCGCTTCCAGACGTCTGGAGAGGTGATCGGACGTCTAGAACTGAATCCATATGATCCAGCGGAGTTCCTGGACGTTTGAGGAGTGGCGCAGGACTTGAGGTATGGTACTGGACACTTTTAAGACGTCTGGAAGTTGTTCCAAATGTCTGATTTGAGTCAGAAACACTGTTTTTGACCCGTTTAAGGTCCGTTTGAGGTCCGATTTCCGCAATTGAGATACCAATATTTCTCGTATGAATTCCTCTACATGTTAGAAGACTTTTTATACTGTTCTGAGTATTCTCTTGTGATTGATCCTTGTGGTAGGACTGGTCTCCGTTGCGGGTTCAGGGCTTGCTGAGGCACATGAGCTTGTCGTTCAAGCCCCCACTACTCCTGGGTTTACTGGTAGAGTAGCTTCCCCTTAATTTAATTAAAACCTAAATGCATGCGTGGAATGAATGATTAGAACCTAGGATATGGAATGAATCCTAGGACTAGAAATACTGGAATGTCTGTATTGAATGAATGGATTGCAGTCTTGAATGAGTAGATAGAATGATAACAACTGCCTGTGAATGAATAACAGCTGCATGCGAAATATGTAGTACGTATGCTAGTTAATTGTTGAATATAAATTTTCCTACCGCACACATAATATGAGCTGCATGTATATAATTTGAATATGGAAATGTGAACGATAGAATTACAAATTTCATGTGTATAACCTGAGAATGGAAATAGAAGTGATGAAACATGGTATGGAATGGCCTGAGAAATATAAGCATGAACCCTACGGGGAATTAGGAGTAGAGCTCTTGGAAATAAATGGAATGGAACTGGGAATGTGAGTGGGGAAGTGAGCTGGCCCTTGAGTACGGAGTACCAAGGAGAACAACTGACCCCCTGTTTAGTGCAGAGCGGAGCTAGCTGCCCTTGGGTTGGGACTTGAGGTTAGGATTGGCCACTCTGTACCGACTTCTTGGCCCTCGCGTACACTGTACCGGGGAGAGCTATTAGTGTAAGGAGAGAGCTAGCAACCCCACGGGGCCCGGGGTTCAGCTAGTCGCCCTACACCGACTTGTTAGGCCCACTGGGAAAACCAGGGTAGTCAGGCGATGGTGCGTGGACTGTGGAGGGGTGAGACCCCTGTTTGGTTCTTAAGGGCTAGACCTCTGTTACTGAGAAGGCTATGCCCTATACTGGTTCTGTGCTGTACTTTGGGCGCACTCGCTAACGGAAACAACTGACCACGTGCCAGTGTGGGGTAGCTACCCGTGCACTTATCGCGCGTGCCGTAGTCACCATTACGTCTGTCCGTGACCTTGGGGTGGTTAACTAGGTGTAGGACCATCACGGGGGACTCTCCCAGCCAGGAGAGCACCACGTGCGACTTCTACTCTTCGAAAAATACTGCAATCAAGATCGTTCCTACGAGAAACATTCAAGATCAAGAAAGAGACCTGATAAATAAACCAAGTGGTGAAAAAAAGAATAATTAGTTAAAGAAAGGAAGAAATTGAAAAACAACAGCTACATATCCACCTTTACTGCTTTAGTTAGTTGGTTGCCACTCTACTCAGCATTCGCTGACGTTTTGTAGTCATAACCCCTTTTCAGGTTCAGGTGTTGAGTAGCCAGAGCTTACGGCTACAGAGGATGCTGGGCCAAGTAGAGCCCAGGAGTTGTAGCTTCTTGTTGTACTCCTTTTCAGTTGTAGTGAGTAGCTCTTGCACCTCTGTATTCTGACATTTTGTACTTTATATTCCTGTACCTGTTTACTTTTATTTTGTTGTGGTAGTGTGTACTGTAGTGGTTTTACTTCTTTACTGTTGTACTTTTGTTACTGTTAGTTGCTTAGCATAGTGAATGTGGCTTACTTTCTTGCTTTTGGTTACTTTCTCATTGGACAACTGGATCTTGGGATTAGTTGAGTCGGTCTGGTCTCGTGTCCTGTAGGGATTCGGAAATCGGGTTGTAATAGAGGTGGTGCCTGAACGATGTTGGGCCTCATGTCGACGTCATACACCACGCGGTCCTTGGAGGCGAGTGGTTACGTTCAAAATCGGTTTGCATGTGTATTTTTTTACTCGAAAACAGAAAATCTCCGAGGTCGAACTTGGGGAGCAAAACTTGATTCCAGAAGCATAAAAATCACAATTTACAATAATATGCTTTTTATAAAAAAGGATTAAAGGAAGGAAAATTGTCTCTTCTTTTCTTCTCTCTTCTCCTTTCGTCTTCCTTTCTCTCTCTCTTTTCAGACGTCTGACTCCAAGGGTCAAACGCCTTAAATGCTTCTTTCTACAGTGCTACTGTTGGTTCATCTTCTTCCTCTTGGCTTCTTCTTCTCTGTTGAGCTGCGCCTCCTTTTTCTTCCTTTCTTTCTGTCCTGTGCCTCTACTCTCTCTTTTCTCTTCTTCTTCTCTGCTACGCCAAGTCCTTTTTCTTTCTTTCTTCGCCTCAGCTTCTCTGCGGCTACAATGCAGTCTTCATCTTCCTCCTTTGCTTCTTTCTCCTTTGCTGTGCGAGTCCTTCTTTCCTGACTTCTTCTTCTTCCTTCTTTCTCCTTCTCTTCTTCCTGCTGCTGCACTCCTTCCTCCTTCTTCTCCTGCTTTCTTGAACAGTGCACGGTTAGGCAAAACCTAACCCCTACCCTCCCCATGTCTCTCTCTCTCAAATTCACTCCAGGGTTCGCTCTCCCAGAGGCTTAATTGGGTATGCGGGTCGGGTGACGCGCCCGAGACTAGGCGCACCGGTGTGGGTGGTGCGTGAGGTGTGCACAGGCAGGGTTAGTCGGATCCGGGTGCCAGGTCCGCAAGGGAAGTGTTGCGAACGAGGCATGGAGGGGGGGCGAGGGACCTCACCCCTGTGTGTTTCAAGGCGATAAGCCTGAAACACAATTTCAATTTAAGCGCGGGCACCCGCTTGCAAACTTCCGAGGTGGGACTAAAGTCCCACCCGCTTCCGCGCTTACGCCCGTAGCAGAAGGCTTCCCTAATCGCAGCAGCAACTGCTGCCTTTGACACCAATTGACAGCCTTGAAGCGTGCGCGAGTGTCTTCCACGCAACCTGAGGCAGAGACCTGGGACTGTCGTGGCCTGGAGCACTGAAGCAAGCAAGCTGCTCGCGGTCGTCAATGGCAGCTGAGGCTAGGATCTGCAAGACACGAAAACGGCCTTGCGGCCCTGTCAGACTACGGGAAAACCTTTGCTGTATCACGATGAAGGTGAAGAAGGGGTCAACTGGCCACGGGGTGTCTTAGGCGTGCATGCCCAAGTCGTCCTGTGGCTGTGCAGGTGGGTATGTTTAGGGGGCGTGTCAAGAGTGTGTGGCGGTGAATGAAGAAGGGGGTTGTGATCAGTGAGTCGTGGCGGAGCTCGTGGGGTGTCTAGCGAAGCGTGTGGAGGTGTGACGTGGTGGCTACGCCTCTCCGGTGGTCTGCCGAAGGTGGAGAAGGTGATGGTGGTTGTCGTGTGGCAGTGAGTGCTTTAGGAAATAGATAAGGGGAAATGAAGAAGGGAAAAAGGGAAATAGTTGTTACCTACTTAGCAGACGAAAGAGGGGGAGGAGGCGGCGAGCGACTATGCTGCCATCGCCGGAGAAGACAATGCCCAGGGAAGAAGACGACAGCAGAGGTAACCCTGCCACTGGTATGGTGGCAGGGCGACGAGAGCGAAGGAGGAGGGTTGCCGGAGCCTGCGAGTGAATGGCTGGAGGAGAGGAGACGAAGATTGAAGGATTTCTTTGGCGAAAACAAGCTCAAAGGAAGCGGTAGGGGTTGTCGTTCCTTAAATAGGGGCTGGCCGAGGGGAAATCGCGAGGAGACGTGGGTTCCTCGCCAGAGGCATGGCCGGAAAATGACCCATACCTCTCGAGCGTTCGCACGAGAGGTATGGTGGTTGGCAGGGCATGGGAGCAGGCCCACGCAGAAGAGGACAACGCAAGGAGTCCTTTCAAATATGGGGCTGGCTCCCCAGGTCAGTGCAGCACCATCCTTCGCGCAAAGTAGCCGAAGGTATGGCCTGCGCAGTGTGGGGGTAGAGGGACCTATCTGAAGAAAGAGACGAGAAAGGTAGGGGGCATCTGCAAGAGTCCAAAAAGCTAATGGTCAAAAAGTAATTATTAAGGACCATTTTGTAAAGGGGGTCAAGGCGACCTTTTCTTAGGTCCAAATTTTGGTGTAAGCCTAATTTAGACCTAAGGAATCCAATGGTGAAGTTGGATTTTAGGTTTGACCATGTTTGACCGGACATTTTGCACAAAAACCTAAATTAGGTCAAAAATTGGGTATGGTTCTCAATTTAGGTCAAGATAGGTTCCAATGGCCAAATTGAAGGTTCGAGGATATTTTTTCATGAATTTTATAGGGTTTAATTGACTTTTATCTTGCTTGGAACTTTGTGAATTAAAGTGGGTTTGTTTTAGGGTTACAGAATGTCATTTAATTCTCAGATTTTGTCATAACCATTTCCTGATCGAATCACCCCACTTTTTCTCTTATTAAGTCCATTTGACCTGTGTCTAAACCCTTAGAAATCCCGTTTATGTACTGCAATGGTAAAATTACAGTTTTACCCCCTGTGAATTATTTTGTTCTCAGATTTGTACTTCCCAGATTTAGGCATTCCCTTAGGTTTTGTATGAGCTTTTGTTCAATTTATTAGGTCAAAAAGTGTTAGTTAGGATTCATGATGAGGTGCTCATCAGCGAGGCAGCACCTGGTGGGAAGGTCATTGCTGACGATGATCGAGGGAGTCAGGGGAACTCACCGAAAGGAGAAGGGCGGAGGGAAGCAAGCAGTCTCAAGGTGGGGAGGGTAGGCACCACGCCGTTGCCGAGGAGGGCCACAGAGGGTTGGGTTTTTGGGGCGGTAAGTGGGGAGGGGATGTGGTCAGGGGAGACATGCAGGTGGGTGATAGGTTGTGGATTAAATTAAAGTTTAACAATAATTTTATTGAAAAAAAATAATTTGAAATGTGCATAAAATTATGTGAGTTTTAGATTTATCATTTCATACATTAATTGTATTAATGTGGAGGGATTAATTATTTACTTTAGAGGTAAGGATATCATATCAAATCTCAAATTGAGATACCATAATTTTGAGATCTTGTTCTAGCAACATATAACAAGGGAATCATTTTTGCATTCTTTTATGGTTCTCAAATCAATCGAGAGCATTCCCATCCTTTTATTTTCCCTCAAATCTCTTTTTTCTTGCTTTGGTAACATAAAGTCACGGTATTCTCTCTAATTTGCTCTCTCTTTGTTTATAACAGGAGGAAGATCAATAGAGGAGGATCATCTTCTCCCCCACGAGCTATCCTTCCATCCAGCATATCCTTCTTCCAACAAAGGGGAGAGCAACTCCACCACCGCGAGCCACCATCGTGAGCCTCGACGACAACCACGACATCACCACCACGTTCGCGATCGCGATCACGTCTCCAACATCACTACTGTACGCCAGCCCTTTCATTTAAGACGTCTAGGAACCTCCCTGGACGTCCAGGAGCTGCGTGCCCCCTCTCTGAAGGACAGACCGAACAACACCCACAATTGCGCGCTCTCTCCTCAGAGACCCACTACTCGCCTGTTCTCACGAAGACCAACCTCCTGCTCAGCCACGGCAATGGCACCTACACTAGACCGCGACCTCATCATGCCTCAGCCTCCTTCCTCGACCGCACCAACAGGGAGCACTCGCCCAACCACAGTGCGCCACCAGCTCCCTCCACTCCTGCTCACAACCATCAGCACTCCCTCTCTAATCTCACCCTCACGTCAACGCCTACGTCAGATCCATTGACCACCAATGAGCACCGCCTTCACATACAACCATCCTCAACTGCGAGCCAACCACCTCCATCTCCTACTCCACATAGAGCAGACCATGCCAACAGGGTCCCTCCTCTTCTTCCTCTTCTTCATCAACAGAGGAGAGGAGGAACCCAACGTCACCCAAAATGTAGCAGCCACCACTGGCCATGATTATCCTCTTTGTTAACGCCATCGACCTCACTTCAACACCACGAGCTCGCCTACACCCGCGATAGGCCCTCCCACAGTCCATGCACACCGTGGGCAGTCGCCACCGCCAGGGGTTCACCCGCCAGCCATCTCCGGTCGTCGTCGACCGAACCACCACCACCATCCCTCCGACCATCCTCCCTCGAGCTTTTCTTCTTCAGCCGAGTATCCTCATCGCATGGCTAAACAAAGGAAGGATTCCCTTGTTTTGAAGCATATTAGTTTTTACATTTAGTTCCATTGAAGATATTTTGTTTTGATTTTTAGGTTAAAAGAATGCGGTGAATTGCAAACAAACTCCCCTCTCAATTTCTTTATTCCTCGTCAGTCTTGTCTCTAGCTATCTTGTGGTTGACGTGGCCAATGGATTTTTCGTAATTTTGTGCCATTTATTCATTGAAATGGTAGTGAATTTCTTGGTGTTTATGCCCCCTTGTGGATACGACTTCATTATTGTTGTTTAATCTCGGATATTAATTATTTTTGATCGATCAAGGATTTTCTACCACACGATTATACTGTGATGACGTATTTTTCTGACATATTTTTCTTGCAAGCGAAATATCCCGATAAGTAAGGATTTCGGGAGGAAACGAAAATTATAAGAGGGAAAACGATAGATATAAAGGATTTGGGTAGGCGGGTCTTTAGGAAATGATACATTAAAATGGTGGAGATCAAATTTTAGTGACCAACCATGTGTCTTAACAATACAAATCAATTTTTTTAGATGAATTTTGTCACTTATTTCTTTTTTGTCACAAAAAATAAATTTATCTTCAAAATATAGTTGCCAAGGAATTATTTTGTTGTAATGAAAAATACTTAAATATTTATTAGCCTTGAATCAACACACAAAAAATAAATTTATCTTCAAAATATAGTTGCCAAGGAAGTATTTTGTTGTAATGAAAAATACTTAAATATTTATTAACCTTGAATCAACAAATGTACAAATAAATAAAATGAATTGAACATCAAATCTATGATTTCTCAATTAACAATTGATATCAAAAATTAGCGGTTCTAATTATAGATGTAATTAATTTTGTTTAATAAATATATGAATAATGATTTCTAGTTAAAAGAGAAAAAAATAAAATTATAATGTTAATAGAATTATGACTATTATAATTATAATTATAATAATTATAAAATCTAATGTCACATGTATTTTTATGATATATATGGATACGTAAGTGTCTTAAACATTTTAGGTAAAATAAAATAATACAGGAAACCGTAGATGTTAATTTGGAGGTGCCCGTCCAACGTCCATGCCGCGGCCCGTGTGTGATCCGACCCGGCCGTTATCTGACGGGGAGGTATCCATCGGTTACCCGTCTTGCTGCCCCCATCGAGCGGCGCGTGGGCGTGACGGACGACTAACATCCCCATCGTCGACTACCGCTGTGTGCACCGACGCACGTCCTACAACTCCACTTCTCTGGTCTGTACCTCTCTCTCTCTCGTGGCTTTTGTGAGCCCTATTCTCTCCATTTTTCTCTCTGATTTTCTCTCCAATCTTTTATGCACACACACACACACACACACACACACACACACACACACACATATAAATGGGGAGAGATGGATAGGTCTATAGCTATCGGTAATTTTTTGGTGGTTTTGGCTGGAAAGATTTGATCTTGGTTACTTGTTTTGGTGAGTGTGAGAGAGATACAGGTTATCAGTTTTGCCTTCCTTCCATTAGTATTGGATGGGGATGTGTATTGTTCCCGATTTTTTTTTTTTTGAGAGATGGGTTTTGCGGATTGGGGTGTGGGGTGATGGTTTTGACTGGAAAGGCTGGATCTTTGTTGCTTGTGGCGGTGGGCGGTTGTGAGATTTAGGTGATTAGCTGTTACTTCCACTGGGACTACCGGATGGGGTTTATCTTGTTTCCTCTTTTTGCTCTGTGAACTCTCGTTTCCATCTGGGGAGATGGCTTTTTGGGGATTGAGGTTAGAGTTTGGCATTGTCAGGATTCCAAGTTACATCACCATGGTGTCTGCAGACACTATCTTTTGTTTGGATATGGATGGGAAGAATCCTGTTGTAGCAATTGATGGCGCCAAGATAAATATATATTAGGGAGTTTTGGATATGAAGGATGAAAAATTGGTTGCCAGATTAAAATCCACTATTCTAGAAATAAAAGTTACTGGAACTGATATGTCCCAATGTCATTTTAAAGGAACAGGGTAAAGCAGTAGGTGTATAGTGTTTTTAGCTCACCTGAGGGAAATCGAACTCAGGATAGTAGACTTGGAGAATCTATATGTGTGAATTCTGGTTAACAATGAATTGCATTAGGTCTTGTGGAAAACACCCATAAATACATCTGATCGCCAACATAAATTACATCGATTTTACAACTAACTCCGAAACAAATTGCTAGGGGAGTGTTATGACAAGCATCTTAAAACCCATTGAAATCAACTACACTTCCAACCATTTTTCAATTACTTCTTATTATTGAAATCTTTCCCTTAGGCTATTTTTTCTCAATAGGTAGTAGCTATGACTAAAAAATGGTATTGCACTAAACAAGCATTTGGTTTTGTCTCATTTTAGTTATTTATGAACACTGACATTAATCAACATTCATGTTTTGCCAACTTCCATATTCTTACACTAGCAGTGTTATCAAGGAGCGCGAAAGGTGGGAAATTTCTAGAGATCTCTTGGTTTGCAATGCATATGATCAGTTGATTGATCCTCCCCTAGATTTTTACCCACCTTCTCAAGGAGATCTGTCTTCTTTGGAGAGCCCAGGCACAGATTTGAAGGTTGTGTTGTTTGTAATCCTGCCTCTTTCACTGACACCAAGTGGTTACATAAGGAGGTGTTGAGAGTGTAATAATAATTAACCTGAGTAAGTTGATGGATGGATAAGTGGAGAAAATGTGTTGGGTTAGATGGTGCAGTAAGTAATGCAATGAGAGGATGTGCATTTTTTGTTTTTCTTTTTTCTGGATTAGAGGTGACTGGATGTGTTGTAAGCTTGTATAGATTGAATTTGAGTTTAACTTGTTTGTGGGGTAAATGATGCATTAGGCATGATATATCTCAAGAACCACGATATGGACATATCTCTGATATGCTTCACTGGATGTAGCAGATATCTAGAAGCGGTGGGATAAATTGGATTATTTTCAAGCCATGTTGCCAAGATGCTTCCTGTAGTTTCCCTGGAAAGAGCATTAAAGATGATAATCACTTATTTTTTACGACATTTTAGAGAGAAAAGTTTGGCCAAGCCACCAGGGGTTCGGCACAGTGGTAGAGGTCTCCATTGACATCTAAGAGGTCATGGAATTAAATCCCATGCCCACCATATATAGCTTCTAGAGAGAGGGGTGGAGGTTTGGTTAAGGCAGGCAGTTAACTGATTGATGTCTCTTTGGAGAATCCTTTTGTTGCAACTTTAGGGAGGGCAGATTTTCTCCAGGAGTTAATACTTTCAGATCAAAGGCTTGATTTGCATTGCCTATAGCTTTTTGTAAGGGCTTTCATGGCTCAAAGAAATTGCATGATATTTGGGGTTGCCTACTGCGTTGAAAATGTTGCTTCCAAAGTGTGTTTCTTTTTCTTTTTTGGGGGATGAGATCCAAAGTGTGCTTTCTATCGTTGTCTTTGGTGGAAGTATTATAGTGGGGATTCATCCAACTCTTTTTTAGTTCCTTTTTCACAGTTGTTATTAGTTAAAGTTTGGATGTATACTGATCTTTCATCTCTCAAAAAAGAAGTATCATTAAAGTTCTTTTCTTTTCCCTGTGAGGAATACTATTAGATTTCTATAAATAGAACTTATGTAAATCGGGTAAATCTGCATTGATTTGGTAGACCAAAGGTAAGATACTTATTGGCTAGGATTGGATTCTGTACATTAATCTAGAAGGCAGAGGCTCTTGTAAGGTATTAAGGTCAAATCGGTGAGAGTTCATGAACAAGCCTACTTAAAAAAGCACAAAGTTTTTCAAGAATTCACTTATCTAGAACAGAAAAATAACCAATATGTCAAAAGTCTATATTGAGGTTTAGGTTCACTCTAATGTTATTCTTGGATTTTTTGTTTTTTTTTTTTGCATGTGTAAACTGGATTGTTTTCCTGTATATACTTAGTTGCTGATGACAATGATGCGTTACCAATTACTACAAAACACCTGGAACATGAGCATCTGCATAATATGCAAGTTGAGTTTATGTGTCCCCGTGTTTTTCCTGATTTTATGTGTGTGTAAGTTTTGTTCTTCCCTTTTTTTTAGATGCACCTCTTCGCTCCTGCTGCAGTTCTATTTGCAATCCATCTATCAAAGGAAAATTGGTGGTCCATTTTATCAAAACACTGTGACTTTCTTGTCCTTATATAGGAAAATCAATTGATTCCTTTCCAAAAAATTTGTATGTCCAGACCTGGAAGGAGATTGGGGGTTCTTGGTTGGAGGGGTTCCGGTCTCTTGGAGCGACTGGCCACTCAGGAGGACAAATTTTGAGTTGGCGAGAAGATGTCTTCTCCTTGGATGATTTCTACTGCGGGGAGCATGTCATCTCTGCAAGGCTGATTAAGAGGGTGGGAGGTGCCGAGATGTATATCACAGGGGTGTGTGGCCCATCGAATACCCAAGCAAGAGGAATCATGTGGGAGGAGCTCACGACCATGGCTGCGGAGTGTCACGGTTGTCCTTGGCTGCTTGGAGGGGATTTCAACATCACACTACAGATGGAGGACAGACCTGGAGGGCAGGGAAGACAAGGTCCCGGGTCGAATCCTTTTGTCGATTTTGTGGCTACACATGGCCTCGTTGATTTGATTCCAGCATCCTGTGCTTACACCTGGAGGAATAACAATGGCCAGATGTCTATGATTAACAGATTTATTTCCAACGTGGAGCTAGTAGATCCCTTCCCTGTAGCAGATGTGTCTGCCTTGGAGAGGCCTTTCTCAGACTACACACCCCGTATGTAACGGTCTAATAAGGGGATACACTTCGGCACTTATTTAAATTTGACAGATCATGGATGATGGAGGAGGGGTTCCAGAGTATGGTGGAGGAGAAGTGGAACTCTTTGATGGTGGAGGGATTTGTTGCATATTGCCTGGCAAAGAAGTTGGGTATGTTGCGTAACCACCTGAGGGCATACAGGAGGGAGATAAGGCGTCCAGGAGGGGTAGGAAGGAAGAGGAGGCATTGACAGAGATTACCAGGATCGATAGGCAGGAGGACCAAGTCTCCTATCTCGACAGAGGATAGGGAGGTTAGAGCGAGGATGACACGCGCGGTACAGGAGGAGGACAGGAAAGCAGAGATGGAGTGGAAGACGAGGTCGAGGCAGAGATGGTTGAAGGAAGGCGACTCTAATACCAGATTTTTCCACCAAGTGGCTTCTGCCAGGAGGAGAAACTAGATAAAGAAGATACTGATTCATAGGGTTAGCTTCTCTGGTAGGGAGGAGGTGGGATGAGCTGCAACGGATTGCTTCAAGGAGTTTACTGGGAGGCGCGTCAGGGGGTGCTGGAGGTGGAAAGGGGAGAATGTGCAGTGTGTCATAGAGGCCCAAGCTAAGAGCCTCACAGCTAGCTTTTCGGAGGACGAGGTGAGACAGGCAGTTTGGAGCTTGAATGTGGAGGGGTGTCCTGGCTTGGATGGTTTCCCTATTTTCTTCTTCAGGGAATTCTAGCATCTAGTGGGAGCAAATGTGATGCAAGTGATGGAGGAGTTCGCGGTCGGGGACAGAGGTTTTGACAAGCTGAACAGATACTACTTATTTTTGCTGCCTAAGAAGGAAGGGACGAAGGTGATTGAGGACTTCAGACCGATTACGCTCTCGAATGCCGTGTACCTTATTGTCGCTAAGGTCCTAGCCAATAGGCTCAGGGACCTTCTTGGAGACTTGATCTCCCCTATTCAGACGACTTTCGTTCCGGGGAGAGGAACCCTGGATGATTTTGTGGTTGCCATGGAGGCGTTGGCCGCCTAAAAGAGGGAGAAGAAAAAGGGCCTTTTTGTGGAAAGTTGACTTCAGTAAGGCATACAACTCGGTGCAGTGGGATTTTCTGTGGGCTTCCCTGAGGAGGGGGTTTCCTGCGGTATGAATTGATTGGATGAAGAGGTGTTTAACGATGACATCTTTCTTAGTCTTGATCAATGAGAACTCGGTAGGAGGATGGGTACACCCTAGGAGGGGGGTCAGACAGGGTTGCCCCCTTGCACCTATTTTGTTTTTGCTTGTGGCGGATGCTCTGGCACGGGCAACACAGAGGGGCTATGATAGGGGTTTGGTTAAAGGCTTTATGGTTGGTGAGGGCAAGGAATGGTAGTCCTGCAGTATGTTGATGATACCTTGTTTCTAGTTGAGGGAGCGGATCTGGAGGCCAGGAGGATGAGAATCCTTTTGGAGCTTTTTGGCGACGCATCGAGGTTGTAGATCAACTATCAAAAATCAACTTTTGTCCCGTTCAACTTGTCGGTCGAAGAGGTGGAGAGGGTGGGTGGGGTTTTGGAGACAGAGGTGGGTTCTTTGTAGTTGGTGTATCTGGGCCTTCCTTTATCAAATCGATGCCTCAGGTTGCAGGATTGGATACCTCTACTAGAGAGGATGAAGGGAAGATTGGCAGGGTAGTCCTTTAGACTTCTTTCTAGAGGTGGGAGGTTGACCCTGGTGAAGGTAGTGCTGGCATCTATACCGTCGTATTTCCTCTCAGTTTTCAAATTGCCGCACCAGATTGAGAAGAAGATTTCGGGATTGATAAGGAATTTCTTTTGGGCCAATGTGGAGTCGACAAGAAGGGGGGTGAGATTGGTGGCTTGGGAGGAGGTGTGTAGACTGGTCCATGAAGGGGGTCTAGGGGTTAGAGATGTAGATAAGGTGAACATCAGCCCCTTGTGAAGTGGATTGCGAGGTTGATGAGGCGGGAGCAGGGGCTCTTTGGTGATGTTATGTGGCGATGCTACGACCCCTTCCTTTCATGGGAATCTTTAGAGTCCTCTCCTCCAGGAGCCTCTCACTTTCTCAGGGGCTTGGCGATAGTGATGACGAAGGTGCGTGATCTCTTCTCTACACTGGGAAAGGGAGATGCTTTCCGATTCTAGCAGGATGACTGGCAGGGGGTTGACTCTACCCTTGGCGACAGGTTTCCCCATCTTTTTAGGGGTGTTGTGGACCCATTGGCCACGGTGGGAAGTTGCTGGGATGGGGTTTGGTGTTCAACTTTTCGGGGAGCCTTTCAAACCAGAGACGTGAGGAGTTACAGTGATTGTTGTAGGAGCTAGAGGGCTAGGCACTGGAGGAGGGTGATGATGGCTTTTTTTTTTGTGGAGAGTTCTCTGTGGCAAAGGTCTTTCGTAGGTTGGGGAGTGGTGCGGTCAATTCGGACATTGATTTCTTGCGAGATTGCAGTCTGCTATGGAAGGCGGAAAGTCCGTTGAAGGTGAAGATCTTCGCCTAGCTGGTGAGGAGAGGGAGAGTTATGACGAAGTGATGGAGAGCTAGATGGGCTTAGTCGGATGATATCACATGTCTTCTATGTGGAGGAGCTGAGGAAGACATCCAGCACCTCTTCTTTTAGCGTTCGTTTCTGATGCAAGTTTGGCAGCGGATGGGAATCGACTGGATTTCCCATCACGATGCGGGTAGCTTCTGACAGTCTTTCCGAAGGGGAAACACCTACAATGGAGGGATCACCTTTAGATCCAAGAAGAATAGGGCCAAGGTTTTGGCAGCCTTCTAGGATGTATGGCTGGAAAGAAATGGGGCGATTTTTAGGGGTGAGAGACCTTATATTGAGAACTTTGTTTCGTCTATTTCTTCCCAGGTGGTGTTCTGGGGATCGACTCTGTAATTTTGATGTAATTCATTTTGTTGGAATGGAATGATTTTGGGTGATTATCAATTGGATAACCGTCCTTTGGCTTATAAAAAAAAAATTACCATTTTAATATGGTATATGCATGCAAACATATGCCAATATGGACACTCCCTAGAAAAACAGCCTTATTTTCTGTAGGCACGTGTCAATCACAAGGGGTCACAATCTCTACGATCTACTATTTCATGTCATCTGGATTCTGCACGCCAATTAGCTGTTTATGTGTAGTATATACTTTTTCTTTTCTTGATGGTATATTTTTGCATATACAAACAAATAGTTGGGACCCAATAACCATGCTTGGGTATTTGATTTATTCTCATCAGCTTCTCTTGTTCTAGTGAGACTCTTACAGGACTAGACTAGGAGAAATCCCGTAAGAATGATTCTATAGAAGAGTTAAGTCACAGAAGATGCTTTTGAAGTTGCTTCTTTTTGTAGGATTTGCTGAGAGTATCCTGAATCACAGCTAAAGCACCTTAGCCTGATTGAACCATTGTTTCTATTCTCATCAGGAATGTTAAAACAGCTTAGAAGCCTGGAAATTTAGTGCTAATTTATTGGATTGGATGTCAGCGAGATTTATATTTTGAAAATGTTGAATCGCTTTTGTGTTTCTTTGAAATTTGATAATACCATAAAGAATATTGCATATTCAATTCCATTCAAAAAATATTGCACATGTTATTTGGCATGTATAGGATATCAATAATGTATCTAGTTAGATATTTTGGATAGTAATTGGAAAAGGACTATGATCTCTATAGCATTTAAGTTATTGACTCAAGGTAAGATTGCTGGACATGACAATTGGCAGTATTCAAGTTGATACCATGGAGTAGGCTTTTGTTTTTGGCTGAAAATAATGATTTTATTCTGAGTTAGATTTTGATTGATGTAGAATCTGGTCGATTTGTTTGAATTGTATTAGGACCTACATAATTTAAGGTAGTCTAATATATGGGACACCATATCCAGTTTAAATGTATATGAAAATGAATAAGGGTGAAATCTCATATTTTAATCTCTTTAAGCCTTTTATTTGGATCAAAATATGCAGCATAATATATCAGAATTAAGCTCCAAAGTAAACCTTACAAAATGTCCTATGCTCGGCCCTTTCAGTGGGATCATTTTGTTTCAATGTGTTCTTAACTGTTGGCTACATTCTTTCCAGATAAAAATGGCACTATCATTCACAAAATTCCGCAGTCTTGCTCCCAAGACAAGAAATCTGATTGTTGCGGGAGGATTGAGTAGCTTTGTCCTTGGAGTATATTTCTACACCATGAGAGCAGTTGGAGGGACAGATGAACTGCAGATGGCAATTGATAAGATTGAAGGAACAAAGAACAAGGATGGAGCAAACTCATCTGCAGCATAACTATACTTTTTCATATTGTCTTTCCTGTACTTCTTTGCTACTCAACTTCGCTTGCACTTCATTTAGACTTAGTTTGTTTAGCTTTGTTGAAACAATAAATGTCCCTTAGTTTGAAATTACCTCATAGGAAAAGATTTGAGGAATAAGCAAACTCATCTTTTAGGCTGTGTTGTCATGTGTAGCTCTTGACAATAATTTTGGTTTTATCTCATTAGCAAACCCTGTTCAGTAGATTCAATTCCATACTTGTCCATATTTTTTACATGGGTTTTTTTTGAGGTTACTGACAGTGTACTCCAGTCTTGGTGAATATTCTTCTGCTCACATTGACATGGTGTAAAGGACTCAAAATCTGCATCCATATTTTGGGGTAATTTACATGTCGAACACTTTGAATCGTACTTGAAATTGACGGCAGCAGATGATCATCACTAACAGGTTAACGTATCATCTTCTCCAAGCCTCCTTGGCTGCAGTGAGGTCCTGTCCCCAGAGAACTCTCTCCTCCAGCCTCTCTCTCCACTCAACAGAGAGCATGTGGGTTCCCTGTAAGTCCTCATCCCCCTGAGGTTGTCTGTGGTGGTGGGCACAACAACCAGGACCTGCTCTTGTTACAAATTACCGTTCCAGGGTCCAGTTGTTCACCCATCTTGATTTGTGCTCAATGTTCTCTGATCTCGTTTTTTCTCTTAATGACATGTACAAGCTATCTTTCTTCTTCATAGGCTTTTTGACTCCTTTTGAACCTTCTCCTGTCTAGGAAACTTTGGATGTCAGTCAATAGGTGTTCTTATGCGAGGCATCTAGTGAGCCATGGTGTAATAAATGTCAGTTCCTTCTCGGTCTATGTTTACTCATTTAATGCAGGAAAGGGCCCCATTTCACTTCAAGGTCCCCCTCACCTTCTTATTCACATATAATGGAGCAGAAGGAAGAAGAGCTCATTTGTATTATTCAAGGTCTTGGCGGCTGGCATGATGAGATAGCCAAGATGGTGGTTTCCAAGGTAGACTTTGCGGATGATGCAGATGCTTGAAGGAAATGTCGATATTTTGAGGTCTCCATTCTGAAAGACTGGCTTTGGGGAGAGGCTTGATGGTGATAGCAAGATATCCTCGAAAAAGCTCGGAAGAGAACATGAAGTAGCAGAGAATCTGGCATCTGCCAATAAACCCTGCACTGACTAAACAATCCTCCTTTACCCCTCCAAACCAAACCTTCCCCCTTCAACACCAGTTCTAGTTTCAAGCCTTAGCATCCCCTAGAATGCACAACTTGGTTAATGGTGCAATGAGGGATTGGTGGTGGGGAACAAGTCTTTGGATTCTTGAGACTCGCGCCTTGAAGTTGAAAGCAGAGGGTACTATGTTGAGCAGTAAAAAGCTACCAATACATGAGATGGAAGATTGTGGATGATGACAATAAGAAGACGGGAGTCACCATTTATCAATTGACACAAAGTTGGAATTGAGGCATTGTCCCTTAAACAGCTAGTTCTTTAAAATGAGGCTCCAGCAGCTAAACCCATCAGCTACAGGTTGCCCAATGGATCTTTGTCCTGGAATTGTTCAGGTTTAAAGGAGGCTACACTAATCTGTCACATGCGTAACCTCCTCAAACAACTTTACCATCTCGTTGATTTATCTCCAAAACACACTGCTTGGAGCATAAAACAAAGCAATTGCAAATTTGAAAGATAAAGTGGATAACGTTGGATCATGGTGGAGGGTTATGGGCTATCAGAGGGATTAACATCATTGACTATGTTGATTCTTAGTTCCTTCACGGAAACAAAACTTGCATTTTGGTGGAACTTTTTGATTTGGAGGATGATAGAATAAAGCAATTGCAAATTTGAAAGATAGATTAAGTGGATAACGTTGGATTATGGTGGAGGGTCATGGGCTATCAGAGCGGTTAACATCATTGACTATGTTGATGCTTAGTTCCTTTACAGAAACAAAACTTCCATTTTGGTGGAAGTTTTTGATTTGGAGGATGACCATTATAAACTAGTCCTATGTATGGAACTCTACAAAGTTCCATTGGGACAAAGGAATAGGCCCATTTATGCTAGCCTAAAGTTAGGCCGGAATTGGGCTCCACCCCCACCCAACCAACTATGAAATCCGATTTTTATATTATGATTTCTGTCCTTCAATTCTGATTAGTCATAAATCTAATCAACATAGATTGGGCAGAAATTTCAAGTGCGGAGACTTACACATCCCCTATATTAACATTGAACTTCTACTAATATCATTCCTTTCATCCACTCAATAATTAACCTATTAATTCCCCACTTCTCTCACATGAAAAAAGTACTTGTATTATTTGATAGAGATGTGCGGCCAAATAAAAGTTTGGGATTTGATGTCATTCTTTCATAACTCCAATTGCAATAATTTAAATAGCTGGCGGATGCAATAAAACACACCGATACAGCCCCATCTACGTCCATGTAAAATTACTTTAACTAGGTTACTTTTGTTATCAGCCACGACCTCTTCAGTTTCTAACTACTTCATTCAAATGTGTTATCGCAACTACTGCAACTATACCCACAGTCAAGTATAAATCCCACGTTAACCCCACCGCTCCCAAGGGCAAAATCGTCCGCAAAATCGTCCGCTAAGCAGCACTACCACCCCCATACTTTAACAAGCTCTCAAAATGAATTAAGGCAGGATTATACCTTAAAAAGACGTCACCAACACCCAAGCAACGGGTTTTTCCTAGGGCTGTGTGTTCGATTGATTTGAGTGCGTTGGAGTTGTATTTGATTTGGGTGAACAAAATAGTAACTTATGATCCAACCAAATTAAATGAGCTTTATATCGGTTTGGGTCAAATTTGAATTGATTTGGATCGACTAAGACTTAAGTTTTACACATTTTTATTAACAAAGGGGGGCTTTTTCTTTTTTTACAAAATTATTTTGCAATATAATAACTAAATGCTTCATAATCTTATAAAAATTTAAATATCATTAAGAAAGCTTCTAAAATAATGTCAATATTATTTGCAAATTAATTAATACATACTTTTGAGTTTGAGATAGGTGAATGTGATCAAGTTGCTTAGATGGTTAAAGTTGCATATGTTGGACCTATAAATTAATCTAAAATTCATATAAATTTTATGATTTGAATCTTGACTTATTCATAATCTAAATAAAATAAATTACATGACTCATTTCCAATAATCTAGTTAGGTTATTTAGGCTGACAGGATAACACTCACCCTAATTATTTCCCTTCAGTTCCATCGATTTCGTTACCCTGCAAAAAAATCTAGAATTGCAATTTTGATCCCAAAATGTTGCCTTTAAGAAGAAATGACAATATTAAAGAAAAGATGACAACTCTCATCTTAAGGGAGAGAAGTAAAGTGTACACTTCCCCCTACTTTCATTGATAATATTTGGGGACTTGGACCTGTGTCTTCTACTAAGATGGTAAGAAATGACAATATTGCTCTCAAACTATGTTAGTGGTAGGCGATTTTAACACAATACTCCCCAAAGACAAAATATGTGGGAGAATGATTAAGATCTCCAAATTAAAGCCTTCCTAAAATTGTGCTAAAGGTAGGATCACCTTTTTTTTTTTTAAGGAAAAAAGTTCCATTTTGCTGAGTGTAACGAGCGCGTGCCCCAGACGTCTTTTAAGACGTCTGGGAGGTGGCCCAGACGTCTGTCAAGACGTCTGGGATCACATCCAGACGTCTGACCAGACGTCCGGGATAGTTTACAGACGTCTGGAGAACAGTTATGCTCGCACGGGAGATTCGTCTGCGCGCAGACCTGCGTTTCTGCCCTCTTTCTCTGCGGCTGCAGGCGGCTGCGACCGCCTTCTCTCTCCTCTCCACGCGGCGTTAAAAGGGGGGGCGCGCCTCCCCTCCCGTCTCCACCATCTTCCTCCTTCTTCTCCTGCCTGTGCGCGAGAGCGAGCGGACGCGAGGGCGCAGTGGCAGCGGCAGCCGCAGTGAGCGCGGAGGAGCTGCGGCGTGCGAGGGCGGGGCTCTGCCGTGAGGGCGAGCTTGCCGGAGCGGCTTGGCCGGTCGGCGGAGGGCGCAGGGGGCGCGGAGCGTCGCGGAGAGGGACCTGCTGCGGGCGGAGCAGCGGACGCGCGAGGTACGACGCGGGCGGCGTCGCGAGCGGAGGCCGAGCAGGGTTCTGATTCTGGAAAAATTTCCAGAATCAGACGTCTGGGTTGATATCCAGACGGCAAGATCGACGTCTGTAAGATCATACAGACGTCTGAAAGGTGAGTTCTGCTTTCTCCTTCCTTCTTGTCGACTGACCGTACTGAGGGAGGGGGGGTTGGCTGTGCGCAGGTTCGCTGATTCGCCATCCCTTGCGAATCAGACGTCTGGAAGTTGTACCAGACGGCGGGAGTGACCCCCAGACGTCCGGAGGGACCATCGGACGTCTGGGATCTAGGCAGACGTCCCCACAGACTTCTGGACGTCCGGGGAACCAAGCCGAACAGGTAATTCTCTGATACCATCTTGTAACGGTCCGGTTCTCGTGTCTCGTAGGGACTCGGGAATCGGGTCGTTACACTGAGCAAACCTTACAAGGGATAGGGAATGAAAGAACCATCCTAAACACCAGGAACCCCCTTCAACTTATAGAAATTGGCAAGCTTATGAGCCTTGAGAACCCCATTTCTTCTGACATGTGCGATCATGAAATGAGGGAAGTCCTGAAGGATACTCTAGCAATTCTTGACGATGTGAAGGGATCTTTGAGAAGGTTGCTTTGATTTGTGTATTTGGCTTATAGGGGATAGAGCATCGCTAAGAACAAGCCCTCGAGAGTAAGACTAGCTCAAAGAAAAGATGATTCCTTGAAGGATTGCATGTGCTTCAGCTTTCTTGCTATCAGTGGTGGTATGTATTGAAACTTGGGTGGCAATAATAGAATCTGCAAGGTGAAGGACCACAGTAGCAGCATAAGAGTGATGAGGGGAGACCGCAACATCTGCAATGACAGTGTGCCATTGATATCCTAGTAAATATTATTAATAGCTCTCCCTTAAACTTGGATATGAGAATCCGAATTAAGGAGCTTGGCACTTGATCTTGGATACATGAGAATACCGTTTCACATGGTTGAACAAATATGATATGAATGTGTAGTTTGTAAGAGACTATGAGGGGCTTTCGTTATCAGAGATTGATGAGATGGTAGGAGTGCTTTACCTTTCAGGATTCGGAAATAATCAGGCTTTGTTTAGAAGAGGTTTAAAATTTAATACTAGGTAAAGTTTAGGAAGTTGTAAGGTTTGAGAGTGATAAGATAAGTGGTGTGTTAGTTGAGAAAAAACTGATGCTTGAGTTGATGTGTTGTTAGTAATTTTTATTTTTATTTATGGTGGAAGTACGTTAGTGAGGATAGATGTAATCGAGTAGTAGATACATTATTGGTAGTTTTTATTTTTATTTGTATTAGGAGTAGATTAGTGTGGAGTAGATGTGATAGATAAGTAAATGCATTATAACTGGTGGTGGTCATTGATGTGATGGTCACTAATACTTGTTATTATTCATTTACTTACCACTTAGGATAATACCTTGGTTTAAGACTCTACCAAGCGGGGCTTCATTGCTCCATTGCTCAATTGTCATCAAGCTTGATCAAAAAGTGGTATAGAGAGGAACATGAAAATTTGAGCCTTGCATTTAAAGATCATTCCTATAAGGATACATTCCAATGATATTAGGAGGAAAAGGATGTTGTAGATATGCTTTAGGTTAAAGTAGACATGGTGAGGTTTAGAATTTCTCGATGGATTACAAAAGTATGAAGCATTAAAGGGGAAGCAGTGTGAGATTTGGTACAGGCTTAATGAGATCCAAAGTGGCAACATGACCAAATCCACAACCAAAAGTTAACCTTAAATGTGAACATGAGAAGAGTCTTTGCTAAATTTTATAACCTTTGTACACTAAAGTGGAAGAAGAAAGACTACATTTTGTTTCTTGGAGAAAGACTTTGAACAAGAAGTATATAGGCATGGAGCAAATTATGAAAACAAAATTTATCTGGTGGCTTTCTATGCAATGACACCCCCTCCCTCCCTAGTCCTGCTCATGACAATCCTAATTTAAGATTTAGTTCTTAAAATCAGACAATAAGGGTAAAAAAGATTTAGTTGTAGATTATGCCAAAATTTTCAATTGTATGCAAAAAAAAAACTAGAATCTATTGAAAGAATTTGAGGTAGCACTTAGAAACAACATAATCTCCTCCTTTAAGTTCCTCACTTGTACTACCATCTTTGACATAAACAGATGATAGATGCATCTTCTAACTTAATCAAAACATCAGAAGTCCCTTAGTTGCCCTATCATTACTAACATTTTTGGTACTGTATTAGATTCATCTAGGGGTGTTTGTGGGTTGGGTATCCGCCCCATTCCCACTTGACTTGACCCGACCTAATCTCAAGTGGGTCATGACCTGAACCGACCCATTTAAACGGAAATCCTATAGATATAATATCTAATTGTGTTAAACTGGGTCATCGGTACTCATTAGGTATTCGATTAACTAATTTAGTTAAAATATAAAAATGTAAAGACATGAAATATAATTTTAAAAAAATTATAAACAAATAAAAATATATATGACAATATTCATTAAAATGATAAAATATTTTTATAAATATATAAAAACATTTAAAAATATATAAAAATAACTTTATATAAAATATTAGTTTAACAAGAAAAATGTTATTAAATAAAAGTAAATTTAAAAATAAAAAGTAAAAATTTTTAAAAAATTAATAAATAAAAATAAAAATAGATCTCATGTCAATAAATCTTGACGACTACTATTTATAGTAGTAGTTATTTCTTTCTTAAAAAAAAAAGGAAATTTTAAGTATATAACAATGTCTTCAAGATGGGGTCTGGGGGAATGTGCACGACTGTCGGGCTATGTACATACTAGCGACAATGGGAAACGGTGCACAAGCATTACGCATTATCAGGAAGGCATGTGTGACCGAGGATAACGAGAAGAGGGTTTGTCGCATTGAAGAATCGAGGGAGGGAAGACAGCACAGAAGCATTGAAGCCATCGTGATGAGACCCTCTCCAGTGGCTACGTCACAGTTCACATCTTTGCCTACTCTCGGTCCGAGCTCCATGACCTCAATCATCTCCTTGCCTCCGAGCTTGACCACGTCTGCGACCTTTCAAGCTGGATCGGGTCTAGATCCGTCAGCCCAAAGAGCCTCGATGTCTCCCTCGTCGACATCAACTACGACGCGACCTCCTCCTCCACCTCTCGACCCTCGCCCCCCTACTAGTGGCCCCCTCTTCTTGATATGCCTGAATGGATAAGGGTTGTAATGGCCAATGGGTTGGGATTGAGTTGTGAGCACAATGAGAATTGAGGAAAGGGGGGTCACAAGTTGGCTTAGTTGGGTTACAAGATTGGCAATATGGATGGATCATAGACGGGTCAGTTAATGGGTACCTGTGGATGTCTTGACGGGTACTCCAACAGAGACCTGAGAAGTAACGAGTCATATTTAATAGGTACCTGACCCATATTTTATAAATAGGTACCCAACCCAATAAGGTAAAAAATGATTGGTCTGGTCGAGTACTTAAGATTAGCATATTTTTTGAACACCCCTAGATTCAACTGCCTGCTCAATTTTTGAAAAACAAAAAAAAAGCATTCCTATTTAATTTTTTGTTGCTCGAACTTTTACAACCACAACTAGAAAAGAAAAAAAATAACATTCCCAACAAACACAAACATCCTCTTCATTTTATACTTCATTCAACAATCACAAAAAATATATATATTTTGCCCATCGATCGACAAGAAGATGTATTTTACCATTCAAAAAAGAGGGGCATATGAGTTTGGAAAAATAACAGATGCAAATATTATGTATCATTATAAGTTAGTCAACTACGATAAGTTAGCTTTTTATAGCATTGCATATATGTAGTCCCTTAATGATGTCTATTACAAACTTTTCATCAAATTTTCTCAAATATGCTATGAGTCTCCATTTGCAACCCTTCACTTTCTGGTTGTATTCAATTGACTAAAGTGTTTTATCGCTGCGAGATCGATTTTAAAATGAAACATTGTAATATAGTCGAAATCGTTTTTAAAACAAATACAATTTTTATTACTCGAATAAGTTCCGAAGTCGAACACAGGGAGCAAATGTAATTTACATACTAATCTCAATAATAAATGTAATTTAAACACAAAATGTTACTCAAAAACTAATTTATAATGAAGAGCATATGAGTATATCAAGAGTAAAAAGAATTTTAGACAAAATAATGGTAATTTGAATAACCAATTATAAGTCTAATACATAGAATAATTACTCAAATTTACTAAAAGAGGGAGTATGAAATCAAACGTCTTAAAGGACGTTTGCTATAATACTCCTTTTTCTTTTGTCTGTGTGCTTTCTTCCTTTCTTTCTTTCTTCTCAGACCTTCACCTCTTCTTCTCTCTTTGCTTTCTCTGATTCTTCCTTTCCTCTTCAGTTCTTTCTTTAGATCTGCCTCTTCTTCTTTTCTTCTTTTGCCTTTAACCCTGTGATCCTCCTCTTCTTCTTCTTCTTCTTCTTCACTTCTTCTCTTCTTCCTCAAGCTTTCTTCTTCTTTAGCCTTTCTGCCTTCTGAATCCGGCTAAGTGTCGGAGCCAAACTTCTCAGGGCAAAAACCCCCTTCCCCCGTGTAACTCTCCCTCTTCTCTTTCTATTTTAGTCTCGCTCTCCCAGAGCCACAGTCGGTCGGGTAATCGAACCTAGCGCATACCCGGGTCTATGCTCACCGACGTGCGGTGGTGAGCAAGGAGTGCAAGTCAGGCAGGTTATCAGGTCGGCCAGGTCCGTGGGGGAGTGTCACCAACGAGGCTGGGTGAAGGTGTAGGAGGACCTCACCCTCAGTGATTGGAGGCAAACAACCCCATTCACTTATTCAATTTATGCGGCTAAAGGTGACTCTTCATATCCGAGGTGGGACTAAATGTCCCACCTTTCTTCCGCGCAGTGTAGCAGCAAGGCACTTGGTCAAATTGACGGCGTTGCAACTGCTAATGCCCTTGTGTGACTTGGACCCCTATAGGCTTCAATTCCGCACGGCCTAAAGCCATCCCCTGGAGCGGAAGCACCCTGGAGCAGCTTGAAGCTTGCTCGAAGCACGGCAGCAACGGCGGTTCTGACCTGACACCTGAAATTCAAGAAGAGGGGCCTTATGGCCATGTCAGAACGCTCAGCAGGATCGCTGTGGCACAGCAAATGTGATGGTGTCAATGGCATGTTGTGCGAGTGGTTGTGGTGGCTGGACGATGACAGGAACAGTTGGTGAGAGTGGGTTTGTTCAGGAAGGTGTTTGGGTGGATGGAGTGAATGGAGTGAGGGGCATTGAGTGGGAAGGTGCAGTGGAGGTTGTAGGGTGGTCGGCAAAGTGGATGGAGGTGCGTAGTGGTGGGAACACCTCGCCGGAGGAGTGGCTAGAGATGGAGGAGATGAAGGTGTTTAGTAGCGTCAGTAGTCGGATTTGGGAAATAGAGAGAGGGGAAGAAAGTAAGAGAGATAAGGAACCTAAGAGTCTACTCTAAGGATGAAAAGAAGGAGATTCCCACGCCAGTGTTGTTGCCGGATGTGGGAAGATGAACCTCTGTAGGAGAGACGGCGGCGAAGACGGGGAAAGGACGGTGCCGGCTGGTATTGCGCAATGCAGAGGACGGTGAGGAAGGTGAATCCGCCATTGGTTTTGTGGTCGGACGACGAGAGGGGTCTAAGAGAGACCACTAGAGCTTGCAGAGTTTTGCGGCCGAAGAGGAGAGAGGAAGAGGGGGAGTTCCGACCGAATTTCAAGCTGAGGGGAACGGTTGAGCCCTGAGGAGTCTTTTATAAGTCTCAGGAAGAAGTTTTGAACTTGGGAAGCAAGCTTCCCAAGCTTTAAAAGCTCGTCGGAGAAGGAAACTTCATGAGACCCAAATCTCTCATGCGTTCGCATGAAAGATTGGGAAAGATCTAGAGCACATGGACAATCTTAGATTGTAGGGAATTACTTGATGAATCTTCCTTCCAATCAATTAAGGAGATATCTCCTGTTGAAGGTTGTCGAAATAGGTTTCCTCCACAATAATGGTGGAGGGGCCTAATTGTGAAGACGACGAGGAAGTTAGGGGGCTGAATGTAAGGGTTTTTGAAAGTTGGGGGTATAAATGTAATCAGACAGGACTATTTTGCAAAGTAGGTCAAGACAAGTTCTCCTTGGGTCCAAAGTTTGGTACAAACCTAATTTGGACCTAAGGAATCCAATGGTGAAGTTGGATTTTGGTTTTGACCACGTTTGGTTGGGTAATTTATGTAAAAACCTAAATTAGGGCAAATATCTGTCTAAGACTCCAAGGTTAAGATGGGTTCTGATGGCCAAATTGAAGCTACTAAATCCTAAAGAATATTTTTATATGATTTTTAGAGGGTTTAGGTGAATTTTATCCTGACAAAAACCTTGATTAATTAAGTGGGCCTATTTTTAGGGTTTCAAAAGTCATTTAATTCTCAAAATATACGCAAACTCTTTTCTGTTTGATCTAACCCACTTATTATCTTATTAAGACCATTTGACCTTTATTCAGCCTTTAATAAAACCTGTGGTTGTACTGCATTCATGATAAGCTGGTAAAATTGCAATTTTAACCCTAATTTCTTATTTTTCCTCAGAATGCTTATGTAATGAATTATGACTTTCAGTTGGTTATGTAGGAGCATTTACTGACTTAATTGGATCAAAAAGAGCTAGTTAGGAATCATGATGGTGTTCCCATCACAAAGTTTCCTATTAAACTCAAGTAGTTGTAACAATTCTTCACATGATACTCCACAAAAATCAAATCTTCTCTAGTTTTGAAAGTCTTTTCATGACATAATGCTCCATTAATGGACACATCGTCACTACTATCCATATTTTCGATAAATCCAAACCAATCGAGACATCATAAACAACTAGCACTTGTACTTCGTTCCTTTCAGGCATAAAGTGGTATGACCATCTAGCTCAACTGGAACATCATCAACATGTGTTTTTCATCATCAGATTCTTTACCTCACCCATGTTTTGTCTCTTCATTAGAATAAAGTGAGTGAGCATTTTCTTCTTGCTTGATCTCCAAATCTTTTGCTTAAACAACAAGTCCAGCAACCACTTCATGGTCAACGGCGGTATGCTAATTGTGAATGGAGATATGCTAGCACTCATTATGTACGTGAGTCTGAAGAAAAGCAGTGGAGGCATGAACTTGGATGACAATGGACATCCTAGGAAGAACACTACTCTTGAGCTCCAAAATTGAGGTATATGTTGCACCTCATTAGTTCCAATAGTCTCCGTAACAAGAGTCGAGATGTGTTGCATGTTAAGAGTGTCATGGACATGATCTATTGTATGCTCCTCATTTCTTGAAAATGACTAATTTCATTAATCTTGATGTATAAAGTCGGCAAATAAGTTTGACTCATATTCTCCACAAGGCCAAGAATTATTTCAATGTCACCAATACTAGGTGAAAGGGCCTACGCCGTTTTCACATTTGGAGCACAACTAGTGATGATAGGAAATCTATGCTCTATCTCAATCTTATAGGTCAAAGGATGAAGATTAAGCCTTCTCATTATTTTCTCTTTTAGCTTCTCAAATTCTATATCATCACTTGATACTCTCCGAGTCTTGTAAAACTTTCTATCATATCCAACACCATCATGTCCCTCAATCACAAGCCTACATGCATACAACAAACATAAGATACTCCACACCATCGTACTTAACCTGAAATAAGTCGATTTCAACATTATACACATACATCATATATTCCAAAATCATACACAAAGTATCACCACCAATGATCATTTTATTGCCCTAAATAAAACACCTCTCAAACTCACTAATATCTAAATATGTTTCAGGTTTGCTTAAGTTTGAATACATTGTACAACATATTCAATTATCCCTAGTGAAATCAAAATCATATCAATTCAATTGGTGCATGGCCAAAAATAAGTTTATTCCTCACAACCAAATGCCCTACAAAATAGCCAAAACTCTCGCCTGTTGCCGCTTCGATCAGAAGACATCACCCGAATGCCTTCTTCCACATATGAAAGACAACCAGAAATTAGTCACATTAGAGCTATCAATCCAACTGAAATCAAATCGATACTAGATATCATGACTAAACATGAATCCAAAACATATGCATGAAATCCTCCATCCCTAGTCCGAAAAGGACACAATACGATTAAGCCTGCTATACCCATTTTGAAGCCAACATCCTCATCAAAAGCCATAAAAAAAAAATCACTTTCAAGCAACAACTTGTTTTGTTCGCCCTAGCAAGCTACAACCATTAGGAAAAAATAAAAAAAAGCCTCCAACCAACTATTCTTCCAAGAGATTGTGTCATCTTGAGGAAACCCAACTTCTTCAAGCTTGAAGTAGGCTAATTGAGCCATGTCTAAAAGGAAAATATTTAAGAAAATTTAACGTTATGTAGGAACCCTAATATCAACCTCAGTATAAGCACAAAAAAAAAAGAAAAATAAAAAAGGGAAGCTACTTGATGGATTTTAAATGAATGAAAATCTTAAATCAAATATAAATAAAATATTGACAAAGGTTTTCGATAATCCCAGAATTTTTGATTTCATTGTATTGACTGATGATGTGTGACTCATCATAGCTAAAATGTCCAAATCAAGTAAGAAACTAAACTAAACACTACATAATTAATACATAAAAAGGGTTAAGTAAGGAAAACAATCAAAATGACCTAAAACAGTAAATTTGTGTTAAAAAAGTAAAATTAGGTCATAAAATGAGATATTCTATTAAAAAATGTAATGTGATGATCCAATTGCAAATTAAACACACATTTAGTTCAAAAGATCAAATTGAAAGAGAAATCAACTCATAAATGTTCAATTGAACTACAATAAAAATTTGTTTGCATTTGCACATCATTCGGACCTCGCATTCATGACATTACATACAGGTCCTTCATCCTTCACATTTTTTTCACATAAAACTTCCCGAGGACCTTTTCGATAGCCATGGGGACCTCTTCGCAAATCTCAGGGAGCGCGCTAGACTCATTCCTTACCACTTATGGGCCTCTATGTAATTCTTCCACCGTTTCCCCTTAAGGGCTCGAGTGCAATTTCTCCTTTATACCTGTGGGCGCATTCTCCACTATAGACCTCAAGAACACATAGTATCGCACCTGTTGATTACGTGCTTCTCAGATCCAAAGTCTGATCCAAATCCATTTTTCGCACGCACCCGAGCATGGAATTACCACCTGTGTTAGATCCCATCCAATGGCTAATCTTTGATTTAAACCTTCATGTGCCCTCTCTAGCTCAAATCCACCGCCCATGACCTAAGTACCTAATCCCACCACTGCGATGAGTACAATCAGTGAAATTCTTACTTAAGCTACTCCAGAGCTCCTCGCACGCGCATCGACTCCCTCCACCCTAAGTCGATCCCTTCATCCACGTCTCTAGTCCTTCTTCCTCTTTCATTGGTCACCGGTGCTAGGGGTGGCATCTCCTCCTGAATTTCGTTGTTGTAGTGACCAGCTGCAGCCCAGGGACCTCATTCACTCGCTGGAGGCCCTCGCATCCCAATTCGTTACCACAGCAACCCGTTGTAGATCCAAGGACCCCATTTTTCTAAGTAGATAGATTTACTACTTTCTAGATAGTGTTTACTGCTTTCTAGATTAGTTAGGAGTAGATTAGACACCAAATTCAGTGATGGATTAGGTTAAATTAGAGTTAGATTAGGAATATATCGCTTTCGCCCTCTCTGATTAATTCAGATCAGAGAGGTGATTTCCCGCTTTCACTTTGATGCCCTGATCTCCCTTTACATCACATCGACCATATTCACTGATTTCCTCGCATGTTTTTCACTGATCACCCACTCATCAGGCATCAAATCATATATGATGCTCTTGAGCATTTAGATCTGATTTGAGTGCCCAATTTTATTTGAGGGTCATCTCACTTGTTCACAATGACCGTCTAAGGGTTTCGAATGAAGTTCTCTTAGTTTGAAAGAGCTAAGGATTTGGGGTTTGATTTTAGTGGATTTTATCATGTGATTCAAACTCTCTCTTCGTGCTGTCTATGGCGCAAGAGAGAGAATAGATCAGACTTTTCCATGGTTTTTGTGCTTTACTCGAGAGGGGATGAATCCCAAATCTATCAAAAAAGATTTGAGATACTTCTGAATTTAGATTTTATCTTGATTGAAACCCTAATTTGCATCTTCATCTTATATTGTCTATAATGTAAGATGAAGAGCATGTTAGGATTTGGAGGAATTTGTGGGAGATAAATTTGGTTTTCAAGGTGATTTCAGATGGGTTTCATGGGATTCATGAGGTATTTGATGAAGATTCCAATGATTGAATGTGATTTTGAATGAGTTTTTAGATGGATTAAGTTTTGAACAATGGTGCGTGTGTGATTTTTATTTTAAATCTCCCACATCAGTACATAAAAGAGCTGCTCAGCAGCTACATGATTTGGGGTTAATTTCTAATTTCAAGTAATTCTATCTGAGAGTGCTTTCCATAAGGTTTCGTTGCCTAATTCAATCTTTTCCTTTCATGCTGTCCATGGTGTGAAAGAAAGATTAAATTAGAGATCATCTTATTTTCTAAGCTCTGATCTAAATTTGGGTAAGTTTTAAGTCTGTTACAAAGAATTTGCAACATCTGAGAATGGAGTTTTTATGTTTTAAAAGGCTAATTTGATCTTCACCTTCACATTGCCTATAGTGTAAGATGAAGATCAAATTAGGATTTATGATGTTCTTGAGACCTTGACCAGAGTTTGAGATATAGATTTATTGGTATAGGATTGTTTGCAACATCTGAAATGGAGGATTTAGTAAATTAATTGCCTGATCTGGGTTGTTCTCCCTATTGTCTATAGTGGAATGAGGTAATCAGTCAGAATTTTCCTTAAAAATTGAATTGATGATTCATCTGGAAATGATTCTAGATAGATTTGGATTAATGATTCCATCCTAAGAAGGTGAGAATCAAACCTTGTAGGTCTGACCATTTATCTGATGCTCACATCTTAAGGAATGGCAGCAGTAGCTACTAGGAATCACACAACCTTAGCAGCAATCAGTTGCTGGAGTGTAATGGCAGCTAAAGTTAAGCCGTCTAAATTCTTTTGCTAACCAAAACAATAGCAGTAGTAACACTTCATCTACTGTTCTAGCAGTTGCAGCCACTATCTGGGCTATTTTGAAAATGGCTTGAGTTTGATTTAATATGTAACATGAGTTAATGTTTTAGTATATTGATCGAACATCATATACAAGCTTTCATGTATGATTCTTTGGCTCAAATTTGATCCTAATGGCATGTAAATGATGTTTTAAATTCTTTTGTCAGTTCATTCATGAGTTTAATTGTCCAAATTGAGTTTTTCAATGAAATTGATGTGAAAATCTGGTTTAACACTTCATACATCTTTTATTTGATATGTTGGACAGTTCTAATTGTGTATACCTTCTATTCAGCCCTTGAAACCTCTTTTAGGCCTTAGATTTCACTTTAATACATTCATTTAGGACTAAATTGGGTTAGTTTTGTAAATAAATAAAAGTAAAAAAAATCACAAAAAAATAAAATAAAAGATGTCTTGAGTAGGATTAGGTATTTTTCTAGGTGTGTGTCAAGTTTTAAAGTATTTTGAACCTTTGGCTTGGTAAAACATACTAGTCGACAATTTAGTCTACTTTAGAATTTAATAAAGAACCAAACTTGAAAAACATAAAAAACAATTCTTTCTCTCTCATTTCACTCTTTCTCTCTCATCTCATACCTCCCTTAAACCTATAAAAACTATAAAAAATAAGAAAAACCCCAAAAATAAAAAAAAATATCTTGTATGTTATGTATATATTTGTAAAAATTAATTAAACCTAAGCTATATCTATATAATGTATAATATGTATATAATGTGTATATATAACTTATATCTGTATTTTATATATCAGATTAAGTATTTAGAGTGATTTATTATATATATAACTTTATTGTATTATTAGATATTAATTTATATAAACTAAATGTATATAAATCTAAGTAATTATATCAACATATTTATATATACATAATTGTATCTAATACTATACATATATATTTAACTATATAATGTGTACTGTATAATACCTGTAATTTAATTTAATTATATATTTACATTAATTAATTAAGTTATTAAGTTAATTAAGTAAATTATTAACTTAAAATAAAATAAATTAGTAATTTAAGTTAATATTGAGGTAATTTATAGTGTATACTTGTATAATGTTATATTAAGTAATTTCATCCTATTTATGCTCTATTTATAGTGTATTGTAATATTTATAAATTATTTATGTGTAAAATTAACTTAAACTAATATTTAAACGTAAATAAATTAAGATAAAGTTCCTAAAATATCATAAAACTGTGTAATAAATAATTTATTATGTATATCAACTCTGTATAAAGTTAATTTTATAATTAAGTCACTAATTTATACATTAATTAATAAATTAAATACTAATTTAATGTGTACAATCAACCAACTTTAATTAATTTTAGGGATTTTTACATATATACCCCTGTAAACTTTCGATAAGACATATATACTCCCATGTTCTTGATATTTACATATATACCCTTATAAACATTCTCCGTTGAGCCCGTATGCCCCTGTTTCGTTAAACCAAACGGAGAACGTCAAAAAAATATAAAAAATAGGAAAATTTATATTTTCATCCCCTTATTTTTCCCTAAACCCTCACACCTCCTCCTCCTCCTCCTCCAGCGCCTTCGCCGCCACCTCCTCTACTACGACCTCCGCACGGCCACCTACGGCAAGCTCTCCATTTTCACCATCTCAATGCTGCCATACGCGATACCATCGAACCCTACGTACGCGATGGGCCTTGGGATCATAGTAGGGGAGGTGTTCATTCGAATGCAGTGGTGTTCTACATGATGGAGCTATTGGCACGGATGTAGGTATGGGAGCGAGTTTGCTAAGGTCAGAGAAGGAGAGGAAAATAGGGGAAGAGAGGAAGGGGGAGGAGGAGGAGGAGGTGTGAGGTTTTAGGGGGAAAATAGGGGGATGAAAATATAAATTTTCCTATTTTTTAATATATTTTTGACGTTTTCCGTTCAATTTAACGGAGCAGGGGCATACAACCTTAACGAAGCAACTTTATAAGGGTATACATGTAAATATCAAGAAAAAAAGGTATATTATGTTGGTGCTAAAGCACCACGATCATTTGTTTTGATGATAACAAAACACGTGTTATTTAACATTTGCAATTTGAGTCCTAAATTTCAGGTCAATTGCAAATGTGGACGTGTTTAGACGGAGTTCGAGCTCGCATCCAGGACGGATTGGAGGAGCTTGACGGAAAACAGAGGAGGTTCGCGTGGAGCGACAGATTGAAGATAGAAGACAAGAAGAATATGATAGATTCTTTTTAATCCTTTCATGTACTTTTATCTGTATTCTTCTTGCTCTTTATTTTCCTTAGAAATTATGTTAAAGAGCCTCAAAGAACCCTAACAGTAGTCCTAGGAACACCGGCACAACCCTAGGATACTTAGGTTTTCTGTAGAATACTTAGAAAACCAATATAGGGTTCAAACAGAATTTACAGACGTCTAATTCCCAAATCAGACGTCTGATAAAGTATTTTAAGACGTCTGACTGTTGTTTCAGACGTCTGATAACTGTTAGGCTGGACATAGTTAGTTCTGTCTGATGAAATCAGACGTCCAGACCTTAGACCAGACGTCTTAGAAGACGTCTGATGAATTTACCAGACGTCCAATTAGTGGACCGTTGGCTGACTTAGCAAACACTCAAGGATATGACCGTTAGAGCCTTATCAGACGTCCATAGGACTTTCCAGACGTCTGATAAATGACCGTTTTGCCTCGGCTGACCCAAAATCTCTTCTCAGATATTTTCTAGCCGTTGCAACGTTTGGAAATCAATTCCCACAGTAAAAGTAGGTTTCCAGACGTCCATACATAGTGCCAGACGTCCTGTACGTCGTCTGAGGGACTTGCACAAAAACCCTGTTTAGATCTGATTCAAGTCAGGGAGAAACCCGCATAGAATCAGACGTCTGACCTTGAAATCAGACGTCTTAAAGTGGCCTTCCAGACGTCTGATGCCAGAGTTAGACGTCTGATAACCCTGTCAAATGTAATCATTGTCCTGATTTCGGCCTGATTCTCTTGGGCTTTGCACCCAACGGCTATGGAAGCTTTTCTAAGCCTTCCAAAGCCTTCCTAAGGCCTCTATAAATAGATGGGAGCCTTTACACACCTAGACACAACAAGAGACACACCAAGACACACCTTGCAATATACTTTCAAACCATTTTGTGTCTCTCTTGATCTCCAAGCTTAAGTTCCTACACCTAGAGAGTTAAATTACCTTTGCGCACTCGCTCTCCCGCCGTTGTTCACGAGAGCGACATTGCGCCATCGCGTGGCACACGCACCGCGTCATCAACTCGACGCACTCCTTGCAAAGGGGAGTTTCCTATTTCCTATAGAAGCTAGGTATAAATTACTTTGTTGGCTCTATAGGATTACTTGTTTTATTTTATCTTTGTCTTTTGGTTGGGTATTCGCTTTGCGAATTCCCGTCTCCTTCGTGGGACAAAATCCTTCTCGTGGAGAGAAGGGGTTGAGGAACGCTACCCTCGTACTTGTAGCGTGGTTGTATTGAGGTTGAATCACCCTCGTTTTAAGTGATTCGGTTTAGTGGATTTTGATCAACTTGGTTGATCGGAAAATCCTAACTCGAGAGGGTTAGGTGGTGGTTTTCACCCGGTTTGGGTTTCCACCTAAAAATTCTTGTGTTCTTTGTGTGATTGTCGTTTTGTGTGATTGGTTTTCTTTGGTGAGATTGCTTTATATTTTATTTCCGCATTTATTACGTCACCCCCTCCTAGTAGGGGAACTTTCATATTAGTCTTATCGAAAGTTTATAGAGATATATATGTAAAAGTCCCTTAATTTTATTATATACTTAAATAACTTATTTTTGTAAATAAATTGTATAATTTGGTAGCCCTACATAAGGGCTTTATATTTATATAATTTAATTTTAAATTAAAATAATTTATAACTTCAAATCGAGGGCCAAAACCATGAAATCAAAACTGCACATAATGTAACATAGTGCTTAATTGCGCTAAAATTTAGTGCCACATCATGGCCAATTGAATTGACGCTGCGATTTTTAAGGCTTTTGTTGTGTTGGCAGCGCAGTCATCATGGTGCAAGGTGTCTCTAATCCCATACCCATGCCATTACCCTCTCTGATCCGAATGAACATATGATGATGTATTTGTATGGTGGTTGGCCAAGGGCCACGCACTATGCTGGGCTTGTTAAGGGCTTGAAATCGAACATAAATCAATCGTAAATGAACTAGGGAAGGCCACTAGTAGAGGTCTAATCTCACCCTCTTGGGTGCTATGTATCTCTCAAAAGTGGTCGGCCCACCCATTAAAAACCCAATTTTTGGGTTTAGAAACAGTGAATCGGTTGTGTGAAGAGAAGAATGCCCTAAAACAAGTGTTAGAGGAGAAAGAGGAGTAAGGTGAACCGTAAGAAACAAGCGTCGATCGTAGTGTTGTGTGTGTGTGTTTGCTTGTGTGTGTGTACATATGTATATATGTATAATATGTGTAGTATAAGTAAATAGCATGTGTGTGTGTGTGTATAGTATAAGTATATAGTATAATAGTATTTGTATATAGTAATGTAAATAAATAAATTATGTAAATATATATATATGTATATAATGAATATATGTATAAGTATAGAGTACTATAGTATGTTTGAGCTTTTATGTTGGTATAAATAATAAAAGAACTTTAGCGACAGATTCATCTGTTACCGTACATACCTATATATGTTAGCAGAAGTATTTATGTTTGCATAGAGGTATGTAAATATTTTACTAAGGTTATAGCGACGTATATATATGTTACTGTATATGTAATATATGTTACTATAGATATTGATATGTTAATATGATTTAGTATAGTAGATATTACTAGCTATTTTTGTACCTATACTTAGGTATTACTCATAGTAATTGTATATAATTAATATAGTGTAGTATTAGTTAGTTTTTAATGCATGTTGTTGTACATATGTTTCAGACGTTATAATACATATTAATTGATTATTTTGTAAATAATTAACAAATTCTTTCATTTATTGATTTATTCATTTATTTTGTAAATAAAATTAACATTTTTGGAATAAAAAAATATTTTTTGACTTAGAAGTGATGTATATCAATAACACCTCCTAGTGATCGATCTAGAAACAAATCAGTAAAAATTGGAAATAAATAAAATTGATGCGACATCAATTTACATTTGTAATATCTATACTACAACCACGACACATTAAGCATCGTTTTTATTGCAAATTGATCGTCGACGATCATATTTTTGATGCCGTTGCTGGGGACAAAAACTCGTCAACAGCACTTTATGTGATTGTTTGACGATGGTCGCAGTACAATGCATCAACAATCCAAAACATTAATAGGACAAAAATATACCTGAGTCTATCGCTTGGATTAATCAATGGAGGACACGTGCAATGAACCTCTGAGTTCTTGTAGTGATTGCTACGCCTTCGGTGATGGTACTTCCAAGGGTTTAGAGAGTAAGACTAGAGGAGATAGAAAGATGTGGTCTTTTGGGTTCTCTACCAAGGCTCTTATATTCCCTACGATGAGGTGCAGGAAACTAAAATCGCCCACTCCTCGCATACCCTTGGGGACCATAACCGCTATATTGGAATTAACAGTTCTTCCCATTAAAAGGATTGTAATTTCCCCAAAAGGTTTCTATGTAATTTATCCCATATTATTAGAAGTGCAATTTACCTAATTGTTATTGGATCATATAATGGGCATATATATTTGTGTGTGTGTATATATAATATGTATCAATGCAAGTTTTCTTATAATAATATATATATGATCACATATTGATTCTAACATTATCTCCAGTGAACAACTACTACTTGACCATGTGAGGGAGGGCGCTGCCTTTAGAGTCACGATGGTCCGATGGCTTCAAAAGGGTCATTGCCGACAAGAGTAAGGGAGGTAGGAAGAGTGGATAGGGTAAGAGGGTGCAAGTAGCTCGCGATCGAGGTGGAAAGACGTGCTGCAGGGGGAGGGGGGAAGAGGTCTTCGATCGTGGTGTAGGGGAAGGAGGGAGGTCGAGGTTGCGCTAGCGCAGGGAGAGCAAGGTAGAGCATAGGTGCAAGGGGAGGGAGTTGGAGAGTAGGCTTAGGAAGGGAAGAGGGAATATGGTTGGGGGAAGATAAATGTGAGTGGGCTAGACATTAAATGAGACCTTTACAAAGAACGACTCTTATAGAATTGCTTCACATTGAAGCAAAATCAACTCTTAAATCCTCAACCATGTACGACCAATTGGGGCCCCCACCATGTTAAGACACGTGCTGTTTGAGCCTTTTAAGATGTCGAGACTGTGGGTCAGACGTCTGGACACCTTCCCAGACATCTGGAAATCAAAATTTTTGAGTACAAGCTCATGTCTGCGGGCGGGCTGCGCGCAAACAGTACTTTCATTTTTCCTCCCCTTCTTCTCTCTCTTTCTCCCCCTCCAGCAAACCCTAACCCCACCTTATAAAACCCCCCCTCCTCCTCTCTCGTTCTCCTCACTTCTCAGCCACCAGCAATTCCTCTCTTCTTCCCCACTCCAGCTAGAGAGGCAATGCAAGCGAGAGAGCGCATGGGTGACATCGAGGAGGAGCAGCGTGAGGAGAGGAGGAGGAGAGCAAGCTCGCGAGCTCACGTGGGAGCTCATCGGTGAGCACATGGCTGGAGCAGCACTTGCGCGAGGAGTGCGTCGGAGAGACCTTCCCGACACTGCTGCAACCGGAGATGCAGGAGAGGAGGGGCGAGGCACGACCATGCGCTGTGCGGGAGAGCAGAAGCAGGTTCTGGTTCTGGGTTTGTCCCAGAATCAGATGTTTGGAGCGATGTCCAGACGACGGAGCGGACATCTAGAGGCGGTTCCAGACGTCTGGGGTGGGAATTTCGCGAAGGTACGTCCTCTTTGCGGATACAGCCATGCAGGCCGCTTCGCTGATACCCTGTTGCATGCCCTTTTGAGAAGATTGCGTGGTGGCGTGAAGGATTTGCTTCGTGAAGGTGCGGGACATGCCTTCCCACGCACTTCAGACGTCTGGGCGATGTACCAGACTGCTGGAAGCATTTCCAGACGTCCGGAGAGGTGGTCGGACGACTGGAGCTGGGTCAGACGGTCCATAAGAGTTCCTGGACGTCTGGGGTGGACGCAGAGACTAAGGTATGATACTGGACACTTTTAAGACGTCTGGAAGTTGTTCTAGACGTCTGATTTTGCGTCAGTAACCCTGTTTTGACCCGTTTAGGGTCTGTTTTATGCAAATAAGATACCGACGTGTTCCTTGTGAGTTTCACTACTTGTTATAAGGCTATCCATACTGTTTTGATATTTCCCTTGTGATTTGTTCCTTGTTATAGAACTTCATTCTGTTGCGGGTTCGGGGTTTGTTGAGGTACGTGAACCTGCCATTCAAGCCCCCAATACTCTTGGGTTTACTGGTAGAGTGGCTTCCTCTAAATTAAATACAAACCTGAATGCATGTGTGGAATGAATGATTAGAAACTAGGGTATGGTATGAATCCTAGGACTAGAAATACTGGAATGTCTGTATTGAATGAATGAATTGCAGTCTTGAATGAGTAGATAGAAATAATAACAATTGCCTGTACATGAATAACAGCTGCCTATGAAATGTGAAATACTTGTGCTAGTTAACTCATGCTTGTAACTTTCCTGTTGTATGTGCTAAATGACATAATACGAGCTGCATGTATATAAATTGAGAACAGTAATGCGAATGATGGAAATACAAGTTACCTGCGTATAACCTGAGTATGAAAATGTGAATGATAGCGATACAAGTTGGATATGTATAACCTGGGAATGGAAATAGAAATGATGAAACCTGGTATGGTATGGTCTGAGGAATATGAGCATGAACCCTACGGGGAATTAGGAGTTGAGCTCCTGGAAATAAATGGAAGGGATCTAGAAATGCGTTGGGAAGTGTGCTAGCCCTTGAGTACGTGGTACTAAGGGGAGCGCATGTTACCTCTTAGTGTAGAGGGGTGCTTGCCGCCTTCGGGTTGAGACTTGGGGTGGGTTTGGCCACTTTGCACCGACTCTGTGGCCCTCGTGTACACTGTACCGGGGAGAGCTACTAGTGTAGGGAGAGAGCTAGCCACCCCACGGGGCCTGGGGTTTAGCTAGCCACTCTACACCGACTTGTTAGGCCCACTAGGCAAACTAGGGTAGTCAGGTGAGGGTGCGCGGACTGTGGAGGGGCGAGACCCCTGTTTGGTTATTGAGAGGGGTTAGACCCCTGTTATTGAGAGGGTTAGGCCTTATACTGGTTCCGTGCTGTACTTTGGGTGCACTCGCTAACGGAAACGATTGACCGCGTGCCTGTGCGGGGTAGCTACTCGTGCACTTATCGCACGTGCCGTAGTCACCGTTACGTCTGTCCGTGACTTTGGGGTGGTTGACTGGGTGTAGGATCACCACGGGGGACTCTCTCGGCCAGAAGAGCACCACGTGTGCCTTCTACTCTTTGGAAAAGACTGCAATCAAGATTGTTCCCACGAGGAACATTCGAGATCAAGAAAGAGAATTGATAAATAAACCAATGGGTGGAACCAAATAATTTATGAAATAATGTAATTGGAAAACAACATCTACCTATCCACTTTTACTGCTTTAGTTAGTTGGTTGTCACTCTACTCAGAGTTCGTTGACTTCGGGTACTCATAACCCCTTTCACGTCCAGGGTTAAGCAGCCCGAGCCTACGGCTGCAGAGGGTGTTGGGCTTAGTAGAGCCCAGTAGTTGTACTTCTTGTTGTACTATTTTGTAGTAGTGAGTTAGATCCTTGTACCTTTATATTCTGCACTTTTATGTTCTGCACTTTATATTCCTGTACCTAGTTATTTTTCTACTGTTGTGGTGATATGTACTGTAGTAGTTTTTACTTCTTTACCACTGTACCTTTTTACTGTTAGTTGCTTAGCATTGTGAATATGGTTTACTTTCCTGCTTTTTAGTTACTTTCTAGTTGGACGACTGGGTCTTGGGATTAGTCAAGTCGAGCCGGTCTTGGGTCTTGTAAGGATTCGGGAACCGGGTCGTAACACACCACCTTTGGTTCCTCCATAGATCGGTGCCCTCCCCCGACATGCATGGCCTTCGGTGCACGTTTGAGCCCTACGCGGTGGTCGAGGTTGCCTCGAGTTACGGCAGTGATGGCAAGGTTGAGATTGTCTTGTGATGGGGTTCTCTGTTGTTGCATGGTCAAGGTCGTCTCGTGCGTGATCGAGGTTGTTGCGCAGCGGTTGCCGCAAGGTCAGGTTCATTTCACGGAGGCCGACGTCATCTTATAGCGGTTGAGGACGTCTCACGACTGGCATGCAGCTACCATGTGGTGGTTGGAGTGCGGCGACAACGACTCGTGGGCAGCTTGGGCTCGGGTGCGGTTCGTAGGTTGGCGGTTGATGGCGGTATCGGTTGTTGTTGATAAGTGGTTCTTTCTTTTTCTTATTTTCTTTGTTTTGTTTTTTGTTTTGTTTGGGAACTACGTATGACCCTGTATTTACCTGATCGAGATTCCTAACGCAAGTAAGGGATCGTTTATTCGGTATCTCATTAGCGTGGTCTTTGAGATTTTATCTCGTTGGTGTTTTACCGTTTTACCTATGTAGGATTGATCTCCTTCGGAAAATCATCAGTTCTAGATTTCGGGATGCTCTCTATTTCTTTCTCTTTTATTTCTTTATCTTGTTTTTGTGTTCTACGTTCCCCCGTTTCAACATTGTGTATTGCTCCCTAGGTGAGGGTTCTCTGTCTCTTTCTTCCTTTCTAAGACACGTCTTTTGTACCGTATTCTTCCCCTCTAATAAAAGTCACGTTAAAAAAAAAAAACTGTTAAATCGTAATTAATATTTTTTAATTACAGTCCGTACACATTTTCCGAAGAGTACCACGGTTCCTCTTCTTTTTTATTCGTCGATAATATCTTGCTTTTCTCATTGAAGTCTATCCAGATTGGAGACCATCCTCCGCTCTTGCGGGAGATCCTCAAAATCTAAAAGTGAGCGCTCCCCAAAGCCCTCACAGAGCGCGGCGCCAAGCGGAGCGAGGAAGAGAGAGAGAGAGATAGAGCTCATCGCTTCAAGCTCCAAATTGGGGTAGCAGTGACAGAGCGACGCCTCGGCATCCGATGGAACTGGAGGGGTTGGGGGATCCGATCCTCGAGGTGATCCTCTCGGGATTGGACCCTCGCAGCGTCGCTGCCTTCGCTTGCGTGAGCTCACGCTGCAGGTCCTCCGCTTCGGACGACCTCCTCTGGCGCAAGTTCTGCTCCAGGAAGTTTGATCTGTGGGAGAAGCCACTCGACCCCGATGGCGCTCCCTGCCCTTCTTTCAAGGTAACCAAAAACCAAAAACCAAAAACAAACAAAGAAAAAAAAGCAATCTTTTTGGTGGAAGAAGGACTGGGGATTACGGTTGGGGATTGAGACTTTGGCTCTGTTTGCGGAAAGTTTGAGTCTTTTCACTGTTTTTTGCTGCCTTTTAATGCGGATTGGTGATCCTGCTGCCCTCATGGTGTCTAATTTAGTCCTTGCTCTACTTCTTGATGTCGAGGGGCAGAGGAGAGCGAGGAGGATTGGTATTTGACAACTTGCGATATAGGTTTTTGAGGTTGGTTGAAGGACCATAATGTAAAATTGGATGATGACAATTTTGATAGTGATTTTGGACAAAACGGATATGGGGTATCTTATAGATAGATGTTTTATGTCTCCGAAAAAAACTCAGCTAGAAAGCAAACAGATGGATGGAGCACGGGAGAGAAGAAAGAGTGGTGGATTTCTTTCTATATGTTCCCTAGCCTCTCTTTATAAATAGAGGCTTAGGGTTTTCTTGGTGAATAGAATTTCATCTTCCTTTCCTACAATCTAACTAATAGAAAGGAGGCTCAAAGCAAATTTCAGTGCAAATAATGTATTGGACAGGCTCAGAGATGATGATATACAAGCACGTACCTTTGCAATCGCAGGAGAGAAGGATCCATCTGCAACAAGGACTTCAAATGGAGGTGGCGAAGGAACCATTGATTGGAGCTGGGAGCCATTACTAGGTAATATGGGAGGAGGCGCCTGACTCCACAAGCCATTCACCATGTTTTGAAATAGCATAAGCAGAATTACCTACCTGAGGGAAGTGCCCTGTCATAGAGGCTCCTGTAAAAGTGTTGGGTGCAGCAGAATTGCCCAAGGATAAAGTGGTAAGTCTGTTATAGTCCTCTCTAGATATCTGAATCAGATTTTCTGAGTGGGCTGGACATCTTCAGTTGTCTTCATGGTAACTTGATTGGCCTTGGCTAGATAATTTGTTGGGTATCCAATTTAAAAAAAACTAATTAAATGAGTGATTAGTCCTGTGGTAGTGCTTACACAAATGGGAGCTAGGCCTTCGTCTATGTCCTTGACCAGGTATTTGTCCTCGTCCTCATCCACGAGTCTGATTGGGCACATCACGTCCTCTACCAGATGAAGTAGCCATGGCGGAGGCATCAGAAAGAGGAATCTCAGAAGATGGTAGAATTGTGCATGAGAGGATATCTCATCAACAGTCATCAACTAGTCTTTAACCGAATTATATTGTAGCCTAAAGGCAAAGAAGAACTGGATAGTCCTGAATCCTGATAGCTTCTCTTTGGTTCTTCATTTCTTCCATATCTGAGTTAATGGGACAATAGATATCCTGCTTGTCCTAAAGATTCTTCAGATGACTGAAGCACTCACCTAAAGACATACTTCCCATCTTGAAGTTGTGAATCTCCTTGATCAACCTATATGGTCTTGCAACATTTATATAGTGTGAATGTAGTCGATGGAATCTCCCATTATTGCTTTGCGGTTTTAATCATGATCAATATTGGGCTTCATACTACTAATCATCCGGGTAGACAGGAGATCGTTGTCTACCTCCCACTCTTCACTTGTAGGGTTAGGCTCAAGCTTTTACAGAATATTTATGGTCCTACGAATCACTTGGATGTTGAAAGATGTTTTTAAGTACTTGGGATACATTTTCTAACATGATGGTGAAATTGATGGAGATGTTACACATAGAATTAATGCAGGGTGGTTGAAATGGAGGAGTGCATCTGGTGTTCTCTGTGATAAGAGGGTTTCTTTAAAAGTCAAAGGAAAATATTATCGCGCTATGGTAAGATCAGTCATGTTGTACGGTTCTGAATGCTGGGCTATAAACTATAGGCATGTACAGAAGATGTCTGTGGCAAAAATGATGTTAAGATGGATGTGTGGTCATACAAGAAAAGATCATATTTCAAATGAAATTTAGAAAAAAGGTTAGGATGGCATCGATAGAGGATAAAATGAGAGAGGCACGTCTAAGGTGGTTTTGAAATTTACAAAGAAGGTCACTAGATGCTCTAGTTAGGAGATGCGAGAAGTTAGAGGCAGAACCCGCTAAGAGGGGGCGAGGAAGACCAAACAAGTGTTGGAAGGAAACTATTAAGTATGACCTCAATTACTTTAATTTAAGTCCTAAAATGGCTGAAAATCGATCTGTGTGAAGGTAAAGAATCCATATAGCCGACCCCACTTAGTGTGGGAATATGCTTGGTTGTTGTTGTAATTTAATTAATGGCCCCTAAGTATGAGATAGAGTGCTATGTTGGATTTCTTCTCCTAAGAGTCAACTAGAGTATTAGCCTTCTCCTTAGCCATCGTGATGTGTATTAGAAATCATGAAAACAGACAAATATTAGATTAGATAACCTCAATAGATTGCAGGAATCTCCCCTTTCACGTGGTTATTACATGGCTTTGAGCGATAACATGAAGGAGGTCTGCAGAGAATTAAAGATCTGTGCAAATCAGAAGATGCACATAGTGATCAGAAGTATACGATTTACCGTGATAAATGGTCAGGGTGAAGATGCACAGATGCTGCATTGCAGACTATTGGCGAATGTGGAGAGAGGTAACACTAGGGTTCTGCACTGTAGGCAATTAGGTTGGAGACCTGTGGTTGGAGACAATGCAGGGGCTAGTAAAGATCATTGCAGGCAATAAGCACTACGGACAATCTTGGATAGGTCAGCATTAAAGTAGTGTTGGGAGGCAATGCAGGCAATTTGGGGCAGGTTAGTTCTAGAGGCGATCAGCACAGGGAGGTGATGTGTGTAAGCCTTGCAAGCATAGGTGATGCGGGCAAATCGTCGTATGAGTCCTCTTTGCTCCTTACCCCCCTCTCCCTTTTGGGCGAGATGGGTAGCCTGAGGGGAGGGATGACAAAGAATTGCTACAACAGCACTTTCAAACGGCACTGAATTTTTTTTTTCCTCTCGGAGAGGTCGGGTGGGGGCCGTGACGAGGTTTTGGGTTAAGGTTTTCCCTACTCTTATACAATGTGAAGAATAATGCTTGGATGATTTTGATTGATTTATATGTCCTCTATATATAGACTATAGAGAGGCATAAAATAGGAATACACGGAGTGTAACACCCTAAAGATAGTCTCACATGGTAAACTTATGAAAGTGAGTAGTGCGATATAAAGATTAGGAATTACTACCTGAAAACTTAGGCTTAAGCATTTTGGGTTGTTATTTGGGTTAATGAGACCCATATCCAATAAATTGTCAATGTTAGTTTCTCTCATTAGACTCATGTTTAGACCTAAGTTGTTACAAATGATATTAGAGCCAAACTCCCTCTTGTAGAAGAAAAGGTTGTCCTTGGGCTAAAGAGCACGTCATGAGGTAGAGTCGCTACTACTACTAGGAGTATATTAATTGATTGATCGAACCTTGACGAGAATGTCAGTATTTCAAGAGAAGAATGTTGTAACACCCTAAAGATAGTTTCACATAGTAACTTGACAACTTGGTCTTCAACATTTTGGGTGGTTGTTTGGCTTCATAGGACCCATATCCAATAAGTTGTTAAGATTAATTTTTCTCATTTGACTTGGCTTTAGGCCCAGGTCATTACGCAAAGAGTCATAAGCAAACCACGAAAGCAAATAAAGGAAAATAAAAATAATAAGGGAATCCTTCCAAGAATAGGAGTCCCTAAATGATTTTGGGTGGTTATCAATCGGATAACCACCCTTTGGCTTTTCAATAAAAAAAAAAGAGTCCCTAAACATAGGTTCTCTTTAATGGTTGCCAATGAGTATTTCCCCCCCTGAAATATCCACTTAATGCTTTGCCCAAATGAATGAATGCTATGTGGAAACAAAATGGGACTGTGTTTGATGGGGTTCATCCTTATTGCGAAAATGTGATCTTTCCAATGAGGTCATTATTATTTAAGTAGGGATAAGCTTCTCCATGATTTCTTATACTTGTACATTTCTTTTGGTAGTTAAAGAAGTTGAAGGGTTACTTATCTCGAGTATTCACGTTTCAAAAAAAAATGCTACGTGGTTATGAAGACAATATTGATCACGTATTTTTCTCCTATGGCTTCCAAAGCAATATGGTAGTCCACGTGTGGTTTAATGATTGTTCAATTACATCCTTCTGGAGGAGCTTTAAGGGAGGTTAGTATTCTTTGTAGGAATGGGCATCCAACTTTAGCTCAATGGACCAAGCTCTAGCCAGGCTTAACTTGATCTCCACTCATTGAGTTTTTGAGCTGAGCTCAAGCTCAAATTCTAGCTCATTTATCTTGTCGAGCCAAGCTTAATTCGAGCTCAGTTTAGCTTCATGGTTCAATTTCTTGGCTCCTTTAGTTTTTATGTAATATATATATAATACATGGACTAAAACATAAAAGGTATGGAAACTTAATGGTCTAAGCATGTAATTCCCCCCCCCAACCTAATAAAAAAAAAAAACCAAAAAAAAAAACAAAGAAAAAAGTTCATATAGGACTCAATTAAGTGACAAGCAAGCTCATTTAGCTCATGAGCCGACTCAAGCTCAAATGAGCCAAACTTGAGGACTCATTTAAGTGGTAAGAATCAATTAGCTCATTCCAACTCGAGGTCAAATGAGCTAAGTTGAGCCAAGTAATTTAAGCTTGATTGAGCTCGAGCTCTCGAGCTCGAGCCCAGCTACACTTGGTAAGATCGAGCTTGAACTAGGCTTGGCTCGGCATATTTGGCTCAGTATGGAGGCCTAATCATATCACAAGTACCATAGGAGTTCATATCCTACTCATGACATATTTTTATGATAACTTTGTTAATTATGTGCTTGATAGAAGTAGGTATATGTAGTTGAAATATATAAATCACCAACTTAGGAATGCTTAGTATATGATATTGTTCAAACTTTATTTGCATCTCATGGGAGCTATAGCTAAAGGTGTCAAAAAAGTCCTACCTCGATAAGCTAGCCTGAGCTCAATCTTAGGCTTGGTGAGGGCTGATGAGTCCAACTCGATAGCTTAACAAGTTCAGCCCAAGCTTGTCATTCGAGCTTGATAGCTTAACAAGTGAAGCTTGAGCCAAGCGAAGCTCAATTCGTTAGGCTCGATAGACAGGCCTAGTTCTCAATGTCTCTATAGCATCATGGAAAGAACAACTCCATGGCATCATATCATTGGTCCTTGTGGCGGGGAAAAAATGATGCAATTTTAGAAGGTTCAGCGACGTAAATGGAAGAATGTCGCCCTCATGTAAAGCTCTTTTGTTATTTCATGGGAGGCTCTTTGTAGCTTGGAGGCCTTGTAAATCTTTTAAGATATAATAAAATGGACCTTTCTACAAAAAGATATAAATAAAATGGCGATGGATGGATATTAACTACAGTTTAATCTTATATTGGTATATATAGTATATTCTCAACCTTTCATTAATACGACACACTTGGGTGGTTATCATCGGGATAACCACCTTTTCTCTCTCAAAAAAAAAAAAAAAGTGTATTTTGGGTTGTTGGCAAATGGATCTTGGTTCAAGGTCTGTATGAGTGTGATGGAGATTTCTCTTTAGCATCATTTGGCAATAGGATGGGCATGAGAAGCGATATACCATCCTTAGCCATGTACTCATTCTTAAAGATATGGAGACACCACAGTTTGCCTCCATTATTCTTGCTATTACACTGAAGGTGGTTTTCTACTTGTTCTTCAGTTGGTGGAGTTGTCCTGAAACAACCTTGATCATTTTGTAACTCTTGTCTTCATTGCTTTCTATTTTTTCCATTTTTGAATTATTTGAAATCAGGTGCTTTTATTTATTGTTTCTATTTTGTATCTGAGTGAAGATGGTTCTGAATGAAGGCAAAAAATTCGTGCCGTTCCCTACTTAATGTGGTTACAGGTCTTGATTCTGGTCTATTTTATATTTATTGCTCTCATTTATTTATGCAGGTGGCATATCAAAGGTGGAAGGAATCATTTGGTATGTATCCCTCTGCACTTGTTAGGAGAACAAAGAAATGTTGGGATGGAATAAGGCGATGGATGGATGCAAATTTTCCAGATGCAGGCAATACCCTGCAAAAGGGTGCTTCAGAAGTAGAAATTGAAGAGGTTGAAGATAAACTTGGAGTGAAACTGCCTCTCCCAACAAGGTTGTTATACCGATTTTGTAATGGTCAGAATACCTTGTTAAATTACAGTTTTGAGAACAGTCACCTTTCAATAATGGGCCTTATAGGAGGGTATTTATTTTATGACCATTTAGCGAATGTGCATTTTCTGCCCCTGAGCTTGGTGGTTGAAGAAACTAGAGATTATGCAGATCGACTTGCTTCTAGGGGACGTAAGTTTGTTGTGGTGGCAGTTTCTTGCTATGTGGAGAAGCTGTTTTTCCTTGATTGTGCTAATGGCCAACTCTATGTTGGTACTAAAAATCTTGGGAGTGATGGGGAGATGTTGCCTTGTGTGCCCTCTGAGCTAATTGCATTAGGACATGGCCATAGGTCTGTTCCGCAGCAAGATGCACTATTGCTGTGGTTAGAGGAGCATTCCAGGCGTCTGCAAGAAGGAAGAATTCGACTATGTGATATTAATAAAGGGCATTTTATCAGTTTGTATCCAGAGTTGCCTCCTTCCTGTTCCACTGCAGTAACGAATGGTGTACAGGTAATAGTGGGATGGACCTTGCAGGGCCTTTTACTTGCATTTTTATGCATGTGCCATTATTTAGTAGTAATTTTAGTTTTTTGTGACTTCCCTTGTCACGCTGCCTTTTTTAGTTGTCAGCTTTAATACATTATATGCCTTCACTTAAGTACCTTATTTGTTTCCTACTTGTTGCTTTTTGATTCTTGCATTAATTAGTTATTTGAAGACAGAAGCTGAAGCTATAAGTCCTTTCTGTGTTGAAAAGCATAATGGACTTAAGAAAGGCACTCCTTTAAAAAACTAATACTGAAGCCATTTCAATATGTTGATACATTGCAAAGAAACTACAATAGATACTTGCAAGCATTGGATTCACTTTGTAGTTCTTGTCAACTTTTGCAGAAAGTCCTTTATAAGGCTTTTGGCAAGTATCGTAGTTCACTAGTTTGGAGTTTTATAATCATTTCTATATTTGGTTTATGGTGCATAAAAGCCTTATTTAAATTAAAAAAAAAAGCTTTGCCTCCATGTATTCCTATGTGAACTTTCCTGTCCTTTTTATCCTAGTTCATCATAGACTTATCCATAATAGATCACTGGTTATCTTGCAAACCAAAAATGAAAAGTTGCCATTATTTAAAATTTCAGGTCCGTGCTTCTGCAATTCTTATACCTGAGCTTTGTGACCTCAGTGGAAACTCAGAAAGGTTCTATTTTTCTTATTCAATCCGCATGTCCCTATTGCCGGGAGGAGGCCTCCTAGATGGCATGCATTTCTCTTCTTGCCAGCTTTTAGCACGACATTGGATTATACGCGCTAATGATGAAGTTGTTTCAGATGTTCGAGGAGAAGCGGTGATTGGAAAAGTAAGTCTTGTAAACTGTTTGCACATAGTCTAGGTGCCATATCATTGATAAACTGGTATATTGCAAGTTTTTAATTTACATCTGTTAAGATAAGTGGTTTTTTATGGTTGTTCAATTTGTTTGTGCGTTTCAATTATTATTATGGGCTTAGCATGTATTTCTCTAATCTGTATCTAAGAGAGATCAGGTTTTCTCAACAAAAACATCTTGTTCTTTCTAACATGGTATCTCAGCAGTGATCTTAAGGAGCATGATGCGCATCTGGGATCTTCTCTCTAATTTATGATACAAGTTGTTGATATACATGCTTATTTGATCCAATGCAGATAATGACCAAAGTTTGTGCCAATAGGGTGTTCCACTTGACTTGGACAATGCTTAGCAGCACACACCTCAGCAGTGCCCCTCATATGGTATCAGAGTTGGCCCTTAGGCTCTCTAGACACCTCTTTCAGCACTCATGGCACGTCCAGTCTCCAATGATGCTCTAGGGTCATTATGCTTCCCGGAATTGCAGTAGTGTGGGTTCTAGCAGCGCCTTACACAGCTGGTTTGCAGGCCCTAGTGGGCTTTCATCGTGTGTGCAATTGAAAGATTAGAGGATGGGACATCATCATATAAAGTGATGGAGGACCGAGACATCATCATATAAAGAGGACTTGAACATCTTCATATAAAGCAATTTCTTTGAGATGGAGAGGGAAAGTTGGATTCACAGATCTTGTTGAGCAACCAAGATGCAAATCTTTTAATGGAAGATGCTTGAATGGGGAATGATGAGCTACCACCAATTGAAACTGTAACCACTAGGGACATGTAATGTGGGTTGTAGGGTTCAATGAAGTGTTCTTTTTTTGACAGTGTACCATGTTTATGTTGTCAAGATTCTTTAGGATGCTTTGATAATAGCAGAATCCATCTTTATTCTTTGCTTAAAGGGAAACAAATGCAGGTTTGCTTTCTTTGATCTGTTGCTGGGTAAACAGCAGAAGTTACTTGTTAGGCAGTTTAGATATGAAAATTTAATGCTTCAGATGTTGGAATGTGCAGGATCTTTTCAAGCTTACAGCTTGTGTGCTGTATAATATTTCTAGACTCCCTTCCAAATAAAAAAACAACATCTAGACTAGATTTGCAAATCAAAAATTTATACATGCATAGATACTTAGATAGGAATAAGAAAGTAACATCAAGAAAATGGGGTATCATCTAATGTTTGGGCTTTGTGTTTATTGATTATTGGCAGTAATGCACAAGGACCTATATCTTCATATTAGCTGTCAGTCCACTTGCTTTACCAATCCAGATTTTTCATAGTATATCATTTGTGTGTGAATTGACAATATTCTTTTCAAACCTTGTTGCAGTTTCCTCTATTAGTTGCCAACAACCCAGAATTTGTTTATGAAAGTTGCATGCCGCTGCCTTCCCTTCCAGGGTCTATAGAAGGATCATTTACATTTGTTCCTGGCAGGTATGCACTAATTAATCCCAGCCACTGTCTGCACGCACATGCATGCGCATGCACGCACCTGCAATCCCACAGGCACCTACACGCACACACACACACACACAAGTCCTGCAGGATCCCTCCTTTAGCTTGTAAAGATGGCAGATGCCAGATGGGTGGGTGCATTCTGCAAACATGTGAAACATAGCACTCAGCTGAGCTTATATGGAAACACTCTGTAAGACTTTTTTGGTAATAAATGCACCCAAGACTTCAAAAATGGCAAAGATAAAATCCCATCATTACTAGTTTGTCAAAGAAGTTGAACTCAAGCAACTAGAACCACTTCAGTGAACGAGCTACTTGTTGAATTTCAATAGTAACTTTGCAAGATATTCGATTAGGTTAATGTTGTGGCAGTAACCATAAATATGCTAATGTTGATTTCTGGTGCTTGTGGAACCTAGGGAGATGTCTACATGCACACTCTTGTTGGCTACTGTTTATTCAGATTTTGAGAATTGCTTGGGTTTGTCAAATGGTACTGTGCATTTATACATTATTATTGGAAGGTTACTTCACATTAAAGACATTTTTTAAGATTTTGTGAACCTAGAAAATAGAATGTGTTTCCGTGGTGGGTAACTCATGTTAAAGAAAAGCCTAATCATGGCTAGTTGTATATTTTCTTCCAGCCATAACATCTGCTTTCTGATGCTGGAATGAGCTTCTTGGATTTCACTAATATCATGCATCTCTAATTCAGGATTGTGTCACCCAAAGGAAAACAGTTTGAAGTGGAAGTGGCTCGCTTTGACCTTGAAAATCCTAGATATATCTTCTAAATCCATCAGAGGATGGTCCATCCTTACATAGTCACTCCCTGTAATTTGGATACCGTAAGTGGCTCTGATTGGTAGTTATTTTATGTTGCTTGTTCATTGTTGTGTAACCACCAATTTTATGTGCTTGTTCATTGTTGTGCAACCACCTAACTTGTTAGTGATAGGCACCCTATTACATTCAACTTCACTAATCTTGCAACTACTTTGCCAAATTAAGTATTCAATTATTAGATAGTTTTTCAGTCCTAGCTCAGTCTATGATGTTAGTAATTTCAACTTAAATGTGACTTGACAAAAGACTAGAAAGTCGTTTACAATGCATATTCCAGAAAATTGAAAATTGATTCTTTTTGCAATTATAGGTTAACAAGGTTATAGCTTGGAATTCTTCCATGAATGTGGGAAAGGAGCTTACTGTGTTGTTTATTTGCGGGCTTTTTTCATGCAGAGTCTCTAATTGTCTTAATTTAATTTTGTCTCACTTTGATCCTAAAGTAATCATCCAGCTGGATAAGATTATCTTAAATTGCATTTGACAATGGGATAAATTCAACTGAGATAAGTTAGGTGGGTGGAGTAAGTAGGGTTAAGGTGTTTAATTGTGTGATGGAATAAGTGGTGGAGTGTGATAGGATAAGGTGTTTCGTTATTAGTGGTAGTGAGTATAATATTTTTATATTGGAATTTGGAAAAACCTATGGTGGAGAGTATTGCATTAGAAACTACAAAAGAAAAGGAATAAAAAAATCGTTGGCACTATAGAGGATATCCCACTTTAGTGAGATAACATACCGACTCATTCCAAGCTAAACAGAGCACGTGGTTTTTTTCTGGGATGTTTATTATACTTTTTCTTTGCTGATGACTCTGGTATGATGTATATGAATATGGGAGCAACAGTGGTTCTCTGTTTTTGCATGCTTTTCCTCTCCAATTTGTGCTTGCATGCGCAATAAACGCATGGTTTCAGCTTTGAAATCTTGCAGCAAGGAAAACAATTTAGAGAGTGGGAAGATTATTGTTGACTAAATCCTCAGAAGGAATACTTGATGTATGTTGATAATCAGGGAATGCTTCGTAATTCCAAATCACAATTTTAAGCTACTATGTGGAATTGTCTAAATTTCCTCCGGGTGCAGAAAGTGTCTGCAACTTTAGGCCCATCCTGTTTTATGTCAAGTGCAATGAATTCAGACTTGATCACAACAGAGATGTTAGTGACAGCAATCACGTGATATTATTTGCAAAGTCAAGCCTAATATTCAGCTTTGATGGCAAAAGTACTTTCCCTCATGTCCACCTTTATTTCCCTTTTTTGACACCCTCAATTCTTATCAATCACATTACAGCCCTCAGCTTTGCATTCTAAGCAGTTTAAGTGGCTTCAAACATTTACAGCGTGCAAATGCTCCATTAAAGCACACCAAGGCGTCAGTTCAAGTATTTGGTACCCCTCAAGCATGAGGTGACCTCAGTAATTTCCTCTTGATTGGGGAGTGGTTAAGGTTGTAGAGTGAGGTTTATGCTCAATGATTTTAACAACAAAATTGTCCATAATCTGCGAAGCTAGTATTTTTAGCTTGATCATTGCCTCTTAAAGGTTAAGATTGTGGGGCAAAGTTCTAGTGGGACCTATAGCTAGGGATCTTTTTTGTAAATTTCTCATAATAGATTAAATGATGCTCACTTTGCACCAAGATTTTAAGTGTCGATATCAATTTGGGCCGATAAGTTTCCAAGTGTACATATTAGAGGCACACCAAGAGCACGTCGTGAAAGTGCTCTCATTTTGACGTTGGGTTATCAAGGTTATCGATGACTTGAAAATTATGCATATTGAGGGTATGCCAAGGGTACGTTGACGACGTGCCAATGTATGTTGACAAGTTCACTTAAATGATTAAAATTGTAAGTAAATTACAAATTATTAACTTTAAACCTTAAAAGATTATGTAAGAAGGGCATACATGTAAAAACACAAATGTTGAATTAATACATGATCAAATAAAGTAGTCTCTATCACCTTGAAGTTTGAAGTAGGTGGTAATAAAATATTATCAATAGACTTATGATCTTAGAAAATTACATTATTAGGACATTCAAAATATTAAAATATAAGACTTTGGTGAATCATATAAGTTATTGAATATGTGTAAATCAATACTGGCCACCATATGCACTCCTTGCTCAGCAAGCTCGTTATGCAACATTGACCACCTTTGCCTCCTTTAGTGTCACTCAACCACTCTTGACCCTCAACTACCACCTTCTGTTATCGTCAACCTCCTTCAATGCACCCTTGAGCAACAGCAACATGCAGGAGTAGCGACAACAGCAAGGCACAGACAAAATATGTACGAGTGAAATATCAAGCTTATTGCCAACACTATTGACGACACATTTGCATATTGACAATTATTACGTGTTGATACGACCATTTCCCCAAAACACTGATTATTGTTGGCATGCTACAGGCATGTTGTTAGCAACTTGATCACTACTTTGCGTTAATTTATTTAGTACATGTACTATCTTGAAAATGAGCCTATAGCTAGGATTTTTTTTAATTATTCTTAGTTAGGTAGATGCATCACTTTGCACTAGAGTATTTCCATTGAATAATATCGGATTACCTCAATTCAGTGAATGTCAAAATCCTAAATTACCTTGCGGACTTCTTTAATGCAAACAATCTAGAAAATTAGCACCCACTAAACTAACCAACCACTCTATGTAACCTCCACTTCTCTTTCAAAAAGGTAGCCGGTTCCTTTCCAGAAAATATTACCAACTACACCTCACTATTGCAGTCCAATCATGTCATTGGGAATACGCTCATCCTAGTCTTGACATAAATTAAGCCACTGAAGCCGTTCTAAAGAGAGAGAAATTTCAATGCAGTTCTGGTTGGTTGTCAGTTTGGGCAGAGTAGTTCTTGGGTGTTGTGACATCCCAAAATATTTTCACTTGGGAAATTCATGAAAATGAGTGGTGGGTTATAGGAGATCGAGAACTGCTATTTGACAATTTTAAGTTACTATTTGACAAGTATTTTGGGTGGTTGTTTTGAGACCATTGGCCTATATCTAATAAGTTGTTAACGATTGGTTTATCTCAAGTATGTCACGTCAAGCTTAGGTCCTTACAAATGGATTTGGAGTCATGTAGCAGTTTGAAATGTAGAAGGTAAGCGTTGTCCAAGGTTAAGTACTATATTATAAAAGTGATGGTAGGAGCTATCTCTAGTACCTGCACAAGTCACCTCTAAAATCTCGTGTTGTGCACTAATTGATTGATTAATCAATCATATGAACCCTAATAAGTATGTCAGGATTTCAATGAGAAAAATTGTAGCATCCCAAAAGTAGTCTCACATTTAAAAAAAAAAACTCATGAAATGCATAGGTGGGCTGGAAAGGATTAAGAATTATCACTTAACAACTTAACTTTAGCATTTTGGGTCGAGTTGCCAAGAAAAAAGGACATTTTCCTCATTTAGAATTGAGCCAGGCTCATGTCATTAGAATGCACCTACTCTCTTTTTGGCTGTGGAACCAATCTGGTTGTGCCAAAGAATCTCCATTTTGGGCTTCCATGGAAGTTGTTACCTGGTGAATCTATATATGGATGATCTAATCGTTATGCGATGTTCTCTCTATTTTTGGATAGCTGGTTTCATATTTTCCACGGTGGGAAAGAAACGTAGTTCTATCTCCTTGATGCTTTTAATCCTTTGTGATGAATGAGTACGTCCTTTTTGACTCTGCTAAAATAAGCACGTTATATTTTTTGTTTCAGAATTTGCTTGAGCTAAAATATTTTAGATATGAAAATGTTTTGGTTGTTCCTAAATCTTGATGTACATACCGTTTGAAATTTGGATGGTAAATGCTTCTCATGTTCTGCAGTTGCTTCCACAAAAAAGTTTGCTGTGTGGGATTGTGGGTCATCAAAGAAAACGTTAGGATAACAAAGTGGGGCTGCTGATTTTGCTGCCTTGAATACATTGGTTTCGTTGGTTTGGTTGGATGGCTTTGCATTCCTCCCTTCCAACTTCCATTGGATGAGCCATCCATTTCCTCCCCATCCTCCTGTCCAGTGTCACCTCCTCCCTTTCAGCACCGCTCCCTCCACCTACCATTTCATCCCCACCTCCGGAAGCCTCCCAATTTTTTCCCCGTGGCCCTCAATCCCCTTTTCTCCTCCCCATCCCAGCCTCCCAACATTGCCCCCTTCAGCACCCATCTTCCACCTACAGAAAACTCCCAATGTCACCCCCGCCCACCAGTGGTGGCTGAGGTGGAGGCTTTCTTATGCCCACTATTTGACAACCTCATGGGGAATCACCAATTTCTAGGTCGTAGTTCTGATGAATCTTTGAATATCTATTACTGACTTGGATGTTAAGGTGATAAGTTATCCAAGGTGCTTGCTGTTTGGTGTTTTAAAGGCTGTTGTAGTGCGTTTGGAATGCCATGGTTTTAATGTATTCTATCATTTGATTTTTTTCCTTTTTTTTGAGTACGGTTTCATGTAGTTTCAATAGTCAATAATTCATAGATATATGATGAGAAGTCATAGTTCACGTAGTTCCTATGGTCGCAGAAATGATTTAAGCTGATTTTGATTGCAAGATAGTTGAAACTATTTTTCCGTTGCTGTTGGTTTCTTGTCACCATATTTCCTGATTGCGGTTGCTTGAATACATAGGTTAAGATGGGTACATTGTGCTGATTTTGATATCTTGGATTCAGAGGTTAGTTGATCTTTGACAGATTTTGATTTGTATGTTTTTTTGCAAGTCATTATTCTGCCATTATGAAATGTTCAAACATTTACTTTAATTTGAACTTATGAGATTATCACTTTTTAACGTTGAATCACAATATCATCTTGTTTACAGGTGCGACAAGTAATACAAGATTGCCCTCGTCTGTTGGTGCAAGAACTGGAGTGCATAGTATTTTTATGTGGTCTTATCCTAGTATTTTTGTAGGCATAGGAGTTGCTTTCAAATAAAATGTACCTTGTCTACCCTTTTTTCTGTTCACATTGTATGCTACGTCAGTTGTTGATGTGATTACTTGGTTTAATTTCTCCCAGAGGGTTATCAATAGATGGACGATGAAGTCATGGAACAAGTTCCGTGGCGAGGTTAGAAATTTCAGAAATTTGTGTTGCTTGCCAGAAGATATTATTATGATAAGAAATAAAGGGCTTGATTGATCAGTCAATTGGAGTTTGTGTGCTTAAATAATAGTACTCTTCATAATTGTGTGATCTGCAGAGGAGATAATGTCCTGGAGATGGGGTTCGAGGTGGCGATGGCAGGAGGCTTTAGGAGGTGGGGAGGAGGCGATGCTGGAAGGGAACAGAAGATACATTGGAGGATTAAGGAGGGTTGAGAGGAAAGAGGTGGCTTGTCCAATGAATTGGGATGTAAGAATGGGCGGGGTGGTGGGGGGGTGGCGCGCGGGTGGTACAGGTTTTTCATCATAATGATCCATCCAATCCATTGGATCCCATGATTTTGAAGCAGCCATTAGGCTGTTGCTATATAGATACCCTATAGCAAATTCACCATCATACCCAATTAAAGATAAGAACCATCAATTCAGAACCGATTTAAATTTCAAACCGTTGAAATAAAGGTATGCGAGATTGTCAAAATCAACAAATATGTTCAAATCTAAGTGTGATGCACCGGTAGATATTCATTTTTATGGTAGAGAAAACTTGCATGAAACAACATTAGGACTACTACGTCATTCATTTTTGACACACACATATATATATATATAAGTAACTTGTGAAATAAATATGTCCATTATTGCTTGTAAATAAGGGAAGGAAGATTTACAAAAAATTATCAAATAAATCATATGCATAAGAAAATAAAATAGAACAAGCTTACAATACAATACGAATGAAAAGTCTATATATAGACTCTCCTTAGAGAAGATTTATCTCCACGATACCGATGTGATGAGTTTGACAATATATTACCAAGATACAAGTTCACACCATCACAATTGGTGCACTTCAGGAAAGTCGGCAAAAGAAAAGTTATAATATTATTCGTAGAAACTCTCATGTGATGTGGGGGATGTAAGTAAATGTGTGTGATTTGAAGAGTCATGATAGCTTAAAATAAATGCCCAAATTAATTAAATTAAGTCAAAAAAATCAAAGAGAATTTTGTAATAAAAAAATCCAAGTTTCAAGTTGACTCACCAGAGTTGGAGTTGTAGTTAGAGTTGGGGTGAGTGTACATGTACATGGTCCTCGGCCCTTCCTTCAGCCCTTTGATACCTAAGTCATGGGAACTAAAATCTTCATATACCTCATATGGGTTTTGCCCACTTCTAATATAGCACTAAAGTCTGTACTCAATTTTTTGTGATTTCAACATGAATTTTCCATGTCATCATTCTATGTATATACCTCAACTGATGTATAAAACCTCCTACAATCAACATCCCCCTACAAATTTATCGTTGAAACTCAACGCTAAGAGAAATGACTTGTTGCCACACTTTACGTTCAGCAAAAGCATCTTCTGATTTGAACCCTTACCTAAGTCATTCACTTTTACCATCATAGGAACAAGTGAAACTAGTTTTAAACTTTAGACCTTTGATGTATGGTATATAGTGGTGACAACAAAGTAAAGTTCTTGGTAATAATCTTCAGGGTTTGTGCTCCTAAAGACCATGCACCCTATCGTGTTTCATGAGCATATTCGAGAAAGACCCTATTATGTTAATTGCGGCCCACAATAACACTCACATAGGTAGCATTCTCCAAAAATGCACTACTAACATTCTACCAGAAAATACTTCAATCGATTTAGAGCCCTCGCTTTTCCTGTCTTTGTAGCTCAAGGCACTTAGGCTTCTATAAATTGGACTTAGATGTTAAAACATCCAACATTGAATGCCAACTAGTTCCAGTATAGCTTCATATTACCACATTGAACTTACTTTATGGGATCTCTACTCAGTTAGGTTAGGCTACAACTAGGGGTGAACTCCCGATGGGTCTTAGTCTCATCCCAAGCCTAGATTTAAGATCTATAAAGTCCTTTAATAAATGAATTTATTATGTCATCCTTGGATCCAATAAAGTCCACAGTGATCACTCTTTAAGACACCAAATCCCTTGCGGAATTAAGTTTGACCTAGATGTGTCTCCTTATTTTCTGATTAAATTTTGAACTCTTAATCTTTGTTATTGTAGTTATGTTATCACAATGCAAAACATATTGCAGGAATTAACAAATTATCTAAAGATAGATCTTGACTCAGACTAAGCTTCTGATGCTCATGGACCTAATCCTAAACTTGAAGAGTAAAAGATTGACTCTATGCTACTCTACTAGATATGAAGAAGAAGAAGCTATTCAGAGTGGTTAAATCATTAAAACATAGGTTTCATGAGTGGAAATTAATCAATGTTCCCTAAGCAACAAATATGGAGCTTATTATAAGGTTCTATGATCTGATGTTCAAGATCATCTTCACCGAAGCTTACCGGAGCTTTGGTGAACACTGATGAATATCATCAAAAATCAAAACTTCATAAAACAACTCAAAATTAAGTTCATAACCTTCCTGAAAACATCAGTAACCTCAAAAGAACATCAATTCACTCATAAGTAGATTAGATCAATTAAGCAAACTCAAATTAATTTGAATTAAAGTTGAGTTCATCAAATCATTCAAATCAGTGAACTCTTCAATAAGTTGAGGCAAAATGATCTATATAGTAAGGCGAAGGTGATTAGATGAATGATTAAGTGAAATCAACTCTCCACATCTCGATTATAGACAATGGTGATCAGGAGTTGAGGGGAAATTTAGGCGTTTTATGATCATTAGCTAATCAAAGTCAGGAAGGAGTGGAAGGTGATCGTGGAATGATGAGAAAAGTGTAGGAAGTGTGGATTGGGTGAATCGAAGTCCGATGAAGTTGGATTTGGCTCGTCGAAGTCGGAGAAGGTGATGAGAAAGCTTGGATTAAGCTAGGTCTACTCCTAAATTTACTCGCCTCTAGCTAACGTAGAAGTTACACCTAAGAGCTAGAGCTACTTACCTGGACAAATGGAGGTGCAAGACGTCAACTTTGGCATGCCAGAGTCGAGAAGAAATCAGAGGTTTGTAGGATACATCTTCAGTGAGAAAGGAAAGCGATGAGAAGGAGAAGATGAAGCTCCTAAGCCCTGCCACAGCACCAGAGAGGAAGAGGAGTTGAGAAAGTTGAGCATCTTCGCCAGAGTTGCTCCGAGGGAAAGGTGAGAGGTTGTCGGAGAAGGAGGAGGAATAGCCTATTGCTAGCCTCAGTTGGGGAAGAAAGTAGGAGACCGAACCCTCGAATCGGAGATAGACCTAGCCATGAGTCGGGTCAAGTGGGCTATGGCCTGGGTCAATCGGGCTGAACTTTCAAAAGCCTTGGTTCAAGCCTTAGTCGGGTTGACCCATGGGCCTATACGCTTGGCTTAAGCCCTGTTTCTGAGGGTCGGGTCGGGCTTGGGCCAACCCATGGATCAAATATAAAATACTTTAAAGTTGTAAACACAAACATGGATAATGATACAATATGAATAACCGAAAACATAAACATAGGTATGCTAAAAAAATGTCATAAGTGAAAGGAACAATAAGAACTAAATCTACTTTAGTTAAAATGTCATAAAAGTCATGAAGGTTTATCATTTATATAAAAATTAAACTACTGAAGTTTCTAAACTATTAATCCTCTATGAAAATACATCATAGAAAATTTATAAATCACATGGAATTTAGAAAGAATATAAGTTATCATATGTTATTGTGTTAGCAGTTCAATCCTCAATCCTCATTAATAGCTTCCAATCTATTACTTCGTACTATGTTAACTATTATGTATATTGTCCCATATTTTCCTATGATTGAATGTGTTTGTACGGGTATACAAAAGGTCCTTGATTCATAATTAAAATAAATAATATAAAGGAATAAATGGTGGAAGAGTTTGATGGTCGTTGTTGGTCCAATAGATGATTTTCGTACCTCAGGTTAAATAGACGATTCAAAATTTTAGATGTTGGTTATTGGATGTCTCGTATGGTACTTGGAGATGGGTGGAGATTTTGGAGAAGTGAGAAAATGGTTAAAAAGTTGAAAATTTGGCATCCAACGGATGGGATTGGAATTGTTGGAGTTCGAAGTTAAGACTCTTAGAGTTCTTGATTTTAAATATTATTGATTTGCGGGCCGAATCGAGTTGGGTCGAGTTGTAAATTTGTAAGGACTCATTACTTTTAGCCTTTTAAGACGTCTAGAGTCTCAGTCAGACGTCTAGACCCATTCCCGAACGTCTGAAAGTGAAATTTTTGTACTGCACACTGCGCTCTGTGCACGAGCAGCGCGCAGAACCTCTCCTTTCTCTCTCTCTTCCTCACCTCCTCCGAACCCTAAACCCCTCTCCCTCTTATGTAAACCCCCCCTCCTATCTCCTCTCCACTCCACACACCAGCCACCACTACCTTTAGTGCTTGTGCGGGAGCGGCGAGAGGGGGCTAGCGAGGGAGAGCGAGAGGGAGGAAGGAGAGCGCGGGAGGAGGAGGAGGCCTAAGGTTGGTGGAACTTCAGTGGAAGCTTGGAGGAGCTCGCACGGCCACCAGTGAGCCTGTGCGGGAGGAGGAGAGGGCTCGGGGAGGCGGCCTCTCGGCCCTCTGCAGCGGTTGGAGCTGCTGCGGCGCGAGGCGAGCGAGCGGTGCAAGCTGCAAGGAGTTGCTGATACTGGGATTTTTCCAATATCTGACATCTGGAGAGTGGACCAGACGACTGTGGAGGCAGCTAGATGTCCAGGTCTGAGACCAGACGTCTGAAAGCACTTATATCACAAGGTACGTTCTTTTCCGCGGTTACGGCCATGCGGGCCTCATCGCAGAAGATGGTCGGGCCTGATTTAGACCTGTGGATTCGTACGCAGGTAAAGTCCCTTGGGAAGGTACGCAGAACTCTTTTCCATGTTTTTGGATGTCTGAGTACGTCACCAGACGTCCGGAGGTGCATCCAGACAACCGGAGACATTGTCCGATGTCTGGAACTGCCTTCAGACTATCGCAGAGAAGGTCTGGATGTCTGAGGATACCGTAGGAATATAAGGTAAGATCTGATACCTTTGAAGACATCTGGGATTATTCCTAGACGTCTAATTTTGAATAGTAGGCACGTTTTTGACATGTTTAGGGTTCGATCGGGGCCCATTTTACGCAAACGAAATGCCTGTACTTTCCTCACGAGTTTCTCTACGTACTAAAGTTTATTTTACACTGTTCTGAACTCTCCTTTTGTGATGTATTCCCTGGTATAGGATTTCAGCCTGCTGCGCGTTTGAGGCTCGCAGAGATGTCTGGGTCTACGGTTCAAGCCCATATTACTCCTGAGTTTCCTGGTAGAGTGGTTTAATTTCGTTAATAAAATATTGAATAAAAAATGTGCTTATGGAAGTAGCTGAATGGAACCTTAGGATGTGGCATGAACCCTAGGATAAAGAAATGAATGAGCCTATTTGTATTGTATGGTTTACATGCATGCGTGATTAAGATAAATTGCTGGTAAATGTCTGAATTATAATTACGAGTTGCCTGTTAGAATATGAGCTACTTGTGTTTGATGAAACTACCTGTGAAAACACCAGTTGCATGTATTAAGAATTGAATTATGAAAACACGAGCTGCCTGTATATGGATGAGGAATGAATTATGAAACCTGAGATCTAGATCTGGATAATGAGGTGAATACGAGCATGAACTCTACAGGGAATTAGGAGTAGGACTCCTGTGGATAGACGGAAAACTGGAATGTAGACCGGAAGTGTGCTGGCCCTTGAGTATGTGGTACTAAGGAGAGCAACTATCCCCTTTTGTGTAGAGCGGAGCTAGCCTCACTTGGGTTGAGACCTGGGGTTAAGATTGGCCACTCTACACCGACTCCTATTGGCCCTCACGTATGAGGTACCGAGGCGAGCTACTAGTGTAGGGAGGGAGTGTTACGACCCGGTTCCCGAATCCGTACAGGACACGAGAATCGGACCGACTCGACTAATCTCAAGACCCGGTCGTCCAATGAGAAAGTAACTGATAACACCACACAAGGGGGTAGTAATTAGGTTGAATATGAGCCATCTTTAGAATAAAAGGCGCAACATAAAGTAGAATAGGAGCATTGCATGCATCAAGTACCAAGATTTCTTATAAATTGTATTAATGGCCATTTGTGTAAAGCATTTGTCAAAGCAGGCCTCAGATGAGCAATCGGACCGCACGGATGGATTTAGAACGACGAACGGAGTCCAACGGACTCAAGATCGGCCAAATCCGACATCCGGAGCTCCCACAATGGGCCCAAGAAATTCTGACCGTTGATCTGGAGATCAACGGCCCAGAGAGCGCCACGTCGCCCTGCCCCCACCGCTCGCACACCCTTAAGCCAGCCAAAGACGACTCTCGACCGTTGATCTTCGATCTAACGGCTGAGATCCACGCGCTCGCCCGCGGTTGCCGCGACAAAGCGCGGGCGTGGCGCAACGGTTAGCGCGCACGGCCGCATCGCCGCGACGCGCGTTCGAGCCACGCGGAGCAGAAATCGAAGGCGAGCGAAGGGCGCGGCGAAATTGGGCCGCTCGATCAGCAGCGGGCGGCTAGGATAGCGCCACGCGGCGCAACGACAGCTCCCTAGCGCCCACGCACGCGCGCACGCCGGGCGAAAATGCGCGTGCGCACGCGCGCCCGAGGCGCGATCAGCGCGGGCCGCCGAAGGCTCGAAGATCGGACGACTCTCGATCAGCAGCCACGGATCGCGCGGAGAAGAAGACCGGGGTGGACAGCTGACCGGCGGTAAGAGGGCTTCACCGACGTTTATAGAAGCGGTTTTAGCGACGCTCTGGATGTCGCTAAAGCCCATTCTTCTTTTAGGAAGCCCTCAACTCTATTTAAACCCCCTTCTACCACCATTCAATGCATACTCTCCCACTTGCAACTACTCCACTCCTCTCCTAGCTAGCTTTAGGCACTCTTGTAATTGCCGGAGATGACGAGCCACCGACGGAGCCTCCTCCACCGCTGTGGTTGCCTCATCGCTCTCCACACTCTCTCTACCTCTCTCTCTCTCTCTCTCTCTCTCTCTCTCTCTCTCTCTCTCTTTTAAGCTTTCATTTACTTTTGTTGAAGCATGTATTTAATGTTGTAAACCATGAACTATGAATGCATGTTTAATGAAATTATTTTCCGTTTAGTCGCCATTTTAATTTCTGTTTAAAGTGCATGATCAAAACTAAGAGCTTTCTAACCCTAAACTCTCTCTCTCGCTCCCGCTTTTCAAAACCGTCTCTTTTGCAAGCAAAACTCTGCCTTCTTCGTGACAACAAGTGAGAAACAAAATCCGATTTTCACGCCTCCCTGAGACCGACACTCGGACTGACCTCCGTTTACTTCTTTTAAAACCGACGTATCAAGTGTGACTATAACGACACCTCTTAACACACACTCACTACGGCACGTTAGTAACCAAAAAGCAGTAAAATAAATCACATTCACCATGCAAGTAATTAACAGTAACAAAAGTACAGCAGAAAGAACTACTATAGTACTTACCACCACAACAGTAGAGAATTTAAAAACAGATACAGAAATATGAAGTTTACAACGAAGTGTACAAGGTGAAACAGAAATACTCACCTCTGCAGAAAAATGGAACAACAAAGTACAACTACTGTGCTCTACTAGGCCCAGCACCCTCCGCAGCCGCAGGCTCTGGCTTCTCAACACCTGGTCCTGAAAAAGGTGACAAATATGCACGTCAGCGAAACGCTGAGTAGAGTGGCAACCAACTAGCTAAGAAAACAGTAAAGGTGGACAAGTAGCTGTTATTTTTAATTTCTTTCTTTATTTCTCTAATTACTCTTTCTTGAATTATTTCTCAGATCTTTCTCTTGATCTTGAATGTTCCTCGTGGGAACGATCTTGATTGCAGTCTTTTTCGAAAAGTAGAAGTAGCACGTGGTGCTCGCCTGGTCGGGAGAGTTCCCCGTGGTGGTTCTACCCTCAATCAACCGCCCCAAGGTCGCTGACAGACGTAACGGTGACTACGGCACGCGCAATAAACGCACGGGTAGCTACCCCGCACTGGCACGCGGTCAGTCGTTTCTGTTAACGGGTGCGCCCAAAGCACAACACGGAACTAGTATAGGGCAGAGCCCTCTCAGTAACAGGGATCCAGCCTCTCCACAGTAACCAAACAGGGGTCTTGCCCCTCTACAATCTGCGCACCCCCGCCTGACTACCCTGGTTTGCCCAGTGGGCCTAACAAGTCGGTGTAGGACAGCTAGTAGAACCCCGGGGCCCGTGGGGTGGCTAGCGCTCTCCCTACACTAGTAGCTCTCCCCTGTACTGTGTACGCGAGGGCCAAAAGTCAGTATAAAGTGGCCAGACCTAACCCCGGGTCCCTGGGGCGACTAGCTCCGCTTTACACTAAACAGGGGGACAGTCGCTCTCCTTGGTACTCCGTACTCAAGGGCCAGCTCACTTCCCCATCCACTTTCCCAGTTCCATTCTGTTTATTTTCCAGGGGTTCTACTCCTAATTCCCCGTAGGGTTCATACTCATATTTCTCGGGCCAAGACATACTATATTTCCTCATTTCAGTTTCATTCACATATAGTATGGTTTTCCAACATTCGGCTTCTTTTCCCTTCCGATTTATATATAAGTAGCTCGTATTTAATTTCAACCCACAGAAATTACATGTAACAGTTATTAGCAACAATATTCTACATTTCACAGGCAGCTATTATCCAATTACAGGCATTTATCATTATTCTATCTACTTATCCAAGACTGCAATTCAGGTATTCAAGACATTCGTTTCAGAGTTTCTGTTCCTAGGATTCATGCCTTACCCTAGGATCTATCATTCAATCCAGTTTTCACCTCCTAGGATTCATGTCATACCTTAGGATCTATCATTCAATCTAGTTTTTAAGTCCTAGGATTCATGCCATACCCTAGAATCTATTATTCATCTCAAGGATGCATTAATATTGGTAAATAACTAAGGGAGCCACTCTACCCGCAAAACTGGGAGTAATGGGGGTGTGATCGGCAGGTCCACGTGCCTCCGCAACCCCCAAAGCTGCAACAGAACGAGGTCCTAACACAAAACGCAATCACAAGGAACCACTCAAAATAGGATACAAGTATTTCCAACAAGTAGAGGAACTAATTCTGAGAAGAACGAAATTTTAAACGTGGAAATCGGACCTCGAACGGACCCTGAACGGGTCAAAAACGACAATTCTGACTCAAATCAGACTTCTAGAACACCTTCCAGACGTCTTAAAAAGTGGTCCAGGTCATACCTCACCGCGTGCTGTTCCTCAGACATCCGGGATCTCGCTGAACCATCTGGACCTAGTTCCAGACGTCCGACCACCTCTTCGGACGTTTGGAGACGCTCTCCGCCATCTGGTGCTGTGCCCAGACGTTTTATCTGTGTGGGAGGGCATGTCCTCGCGGCTTCTCGAAATGAAATCTGCACGCGCGACGAAAGCCTCCTCATCACGACACGTCTCAGCCTTCGGCAGATCGGCCTGCATGGCCGTATCCACAAAAAAGAGGAAGATGAGAAATATCGTACCTTTCAGACATCTGGATCTCCCTCCAGACGTCGCCCGCGTCATCTAGACGTAGGTCCAGATGTCTGATTCTCGGAAAATTTCCCAGAATCAGAACCTCCTCTCCTTCTTCCTGTTGCACACGGCCGCGTCGCGCTCGCCCGCCTGCTGCTTGAGTTGCAGCAGCACCGAGGTAACCTCCCCAGCACCATGCTCCCGCTGCGCGCCCGTCGGCCGGCCCCGAGCTGCTTCGGTGAGCTCGCTCTCTCTTCCTCACACGCCCTCCCCTCTCACTGCACCTCCTCTCCGCACGCACCCGGCAGCAGTTGTTGCCCTCGCTCTCTCTCACGCTCACGCTGGAAGAAGGAGGAGACAGTGGGGTGGTGGGTGAGGGAGAGGGAAGGGGGGAGAGGGGTATTTGAAGGCGTCGGGGGAGAAAAGCTTCAGCAGGTCGGCGAGTTCAGTCTGCGCGCGCAAGCGCACAGACTCGCAATCGTACGCATGCAAAAATTTATTTCCAGACGTCTGACCAGATGTCTGGACCAACTCCCAGACATCTTAAAAGTGTTTGATGTTTCGGTCTTAACAGGGAGTTAGCCACCCCACGGGGCCCGGGGTTCAGCTAGCCACCCTACACCGACTTATTAGGCCCACTGGGCAAATCAGGGTAGTCAGACGAGGGTGCGCGGACTGTGGAGGGGTGAGACCCCTATTCTGAGAGGGCAAGGCCCTATACTGTTCCGTGTTGTACTTTGGGCGTACTTGCTAGCGGAAACGATTGACCGCGTGTCAGTGCGAGGTAGCTACCCATGCACTTATCATGCATGCTTAGTCACCGCTACATCTTGACAGTGACCTCAGGTTGGTTGACTGGGCGTAAGACTACTACGGGGGACTCTCCCGGCCAGGAGAGCACCACGTATACCTTCTACTTTACGGAAAAGACTGCAATCAAGATCGTTCCCACGAGGAACATGTAAGATCAAGAAATATCTAGATACTTTGAGAAATGGGTGAAACGGAAATATATAAAATAGATAAATAGGAACGAGAATTAAACCTATTGCTTTTACTGTTTTGGTACTTAGATAATATAAATACCACTCTACTTAGCGTTCTCTGACTCTATCTTTTCATAACACTGTTCAGGACCATGAGTTGAGCAGCTCGAGTTTTCTGCTGTGGAGGGTGCTGGGCCCAGTCGAGTATAACCGTAGTTTTCTTCAGCACTTCCTTTTCTTTTCTCTACTGTTGTAGTATGTAATGGACTTTTAGTTACTGTTCTACTACTATTGTTTACTTTCCACTTTCCGTTGTTTTTGTTGTGGTGGTATGTACTGAAACAACATATCTATTTTCCTTTACTGCTTTGTACGTTTCTTCTACTTAGTTATATTGCATATGTGAATGTGGTTTACTTTCATGCTTTTGGTTATTTCCTGTTGGACGACTAGGTCTTTGGATTAGTCGAGGCGAGCTGATCTCGGGTCCTGTAGGGATTCAGGAATTGGGTCGTAACAAAATTGGAGACCTAAGCTCACCCATTTAAAATCAGACTAGTTAGAGGGTTGGGTTGGGTCGGGTCATGATAAAAAAATTGAAGCCCAAGCCCACCCATTTTGCGGATCGGGCGAGTCGGGTCAATAGGGCCCCTAGCCTACGGCCAGGTCTAATTGGAGACCTAAGGGGATGCTTTTAAGTGCTAGAAAGGGTAAGGGGCTAGGAATCTGGACGCAATCACGTCCAGATGCATCGGAATAAAGGTCTTCGTCTCTGATGACGGTGTATTCACCGTTCCGGAGTTTGTTGAGATTAGGACCATCTGGTCCATCGGATGTAGAGAGAGACGTGAACGGAGATCTGACGGCAACATGTGTGGTCGTGCATCGTCGATACGATGGTGATCAAGAAGGTGTAGTCACCGGAGGTCCCGAATTGTTAAAGGGGAGGAAGAAGAGGTTGGAGAAGAAACTATGCACAGGGACGTGTGTGTAAATAGTGAAGGACCTGATTGAGATAAAAGGGCTCATTTGACATTAGAGTTAAGGGCATAAATACAAACAGTGGATTTAATAGCTTATTTTAATTTATTTATTTTCCAACTTTTTATATGTAATTATAAATAATGTAAATAACATCTTTATGCCATGGAATTACATTTTTGTCTATTTTAGTTATATTTATTTAAGTGATTACATTATTAAGTTAATTGAAGACTATAGATATAAGTTATTTATATAATGCTTTATGTATAGCTATTTGGTTTTATTGGAGTCTTATTTATTAATTAAACTTAAGTTAACAATAATTAAACCTAAATTAAGCTATTTTAACTTATTTGTATAGTCCTTGTTATTTTTCCTTTATTATATAATTAACCCTGTATTAATGTTATTCAATGGTAATTAATTACGGAAACTAATTAATTATGGTAACTTAGGAGCTATGATGAGTCTCCCATCACTTACCCACTATGGCGATTTCAAAAAGAAGTTCCCTTAGCTATTCAGCCTCAATTCCAATAGCGTCCAAATACATAACTCATCTTCAAATATAGATTGATCTTAAATAGTCTATTTTACAGACAGCATGAGACCGCATCACCTCCAAAGCTAAAAGCATGCCCTAAAACACCATTACTCCCATAATTCTTCATTTAACTTATCCAACTTATATCACTATATCCTTCCAAAACTGAAGGATATTTACTATATTGCAAACTAAGGGAAATAGTTTCCTTTAAGTACCTAAGTACTCGATTCAAGGCATTCCAATTAGTACAGTTAGGATAACTTGTATATCTGCTCAATTTAGACACTGAAAATGAAATATCTAGTCTAGTGCAATTAGCCAAATACATTAAGCTACCTATAATTTATGAATACCTAAGTTGTGAAACAGGTGTTTCACTTTTGTCCTTGTAGAGAGTTTTTTATGAATTAAATGGAGTGCTAATAACCTTGCAAAATTGATAATCAAATTTCTCAAGAGTCTTTTCAACATAATGAGATTGAGAAATGATTATTCCTTCTACTGATCAAATCAATTTGAGACATAAGATCACATTGGCTATATCCATGTCCTTCATCTCAAACATATTACTCAAGAATGACTTGGTTTCATTCACAATCCTTACATTTGATCTAAATAATAATATATCTACATCTAAGCATAAGATAATACTCATATCACCCTTAACCTTAGAGTAGACACGAATCGAATTCATGAATCAAAAAGCCAAAAGATTGAATACTCTTATCAAACTTTTCATGCTATTGCTTGGGTGTTTATTTCAAATCATATAGAAATTTAACAAGCTTGCAAACCTTCTCATTCCTAGAAGCTACAAATCTCTCTGGTTGATCCATGTAGATTTCCTCCTTAAGATTGCAAGGAAGAAAGGTGATTTTCACATCCATTTGATGAATAGTGATTAAAACTGCACTGGAGGGGGTTGATTAGTGCAAACAAAATGTAATGTAGAAATAAAATCATACCACAAATGACACAAGAATTTTTAAGTGGAAAACTCTCAACGAGTAAAAATCACCACCTAAGTCACCTCAACTTAAGATTTTTTTATCACCAAGTGATCAAAACCACTATACCACACCACTTCAAACCCAAGGGTGGTATACCTCAATTACAACATACATTGGATCAAACTAATGCAATTTTGTCTCCACGAGATAAAAATCCACAACCTGGACACCTTTACAACAAATCAAAAACAAAAATAAATATCCTATAGAGCCACAAGATGAGTGTAAAATACTAGCTTCTATAGGTTAAGGAAACTTCTCTGTGGTGAAAGTAGATTAGAGTTTAGGCACAAAGAATCGAAGCTCTCAAATGGTGAGTGATGAATTTGAAGGGTAGATGTATGGCTTTCTCTCCTTGGTTGTCTCTCTATGATATTCTCTTTGTGAATATGGTGGGAGGAATTGATTCTGTAGTGTTTGTAAAACTGGTGAGGTAATAGGTTATTTATAGAGGTGTTAGGAAAGCTTTAGAATTGTTGAAAGAGGCCTCATAGCCATTGGGAGTAATTAGGATAAAGATCCCTCAAAATCAAGACAAATTGCAAAGTGATCCTAATAGTTATTACAACATTATGCATCTCGTAGAGTTATCAATTGTCTAATCTATCAAGTCAAACATTTGAAGAAAAATAGTGGACGTTTGATAATGTCATCATCAGTCATATTTAGCTTTATTTAATCATAATAAAGGAATAAATGCTCCTATATAACCGTTAGAGAGACATAATTCACTGCAAATCCATTTTGAGAGGATAACAAGAAAACATGGATAAAACCATAGTTTTAACAGCATATCTCAATTGCAGAATAATCATAGGATTTCTCGGGGGTTAATTAAAGGTCAATAATCTTAATGGTGTAACAAGTAGGTCCGTGCAGACAAAAATGGGTTTTCACGCGTCTTGAGAATTAAATGACATCTGAAACCTAAAAACAGACCCTCTTGCTTAACTGAAGTTATGGTCAGGATAAAATTCACCTAAACCCTCTAAAATTCATAGAAAAATATTCTTTAGGATTTGGTCCCTTCAATTTGTCCATCAGAGCTCGTCTTGACCCAAAATAGAGCCATAAACAGACCTTTGCCCTAATTTAGGTTTTTACATAAATTACCTAGACAAACTTGGTCAAAACCTAAATCTAACTTCACCATTGGATTCCTTGGATCCAAATTAGACTTATACCAAAATTTGGACCCAATCTGAGATCATCTTGACCTAGTTTACAATTTGGTCATGTCTGACTCTTTTCTCTCACACACATGCCGTTAGCTTTCAAAATCCTTGCAATTAGGCCCCTATTTTTGTCGTCACTCTTTGCAAATAGGTCCCTCCGCCATTATCGTGAAAAACTCCTCCAGTGACCTTGGATTGAAGAGAACTCCTTCTTTAATCAATGAATCCCTTCCAAAATTGGAAGGGAGATTTCTTGAGAAGTTCTTTTTCCAACGAATCTAGTCTTGAGCCCAACAACCTTCCCAGTCTCTCATGAAAACGCATGAGAGATTTGGGTATCTCATGGGTTTCATACTCCGACAAGACTTCCAAGCTTGGAAGATTGCTTCCCAAACCTCAAACCTCTCTCTAAGGCCTATATAAGCACGCCCAATGCAAGGTCATGCTTCTCACGCTTAATTTCGGCCTGGAACACCTCTATTTCATCTCTCCTCGCTGGCCGAGAGACTCCATGACGTCCGGCCTGAAAGTTTGGCCCTACGAGGAGGGGTGACGTAATAAATGCGGAAATAAAACAATATCACAGAATAAACAAACAATCGCACAAGTACACAAGTAATTTTTAGGTGGAAACCCAAACCGGGTGAAAACCACCACCTAACCCTCTCGAGTTAGGATTTTCCGATCAACCTAGTTGATCAAATCCACTAACCGAATCGCTTTAAAACGAGGGTGATTCAACCTCAGTACAACCACGCTACAAGTACGAGGGTAGCGTTCCTCAACCCCTTCTCTCCACGAGAAGGATTTTGTCCCACGAAGGAGACGAGAATTCGCAAAGCGAATACCCAACCAAAAGACAAAGATAAAATAAACAACAAACCTATAGAGCCAACAAAGGAATTTAAACCTAAGCTTCTATAGGAATTAGGAAACTCCCCTTTGCAAGGAGTGCGTCGACGATGACGTGGGTGCGTGAGCCACGCAACGGCGCAATGCCGCTCTCGTGAACAACGGCGGGAGAGCGGGTGCGCGAAGGTTTGATGCTCTCAAGGGAATGGAGCTTAAGCTTGGAGAGCAAGGGCTTCTCTTGGACACAAGAGTGTGAGAGTGTATTACAAGGTGTCTCTTGGTGTGTATCTTGTGTCTCTAAGTGTGTCTAGGTGTGTAAAGGCTCCCCTCTATTTATAGAGGCCTTAGGAAGGCTTTGGAAGGCTTAGGAAAGGTTCTATAGCCGTTGGGAACAAAGTCCAAGGGAATCAGGCCGAAATCAGGACAATGATTACATTTGACAGGGTTATCAGACGTCTAACTCTTGCATCAGACATCTGGAAGGCCACTTTAAGACGTATGATTCCAAGGTCAGACGTCTGATTCTATGCGGGTTTCCTCCTGACTTGAATCAGATCTAAACAGGGTTTTTGTGCAAGTCCATCAGACGACATACAGGACGTCTGGAACTATGTCTGGACGTCTGGAAACCTACTTCTACTGTGGGAATTGATTTCCAAACGTTGCAACGGCTAGAAAATCTCTGAGAAGAGATTTTGGGTCAGCCGAGGCAAAACGGTCATTTATCAGACGTCTGGAGAGGCCTAAGGACGTCTGATAAGGCTCTAACGGTGATAATCTTGAGCGCCTGCTAAGCTAGCCAACGGTCCACTATCTGGACGTCTGGCAAGTCCATCAGATGTCTCCTAAGACGTCTGGTATAAGGGTCTGGACGTCTGATTTCATCAGACAGAACTAAATATGTCCAGCCTAACAGTTATCAGACGTCTGAAACAACAGTCAGACGTCTTAAAATACTTTATCAGACGTTTGATTTGGGAATTAGACGTCTGGAAGTGCTGTTTGAACCCTATATTGGTTTTCTAAGTATTCTATAGAAAACCTAAGTATCCTAGGGTTGTGCCGGTGTTCCTAGGACTACTGTTAGGGTTCTTTGAGGCTCTTTAACATAATTTTCTAAGGAAAATAAAAGAGCAAGAAAATAAAGACAAGAGATACAAGAAAGGATTAAAAAGAATCTATCCTATTCTTCTTGTCTTCTATCTTCAATCTGTCGCGCCACGCGAACCTCCTCTGTTTTCCGTCAAGCTCCTCCAATCCGTTCTGGATGCGAGCTCGAACTCCATCTAAACACGTCCACATTTGCAATTGACCTGAAATCTAGGACTCAAATTGCAAATGTTAAATAACACGTGTTTTGTTATCATCAAAACAAATGATCGTGGTGCTCTAGCACCAACACGGCCTGTAACGACCCGGTTCCCGAGTCCCTACGAGACACGAGAACCGGACCGACTCGACTAATCCCAAGACCTAGTCGTCCAACGAGGAAGTAACCAAAAGAGCAGTAAAATAAACCACATTCAGCATGAATATAACTAACAGTAAGAAAGTACAGCAGTAAGAAAAGAAACTACTACAGTAGGTACCACCACAACAGTAGAACAACATTTATCATATGACAAGAACTGCAGGTAAAGAAAGTACAGCGGAAACAAAAACTACTCATTGGAACAGAAACAAAAGAGGTACAAAAGACTGTGGTAAACTCTACTGGACCCTACTTGGCCCAGCGTCCTCTGCAGCCACCGACCCTGGCTGCTCAACACCTGGTCCTGAAAAAGGTAACGAGTGTAACACGTCAGCAAAACGCTGAGTAGAGTGGCAAACTAACTAAAGGCAACAGTCGAGTGTACAGTAGCTGTTATGTTCTATTACTTCCTTTATTCACATCTTTCAATTTTTCTCACTATTTCATTTATTTCTCAGGTCCTTTACTTGATCTCGAATGTCCTCGTGGGAACGATCTTGATTGCAATCTTTTCCAAAAGTAGAAGTAGCACGTGGTGCTCTCCTGGCCGGGAGAGTCCCCCGTGGTGATCCTACCCTCAGTCAACTACCCCAAGGTCACTGACAGACGTAACGGTGACTACGGCACGCGCGATAAACGCACAGGTAGCTAGCCCGCACTGGCACACGGTCAGTCGTTTCCGTTAACGGGTGCGCCCAAAGCACAACACGGAACCAGGGCAGAGCCCTCTCAGTAACAGGGGTCCAACCCCTCCACAGTAACCAAACCGGGGCCTTGCCCCTCCACAGTCCGCGCACCCTCGCCTGACTACCCTGATTTGCCCTAGTGGGCCTAACAAGTCGGTGAAGGAGGCTAGCAGAACCCCGGGGCCCGTGGGGTAGCTAGTACTCTCCTAACACTAGTAGCTCTCCTCGGTACTACGTACGCGAGGGCCGGCAAGTCGGTACAGAGTGGCCAGTCCTAACCCCGGGTCCCTGGGGCGGCTAGCTCCGCTCTGCACTAAACAGGGGGGACAGTCGCTCTCCTTGGTACTCCGTACTCAAGGGCCAGCTCACTTCCCCAAAACTATTACATTTACTTTCCAGGAGTTCTACTCCTACTTCCCCGTAGGGTTCCATCCTTTTTAGTCAAGATCCAGGTTTCACTTCCCAGTTTCACATTCTTACAATCCATGTTTTCAACCACGTTAGCTGTTCACAACAGGCAGTTGTTAATTCAAATTACAGGCAGCTTTATATTTCTTTCCATTTTCCAAGACTGCAATATATACATTCCACTAGTTTTCCATCCTAGGATTCATGCCATATCCTAGGATCTATCATACAATCTAATTTTCCAACCCTAGGATTCATGCAACACCTAGGAGCTATCATTCCATACAATTCTCATTCCTAGGATTCATGCAACACCTAGATTCTAGTTAAGGTTCCATACTTTAACAGATTTTAATAGCTTAAGCCACTCTACCAGGTACAACGGGAGTAATGGGGGCGTGATCGGGAATCCCGCGTGCCTCCGCGACTCCCAAAACTGCAACTGAACGAGGTCCTATCACAAGGATCAACACAAGAAGTGTCTCAAAACAGTGTATAGCTACTGTATACGGGTAGAGGAATTAATTCTGAAAAGAACGCAACTCGAATCGCGGAAAACGGAGCCCGAACGGGCCCTAAACGGGTCGAAAAAGACGATACTGTGCAAAATCATACGTCTGGAACTTCTTCCAGACGTCTTAAACAGTGGATCAGAGAATTACCTGTTCAGCGTGGTTTCCCAGACGTCCAGAAGTCTGCGGGGACGTCTGTCCTATCTCCAAGACGTCCGATGGTCACCCCGGACGTCTGGAGGTCACTCCCGCCGTCTGGTACAACTTCCAGACGTCTGATTCGCAAAGGATGGCGAATCAGCGAACCTGCGCACAGCCAACTACCTCCCTTAGTACGGTCGGTCGATAGGAAGGAAGAAGAAAGCGGAATACACACCTTTCAGACGTCGGTATGAGCTACCAGACGTCGTCCTTGCCGTCTGCCTATCAACCCAGACGTCTGATTCTGGAAATTTTTCCAGAATCAGGGCGCGACCCGGACTCTGCTCGCGACGCCGCCCGCGTCGCACCTCGCGCTCCTGCTGCTCAGACTGCAGCAGGTCCCTCTCCGCGTCGTTCCGCGCCCCCTGCGCCCTCCACCGGCCGGCCAAGCCGCTCCGGCGAGCTCGCCCTCACGGCAGAGCTCCGCCCTCGCACGCCGCGCCTCCGCGCTCACTGCGGCCGCCGCTGCAGCCCTCGCGCTCGCTCGCTCTCGCGCACAGGAAGGAGAAGAAGGAGGAGACGGTGGAGACGGGAGGGGAGGGTGGCCCCTTTTAACGCCGCGCGGAGAGGAGAGAGAGAAGGTGCGGCAGGAGTCTGCAGCCACAGAAGAAAAAGAGGGAAAACGAATATGCGGTCTGCGCGCGCAGGCGCGCAGACGAATCGCGGGTGTGGACGATAACGGTTTTTCAGACGTCTGTAAACCATCCCAGACATCTGTCAGGACGTCTGGATGTGATCCCAGACGTCTGGTCAGACGTCTAGGCCACCTCCCAGACGTCTTAAAATACGTCCGGGGCACGCGTTCGTAACACGGCCATTCCTCCCAATCTCCCTCATCCTCCGTCTGCAAAACCAGCAGTGGATTCGTCTTCTTCCGCGTCGCGCCATACCAGCAGGAGCTCCCTAACCTCTGTCATCATTGCCGTTACCACCCACCGGAGCATCTTCTTACCCGACGCTGACGTACCCCGTCGGATTTAGCCGATCTTGAGTCCGTTGGACTCCGTTCGTCGTTCTGAATCCATCCGTGCGGTCCGATTGCTCATCTGAGGCCTGCTTTGACAAATGCTTTACACAAATGGCCATTAATACAGTTTATAAGCAATCTTGGTACTTGATGCATGCAATGCTCCTATTCTACTTATGTTGTGCCTTTTATTCTAAAGATGGGCCATATTCAACCTAATTACTACCCCCTTGTGTGGTGTTATCATTTAGTTAATTTAGCATCCTAGGTTAATTCCCTTTTCCCAAAAACCCAAAAAGACCCTTGACACCGTCAATCACCCTCGCCTTCCCCGTCTCCGGTCACTCCTCCGACGAGGCATCCCCGCTGCTACACCCCTCCATCCGCCTCGCCAACCACCTCATAAGCTTCACCATGACTTATCCATCAAAACTTCTCTCCTATTACGCCGATTCCACCTCCCAAACTTCCCACCGAACAATGCACCTTCACGCTGCCTTCTTCATCACCGACCACCCTCTACATGCCGCCATCCTCCACAAGACAGTCACCATCACCTTCGTTGTGCTACGGCGAAGCTAAGGAGCCATTTAACTGGGGCCTTCGAGCCTGTATTCGTGTTCCAAGTCTTCGTCGGTTTGCCGCTGCTACAGCCACCATCCCCTACCACAACCGAGCTGCTCCGACGTCAAGACGACTTAGTGCTACTCTCAATCGATGCGGCTATGTCCCAGGATCTGCTCCAGGTCTTGGATTAAAGACCTCAAGCTGCAACCGCTACCAATTGAAGAAGAATTCCAGCTGCTGTATTCACGCAAAGAGGCTTCGTGGGATAGTCCCACATTGGGTGCGGAAGAACACCAAACAACGCAGAAATTGAAAAAGCGTTGAGGGCTTATCACCTCAACACTTGGGGGGTGAGGTCCCCCACTAACCTCACATGCCTCGCCCGTGATATCTTGCTCGCGGGCCCGGTCCAACCCGTATACTTGCCTATGCCCACGCACACCTTGGCTGCTACCCCACTATAGGCAGCCTTGGTCCTAGGTGTGCTCTGATCTGATACCCGAATACCCGGTACTATGCATGGCCCTTTGAAGGTGAGAAAGAGGATAAGGAAAAGAGAGAGAGAGCGTGGGGTTAAGGGGGGCTTTGCTCTGTTGTGTAATGGCTAACACTTAGCCGCATCTGAAGAAGAGCAAGGAGAGCTGAAGGGAGAAGAAGAGATAGAAGACAAAGAAGAAGAGAAGGCTTGTGCTTGCCTTCTGTTAAGACGTATGATTGCTAAGCCTATCATCTGAGGCACTGTAGCATTCAAGCTACTGTTGGTTTATTTGAGATAGGTGATGATTGAATGTATGCTTAAACTTTAGAGGATATAAGTGGTGATTCAAATCACCATTGTATTTTATTCTTTTTTCTTGAGATACATTGGATTTCATTGAATAACTAATGTTACAGGTTATTATTCATTGAAAATCTATACTTTGCTCAATTTCTTGTACTCATTTATATTATATGTTGATATTAGCACATGAATGCAATAGTTGCTCCTAGGAAACGACGTCGGACTTCATTTCTGACATTCGAGTTATAAATTTTATCTATTGTTCGAGCTCTTTTTGAGGAATTATTACTACACGAAACACATCTTTTAAATCCCCTCAATAGCAGATAAACAATGGCTCTAGAAAGAGATCCAAGGAGCTTACCCAGCGGATGCCTGATCAAGTGATCAAATGGCTTATTTGAGAATTCAGGACATCTAGTTAGAGGGTTTGTCGTCAGTTACCGTAACCAATCTTTCCTAAAATTGAGTCTGAAGTGAGCTAGGACATCTAGTCTAGATATTAGTTGTCTAATAGGACATCTGATCATTTTGTTGGACATATGATATTAAAATCATTTTAGAATTCGAGCTTCTGACATAAGATTTAGGCTTCTAAAGTCTAATGGGTAGTTATAAGTCGTCTGATAATTAAATAAGATGTCTAATGGACCGATAGGATGTTTGATAATAAGGTTACCCATCCAATAACCTAAGGTGAACATTGAGCTGCCAATGGTCACTACAGGAGATGTCTGGTGAATAGATTGGCCATCTGATGATAAGTTTTCAGACATTTGATAAAGGTATTAAACGTCTGATTGAGCATACTGATTTTTGTTTTGGATTTCTAGTTTGATTCTATATTTTGCCCAAGTATCTGGGATCTATGTAAGCGTAACTTAGGACTACACTACCATGCTTGGTCTCTTTACAACATGCCTAAATAAAGAAAATGAAAATACAACAATAAAGATACAACAACAAAAGATCTAAATAACCATCTTCTTCTAGCTCTTCGACCTTCTTGACTATCAACTATGTAAAGACTTGTCCCACTTTTAACCCTTTAAGACGTCTGGAGTGTCGGTCAGACGTCTGGACCCTTTCCTGGACATCTGGAAATGAAATTTCTGTACGCGTATTGCGCCCTATGCGCGCAGCGTGCAGGACCTTTTCTCTCTCTCCTTTCTTCTCCTTCCTACCCAAACCCTAAACCCCCCACAGCCCCTATAAAAAGCCACCCTCCTCTCCTCTCCACTCCACACACCACCATCTCCACCTTTAGAGCGCGGCGGAGCGGCGAGAGGAGGCGAGCGAGGGAACGTGTGAGAGAGAGGAGGCGAGTGCGGGAGGAGGAGAGGCCAAGGTCGGGAGCTTCGGTGGAAGCTCGTCGGAGCTCGCACGGCCACCGCGGTGCATGCGGGAGGAGGAGGGAGTCCGGAGCGACATCCTCGACCACCTGCAACAGTTGGAGCTATGGCGGAGCGTGGCAAGGAGTGCTGGGAGTGCGTTCTGATACTAGAATTTTTCCAGTATCATACGTCTGGAGTGAAGTCCAGACGACTGGTTGAGCATCTGGATGTCTGGAGTCAAGACCAGACGTCTGAAAACATCTTTAAGGCGAAGGTACGTTCTTTTCGCAGTTACGGTCATGTAGGCCGCACGGCAGAAGATATGCCGGCCTGATTTTGGGGTGGTTGCTCTGTCGTACGCAGGAGCAGTCTTGGGAAGGTACGCGGAAAGCCCTCCCATGCACTTTTGGACATCTGATCAGCTTACCAGACGACTGGAGGTGCTTCCAGACAATTAGAGGACTAGTCCGACGTCTAGAACTACTTTCAAATGGTCGCAGAGGAGTCTTAGATATTTGACGACACCGCAGGAACTTGAGGTGAGATTCTGTAAGTTTTAAGACATTTGGACTTGTTTCCAGACGTCTGATTTGTTCAGTAGATATGTTTTTGACCCGTTTAGGGTCTAATCGGGATCCGTTTTACGCAAACGAAGTATCCGTAGTTTCCTTGCAAGTTTCTCTACGTACTAGAATCCTTTATACATTGTTCTGAATCTTCTTTTATGGTGTATTCCCTGGTTTAGGTTTTTGGCCTGCTACATATTTGGGGCTCGTAAAGACGCCTGGATCAGTGGTTCGAGCCCCCATTACTCCTGGATTGTCTGGTAGAGTGGTCTACTCCTATTAATCTTATTAAATAAGAATATATCTATGGATGTAGCCAATTGGAAACCTAGGATGTGGCATGAATCCTAGGACAGAGAAATGAATAAACCAATTGTACTGCATGATTGTATTTGTATACATGATTAAGTTAAACTGCTAGCAATTTCTTATAATAAAGTTGTGAGCTGCCTATTAGAACACGAGCTGCCTGTATGTAAATGAGAACTGAATTATGAATGATGGAATCTGGATTGGAATAATGTGGTGAACATGAATATGAACCCTATGGGGAATTAGGAGTAGAGCTCCTGTGGTTAGATGGAAAATATGGAATGTAGACGAGAAGTGTGCTGGCCCTTGAGTATGTGGTACCAAGGAGAGCGTCTGTCCACTTTTTGTGTAGAGTGGAGCTAGCCGCCCTTGGGTTGTGACCTGGGGTTAGGATTGGCCACTCTGCACCGACTTCTATTGGCCCTCGTGTACACGGTACCGAGGCGAGCTACTAGTGTAGGGCGGGGGATGGCCACCCCACGGGGCCCGGGGTTTAGCTAACCACCCTACACCGACTTGTTAGGCCCTCTGGGCAAACTGGGGTAGTCATACAAGGGTATGCGGACTGTAGAGGGGCGAGACCCCTGTTTGGTTCTGAGGGGCTAGACCTTGTTTCTGAGAGAGCTAGGCCCTATACTATTTCGTGCTGTACTTTGGGCGTACTTGCTAACGGAAATGACTGACCGCATGTCAGTGCGGGATAGCTACCCGTGTGTTTATCACGCGTGTTGTAGTCACCGCTACATCTTGATAGTGAGCTTGGGGTGGTTGGCTAGGTGTAGGACTACCACGGGGGACTCTCTCGGCCAGGAAAGCACCACATGTACCTTCTACTCTTCGGAAAAGACTGCAATTAAGATCGTTCTCACGAGGAACATGCCAGATCAAGAAAATCTGAAAGTTTGAGGAAAAGGGGTGAAAAGGAAATGCATATGAAATAAAATAACTAGAAAAAAGAATTAAACTTGCTGCTTTTACTGCTTTAGTTAGTATAGATACCACTCTACTTAGCGTTTGCTAGCTCTGTCTTTTTCATAATACTGTTTAGGTCCAGGAGTTGAGCAGCTCGAGCTTCCAGCTGCGGAGGGTGCTGGGCCCAGTCGAGCCCAATCGTAGTTTTTCTGCACTTCTTGTTGTACCCCTTTACTGTTGTAGTGAGTTTCAGACTTTTAGCTATTGTTGTTACTGTTACTTTCATTTCAGTTGTCCTTGTTATTTTGGTGGTATGTATTGGAACAACAGTTTTACTTTACTGCTTTGTCATTTTTACTGCTTAATTATATTGCATATGTGAATGTGATTTATTTTCTTACTTTTGGTTATTTATTGTTGGACAATTGGGTCTTGGGATTAGTCGAGGCGAGCCGATCTCGGGTCCTGTAGGGATCTGAGAATCAGGTCATAATAAGATGGCATCAGAGCAAGGTCGTCCCGAGAAATGAATCAACTGGCTTGAGAATAATCATTCACGTGCATGTAACTAAGGTAGCCACCACAACGTATTGCTTTGATATATGTTCTGAGTCCTTTTCTGAAGAAATTCGATAGCATTGACTCTTTTGTTCTGTCTTTCGCGTCTCCTTGCAGGAGATGCCTCGTCGGGGAGTTCTCGAGGCGGGCTGCGGTCGCGGCCGTGGACGAGATCGGAGGGGCAGATGTGCAGGGCTTGAGGTGCCAGTTGACCCACCTCTTTTCCCAGGTGTTTAGGCTCAGGATCTCACCTAGCTGATTAGAGACATAGTGTGAGAGGAGCTCCACCAGCCTCCACAGGCACCTCTCCCTGAGGACGTGGAGGGGGAGTCCTTGGTGGGACAGAGAGACCGCTGCAACGCCAGACGAGCAGGAGGGGGAGGGGGTAGTCCTCCACTGCCCCCACCGCACTCAGACACTTCCAAGCACGAGCCCTCCTTGTCTGGAGGCATGCCCATTCCCCCACTGCAGCTGCACCACGAGCTTTTTGTACAATTCCGAAAGCTGAAGCCCCGCTCCTTCAAGGGGGATGAGGACTCGTCTGAGGCAGAGAACTGGCTGGAGTAGATAGAGAAGGTGTTTGGCACCCTTCTCCCTCCTACGGAGTGTCGCATGGCCTTTGCCACGTACCAGCTAAGGAGCGCGGCACACAGGTGGTGGAGGGCAGTTAGAGGCTAGGAGAGGGGAGAGCCAACGTGGGACTAGTTCGTGACCCTCTTCTGCGAGTAGTACTTCCTGCAGACTTTGCAGGATCAAAGGAGACGGGAGTTCCACACTCTCCGCCAGGGGACAACGACTGTCAGCGCGTATCGTACGCGCTTTCTGGAGCTGTCACGTTTTGCTTCGATAGCCATAGCTACAAAGGAGGAGCACCTATGGAGGTTCACTGAGGGGTTCCAACCTGCTATTCGGGGGTATGTCAAACCCTTGAAGCTGCCCACCTTCTCAAGAGTGGTGGAGGCCGCCATAACCTACGAGGAGACCAACCCGGCTACGCGAGACACCGACAGCGGACGGAAGAGGCCCTACCAGCCAGAGTACTCTCAGGGCCGTCGAAAGAGGAGTTACGCAGCACCCGCAGGAGAGCCGTCTCGTTTTGCGAGGTCGTCAGTGGCCTTTGGGGGCCCCAGACAGGGGCCAGCAGCCAGCACTGGACCCCCGCCCATCCGTCAGTAGGGACATACCGAGAAAGGGAGTCGAGTTCCGTTCATCTCTCCCTCTCGCGTAATCTCTCTCCTCGCTCCCGATTTCTCTCCCTCCCTCTCTCTCTTACACTCTCTCTCTTGCACCCCTCTCTTACACACTCTCTCATGCTCCCCTCTCTCATACTCTCTCTCTTGTCCTCTCTGTTGCACTTTCTCTTTTCTCTCTTTCTTTCTTAGGTTGTATCTCTCCCTTTCCTTTTGTCTCTCTCAATTTCTTTCTCCCCTTAGTCAAGTACCCACTCATACATAAAAAACATGCACACAACTCATGTAGTACACATAGACCACTTGTAACGACCCGGTTCCCGAGTCCCTATGAGACACGAGAACCGGACCGACTCGACTAATCCCAAGACCTAGTCGTCCAACGAGGAAGTAACCAAAAGAGCAGTAAAATAACCCACATTCAGCATGAATATAACTAACAGTAAGAAAGTACAGCAGTAAGGAAAGAAACTACTACAGTAGATACCACCACAACAGTAGAACAACATTTATCATATAACAAGAACTGCAGGTAAAGAAAGTACAGCGGAAACAAAAACTACTCACTAGAACAGAAACAAAAGAGGTACAAAAGACGGTGGTAAACTCTACTGGACCCTACTCGGCCCAGCGTCCTCTGCAGCCGCCGACCCTGGCTGCTCAACACCTGGTCCTGAAAAAGGTAACGAGTGCAACACGTCAACAAAACGCTGAGTAGAGTGGCAAACTAACTAAAAGCAACAGTAGAGTGTACAGTAGCTGTTATGTTCTATTACTTCCTTTATTCACATCTTTCAATTTTCTCACTATTTCATTTATTTCTCAGATCCTTTACTTGATCTCGAATGTCCTCGTGGGAACGATCTTGATTGCAATCTTTTCCAAAAGTAGAAGTAGCACGTGGTGCTCTCCTGGCCGGGAGAGTCCCCCGTGGTGATCTTACCCTCAGTCAACCACCCAAGGTCACTGACAGACGTAACGGTGACTACGGCACGCGCGATAAACGCACAGGTAGCTAGCCCGCACTGGCACGTGGTCAGTCGTTTCCGTTAACGGGTGCGCCCAAAGCACAGCACGGAACCAGGGCAGAGCCCTCTAAGTAACAGGGGTCCAACCCCTCCACAGTAACCAAACCGGGGCCTTGCCCCTCCACAGTCCGCGCACCCTCGCCTGACTACCCTGGTTTGCCCTAGTGGGTCTAACAAGTCGGTGAAGGAGGCTAGCAGAACCCCGGGGCCCGTGGGGTAGCTAGTACTCTCCTAACACTAGTAGCTCTCCTCGGTACTACGTACACGAGGGCCAACAAGTCGGTACAGAGCGGCCAATCCTAACCCCGAGTCCCTGGGGTGGCTGGCCCCACTCTGCACTAAATAGGTACAGGTACTTCCCTTGGTACTGCGTACCCAAGAGACAGTACAAACTACATCTCAGTTCCATTCATTTTTCTTTCCAGGAGTTCCACTCCTAATTCCCCGTAGGGTTCCAACTCTTTATCTCAGAACATCATATGTTTCACTTTCCAGTTTCACGTTCTCACAATCCATGATCTCAATCATGTTTCTTTATTCATAACAGGCAGCTGTTAATTCAATTTACAGGCAGCTTTATATTCCTTTCCATTTTTCCAAGATTGCAGTATTATACATTCCACTAGTTTTTCCATCCTAGGGTTCATGCCACATCCTAGGATCTAGCATACAACTAGTTTTCCAGCCCTAGGATTCATGCATCACCTAGGAGCTATCATTCCATACATTTCTCATTCCTAGGATTCATGCAATGTCCTAGATTCTAGTTATGGTTCCATACTTTAACAGATTTTAATAATAAACTTAAGCCACTCTACCAGGTACAACGGGAGTAATGGGGGCGTGATCGGGAATCCCGCGTGCCTCCACGACTCCCAAGACTGCAACTGAACGAGGTCCTATCACAAGGATCAAACACAAAGAGTGTCTCAAAACAGTGTATAGCTACTGTAGACGGGTAGAGGAATTAATTTTGAAAAGAACGCAACTCGAATCGCGGAAAACGGAGCCCGAACGGGCCCTAAACGGGTTGAAAAAGACGATACTGTGCAAAATCAGACGTCTGGAACTTATTCCAGACATCTTAAACAGTGGATCAGAGAATTACCTGTCCAGCGTGGTTTCCCAGACGTCCAGAAGTATGCGGGGACGTCTGTCCTATCTCCCAGACGTCCGATGGTCACCCCGGACATCTGGAGGTCACTCCCACCGTCTGGTACAACTTCCAGACGTCTGATTCGCAAAGGATGGCGAATCAGCGAACCTGCGCACAGCCAACTGCCTCCCTCAGTACGGTCGGTCGACAGGAAGGAAGAAGAAAGCGGAATACACACCTTTCAGACGTCTGTATGAGCTACAAGACGTCGTCCTCGCCGTCTACCTATCAACCCAGACGTCTGATTCTGGAAATTTTTCCAGAATCGGGGCGCTACTCGGCCTCCGCTCGCGACGCCGCCCGCGTCGCACCTCGTGCGCCTGCTGCTCAGACTGCAGCAGGTCCCTCTCCGCGTCGTTCCGCGCCCCCTGCGCCCTCCGCTGGCCGGCCAAGCCGCTCCGGCGAGCTCACCCTCACGGCAGAGCTCCGCTCTCGCATGCCGCACCTCCTCCGCGCTCACTGCGGCCGTCGCTGCCGCCCTCGCGCTCACGCTCTGGCTGAAGGAGAAGGGAAAGGAGATGGTGGTGACGGAGTGAGGGGAGGCGTGCCCTTTTAAGGCCACGCGAGGAGGAGGGAGAGACGCGGCAGAGCGTCTGCAGCCGCAGAGAATATCGGATATTCGCGGGCCTGCGCGCTGAGGCGCGCAGACGAAGACTTGTGCCAGAATAACTGATTTCCAGACGTCTGGAAACGATCCCAGACGTCTGACCAGACATCTGGGGCACGCGTCTGGGGCACGCGCTCATTACACCACTCAAATATTCCTTGATTCCGTCCTCTCAATCACAAGCACACACATACATATACTTCCCCTTCCTCCCTTTATTGTTTTATTATTTTTATTGTTGTAAAATGCTCTTATCATCATTCAATTTGATTTTGTAACATGACTTCCACATACTTATAATCTAATGTAATTCTGAAATTTCATGATTATCGGTTCCATCCATGGTAAAGATGAGCACTATAACTCGTCTGAGGCCAAAGATCCCCATGCACATTGTGCTTGATGTCTTTATGCATATCAATGCATACTAGGGGAAGATTGATCTTCTACATGTAGGTTAAGGAGCATGTCAATTCTCTTGCTAGTTGGAAGCCCCATTTAATAAATTGATGATCTTTAATTTAAGAATGATAATAGTAATAAGAATAAAGTGAATTATTCTCATGGTACCTAATGTAATCATAATTAATAATCTATATGTAGTATGTATGATTTTTGGATGCCATGTATGCCTTTATATTTTTCATATAACTACCTATTTAGCTTTATTAACAATCGGTTCAAGCTTTCATAAACTATTTTTAAAGTTGAATATACTACCACTATAAAAAAAGTAACATATACCAACGAAGGAACTATAATGATGTTTAAAATACGTCGTTGTAAGTCTCTCTAAAGTGTTGCTAATTTCTTAAAATTCACCTCGAGTGCTCTCTTTGATTTTCTTTTGCACCTAAACCCTAAACCCACATGCCACTTCCCACCCCACCTCCCAACAGACTTCTCTCGAGCCCTGTCGCTCCCCACCCCACCTCCCAACAGACCCTCTCAAGCCCCATCGCCTCCCCAACCCAACACACCCACAACCCCTCCAACACGTCGATCGCCACTTTGCAGCACCTCCAACGCGTCCTTCCCTCTCGATCGTCACTTCTCATCACCTTTGACGCCTCCTCCCCCCTTGTTAGTAGGTTAGGGTTCATAGGTCGATCAGATTTCAGTGTTTGCTCAATCAATGCTTAAGATTAGGAGTCCCTCATTCGATCTTATCTCTCTTGGTCAGATCTGGTTTCTTTGCTCATTATCTCTCGTTTAATCTCTATGTCTCTCTCTCGATTTGTGTCTAATTTAGGTTGATCTCCCTTGGCCACTGACAACCTCAATCTAACATTAGGTTTTCACGATTAGCCTTTTTTTAGAGTGATTTAGTTTATGTTTAGGCACTGTATTTGATTTAGGATTAAGGCTATAAGATTAACCTTTTGTTCATGTGAGTTGTGTTCTTTCGTATGTAGGAGTATGTGAGTGAAGGTGGAGCTTGCATGAGGGCATTCGCAATCTTGACGAGGATCTTGTGTCCCCCAGACAAAGGTATCAATAGAAAATCCTCTACACAGTGACATAGATCTTCTTGATTATCTTCATTTTGTTGCTATACTAATGAAAGCACTCGTGCTTCGTTGCGAGAGAGAAACAACTTAATTTGATGTATTACGTAGTTGACTAATGTCATTGTCATACAAAAGTAAAATTTGAAATGAATTGAGCCACTCATGGTCCTCACTTTACTATTAGATATCATATGATAGGAAGTATGAACTATATGAAACTCAACTTTTTCCAATGTTAACTTCTTTACTTACATCAACTACTTTGCTCCTATCTCTACTTTATTACTTCAGTAGAGTATGGCATTCACCTCAAATCTTCCCCATAAAGAATTGTTTAATGTAGATGATGCAAGATTTTTGTTCCTTTTTTTTTATTCGACATAATGTTTTTCTTATGGTAATAAGAGAGAAAGTAGAAACTCCCAATAAATTAACTCGAAACAAAATAACATGTGCTTCATTGTGGGGGATAAGTTTCCATAGAGGAAACATGTATTAACATAATATGAAATACGTGTTTAAGAGTATCATACATACATACATACATACACACACACACACACATCCATATATATATATATATATATATATATATATATATATATATATATATATATATATATATATATAACACTTTTTGACAGATGTTTGGCCCTTCTCATATAGGTCATTGTGGTTGACTTTAATTTTGGAATGCAGCATCCTTTTGTATGGCCCAGCTTTATCATCTTCCTATTACCTTGATAATAGTAGAAAAATATCTTTCATTTTAATACTGTCATTTTATCATTTATTACACTAACAAGGAAAAAGAAAATGCAGACATATTAAGAGTATATGAAGTCCATTCTTATGAACAAAATTTCATCCAGTGTGTATCTAGGGGGCTAGAGTGAAATCTACTTCCTGCTTATACATGGAATTTATGTTATGAGCTTTGTTATTATTTTCAACTACCATTATTTGTTTCAAGTGAGGGAGTTGTGTAGAATGGAATGAAAAATGTTTCAAGATCGTATGGTCACGCAGAGAGAAAATATTACACAGATGTGAGGATTACTTCTTCGAATAAGTATAATTGACTTACATTTCATTATGTGAATTTGGGAGTCTTGGAAATAGGAAGCTTATCGAAGAGGTTTATTAAGACAATCTTTATTTCTAAGAATTAGACAATTGGCATGGTTGCTTTGATTGCATTTTATTTTTGTATAATTGGACAAGAAATTGGGGTTGGGATTAGGGGAAAACTTAGTCAAGTAGAGAAACATTACACTACCACATTTCTTGTTTACAACAACAGTTATATCGTCTCTAATGAGCCGATTGGCTCATCTCTATATTATGACCTTCTTTCAGGATGTTATGCGAAGTCATGCAACACAAACTTGCAGAACTAGGTTCTTTGCTGAACACACTAGCATTTTCCAGATCCAAAGTTTTCACATCTTTCTATTGCTTGCTATGGTAGGTGAATGTTTCTCTTCCTCAGCAGGAATGGGATTTATATCCCATGCTATAGAGATTTCACCAGGAGAGGTTGTTGATTGTTTCTGTTTGTCGATATCACATTGGACTTATGCATCAGCATCATTTCCTTTACTCCATTATACCAGAAGCTTATTTCTGCATCATCATCATCAGTTTTGTCCCAAAGTGACATAATCTGGAGGCAAATAATTCCACTTTTCAAATGATCATATCATATTTTTCTATGTACAGAGCAATAAGACATTAATCCAAATGTGATTCACCTCAAAGAAGTTGAATACTTTCATAGCCAAAATTGAACACGAAATTCTAGCCCAACATACATATCTGGACTGTTTCAGGATTAACCTATTGGAATTAGATCTTGTTACTGGCAAGGAATTCATGTGGCCAAGCCCAACTTATGCTTGGTTTTGGTTGTCATTTTTCTTGTCACTCCATCTATGGGTGCATTCTTTTCTTGGATAGTATGACCAACGATATAATGGTGCATGGCTTTGTTTGTTATGTCAGGGATCAATCATCAATCAGGAATAATCATGGCTTTGTTTGGTATGCCCAATTAGTTACTTTAATTTCAACTGCTCAAGTTTTACTTCATAGTCATCTTTCTGAGGATGTAATGACCCATGGAAGACAATAGGAAGATTACATAACGTTATGTAGTAAATCTAAATTCTGCATGTTATTTTTATCAAATCATAAAAGAAAGTTTCATGGAGTGTGCAACGCTGAGTACACAGACAAAATTGCTAAATCCAAGTAGAATTCAAAGAAAAAGAATCCTGATTATTGCAAAGGATAATAGTTGTTGGAAACTAGAATATATATCAAAATTGATTGACAATGCAAGGAGAAAAGTTGACAATATGTTAATCTTAAAGAACTATATGCTAGGTTCTTACCTTGTTGAAAATTGATGTATTTATTGGCCTAAAGAGCATATAATGATTTTAAGTTGCAATCACAATGTTTGACATATCCCTTTCTATTTTGTTTGGCCAAACTACCTGATTGGACTCTTTGTTGCAGATATCATGCAATTCACAAGCAAGTACAAGATTGGTTTGATATTGGTTTTGATCACTTTGGATGCACTTCTAGCCCACAGCAAATTGAAGTTTGCCGGGCTATCTTCCAGAAGCTTTTGGAGAATGGCTGGCTTACTGAGAACGCCATGCAGTAAGTGATTATTTCTACATAGATATCATGTTACTATGTTCAGTTATCAAACACATATGCTAATAGAGGAAAGTGGTAGGAGGTAATTGAAGAAATCTTTGTGTCTTGTTCAACACTATTAATCCACCAATTTAATGGTCATGAATTTGTCTAATTCTATTAGGCATGAATCATCCTCTTTTTTTTAAAAATAAAGTATTGAATTTTTTTTTCTCGAAAGGTAAATACTGATTTTTATATATTATGAGATTCAAAGGTTTGAGACATGTCAGGTAGTTGGGCCCATTCAAATTTTACTGAGTTTGGCAAATCGACTATTGTGGATTTATTTACTGTTAGTTCCATAACAGACCCAAAGTTCTACACCGAGCTTCTTAGAGTAAAAGGTAAACAAAATAATTGATATTAGATTGGATTTCGTTTTCCCCACAACCACTTTCTTTTTTGTTTAGGCCGATTATGGGAATCAACAAGTTATTCCCTTGAATTCCTTGCGTTCATGTCAGGATGCATTTCCAAGAATTATTTCAGTTTGGTATGAGTTAAAGAAACATTATAAAGCAATTTATTTCTTGTGACATCAACATTAGGAACATCTCATTTAAATGGAATCAATTGTCCTCCCATTTGAATTTAGTTAACAAAGTAAAAGCATATCTAATGGCATTTGAACTTAATGATCCTGGAGCATAGAGAAGATGAGTATTTTTTTGTTTAGTGTTTCATGTTGATTGTTGCTTGCTGATTTATCTATCCAATTCTAGGTACTTAAATGATGATATATATTAATGATTGGAGCTCCAAAGCTACATTTGGGGCTAGTGATGCTTATACACATACGAATAGGAAAATCTGATATCCCCACCTTTTCCAAAATCATATTTACAGTCTATGGAATTTTCTTGTTTCATTTTCCATGGAATCGGTGTTTGCACAATCAAAAAACAAATTTTGTAGTTGTCCCTAGTTGATAGTTTCTCTATGCAAATGTTAACCATCTTCTCACATGCTCTTTGACGTCTTCCATCATAACAACTAAAATTTCTTTTAACATTTTATCATACAACCTTCTTAGTTAATGTTCCCATTTCTCAAATACAATTGATTCATACGGTGCTAACCATCATGTGTTGTAGCCCAATCCTGCATTTTGTCACTTGATTATTGGTTATGCTTGTTAGGCTGGTGTGATGTCATTTTGTTTTGTATAAAAGACTAAGAGTGAGCGGAATAAGTAGACAATTAATTTGAAGATTTTAACTTGACCATTTATATTATTTCTTGTTAACTTACTTTGTGACTAGAGTTGTATCAAATCAACTCCACCATAATCAGGTCCAATAGGAAGTTCATGTAACCCTTGGTCTTAGACTTGTTATTCTAGAAGATATCCATAGGTGAGGTTGCATTATCCATTTTCCACATTAACATTCTAGTTTATTCACATCAAATCCTATATATCCAATATGCATGGATTTGAAGCTGGCAAAAGAAGGTAAATTTCAAAGTTAGAGATCCTCATTTTCTATAGAGATTTCGACCTCCTATGTAGGATTTACAAGAAGTAATTAGAATTAGGATGATATTTTTGTCATATTTCTTGTTAAATATAGAGGCATGGCATTGCTTAAGACTTGTTCTCTCCCTTCAGTTTTGCCTCTCTTGATTATTTGATCATGCCATTGATCAAGAAAGGTATATATTTCTCATGAATTTACATGAGTGCCTTGGAGAGTGATTATCATTGCATTGGCCGCATGAATACTCAAATGCCTTATCTACCGATCTAATAGATATCTAAACATCACCATCTATCATATATGGATTTCTGTTCACATTTACTTTAAATATATTGAAAGCACAATTACTATACAAAAAATTATTCTTGATGTAGCCATTTTTGCACCATTATTATTTCAAAACTATTAGGAATAACTTCAAGATTAATCATCTTTTAACCACTCTTAATTTATGAAACATGAATATCACCAGTGGTCTAGTGGTGGAATGGTACCCTCCACGATACAGACCCGTGTTCGATTTTCGACAGGTGCATCCTTTTTTGAGCATCCATTTCTTAATTTTTATGCTTCTTGAATTTCTTTACTTTAAATAAAGAAATAAGAGGTTGTTTAAGGATAATAGAATTATAAATAATCACATGGCATTAATTTCTTGTATGTTTCGTGATATGATTTTTTTGAAATGAATGTTTCGTATATGATGCAACTTGTAATTTGAAGTTTGGAAAAATGTTATATTCATCCTAGGGTTTTGGTTATTTATTATTGGTTTTTATGTCTTATTTTTTACTATTTTGAAAAGATAGATACTTAAAATTTTATTTCATTATTTATTGATTCCCTTGTAAGGAGGGTATATATACTTTTGGCTTAATAGAATAAATTTGATTTTTATTAACTCCATCAATTCCTTTATTTTTGTTATAGTATATGAAAAAATCACATTTGTGTATGTTATATAATGCAGGAAAAAAATACAGTCGATGATACCTAATGATACATCTATATATTAGCATATTAAGAAACTATGGCAACGATCACCCTAATGAAAAAAAAATTGCTATATTTGCTCACCAAAACTTCATTTCTCTATAGTGACGGTAGTACTAACATTTCTTGATGTTATCGAATATTAATTTAAACATAGAATTCTTACCTATAGCAGCGATCTTGCCAACGCTTTATATTCTTAGACTTGATAGGCTTGATCTACACTGATGAATAAAACTGTTGCTACTAGCATGAAATTCAAATTGAGCAACCTTTGGAAAGCTGACCGTTGTTGTAGGATCAAGGGCAACACCAACGGCTTTTACTGTCAGGATAGCCTACAGCAACGCCTCTTAAGAGGATGCCAAAATTGACCGTCGGAATAGGTCCCTATAGCTATAGTGACGGTATTTTGGACCTACACTGACTGTTTTTGACCGTCAGTATAGGTATAAACTGACTTCTTGTGAGATTTCAAAGATTATATATATGTATATATATTAATCACACTTGATATCCTAAATAATGGTAAATTTGTGTATTATAATATAATTTTGGTTAATGATGTCTAATTAATGCGGAAACTCTCTCTCTCCATCATGCATGTCAATGTGAATGGTAATTGACGGGATAGGTTGGAAGTTGGCCTTTGGAGGAGGTTTGGTTGGTGGATTGGAGGTTAGCTCAGATTACTATTTTGCTGTGTAACACCTAGAGGGTGCTCAAAAGTATTTATGGTAAGGTGTTGGTTTTGCTAAGAAGGTTATTTCATCTCTTCTCCCCCCCACAATCTTCGCCTCTTCATCCTTTTCCTTATCCATTTTCTTCCTCTATTATTGTAGAGACTACACAACCCCTTGAACTGGTTTCATACTTGGTATGAGAAATATATCTAGTAGATCAAAATGTGGGTCAGGTGCCGGGCACACATTTAATAAATAATAAAATATTTTCGTAACTTCTTCTAATAATGGAAATGCTTTTCTCCTTATTTCTTTGAATTAAATTGTATAATATGCGGGCTTGCATATTTCTTATTGCTTGTTTTTTTGTCTTTGATTGTGATTAATTGATTGGCCTACTGCATTAATCATAATTAAAGTACTCAAGCAAGTAGACTTGAGTAGGAAGAGCCTCAATTCTTTGCTACATTAGCCATAGGTGGACCAAGTCTTTAGTTTTGATAAAACCCTTATTGGATTGATTTATACTTCTTTTAGTTTAATTTCTTTCCAATTTTGGTTGGGTAATGATGTAAGGGCTTGGATTTCTAATGTGCTTAAAAGACTAATTAAAATCTTAATTGTTTGCCTAATGGAGAACTAAGGGCCTTCGAAAATGAGAAATCCCTTGAAATCACTAACTAATGTGTGAGAAAGGAAAGTTGAGGGGCAATTGATAACAGAACATTGGGTTTGTAGACTCTTTAAAAATGTAAGATCAAGGTGGGAGGGCTTTTCCCTAAAATTTCTACCTCACATATAACGTGAATGAAATTAAAATAAAAGAGAAGATCTCATTTTGTCTTCCTTTGCAAGCCAAAGCCACTACTCCTCTCTCCACCAGTGGAGCACTTCCCCCCTCCCTTCCCCTTGCTAGCCACTGCCTCGCTAGCAGTCGCCACCACCATTGCTGGAGAAGTTGTTGCTATCATGGCTGCTGTTGTTACTGTTGCTGCATGGAGAAAGGAAGAAGAAAAAGAGATGGAGCTACATCTTGAGGTAGGGATTTCCTCTTGATTTCCAACCTTTTGTCTCCTGTATTTAGGAAGGGTACAAGGGAGGGTTTTTGGATGTAGAAATCATGTTGGCATGAAGGTTTTAGGGTTTAGGGCTTATGGTGACCAGTATCGGTACTGGTTAGCTCAGCATCGGCCTAAAAGGGCCTCAAGTCTGGAACTGAAGGCACCTAGTACCGGTATTGGTGGTTAGTAACGGTACTGATGGGTTCAATTGGCCATGATGTGGGTACCTAGTACCGATGCTGAACATCGGTATCGATACTGGCTGGAGTTTATCGAATGGTACTGGGGGTGCTGTTATGACCTGGTTCCCGAATCCCTACAAGACCTGAGACCGGCTCGACTCGACTAATCCCAAGACCCAGTCGTCCAACAAGAAATAACCAAAAAGCAGGAAAGTAAACCACATTCACTATGCTAAGCAACTAACAGTAAAAGAGTACAACAGTAAAGAAAGTAAAGCTGCTATAGTACATATCATCACCACAACAGTAAAATAGTATTAAGGCATAGAAACGTAAAGGTACAGAAATGTAAAGGTACAGAACGTAAAAGTATAAGAGTCTGAACTCACTAAAACAAAAAGGTACTACAACAGAGGACTACAGCTACTGGGCTCTACTGGGCCCAGCATCCTCTGCAACCAGAGACTCAGGCTGCTCAACACCTGAACCTGAAAAGGGTTATGAGTACACAAAGTTAGCTAACGCTGAGTAGAGTGGCAACCAACTAACTAAAATAGTAAAAGTGAGCAGGTAACTGTCTATTCCAATTACTTTATTTTACAAGTTATTTTTTTCACCCATTGGTTTATTTTTCAGATCTCTTTCTTGATCTCGAGTGTTCCTCGTGGGAATGATCTTGATTGCAGTCTTTTCCGAAGAGTAGAAGGCACACGTGGTGCTCTCCTGGCTGGGAGAGTCCCCCGTGGTGATCCTACACCCAGTTAACCACCCCAAGGTCACGGACAGACGTAACGGTGACTACGGTATGCGCGATAAGCGCATGGGTAGCTACCTCGCACTGGCACGCGATTAGTCGTTTCCGCTAATGAGTGTGCCCAAAGTACAGCACGGAACAGTACATGGCCTAGCCCTCTCAGTACAGGGGTCTAGCCCCTCAGAACCAAACAGGGGTCTCGTCCCTCCACAGTCCGCGTACCCTCGCCTGACTACCCTGGTTTGCCCAGTGGGCCTAACAAGTCGGTGTAGGGTGGCTAGCCGAACCCCGGGCCCTGTGGGGTGGTTAGCTCTCTCCCTACACTAGTAGCTCTCCCTGGTACAGTGTACATGAGGGCCAAGAAGTCGGTGCAGAGTGGCCAATTATAACCCCGGGTCCCAACCCAAGGGCGGCTATCTCTGCTCTACACTAAACAAGAGACAGTCGCTCTCTTTGGTATTACGTACTCAAGGGCTAGCACACTTCCCCACTCACATTTCCATATCCATTTCATTTATTTCTAGGAGCTCTACTCCTAATTCCCCGTAGGGTTTATGCTCATATTTCTCATGTCATTCCATACTAGGTTTTATCATTCACATTTCCACTTTCAGGTTATACACATGCAGCTCGTATTTCCATCATTCACATTTCCATTCTCAAGTTATACACATGCAACTCGTATTCTAGTATTTAACGTATCCAACAGGTAAGGTCATATGTAACTGTTTAACTAGCATAGATAATTCATATTTCACAGGCAATTCTTGTTCATTAATAGGCAGTTGTTTTCTATCTATTCATTCAAGACTGTAATTCAATCACGCATACTGACATTTCAAGTATTTCTCATCTTAGGATTCATGCCATATCCTAGGTTCTACTCATTCATACCACACATGCATTCAGGTTTATAATTAAATTAGGGGAAGCCACTCTACCAGACAACCCAAGAGTATTGGGGGCTCGAACGGTAGGCTCACGTGCCTCAGCAAGCCCCGAACTTGCAACAGAACGAAGTCCTATAACAAGGAATAATCACAATGGAACATTCAGAACAGTATAGAAAGCCTTCTAACAAGTAGAGGAACTCACAAGGAAAACACCGATATCTTATTTACGTACAACGGACCCTAAACGGGTCAAAAATAAGGTTACTGACTCAAATCAGACGTCTGGCACAATGTCCAGATGTCTTAAAAGTGTTCAGAAACGCACCTCAGGCTCTACGTCGACCTCAGATGTCCAGGACCTCTTCTGGACCATCTGGACCCAGCTCCAGACGTCCGACCTCCTCTCCGGACGTCTAGGAGTGCTTCCAGTCGTCTGGTAAGCTGCCTAGATGTCTGAAACACATGAGAGGGCGTGTCCCGCACCTTCCCGAAGTAAATCCTGCACGCGACAGCAAAATCTCCTTAAATTAGCCACGCAAAGCGTAGCTGCGGAGCAGCCTGCATGGCCATATCCGCAAAGGGAACGTACCTTCGCGGAGATCTGTCTTTAGACGTCTGGAGTCATCTCCAGACGTCCACTCCGTCGTCTGGACGTCACTCTAGACGTCTGATTCTGGGAAAAACCTAGAACCAGAACCTCCTCTCGCCCTCCCTCGTCTGCAGCTTCGACTGCAGCAGCGTCAAGGACGACTTCTTGACGCACTCCTCCTCCTCCCGCACGTGCCAGTCCGGCCGTGCGCCCTCCGGTGAGCTCCCACACGAGCTCGCGAGCTCAAGTTCCTCCTCTCTTCACACCGCTCCTCCTCGTCGCTGCTCTCATGCTCTCTCACTCACGCTAGCTCCTCTCGCTGGGGTGGAGAGGAAGAGAAGAAGGGCTGATGGTGGAGTGGGGTGAACGAGAGGGGAAGAGGGGTTTATAAAGATGGTGTGTTAGGGTTCGCTGGAGGAGGGGAGAGAGAAGGGGAGAAAAAAAAGAGGGTATTGTTTGCACGCAACCCGTGCCCAGACACGAAGCTCGTACCCAAGAATTTTGATTTCCAGACGTCTGGGAAGGTGTCTAAATGTCTGACCAGACGTCTGACCGACAGTTCAGACGTCTTAAAAGGCTCAGGACAAAACGGGTCTTAACAGGTGCCTAGTACTGATACTAAAGCTTAGCACCGGTACTGGCTGGCTTGGTTAATGATGTACTGTGGGTGCCCAATATCAATGCTAAAGCTTAGTACTGGTACTGGAACACTATAGCCTGGTTGGGATAGTGATTGCCCAACATCGGTATTTAAGCTCAGTATCAGTACTGGTGCACATGCTCCACCTTGTTTGAGCCATTGAGGCATGGAACTCATGAGCTCTCTAAGAATATGATTAAAACTGGATTTAATCCATCTAAGTAAAGGTTCGAATCGTAAATGTTGAACCTTTTAATGACTCAGTTAGAGTCTATTAAATGGAAATGCTTAGATCTTAAGATCTTAGGTAAAAACCCCGGTGATCCAATAAGTCTATAGGGTTGCCTAGTTTGGTACCGATCAAGGGAAAATGACTAAGGAGCGACTAGGTCAAATAGATGAGCTCGTAGGGTGAGGCGTCGGGACCTTGTGAATGGTGAGTTCACCGTCGTGGGTTAAATGACTGGCGTTTGGGTAGCTATAGGCTACCAGAGTCCAACCTTGGAACTAGAGTAGTTTCTGGTTGGGGAATTTCCAAGTACTGTCATGGAGATGAGGCCCAAGGTATGTCTGCAGTCCGAGTCTACGAGTGGCGCCTTGAGATCTTGTGTGGAATAGCTTTCCAAGGATCTCAGGTATTATAGCTCGAGCGATCTTGTGTGGAACAGATTTCTAGGGATCTCAAGTGATGGGAATTGTGAGGATCTTGTCTGGAAAAGCCTTCCAGGGATATAGACAAACAAAGTGTGCGTAAGGTCGCGTGTGGAATAGCCTTCTAGTAATCTTATGCAACGATGTAGGGGATCTTGTGTGGAATAGCTTTCTATGGATCATGAGGGTGAAGCGAGATGCTATGTGCTCGAGGATGTCTTGTGTGGAATAACTTTCCAGGGATTTCGAGTACAATCAACACGTTGGTGACCGGAGTGGGTATCCTTTGTCTGGTGGACATAAGAGCTTTAATCTCTCTGAAGGCCAAGGAGTGGTTATTGTACAAGTGTACCATTGGAGAGAGTACATCAAGATCTCCTTCAGTAGGAAGGGTTGATTTATTACTTTAGGGATTGGAGTGGCAAGTAACAAGATCTTCGATTACTAGGATAGTTATGTTAGAACATGTAGCATTAACCAACGAGAACGATTAAAGGGATTGGACCATGGTGGTTAATAAGGTTTAACCAGGTTAGGAATTGGAACCTGGGGTTTTGGGTGTAGGCTAGGGATCTAGTCATCTGGTGAAACTTTACAGTACCCTATGTTTTATTGAGATACAGTAGTTGTTTATTTCCTACTAAGTTGATTGGCTTATCCTTATTTTGTGACCTATCTTCAGGTGTTGCCGTCGTGCGTTGACAAGCAAGATTAGTTGCAGTGTAGGATTTGTCGGGTGATGGTTGCAGGTAGCCTTTATGCTTTGATTTTACGGTGGTTTTCTATTTTACATGCTTGCTTGGTGCATGTTTAGTTTGTGCTAGGATTTATCATTTATGTGCCATGTATTCGATGTTTTCCTCCACTTTATGGATTAATGGAACTCTTGGTAGCTCAACCTTGTTTGGTGCAACTTAAATTCAATAAACCATCGCCTCTTCTATTGCCATTCCTGGAACTTCGACCCTTGTTGGGGGCCTAGGTTTTTAGGGCATGACAATCTACGGTGGTATCAAAGCATGCACTTTACAGGAAGTTTGCATGCTATAGTTATTATAGGGCTACGATCGGATTTTGTTGTGATCAAGTAGTGATGGCACATATTTGATTTGCTTGATGTGTTGTAGGATGCCTCTGAAAATGAAGCATTCCCAAGGTGGTAATAGGAACCCCACGGATCCTGTTGCAGTAAGCTACCTGTAGTGTTATGACCCGATTCCCGAATCCCTACGAAACACGAGAATCGGACCGACTCGACTGATCCCAAGACCCAGTCATCCAACGAGAAAGTAACCAAAATAGCAGTAAAATAAACCGCATTCACCATGTATATAACTAGCAGTAACAAAAGTACAGCAGTAAAGAAAAGAACTACTACAGTACACACCACCACAACAGTAGAGAAATAAACAGGTACATAAACATGATGCTTACAATAAAAGAGTACAGTGGTAACAGAAAAATACTCACTACAACAGAAGAAACGATACAGTAGGTACTACACAAGTAAAACTACTGAGCTCTATTAGGCTCAGCTCCCTCTGTAACCGCCGGCTCTGGTTGCTCAAACCTGGTCCTGAAAAGGTGACACGTCAGCGAAACGCTGAGTAGAGTGGCAACCAAAAGCTAAGAAAAACAGTAAGGTGGACAGTAGCTATTATTTTTAATCTCTTTCGTTATTCTCCCATTTACTCATTCTTGAATTATTCCTCGGAACTTTTTCTTGATCTCGAATGTTCCTCGTGGGAACGATCTTGATTGCAGTCTTTTATGAAAAGTAGAAGTAGCACGTGATGCTCTCCTAGCTGGGAGAGTCCCCCGTGGTGGTCCTACCCTCAGTCAACCACCCCAAGGTCACTGACAGACGTAACGGTGACTACGGCACGCGCGATAAACGCACGGGTAGCTACCCCGCACTGGCACACTGTCAGTCGTTTTCGTTAACGGGTGCGCCCCAAAGCACAGCACGGAACCAGTATAGGGCAGAGCCCTCTCAGTAACAGGGGTCCAGCCCCTCCACAGTAACCAAACAGGGGTCTTGCCCATTCATAGTCCACGCACACTCGCCTGACTACCCTGGTTTGCCCAATGGGCCTAACAAGTCGGTGTAGGAGGGCTAGCAGAACCCCGGGGCCCGTGGGGTGGCTAGTGCTCTCCCTACACTAGTAGCTCTCCCCGGTACTGTGTACGTGAGGGCCAAAACTCAGTACAAAGTGGCCAGACCTAACCCTGGGTCCTTAGGGCGGCTAGCTCCGCTTTGCACTAAACAGGGGGACAATCACTCTCCTTGGTACTCCGTATTCAAGGGTCAGCTCACTTCCCCAATTCTATTCCATTCACCTCTCAGGAGCTCTACTCCTAATTCCCCGTAGGGTTCATGCTCATATTTCTTTAACTTAGCCAATTTAGGTTTCATCATTTCAGCTTTATATTCATATAGCCCATGTTCTCAACAGTTAATATCCATTCATAAACAAGTAACTATTATCCAATTACAGGCAATTATCATTTTTCTTTCTACTTTTCCAAGACTGCAATTTATATATTCACGACATTTGTTTTGGTGTTTCTATCCCTAGGATTCATGCCACACCCTAGGATCTATCATTCAATTTAGTTTTCCAGTCCTAGGATTCATGCCATACCCTAGGATCTATCATTCAATCTAGTTTTCCAGTCCTAGGATTCATGGCATACCCTAGGATCTATCGTTCAATCTAGTTTTCCAATCCTAGGGTTCATGCCACACCTTAGAATCTATTAATTATTTCACAAGTGTATAAATGTTGGTATATAATTAAAGGGAGCCACTCTACCTGCAAAATCGAGAGTACTGGGGGCGTGATTGGCAAGGCCGCGCGCCTCTGCAACCCCCAGAGCCGCAACGGAATGGGGTCCTAACACAAGGATCAATTACAAGGAGCTACTCAGAACATGATACAAATACTGTAAACAGGTAGAGGAACTAATTTTGAGATGAGTGAAACTTGAAACGTGGAAAACGGACTTCGAACGGACCTTAAACAGGTCGAAAACGACAAGTCTTCCCAAAATCAGACGTCGAGAACATCTTCCAGACGTCTTAAACGACGGTTCAGGTCATACATTGTTCTTGCGCGGTCCTTCAGACATCCAGAATCCCGCTGAACCGTCTGGACTTAGTTTCCAGACGTCCAACTGTCACTCCCGATGTCTAGAGACCCTCTCCGCCGTCTGGTGCTGTGCCTAGATGTCCAATCTGTGTGGGAGGGCGTGCCCTTGTGCCTTCCCGAACGAGAGCTGCATGCGTACGCAACCGTCCTTCAACACGAAGACGAGGTAGAACCCTTCGACGGAATGGCTGCATGGCCGTACACGCGAAAGAAGGGAAGGAAAATATCATACCTTTCAGACGTCTGGACCTTCCTCCAGACGTCTCATGCGTTGTCTGGACGTAGGTCCAGACGTCTGATTCTGGGAAATTTTCCCAGAATCAGGATCTCCTCGCCCTCCGCCTGCTGCGCATAGCCGTGCCGTGCCGCGCTCGCCTACTGCCTGAGCTGCAGCAGCACCTCCCCAGCGCCACCCTCCTGCTGCGCGCCCACCGGCCGGCCCTGGCTGCTCTGGCGAGCTCGCACCCTAGCTCTAACTCCCTCCCTCTCGTTGCAACCCCTCCTCCCCGCGCACTCACGGCAGCGGCTGTGGCCCTCGCCCGCTCACCCTCACGCTAACAGGAAGAAGGAGAAGAAGGCGGTGGAGTGATGGTGAGGGAGAGGAGAGGGGGAGTATTTGAAGGCACAGTGGGGAGAGAGAGAGAAGGAAGGCTGCGCCTGCAAGATGGGGAGGAAATAGAGAGAAGAAAGGAGGGCGGCAGTTCAGTTTGCGCGTGCATGCGCGCAGACGCGAAACCATACGCCGAAAAAATTAATTTTCAGACGTCTGGGAAGGCTTCCAGACGTTTGGACCAATTCCCAGACATCTTAAACGATGTTTGATGCCGGGGTCATAACATGTAGGGTATAATGAAACATATGTAGGGGACAATGTAGAATTTGTTGGAGGGCATGAACAAAATTGTTTCAGCTACAAGAAGGCATGGAGCTAGCGAAAGTGGCGGAGGGAAAAATAATCCCCCACTTAAGGGTGGAAGTGGTCAGGATCAATCGACTCCCTTAGTCATAACGAAGAGGGCGGAGTTTGAACAATTATGGAAGCTAAAGCCACCTACTTTCTCGGGAGCTGGTTTTCCATCTATAGTCGAGGATTGGATTTTGAAGATCAAGAAGATTTTTGACGCTCTCCAGGTGGGAGGAGAACATAAGGTGTAGTTGGCTACGTTCCAACTTAAAGGTATTGCAAAACGATGATCGGCCATAGTGCAAGTTTTTGTGCCATCGCCAATGACTTGGGACGAGTTTTTGAAGATGTTTAGTGATTAGTTCTATCTGCAAGAATGGAAGGCTCAAAAAAGGGATGAATTTATAAATTTCCAATAGGGTCAAATGACTGTGACAAAGTACAAGGTTAAGTTCATGGAACTACTTCACTTTGCTAGGAAATCATTTGTGAATGAAGAGGAACAAATTTGGTGGTTTACTTGGAGATTAAGAGATGATTTGAGAATGCAACTACTTGGGATGCAAATGACTAGTCTGACTAAGACAACTGAGAGAGTTATGGTAGTCAAAAGGATGATGATAGTGATCTAGTAGTGAGATCAAACCTAGTAATCACTCCTTGGGTCGGGAGGACCTACTCGTTGGAACAATTGCTAATCTCAATGATACAACTCGATGATGATAGACTTCCAGACGATAGAGTAGAAATTGGTGGAACAGGTGCAAAGCTTTGGTGTGGATAACATCTCGTTTATTACAAGTTAACTACCTAAGAGGAGGGGTCGGGCCAACTTGGGAAAGAATCATTCCTGACCGTGCAGTACTCCAAAGTTGTGTTAAGTGTAGGAAACTTGGACATTTAAAGAAGGATTGTCTCATGAGGGGACAAGTGGTAGCCCTGATAGCAGGACACTAGGGTAGAGGGGATGATGGACTGGGATCCTTTACGCTGAATGGATGGGAGATTCAAGTCGTCCCTTTCATTACCCCGGACAAGGGACTTGCTGCAACTAAAGGAAAGGAGGTGATGGGTGCCCCTACCGCAGATGACGACCCTGATGTTTGAGCCTGGTTGGTAGGCTTAAGGAAAGTTCTAGTTTTTTGATGTATTGGTTTAGATGTGAACTCCCACTTTTTGAGTTCTTTTGCAACTTGAGGGAGGATATCCAATATGTTGTAATGGTTATGACTGTATGTAAGTAATGTTATGTTGCTTTCATATTCATGGCTTGTTCTTTTGTCTTGTTATGACATTGATTGACTAAAGTTATTTGTAGTTATGTAACTATTTGAACTTACACCTGATTGTCTTGTCTAATTTCAAGGATGAAATCCTTTTTAAGGAGGGTAGGGTATAAGGGTTTGGATTTCTAATATGTTTAATGGGCTAATTAAAATCTTAATTATTTGCCAATTGGAGAACTAAGGACCTTAGGAAATGAGAAATCCTTTGAAATCACAAACTAATGCATGTGAGAAAGGAAAGTTGAGGGTTAATTGGTAATAAAACTTTGGGTATGTAGAATCTTTAAAAATGTAAGATTGAGGTGAAAGGGCTTTTCCATAAAATTTCTACCCCATATATAAGGTGAATGAAATTAAATTAAAAGAGAAAATCTCATTTTATCTTCCATTGCAAGCCAAAGCTACTCCTCCTCTCTCCACCAATGGAGCACTTCCCCCCTCCTCCCTTCCACTGACCAACCATCGCCTCGCCAACCGAAGTTGTTGTCATCGTTGGAGAAGTTGTTGTTGTTGTGGCTATTGTTGTTATTGCTACCGCGTGGAGAAAGGAAGATGAAAAAGAGGAGCTCCATCTTAAGGTAGGGTTTTCCTCTTGATTTCCATCCTCTTGTTTCCTGTATTTAGGAAGGGTACAAGGGAGGGTTTTTGGATGTAGAAATCATGTTGGCATTAGGGTTTTAGGGTTGTGTAAGTGAACCCTATCTATGACAAGCATCTCAAGGGTTTTGACGGTGTTTTTGGGCTTAAGGGTTTTGAATGAATGGGGAAGGTGTTGTTTCTGGTGACTAATACCGATATTGGTTGACACAACACCGACTTAAAAGGGCCTCAAGTCTAGAACTGAAGGCACCCAGTGCTGATACTGGTGCTTAATACTAGTGTTGTATTGGTTCAGTTATCCATGACTGTGAGTGTCCAAGTACTAGCTAGAGTTTGTGAAATGGTACTGGGGGTGCTCGGTACTAATACTAAAGCTTAGTATTGATACTGGTGATGTAAATATAGGTACTTTGTTGAACCACATGATAATAATTAATAAACAAGTTCTTCTTGGATAAAGCTTGCTTATATTAGAGATTATAATCAATATTCTAGAGGATAAATAACCATTTTTCAAGTCCCACTTTAAAGGGGGGTGAAAGTGAAAAAAGAATACACACGTAATCTAATCCTTGGCTATTAATATACTTTGTACCATCAATTAGAATTCTCTTGATCTAATAATCATTAACATAGGAAGATACATAAATAAGATCCATATGGTAACTTTTGCATCATCTCCTATGAATGTGATGAATTGTGGGAATAATAACTTATATAAAGATAGAAATGTGATACAATCTCATTATTTCATTAATAAGAAGGCTTATTTTTATTCTTATCATTCGTTAGAAATATATTAATAGATTCACAAAAATAGAGATGCATCGTAGATGAATTTATATTCTTTTGACCTGATAACACGGAACTCGTTGTGAGGGATTAAAACCTTTGATAAACAACCCAGTAGGCCTTCCCAATTAACTTAATTGCCTAACCCACAGACATCCAAAGGTCAATCGAACGTGATCTTACGAGCGGTTTAAAAAGGAAAGAGAGAACCGGGGAAAGGTGCAAGAAGCCCGCACCCTTCTAAAGCCTCGCTGAAGCTTCTCCTCCTCGACCCTTTCCCGGCATCCGCCGCTCTCCTCCACCGCCCTTCCAACTCCAAACATGGAATCCTCCGACACCATCGTGGACGTTGGCGCCGCCGCCGACGCGGTCTTCGGGGCGGGGGACACCACTTCCTTCCTCTACTCCATAGAGAGCCTCTGCATGCGTTGCGGCGAGAACGTAACAACACCTCTTCCTCACTCCTTTCGTCTATTCCAACCCACCAACGATGCAAAGAGTGGAACTTGTGATGATTTGGGTTTTGGCCGTTCTTTTTGATATGGATGTGTTGGCGTTGGTTGCTGCTTTCTGCAGGGCACGACCCGGTTCCTTACCACGAGGATCCCTCATTTCAGGGAGGTGAGATGTTTGCCCATTTGGGTTGCTAGTAGAGGGTGCAGAGAATCAACAGAAAGATTGTTCCTTTCGTGTTGTGGTGATGCCTATTGATTTTGGTTGTTTTGGTTTGGTTGGAGCAGGTGGTTCTGATGGCATTCGAGTGCACGCATTGCAACGAAAGGTGCGTACAAGTTCTTCTCTTGGTTGTGTTTGCAGTGCGGGACGTTGTGGCGCTGCTGTTTGAATGCTGGGGAATTTCGGAAATCGAAGCCTTTTCTGTGTTTCATTTGCATTAGAGGTTTACTTTGGCTTTGAATTGGGAAAATATATTGTTCTTCCAACCGTATTTTGACAGCCAAAATGATAGGAGGGTACTGTTGTTCTGCGTTGATGGGGGGACATTTGAATTCGGGTTGTGAAATAGTTATAGCTTTTATCTAGAAAGGCTCTTGAATTCAATGACTTTGTTTGATTGCTGGCACGATCCACTTTACAGGAACAATGAGGTCCAGTTTGCAGGATCAATCGAACCCAAAGGCTGCCACTACACCTTACAAGTTCCATCAGGGGACCTCAGGGTTCGTGGTTTGTAACTTGTTATTTGCTGATGCAGGGTGTGAGGCTTAGTTAACTTTAACCGGTTGAATGTTTATAAGAAAAAAAATGTATTGGGATCTCTTGCAAATAGGGGCACTTTTTTCTTTATTTGAGGAACTGAAATTGCTCCCACAACTCTTTAATTTAAGCACTTGCAACCATAGTGTGACTTATTGATATTATCCACCATATTCAAGTAATTTATGTTTCCGTTATGTTGCATGAAATAGCAATTGTCCTCTAAAGAAAATCGTGAATTTTATGTATGTTTTCTTTGAACTCAAGATGATAGAAGACCACTCTAGATTATTCAACACACTGCAACCAAACCAGGCCTTTTTCTCATGTTAACTGCTGTCACTTTAGCTCAAGATCTGTAAGTGTCCTTAAATTTTTGTGAAGAATCTCCTTTTTTTGGGAGATGAAGAAATTTTGATAACAAAGACAAAATAAATCAAATGAAGAAAATCTGATAACAAAGGCATCACCTTTCTTGAAGACCTTGCCGCAAGCTATAAAAAAGGTAAAAGAACTTGACTTAAAGAACCTGGATATTGCATGGAATCCTTGAATGCTTAAATTCCTTTCTATATGATAGCAATTTGCTGCGCTACTCTAGAGTGAAATTGAAATGAACCAGCAAGTTTCCTGTCTCTAAGCTCCCCATAATGACTCTATTGTACCAGACCACACCTCTGTTGTAAAAGGTCAGAAGAGCGTGGAATGTTCATGTCTCTCAAATTGCCGTTGTAGTCTTGTGGATTGGGCATGTAGTATCCAGTTTTGATGCAGTCTTTAATGCAAAAAAACTAGTTGACGACCTCATTCTCCATATGAATATGAGAATCTTTTTTTTTTTGAGAGAAAAAAGGACGGCTGCTGGAATCAGTAATGAATATGAGAATCTTGAAACTTGCTTTTCCAAGACAAATGACAACTTACTCTCAATTCTAATAGATAGGTTGTCATTTCCTTATATGACTTGTGGTACACGTATGCCTTTTGGACGGAAAAAGCTCCAAGGCTGAATGTCATCCATCACATGAAAATGAATTGGGACATGCACATGCCAACTCTTAGAAAGAAACTGGACAAGTACCAAGGAAGGTATTGGCCTAAGTAACAATATGATAACCAGCAAGCTTGTCAGCATATTGGTCACTGTAGCTTGCATGGCATATGCAAGGCCGAAGAGGCAATTAGAATAGTCAGCTAGTGGTTCAAGAGATGATAAAGTTATGCCAAAAGAGGAAGTTCCTTTCATTTCCTAACTAAGATTCACAAAAAGGAACAATCTTCAGTATAAGCACTGTCACCCTTTCTGGAAAAGCTGAAACACCTGTAGGCACCACTGTGCTGGCCTCTTTTGTAGAGATGGCAAATGGTTGGAAATAGATATGGATTAGGGTGACATCATATTCATGACAATTTTTTGAGCTAGATATGGATATGGAAACGGATTTCACACGAATACAGGGATTGGACAACCACATCATTTGAATAGAGATATGAATACAAAATGGGCAGTCACAATCCAAATATGGATTATTGCAATTGGATATGGATTATAAACTGCAGAAATTAAATGGCAACTGATTCATTTAAAAGTTAAATATCAACTTTAAATGAAAAGAAGTTGAAAACTACACATATATAATTTCTTTAAAAAAATATCCATTTTTCAAAGCACATGGAGACTATGATAATTAACATAAATAGAATTTGGATATAAAAACATATGAAACCTTACTGAATATGGTGATGGATGAATGGGTCAATTGTGGTGTTCTAGTAGGAGTGGCAATAAGGCATGAGATTATAGTTATGCATGGCATAGTATAGGGTCACACCGGAGGGTTGTATTTGAGAACAGTGGTGCCATTGGTTAGTAGAGTTGGAGTGGAGGTTTTTCATGCTTGGGGTTGTAATCACTGGGGACCCATTTGGTATCTAGTTAAGGAGCAGGATAACCTACCATTGGCATGCTAAAATGAATAATTTTCATAGGTTAGGAATGGTTCTTGATAGGTGAGAGGGAGTCGCATAATGGTGCCTATTTGGTCACAACTTTATTTGCTGTTGCAGGTCTCATCGATTTCATACTCATCCATTACACTAAACCCACATGTATTCTACCAATAAACCCACAACTTTTTGAAAATAATGTTTCCTCAAGAGAAGGATTTTTCACCAACTTGAGGCAACTACAATTACTTAGGATTGTTTTCCGTCACTAAGAAAACACCACTAGTAACACATTTACATTATGTTTTCATTCAAAATTTATGATTTTGGTCTTCTAGGAATTTTTTTCATGCATGTATTGGTTATTAAAATGCTAATTTCATCAAATTTGTGATATTTTGAGGCATTTTATGTTATTTTAAGTGATTTCCCTAAAATTTCCCAATATCAGCGATATATCAGCAACATATCCCCTTTTTGACTTGCCAGTATGATATCGATATTTAAAACCTTAGTTGCTCTTTTGACTTCTATCCTTCCTCTCCATTGCTGTTGGTAGTTGCTACTCTTCTCCTGTTTTTCTCATCCGCTGCTTGGTGCTCTCGTTCTCCGCTGCTACTGCTGCTACTCCAGTTGTCCGTTGTCGTTACTGCTACTCCCGTTCTACATTGCTGCTGCTGCTGTTCTAGTTCTTCTCTTGAGCTTTGATTCTACATCTATCCCTAATTATAGACTAGATCTAAATGTGACTCATAAATATCCTCAATTAGATCTCCTTCGGACCCCTAAATCTTCCTTCTAATATTTCAAATTCCAATTAACTTGCCATTTTAGTGATTCGAGAAATATACAGTTTTGAGACATGGGAAAAGTAAAAATAGAAGAACAAAGTAAAGAAAGAAGGGGAAAATACAACCAATCTTATGTATCATTAATAATTCATTTAGAATCTATTAATATCTAGTGATGATTGATTTATTTAGGGGTTGGAATGCACATCATTTATTTGTTCTTTTCTTGATTTAATTTAGACAGCAATTATTTGATATTTGATTCTTGAACTTGAACATGGTAGGGTAGATTGTATATTGCATATGAATATTATCATATAACATTCTTATTCTTACATAGACTTGTTTAAGTTTACGATTTTATTGAAATTCTAATATTTTTGACTACTTTTGTCATTTTTGTCGGCATGCTCTCAGTGTGCTTATGAAAAAACTAGTTTTAGGGTATCGAAATCATCAAAATCTGACGTTGAAATATGAATGTTTTCACGACATTGTTAGGATCGATATTCATGATTTTAATGAGTTTATAGTCGTAGTATAGTCATGAAATCAACCTAAACAAAATATGTATAACGAAACTCCAGGTGAGTCTCGATCGATCTCTGGGAGGTCATGCGAAAGTGATTTTTGATTTACGTCTTTTTCATGCTTGCGAAACTAACCTAGATCTAAGAGAAAACCTAAATTAACTAACCTAAAATCTAAATCTAAAGATGATGGTGGATCTCTTGAACGGCAAATTCGCCCGTCGCTCTTTCAAAATGCACAACCATAGTATAGCGCAAATAAATGTAACATGTAAAAGAATAACACTCGTCTTGAAATTCACGGATTATGTGTGTAATGTCGAGGGAGTTTTGATTGAGTATTGATTTGTTAATGCGGGCGGGAGTAGCCACCTATTTTTTTTTTCGATGTTTCTTTTTTGAATTTTTTGTGATTTTGATTTTTTGAAAATAAAGAATAACTAGAACTACTAATAGAAATTGAGGAGAAAACGAAATCAATTTTTTATTCATCAAATAAAGATATGAACAAGTCATTAGTAGATGAAAGCTTGGAAAACAACGTGCTAATCAACTAAATGATTACTAGAACAACAGGAAGAATTACTAGACTTGAACTAATACTACTAGAATTGAAATAGAAAAAACTAATGAGAAGATTATTCTACGGCTAGGCTACTAGAAGGCACCAAGGAGTCTCCCTTGGTGGCCTTGGAAGGTGGTGGGAGGAAGAAGGTGGCCAGCCACCAAGGTATGAAGGTGGACGGCTATGGAGGTGTGGAGCTATGAAAGTGGACGACTATGGAGGTGGAAGAAGATGATCCCCCAAGGGGTCGGCCATTGGTCTTTTTAAAGAGGAGATGGGTGTGTTGGACGACCACCTTAGGATAAGTTCCTAAGGTGGTGGTTGTTGCCAAAAGATCTTATCCTCTTGATCTTTTCATAAGAAAGATCAAGGGATAAAATCATTTAGGTTGGGCGGCTAAGGAGGATAGAACCTCTTCCTTATTGTGTAAGCAAGGGTGTGTGCGGTTTTTTGTTTGTGTGTGCGTGTGCGGGGATATGTGTGTAGGTGTGTGCGCGTGGGTTTTGTAGACCTAGGTTGTGGATCTAAGTGGGTTTGGGTTGGTTCAACGTTTGTTAGGTTAGGTTGTAATCTAAATGGATTTAATTAGACTAGGTGGTTTGACTATGAACCTAATTAGGTCTAGGGTGGCATAATTTAGAGAGGGGTGAGCCCAATTAAGTGTAAGTGCACCCAAGTAGATTTGGGTTAGGTCCAATTAGACTCATTGAGTCTAATTAGGTTGATCTAATTAGGTTCCATTTGAACCTAATCAGAATTGGTTGCACCCAATTAGGTTATACTGCACCTGATTGGATGTGGCTAGGTTTAATTGGTTTAGGTTAGGCATGATTAAACTCAATTGAGTTCAATCAACTTAGGGTTAGTCCAATCAGGTCCTATGGACCCAAGTGATTGGTGACTAGCCCAATTGACTTAGACTGAGTCAATTAGGTATGCCATGGACCTAAATAGATATCTAAGTTGGGGAATGGGTGTAGGATCGGTAGACTAGGGTTATAAATAGTAGGAAAGTGCTAGGGATAGGGTGGATAGGTACATAGATAATATTATCCATGTTTTTGGCCTTTGAGCTCATATATCCTGGTTCTGAGCTAGTCTGAGGATAAGTACCGGAAAAGGGTTATTCTAGAGTTTTAAGGATAGGGTTATCTTAGTTCTTCTCATTCTTTTCTTCTACTCTTGTTCTAGACTGCGTTCTTTCTTTTCTTTAGCTGGTGTCTTTATTCTTTATTCACATAATCTAACTCCTCGCTCCTATCTAGCTTTATTCTATCAAGAACAACTTCTAAACTACTCATGACCTAAAAACAAGAATAAACCCTAATTAGTATGGAAAATTGCTATGCAATCAGGCATGCCCTCGGTGTGTCTTCAAAATGTGTACTTAGAAATTTATTGAAATGGCATCGAAATTGGCATTTAAAACTTGCGAGCAAGTTGGAGAAGAGGCATGGAGGGCTAAGCAGGCCTGAGTAGAACCTTACGTTTTCTCTTTAGGTCTTAGATAATGGATTGCATTCTTGCTTTCCTTTTAAGTTTATTAGGCACAATACATGTTTGTGTTGTGACTTGGTCAACCTTAATTGTTTGTGCTATGACCCAACCAATGTTAGCTATTTGTGTTGTGACCCAATCAAGTGTTCACAGTGTAAGGGCTTACGCCATTGGCCCATTGTCAGTTGGCATATTCAATGAGTTAGGAGTATGCAACCTCTTTGCTAGTGGTGTTTGTGTTTGATGGTGACTTGGAAGGGTGAAAGGAAGATATATTTCATGACATTTTTAAAGATCAAAATGCTCAAATGAATACTTGAATTCTTATTTGCTAAATGTCTGATAGGTTAAGAGGTTATTTCTATTATTCGAGGATTAAGATATCATTATTTGTGGTTGTTGGATTTTTTTCAATAGCAATAGAGAATAAAAATATACCTTTATAATGGTATCAATATAGTTTGAGAAGAATGTTAGGCATCTAATAAGGGCTTATGGCTTAATGGATGAATACTTTCTAGTATCCCAATTATGAAAGAAAAGATAACATTTGCGTATCCTAATTAAAGGGAGAAAAGGCAATGGTCAAGTACCTCCTTGAAGAGAGAAAAGACATGCCTCATCCCAATTTGACTTGAGAAGAGTCCATTAGACATCTGCCATTTCAAAAGGACCATGAGAGTCTTTTTGGAAGGATGCAAATGAATGCCTAGAAAATATATGATCATGCATCAACCTCACGGTATTCTTGATAAACACTTACACACATACATACACGTATGAGTTCATCTCTTATTTAGATAAATACTATTATAAATTATGACAGTCTCAACAAGTCTCTCTTCTTACTCCGTAAGGAGTTGGCTAAATGGATGGATGACCATTATAGATCCAACTCCTTGTCAGAAACCATTTATCTCATTATTTCCAAGGTATTGGCCAATGAATTGAGGCAAGTGATGGGTAATCTAGTTTATGTAGTGCAAATACAAACAACTTTCATTAGAGATAGGCACTTGTTAGATGGTGTCATCACGACTATGGAGATTGTATCTTTTTGGCATTGTCATAGGGTGAAAAGACTTTTGCAAAAAGTTGATATTTCAAAAGCTTGTGATTCATTGAGATGGCCTTTCCTTTAGGCATCCTCGTAAAAGAGGGGCTTACTAAACAGGTGAATCTTATGGATGAGATGTGTGACTACATTTTCAATTTTGGTGAATGAAGATTGTGGAGGTTCTAAGAGGCTTGGGGTTGAGAGGATTGAACATTATTGATCGATCGCCATCTCCAATTTCGTGTATCTTATTGTGGCGAAAGTTTTCACTAACAGACTTAGGGATGTGTTGCTTGGTCTCATTAGTTCAGTTCAATTAACATTTATTAGAGGGAGATCTTTGCAGGAGTCTTTTGTAATGGTTGAAGAAATGCTGGCTTCTTGGACTAGGAGGAAGACGAGGAGCTTTTTATGCAAGGTGGATTTTTCCAAAGCGTACGACTCTGTCTTCTGGTTGTATCTTGGCAAGTGTTAAGGTGTCGACGGTTTCTTGAGTAGTGGTGCCTTTGATGAAAAGATGCATCATAATGACATCTTTTTCCATCTTGCTGAATGGTAGAGCTACGAGGGGTTGTTTCCAACAAGGTTCGAAATGTCGATTTCGATGCCGTGCTGATGAATTCCAAGTGTGTATTTCGTGGGCATGCCGAGGGCATGCCGTGGAAATGCCCGTTTTTCGATGGGCATGCCGATGGCATGCCGATTCATACCAACAAAAATAGCAAAAGTAATTAAAAAATCAATAGAAACCTCGACATAGGCACCAATTTCGCCAACATGCCGACCATGCCGAGGGCATGCCGACGAAATCCCTGTAAATTGACGTTTTCTTCATGTCGGCACGACCGTTGCTTGGAAATGGCCTTGTCGACGGCATTTAAATCAATGGTTTCCAATTGTGGAGAGGGGTTCAATAAGGTTGTTCGTTGAACCAAGGTTCGAAATGCCGATTTCGACACCGTGCCGATAAAATTCAAAGTGTGCATGCTGTGAAAATGCCCATTTTTCGATGGTCATGCCGATGGGCATGCTGAGGGCATGCCATGGGAATGCTGAAGGCATGTCGATAACTTGCTGGCAAAAAATCACAGAAATGCTAAAATTTCACCCAAATTTTGTGTGTGTGTGTGGTTCCCTCTAGATTTCCCAAACCTTCCCCTGATTCCCTCCAAATCTCCAAAAAAAACTCCCGCCTTACCGGCATGCCGCCGAAATTTTCGGCATGTTGGCGGCACACCTGTTAATCAACACTTCTATTGTGTCGGTACGACCCCCTTGCCAAAATAAATCACTGCGCTGCACGTCTTTTATATATCCTTGTTGCAGATACATTGGCTTTGATGTCTTTCAGAGCATGCACCGAGGGCATGATTAAGGGTTTTTCTACGACAACTGATGGTTTGTTGGTAATGCCAATTTCGCAGTATGTCGATGACACTTTTTTTTATTGAAGGGAGCACCATAGAGGCTATTATCTAGAGTCCTGGTTGGTATTTTTGGAGAAATTTTAGGGCTAACTATGAACCATGGTAACTCAATGTTCATACGTCTTAACTTGAGTGATGTGGAGACCATGTCCTGTTTGGTGACACTTAACACATTGACTGGTCAATTACCTACTGTGTATTTGGGTTCGCCTTTGAAAGGTAGGTAGGCTACATCGGTTGAGTGGTGTCCTTCGGTGGGGAAACTTGAAAAGAGGCTCTCTAATTGGAAGGGTCGTTTGCTTTCTAGAGGTGGGTAGTTGATGCTATTGAAGTTTGTCCTATTCGCAACCCCTATTTTTCATCTCTCCATTTTTAAGATGCCAAGAAGATCATCTAGAAGTTGGACTCTATCAAAAGACGATTTTTTTGGAAAGGGCCAAATTACGATGGAAGATTTTTGCATCTTGTCAGTTGGAAGGATATCAATAAGCCTGTTGCCTAGTGTGTTAGGAGTCCTCCATCTTTTGGATTTTGGTAATTCCTTCCTCTCAAAGTGGGTGGTCAAGTTGCTACTTAGTGAGGGCTTGTTGTGGAATAGCATCATCAAAGATGCTTATGGAGAGATGTTTGATTGGGAGGCAAGGAGGTTCATTCCTCGCAGGGCCTTTGCTTTTTGGTGAGGGTTAGTTTTGATCATGGAGCATGCTAAGCATTTCTTCAGGCCTAGATTGGATAAGGGGCGATCTTTTAGATTTTGGGAGGGTGACTGGATCAGTGATGGCAACCTGGCTTCCAAGTTTCCTAAACTTTCTGCATTGACGCAAGATAAGAATGGGCATACCTTTCAAAAAAAAAAGAAAAAAGATAAGAATGGGCATGTTGCCCAGTTTTGTGATGGCCAATTGATAAGGGGGGTCAGATCTTAGCTCCCTACTTTTGATGGAGCCTTATCGAACCCTCGATCGATGGAGTTGGAGTTACTCACTTTTTTGGAGGCTTTTGTTTTGCTTCAAGGTAGGCCAGATAATTTGATTTGGATATAGGTCACTCTCTCCATAAGGAAGGCATATAAGTTACTCAGAGATGTAGGGGAAGTTATTAATCCTTATTTGGGGTTGGATTATTAAATCCTATGGAAGATGTGGTTGCCTTTGAAGGTTAAAATATTTTTGTGGCTCCCACAAAAACATGAGTTTTGTTGGTGCAAGAGTACCTTAATCGTTGATTTTGATGATAACAAAACACTTGATATTTAACATTTGCATTGAGTTTGAGTTTTCAGGAATAATGTAAATGGATTCAGGTGTGAAAGAGCTCAAGCTTGCGTCCATGGCAGATTGGAGGAGCTTGATGGAAGAGGAGAAGATGGAGCTTTGCTTGGAGCGAGAGCTCGAAGATACATAAAGATGAAGAATATGATAGATATTTCGTCGCTTATGTATTCTGTACTTCTTGTTTTGTTCTTTGCTCTTTATTCTTTTAGATTCATTATTAAAGAGCCCAAAGTAACAAACATTAGTCCTAGGAACACTATTCTATCACTAGGACACTTAGGCAAACCCTAGAAACGAATCAGAAAATCAATATAGGAACCAGACAGCCTGATCAGACGTCCAATCTGGACTTCAGAAGTCAGATCTTTGACTTTAAGACGTCTGATAGTTTGTACAGATGTCCAAACACTTAGGCTGGACTTAGGGTTCTCTGATAATTGCTTTCAGACGACCAGCCTATAGTCCAGACGTCTTAGAAGACGTCGATGACCTTGACAGATGTCTAGCAAGAAAATTGTTGGTCTGTCAGGACATTATCTTTGAGGATTATCTTATGACTATATTTAATTTATTTCCAGATGTCCATAGAGCCTCCCAGACATCTGATAAATAGACGTTAGGCTACATCTGACCCAAGTCTACTTTTATTGGATCCTAATAGCCGTTTGAGCCTCAAGAAATCAATTCCTGCAGAGATTTCTCTTTCCAGATGTTTAGACACTTTGCCAGATGACTGACCTGTCATTTGACCTAAAATTACCTAGAACCCTGTTTCGATCTATTGGAAATAGGAAGAAACCCATCTAGATTTAGACGTTTGATAATCTTCGTAGCATCTTATAAATGACTTCTTAAACCTCTGTCTTGATCCAACATCGTCTAGATGATCAACCATTCTAGATTAGACAATCGATCTTTTGATCAGATGTAGTGCCAGACGTTTGATAACCATGTCAGACTCATAAATGACCCTGATTTTGTTGGGATTTTGGCTTCACCTTTTGTGATTTGTTCCCAACGGCTATGAAATCCTTCGAAGACCTTCTAAACCCTTCTTAGGGCTTCTATAAATAGAGGAGGACCCTTCCTTTATTAAACATATCCAAGTAATATTACTTCCATACTCTGTGTCATAGAGAAGGAATCATCAAAAAAGAAAGTGATCTTGCTCTCCAAGCCCTATTCAACAAATTTGAGAGCACTGATATTCTGCTGCGATCATGCTTACATACTTCCGATTAAGGGGAGAATTCTTGCCTATAGTAGCATAATTTAAGTTACTCTTTGTGGCTTTATAGGTTTACTTGTTTTCCTTTTGTTTTTGGTTGGGTATTCGCTTTGCGAATTCCCGTCTCCTTCGTGAGACAAAATACTCGTGAAGAGGAGGGGTTTGAGGTTATGCTATCATCATATAAGTAGCGTAGTTGTATAGAGGTTGAACTACCCTTGTTGAAGTAGTTCGTTAGTGAACTTGATCGATTAGGTCGATTGGGAAATTTTAAACCGAGAGGTTTAGGTGGTGGTTTTTACCTGGGTTTGGATATCTCCTAAAAATCATTGTGTCATTTGTGAAGTTGCTTTTGTGAGATTGTTTCTTTATATTTCCGCATTATTTCCTGTAACGCTCGATCTCACCCCCTCCGTCAGGAATTACAAGTTCAATGGTGGCTCTTGAACAGTGATGCAACTTGTTCCTAATGTGGTACAAGTGTTGAGAATCTCAAGCATTTGCTGGTAAGGTGTAGCTTTGTACAAGGTATTTATGAGTCTAAGCCTACCATGTCCGATAGCTGGAACGGTGGAGAGCTTTTGGAAATCCATCCACAATGGTGAAGTGGTTAATCCAAGTACTCGTCTAAATATGGTTGTGGCTTTTTGGGTAGTTTTGCTTCGGAGGAATTCGGCTATTTTTAAAAATGAAATGGTGTGGTCGGAAAATGTAGTTAGAGAAACTGTTTATTTCTTTGTTTGTGGGTCACAACACTTGTAAGTATGTTTGAACTCTTCTTTTTTTTGAAGGAATGAAGCAGATGTTTACCAACCTTTGGTAAATCATCCTTTTTATTCTTCAAAGAAAAAAAAGATTGTGGAGGTTGGACTCAACCTTAGTAGAGGGTCAGGTGGGGCCGCCCTTTTGAACTTCGTCCATTGATGTTTGTTGTTGATGCCTTGGCAAGTTATTCATTTCAGAAGTGTGAGGCGAGGCATTTTTAGGACTTCCCTCCATCAGAGTAGGTGGTTTGTGTTGTGATTCTCCAGTACGCAAAGGCACTTTTTTTTTGAAGAATCTGTATAGGCGACAAGTAATGTGGTGGGCTGTTGGAGCTTTCTGAGAGTTTTCAGGCCTGTGTATAAATAAGATGATGCCCTTTCAGAATGGGTGATTCTGGGATAGGAGCTTATATAGCTACGTTAGGAGGTAGTAGCGCTAGTATGTTTGGGGCTTCTCTTGATGGTTTCTCTTAAAGGCAGACAAGAATATGAAGCTTTAAGATTGGTGCAATTTTGATTTTTTTCATGTCCCTATTCTCATACCTAAGAAGGTGGAGGTTTGTTTAGGCTTAATGAGAAGATGTTTTTGTTAGGAGGCAATGAATAATGCTAGAGTGTTACACCTTGTTAGTTGGAAGGAGGTCTATTCTCTAGTGAATGAGGGAGACCTTAAGTGTCAGATCATAAGAATTATGAAGTTGGCCTTGTTGACAAAGTGAGTGATGCATGAGATGGGTAGGATATCATGTTTGCTTGCTGTGATATATGTGTTAGTTTGGGGAAGAGGATGCAATCGTTTTGAGGTACCTCACCTTTTTGATAGGGGGTTAATCCACTTGATGCTAGTGATTATGCCTGTCTTTGTTGCATGACTTTGAAGATCGGTTGGAGTTCATGTTCCAGATTGATGATTGGATAGGCAGGGTAGTTTTTTCCTACCGATACCCATGGTTATTCTCTTTATCTATGGATTTTGAGGCTTCTATGGCTTCTTATTAGGATTTGCATGATGGTGGAGAACAATGAAGCTAGATGGCCATTTTTTTGTTGAATTTATCATGTTAGAGGGGGGAAAATTTTATTTACCTGTTGGAGGATATCTGTGGTTTGAGACCCTTGTCAAGGGAATTTGATGGATGGGTAACGGAGGAAGGTGCTTGGTGAAGGAGATTTATTGGCTCTTGCATGTGAACTCGCAGTAAGTAGATGCCAATTTGGCCCGAGACAACAAGCTTATTTGGAAAGCAAAGATGCCGTCAAAGTTTAAAGATTTTTACTTGGCTTTTGAGAAGGGAAGGCTGATTATATTACCTGTTGATGATGCAACTTATTTGTTTTGTAATATTGTAGGGGAGAACTGTAATCATCTGCTTTCTGCCTGCTCTTTTTTGTACTTGGTTCTGGAAGAGAATAGGTCTGGTATGGATCGATTATTCTTCTAAGCTTTCTTCATAGGAAAGCTTTGTGGCTGACGGGACTGAACAAAGGCCTTGGTGTTTCAGAACTGAGAGAGGGCCATGGCTTTTGCAATTCTTGTCTTTGTGGTTGCAGAAGAATGTAATGTATTTTAGATATGAGCAAGCTTGTGTGGAGGGAGTGGGATATGATGTCTCCATGTTTTTGAGATCAGGGGGGGCCAACTGGATGCAGTTGTTTTTATTCTTATTTTAATAAAATGAAGGGATAGCCACTAAACTTGAGTGCTATCCTCTTATTTCTACTAAAGTACTCATGAGTCTCTGATTCATCTTGTATGGGATTTGAAAATCATGCCCAAGAATGTAGATTCCTATTTATAAATGCACTTATCGATTTTTCTTTTTTTTGAAATAGAACACTTATCGATTATTGAATTCATAATTATATGTGTTGAGAGATGGAGTGTTGTTGTGGTGGCTATTTTAGTTATACATCATGTGTGGATAAGTTTGTGTGTGAATGGGTTGCCAATAAAAGGCTAATGTATCCCCCACTTTATCTTTGAGAACAAAATAGACATATCTTGCCCCATAGGAGCCTTCTCCTGTGATTTTCTCCTTGCTCTTCGTGAGTGGAGTTTTCACGTTAAACTCAAGTGCTATTATTTTCCATGCTTTGATTTCATGCCCATTTTTATTCCATTTTTATATATTTCAACAATATGAATTTAAACAACTTCAGGCATGGATTTGGGGACTTCTTTGGCCTGCCATTTTTCAATAAGTGGTGAAGTGGGGCTAATATTGAGACTTAAAACCTTTCAAACAATCTTCTTTTGATAAATAAATCTTATGAGGCCCATAACAGAGCATTTATATCTCTTGGACCAATCTAAATTTGATTTGTCCATATGAACTTTATGGAAACTGGGGTTTTTAGTTGGTTTATTGTGGGAAAGAGTCTTCTTGATGTGCTTGTACTGTCCAACAACTATCTATTTTAAGAAGACATGTTTCTGAAGTATCAGCTGGGATACCTTATTCTATATAATTTGTGTCTGTTCCTTCTCCAACTATGTAGCTCCAATAGATTCGTATGGTGATGTTTCCAGGAAAATTGTAAAACAAGTACTAAATTAGGTGCAAAAGTTGCTATAATTGTCTTGGTTTATTACTGTTTTTATCTGTATTCAAGGTGCATACTTTTGAGCATATTATTTATGTGAAGCAACACTTTGTTTCCTTGTCATAGGTACTTGATCGACAAGTGGTGAAATCTGATTCTGCCTCCATAAAGGTATGCTCTTTCTTTGCCAGCTGTCCACTACTACCACTACGACTATGATGATTACCACCACCGCCACCACTGCCACCACCACCACCACTGCTACCATCACCACCACTATGACCACTCCCATGATTACTACTACTACTTGACTGTTTTCTGTACTATGAATAGATCCAATCTTTTCTGGTATGTTCAGTACTATGAAATGCCCCTTAACATGAATAGATCCAATATTTTCTCGTATGTTTAGTAGCTACTTGACTGTTTCCGTAGTATGGACCATGCCTGACCGTTATTGATTGAGACAATAATTCATTGGTTAAAGAAGCTTGCATTTGACACTGAGCTGTAGATGTAGTGGCATTGCTTTAATTCTTTTATCAATCAAAAGAAATCCTGCACATAAACAAAAAAATGCCAGCCTCTCAGTTCTATAGGAATTTCATTACATGAGATCATGTACCATTTCTCTGGTGCACAACCAGTTGGTGGTTGTCCCAAAATGCATGACTCTGGGATTCTGGATTGAAAAACTAGGTAATGTTGTCAATTGTTTTGTTGCATAGGAGATCCTGAATCTTTGCTTATATGCCAACTCCAAAAGAATGTAGCAAACCTCACCTTTCCTACATTTAGTGGGTTGGTCCCTTTGCAAGTCTTTTCAACCATCTTAGTCCACCCTCCCTAGGATACAAATAAGTTGAGTTATGCTCTATGGCTTACTGCCATCACTTTTTTAGTTCATACCCTTCTTGCATAGCCTCTCTTATAAAACTGATTCTGTTTGCTGTTTATGTTTTATTTCTTGCATTTGCCTTGTATGTTTTCTTGGCTATACAATGTTAATATTGGAAATGAAATGTCAGGGCAGATAGTGGATGATGTTAAATCCCTGGATATAGTGAAGTATTTGACATGGCATCATCAAAAGAACCCATGTATAATCAATACTGTAATTCAAGATCCAATTTGTAAACCCATATTTTATCAATACTATAATTCAGGATCCAATTTGTTATTTTCTTCTTTTTAGCCATATTAGACGTTGTTGGCAGAGACATAATTCAATTAATTGGAAGAGAAATCCTATGTATCTTTATATAGAGAGGTACAAGGGGGAAATTATAGAGAAGCTTGGAATGAATAAACTCCAATAAACGATGTGGGAGAGGTTTTGGTGAAAGCGTTTGCCATTTGCTACTCTGTAGGAATGTAGGGTGTAGAGAATAGAGATCTTCCTAGACAAGATAATATCTCAAATAAAATGATAGTCCACCTCAATATTCTTTATGTGCTTGTGGAAAGCTGGATCATTGGAAATGAATTTTGCTAGCATTGTTGTTGTAGTATATGTGTATTGGCAAGGAGACTGAGACACCAAAATTCTGGAGAATGGGCATCATCCAAAAAAGCTTATAGGTAGCATGTGCCATGACTTTGTACTATGACTCGACACTAGAGTATGAAACTGCAATTTACTTCTTGCTCCTTTAAGCGACTAGATTATTGCACATGTAAGTAGAAAAGCTTGTAGTTGATCTCCTCTCTTCTTTGGCATCAACATAATCTACATCAAAGTAACCACACACATCAAAGTGTTTGATTTTTTGAAATAGAGAGCATTCCCTCGTGATGACTTAAAGGGCACTTAACATACTTTAGCTCAATTTACCTCTTTAGGACATTGCATGAACTAGCTCAACTTGTTAAGTTTCCAACCGTAAAAAAGATGTTTGGATTGGATGTGATTGTCAAGTATAGAACCTTCCTAACAATAACATATTACCATGATAAGGCTTGTAGCTCTGGACTGTTGGATCACTAAGTGGAGGTTGAGAGTTGATACGAGTAGTTGCAGGCTTGCAACTAATCATGCCTGTCTCATGAAGAATGTCAAACACATACTCCGTCTGAAATGAGACCCTCTACGTGACTCACCTTAATGCTAGGAAAATAATTGATAGGATTGAGGTACTCAGTGACAACTTGAGAGTGTAGAGACTTCTTCGCTACCAAAATTCCACTCTGATAACTACTTATAAGTGAAATATCATCAACATTTTTCAAAAAGAATATCATCAACATATACACTCAGGATCACCGAGCTCGTAGGACTATGTAAAGTAAAGATTGAATGTTGGATGAACGAATAAATTCAACATCTTATTGGATCTACGAACCACTTATGAGGATCTGCTTCAACCCACATATGGCCTTATATAATTTGCTTCGTATGGCTAGATAGGTGACTGTAAATCTATGCGGGAGTATCTCCTTGAGCGTCATCAACTGGTCTTTTACTGTTTATACTCTGGGCTAAGGGCTGTCAGAAACGAGGTTTATAGAATAAATTCTTGTTGCTTACTAATCTTAGCCACATTTAGAGTAATGGGTTGCAATTGCATGTATCCTGCTCATCCTGCATATTCTTCAGGTAGTCGTAAAATCCTGCTAGTGTCAAGGTTCCTTTTAAAAAGTGTGAATGTCTTTTATTACCTTGTATGTGCATGCAATATTGCTCTTGTGGGAATGAATTTCGTGTAACACTTCCTACATCTTTTTTTTTTGAAAAAGAACACTTCCTACATCTTCTTGGTTGATAAAACATAACCTACTTAGCAATAAACTCCTTTAAATTGTTTAGCATGCATGTTGCTACCTAGTTGTTTTTTGCTTCCTAATTGTTTGTCTTCTCCTTTAGTTCATCTTTAGGGAGAATGTACATTTCTTCTTGTGAGGCCCCATAAATTGTGCAAAGGATATTGAAGGAAATTGGTACCACCAAGTTTTATTGCAACTTTCAAAAAAAGATAAAATTCAAGTTTATCATGGTATCTTGCATAAAAGTGGAGGCACTTGTGGTGGTCAAATGCCCCACTGAGTCACTAGAGGCATCCTTTACGTTTGCAATTGGTGCATAAATTGATGGGGTCTATGAATGGGAGGAGAGCAATGTCAATGGCCTAAATGCCATCTAATCGGAGATAAGAAGATGCCTAAAATGCATATTTTCTAGTCAAAATGGGTCTACAACAAACCTGGTGGCCCTAATAGTTTGTTGGAGTAATGACAACGTCGACAAGAGGGTACCTGCCAACGAGAATCGCCTTTACCAAAGAGTAACCCTACTAAAGCTATTGTAGACTTGGAAAGGGCCGAATGGTACTATTGTGGACTACTACTTGGGCCTTCTTTGTTTTGGCTATGCCATCCAGTTGCTACTTGATTGCCACTTGCATCCTATGTCTAATGCATCTCGAGGTAGGTCAACTAGCTTTCATGTATCATAATCATGTAAAGTCGTCATTTCATCCTCTACAGCCTGTCGTCATCTTGGATTGAGAAGGGCTTACTGATGAGTAGAAGGAATAGAGACTTACCAAGTGCCATGAAAAATTTCCTATATTCACTGCCAAGATAATCTGGTGTTGCAAAATGTAATATGGGATGTGTAGAGATTTTTAGAGTATAAATCATTCTTGTTATTGATAAAAGAGAGGCCTTAGCCCTCTTTATATAGAGAGTGGTAAGGGTATACATGGTAATCTACCCATGACCTAAAAATAGTAAATATCTAATCAACTAACTAATTTATTTTATTTTCAAACACTCTCCTGTAAGTTGAGACGCGAGAGACAGCGAAGACTTGGATCCTTAAGGTAGTGAAGATTAGCTCTTGTTGACGTGGTAGTCCCTTCTTCGTGTCTTCAATCCTGGGTGTCTCTTCTTGTATGCCCTCATAGAGCCAGTCAACTCTTGGTTTCTCTTGAGATGTGTGAGAGTATTGCCTGAACACTTGACATCTTGAGGTGGCTCCCGTCATCAACTCTTGTGTCTTTCACTCAACATATAAGGACTCGACTGAGAGAACTCAAAACTTTGAGGGGTTACAGATAAGTACCCCAACAATAGAAGACTAAACATTAAAGAAAACAAAAAATGGACTCAATCATAAAATAACCCTAATTTTTTTTAAATGAGAAAGACTCCTTTATTACCTTAATCGTAGAGGGTTTTTTTCCCTCTTCTTCTCAATCGCCGGCACTCCCATCTTCCTTTTTGCTGGGTGTGAAGTTGCAGCAACAACGATAACAATATGAGAGGAGAGGAGCCATAATCGACTCCCTCTTCTTGTCCTTTGTCTCCCGCTCCTTTTTCTCTCTCATTGTTGGCGATGCTACTGTAGCAGGGTGGTTGATGGCAGAGCTCTGGTGAGCTAGAGGAGATCCAGATCACCTTGGTCTAGTGGCTTGACCTCCAAGGAGTTGAGAAAGCCTCTTGGGCGGACGGACAAATGGAGGTTGAGAGGCCAAAAGGAGGATTCGACCCTTTGCCTCTATGGTGGCGGTTGCCGAAGATGGGCCTTGTAGTGGTGCGTGGCTGGCTTGGGGGCCACCGGAGATGGTCGGCGTGGAAGGTGGACCCCTAACGATCACCTCTAGGGTGGTCTCTCGTTGGTGCATGGCTGGTGGTGACATCGGTGAGCGTTTTCCTCTCGACGACGAGCAGTAGTAGTAGCGGAAGCGGGAGAGGAAGGATAAAAGAGGAAGAGGAGGGGTTGTGGGAGAGGAGAGAGCCTCTTTAGTGGCTTACTGGAGGTCGACGATGCCATTGGAGGGCCTCCCCCTTCTAGAGTTTCCTCTCTAGGTTTTCTTCTTCCCTTTTTCTTCTTTTCCATGGGATCAAACCCGCTCGGATATCATGTAGAGATTTTTGGAGGGATAAATTATTCTTGTTTTTGATAAAAGAGAGGCCTAGCCCTCTTTATATAGAGAGGCAAGGGTATGCATGGTAATCTACCTATGACCTAAAAATAGTAAATACCTAATCAACTAACTAATTTATTTTATTTCCTAACATGATGCATACTACAAGATCTGCCTTTTTGATTGCAATGAGGAGATCACTGTCATCCATGGAATCTTTGTTAGTTTGGTCCATAGCATCAAGATAGTGTTTGAAGTGGGTATAGTGACTACTTGATGGGAGTCCATGGGCATTGGTTGTGAGGAGGAAGCAATTTTGCATGTAATGACCTTAAGTGGTTCCCGATAATGAGTGGGGATCACAGTGGTATCATCAGTATGAAGGGCTATAATAGGTACATGAAGAATAGGTAAAGGTGTAGATGTGGTCTTCAATTTAATGCTTGTTCTGATAGTCGAGAAATAGGGAATGGACTCAAAGAAGGTAACATCCATATTCAATGTTGATGATGGATGAGATCGCAACTCCTATACCCTTTTCACGTTTGAGAGTACCTTAGGAACTACCTTTTCAAAAATAAAAAAGTACCTTAGGAACGTGCATTTCATTGTTGATAGTGAAAGTTTGTCCTGTTTGGGCCCAATAGGTGAACAAAGCAGACACATCCAAACTCCTTATGAGCTAGATGGAAGAGTTCAGTCTTTAGAAGTGACTTCTTATGGGGAATATGTAATAGGCATTGAGGGTCTCTCTCTAATAAGAGGAAGGCATGTTCATATGTATGATCAATGAATGAGTAACATCCAGGATATGTGGATGCTTCCTTTTGGCTACCCTATTTTGTTGTGAAGTATGTGAGCAACTAGTCTAAATGAATAATTTCCAGTGATCTATAGAAGGTACATAATTCAACAGTACAAAATTCAAGTGTATTGTTAGTTCACAAGATTTTTTTGTGACTCCCAAATCAAGTTCTTATTTCATTAATGAAGGATTTTATTACATCTCCTAGTTGGTCTTCATATTTTAGTCGAGAACAATCAAGGTGCCCTTGAATAACGATTGTTAATAGCCATCAACAATGATAAGATAATATTATGACCTTGGCAATAAACTTAACCAAGACCCAGATATCTAAATGCAATAAAAAATTGAAAAGGAGCACGAGAGTTAACACTCTAACTATAACAAAAAGTAGACCTAAGGCGTTCTCCCAACTAGTGTGCTTTACAGGTAAATGTGGCAGACTGAAATTTGGAGTATAATTCTTTTGAGTTTTAAATCGGTGGCAAAGATTGGTCTCTATGGCATAGATGGTGAAGATTGGTCTGGTGGTGATAGAGGTAGTGAATGTTATGGGTGTTAATCAAATTGAATTTCATTGAATACACCTAAATTTGGATTCAATTCATTAAGAAAATTCGAATTTGAATTGAATTTAATTTTTCTTCGAGTTTGAAAACTCAATTCATATATGATTCATTAAAAAATTTGAATGTTTATTGAATATTTATATGATACATTTAATGTACAAGATGTGTCAATTATTTCTTCCTTTATTAATATTTTTTTTATAAGTTTGATGTATGTTTTAAAGGATTTTTTCCTACAAGTATTTGATGACACTGATAGAATAGGTGGTATGGAATTTGAGACCAATGATGAGTGTTGGTGAACGTTGGCAGCATTGGCCACTATAGATGGAGGTGGAGAGAGCGGCATCGTCGAGCCTGGAGTGAGAAATGAGGTGACATTAAGTAGGATAGGGTTTTGGGGTTTTTTGTCAGGATTGCGGAGTGTTTCATTTTCCAATAAGGATTGGTGGAGTTTTGGCTTTTGGGTTAATGGGATACTTACAAGGGGTGTAGGCAAATTTTCGACAAGTTGAGTGGATTGTTCGGAGGGAATTTGATTTTACATTTGCTAGTTATATTTTAAGGGTTTTGACATATATATATATATAATTTGATTTTACATTTGCTAGTTATATTTTAAGGGTTTTGACATATATATATATATATATGCCCTTACTAAATTCGTAGTTATATATATACTGCCATAAAATGTCCATTAGCTTATTTTCATGCCCTTTAGATTAAATAATTAATATCTTTTTATACTAAACCCCCTTCATTTCTTGCTTTTTTACAACTTATCCCCCCAACTTGCTCCTCCTCTCACCCCTCGGCCTACCCCTCCTTTGTCTTCGACATGAACTCTTCATTTTTTTCCCTTTCAAAGGTGTTCTGTGTGGGTGTTGTTTCGCAAGAGATGGTTGAACTTAAGGACTTACATTGTGGGGAGAGCTCAACTTCAGTTGATGGTTAGCCCTTAGGTAGGGATGCAGATGTGAGAAAGCAAATGCTTCCTACAGGTGGTGCCGCATTCGAGGATGAATCCAGTGTAGGTATGTCTCCTGGCAAGAATTCCTTTTTTATCTTCTTCGTCTTTGAAGTCGATGCTGGGGGATGTTGCAATGCAGGAGATACCCCGTGTGGAGGACATGTTAGGTGTTGGGATTCATGTGGAGGACATGCCACATAAGCCAGACATTCAGTCCTTGGTGAATGACCCCTAGGATACTCTTCTGCAAGAGTTTATGGTGATGTAGCTTCGTTGTGGTTGATCAGTGACTGCAGGTGAGGTGTCTACTCTTACTTAGGAGACATGGAGGTGGTAGCCAGAGCTATGGGAGCGCGAAAGGGGAACAAACATGTTAGATGAAGATTATTACTTGGATTGTTAATGGTCTTTGGGACCAACAATATCGTTGGTTGCTTAGTAGGTACTTGGCGGATTGGGGTGTGGATATTGCTCTCTTCAAGAAACAAAGCTCGAAACTTGTGATGAAATGTTTTGGCATCAAGTGGGTGGTTCAAGATGGGATCGACTCCGTGTAGTCAATGTTGTCGGTCGCTTTAGTGGCATTCTTATTTTTTTGGAGCATGTTCAAATATGATTTGGAAAGGGACTGTATAGGAAACATGCCATGGCTATGGTGCTCAGAAGGAGAGAGGACATACTCACGTTTGGCATTTGCGCAGTGCATGGGCGTTGTAATGTGGCTATTAGGGCAACTTTATGGGATGACTTGCATCAGGCTATCTATATTTTTAGTGGAGTTCCCTATCTTGGTGGAGATTTTAATGTCACCTTATCGTTAAAGACCAACTAGATGAGGGTGGGGGGATGCATCTTGGCTCGTTGGCCTTCCCGGACTTTGTTGAGTTCTACTTACAGGACCTAATGCCTTTCAATTGCACTTAGTGAAATAGTACATCCAATTCCATTATTGATCGACTTTTGGGCTCCTTGGACTTTATGGAGATCTTCCCTTTGAGTAGGGTGAAGGTTGGGCATAGGTCATTCTTTGATCATACCTTACTATTTTGGAAGTCGAATGAGAATTTTAGATTGTCCACTTATTTCAAATTTGAGCGTTCATGGTTGGTTGAACATGGCTTTTGAGATCTTGTTTAGACCTGGTGGGTAGAGCTTTCGCCTAGTACTTCTGTGATTGATTTCAAGGGGAAGAAACTCCAGGGACTTGAGTCCAGGGTAATAGAGTTAAAGAAAAGAACCCAAGTTGAACACCGATTTATGGACGCCTTATGCAAAATAGTTGAGCTAGAAAGGGTGGAGGACTCTTGTTAGCTTTGGGAGGAGGAACTCTTGGAACAGAAAATAATCAGCATGTGGTTCGGTAGGAGGAAAAGGAGGTCGAGTGACAACAATGATCTTGTCAATTGTGGCTACGAGAAGGGGGCACTAACACCAAGTTTTTCCACTTGGTGCCAAATGGCCGAAGGAGGAATTATATTAAGAAGATTACTGTGGGTGACAGTGAGCACTTGTCCAGAGAGGACATTGGCAACATCGTGGCACAACATTTCTAGGCTTTTTCTAGTAGGGGATAGACGGACATGTGGCATTGGATGGGTAGGGGAGCCCTACAGATATCCACAGATCGGGTAAGGGAACTTATCTTGCCATTTTCAGAGTTTGAGGTTGAGGCAGCCGTCTCATCTCTTAACCAGGAAGGTGCCCCTGGACCAATGGCTTACTTGTCTTTTCTTCAAGGAATTTTGGTTTGTGATTGGCAATGATCTTATGAGCATGGTGGAGGAATTTTGAAGGGAAAATTCTGGTTCTGAGAAAGTTAATCAATCTCTCATCTTTTTATTGCCAAAGAAAGAATCTGCAAAGTGGATTGAGGACTATAGGCCTATATCCCTATTGAATTCATATACTTGATCATCTTTAAGATTTTGGTGAATAGATTACAAGATGTTTTGGATGACATAATTAATTTAGTCTAATTAGCCTTCATTCTTGGAAGACACTTATGCATAGTGTGGCTATTGCATTTGAGATTTTGGCCCACTGGAGGACTTAAAAAATTGGTTTCATTTGGTAGGTTGATTTTGCAAAGGCATTTGATTTTTTTGATTGGGTCTTTCTTTGGTCCTCATTACACTGAAAGGGATTCCCAGACTTGTGGATTGCATGGATGAAGAGGTGCATTACAACAAACTCTTGCTGTTTTGGTTAATGGTAAACTTGAGGGTGGTTGGGTCCAGTTGTAACGGGGGGTCTTTTAGGGCTATCCATTGGTTCCATTACTTCTTGTTCTGATTATTGATTCCTTGGCTATTGGTAAGATTCGAAATGCCGATGTTGACGTAGTGCCGATGAAATTTTAAGTGTGCATTTCGTGAGCATGCTGAGGGCACGTCGTGGAAATGCTTATTTTTCTATGGGCATGCCGATGTATGTCGACAAAAACGACAGAAGTGGTCAAAATGATATCAATTGCAAGAAAATCAAATGCTGATTATGTAACAATAAGAGTGTTTCATCAGGCATGCCAAGGACACACACACACGCACACATAGCATTGCATCGTAGCAGGCATGCCTGAGCACAGGCATCGGCATCTGGCGGCATGCCAACCATACCGTCGACATGCCGCTGGCATCCTTGCATGTCGACAGCCATTTGGTGTCGGCATGACCCCTCTCGAAAAATGGCCATGTCGGCGGCATGCCGACGACATTTAAAACACTGGCTATTGGCACGTATGTTGCTTGTAGAGAGGGCCTTTTGAAGGATTTCAACTCGGGTGATCATCATAACTTGGTGCCCTACTTTAGTATGATGATGATACGATTTTTTTTTGTAGAAGGTTCACATAAGGAAGCCAGAAATGTCCACTCTTCTTGAGGTTTTTGGTTGGTTCTTTGGTCTACAGATTAACAGGGAGAAGTCTTTATGCCTTCGGGATGTCGGAGGTAGAGAGTCAGCTTTGTAGTGAGGTTTTGGGGACACCCATTGGGTGCTCCTCTTTTAGATAGAACTTTGAAGGTGTTAGATTGGAATGGATTGGTCTTGAAGTTGTGGACTTGATGATCTAAGCAGTTTAGAGGATTTAATAGCACATCAAGAAGCCACAGTGATACTTAATCATGAAGTTCCAGTATAAGATGAGTAATCATGAGTTTCTAGTATAAGATGAGTTAGCAATCTTCTATATAGATTGTTGCCTAAGTGATATTCATGAATGAAGACTTGAAACTGGTACACGAGTTGTGTCAAAAGATTGAAACTGTTGCACAAGCTGTGTCAACAGACTGACCTAATGAGATTGAGATATGATCAGGACATCTCCATTGATACACATTTGGCAAATTGTTAATTATGGGACTTATCAAGATACGAATTTTGGAAAGCTGGTGTGTGTAAGAGGGTTAGAGAGACATGATCTTTAGGGGATTACATAAGTTCACATGGTGAATCAGATGCTGAGCTTACTCTGAGTATGTTGCAAAGACATGTTCCATAATTACTCTGAGTTAACAACACTTATTAACCTCCCTTTTCCCTTTAGAAAAAAAATGATCATACAGTCCCAAACAAACTTCTATACAAAAGAGAACAAGCTAGATTTTTGATGAAAAATGCTAATCATAATTCTTGTCCCAGTGATAGTGATATGTGTAATTCTTGCTAAGGTACGGAATATCACCTCAGGATTATATAACTCTTCTAGTATGAAGGATTCACAAGTTCTAGAAATATATGAAAATGCTAAGATCTTGATACATGAGTGCTTCATTTTTGGCTTGATAAAACTGACAATGACCTCATTGTTTTATACATTATAAAAGATTGAAGTTTATTTAAGGAGCTAAATAATTATTTAATCATGGTCTTATATTGGGCCAAAAAAGGTTTTTGCTTGTTCCAAAAGTATTTGGACAACAATTATGGTCCACAGGCTAAGAAGTCCAAAAAATTATCTGCTGAAGTAGCATTAATAATACTTAATTAATGTGTAATTGAAGAGAGACTTAATCTTAGACTTTAGATAGGGATCCAAGGGCTACCATTATATTAAGATTTGGAGGACCCCCCATAAATCTGTTTCAAATAACCTCCCCAGAAGAAACTTCAAAGGTACTGTTAGAATCCCCAATCCTGGTTGCTGCTCCGAATTCCACTAGAGGAGTCATTTGTCCTTCCTCTTGGACGTGCCCTCTTCTTCTAGAGGGGCATGCGTGTGACTGTTGGTTTCATGCATTGTTGTGATGAGGAGAATGCAAAGGAGTTTGCTGTTCAGATTTTGCTGTCTTTTCTTGATAATCAATGTGTTGAGAAGAAGGAATTTTTTGACATCAAGACTTATCATCCAGGAGACGGTATCCTTTGTGGTGCTAAGTGCTTCGAAGTTATAATTCACGTATTCTTGTGGTGTGCGAAACATAGAGATTTTGTTTTTGCATTTGGCTCTGGCGTAGGTTGGTTACTTGATTGTCGTGGCTTTGGGCTCTGATACGTGTAGATCATGGAAATTTTAATTGGTTGATTTGCTTTGTTTCTGTGATGCCTTGGCGTAATATACATCATCAATTTTCTCAGAGTTGCCCGTCATGCCATCAATACAAGATCCTCTGAAAAATGTTATTAGTTTTGTAACTTTATTTTTGTCTTGTGCTATTTTGATGAAGTAACCTATTTGTCAAAGTAAAAAAAGACTAAGAATATAAAATTCAAACACGTCATGTAGTCCTGCAATTTGGTTCCCTAAAATCTATTTTCACCCATGTTTATTCACGTTAACATAATTACTTTAGTCAAGGTCAGTACTCAGGATCTGCATTTTCAGTCCTAGGTTACAGACTTCTTGATCTTCTTTGCTACAAACCAAATTCTATAGTGCTGCTCTACTTATAGATTTTTACAGTAATAATGCTGGTTGCTAAAAAAACAAAGCAAATATTAAAACTCTAGATGTGCTTACTTGTGTATCTAAAAATTAAACTTGGTCAAGAACTTGTTTTGTTAATATTGTGCCAGTTCTTTTGGTGATGAATGCAATATCTTGGTGACCTTTCATTATGCATAATTATTCTAGTGCAGATACCAGAGCTAGACTTTGAAATACCTCCAGAAGCTCAGCGTGGCACTTTATCCACTGTATGTTGTCTCTCTCTTAAGGAGGCATGACCTTGTTAGTTTACAATATTTTAGTCGTTTTCTATTTTTTGGTTATTTCCTTGATTTTAAAGTTTTTTTGACAGAAGGAAGGGTGGTTATCCAAAAGATAACCACCCAAAATCGTCCATTAAATCTGAAAACTGATCACAAAAAAATTGGCTACAAGGAACACTCCCAAAACACAACCTGAGAAGAAATGGAGGAAACCAAAATTTCTACATAAGGGTTTTGCCCCTAAAAATCACTCCGTTTCTCCCCAACCAAATACCCCGAAGAGCCGTTAACACCTTGGCCTTCTCCTTCAATTTGAAAGCATTAGGCCTCCTTTGCCTCCCGCCCCTCATGAAAGAGCTCCAAAATCCATCCAAATTGCCATAATCAATCCAATCAATCCCTTGCCTCCTCCAGACCTGCTCTATGAAAGTACACATAAAAAATAAGTGCTCAACATCCTCCTTATCCAAACCTTCAAATGTGATGTGGAACATCTCTTCTTCAAATGTTACTTCTCTAGAGATGTTTGGGATCGTCTACAGCTTCGCACCTCCAACTGTGATGATCAACAACTTTTCTGGAGCTTCTTTCGTGATCATTATAGCCTTGATGTGACGGGGTGGATCAAGGCTTTTGCAGTGCTTTGGTCTATTTGGTTGCAAAGGAACGACACTATTTTCAGATCTGAACGATGCTGGGTGGATAATGTATTGAGGGAGATGTTTTTTTTAAGGGCAACAAAACCTGTAAGTCCATCCCTTTTTCATGATTAATACAATCTCTAGATGATTACCGATCTTCGGTAATCTTCCTTTTTCTTTCTCAAAAAAAAAAATCACCCTCTTCATCCACGACACAAGGTGAGTAGGTCGTATCATCCATCGATGCCCATCTTACTCGCCAAGCCTTTGTCACAAGTGTTCCTTTTCGTAGCAACCACCCGAAAATCTTCACCTTCAGTGGGCAATCCGTTGACCATATTATCCTACAGTCCCCGAGGAAATCCACGTCCGTCGTCTGTGTGGACCCCCACAACCTGGCGTAAGTCATCGAAAAATCTCCCTCCTAATAGTGAAAAGCATTCACCCCATCTTCTGTCTCCCATCCTTGCAAGCATTGCAGGAGCTCCCCTAATTTTTCCTACCGCTGGTCGGAGAATGCCCCTCGAAAACTAGGGCACCACGCACCATCCTAGTAGCTCCTCATCGTCACCTCTCTATGGGTAGCCTTGGTGAAGAGAGTAGGGAATTTGTCATTCAGGGGGCCATTACCCATCCAATCATCTGTCCATAATATGAAGGCCTTGCTCGTCCCCAGAAGAAGGGAGAAGTCTTGCATTAGTGGGGCCATTGAAGCCAGCCCCTTTATGAAGGGGGAGGCCCTAGTCGCGGGTGGTCCCAAGGTTGACCATGACAGAAAGGATCCATAGCACTTCTACATAACTCTCCCAAAAAAGTATCGATCCCCCCTCAACAGCTTGACAACCCACTTCATCAACCGACTCATGTTCATGCACCCCACATCATGGACCCCAAGGCCACCCTCTTGTACCAGTCGACAGATCTCGTCCCATGCCACTAGCCTGACACCTTTCCTCGTAGCCCCGTAATTTGTCCAGAAGAAATCTCGCATTAGACCTATGATCCTCTTCTCTATCTTCTTCGGCATTCTGAATACAAAGAGGAAGTAACTTGCCATAGAGGATGACACAACTTTAACTAACGTCAACCTCTCCCCTTGATAACCTAGATGCCCACCCCGCCAACCTTTTCTCCATCCTTTCAAGCACCGGTATCCAATTCTGAAGTCTCCGGTGTCCATCGGCTAGTGGTAAGCCCAGGTAGGGTAGCGGTAGGGAGCCAACACCTGTTCGAAGTAGCCCACTACTTCCATCTCCGAAAGGTGAAAAGGTATAAAGTTGGACTTCCTATGATTAATTTGTAGGCTAGATGCCTCATTGAATAGTTTAAGCAAAGTGTGCACACGTGCTGCCTTTGTGAAGGAGCCCTCCACCAAAAGTAGGGTATCATTTGCATACTGAAGAATCATAATTTGAAGCTCTCTACCTGCCAAAATCCTTTGAAAAGGCCTCCTGAACACGCCGTAGACACTACCTTCGCTAGGGCATCAGCTGCTAAGACAAACAACAAAGGGGTGAGCAGGTACCTCTGTCGAACATTGCTCTTAGGCTGTACCTATCCCTTGACGGGGTTCCCGTTAATCAAAACGGAGAATGATGTCATCGTGACACATCTCTTCACCCAATCAATTCACCTCTGTGGGAAGCCCCTCTTGGCTAGGCTAGCCCACCAAAACGACTATTGCACCAAGTCGTAAGATTTGTTGAAATCCACCTTCCAAAGGAAAGCTTTTGTATGTCTCCTTTTCCACGCTGCCAGGGCCTCCAATGCCATCACAAAGCTATCGAGAATACCCCTCCTTAGTACAAAAGCTGTTTGCACCTCAGAGGCCATGTCTTGCAGTACACCCCTTAATTTGTTTGCCATGGCCTTGCAACTGTCAAGATTTGACGAAATAGTGGAGTGTGGAGGCTCCGTGTGCTTGGGAAAAATAGTCCACGTGGAGGGCTATTCACACGTGGGCTTGGAGAGAGAGCGCAGAGTAGCAGCAGTAGGTTGTTGCTGTTTTAAGACGTCTGGCTTGGACGTTAGACGTTTGATCTGGGTATCTGCAGAGAGGTTGGCTGTTGAGAAGAAAGGAGAGAGGAGATGAGCTTTTGACTTGTGTTGGAAATATTTTGTATATGGCTCAAAATAGAAAAGATGGGAAGACTCTTTTTATAGAGAGAACATATCCTTACAATTGGAAGCAAAAGATTCCATACCGATTAAGAAAAGATCTTATCTATAATCAAAACAAATCCCAACACATTTTCCTAAAAATGACTTTACTAAAAATAGCAAACTAAATAAGGCACCCAAAATTGGTCCTTTTGGACCATGCACTGTTGGCTCCTGTGGGCCCTGAGATGCTGCTACGTGGTAGTTGCCACGTGGCCTGTTGGTTGCCACATGGCACTGTCATGTGGCTAGCTTTATTCCCGACAGCAACAATCAAGTAGATTACATTGGAAAGCACGATTGACCTGAAGTCTTCTGTTGCCTTTGTTCCTTCGGTAGTAAGAAAATATAGAATTTGTTAGGCTTATCGAAGCCCCTGTTTCCTTCAACAAATTTTTCAATCACTAGCATCACCTCCACCTTGACGAGCGACTAGAACTCTCAGTAAAAATGCACGGGAAAACCATTTGGGCCTGGGCATTCGTTCGCATTGAGCCCCCATACTGCTGTCCTAACCTCATCCTTCAAGAAGCTAGCCATGAGATCTGCCGTTTGAGAAGCAAAGATGTCCTGCGCACTCTCCACTGTCCACCTCCACCTTCCTCTCCTACGCCTCCCAGTGAACTCTAAAAAAATTTGTCGCCACCTTAACCACCTCCTCTCTGCTTGAGTAACACACCCCTCCTATAAGCAGTTTGTCAATCCAGTTCCTCTTCCTTCTAGCCGACGCCATATGGTGGAAAAATTTAGTATTCGAGTCACCCTCCTTTAGCCACTTCTACCTGGATTTCGCTCTCTATTAAATCTCTACCTTTCTGTCCTCCTTTTGTACCATGTGCATTTGCGTTGCCCTGCGTACCCTCTCTTATGAAGACAATGACTCAACATCCTCCCACCTATCTAGCTTATTGATTTCCTCTTCCTTCTTCCCCTCGTCTCTTTTACCTCCTTCTTGTAACCATCTCTCTGAAGCCTGCCTCCAACAACTAGGATCTGTCAAACTTGAAGTATGTGCCAAAAGACTCTCCTTCATTGGACTTCTAGAGCAGAGGTGTTTGATCCAAGATGACCTATCCATAGGATAGACAGAGGCCATCGGGAAAGCTTTTGCCAGCTCCACACTGGAAAGGAAGCGGTCTAGCCTGGACTTTTGGCCATTCGAGCTCCTCCAAGTATACGTGCAAGAGGTGGGCACCAAGTTAATGAGGTCATGCATTGCCATAAACTCCGCAATTGGTCTGAACTAGGATCCTACCCCCTTCTCTTGCCAGGTCGATGATCCATCCTTAATGTGGCATTGAAGTCCCTACCAATCAGCCACGGAGTCCCCTGACAGCTCATTGCCACCGAGGACAACTTCTCCCACATCTCTACTCTTGCCACTGCATCTACCGGGCCATAAACTCTTGAGATCATCAATTTTACCCCATCTCTCCTAAGCATAACTGAAATCACGTGCGCCCCTATAAAATAACTCTCCATCTCAAACATGCCCTTCCTCCAACCCACCAGCTATCCTCCTGCATGGCCAGTCGTGTTTAGAGGCAGGAATCCCTCCATGTAGGAGCCACCCACCTGGTTTCAACAAGCTTTGTCACAAGCTGCCAGTTTCATCTCTTGCAAAAGAATCACATCTGCCCTCCACTGCCTGGCATACCCCCTAGCGCCGCCCTCCTAGTAAGATCATTCAAACCCTTAACATTCAACAATAGGATCCCCATCATTGGGCAACCGCTCGCTCCTCCTCCACAACAAGCCTGAAGCCTACCGTCTTTGCTACTTGTCACAACATCTCCTTATCTCCCTCCGAGGTCATTCTGCCTTGGGAGGTGGAGCCTATGCTGCACGCATCCAACAAAACCTGCCTTCGTTGGTTTCCAACCTTCGACAATCCCTCACCACTGCCTATCTTCCCATGATATGACCACTTCTTTAGGTAACGGATACCCCGTCCACTCCTCTGCACAACTTACGACCTCCACCTCGACAAAGGCAGGTGAGAAACCCCCCACCTCCTCCATCTCCGCCACTCTCGACACTCTGCGAAGGTTCGAGCGAAGAATGAGAGTCCCCCACACCGTCGTCAGGTTTATCGTCCCTTGTTGGGCACTCCACTTCCACCTTCGTCGTGATCCCTTTTGCTGCCTCTGGACTCTGAAGGTGACCTGACTCTCCACCATCCGCTCCTCGTCCCCCACCCGAGTCTCCACCACGAAGGTGCCCCTCCCTTGACCCCTCCTTGCTCGGTTGCTCCCAGCCATTCGTAGCTCGCCGCATGTGGTGGGGTTCTCCGCCACATCAGACTACCCATTGAGTCAGGTCCCCCCAACCTCCAAGTAATTCGAGGTGAGATGAAGAAACCGTCTCAATTGTGGGTTACAGAGACCGCTCGCCTTTCTCGGTCAAGTAGGTCTGGTTTGGATCCTCCATCAACTTCTAAAACTCAGTTTCGTCCCTCGAACATCCTCGCGTCATCACCAACGTAAATGCCTTCTTTCGAAACCTCTGCATAACTAGCTGTAATTGTGCACTTCATCTTCTCCCACTTCGCTAAAATCACCGCCCTTGACTCGTCTTCTGCAGCAATTGACAGAGAAGTCGATTCCCTTGAGAAAATTGCGACATCGATTGCCACGTCAGCACCCATCCTTTCATCAACCACGCGACGCTTGGGCTTCCAAACCCTACAATCCTTGTTCGTGCCACCACCACTATGTTGTGGTCCAACTTGTGCGTGTCACCTCCAGCCACTGCATGAACGTACGAGACCCCGCTCCTCATCCCATCTTCCCTAGCGTACACCACGATCCACGACGAACCATTGTGGTGGAGGACCACCTTCACCGGAAGGGCAGTCCCCATCCTGAGGTCTACCACCACCACCACCAGATGAGAGCCATTCGTGGGTAGGCCTAATCCCCAGCAGTCCTTCAGTGTTGTGAAACACGAAACAATCGCTGTTGCGAACTCCACTGTACGAAGCTCGAGGGGGATCCCCTCTAACCTCACCACTGCTGGCATCCTCTGTATAGGCTTCTCGCTTGTCGTCTTATCGTGTGTGCATGACCTCCTCCACTGCAATTGAGCACCCACCAACACCAACTCTGAGAAGCACAGCCCCTTCTATTGCCAGGATACAAGTCGGTAAGGAGCAACTTCCCTGCTCTGATCTCCTCTACCCTTGGATGACAACCCACCAAGAGACCCAAGAGGAACCTCTCCACCACCTTTCGGTGATACTTCCTCGGAGAGGACGTTCTCGACCAAGGCCATGCCCAAAGATGCTTCCAACATGACCATAGACTTGGTCTTCGGTACATAGACCTCTACGACGGGCGTGGTTGACGGTGCCGGCGGCAACCCCTCTCCCCTTGCGGCTTAATGCTGCGTGACGACTGGTGGCCCAAACACCTGCACCTCCAACACATTGTGGGCTTCCTATAGTCTCTTGCATAATGGCCATCATCAAGGCACTTGAAGAAATGACCATCTCCACCCCTTGACAACACTGGTACCTTCCTTCCAGGCCTCCGGTTCCGCCCCACTACCAAGGTCCACCCTTCCACCTCTCCTTCGCCCCCCAGACACCCTCTTCTCTCCTCTTGTCCTTCCCCTTCCCACTCACACTCACACCTCCCCCCTTCGCCCTTGCTCTCGCTCTCACCTTCATTTAGGAAGCTAAATTACTCCTGATTCATTGGTAAAGCACTGTTGCAGGCAACAATTGACATATCGCTGATTTTAAAGTTAATATGGACATTTTAGATGATAGCTGAAACGGATTGTAAATAGTGGTCTTAGCATTTTCAAAAGAATGAACTTCTGATTGTGTAATAGTGTTTAAAGTTGATGTTCTTTGAATTTGAGTTTCCTGTCATGTATTTTTGGGATTTGAAACATAGTGTAAAGAAGATGAGGCAAATTGCAGAAAGAACTGAGTTAGGACGCAGAAAACATTCTGATTGGTTTACTAGAAACATTTTTTTTTTGGAATAGCAAAGAGGATGGCTATCGAAGGTTGATAACCATCCAGATCATTTCATCAATAAAAGGAATGGACTTACAGGGTGCAGCCATGAATCAGATGAAAAATTTGCTTCCCTTGCAACATTTTCCATCTAAGCCCTTTCCCCTCTTAATAGCAACGTAGTTACTCTGCAGTATTTGTTTGGTTTACTGGAAATATTGTGTATGCCAGCATCTGTTTATAAATAGCTAGAATGGAATTAGTGCCTTGTTCCAATTAGATTACTTTCATCTTTTGTATCTGATATTTTGTTTAGTGATGTCTGGAGAGCTGCAAGAAATAAAGTTAGGTATATGGAAATGAGCATCAGGTTGTGGTTTCTATGAGTTTAAAACTTTTTCTCAAGTATGAGTTAGAAGATGAGGTAATTTCATTTCATATCAAGGCACTAATCTCCATTATATAGAGGATTAGAAGATAATTATAGACATACTCTCCAAGAAGAGATAAATAACATAAAAACTAAATAAATTAAAATCTTAATACTCCCCGTCAAGCTGAGCATAGATATTAATCATACTCAGCTTGGAACATCTGTCAAGGAGGGTCCTTGGAAGTGCCTTGGTGAATATGTTAGCCGTCTAATCCTCAGAAGTAATGTGCGTTGTGCGAATAATTCCTTGCCTGATTAAGTCAAGAGTATAGCGACAATCAACCTATACATGCTCAATCCGTTAATGGAACATGGGGTTATTAGCTATATAGGTGTATGCTTTGTTGTCACCGTTGATATCCACAGCAAAATCAACATTGTTGTGCAAATATGATAAAACAAATCGTATCCTCACCATCTCTGTAGCTGTCCTGGCCATCACTTGATACTATAATTTTGCATTGGACCTTGAGACTACAATTTGCTTTTTGCTTCTCTATGTAAGCTACTAGCCACTTAGGTGCATAAGCTAGTACTAGATTTCCTGTCTGCAATATAGTCTGCATCCGTATAAGCCACAATATCTAAGGAAGGGCCTTTCACAAACAAAATTCCTTTCCAAGGGGAAGTTTTTAGGTACCTCAACACCATCATAGTAACATCCCAATGCAACTTAGTACGTTTTTCCATGAATTGATTCAGTTTATTGACTGTTAAGGAGATACCAGGTCTTATGATTTTTAAGTTTAGAAGCTTTCCAACCAAACCCCTATATTGATGAGTATCATGACTTATATGTATAAGTTGTACATATATATATGTTACTTTGAAATGATAATTATAATATATTATTAGTTATATAAATTTTTTATTTTTTGTAAGTAATGTTTTTAAGTCTCTAGTGATATATACAATATATGTATAAGTAATGGTATTAAGTCTATATTGCATTGTATTGCAAATATAATATATTATAATGTCACTATTTTGTTTTAATAGATATATTTTGGTTGTTTATTTTGACTTGTAATTACACACATATATATAATATACATGTATACATATTATAATATAAACATATCTATGTTATTGTTATTTAAATATGATAGGATTATTGTCAAGGTTTTAAATATCGATATTGATATTGTATCGACAAGTCAAAAAAGGGATATATCATTGATATCGGTGAATTTTGGGGAAATCGTTCAGAAAGGCCCAAAATATCCCAAAATGTCACTACTTTTATGAAAATTAACATTTTAATAACTAATACATGATGAAGAAATGCTTATAAGATGAAAATTATAAATTTTGAATGAAAACATAATAAAAATGTACTAGTCGCATATCAACAAAGTTATATATTGAAAAGAAAGTGTATAGAGCATGATAATAATTAAAAAATATTCATAGTAATGTTACTCACAAAAAAAATGAAGTATAAATAGTGTCAGAGTATCAATTGACCATATAAGCACGGAAGCGCCAGCCAATGCCACTAAATTAATACCAGGTTGAGCTTTGACCTGACTCGATACCTCATCTCCGATTATCTTCCTCAATTTGTAGTACTCTAACGTATTTAATGATTTTTGATGCATTGAAAAATAAGAATAATGGAGACTTGTGGCAATGCAGAGGAGTATTGAGGAAATCCTAGAAGCAAAATGATTGTGATTGTATAAAGTTTATGGTATCAAACTACTGACTTTCCAATGCACAAAAGATAGGTACTAAGTACTAAAATAAGTTGTTGGACTACATTTTGCTACTCAAATGTATTACCAACTAGTAACTAGTAAGTAGTAACTACAACTAACTGATGTAATTAACTTCATTAAGTAGTTAACATATGAAAAATAAATTAGTAAATTACATCAATTAACTCATCACGATGTCAATTTCTATCCCAAAATGGTAAGTCTCAGGAATATTCAGTAGAAAACACATATGTCAACAATATCTATCATAAAATTGTAATGATCATACAATCTTTTAGCACAAAATCCATAGACTTAGCAATTTCTAACATAAAACCCCATAGCTCTAGTTATCTAGCTCTCAAATGCTATAGATTTAGCTCCAATCTAGTTTAGCTCCCACTTAGATAGAAGGAATAACTAAGGTTTCCTCTTAGAGAAGGAAACAGTACCCCAAAAGAAGACAAGGTAGGGAGACTCTCAGAGACACAATACTAGAACTTGCAGCGTGTTAAAAGACAAAATGTGGCTGTGGCGAAGTTTCACACATGGTGCAAAATTTGCGTTGAGATCCTTCTTGAAACATTTCAAACATGCCAAGATATTTCTCACTTACGTTTCAGAATCTTCCTATTTTTCAATAAGTAAAACCAAGTGCAATGATTGAATTGTCGACAGAGGATACAACTCTAAAGTTGACATATTTGATGGACTACAAGGGAGCAAGAACACTAGCAATAAAATGACGATCAATGGCTATTTTCTTTTGTTTGAGTAGGTGCTTATGTACAATTGTATTATTTTAAGCAACCAAGTATCATATATTATTGTGCATCATCGTCACGTTGATGTTACTAGTAGAGATTAATGGATAAGTACTCACCTGAAAGTTGTAACTAAAACGTTATGCTTATGGCTTTTGCAAAAAAAATGGACTCACCAAACACTGAGTCACCGACTCACAAGTCTTACAGTCTCACCGTTATCGACTAATGAGGGGTAAAAAATTCCTTCGAACTCGAAACTCTGCGAGAGGCCTGGAAAGAAGGATCTGACCCAGAAAGGCTTGGATACAGGAGGGCTCGAGAACCCAACCTGCCTACATCCAAGGAAAGTCTTCTGGGCAGACGGATTGGGAACCCAACCTGCTTGCACATGGAAAATGCCCGATATAGTCGAACCTAAAGGATCCTATTCGTTGCAAGGGACAATGAAAGTACAATAGGGCTACGCCCTTAATAAATGTTGACACATCCACTGCAATTAATAATATGATAAGGTGCATACCTTGCTAGGTGGCGTATCTACTTAGAAGATCTTGCTGGAAGCCCAACTTTAACACTATAAATAGAGGAGAGAGGCCCTCGAGGGCCTACCCTCGAGCAATTCGAGAGAGAAATAGAGAGATTATAGAACCTTGTGATTTGGCAAGTTTTAGTACATAGTTGGGAGTATCATCCTCCTCTCAGATGTACATCCCTTGCGATGGAATTGTGTCACCAAACCCTCTTGCCCTTTGTGTGATTAATCAAATCCTTGGATCAGACCCTCCATTCACGTAGGAGGTTTGATCGTCCTTGTTCTTGAGTTGGACACTCCATATCCCAGGGTTCCGATCACCGACCATCGTTAATAGGATGCAAGTTGCAAGAGCAACTGCCAAGAAGTAGATGTGTGTCTAAAGACTCTGATCTCTAAAATTTGAGTTTTTGAGTTAGTGACTTGAGTCATGACTTCCATCGAATTTTATAGGCAATCGGTTGATTCAATTTGAATATTTTATGAGATTTTTATTATTAAATCTGTCGGTGGGTGAGCCAGTGACGGTGTGGGTGTGAATTGTATGATTCAAGTGGTTTTTTATTGAAGTTTTACAAATATGTTCTTCGGAGGATGATTTCATTCATCGATTAATATTTTGTGATTTTTGTAATTTAGTCCATTCGTCTGTTGTTGTCTCGTCGTTTGTGTCGCATAATCACAACGAAATGCAAATCATGTTATTTACGTGATTTTTTATTGAAATTTTCAAAGATATTCATTGGTCGGAGAATTCATTCATTGATTAATATTTTATGTGATTTTTGTAATTTAGTATGTTTCATTTGTTGTCGATTCGTCATTTATTGCATAATCACAACAAAATGCAAATCATGTTATTCGAGTGATTTTTTTTATTGAATTTTTGCAAAGTTGTATGTATGTCTGTCGAAGAATTCATTCATCGATTATATTTTTTGTGTTTTTTATAATTTTGTCCGTCCGTCATGTTTTTTATAATTCGCATGACTCGCACATGTCACCAATTCGACGGGAATACGCTTGGTCAACAATCCATAGTATTGGCGATATATCGCCGATATCTCGTGATGTCGGTATATCGGTGATATTGGCGATATATCAAACCTTGATCATTGTCTTTCACTTAAATAGTGTTATCATATGTTTCTAATGAAAGTCAATCTTATCGTATGAGTTTGTTAAAACATATTTAATATTTCACCTTGATTCAATCGGGCAATTGCCTTTTTGTCATCTCTTGCCTCGGGCAATTAAGGAGCTTGTCGCCTTGCACTCCCTTGATGCCTTGACAGCAAGGTTCGAAATGCCGATTTCGACGTAGTGTTGATGAAATTCTAAGTATACATTTCGTGGGTATGTCGAGGGCACATTGTGGAAATGCCCATTTTTCGATGGGCATGCCGAGGGCACATCGTGGACATGCTGATGCATACCGACAGAAATAATAGTAGTCAAAAAACCAGCAGCAACCTTGGCATGGGCACCCATTTCGTCGGCATGCCGACAATGTCGACGATATCCTTGTAAATTGACACTTTATCCATGTTGGCACGGCCCTTGCTCGAAAATGGCCTTGCCATTTAAAACGATACTTGACAGCTTTTGAATCTCTTGTAGAAATCATGCCAAGGTTGGTGGTTTGGGAGGTGTGTAAGCCCATGAAGGAAGGTGATCTGGGTGTTAGCAAGGATTGATATATCGGTGATATATTGATATCGTTGGGTCAGCATATATCGATATCAGCCTTAATATCTTTTTTCCATGATATTGTCAATATATCGTAGATATATCACCGATATTATGGACTTTTGTTGAACTTTATAGCTGTACATGCTAGAGTTCTTACTTCCTTGTAGTCCATCAAATATTTCAACTTTAGAGTTGTACATTCTCTGTCGACAATTCAGTCATTGCACTTGGTTTTACTTATTGAAAAATAGAAAGAAGATTCTAAAACGTCGGTGAAAAATACATTAGCATCTTCAAACCTCTATAAAAAGATGCATAAAATTAAGCACTTTGATAATCCATGGGGGTATTGAAAGGGCTATCTTGTCATCTTCCTTTGATTAAAGGATGTCATCCATGATGGTTCTTCTTTCTTTCCCCCACAACAACCTAGGGTTGACAGGCTCACTTGTTTCAGCATGGTTTATCTAAGTACTTGCAAAGGTTTGACATATTGCGATATATCGGCGATATATCGCATATCAACGGGTTGGGTGGTATCGATATCACCCAAAGTGTATTTTTCCCAGATATCGGCGATATATCACCAATATGGGGATATATATTGGTGATATGTCGTCGGTTGGTCGGTTTGGTGGGAAAAATGGTGCTGTGGCATTGTTGAAATGGAACGACTAGGCGGGAGGTTGAAAATGGTAGGGTAGGATTGGGCGGGAGGCGTGAGATTGAAAATGGGTAGACAGACACAGATACATAGGCAAGACTAGACTGGTGCTGTTCGGAATCCACATGCGCACGCGTACGCACGCACACACATGTTTTTTAGCCATTCTTTTATGATATATTAGTCATAAAAATGTTAATTTGACTTTTTTTTTAAATTTTATGGCTTTCTGAGTAATTTTCCAAAAATTCAGCGATGCCAGCGATATATTCCTGATATATCCCCTTTTTGACTTGTCGATACGATATCGATATCGATATTTAAAACCTTGGGTGTTAGAGATTGGGTGTTAGAGACCTAGGAAGAATGAATGACGATTTCTTGACCAAGTGAATTGGCAGGTTGCTTGAGAACGGAGAGGGCCTTGTGGGGAAGGTCTTCCAAATGTGTTATGCTAGCTCGATATGTTGGGACCTCCTTTTGTTCCCTCCGAGGGGTGCCTTCCACTTCCTTATAGGCCTTTCTCTAGTGGCACCCAGAGTGCAGAGTTTTTTTGTTCTAGTTGTTGGCTCAAGAAACGTGTTCAAATTTTGGTTGAATGACTAGACAGGTCAAGGGAGATTGTGCGAGTGATTTCCTAGACTTTTTGCACTGGCCATGGACAGGGGAGACATGATGAAATTTCCCCACAAATAACGAAATGGCCCCAGATCCTTGATGATGAAATTTTCTGCCATGCATTTCTTCAAGTTAGCAACACCCTGGTTATCACCACTTGTAAGAATGATGTCATCAACATATACTAACATCACAACATGCTCTCTTGCAGTCTTCTGCATAAAGAGAATGATTTGCAGAAGATCTGCAAAACCCTAGTGTCTCAAATACCTTTGACAACTTTTGGAATTAAGCCCTAGGGCTTTGCTTTAGGCATAGATTGCCTTGCAAAGGTGAAGAACCTTGGAACACTCCCCCTGAGATTCATAACTTGGAGGTTGCTGCATATAAGCAACTTTTTGTAGATTATTATATAGGAAGGCATTCTTTATGTCCAAATCATGGAGTGGCCAATCATGCTGAATTGCAACGGAAATCGATATTTGAATAGTGGGTAGGCTAGCCACTGGCGAGATGGTATCAAAGAAGCCAACTCTATAAGTTTACGTGAAGTCTAAGTAGGTCTTGTGTTTGTCAACTGTGTCATTTAGATTGTACTTAATAGTAAACACCTACTTGCATCCAACGGAAAGCCGTTAAGGCGTTAAGCAACTGAACAATGACAAGCTCCTTAATTACTTGAGATGAGAGGTGACAAAAAGGTGATTGCCTGATTAAATTGAGGTGACATCTTTTTATTTCTTAAAATATTGAATATACCCAATAAACTCATTTGGGAACATCGACTTTCATAAAAAAACATATAGGAATACTATTTAAGTGAACGAAAAAACTATCAGTTCATATTTAAGTAACAATAATATACATATTTATGTTACAATACAATGTGTAAACATACATATTACATTTATAATTATAGGATAAAATAAATAACTAAAATATATATCATATGTATCTACCAAAATAAGATAGTGACATGTATTTTTTTTTGAAGAAGGGTTAATAATAGATGTTAATCTTCCACTGTACTAATAAAAGGAGTTAATTACATTAAAAATTTAAAGAGCATTATAATGATAAAACACTCTCTCTATTAAGACTCCCTATGGAAAATCACTCCATTATGTCCAAGCTAAATGCACTACAATAAAGTGAAGGCCTTCCTCAAGGTAGAGGCATCCACCAACAACCCCAAACGCTAGCCCAAAAGGTTGTCTCTGAGTTGTACTCAAGACAATAACATGTATTATAATATGCTATATTTACAATACAGTACAAACTTAATATCATAACTTATGTATAAATATATTGTTATATATCATTAGAGACTTGCAGGCAATAAAAAAAAAAATATATATATACATCATTAAATTGCAATATATCATAATTATATCATTACAGACATACAATACGTATATATATAACTTATATATATATGTCTTAACAGACAAATAATAGTCTAAGTTAGGAAGAGAAGGCAAAATTGAGTATATAAAAGATATCAATAACATATATGTATTTATTTATTATATATATACAATAATATTATAAGACAAACATATCTAAAATATATGTAACTTAAGATTAAATAAGAGTCTTATGGTCTTACTTAAAGTGAATTAAGAGTAAGGTGATGAGGCGCAAGCTGACCCAAGCAACAAAGCAGGCGACTAGGTGATAGCCTGAATGAAGTCCCTAGCCTGGAATAGCTTCAAGGTGACCTTTGGCTTTCTCGCCTGGCTCGGTAGCCTGAGGCGATAGCCTTGACAACATTGATCCAACCACGGTTGCTCCGGGAGGTAGATCAGTAAGCTCCTAGGTACAACAAGAGATAAGAGCAAACATCTCCTCCTTCATGACCTGTCGTCATGTTGGATCGAGAAGTGCTTGCTGATGCAAGGTGGGAACATGTGTGGAAGATTAGGCATTGCAAAATTGTCTATAAGAAGGTCCAAGATATGCCATAGAGTCGTGCTTGGAGATGGGATGCCTGATGTAGCTACGTGGGACCTTTCTTATAGCAATAGGTAGATCTAAATCGATAGATATTAGCTGCTCTACATCTTGGGATGTCATGGGATCAATGACACAATCATCCATCTGCCGGGTACCTAGATCATCACTAGCCACCCAATCGTCAGTGTGCAAAAAATCTATACTCACTTGAGGGTAGATTGGTGTTGGCTCTAAGGGAGTAGTATGCGATTTATACATGATCGGTGGATCTTGAATCTTGACAAGTTCAATTATAGGGATGTTCTCCAAGGGAGTAGGTGGAATAGGAACAGACGCAGTATCAGAGTCCTCATAAACAAATCTCCTAGCAATAGAAAACTAAGGTATAGATCCATATAAAGTCACATTGGCATTGACATAGTGATGTCGATGGATGGGGTTGTAACAACGATACTTCTTTTGAGTCTAGGAGTATCTTAGAAAGACACATTTCATTAATCTAGGGGCAAGTGTATCACCAAGATAGGTGGACAAAGGCTACAGAACTAAAAACACAAGGTTGAACGGGAAATAGTTCCCTATCGAGATACAATAGTTGCAAAGGAATTTGTTCATGTATATTAGAGGAAGGCGTATGAGATTGCTAATAGTTAAAACTGCATTGCCCTAGAAAACAAGAGCACATTGATGTGGATCAATAGTGGCCTAGCAACATCTAAGAGATGACGATGTTTGTGTTCCACAATCATGTTTTGCTGAGAAATATGAGGACAAGTAATTTGATGTATGATGCCTTGGGATTGGTAGAAGTTACATAAAGATTGAGTACAAAACTCTAAACCATTATCAGAACAAACAACTTTAATAGTGGTGTTAAACTGACTCTTTATTTTTAAATTAAAGTTTTTATTGATTTGACCAACGCCACACTTCAAAAGATAGATCCATGACAATCTAGAAAAATCAACAAGAAAAATGTAATATTTGTGCCCTAGCTTGTCAGCAATGCAATTGGGATCCCACACATCCATATGAACAAACTCAAACAAAGAATGTAACCTAGGACTCTAACTAGAAGGGTAGGTACTTTGGTGTTGCTTTACAAGTTGACACACATCATAGTTGATGACTGTAGTAGGAGAGATTGCGGAATGACCTAACGTACTTTGCTAATGAGTAGGTGACCTAAATGAAGATGCCATTGAAAGGCAGACCCAGTAGTAGAGGTAATGACACTGAGACTTACAGTAGCACATAGAGGTTAAGACATATAGTATACTCCCCCCTCTTCATGACTGTCACTGATCGTTCTCCTTGTTAGGAAATCCTGAGAGGTACAAGTAACAATATCAAAGATGGCTCGATAGTTCAATTCTTTGCAATTCGATAGTTTGTGAGGGTAAACCTGAATCCGACCCATTTAATAAATGGGTTAAACGGGTTTAAACCCGTTTAATGTAAGTGGGTTCGGGTTCATTAATCGGGTCGAATTATGCGGGTTTGATTTTTTCTGACAGCCCTAGTAACAACCATCTCTCCTTGACTAGTAATGGGAGAATGCCTCTTCTTTGCCACTTGAACCGTACACCAAGGGGATACTGAGTGGAGGTGATGCAAGCGTTGTTGGTCTCCACATAAATGGTAAGATGCCCTGAATCCAGTAGCCAATTTGAATTAAATAGACCATCAGTTTCTGTGGAGAGCATAATTTGTATACCTGACGAGGTGGCTAGGGCAGTAGTGTTAGAAGTGGCAGGAGCTGAGGAAGTATCATGAGCAAGTTGGCAGAGGTGCTGTAAAAGCTCATCATAGTCAGATTGAGGTACAGGGACAATATCTCCAGGTGGTTTTATACTTTTATTGTAGTAACCACCTGGTTGGTAGAGGGTGGCCGCCTATGCTTGGTCCAACAGGTACTCTTGGTATGACTAGGCTTCCCATAGTAGGTGCAAGATGGGCGTCCTTTGCCTTGAGCACTATGCCCTCTCCCCCATCCTCAAGTAGAGTCTGCACCACATGCATGTCCTTGGTTGGCAGCTAAGGCAGATGCTTGGAAAGTAGGCTCCTTAATAGTGAGCAAAATACTAATCTGACTCAAGATTAGGAAGCTCTATCGTAGTTAGCATATGAAAATGAGCAGTAGAGTACTCAGGCCTCAAGCCAGTGAGAGACTGTAGGATGGCAACCTCATATAATATGCCTTCTAAGTGTCATAAGTACAAACTAGGCGGCATGTGTTGTACTTCTCAAACAAGGCCTTAAGTGTCGAGTAGTACTGAGATAAAGATTGACCCTCCTAATGAAGGTGTGACATCTTTCTATAAATCTGAAATACTCTATTGGAATTCTTCTCATATGAATGTGTCCTTCAAATTATCTCGCATTTCCTTTGCTGTCTTATAATACATGATCTCATCCCTGATTTTAGCGATGATAGAATTCATGATCCACGCATAGACCATGGTGTCGCCCTTCTTCCACGTGTCATTATTGCTAGTCTTCTATGCAAGCTCTGGTTGAAGTAATATGTGCCTTTTGTTGTGATCTTCAACCTTCATCAAGAAGCTCTGTAACCATCAAGTATAGTTGGTTTCATCCAACTTTACCATGGGGCCGAAGAACAGACTCTTGTAGGCTCTCGTCTCCATCTCTTGCCCTGATGTCACCTATGATGTGTCTTTTGAAGCCATCTCTTTCCTAACTGGGCCCAAAATACATCAACTACTTTGGAACAGTAGGTCTAGTTCATCAAACCATGCAATTGCAATAATAAAAATTAAGAACAAAGACTATGGTGGCCTGTAGTTGTTGTTCTAGTTACCAACGGAGTCCTATCTTGCTTTGGCGATGCTAATTAGAGAAGCATAACCCCTGACACCAACAGAGGTTACATCAGCCTTAGGCGACACCGGTGGTCGGAGATTAGAGACCTAAACAATGTTTCGATAATCGCTGGCGACAAGAATGTAGTGTGGCAGTGGTTTAAAGCCTGCCTTGACACTTCAATGACAATGCAGGGCTGCTAGATGGCCTTGGCGGCACCTAAGGGCTCGCATCGAGGTGCCTGATGGCCTTGGCGGCGCTTAAGGGCTTCACCATGTAGCTGATGAGTTGCAGGGAAGGCCTCTTGTGTTCGAGATTTGGTTGGCAGTGATGCATTGTGGCTGGAGTTGGTCGCTGGAGGGCCCACTGGCTAGTCACAAGGTCGCTGTTGTGCTCTCCACTAAGAGCCCTTCTTTGATTAGGGTTAGGGTTTTTGTTGTTTTTTTGTGTGGTAGAACAAAAGAGGTATTGGAATCAAAGATGGTATAGAACACCGGCTTAGGACCGTTGCTATGATACCAAGTTAGAAAATGAGGTAAGTTCGTTTCATACCAAGACACTAATCCCCATTATATAGAGGATTAGGAAATAATTACGGACATACCCTCCAAGAAGAGATAAATAACATAAAGCAAAAAGGAAACTAAATAGATCCAAATCTCAACAGTTTGAGATTAAGCTTTTGTGTCATTTCTGGTTTATTCTATTGTTTTAGTTGGATTTTGCTAAGTGGTGATTCTTATCCTTGCTTCCAAACGAAAGTACAGGCATTTTGATTTTTGTAGGTGGAAGGCATACTACAGCGAGCTGCGGATGAGTTGCAGTCCCTTCAAGAAGAAAGGAAGGTGCATTGATTAGATCTTCATGATACCTAAAGATTTATTTTGGAAACTATGACTAGACTAATAGTTAACATATTGAATTTCCAGATGCAATGATATTTACAGATTTTCTAGAAGCTACTAACTTTTTGCTATGTGGAGTAACTGATTCATAAAACTGGTTTACGCTTAGCATCAGGGTGCACACAGACAAGCATATAGTTGATGCTTTTCTTACAATTGCTTGTTGACATTGCAGAAGGTGGATCCACAAACTGCAGAAGCCATCGATCAATTTCTGGAAAAATTGCGATCATTTGCTGGAGGAAATTGTTCCTTCACTTTTATTCTGGATGATCCAGCTGGAAACAGCTTCATTGAGAATCTGTAAGTTTGTTTTGCACAGTATTAGGACCTGCATTCATCGGGATATGTGGCATTGTGTAGTCAAACAAAAATCTTGGGTGCATATGGCACTCTGCATTCTGTTTCTCATGGTACCTCCTCCTTCACATGGTTTTTGTTGATACTTAAGAGGGTGGTTAAAATGATAATGAGAGAATGGCTGGTTAAAGGATTATAAATGATATTTGAAGATATATGTAAAAGGATGATTACCCTCAAAGGCCATTTATTCCATACCCAAGACATTTACTTAGTTCAATAAAATAAAGACCATGCCAATGTGGAGTTTTTGCCAGAATGAGAATATAATGTCTAATTTCTTGTGTAATGCGTGTTTAGATTATGCTAAGTTGGACACTATATAAAGTTGAAGAATTTTTCTGCTCATTTTGTTTTGTTCCCTTTTTCTCATTAACTTCTCTTCCATCTTTCTCCAATCAGTATGCACACCAAGTCAGGGCCCTCAGAGGGTTGATCATCTCATTCCATCTGTGATCGACTTGATGTAGGGGAGTTTTCCCCTGGTCCAGCCAGACTGGACAGGTTTGGTCAGCCAGACAAGAATGGGGTTTTTGCCTTTTCACTTCGCTCTTTATGGGAGAAGGATTGAGGATCTTTGTTCTTAGCTTTGTTTGTCTTATTCTATTAGATTTGAAAGATTCATTATGAAAGATCCATCTTTTCTTCCTTTTGCTTTTCCACCATATTTGCTTTGATCCTTGTGGCCACTTCTTATGAATGAGTTCTGCTTCAGCTTCTTCTCAAGCTTGGGGTCTCTGTCGAAGATAACACGAGAGTTTGATTGTAGCACCCATTGTCTGCAGTAAATATTTATGGTCTAGTTGGATGAAGTGAATAGCTGCTATGTAGTGAAAATATTGGTTAAGTCCTTTATAGTCTTGTCAATAATGAAGGGAAATAAGAGGAGTTTTTTTTTTAAAAATTATTATGGGTAAAGGATGGCCACTGAAGATCAGTGGGCATCCATCCACTGGCTTGCTCCAAAAAGCAAACAACTATAATTTTTGTGTCAAACAAGTTTCCCCTACCACACCCTTGTCACTCTAAAAACCATCCTTTTTCATTGAAGCCAAATGGCCACCAACTAGCGTGATCATATGTCCAAGCAAGAGAGCTTGCTTCAAGAGAGCTTGCTTCATCCAAAGATCCACTATGTCACTTGCTTGCAAGCCTTGAGTTGATAGCCTTTCCCATGCCTCTCAGGCAAAGTTGCAAGTAAGAAAAGTTGTGCAATATCATCTTCAGTCACACACAAAGCACAAGAGGTCTTGACATCCTTAATCCACTCTCTCCACTTGGACTTAGTGACCAATCTCGTTACCTTACAAGCAACAAGAAGACCTTGACCTTTAAAGGAATCTTCATTTTCCAAGTAGGTGAATAATCCAAACCAATTGTTATATTCTCATTCCACGTGTCACCTCTAAACAAAAGACTTGGCCTCTTCAGCAAGAACTTCCCTTGGCCCCACCAAAAAACAATCTGAAATTCCTATCTTCAGCTAAAAGTTTTGAACAACTACTAGCAAGGTCTGCAAGTCCATCATTTCTTCTGAAAGGCTCCCCCAACATGAGGAATCCAAGTGCCAGCATTCCTTTCCCATGCTCTGTCCCAGCACTCCACATATCACAATTTATCAGAAGCCAAGACATACAACTCAGAGACTTGTCTGATCATCCTTCTAGAATCTGAAAGTTTTTCCATCTCCTAAAGCTGGTACAAAGAGATGAGATTATTGCACATAAACCTTTCTAGAAAGCAGAGGCACCATTTGGAACCACAGCTTTATCTGACCAACTATATGAGGATCCAAAGGAATCCACAAAAATCCCATGCCAAATACGATGATCTTATGCAGAAGCTTAACAATTCATTTTCTCAAGAGAGCATCATCAAAATTAGTCATTTATGGATCTGAAGACTCCCTTTCTCAACATGTCTTGCCTGCTCCACTTTCTGCATTTGTTCGACAGATCTGGTGGCTGTATTTCACCAAATGATGAGTGTTGTCTTTGATCCCTATCCTTCAATATGATGGTGGTACTTTAATTTTTATGGAGGGATCTGTTATGTAACCGAAGAGATTAAGATGCCTGTTGGAAGTCCTTGGAGAAGCGTTGGGTTAATGATGAGTTGCAATAAATCCACTTTTGTTCTCATGGCGATTGATGGTGGTGGGATAGAAGAATGCAGTTGAGAGCCCTTAGAGCACCAAAAGCTTCCCTTCATATAATCTTACTTGGGCCTCCCGCTAAAATCTTTATCTTTGGTAGAATGGACCCCTTTGATTGAAAGATTGGAAAAATGACGTGTGGGATGGGCCTCAAATATTCTGCAAGAGGAGCTTTGCTAGTTCTCTTGAAACTAGTCCTTATTGCTTTACCAACTTATTTTCTTTCTGCTCTATATTCTATGGAAAGTAGAGAAGAAACTAGTTGGGCTTATATGGGCTTATATGAGATTTCTTTCTGTTCTCTGTATTCTTGACACTGCTTTACATGTTTCTGACATGTTGGGAGAGATGGAGAACGAGAGAGAGGGTGAGAGGGAAGGCGATGGGAAGAGGGTGAGGGAGGAGAGGGTGTACATGGGGAGGGAGAAGGGCGAGCGGTCGCGTCCGGCAGTGGACTTAGGGTGGTCGGTCATGGCAAGTCGGAGGACTCGTTCGACGGCTGTGCCTAGGCGATCTGCTCGCGACGTGGAAGGGAAGGGGAGGTTTGCTCTCGTTCGTGGCGTGGAAGTGAGGGGGAGGTTTGCTCTCGTTCGTGGTGCGGAAGGGAGGTGTTTCAAATGCCTCGGATGTGACCACTAGGTGTGGGACTGCCACAAACCACTAGCGCTGTTGGAGTTGTGGGGGCCTCGGGCATAGGAGTGGTCGGTGTTGCGGTGGCCGCTCCGATGGTGGTCAGCCTTTCTACCACCGTCGTCGAAGGGGGTGCCACAGGCGGAGGTGGAGGCATCTTGGTCAGAGGGGGCCTGAAGCTTACGAAGGGAGATTGAGAGCAGATTGGTGGTTGAGGTTTTGGAGGGGTGGGTGACGTGTGCGATGATGGAGAAGGCATTGGGCGAGGATCTAGTGAAGGAGGGGGTTAGGGTTTTGCTACTAGATGGAGGGAGGTTTTTTGTTGCTGGTTTCCCTACCTTAAGGAGAGAGGAACTCCTCCTCTTGGAGTTCGTCGCAGAGGGTGGAAGGTAGAGGTGGCGTTGTCCTTCCCCACACAATGGGGCCTCCTAGGAGCGTCCACCGGAGCGGCCATCTTTCGAGGTGGCCATTGCGGGGATCCCTTGGTGGTTGAGGTCGATGGAGGTTGTAGAGGCGATTGTGTCCTTGTTTTCTTGACTCAAGAGCTGCGAGGTCATTGGCTTGTCCGAAGGACTGGTGGTGGTGGTGCTCGAGCTGAAGATCGGTGCAGCGATGTTGGAGAAGGTTGTTTTGTGGCTCGATGGATCCTCGTGGGTGGTGTCCTGTTCGCCTAGTGGAGCTGGTGGTGATGCCTCGACATTGGTCTGAGCAACCGGTTCATTGCAGTGGAAGGCGAGGCGGCGGCTGACGAGGGTGTGGGGGAGGCGACCGGAGGATGACGTGGCCCGTATCCCTGGAAGATCTGTGCGGATCTCGCACGATATGCTGAAGTCGTCGCCCGAGATGGAGGCACTCCCGATGATCTCGGGAGTGGAGGTGGAAGGAGGCGCATTTGCTGGGATTTGTTATCTCGAGGAGGAGGGGGTGGTGACCTTAAATCCACTTATGTGTGAGACACGTGCAGCGGTTGGCTGTGGTGGAGCGGAGGCGGATCCGGACTCGGATTTGGCTACGGGATCTAAAGTCCCTTATCGTGGGGATTCTGGTGGAGCGGATGATGAGCCCAAATCCTCTATTAGGGTTTCGCCTGAGAAGATGGGCTCCTCCGCTCCCTCGGTTTCGACTGCGAGGTTGACAAAGGGATGTCTGGAGCGTAGTGGAGGCTTTAAAGGTGTACGACCATCGATCATCCTCGATGCAGATGGTGGAAAGACCTCCACGACCTCTCCCTCGTGAGGGGAGGGTAGGGAAGAGGCGGCGATGGAGACTGCTGCGGCTATGGCAGAGCCCCTCGGTTGGCCCCCGGTTGGCGTGTTCAGGGTGATGCCCTCGCTTGGTGAGAATGAGCTCCTCAAGGCTCAACCCGGTGAGCTCTCGCAGACACAGCAACCAGGTGGAGACACTACGATGTCTGACGGTTGGGCAGATATCCCTCTCACTGGGTGGAGGCCACGTATGGTGCACGGTGGTTGAGGTGGCACCCTCTGTTATAAGAGGAAGTGGAGTTTTCGTAGAGGTGAAGGACTGAGAGTGGTGGTGGATGGATGTGAAAGGACACCACAAGATTCGCAGCAAAATACGGTGTTGGATCATGACGATGAGGAGGTGCGTAGAACGGCGGAGGCATGTGGCTTCCAATAGACAATGAAGGAGGCTTCCAAGGTTTGTAGATGAATGGTGTGCTTACGTGGAATGTGCGTGGTCTCAATGACCCTTTGAGGAGGGCGTCTTTGGGGCAGTATATTAGGAGGTGGAGAGCGGATGTGGTGCTGTTGCAGGAAACAAAACTGATCGATTGTGATGCACGGTTATGGATGGAGATTGGGGGTTCCTGGATGGATGGCTTTCGGTCCCTTGGTGCGTTTGGCCGATCAGGTGGACAGATCCTTGGATGGCGGGAGGATGTCTTCTCCCTGGAGGACTTCTATTGTGGAGATCATGTAATCTCTACGAGGTTGGTTATGAAGGTGGGTGGAGCTAATTTGACTGTCACAGGGGTGTATGGGCTGTCAGATGCATAGGCAAGAGGAGTTATGTGGGACGAACTCACGTCGGTGGCTGCGGTATGCAATGGAAGTCTTTGGTTGATCGGAGGGGACTTTAACATCACACTACAGATGGAGGACAGGCTTAGAGGGCGGGGAAGGCAGGACCCCGGGTTAGATCTTTTTGTGGACTTTGTTTCTACTTATGGTCTCGTGGATTGGGCTTGGACATCCTGTGCTTACACTTGGAGGAATAACAGCGGCCAGATGTCTAGGATTGATAGATTCCTTTCTAGCGTGGAACTCGCGGAGGCTTTCCGAGTGGCGGATGTGGCTGCTTTGGAGAGACCTTTCTCGGACCATAAGCCTCTTATCTGGAGGACAAATATGGGGTATGGTTTGGAACTTATTTCAAATTTGATAGATCCTGGCTAATAGAGGAGGGTTTCAGGAGTATGGTGGAGAAATGGAAGTCCATAAAGGTGGAGGGGTCGGCAACATGTCGTTTGTCAAAGAAACTGGATACTCTGCGAGATCATTTGAAGGTGTACAAGAGGGAGCTCAGGGAATCCAGGAGGGACAGGAAGGAGGTCTTGACAGAGATTACCAGGATTAACAGGCAGGAGGAGCAAGCCTTTATCTCATCTGAGGATAGGGAGACCAGGGAGAGAATGACACGGGTGGTGTAGGAGGACAAGAAGGCAGAGGTGGAGTGGAGGACGAAGTCGAGACAAAGATGGTTGAAGGAAGAAGACTCCAATACCAGGTCCTTCCACCAAGTGGCTTCTGCCAGGAGGAGGAGAAACTTGATTGAGAAGATGTTGATACATGGGGAATCCTTCTCAGGTAGGGCGGAGATGGGTCGAGCAACGACAAATTACTTCAAAGACTTCACTAGGAGGCGTGTTAGGGGGGGCTGGAAGTGGAGAGGGGAGGATGTGTAGAGTGTTACGGAGGCTTAGGTAGAGAGACTCACTGCTGACTTCTAGGAGGATGAGGTGAGATAGGCAGTTTGGAGCCTGAATGCGGGGGGCGTCCTGGCCCAGATGGTTTCCTGATCTTTTTTAGGGAATTTTGGCCCTTGGTGGGGGCGGATGTGATGTAGATGATGGAGGAGTTTGCAGTTAAGAATAGAGGTTTCGATAAAATAAATAGATATTATTTGTTTCTACTGCCTAAGAAGGAAGGGGCGGAAGCGATCCACGATTTCAGACCGATTGCACTGTCAAATGCTGCTTATCTTATTGTTGCTAAGGTCTTGGCTAACAGGCTCAAGGATATTCTTGGTGACTTGATTTCCTCGATTTAGACGGCTTTCATCCTAGGAAGAGGGATCCTGGATGGTTTTGTGGTTGCTTTGGAGGCTTTGGCCTCTCGGGTTTGATGAGGGATTTCTTCTGGGAAAATGTGGGATTAGCAGGTAGGGGGTGAGGTTGGTAGCCTGGGAGGAGGTATGTAGACTGATATAGGAAGGGGGTCTGGGGGTTAAGGATGTGGACATGGTAAACATCAGTCTCTTTACGAAGTGGATTGCTAGGTTGATGGGGGTAGGAACAGGGGCTCTTTGGAGATGTTTTGCGGCGGTGTTATGGCCCTTTCCTGTCATGGGGGCCACTGGTTTCCCCTCCTCCAGGAGCCTCCCACTTTCTTGGGGGCTTGGCGACTGTAGCAAGGAAGGTGCGTGTTTTCTTTTGCCCTACGTTGAGGCGAGGTGATGCTTTTCATTTTTGGCAGGACGATTGGTAGGGGGTTGGCTATACCCTTGGTGACATGTTCCCTTGCCTCTTTGGTAGTGTTGTGGTCTCGGAAGCAACGGTAGGAAGTTGTTGGGATGGTGCTTGGTGCCCAATTTTTCGAGGGGGCCTCTTGAACTAGAGGTATGAGGAGTTCCAACGGTTGTTACAGGAGCTGGAAGGCTGGGCACCGGAGGATGGTCACGATACTTTCTCTTGGGAGGAAGGAGACTTTTCGGTGGCAAAGGTTTTCCGTAGATTGGGGAGTGGCACGGTCAACACGGACGTTGATTTCTTGCGGGACTGTAGATTGCTCTGGACGGTGGAATGTCCTTTGAAGGTGAAGATCTTCGCTTGCTTGGTGAGAAGGGGGAGAATTATGACCAAGAGATGGAGAGCAAGGTGGAGCCAGACGGATGACCTGAATTGTTCTCTCTGTGGTGGAGCTGAGGAGGACATTCGACACCTATTTTTCCAATGTCCTTTTGTGTTGCAGGTTTGGCAAAGAATGGGGATCGATTGGATCAACCATCGGGATGTCGCTGTCTTCTAGTCCTCGTCCCTTAGAGGCAATGTATGTGATGGAAGGATCACTTTCAGATCCAAGAAGGATAGAGCCAAGGTTTTGGCGGTCTTGTGGAGAGTTTGGCTGGGAAGGAATGGGGTGATTTTCAAGGGAGAGAGACCCTATGTTGAGAATTTTGTTTCTTCGATTTCCTCCCAGGTGATTTTTTGGAGATCTATTTTGTAATACCTGATGTAATCCGATTTCTTGGAATGAAATGAATTTGGGTGATTATCACTTGGATAACTGCCGTTTGGCTTTTCAAAAAAACTATGGAACAAATGGAAAGGGACTGAGACTTGTCACATAGGAAGAGGTTTGCAAACTGCTCAAGGAAGGAAGTTTGGGTGTAAGAAACCTGCGAACAATAGATGACATTCTTTTAGATTTGCTCCTCAAGACTCCTCAGAAGCTCTGCCCCCTTCACAGAGCTCCCCTGCTGGGGGCTCTGATCAGCCCTCGATCACCGATTGCCCCCCCCACCCCCCCCACTCCTTCCACATCCCCCTCCCCCCTCTCCCTTCTGTTGTGGGTGGCTGTGCTCCGGTGGCCTCTCTGTAGAGGCTTGCAGCCTTTGTCTACAATGGTCGGTGGTTATGGTGGCGCTTCGACGTTTGGCCGTGTTAAGGATGTCCGTTGGATGGTGACCACTCTGCGTTGGAGGCTCCGCTCCACCTCTGCGTTTTGACGTTGTTTTGTTGTGGGGACCATGTTGAAGTCGGGCTCATCACGACCGGGATGATGGTCGGCCTCGCTCCGATTGCTTATCACTTGTTGACGCGGTACGTCGATGTCGTTGACGGTGCCTTGTATCTATTGCGTGGTGCTGGTTTGCCTGTAACAGAAATGATATCTTGGGCGCTTCTTTTCTAGTTTCTTTCTTTTTGTTTTATTTTGTGTTGGTGTTTTTTGAGTCCCCCCCTCTTAAGGGGGAGCTACTTTCTCCCTCTCAGAGGGGTGTTGCGGTTGGTCTTCTCCCTTGCCCTTAGGGGCTGCATCATGTATCATCTTCGTTCCCTTTAATGGAAGGATGTTATGTTTCAAAAAAGAAAAAGATGACATTCTTCTATCTAAGTAGGTGTCAAAAATTATGGGAGCGGATATGGATCTTTGGAGTAATCTCTTCCATGCTTTTTATGGAAGAACTATGAATTGGGAACCAGAGAATGATCTTCCCAGGCATACTTCTTTCTGGAGAGGTGCTGCAATGGTCTGTCCAAAAGTTATGCAATTTTCACACCCAAACTTGGTTTTGGATAATGTTTCTTTTTGGAAGGATGATTGGAAGGGGAATGGTCCCTTGAAGGTTTTGTTTCCTAGACTATATGCCCTTGCAGATGACCAGGAAGCCACTGTTTGGTCTTGCTAGTATAGAGCATTATCTCCTACTTTCTTTGGCTTGCTATCTGACCCAAGAACATCAAAGCTAACACAAATGCTGGAAGTCATTGCTAATCTATGCCTATACTCACAATGGGATGTATTTTTTTGGGACTCTAGAAATTTCAGTGTCAGATACTTTTAACAGATTGATGGAACCAAATTTGCAAGCTGATGATGATCTAATAAGTGACTGCAGGCTGACTTGGTCTGCACATTTCCCTTTGAAAATTAAAATATTTGGCTGGTTTTTGTGAAGAGTTATGACGAGAAAACTATGATCCAGATGAAGGGAATGGACTTTTTTGCAACCAAAATTGAATCCGTGATAAACCATTCTTAAGATTGTAGAAAAATGAAGATGGGAGAGCGGAAGAGAGTGGTGGTGGTGGTGGGTGGTGGGTGGACTTGGTGGGCGGTAAGGGGGGTCGGACCCTTTCGGTGGTAGGAGGGCTCACCTGTGGAAGTTGTCTGGCATGGTTTGCTTCAAATACCGAGGTAGAAGTCACTTGGCGAAGGAGTGCCGAGACCCCACTCGGTGTTTATGATGTAGGGGCTTGGGGCATTGCTGGGCAGTGTCCCTCATGGTTTGCACCTTTTGCACTTGTGGTACCACTCGTACTAGACATGCCTGATTTTGAGGTGGTGGCGTCGTGGTCGATGACGCTACGACCTCTTGGTGAGGTGCTTGCCTCGACCTTGGTGGGGGATGCTTTGGATGGTAGGGTCGACGTGGGCTCGTTGAGGGCTGCCCTATTAGTGGCACTTCCAATGAGGGGGAGGGGGTGGCGATCAAGGTGGACACCTTCGTGTTGAATAGATTTCTCATTTTTGGGTTGCAGCTAAACGAAAGGAAAACCTTGTCCTTCGAGGTGTTGGAGGTTGTGGAGGCGACGATGTGGTGGCGCCTACCGTTGGTGCATGATATGGCAAATTGCGGAGGGACCTTTAAGGAAGATGGGGTTCTCGATTGTCCTAGAAGGGATTCTGTTGCGGTTGCGTACTAAGGAGGTGGTGGAGGTGGTGGTGTCCCTCTTCGCAACTCAATGCAATCGAGAGATCTAGGGGTATGCTTGTGGCCTAGAGGGAGGATCTTTTCTTGGTGGAGATGTTGGTGGGCTCCCATGTCCTATCTGTGTGAGCCCTATCGAGGAGCGACAACCTTAACATGGTGATCTTGGCGGTGTACGGCTCCTTGGGTGAGACTACTTGCGTTCAGCTTTGGGAAGATCTTATGCTGGTGGTAGATCGGTCTCAAGGTGCTCCATTGTTACGTGTGAAATTGATGTTTTAAAGGATGTAATTGTTGTAGAAAGTGAAAGTCATTTGAAAATAAATAAAATTTATAACTCAGAATCTAACGAGTCTGAGGTCGAACACGGAGCAAATATGGAATTCATGCACTAATCTTGAATCAGAAATAATGAGCACGATAAATGGAGCATAATATAGAGATATTTCAATGAACAATCTACTCAAAATTGGTATTCAATAATAAACATGAGTATTTCAAGAGCTCACTTATGATAAAAAGGAGGATAAAAAATAATGGTGGTTTGAGTCACCACTTAACTCCTTTATTTAAGCATGCATCAAGTATTGTAATTAATCAAATAAATGAATAGTAGTTTGAATGCTATAATGTTCTTAGATGGCTTAAATGATCATTGGTAAGCACATGCATAAGGCTTTTAAGAAGCCTTTTCTCTTCTTTATTCCTCTTCTTCAGCTTTCCTTCTTTCCTTTTCTTATTCTTCTCTCTCACAGACCTTCTCTTTTTCTTCTCTTCTTTAGATCTTTAACTCTCTTCTCAAGCCTTCTCTTTCTTTTCTTCAGAGCTTTCTCCTTCACAACATAGGGACCAATCCCCTCAGCGGTTAAGTGTCCGCACAGAGCACAAGAGAGCAACCCCCCCTGCTCTCTCACAAATTCTCCTCTTTCTTCTCTCTCAAACCCAGACACAAGCGTATAGTTGGATCCGGGTATTTGGGTCAAGAGCATGGACCAGGGTCACCAGCGTGTGTGGTGACCGAGGTGTGCGTAATAGGTCTGGTTAGCGGGTGTGATGGGTGTGAGGGACCCAACCCCTCGTGTTACTGAGTGAATAGCTGAAAGCACAAAAACAATTTAAGCGTTGCAGTTACGTTGTGTTTCCACGATGTGGGACTAAGGCTGCTGCTCTTTTCTCGCATGCGCCAGTAGCAATGCCTTCTCCAATTGAAGTTGAAGTCGCAGGCAAGGCCTCTACTTAAGGACTTAGGAAGGGTCTTGGAGGTGTTGCGCGAGCCCTGGGAGTAATGCCTGGAGCTTTCGTGGCCTGAGGACTGTGAACGAGGTCAAAGATAGTGGCGGCGGCGGTGACGGTCGGCGAGTACCTGAAACAAGCATACGGGCTCAAAAGCCTCAGTTAGATGGTTCAAAAGTGTCGCCGGAGGACGTGGAGTGCAATGGTAGCGTTTGTGAGGCAAGTGGAAGCGTGTGGTGCTATGTCGGAGTCGGAGAGGGTGGACGATGAAGGATGTGTTCGGGGGAGGTCGTGAGTGGACGAATCGTGAAATCGATTGAGGGGTTTTGTGCGCGGATGAGCAGCGAAGCTTATGGATGTGATAGCGTAGCGATTGATGCGGTGTAGTTGAGCTCGCGGCCTCGCTGGAGCTTGGTCGGAGCAAAGGAAGATGAAGGGGGAAGCCGGTGATCGTGGGTCGAATTGAGGGTTTAAAGGGATGAAAAGAAAGTGGGGGGAGAGGGGAACCTAACTAACCTAACCTAACCAGACGAAAGTGGCTGGGCGGCGTTGGCTTTGATTGGCCGACACCGTGGAAGGTGAAATCTCTGGGAAGGAAGAACGGCGAGGAAGACGGAGGAGGGAGACCCTCGCTGGTATTACGAGTGGCGGAAGAACTTGAGGAAGACAATCCTGCCGACTATTGTCTGTGGCGGTGGGCGAAGAGGTCAGACGTAGAAGGTCGTCGGAGCTACGGTCGGAGACGGTTGGAGAAGGGTTTTTGGTGAAGAATTTAGGCCTAAACCGAGGTAAGGAGGTAAGGTTTGCAATCGGGGTCTTTTTATAGGGCATTAGATGAGCTTCCAAGCTTGGAAACAAGCTTGAAAGGTTCGAAAAGCAGGGATTGGGACTTGGTGATTTCTAAGAGTTCTCATGAACTCTAGGGCAAGATTCGGACATCAAGATTGGGTTCAGATTGAAGGGAATCTCTTGAGGAGTCTCCCTTCCAATTTTGGAAGGGTTTGGGCGTGAAATCAGAGAGAAACCCCACATAGAAGGTCGGTGCTTGATGGGTTCACACGGTAATGGCGGCAGGGGCCTCTTGGTGAAGGTGATGACGTAGTTAGGGGGGTCTTTGTAATTATTTCGAAAGCTGAGGGGTTGATTGAACGAGAAAGAGAGCCAGACTGGACTAAAATGCAAATTAGGTCAAGATAATATCTGATTGGGCTCAAATTTTGCTACATACCTAATTTGGACCCAAGGAATCTGATGGTGAAGTCGGATTTTGGTTTTGACAAAGTTTGACTGGGCAATTTACGTAGAAATCCAAATTAGGGCAACTTGCCGTCTGAGACTCTGTTTTAGGTCAAAATGGGTTCAAATGGTCAAACCAAGGATACCAAGCCTTATAGAATATTTTTCTATGAATTTTAGTAGGTTTAGGTGAATTTTATCATGACTAGAACTTTTGTTAATTGAGTCTGAAATTAGGGTTTCGGATGCGTTTTTACACTTGAAATGCGCAAAAATTCGTTTCTGTCTGTGTGGACCTTCTTATTAGCCTTTAAAGCTCATTTGACCTTAGATTAACCCCTTGGAAATCCCATGATTATTCTGCATTTATGATCTGTTAAAACTGCAGATTTAACCCTAATTGAATGCACTCTTCTCAGAATGGATGTTCACTGAATTAAGACTCTTTGACAGTTATGTAGGAGCAGTTGCCTATTGATTCTGACTAATTAAAGCTAGTTATGGCTGATGATGACATTATCATCACCCATGGTTGATAAGTGGGGATTTTAATGTCACTTATTGGTGGACAAGTCGGGGGACAGGAGTAGGGGTTGCGGTTCAAAGGAGTTCGTGGATTTCGTGGCCATGTATGATCTGGTGGATCTTTCGCTTAGCTCTTATGCCTGCACCTGAAGCTCAGCTGGGCTAAAGTCCAGGGTTGACAGATTTTTATGTAATGTAGAATTTGTAGAGGTTTTCCCCTTGGCAGAGGTACGTCCCATGGACAGATTGTTCTCATATCACACTTCGCTGATGTGGCAATCCAACGAAGGCAGGTAGTTTCAGACATATTCCAAATTTGACAAGTCATGGCTTTTAGAGGATGGTTTCAGGACTCTGGTGGAAGAAAAGTGGTGGTCCTTTTCATCGATAGGTTTTGCTGCAACATGATTGGAGTCTACGCTATGTGGGATACGAGCCTTCCTGAGATCTTGTAGGAAGGAGATAGTAGAAGAGTAGAATAGGAGGGTTGAGGCCTTAGTAGAGATTTTAAGGATGGACGGGGTAGAGGACACTGGTGTTCTGTCGAAGGAGTAGGCGATGAGAGCCAGTCACCTCCACTCGGTCCAGGTGGAGGATAGGAAACAGGAAGTGGAGTGGAGTCTGAAATCTAGGCACAAGTGGCTTAGAGAAGGGGACTCCCATACATGCTACTTCCATTGGCGACGTAGGAACAAGATTTACATGATGATTGTGGAAGGCACTGAGCATATTGGGAGGAAACATGTAGGCAGGGCGGTTTTTGATTTTTAGAAGGTCTTCATTGGAATGAGAAGGATTGGTAGTTGGAGGTGGTCGGGTGTGGAGGCTCAGCCTATTACGACAGCACTTGGGGATTCGCTTATTGAGTTCTCGAAGGATGAGATGTGGGGACTAAGCATAGAGGGTAGTGCTGGATCGGATGGTTTGCCAGTATATTTCTCTGAGGAGTTTTGGACACTTCTGAAGGAGGAGGCCATGGAGGTGATGATTGATTTTACCAGAGGAAACTTGGGGTTCAATAGATTAAACAAGTTCATCATGTTTCTTTTGCCTGAGAAGGACGAAGCCGAGGCGATTGAGGATTTCAGGCCTATTTCTTTCTCAAATGTGATGTACCTCATTGTGGCTAAGGTTGCTGACGAATAGGCTTTGGGAGGTATTGAAGGACATCATCTTACTGGTGCATGATGTTTGTCCTGGGGAGGAGCATCCTGGATGATTTTGTAATAGCTTCGGAAATTTTAGCTTACTGGAGAAGGGTGAAGAGGAAGGCTTTCCTTTGGAAAGTAGACTTCAGAAAGTCATATGATTCGGTGTAGTGGTCATTCCTTTGGGCGTTCATGATGAAGAGGGGTTTCTCGCCTTTGTGGATAGATTGGATGCAATGTTGTGTGACAACTACTTTCTCAATTTTTGTGAATGGTAACTTGGCTGGAGGTTGGGTGTAGCCTAGGAGAGGAGTCAGACATGGGTGCCCCCTTGTGCCTATGCTTTTTCTATTGGTTGTAGGTGCCTTGGCAAGATTGACATATAGTGCTCACTTTAGTAAACTCTTTAGTGGCTTCTCTGTAGGCAATGTTGTGGAAATCCTAGTGCTTTAGTATGCAGATAACACCTTGTATTTTATCAAGGGTTCGGCGGTGGAAGTAAAAAGGTTGCACCTCCTTCTAGAGCTCTTTAAGGAAGCTTCCGGCTTGTAGATTAATTTCTCTAAGTCATCTCTTATGCTAATACAATTGGAGTTCAAGGAATCACACTAGTGTAGCGATTTCTTGCTTACCTCGCAGGGGTCCTTGCCTATTTCGTACCTTGGCCTCCCTCTCTCTGATAAGCGGATATCACTACAGGAGTTGACCCCTTTGGTTGAAAAGATGGAAAAGTGGCTGTCTGGTTGGACGTCTGAGATCCTCTCCAGGTGCGATTGATTGGTCCTTCTGAAGGTGGTTTTGTCATCTATGCCTACCTATTTTCTTTTAGTTTTCAAGCTACCGTAGAAGATTCAGAAGAGTATCAGGCCTTAGAAGGGACTTCTTCTGGACCAACTATGGGTCCAATGGCAAGGGTGCTAGGATGGTGGCTTGGATGAACATCTGTAAGTCACTCAAGGAGTGAGGCTTGGGGGTTCGAGACGTACACATGATGAATGAAAGCTTTCTTGCCAAGTGGGTAGCCAGGGTTATGGAGCACAAACAAGATCTATTTGGAAGGGTGCTTTTTGCCTGCTATGGTTGCTCACTTAACTAGGATTAGAGGGCATCTCCTCCGCTTGGAGCTTCTTACTTTTATAGGGGAATTGCCTCAGTGGCCCTGAGGCTATAGTAGTTCTTCTTTCCATATCTGGGTATGGGTGATGTGTTCTGCTTCTAGAGTGACAACTGGATGAGGTAAGGTCCTCTACGACATTGGTTCCCAAGGTTTTATTCTTTGTCCAGCTGTAGGGAGGTGATTGTAGGGGAATGCTAGGATGGCTCTTGGTGCCCTACTTTTGCTGGGAACCTCTTGGACCATAGGACATAGGAGCTTCAGGAGATGCTATGTGTGCTGGAGGATTACTAGCTAAAGGGTGGTGTTGATGCCTTTCAATAGGATGGAGGTGACTTCTCAATGCGGGACGCTTACTTTAGTATGAGGAGTGACCTTAGAGATTGTAGATTGATATGGTCGGCAGCATGCCCTTTGAAGATCAAGATCTTTGCTTGGCTTCCTAGAAGAGGAAGACTCATGATGAGGATGTGGAGGGCTAGATGGGTGCTTGACGCGGCCATTGAATGCCCCTTATGTCATGCAGAGGATGAGGACATAGATCATTAGTTCTTTAAATGTGAGTTATCAACATAGATTTGGAGGCATTTTAGCTTTGGATGGATTGTGCACTTGTCTTAACAGGAGTTCCTTTAGGAGAGGGAACCAACACAATGGGCAGAACACCTTTCGGCTGAAAAAGGAGAAGGCGAGGATATTGGTAGTTTTGTGAGGCATTTGGTTGGGGAGAAATGTGGCCATCTTTGTGAAGCTGCGCGCTTATTTGGAGAATTATGTTGTTTCCATCTCACATTTCCATTTTGGGAAACTTGCATGCAATTGGTCTGCGTTGCGATTTCTTTAATTGAATGAAACTCGGTGATTATCAATTGGATAACCACCCTTATACCTTTAAAAAAAAACTATGATACAGATGGTTGCCAAATGTATATTCTTCATGCCTTCTTTGTGAAACAGGGATCAAGGATGTGAATCACTTTTTGGAGTCCATGTTTGCACAATGGATTTGGAGAAAATCCTTTATGTTTAGATTGAAAAAAGAAAAGGTGAAAGTGCTGGCTATTCTTTAGGGAATCTGGTTGGGAAGAAATGGTGTGGTTTTCAAGGGAGAAATGGTGTACATTGACAATTTTGTTTGTTGCATTTCTTCTTTTATCTCTTTTTGGATTAAAACATTTATAAGTATGATTTGTTGGAGATTTTGTTTAATAAAAGTGGGTGGTTATCAACTAGTTAGCCACCCTTTACCTTTTCAAAAGAATCCATTCCTTTCCACTCTTTTGGCATGCATAGTATTTTGCTCACAATAACCAACCTCTAAGGCGAGCCTACTTTCAAGTTTCATCATCCTAGTTAATCATCCAATAGCCTTCAATCCTTACCTCCATCACATGGATCCTTTCCTTATAACCTGCATCCTGATTGTAGTGGATCTTGACACACATCCACCTTTTTGCCATGTCCACTTCATTGCCCAATTCACCCTTCACTAATATCTTTATTCGCTACACCTTATTATTATCTTCCTCTCATAATGCTATTTCGTTAGCAACATTTGACTCACTTTGGTCTTATTGCCCCTCCTTCGTGATGCTCCTACCATGAACTACCGCCACAGCCACTCCTCTTCGACTAATAATTGTCAACCATAAAGGTGCAAACTCTTGCTCATGAACTAGTCAAATTATTAACCAATGATTAATAGGGTGAGATTGCCTGAGAAATCGACATGAAATATCCCACTTAGGTCCAAGATGTTAACAACCCTTGTTAACCCCTACCCCCCTCCTTTTCAAAAAAAAAGAAAATCTCCCACTTAGACAGTACTTGGGGAATAATTAAGCTTATCGTAGCCTTATTGAGGCTACGACTAAATGGAGATTGTGGTGATAGTGGCCTAGCCTTTAGGGGGAGGTATATAACCATATTGGACACCGAGAAGAGGGAATGAACAAAAACTATAGACTTATATGGTAAAGTAGTAGACTCATTAACAAACCTTTTCAAGTCTTTTTTTTTTTCGGAGCGAGAGCAAACTATTTTAAGTGACGAGCTTGTGCATATACATGTCTTTACTTGTTGATGCATGCTTATGGCTCCATTAGGGTATGAGATTTTAAGTTATCTATCCTCTACTTGAGGAGGGTAGAGAATGTTTTAAGCTTTATTAGTAGGTTCGATTAGAGGATAAAAAGGAAGAAATAGAGTTGAGGTAGGTATTGAGGCAACTTTGTCTAAAAGTGGGGGAGTCCAATACTAAGTTCTTCCACTCCCTTGCGAATGAGAGAAGTATGGGGAATTAGATTGATTCCATTTCTCAAGGTTAGGAAACACACTCACTGAGGGAGGTGGTGGCAAAGGCTTTTGTAGACCATTATTGTAGCTATTCTGTCAAGAACAACAAAGGGTGTGGCACTTGGGTGGTTATTGCCCTAGACATATCAGGGACAAAGAGATTGCTCATTTGACATGACAATTCACAGAAGATGAAATTGGGCATGCCTTGCTCTCCCTAAAATAGGAAGGCTTAGATGATCCTGATGGCTTTTTGATTTTCTTTCTCACGTAGTTTTGGCACACTATTAGGAATGAGGTCATGAATATTTTCAATGCCTTGGTCATTGGCTTCAACCTATCGAAAATCAACAGGTTTTTCCTTTTCTCTTGCTTAAGAGGATACTACTGAAGTGGTGAATGATTATAGGTCGATTGTCCTATGTTTACTCCATTTATTTATTAGTAGCTAAGACCTTGGCTCATTGACTTGGTGGGGTTCTAATTACTTGATCAAACCATTTCAATTTGCTTTGATTAAAGGAAGGTCGATGATGGAAAATGATGTAGTGACAATTGGGATCTTCTCTACTTGGAAAAGAGAGGGAATGGAGGCTTTTTGTTGGAAGGTTGATTTCTCCAAAGCTTACGACAATCTTGATTGGAAATTCCTTTAGTCCAACTTCGGAGTGAGGGGATTTCTATAGTAGTGGATACATTGGATGAAGATGTGTGACACGTCAGCCTCCTATGCCATTCTAATTAATGGCCATACTAAGGTAGGTTGGACTTACCCTTGGAGGGGATGAGGTTGGGTTGTCTGCTCGCATCTTTGTTGTTTCTCCTAGCAACTGACTTTTTTGGTTGATGCTTGGTATGCACTTTGTGAGTCAGGTCATAGCAGAGGCTTTGGTTATGAGAAAGGTCATTTGGTTATTCTGATCTTTCAGCATGTTGATGATACAATCTTTATTTGTTGAGGGCTATATTGTAGAAGCTAGGAAAGTTAGGCTCTTTCTAGAGGTTTTTCGGAAGGTAGCTAGTCTATAGGTAAATCTGCAAAAATTTGGGTCTTACTATTTGGTATGCCTGAAGATAGGGTGGCCTAATGTGGTGAAATACTGGGAGTACGACTCTTTTAGACACTATTTAAGTACCTTGGTTTTCCCTTCACTCAAGGATGCACTTACCTACAGATTGGAATTTGGACATGGAGAGGTTAGAAAAGCAACTTTAGGGATGGGCATCGCCTCTTCTTTCCAGGGGCGGTTGTATTGTTTTGCTTTCATCCTTTTTTGTTGTTGCCGATGTACTACCTATTTTTCTTGCGTATTCTAACAATGGTTTTGGAGTGAATTGACTCTATTAGGAGAAGATTCCTTTGGACCTTCGATACAAGTAATAGCATTCTCCCACTCTGCAAATGAGGTTGGTGGTTTGGGCATCTTGAATCTCTGTCATGAATGAAGCATTGCTCTTTAAGTTGGTCCTTCAGAGAATGCCTTTTAAGAAGACCATTCTATGTTAGTCCTATGATGACACCATCAATTGGGATGAGAGGAGATTCCTTACGAGATTATCAAGGCTATAGAAAATTTTATGAAAAGTGAGACCCCATTGTAGGAGCTTCCTAGGTAATGGCACCAATTTTAGGTTTTGGAGGTGTGAATGGTTCCCTTCAGGCGTCATTGCAGACTTGTTCCCCAGACTGGATGCCTTATCAACTCAACCTTTTACCACTTTTGCAGAATGCTTTGATGATAATTGTTGGAATCCTCTCATGTTGCTATCCCTCTCCCTAGCCAGGTTGGAGGATTTGACTCTTTTACTTTAGACGCTGCATGAGTTCAGGTCGGGCTTGGGAGGAGATGGTTGGACCTACATATACGGTGAATTCTCTATGAAGAAAGTGGGAAAAAATGATAGTCTTATTCATCACAGAAACCCTACACCTCTTTATATAGAGAGGTGTTAGGAAAATTACACAAGAGAGCCATATAGTAAAATAAACTAACAAGATAGTCCCTACTCAACATAAAATAAAATAACTAGGAAAGCTCAACACTCCCTGTCAAGCTGGAGCATAAATATCTATCATGCTCAGCTTGTCATAGCAAGCCTTGAAAGCAGATATGGCAAGAGGCTTAGTAAACATGTCTGCAGTTCGGTTCTCTGAAGTAACAGATGTAGTGAAAAGAAGTCCTCTTTGGATCAGGTCTTTGTTATAGTGATAGTTAATCTCTACATGTTTTGTACGCTCATGAAACATGGGAATGGTAGCTATGTAGGTAGCCGCTCTGTTGTCACATCTCATCTCTATGGGCTCCTCAACCTTGACATGTAAGTCAAGTAACATAGATTTGACCCATACAAGCTTAGCAGTCGTCTGTTCTATGGCTCTGTACTCTGACTTTGCATTAGAGCGAGACAATACACTCTGTTTCTTGCTTTTCCATGTTACCAAATTACTAGCCACATAAGTACAAAATTCGATAGTGAATTTCCTGTCAGAGAGGCATCCAGCATAGTTAGCATCAGAGTATCCCACTATACTCATAGTCCTGCCTCTCCTGAATAGCAGTTCACGTGCTGGTGCTCGTTTCAAGTACTTGAGCACGTGCAATGCAGCATCCTAGTGCTGCTTAGTCGATCTATCCATAAATTGGCTAAGCTTGCCAATTGTAAGTGAGATATCTGGACGTTTGATAGTAAGGTAAAGCAGCTTCCCAACCAGCTGCCTGCATCCTTTACTCTCAATAGCCTTATACTTAGAATCATACAGGTGCATCTTAGGATCCATGGGTATGTTGGTAGACTTGGATCCCGACATCCCAGTCTCTTGTAGTAAATCAAGAGTGTATTTCCTTTGGCTAAGGACAATTTCATTCTTTCCTCTTGCTACTTTTATGCCCAAGAAGTATCTCAATGAGCCTAGATCCTTCATAACGAATTTCTCTTCCAGCTTTTGCATGACCTCAACTATCCCAATGGTGTCATCATCAGTGATGATGAGGTCCTCTACATAGACAAGGAGAGCCACAATCCCGTTGTCCATCTTCCTCACAAATAAGGAATGATCAGCAGTAGCACGAATAAGTCCCATGTATTCAACAACCTCTGACAGCTTGTGGATCCAAGCTCGTGGACTCTACTTAAGGCCATATATCGCCTTCTTCAGCCTGTACACACACTTCTAAGCCTCAAATCTTGGGGGCTGCTGCATATACACTTCTTGTAAATCACTATACAAGAAGGCGTTCTTCACATCTAATCGAAATAAGGGCCAGTCAAAATGAGAAGCTACAGATACAAGAATTCGAACTGTAGGAAGGCGAGCTACAGGAGAGGTGTCAAAGAAATTCACTCCATATGTCTGGGTGAATCCCTTTGCCACAAGCTAAGTCTTGTACCGAGAAACCGACTCATTTGGATTGTATTTCACGACAAAGACCCAACGGCACCCAACTGTGTGTGCATCAGGCAGCAATGGAGTAAGCTCCCAAGTCTGGCGAGACTGAAGTGTAGGCATCTCGTCCTCCATAGCATGATGTTATTTCAGAATGAGCATGGCCTGTTGATATGTAGCTGGTATCTGTGTAAAAGTGAGGGCATCTGTAAACAATGCAAATGGATGACTCAGGCCATCAGAGGAAACAAATCCTGCTATTTGATAATGTGCACTACTCCAAGGGGCCTTTCGGATAACAATCAGAAGGTCTAAGTCATCAGAAGCAGACTCTGGCTTAGATGATAATGCTCCCTCACCACTAGATATGGCCTCAGAAATGGTCGATATAGCACCTGCAGAGTCATCACAAGAAACACAGAGGTTAGTAGTCTCAACACATACCTGCTGTGGGGAGGATGATGATGCTGAAGAGGGGGGGTATGCTTCCAATATGTGACTGGTTTACTAAAAACTAGTGGAGGATCTTTGAATAGGTCCTTATCAATACTTGTAGTATCTGATGACCCTATCGGAATAGCTGGAAAGTCACCAAACTGAATTGAAGGAATGGGCATGGGAGCCTTCTCTGCATCAAGTGCTAACTGCCTCCCAGTAATTGAAAAATATGGGACAACCTAATGAAAAGTGACATCGACGTTGACAAAGTGCCTCTTCTGTAGGGGATTATAACATTTGTATCCCTTCTGGGTGTGACTGTAACCTAGAAAAACACATTTGACTGCCTTGGGGGCCAATTTATCTCTGTCTGGCCCAATAACATGCACGAAGGCTACACAGCCAAAAATTTGGGGTGGCAACTGAAACAACTCTCGGTCTGGGTGTAATATTTGCCAAGGCACCTACTTAGATATAACAGAATTAGGCATTCTGTTAATCAAGTAACATGTGGTCAACACTGCATCTCCCCAGTACTGTGAAGGCACATTATGATGTATCAAAAGGGTTCATGCCACATCTAGAATGTTTGTGTTTCTACTCTGCCACTTCATTTTGCTGCGATGTATGGGGACATGTGGTTTGATGAACCACACCATGAGATTTGTAAAAATTCTTCATGCGAGACGTACAAAATTCTAATGCATTATTAGTACGCATAATCTTGACAGTGGAAGAAAATTAATTTTTTTATTTCTATGATAAAATTTTCAACATCAGACCCAACGTCTAACTTATTCTTTAACAAAAAGAGCCAAGTAACTCTGGAACAGTCATCCATTGTCACCAAATAATACCTATGGCCTAGCCAATCTGGAATTTGATTGGGACCCCATACATCTAAATGTAGCAAAGCAAATAAGGATTAAGAAGCCGTAGAACTAGCATGATAAGTAGCTCTGTGGTGCTTTCCCATTTGACAAGCATCACAGTGAATCTTAGCAGCTGGCGAAATATGAGGCAGGATCCGACGTAGCCTGTCCTGTGAAGGATGACTAAGGCGATTGTGCCACTGCAAGGCACTCCCAGCAGCAAAACACACATCTCCTTGGCATTGTGCAACAAATGGCATTTGAAACAGGTGATACATACCCCCCTATTCATGTCTGCCACCAATCATCTGCCCCATGAGCTTGTCCTAAAACACACAACCAATATCATCAAATATCACCTTGCAATTGAGTTCTTTTGTAATCCAACTATCTCATTGGAAAATCAGGGACAAGTAGAACATTTGGCAATTTCATACTGGGAGTGACTGACACCTTCACCTGACCATCAACCTTGGCATGACTTCCATCTGCTACCTGAACAATCCTACCAGGATGAAGAAGGTGTTGAAAATCTCTATGATCACCACTCAAGTGATGGGACGCACTCGAATCTACTAGCCAAGTAGACCTGTCAAATACAGTAAAAACATGTTTTATACCTGAGGCAACAACAGTAGCGATTTATGAAGAAGATAGGCTCTCCTGGGTAACTTGAGCTAGCCTCTGTAGTATAGCATCAAACTCAGCCTGTGACACTATGTTAGAGTCGGTCTTAGAAGTAATAGCCACCTAATTGGCAACATGAGGTCTCCCATGCTTAGACCAGCAGGAAGCCTCCACATGACCAATCTTACCACAGAAGGTGCACGTGGGTCGTGGTTTGCCTGTCTGTGCTTTACCATGACCACGCCCACGAGTAGAGGACACCCCTCTCATGCCTCGACCTCCATCAACAGCCAATGTAGAGGTTTGTCTAGTAATCTCAGTAGCAGGAGCCACCATAGTAATCCGGCTCAATCTGCTGTAAGTCTCCTCAAGTGTCGGTAGCTCCGACAGTGTCAGGATCTGAGACCATGCAACATCATATTCTGGGCCTAGTCCAGAAAGAAAGTGAAGCATTGCCGTCTCCTTGCGATACTTCAAATGAGTATCGCATGTACACACTGGTCTGCAAGCATTGTATTTCTCTAGAAGCCCTTTCAGAGGGACATAGTATTGAGTCAAGGACTGTCCCTCCTATCTGAGGGAGAACATCTGATTGTAGATTTGATAGACCTTGCTTGAATTCTTTTCATGGGAATACATATCATGAAGCGTATCCCACATCTCCTTTGCAGTCTTCTAGTACACGATGCCGTCTCCAATCTAAGGTGACACGGTATTCATGATCCAGGCTCGCACTAATGCATTGTACTTCCTGGACGAGTACTTCCCAGTTTTGTTTTTGAGACTTTGGCTCGAGTAGAAGGTGTTCCTTTTCATGACCCTCCACGGTCATTAGGAACTGTTGAGTTATATTTATGTTTGTAAGGGGTGTTGTGTTATTTTATTTTGTTTAGTGGGTCTATGATGTACTTTTCCCACACCAATATAGAGGTGTAGGGACTTCTTGGCAACCTAAGGAAGTTTGTTTTCTTCAACTTGGTATCAGAGCCAAGGTTGAGGACTTCACCAACAAAACCCTAACCCTACCTTAAGCCTTCTTACCGGAGCTACTGTCGCCACCACTGGCGGCCACGTCGGCGTTGGACCACCGCTGCAGCAGCAGCACTGATTGCTGCTGCTAGTTGTTGTAGCAGTAGGCTAGTAGCAGGCCACTGTTGCTGCTAGCAGCAGCAACAGCATCGGGCCACTGTCGCCGCCAACAGTAGCAGCAGCAGCGCAGGGCCACCGCCACCGCCAACAGTTGTAGCAGGCCACCGCTGCTGGTGGCGGCAGCAGTAGGTCACAGCGTCGGGAAGAGCTGCTGCAGGCCACCGCCTAGGCCACCTGTCACCACCGCCCAGGTCTAGCCGCTGATTTTTTGTGGTCTCTCTCCTGCTGTTGGTGTTTGGCAGCAGAGAGGGCACATCTCTGCCTTGTGTCTGATTGGAAGATCTTTGGATCATAGTTGATGGAGTATTAAAGCCAAGGATCTTCCGGAAATATGATGTGATGGTATTTTCAGATCTTATCTATTAGATTTGGGGTGTGTATTCCCCTTTGATGCATGTTTTTGGGGTGTGTAGTCCTCTTAAGTATTGACCGCTTGTGAGAGGAGTTTTTTGGGGTGTGTATTCCCCGGTTGGTATATTTGTTGGGGTGTATAGTCCCCATTTTCCATCAATTTTCAGATCTGAAGTGTGAAGAAGTTCAGGGTGTGTACCCTTCTTTGTGGAATGTCGAACTTTGTTTGGGGCAGTGTGGTTTAGTAAACATGGCAGTGTCTCAGTCAGAGATTGCACTAGGAACTGCCGTGGGTGATACTCAAACCACTGGTGTGACGTGGTTGATTGATTCAGGTGCTTCCAATCATTTATCCGGGAATCTGCAGTGCTTTGGATAGATTCAACCTGTCTCTTGGGGTCGTACAGTACAGGTTGCTGATGGGTGACTTGCTGCTATTAGTGGTTAAGGGAAAATTAATGTTACCTCTTCTATGCAGCTTAATCATGTTCAGTTTGTTCTAGATTTATTCATGAACTTGTTCTCTGTCAGTGAGATCATTAAGCAGATGAATTGTTGGGTCATCTTTGATGAGCGTGGATGTATTTTATAGGATAGAATGACAGGGAAGATTATGTGTAAGCCCATGAAGGAGTTTATCGACTTCTGCAAGGTCCTATGGCTGCTGCATGTCGGGTTAGTACCATATCTGGGGGTACTTTACAGTGGCATAGACGGTTGGGCCATCCTTCTTTGGAAAAGTTCCGTAGGCTTATTCCTCATGTATCCCCTACTACGTAACTTTGTTGTGATGCATGTCAACTTGGAAAGCACCATAGATCTTCCTTTTCAACTGCTACAGGATCACGTTCAACTTCATATTTTCAGTTAGTGCATCTTGATTTGGGGTCCCAGTAGGACTCTTGATAGAGTAGGACATCGGTACTATTTGATTGTGGTTGATGATTTTTCTAGATTATCCTGGCTATTTCTCATGAAGAATAAGTCTGAAGTAGGTCCACTGATTGAGAAGTTTGTGTTGATAAAAAATCAGTTTGATGTTTGCATCAAAACTCTTAGATCTGATAATGCACTGGAGTTTTGTACTCGTCGATTGGCAGAATTCTATGGCATACATGGTATAATTCATCAGACCTTACATCCTCACACTTCTTAGCAAAATGGAGTCGCAGAGAGGAAGCACAGACATATCCTTGATATGACCAGATCTCTTCTTATCCATAATAGTGTGCTACAGAACTATTGGGGAGATGCAGTTCTCACTGCTTGCTACTTTATTAATAGATTGCCATCTTCAGTGATTCACGAGCAAATACCATGGCAGGTGCTTTATCCAAATGATGAGTTACTTGATCTTCCACCCAAGACATTTAGGTGCGTGGCTTGAGTACATCTCCTTGGACTTGGGCTTGATAAATTAGCACCTAGAGCAATCAAGTGTGTGTTTCTTGGTTATTCTTGTATTTAGAAGGGGTATCGTGTTTTGGTCCCCTATTTAGTGCAGATGTCACCTTTCATGAAGCAGTACCTTATTTTTCTATTGCCGCTAGGTAGGTACAGAGTGTGCCGGAGAATGCGCCTGTACTAGTTGCTCATATACCATTTGGTATATTCACAGATACTAGTAGCATTTCTCAGGTTGATGAGCCACCTACCAGCACATTCAGATCAGCACCAACGAATGAAGGGACCTTCAAGGGTCACACCTATTATTTGCCAATTGTGTATAGAGCAAAACCCCCTTCATCTATTCCAGACTCCTCAGGTTAATGTTGATAACCTAGAGGTGGTTCCTACTCAGGAGACTTTTTTAGGTACAGTGTCAGCAGACGTAGCAGGTGGGAGTCTGCCACCTGAGGATAGTTCTCTAGGTCCTGATTCCATGAGTACTGATGAAGATATTCCTATTGCTATTAGGAAGGCTCTGCGATCTTGTGCCCAGTATTGTGTTGCTGGGGGTGGTGTTAGTAATGATTATCTAAGTTCGGAGTTTCATGCATTCACAGCTGCTGTATCTAGTGTTGAGTTACCTAACTCGTACTAACAGGCTCTACTACATTCACATTGGAAGGTAGCTATGGAGGAGATGTCTGCACTTACTACTAGAGGTACTTGGGAGCTGTCACCTTTACTGTCTGACACGCATCTTGTTGGAGCCAGATGGGTCTTTGCCTTGAAATACAATTCAGATGGGTTTATTTCAAGGTATAAGGCCCGCTTAGTGGCCAAAGGATTCACCCAGACATATGTGGTGAATTTTTTTGACACATTCTCCCATGTTGCTCGACTCTCTACTGTTCGAATTCTTATATCTGTTGTTGCTCATTATGGATGGTAGTTACATCAATTGGATGTTAAAAATGTATTTATGTACGGAGACTTAGAGGAACAGATATATATGCAGCAGCCACCTGGCTTTGAGATTCAAAGGGAGTGTGTATGCAGGCTTCGTAAGGCCATTTATGGTCTTAAGCAGAGCCCCCAGGCTTGGTTCCAGCGCCTGTCTGAGGCATTGTCTGTTATTGGGATGCAGAGATCTTCATCGGATCTTTTACTATTTGTGAGGAAGACAAGTAGGGGTACAGTGGCTTTACTTGTGTATGTGGATGATCTTATTCTTACAGGTGATGTTGCAGAGGGTGTATCTCAGATGAAGAAATACTTGGCACATCAGTTTGTCATGAAAGATCTTGGGAAGCTGAGATATTTTTTAGGTATTGAGTTTGCTAGAAGTAAGCAAGGGACAATTATGTCGCAGAGGAAATATGCCCTTGATATTCTTCAGGAGACAGGCATGCTAGGATCCAAAGATGCAAATATTCCTATGAATCCTAAAATTCATCTGTTTGAGGATAATGTGAGGTTAAAAGACAAGAACACATATCGACAACTGGTAGGGAAGCTGTTATATCTGACTATCACTAGGCCAGATATTAACCTTGCATGGGGAAGCTGAGTCAGTTCTTAGATAAGCCCACTGAGGTTCATTGGCAGGCTGTGATGCACGTGTTGAGGTACATCAAGGGATGTCCAGGTAGAGGCATTCTTTTTCAGGGAAAGGCACCCATGGCCGTTGTTGCATACTCAGGTGCAGATTATGCAGGTGATGTCAGGGATCGGCGGTCTACTACTGGTTTCTGTACCTTTGTTGCTGGGAACTTAGTAACCTGGACGAGCAAGAAACAAAGTGTTGTTTCACGCTCTAGTGCTGAGTCCGAGTACAGGGCCATGGCACATATTGCTGCTGAGATGATATGGATTAGATCTCTGTTACGAGATCTTCATGTTGATGTTTAGGAACCTATGGAGATGCATTATGACAACCGAGCTGCTACCTACATTGTAAACAATCCTATGTTCCATGAGAGAACAAAACATGTGGAAGTGGATTGTCATTACACCAGGAGTTTGATTCAATAGGGTCTGTTTCATACTACTTGTCTTGCCTCCTCAAACCAGATTGTTGACATGTTTACCAAGCTGTTGCCACGTCCTTAGTTTGAGAAATGTAGAAACAAGCTGAGCATGATGGATATATATGCTCTAGCTTGAGGGGGAGTGTTGAGTTATATTTATGTTTGTAAGGGGTGCTGTGCTATTTTATTTTGTTTAGTGAATCTATGATGTAATTTTCCCACATTAATATAGAGGTTTAGGGATTTCTTGGCAACCTAAGGAAGTTTGTTTTCTTCAATTGGAACATTTGAGATCAACGAGCATAGTTGGTCTCATCTAGCTTCATGATAGGCACGAAGAACGGGTTTTTGTAATTCCTGCTCTCTGGAGGAGTTTGTGAAGACACTTCGGATGATGAGGAAGCGGCCATGGCTCTCAAATACGTTAGGAATCCACAGAAATCAGAAATATCTTCTTCAGATTTGCAGAACCACGATTGGATCACGTGGTACGTGATCAAACATTGAATCCGGGTGATTAGATCCTCGGAAATCACGTCTTCAGATCATGAGATCCCTCCGAATGGTAGGAGGGACACGTTAGGGTTAGGAGGGACCCCTAATGGCCCTCAAGTTGCAAGGAGAGGCGCTGCGCTCTCTGGTGCTGCTTTACATGGTAGCAACCAGCAGCAACGCTACCCTGCAGTGCTGCCTAGAGCCGCCGCTGCGCCGCTGCAAACCAGCGGCCACCTCCTTGCATTGTCGCATGCGGCTCAACGCTCGCTGTTGTCGTCGCATGTGGTGTTGCAGAAGCAAGCGTGCCTCCACCACTTGTGCTTTGTCGCACGTGTTGTCGCCGCCACTATAGGCATCACACGTGCCTTGTGCCACTGCCGAGAGCTGCTGCTGCCTACTTTGCTGCTGCTGTGCGTCCCTGCAATGAGAGACGCCACTGGTTGTGGCACCCTGTTGATGCTACAACTAGTAGCGAAGAGAGCCACGTGATCTAGGGATTTGTTGGAACTGATTTGGAGGTCTGTTGGGTGGGATACGTCAGTGTCAATCTAGGATCGTTGTTTTGATACCAAGTGAGAAAAAATGAGTAGTCTTATTCATCACAGAAATCCTACACCTCTTTATATAGAGAGAGGTGTTGGAAAAATTACACAAGAGAATCAGACAGTAAAATAAGTTAACAAGATAGTCCCTACTCAACATAAAATGAGATAACTAGGAAAGCTCAACAAAGAAAGCACACCTTTGACTATTAGATGGACTTGACCAGCTTGATTAGTATTTGACCTTTGATTGAAGAAAAGTATGGAAGTCTAAGATTTGCTTAAAGATGAAAATCTTTTATGGGTTGCGAGAAGGAAGAGGGTGGTAACTCATGAGCATAGACGTAGATGAACGTTGGATATCGATTCTAGTTGTGTCTTTTGCAGAGAGGGGGTAAAGGATATGGAACACTTATTCTTTGCTTGTCGTACTTGACAGGAATGCTGGTCCATAATGGAAATTTGATGTTTCGACACTCCAAGATTGATTTTCACTTCAGTACCCACATTGCCATGGTTGAAGTTGACGAAGTAGGGGTGCACATGGGTTGCATCCAACCTGCAACCCGACTTGACGCATCTCAATGGGTTGGGTTGAGATTTTTTGATGGGTTGGGTTGGGTTGGAAAAATCCCAACCTGTTAAAATTTGAGTTGGGCTGGGTTGGAGAACTGAACCTGAAACTCGTTTCAACTTGTTAATTTTTGTAATATATGTATATTATATATATATATGTATATATATAATCTTAGACTTGTTTATATATGTGTATAAAATATTGATGCTGCCTCCCTCTCTTAAGTGATTTTGAAATTACCCAAACCGAACCAAATCCCCCACCAAAAGGAAAGTTCTCCCCCAAAACAAAATTTTCCTACACACTAACAACATGCGTGCATGTGCGAGCACGCACACACCAAACCCTACCTTCATACCCTCAAACTTAGTTGCATCTATTAAGTTTTTATCAGACATGTCTTTATTTTTGTTATAAATTTTAGATCATTTCTTTATTTTTCTTTCAAATTCTTTTTAGTTTTAATGCATTTTATTTGCTTTGTTATAACTTGACACATTAAGGAGGACATTCATCATGATTTGGTGCTTGTGGTTGGAGTGCAATGGCATTATTTTTTAGGAGGGAGAAAACCTCCGTTGATGGGGTTCTACATTTGTATAATTCCTTATGTAGCTCTTGGTGTACCTAATTGCTCTCTTTAATGAGTAGCTCCCTCCTCCCCCCCCCCCAACAAAAAAAAAGAAGCAACGAGAAGGACCAAGGGAACAAGAATTTGGTGGTGCCAGTAGGCCAGTTCTTATTTGGTCCTCAGCTTAATCAAAGGGCTATTTGTTTTGTTGATGGCTGTTAACTGTACTCCCTTGTGCTACTAACCAAGTAGACACCCCATCCAGTGTAGACACAAGATGGTAGTTCTCCTCTATTTTTCCAGTTTCTTTGATGGTCTGACTGCTTTCATATTGTTACAGGTTAGCTCCATCTCCTGATGCTCTCTTGTCAGTTAAGTTTTATGAAAGGACACGTAAACAACAAATATCGTTGGGGTTTTTAGCCAATCCACCATACGACGAATCTGAGGCATATAGACAAGAGCAGGTATCTGTTAATAACCAATCACAAAATGGAGGCCAAAAAGAGGCACATGGATCAGTTGGCGCTATTGCTGGTCGTCGAACAATCGCTCAAACTAATAGTGAGCAAGTGGCATCAAGCTTGTGTAGGTATTCGGCACCAGACGAGGTGAGCTTTAGGCTTCCACATAATTATATTTTGAGAATCCAACTTTATGTTTTTCCCATTTGCTGGCCAAAAATTGTCAGGTCCTTTCCATGCCGTCAACATGTGGAGCTTGTGGAGCCCGCTGTGTTACTCGTTTTTATGCTACCAGTATCCTTGCTATTGGTTTTATTTAAAAACTTTTTTTGTTATACTTGTTGAATTTTTCTCCCAGCAGGTTTAAGTATACGACACATATTAGGCTTGAGGCTTGGTGAAATTGGTGGGAACATTTCTCATGGAGTTTGGTGGAACGGGGAAGGGTCATTGTGGGATTGGTGTTAGGTTCAATGATGTGGAAGTGGAGAGTGATGGCTCATGGAAATGACTGGCAGACAGATACAATGGCGGTCTATGTCACAAACGCAACTAATGTCCTAATGTCATACATTTCGTTTGGAGCATGTGAAGCCCTAAGGTTCCCACTTAGAAAGCCTGCATACCTAGCGAAGAGGCTCTTCAAGCTTGTGGAGTGAGGAGTCGGCCTATAGGAACTTCATGATAAAGTAATGTTCAGAAAAATGTAGGTCTACTGAAAATCTGATTTGTATATAACTTCCACCCTGTAAGAGCATAATGTTCTTCTGCACTTATGTGGTTGATAATTCTTTCATAGTTTTATTGATACATATACAGTTTGCTTTTTTGTGAATACTGGTACCTTTGTTCTGCTGTAGCTTTTATGCTTTGTTTTGCCTTCACCATTTCTAGAAATTCCATATTTCCGAGAAGTGATTGTCATGGCAACTACTTGTGATGAGTGTGGGTACCGCAGTTCGGAGGTACTATGCTATTCTGAAGACAATTAAGCTTTATGAACTTGTAGCATTATGGCTTTGGTTAACTTTTATAAAGGTTCTATATTAATAATGAGCGGAGTTATCTTTTCAAAAAAGAAGTAATGCAGTTATTTTATTTTTTCTCTGACATTGCAGTTGAAGCCAGGGGGCAAGATACCTATGAAAGGAAAGAGGATTATTGTACATGTGAAGCATATAGAAGATCTTAGCCGGGATGTGATAAAGGTACTCTTTTCCCCACAACTTCTTTGTTAAATCTCTCAAATCTTCCTTGGGATAGGTAAGGAAAGCTTGTGCGCTTGGCATGGTCTGAACTAGATGAAACTTGAATAAAACTGCTCTGCATTTTTTACATCAAATAGTACACTGTGACTGCTTCTTAGAAAAAAAAAACTCTGTAACTGCTATTTTATTGTGAATTACTCTTCAGAAAGAGCCATATCCTATTTCCGTTGTTTGAGCATGCAATAAACAAGCTTATCATTTGAAGAAACCACCCCAGCCTCCCAAGTAAAGGTGTGGTTAAAAGCACTTTTTTTTTTTTTTTTTGAGAAAATTGATTAAATGCACGTTGGAAAAGCAATCTGTTGAAATCTGTTATGAAAGATTTGAACACCTCTCAAAAGCTGTCGCTTTTAGATTTTGAACTTCAAAGCACAGAAGCTTCATCTTCCTTGCTTTATGAGAAGTTGATTTGACATTTTAAACTCTAATCTAAACACATACTTATTCTTCAAAGGTGATGTTCTAACTTGCGAAAGCAGTTGAGTGCTGATCATCTATCTTAGCTGTCAAATAAAACTGCTAATAATTTTTCTGATCATGTATCTTATCTTAGCTGTCAGATAAAACTGCTAATAAGTTTTCCAGGGAACACGTATTGACTTTTTCTTTTTTTTGGTGGATGCCAAAGAAAGAAATTATCTATGCTGCCCAGCACTGGTTTGAACATCTGAGCCTCCACCAGCATAGTTGTCAATGCCTAATTGCATTTCTTCCAGACTCCTAGGGAAGATTTTGCCCATGACAAGTGACAAAAAGATTGCTGTATGAGCTTTGCGAATTGCTCATGATCGTCACAAGCCACTTGGTTAGTAGGGCACTAATCATTCTCGAATGCAATGGCCCATCCTATGAAAGGCCTACATGTATTATCCAAGCCACCAAAGCAACCTGAGTGACACTTCACTTTGGTTGGAAATCAGGAAACTGATATCTGAAAAGATTGGCAATATTTACAAAATTCTTCAGTAAATATATAAGTAGAATGTCTAGCTACCACTGGTAGACACCCTTTTTCCTTTTAAAGAAGGGATCAATCTTTCTGCCTTTGGAATCTGGAGCCCCATCCTTCAGATGCTTTTCTATCCTCTCTACCATATGTAGGCAATCGTGACTCTAGATTGTAGAAATGGACAGAGGAAGACCAGATAAGAGATAGGCATTCCATGAGGTGTCTGCAAAATCTTGTAGCAAGATACGATGTCATTGCCTTTCATGTCAAGAGGGACAAAATCATACATAGGTTCATTGACCATAAGGCCAGAAGCCTCCTCGAAAATCAAGTGCTGCCATGTTGGATGCTTCCTCGGCCAAGCTTTCTGTAGAAAATGCTATAACATCAGTGCACTGCAAAAGGAGAACAATAGTTACATACTCATGTCTTGACATGAACTTGAAAAGCAGTCCTATTCACAAGCTTTAAACCCACATGTATAGCAATTTCCAACACCTCTTGATGACAAAATCAGAACTTCAGAGCATAGGCCTGATGGTTAAGAAACTTTCAATTTTGGGCTTTCATATTTTTCTTGGAGGCAGATCTTAATGTGGAGAAATCTGAGAAATTAAGCGTCAAACTCCTTGTACACTTTATTGAAACTAGATAATGTTAGAATTCAATAGTTTGGTTGTGCCCTCAGAAGTTCAAATTTTAGAAATACAACCATTCAATCTCTAAAAATGAGACCTGCAAAAGGTGTGGAAGCTCAATCTAATGAATGCCAATATCTTTTTTTTATGTTGTGAGGTGACCTTAACGACTTTCCAATGCTGTTAACTTGCATACCTTATTCATATTAAGCCATGCTTGTTACTGGCTGTTTTCAGTCGGATACTGCAGCTGTAAAAGTTCCTGAGCTTGAGTTGGATCTTGCAAGTGGAACATTAGGTGGACTTGTCACAACAGTTGAGGGATTGATGACCCAAATCAGTGACAGTAAGTCACCTTTTATGCTTCTCTCGTCTTCCTATGTTTTTTTTTTTTTGCCAAAAAAGTTGCCTTGATTCTCTTCCAAAAAAATGAAGTTGTCTGACAGAGAAGTTCAAAACTTCTACATACTTCTCATCATTAGATGGAAGATATCATCTGTGATTCACTTTCTCACGTCTCTTGCTCTTGGATTGCATATTGTGCTTATTTTTCTAACAAAATCCCATCTTTTGCTGCTTTAAAAAAAATTGCAGACCTTGCAAAAGTTCATGGATTTACCTTTGGTGATAGCCTTGACAATGGCAAAAGGAAAATGTGGCAGGAATTTAGATCAAAGTTAACTTCGGTCAGTTGGTTTTGGTTTTAGTGTTGTCTTTGCAGTCACAGATTTTAAAGTGCCAATAGACTTCATGTATGCCACTTCTTTTAGGTGTAGTTGTGCTCAGCCTCAAGCTTAAAATCAGCTAATGTGGTTAATCTAAATTAATCTGCTAATATGGTTAATATAGCTGGAGGATAGCTTGCCATTATGTTTTTACCAAGTATGCTATCACAAAATTATATGCTGCACTGATACTGCCTAACGGTTGTAATTCTTGCTGGTAGTGCCATATACCTTTTAATTACTTGAGTTATGTAGTAACTTCTACAGGATCTTGACTTGAGAATCTGCAGTAACTTGTACAGAATCCTGACTTGCGAGTCTGTAGAACATCCCACTTGAAAGTTTGAAGGAAATATTACCCAACATTTATGGGGATAAGAACAGTCATCTTTCATGCATTTGCTACTCAACGAGCCTATAATAGTTTCTTTTGTAAATTGATACTTCTTTGAGAGTAATACCCTTTAATGACATTATTGAATTGAAGGTTGCGTACAAGAATATCAACCCTTATGACAATATGATGAGATCATGAAATTTAGTATAGTCCTTAGATGGGAGAGGATGTGGGCTGAGATTGTAATGCTTGATATGGTGTTTTTCTTGGCAGCCTGGAATCTTCGGTGATTGAATTCATTAATGGATAATGATTTGTCCATTGACCTTTATTAGTCAAGAAATTATTCAATATAGTTAACCTGCAAGGGTGCATGTTCAAAATAATGGGTAAATCCAAAACCATGGGGTTCATTGTTACACCAAAATCACATGGAGAAGAAGAATGGGACACAACTCCCTCAGCATTAGCCTTCTCAAAAGAAACTCCCCCAACATTATCTGTCCCCCTTAAAAGTAGCGCTGTTGTGCTCTAGTGACATGCACGAAAGAAGATTAAAAGCTCTCCTAATCAGATCCATGTCTATCTCATCCTTGTACTTGTAAAGGCTTCCCTAGAAAGCCTCATGTGATGGAGAATCAAGCAACCAATCACAGGATGCTGCCAACACTCCCTAGCAAAGGGGCAGGCAAAGAAAAGGTGGTTGGATCCTCAAAAATATTATCTCAATGGATAAATGACAATCGATATGTTATGATCTAAAACTGCATTATCATATATTTTAACGAGAATTTGATTTTGCATACTCCTGTAAAAAGGAAGTTAGTTTCATGGTTGGTTAAGGTTTCCATTGGTATAGATTTATATTCTTAGTAGTGCAAGCGTTACACTGGGGAAAGTGGACCATGTAATGCCTGTTGAGAATAATATGTTAAGATTAGATAGATAATTGGATCCTCTTCGAGACCCATGTAGTACTTGGTTGTTTAGTCTCACCCTCTTAGCTGGTTAAAGAAGTTTCCCAGGACATATTGGTGCCTAAGGTTTTGATTTGCATGATCTGGGTTATTTTCTCTGCAATTTGTGGTGTTGCTCATGCACGTTTCATGAAAATCGCTGCTGGCAGAACATTCTTGTTTGTTGGGTTGGCTTGCACCTACTGGGGAGAAAATAGAAGATACTGTTTGAAGAGATGGAAATGCCATTAGCAAGATGCACCATGATGCTCACTTTGACTGTGGTTGCTGCTGTATTGAGTTCTCAAACAGTATAAAACAGAGGAGGAAATAGAGGGTCAAGTATGGGAAAGAAAGAAACCAAATTGGCTGGCCTTCTTAAAGTTTTTCTTTGAACATAATGGGTTACAGCTGTGGCCAGTTTCTTCTTCCTTTGAGGTTCCTACATGAGCCTCTGATCTAATCAGATGGTGATATTTTTGGTAATTTCAATTCATGATTCTGTCCTCTCTTCTTTACTGTTTTGAGACCATAGAATTTGAAGCACCTTGTCCATCCAAAGTGTTTAGAAGTTTCGGAGTTACTGATAATGTCTGGAAATGCATGCTAGTCCTAATAATTTTCTCAAGTCTCGATACAGAGCAGAAGGCTTTGCAATTTCAGAGAAAAAGGTCTAAAATTTCCAAACTATTATAGATGAGCCCAGTTTTTCTTATTGCTGATCTATCCAATATTTTAGAAATTCTAAAACTACCCACAAGTTTTTGGAATCCCAAGGCAGTCCAAAGCTTTTAATTCTCTAAGGGCATGTTGTTTCTAAGAATATTTTAGAAGAATGGAATAACAAATCTCCTTTTAATTCCCTTCCTATGTTTGGATGATTCATTCCCATGTTCCTGGTGTTGCACATTAACACAACGCCCCTTAGGAGTAGTGAATCCCATCCCATGGTAATGCCCCACCCACCCACGTTCACAACCCTCCCATGTTTGTAACCACCCCATGTTCGTGGGGTTCCTTATCATTTTTTTTTCCCACTAATTTGTGTTTTCACATTATTTTTTTTTTGTAATCAATTTATCGATATAGATATAAGTCTCTCTCTCTCTATGTGTGTGTGTGTGTTGCGTGCGTGCGTGCGGGTGCACGGGTGCATGCGTTTGTATTTCTGTGTTGACATATGCATGCATGCGTGTGTGTGTGCATATATGTTTATATGCCTATGTATATACGTAAGCATATATATTTGTATAAGTTGTACATATGCACATGCATGTGTAAATATATTTATATTTGTATGTCTTTACTTATGTATCCATAACTATATGCATGTAAAAGTACATATACAAGGCATGTACATAAATATACTTAGAATAAACGATTTCATTCCTATCACTACATATTCATACCAAACACTTAAGAAGAAATAAGTCCATCTTTTACCATTCCATTCCCACATTGAGCCAAACAACTAAATGGAAAAGTATATTCATTTCGATTTCCTAGTTCAATCCATTCCTTACTTGATTCCATTCCCTTGCACTTCCATTACCTTGAAACAAACACGCCCTAAAATTAGAACTTGGATAATTTCTTTCGCCAACTTGATTGGATAACATTTATGAATATGTAAGTATGGGAGGAAGCAGAAGATAGTATGGAGCACATGATTTATTGTCCTATACATGGAGCTTCTTACTAGTGATAACTGCTTCACATGGAATTTCCACGGCACTCTACTTTGTACACCTTTCTGGGGTGTGCTAAGGTGTTTATTGCTCCATGCTTCACCTCCTATTTGTCTTCTACCATCTATCGCTGCTCCTAGTGGATGAAGCTCAGTTCTAATCATAGAGTTTTACTTTGATGCTTCGTATCATCTCTCATGGTACTACTTAGGATTGTCTCCTGTCTACTTGGCTACATGTTTGCTACATTTTGGCCTTTCTCCCTGCTCTCACTAGAAGATGTATTGAGTTTTGGGAAGTCAATTTCTTCATCATACATAACAAGTTGAAGCTGAGGGGAAGTTTTGAGATTAGTATGTTTATATTATATAGTTTGTTATATTCTCTTGGATGAATGTGCTATTTGGCGTTTCGTCCCACCTCGCCTACTGAAGAGAGATTGTCAGAGTGGGTGCTAATACCAGATTGTTCATCTTGAGAAGAATCATCAGAATATCCAGAAAGTGCTCAGGGAGCTCCTCTCCCATGAATTTTTCCCTCTCATGAGAGGGAATTTCCACCTAAATGAAGGTCTTCTTTTGATATTATGTTGTTGCATTTATTCTACTATTTACTCAAAACTAGCATATGCAAGGAATTCTTTTTCTTTTTTCTTTTTTCTTTTCCTTTTGAGAGAAAGGAATTTATCTTTCCATGGAAATCATCTCCAATTAGATGAATTGACATTCAGTAGTGGAACTTGGAATGAAGGAACTTTAGCTTTGTTGAGACCTCCATCTATGGGACCAGGCAGACCCAAAAATTTATCATATTGCTAAACTTTTGTAATTTGATCATTGTATTGTGCAATCCATAGCATCATGTATCCAGAAGGATTCCTACTTTGCTCCTATCAGGCAGTAATTATACACTTGTGCACCTTTGGTTTCATTTAATTCAGTCAAGAAATTTCTCATTTTGGAGGGTGTAGAAAAGGCTTAGTTTATCTCTACCTACATGGTTTTCCATGTACATCTTTTTAAAGTCCTTTAAGCAGAAAATGATACCTTTATTTGCTGCACTCTAGATTTTTTCAAACTAATGAAACTTGTGCAGCCTTATTTGGAATGTTTCCCTGGCCACTACTTAAAATCAAAGCCAAAATTGTTGGACCCTGAATTAGATGCGAGCTACTAATGTCCATGGGGATGGGAATCCATTTAGCATATGTATGTGGGCTGACAGAACTAGTATAGGATTTTACAGCTTCTTTGTATGTTTCCTCTGTGAAATTTTTATCTTAATATTTCCTTGTTGTTTCGTTGCGCTAGTTGGGGGAAAATTCTTTAAACTTCCATTGAATCAAAATCAGTACACTGCGCATTCATAACGGTACACGTAAAGTATCTGTCCACAAGAAATTCTCTGAGCTTCTATTAACCAACATTATGCACTTTCTGAACACTTGTTTTCATTTAATTCTGTTAATTGGTTTCTCATTTTTGAGATTGCAATAAAGAAATAAATGTCTACAAGGTTCTCCAAGGATACAAGGTTTGGGTTAAGATAAACAGTGGAGAGTGGATGATGGGGTTTTAGATGGGCACCTTCTCTCATCCCCACTTACTACACACATTCCATTTGACTGTTATTTAGCCCACTTTACAACAAAACCATAACAGAAAAAGCCCAATTCAATTTGTGAAAGCTGCTGCAACATGGTGCGTGGAGGCCTCCTTGCCATGGAGAACAGCGTGGACTGTTGGCTGTGAAAACAGAGAGAGGCCGATGGTGGAGAGAGAATTGGCTGTGAAAACAGATAGAGGCCGGCGGTGGAGAGAGAGAGAGAGGAGAGGAGTTGGAGGAAATATTTGCGAAGAATGTTGCATTTAACTCAAAGAAAACAACTACATGAAGGCTCTCTTTCATAGAGAGACTATATCTTCTAAAACAAGAAATAAACCCAATCAAATCATATCTCCTAAAATTAGAAAGAAACAAATCATCTAAACCACTTTCTTAAAAGCCAAACATACTATACTAAAAGACATTAAATTTGGACCAAAGGCCATACCAAAAATCCCCCTTAGGGCTGGAGCCACTTGGGTGCACATGGCAATTATTTTTCACACAATTAAATAATTAATTCATTTATCATATCCAACCGACTACTTACCCAACTATTATAGTCAACACCTTATAAAACTTAGAACTTATTTAGTCATGAAACCCATCCCCTATTGATGTGCAACCTTAGAATCATTCAAGCTAATGAGGCCTGGCCAAGCTTATTTGGAATGTTGATCTTCCAATATTTGAAATCAAAGCCGACAATGTTGGATCCTGAATTGAATGCTGTCTACAAATGCCTGTTTAGGGTGGCAATTATATTAATGTTTGTATGTGAACTGATAGAATTAGTTGTGGTTTTCACAGCTTCTTTGCTTTTGTTCCCCTCCCTGTGAATGTTTTTCCCTCTTACTGGATACTCTTTCTTATAGTTGCGCAACATGGAGGAACCTTGGACCTTGATCATTGATGATGCACTTGCCAGTTCTTTTGTTGCTCCTACTCAGGATCGAATGGAAGATGATAAGCAGCTTATTAGTAAGTTTTTTTGGTCATGAGATTTTAATTATGGTCTTTTGAAGTCTGATTCTAAATGTCATTGGTCCTAAGTAATTATTATCTCTGTGCATGTTCTGTTCAAGTTTTTCAAGTCTTCCACTAGTGATTGAAGAACAGTTAATTGTGCATGCTGGCTAAACCTTGGATTCAAAATAGAGACTGATAAGATTTCTGATGCACAGAAGTAGGTTTACAAGAGCCTTTTCTTTTTGTTTTTAATCAATACAGGGATGGTTACTCATAAGTAGTGATCATCCATTTTCTGTACTTTTATCCAAAAGAAAAACATTGTTTTTTCCTAAGAACTAAAATTGCACAATATCAATACAAGAATGTCCCTTTACAACACTGAATCCTACAAACCTTTTAGGCGAAGGCGAAAGACATTGGCCACTACATTCTTGACATAAGACATTTCAACCTTGAAAAATCATAGCATTTCATTGCAGCAAAATAGCCTAGATAGCCACCAAAGGCATCACATGTTGGGATTCTATCTGTAGCATTGCTACCCTGTACCATGCTACTTGAAGAGAAGCTCCTTCAAAAAGCCACATCGAGAGATGTATGTGTCCATTCCATTCCAGTCCTCTTTCAAACTTGGCAAATGGACAAGGAAAAAGAGGTAAGCACAATCCTTTGGATGAAGTCCTCAAAATCCACATGTAGCGTTCGGGCAAGGAGCAATCCTCAGCCTATGGACTTCAGACACGATTATCTTCTTCCAATCATGCGTGCCGAGAATGTTGGAGAAAATAGTCTTTTTTTATTAGGAACCCTAACCTCCTTTATATAGAGAGTAGGGTTGGAAACATTACACAAGCGACCTAATGGGAATACGAAACTAACAAACGTGAATAGGAAAAGAACTGAGACTCTCAAACCAAATTAAATACACTAAACCTAAATAAATAGGACTCTATACTAACTAATCATAATGCTCTTAATTCTCCTCCAAGTTGAAGTATGAATAACAATCACGCCCAACTTGTTATGGTAGACAAAATTTGACTCCCTTCCAATGAAGATATCTTTTGGCTGGAGGAGTAGGCATGCAATAGATTAGAGGAGCAGGTAGTAGGAGACTATCCTAAGCAGCAATAGCAGTAGAGTGGAAGATGATCCCAAGCAGCAGTAGCAGTAGCAGTAATAGTAGTGAAAGAGGATCTCAAGCAGGTAATAGCAGGTGGCAAACAAATCCCTTTCCAGGATAGAGGTAGAGATCTTGGCCTTTGAGGAAACAATCAAGGAATCCTAGTCAACCATGGAGATAGTTGTGCAGATGCAGTCAATCATGGTCAAGTAGCATCAACCAAATGCGTAATGATGTGCACAAGTATGCAATGTGCAAGCAAAGTGTAGAAGGGTTAACTCTGATCATATAGTCAAGGATTTTAACATGCTCTTTGGCTTCACATCTTGAAGAACTCGATCACACGAGTTGTTTCGCTAAAGAGGACCAGCAGGACAAGAGAAGGTCCTAATCAAGTTGCTGACCCATTAACAAGGTGAAAATGGCCTTGGTGGTTACCAAGTGGGCACCTAAAGTTAGTCACAAGAAGGATCGACGACATTGTTATAGGAGGAGATGGTGATGCTTTTGGTGGAGAACGCAAGAGTGGCCTTAATGCATTCACACAACCCCTTCCAGGTTGCACGATGCTATTGCAATTGGAGAAAAGATCTGATCCAATCACCAAGTACCTCCCAGCAATGGGTGGCGATAATTAGGGAGAATTGTGGGCGATGGTGCAACAATATTGGTTGGGGTGCTAGATCAATAGTGGAGCAGCAACAATGGTGGTAGAGACAATGGCACCGGCAATGGTAGCATTAACAGTAAGGGCAACAACCGCAGTAGCAGAAGAGACAGCACAACAATAGTAGCAATAGTAGAGGTGACAACAACAATAATACCATTGCTTAGGGGCTACTGAAGGGTTGGTTGCATAGGCGGGAGGGTCGCTAGGGTTGGGCGATGTCGGTGGCCAGTCATTGGAACCCTTCGGCTGGCTGGAGGTGGCGGTGGAGGCCTTTCTATTGTCAGCTGATGGTTGGTGGCTACTCAAAAAAGAAAAAGATAAAGGGGAAAAGAGTTAGGGTTTGGGGTTTTCTTTACCTAAACCTGCTTTGATACCATGTTGAAGAAAATAGTCTTTTTTAGTTAGGAACAGAGAGTACGGCTAGAAAAATTACATAAGAAACCCATAGGAATAAGAAAAGAATTGGGACTCCCAAACCAAATTAAATAGACTAAATCTAAATAAAATATCACTCTTTACTAAGTAATCCTAATATTCTAACAGAGAAGTTCTATTGATCCAAGAAATCCTAGGCCTTTATATGTATAAGAAGCGAAGGGACAAAACATTGACAATCCCTTAGGAAATATAAAAAATCTAACAAACTTATTAAAGAGACCACAAAGTATAAGGGCTTTTCTCTTTACACTCCATGTTAAGCTGAAGCTTAGATATTTATCATACTCAGCTTGAAACAACACCAATCAAATGATGGGGGAGGGAGAGCCTTGGTGAGGGTCTTTGCAATCTAGTCTTCAAAAACCACTTGTAAGGTGTAAATGATTCCCTATTGGATTGTATCATGAGTTTAATGGCAATCCACCTTTACATGCTTCATTCTCTCATGGACGATCAAATTGTTGGCAACAAAGAGGATTGCCTTATTATCACATCTCATCTCCATTGGGCTAGAAACATAAATACGAAGGCAAGCATCACATCTCCTTAATATGAAACGGGCACACTATTTTGTATCAAAAGAGTTCTTGCCGCATTGAAGATGTTATGATGCATTTTGCTGTGATATATAAGGGTAGTTGGTTTGATGAATGATGCCACAAGCTTGGTAGAAGGCACAAAGAAACTGGTACAAAATTTTAAAGTATTATCAGATTGAACAATTTTTATGTTGGCACCAACTAATTTGTTTCCGAAAAAAATTAGTTACCCACATTCAACTTGATTCGTTAAGAAAACCTACCACAATCGAGAAAAATCATCAATAGCAACAAGATAATATTTGTGTCTCGCATAATAAGGAAATGACTACGATCCCTAATATTAAGATGAAGTAATTGAAAAATACAATTATAATTAGTACTTTTTCTTTGAAAAGAGAAAGGGTGATTATTCGGTTGATAACCATCCAGAAAATATATTAATAATGATCAAAAAGTTCAAATAACAAGGCCAAATTATAAGCTCAATGTCTATAAACTAATCAAACAATAGAAGCAACAAAATTCTCAACATAAGGACACTCCCCCCTTAAAACAATCGCATTCCTCCCTAACCAGATGCGCTAGAGAATAACCAGAGGCCTTGCCCTCTCCTTCGATCTGAAGGCACTTTGACCACCATTTAGGTTACCACTTTTAAAAGATCTCTAGAAATTAGCAAAGGTGGAATGCGCCAACCACCCAAATGTGAAGTGACTCCAAACTTACCCATGAATGGGAACTAAGGTTTTAAGCATCGATATCGATATCGTATTGACAAGTAAAAAAAGGGACATATCGCTGATATCGGCGAATTTTGGGGAAATCGCTCAGAAAGGTCTAAAATGTCCCGAAATGTCACAAATTTTATGAAAATTAACATTTTAATAAGTAATACATCATGAAGAAATGCCTAGAAGACGAAAATAATAAATTTTGAATGAAAGCATAATAGAAATACACTAGTCGCATATCGATAAAGTCATATATTGAAAAGTTGTATAGAACAAGATAATAATTGAAAAATGTTCATAGTAATGCTACTCACAAAAAAATAAAATATAAATAGTGTCAGAGTATCAATTGACTACACAAAGTACGGAAGCACCAGCCAATGCCACTAAATCAATACCAGGTTGAGCTTTGACCTTAATTCGATACCTCTCCTCCGATTATTTTCCTCGATTTGTAGCACTCTAACATATTCACAGTATGACTCCCACGCTATGTAGCTATATCGAGTATTGTATTCATTGATGTATCGTTGATAGTCTTCATCACTGCAATAGAAAAGTATTCCAAGACGTGGATATCGACTGTGACTGTCGGACGAGCTACCCCTGCTTTTAGTTCTAGATCTACCCTGATTCTGAGTAGACTCATCTCGATGTCCTCTTGAATCTGTGGATGCGGTAGACCCACCTCATTTCAGTGTAGAACCTGATGATTCACAAGGTTCAGCTGTCTCATTGATGAACTTCGTGATGGTCGAGGAGGAAGTGGTGCAGCAGAGTGGGAAGGTTGATAAGAAAATTGTTGAGGACAATGAGATGCAAAATACTCGAGGAAAATCCCATAGCCATAATTTGCAGATGCAGGATCACTTTGGGTACTATTACTTTGGTGGCGACATCATGCCCATAGCCATATGAGGAATCATAATAAGATGGAGGGCTGGTGTAGCTGGGGAAGTAATTAGATGAACTTTGCGCCTCATCTTGAGGTTGGTATTGAGAGCTGGTGTAATGAGATCCGTAGCCACCACAGTAACTTGATGATGATGATCTTGGGCCACCTCCAAAGAATGATTCCGACGTCAGATTAAGAGATTCCACTGACGAATTTAAATCATCAATGGACATCATAGAATGGCCTGAAGTATACCCATACCTTGTCGGGCTTGTCCCTCCGTTATAGTCACAAGGTGGACTTTGTACGGGATCTCCATGTATATTTGTATATTTTTTTGTGTATCATGTTGGGTAGCCTCTCTACTAGAACCTTGATGATGATATCCCTCATCTCCACCACTACTTTCTTCCCGTGGCTCGTCAACCATCATTGTATCATCATCAAGGTTTTAAATATTGATATTGTATCGATAAGTCAAAAAAATGATATATCGCTGATATCGTTGATATCATGGTAAAAAGATACCATCAATGGTATCGATATGCCCAACCTCGGGGATACCGATATATCGCCGATATATCGCAATATTTCAATCTGTGATGGGAACAAAATGGTGCACATAAGTGTGTTTGGCAAGCCATGACGTCACTCCGTGCAACCATAACCAGAAAAACATGGGAAAAAAAGGTTACACATCCAAACATCCATGGTACATGCTCTAGCTAGCAAGAAAAAAGGGTCTTGCAAGTTGCTCGTCATTGATGGCATAGATCGAATCACTAACATTACAAAGCAAGTCGTAGAAGTACCATTGAACAATCTTTGCAATGAAGCTCTTGTTCGGTACTACTCCTAGAGACACAATAAGAATACCTAAAGAAAGAAAAAAAGAAAGGCAGTTGTGGTTGTGACGAGTGTAAACCTTGAAACACCTCGAACCTCAAGACTTTAACACCATCACTCACTTCGGTACCAAGTCTTAAGTTGAGAATTTACTGCATAACTCCTCCTCCAAGATCAACATCGAACCTCTATGTCATTGGAAAACTTTAGGGCCAAACCTGACTAACATTGGGTTCCCCAAAAGTCAATATGGTCAAATTTTGCTTTGTTCGACCGACACCTTAATCTTACGTAACAACAGAAAAAATAAGCCATTCAAATCGTAAAATTGGTTTGGTGGGAGTTGAAGTCGACCAAGATGGAGATCTTCCGTTGATGGTCTCAGCATGGTGTGGAACAATCATAAAATGATGAATCATTCTACTGGGAAGAGTCAGAACCACCTGAAAGAACTGAGCAGTGGTTTGAGGTAAGGGTAGGCAGTAGCTACTTAATGGTAGAAGGCTGTGGAGGAGATCAAATGCTAGGCATTGTGGAGAGGGGTTGAGGGGGAATTTATCCTTTGCCAGTAGAGGTAGGGTGGTAACAACTCCTTCCTTGCAATTGAGGTGGGGACCTTCAATCCTGGAAGCAAACACTTAACGAGCAACATTCCTTGACATTTGGATCCAAGAATTTTGGCTAAAAGGTGGTTCTAGACTGTTGACAATGTAAGGAATCTCCGTTTCCTTTCATCATATAGATAGATGTGCAACAAAGGAAATCACCAATCTATGTAACAAAATATCAATAGCATTATCTGGTTGGAGGCTACGAATGGTGAATTGACCATTCTACCTCCTTTTTTTAAGAGGACAAAATGGAAGAAAATTAATGGCACCTGCAACTGTTGCTAAATGAGCTTTGACTTTATCAAGGATCAAGCCTGTGACCTTTTTCTTCATTCACGAAATCTTCTTTTGGTCCATCTAGGAGTCACTTGAATGGTTTGAAACAAGAATATCTAGTACCTTTCTCCTAACTTGGGATTCTTTCTCTTGAAAACATCTTTCGAATTGCCTCATTCTTTGATTTCTTCCCTCATCTTTGATGCCCTAATTTGCATACTTCTCCCTCCATTCTGAGAATCAGTCAAAGATATGCAATGTTGTTAAGGCTATTGCCTCGGGCTATTGGGCCAAGCAAAAAAGCTAGAGGATGTCTTGGAGCTATTCTAGGCGAGGGGCTTCATACGGGCGATCACTTGGCTACCTTTGTTGCTTGGGCTGCCTTACAATTCATCACTCTACTCTCAATTCACACTAAGACCATAACACTCCTCTTTAGTCTTAAGTTATATGTGTCTGTCATATATTGTTGTACATACATACTTATCTGTTATTAACAACTTTTATACTCTCAAGTATGCCTTATGCTCTTATATATCTTCCTAACTTAGACTATTATTTGTATGTTGTGACATATACGTCAGATATACATGTACATTATTGTAAGTTTGTAATGATAATCATGATGTATTGATAGTTTAATGAGACATGTTATATATATTTGGTATTGTATGTAATCTCTAATGATGTCTAACAATATATGTTTATGTCATTCTTTTCAAAAAATATATGTTTATGTCATGGTATTAAGTTGGTATTGTACTATATATATGGTATATTATAATATGTCCTTGTCTTGTTTGGCAGATACATATAATATATGTTTTAGATGTTTCTTTTGGATTGTAATTGTACATATAATATATATACCTACACATTGTATGATAATATTAAATATGTATGCTATTGTTACTTAAATACGATAGGATCATTATTTTTTCTTTTACTTAAATAGCATCATCATATGTTTCTTTATCAATATCTTAATGGATTGGATGGCTATTGAGTGTCGGTAATTTTTCTATTTTCTTTAAAAAAATTTATCATATGTTTTTAATGAAAGTCGATAATATTGTATGAGTTAGCCATATTTAATATTTTAAAAAGTAAAAAAACTTGTCACCTCGATTCAATCGAGCGATTGCCTTTTTTTCGCCTCTTGCCTTAGGCAATTAAAAAGCTTGTTGTCTTGCAATCACCTAATGCCTTAACAACTTGAAGATATGCGAGGGGAAGCCCATTTAACCACCAGATTAGAGCTCACAATGTCCTCCTCACTTTATTTTGCAATTCTTCTTTCATTTGTTATTGTCGCAACATGACCTTGAACTTTGCATGAGATTGAGTTTTTGTAAGGCCCTACACCTATATGCACCGATAAGAAAGCTTACTAGATTTATCCTCAAATTCTTTAAGCATGATCACGTTTTGACAGTTTATAGATTTTACAACTCAAATCTTGTAGATTTAAATCCTAAAACAAAATCGAAATCAACTTCTTCAAGCCAAAAAGCAAAGACATCCAAGCCTACTAGGAGGGGTTAAAAAGCTAAAAGAAAATGTGGATAAGAAAGTTCATTTTACCCCTCTTGTTGCTTTATGTTTTCCACTTTTTTGTTTCTTACTTAGTTGGATTTGTGTCTTGTTTGGGGTGGGGGGGGGGGGGGGGGGAGGGGGTTTAGAGGGCATATTTGTCTTCTTGTCTCCATCTTGGAGTTGTCGAGGTCCACATTGAAGGTAGAGTTGTCTCCATATTAGGAGATGTTTTTGGGGTCGAGTGGAGTTGTCGTCTATGTCTCAGGTCAAGGGTTAATTTCATCATCACCATGGCCAAGTGGTTGTTTTGAAACTTGGTATTGGGCGTAAATTATATGTTGTGATGATGTAGTTTGGTGGTCAATAACCATTATTGATTGCTTATTGTTGTGTTTAGCTGTCTCCATTTTCATTCATCATGGTGGTCGAGACATTCATGACGGATGAGTTGTCTCCATGTTAGGAGATGTTGAGGCCAAATGGATTCGCTTTCCATGGCTTAAGAGTCTCTAATTGAGGTTTCATCATCACTATGGCCAAGTTGCTTTATTGAGAATTAGTATTTGGTGGGAGTTACCATGCTGTAGTGATGGAAGTAGTTTCATGGTTGATGATCGGTGCCAATTCCTTATTATTCATTGTGAAACAATGGTGGAAGTGGGGTCATTGTTAGTGTGGAGTTGGTGATGGTTGTAAATTGCACTAGAGGGGGATGAATAATGTGGAAAATAAAATGTGATAAAAAATTGCAAATAAAATTCAATCACAAGACATTCACCACATGAGACAAGTAATTTTTAGGTAGAAACTCAACTTGGGTAAAAATCACCACCTAAGTCTCGACTTAGGATTTTTTGATCTACTAAGTAGATCAAATCCACTAAACTGTATCACTTAAAATAAGGGTTGCATAACTTTAATACAATACTACTTTATACGAGGATAGCATACCTTAAACTCTTCACAAAGAGAATTGTCTAACGAGGAGACAGGAATTCGTCACGTGAATACAACCAAGCCTTCTACCACGCTATGTGGGGTCGGCTATATGGGTTCTTTATCTCCACTTAGATCTATTGTGAGCCATTTCTATTCTTACATTGAGATTATATTTAATAGTTTTCTTTCAATACTTCTTTGGCCTTCTTCGCCCCCTCTTAGTGGGTTCAACGCTCAACTCCTCGCATCTCCTAAGTGAGGCATTTAGTGGCCTTCTTTGTAAACGTCCAAACCACCTCAGACATGTTTCTCTCATTTTATCTTCCATCAGTTCCACCCCAACCTTTTCTTAAATAATTTCATTTGAAATACGATCCTTCCTTATATGATCACGCATCTATCTTAACATCTTCATTTTTGCCACATACATCTTTTGCATACGCATATAGTAGACGACCCAACATTCAGAATCATATAGCATGGCAGGTCATACTGCTGCTTGATAGTACTTTCCTTTAACTTTTAAAGGAACCCTCTAATCACAGAGAACATCATATGTTCCCCTCCATTTCAATCACCTTGCATTAATTTTATGTGTAATATCTCCATCAATTTCACCATTTTGTTGAAAAATGGATTCCAAGTACTTAAAAACAACTTTTATTGGAATGCACTCTTCCTCAATTTTTACACCCATCTCTTTATTGTTCCCTCTACTACTAAACTTGCATTCCATATACTTAGTCTTTGTCCTGCTTAGGTGTAAGCCTTTAGCTTCCAGGGTTTCTCTCCAAAGTTTAAGTTTTTTGTTCACTTCATCTCTTGTCTCATCAACCAACACAATGTCATCTACAAAAAGTATACACCATAGCACCTTAGTTTGGATATGTTTCGTCAACTCGTCCATGACCAAGGTAAGAAGGTAATGGCTTAAAGCTGATCCTTGATGCTGACCCATGGTGATATCAAAGTTGTCCGTCAATCCATCCTTGGTCCTTACACAAGTCGTAGCTCCATAGTACATCTTTTATGAGGTTGAAATATAGAACTGGTATGTATCTTTTTGTCAAAATTCTTCACAAGATATCTCTTAGGATCGACTCATAGGCCTTCTCCAAATCAGTAAAAATCATATGTAATTCCTTTTTCTTGACTCTGTAGATCTCCATCATACATCTTAGGAGGTGTATTGCCTCAATAGGAGATTAGCCTGGCATAAATCAAAACTGATTTTCAATTACTACGGAGACTTGTCTCAACCTCTTCTAATTATTCTCTCCTAAAGCTTCATCGTATGACATATCAATTTAATATCTCTATAGTTAGAACAATTTTGTATATCTCATTTGTTCTTGTATAAAGGTATTACAAAACTTTTCCTCCATTCCTCTTGCATCTTCTTGCCTCTCCAAATGGTACTAAAAAATTTTGTAAGTCAAGTCCACTTTCCACACATCTATAGAGATATCATTAGGCCCAAGAGCGCTCACAAATTTCATCATCTTTGAGGTATTGTTTGTTAAGAGGAATTGTTTTTGGGGGATAGAATTTGTTGGGGGTGGGATTGTGTGATAAACTCGGGATAGAGGACAAATCTTATTTGGTTGGACCTTGGGTCAAATCAAGGGGTTGAGGAGTGTGAATGTGTTTGTTTGGAGGGATTGTTTTTGAGTTTGGGTAAGGGCAATGGGTTGAAACTCGGGATTGAGACAATCCCATGCTCCCCTAGAATTGTCCTATCCTGAATTGTAGGCCCAATTCTGGGATGGCCTAATACTGGGGTTAAAAGACCCAAGATAGAAGAGACAATCCTAGGAAACATATAGTGCCTAAAGCATCCGCTACTTTCTTTTGTATCCTTCGATAGCTTGCCTGATTTATGTAATCTTCTGAATTGACTAATTCCTCTAAGATATAATTCTTTTGATTTCCATTAATAAGCTTATGAAAATAACTTTTCCATCTTGTCTTTATATCCTTAGTGGCTATAATCACCCTTGTTCGCTCTTTTGCACCCTACATGCATAAGGTCCTTTGTTTTCCGCTCTTTTGTTTTAGCTATCTTGAAGATATTTTTTCTCCTTCTTTAGAATCAAGCCACGTGAATACCAAAACAAAAATAAAAATGAAAGACCTATAAAGCCCAAAATAAAGATTAAAACTAAGCTCCTATAGGTTTAGGAATCTTCCCTAAGATAGAAGTGTAGTGGTGTGAAAGTGCAGCAATTTAGTGCTCTCTAATGTAAGGTGCAGAGCTCGGAGAGCAATATGACTACTCTAGTTTGATCTTTTTGTTTTAATACTCTGGTTTGATCTCACTATATTGTGGATAAATGGAAGTATTTAGGCTCACAAAATGTATCACTCATTCCTTGTGTTGTGTCTTGGCTTAGGAGTGTTCTCTTCTATTTATAAAGGGCTTAGGAACACTCTAGATAGATGTTAGGACAAAGATATGCCCGTTGGAATAATTAAGACTGTCGTTGGTTGCAACAAATTTCTGAAAGATCGAGCAACCTGTTGGATAGTATGAGCCAGTTGGCACTCGGTCGTCCAGCTAAAACATGGTCAGTCAACCAAAATCAAATTTTAGTCGATACCCTACAACGAGTGGAAATGGACCTAAATGGTCTTTACTAGTAGGTCGACTGTTGGTCGTTTAGGAGTGTGTTGATAGGTCAATTGATGGTTGACTGGCTACCAAAGGGCTCTAAGTTCTGATTTCATGTACTTGGAGATTTTGACAATCGGTCGGTGCCTTAACAGTATTAGCTGACGCCCTATAAAGGTACCAGTTTGCTAGTGGTCGTCTAACTATAAAGATCTTCGTGGGAAATCTAGCGAAATCTAACTAAATCATTAGTGCATTTAATAGGTTCAAGTTTCAAGATTTCTAGCCGTTATTGGGCCGATGTCTAAGTAACTGGTCAGCGGCTAATCGACAGGTGAGGCTCCAAGTTGACTGGCTACTAAAGAGTTGGTCGACCTAATGTGTTATTGGTCAGCGCCTTTGTGCTATTGTGTGTTTTGAGTTCTTTAAGGCATGACTTGGGTTCCTTTGGTGTTCTAAATCCACCAGGAGGATGCGGATTTTGCTTTTCTTGTTTGGTGAGGCTTTAGGTCTGCAGATTATCCTGTCTAAATCAGGTTTTGTTCCTTTTAATTTGACGGAGGCGGAGGCGAGGGAGTGTAGTATGGGTCTTGGCACAGAGCAGGTGAAGCTATTGATCAGATATTTGGATTTGCCGCTGACAGATGGTAGGATCCTGGTGCAGGATTGGGCGCCTCTGATGGAGAGGCTAGAGGGGAGGTTGGTGGGATGGGCATCCAGGCTTTTGTTGAGGGGTGGAAGGTTGGTCTTGCTCAAGGCGGTTCTGGCGGCAATGCTGTTGTATTTCACCTCGGTCCTGAAGTTGCCCTAGCAGGTCGTCTTGAGGATGGTGAGGCTTATGAGGAATTTCTTTTGGTCCAATCAGGGGTCGAATGGGCCTAGTGCCAGGTTGGTGGCGTGGGAGGAGGTTTGCAAGCCGATGGAGGAGGGGGGGCTTGGGGAGGTCAAATGATAGCCTGTTGGTGAAGTGGGTTGGGGGCCTCTTGGAGAGTAGGGAGGACTCGATGGGCAGGGTTTTTAGGACGGCTTATGGTGGCCCGCTACGGTGGGATCTCCTTGTATCCCCGCCGAGGGATGCTTCTCACTTCTTGAAAGGTTTGTCGACGATGGCTCCTAAGGTGCAGAACTATTTTGTATCGGTGGTGGGGACATGGGAGATCTTCAGGTTCTGGCAGGATGATTGGACAGGGCAAGGTGCGCTCTCTAGAAGATTTTCGAGACCTTTTGCTTTGTCCCTGAACAAAGAGGCATCTGTGGCCGAAGTTTGGGGAGGTGGATGGTGTCCGTCTTTTGTAGGGAATCTTTCAGATGTGAGAATTCACGATTTCTAGAGATTGCTTGAAGAGTTAGAAGGTTTGCAGCCGGCATCCGGAATTGATATGTTTGGTTCGGATGAAGGTGATTTCTCAGTGGGGGCTGCGTACAGGAGATTGTTCGGCGGGGGTCCCACTGGTGATTTGGATCTGGTGAGAGATTGCAGACAGGTTTGGAAGGCGGCTTGTCCTTTGAAGGTTAAGATTTTTGTTTGGCTGCTTAGGAGAAGACTCATGATGAAGGTGTGGAGGGCGAGATGGGCTCCTGGGGAGAGTAAGGTTTGCCTGTTGTGTGGAGGTGAAGATGAGGATGTGGACCACCTTTTCTTCTCCTGCCCGTTTGTATTGTAGATTTGGAGCCGTGTGGGAGCGGGGTGGTGGAATTGTCGGTCTTTTGATGAGTTTTGGTGCAATTATAGAGGTGGAGGGGGTAATGCTGGACAGAATGTCTTCTGTATGAAAAAGGAAAGGGCCAGACTACTGGCGGTCCTCTGGGGTGTCTAGTTAGGAAGGAATGATGTCATCTTTAGAGGGCAGAGGCCCTATGTGGAGAATTTTGTGGAGTTTATTATTGTTTTGTTTAAGCTTTGGAGTGAGTCCTTGTGAGGGGTCTTGGTGTTTGCCCCTTGTTGTGGTGTTGGCTGTTAGTTTTCTCATTAATATATTTGGGTAGTTATCATTTTGGATAACTACCCTTTCCTTTTTAAAAAAAAAAACAGTTCCCTAAGGGTTTTAACTTTATTTTGGGGCTCTTTACAAGTAATTTAAGGAAATAAAAAGCAACAAAATAAATACAAAGAATGCATCAATTAAAAGTTATCCTATTTTTCATTCTCCTTTATTTTCGAGCTTTCGCTCTTTGATTTTGAGTCCAAAGCTTCAAACTCCGTGCTCCTTGATGCTTTTATCCATCATTAAGCTCTTCCATCACAATGGATGTGAACTTGAGTTCTTCCAATACTTCAAATCAACTGCATTAAGCCCGAGAACTAAATACTCAAATGCAATTATTAAATACAAGGTATTTTATTATTAGCAAAATCAAGGATCAAGATGCATTTGCATGAACAATGGTTGTGTTATTGTTGTTGGTATGCTGTCTTTGTTGTTGTCTTTGTTATTGCATATGCAAAGGTGTAGGGTACTCTATTATTAATGCGAGCACAGCTTGTGAAGTCATTCTAAAACCTTAAAAGACTGCTAGTCAATGTTGCAGCCAAGTTGTTTCCTTGTGAGCCAAATTGGAGTTGTTTTCCGCATGAGCCAAATTAAGTTGTTCATTGCTGAAGACCAAGTGGAAAGTAGAATCTCCATGTCACAAGACTTGTTGGGTCCACAATTGGTTGCACAATGGATCCATCTCCAGTACCTCAGCCCTTTAATTGGTGACATCCTGATGGCAGGAGCCATGAAGCATCTTGTCATCATTAGATCAGTAATTCAGATGGATGTTTGTTGTTATTTGGTTGCATGCGTGTGAATGGGAATTTCAATTATAAAAAGCTTACTCCTTTTCCGAAAGGAAAAAGTTATAACAAGCTAAGCATTATATGCTTATGTAGGAAACGACCAAAGTGGGGAAAGAAAATCCCTTCCAACTTGGTTTGGCCACTTTGAGTTGAGTGAGGAGCAAGGTTTAGGGAGTTGGTACGTAGTATTTAGTTGCTTGGGTCATCACATAGATGGCATGCGGTATGCAAATGAGTATGCAGACGACTATGTAATTTTATATTTTTTTATTTAAAAAATATAAAATAATTGGTTAACTTACTAAAACTAGTGTTATATGTAATATTATAACTATACTACTGTTTAATCAAAATGGTTCATTGCCACTGATTGTAAAAACCTAATTAAAATGACTATCCATTGGGCTCTTTAACCCATTGCCATTCTAATTAAATTGAAAACCTAATCAAACCTAATTAAACAACCCACGATCCTCCTAATTAAATAAAAAACCTAATCAAACAGCCCATAGCCCACTTCAAGCTTTAACAAGAAACCATCCACCCACTTAAAAAAAAGCAACTACAAATTTGGTGGTAACTAACCTCTATCCTCTACTGATGTTATTCAGATCGGAGCCACATTGCAGTGAGAGCTCAAGCCGTTAGTGCCATTAAATGTGTAAGAGAGATGCTCATTGCCGCCGTGAGAGGAGTTGTTGCCTTCTTTGATGCTTAAAGCAAAGTTGAGGAAAGAGGAGAGAGGGCTTAGGGGCAATAGGGTATCGGAAGGGGAGGGAGGGCTCGAGGGTGACGGGGTTTCGGGTTTTACAATTTTGTTTTGGGTATTGGGTTGGGGGATACTCGGTTTCTTACACGGATATGCAACTCGCATATATGGGTAAGACCACTTACCAAGTTGATCGCTATTAGTTGGTTTGGTTGGGTGACCATTGACGCATATGCGGCTGCATACTCAGCTTACTCAGCCAGTTTCTTGAACTCTGGTGAGGAGGAAGGCTAGGAACTTCTAATCATTAAGTGCTTGTTTCTTGCACTTCATGCTCCTCCTAAAGGATCACTCTCACTTCTAGGTTCACGATCCCATCTGGGTTTACTTCACTGATTCTCTCCCCTTTTATCAGACACGATAACCTACCCAAGCTTGTTTATGTACCTAAACTGGAAGGCTCTAAGAAAAAATGATATAGGAAGGTGCCTCAACCACATTAGCGTTGTGTTTGGGTAGATGGATGAGAGTATTTGTAGGACTTTGGTCTTACCTTGTTTCTTTAATTGACATAATTGACAAAGTGAGAAGTTTTCTAGCTTGGTTACTTGTTGGATCATTCCCTGATCCAGTTATATTTATAGTCCCACCTTCGATATAGTTGGAGAGTGAGAGGATTGTGGTGGCCTATATAAGTGGCTTTGCAATGATTGTTTACACCTGAGAAATTGTAACATGTTGAAGGCAATAGAGTTTCTTATTAAATAAAGAAACCTTGGCCTCTCTTATATAAAGAATAGGCAAGGGACATATTACAGGAAAAGTCCAAAGAAAAAATAAGAATTGGTAAAATAACCATAATAAATAAAGAAGGCGTCTAGAGATAATAAGGATTCCAACACTTCCCTCAAGTTGGGGTGTAGATGTCCGTCAGGCCCAACTTGTCGCATAGGATGGAGTGTCTTTTTCTTGGAAGTACCTTTATGAAGACATTCTCTAGTTGATGCTCGGAGATGTATGGAGTGGCAATTTTTCCTCCTATTACTGCATTTCGAATAAAATGCCAGTCCACCTCAATATGCTTGATCTTCTCATGGAAAACATGATTAGAAGCAATGTAGGTGGGAGATTTGTTATCATAATACATAGGACTCTTCATAGAAATCCCTAGATCAGTCAGGAAGGAATGGATCCACGTGTCTTCACATATAGTGTGAGCCATGGCTTTCTACTCAACTTTTGCACTTGAATGAGCAACCACAGTTTGCTTCTTATTGCGCCATGAAATAAGATTGCCTCCAAGGAAAACAACAAATCTTGTAGTGGATTTTTTGTCGTCAATAGAACCAGCATAATCAGCATAAAAGTATGATGATAGCTCCAAGTGGCCATTCTTGCTGTAAAACAAGCCTTTACCAGGTCACCCATTTAGATATCTCGGAATAAGATATACACCATTCCAGTGACTATAGTATGATTTCTTCATATTGTGGCTGATTCTGTTGACAACAAAATTGATGTTTGGAAGGTATGTACATCCTTGAAGGCAGGATCATCGGTATGTGCATGTTTTTCTTTTTGCTCCACAGGAATGGTAGAAGGCTTCACCCCAACAAGCTTAGCATCCTCTAGAATTTCAAGGGTATATTTCCATTATGAGAATGCCACCCCATGCTTGTTTTTTATTGCCTTTATGTCAAAGAAATAATGCAGATCACCAAGGTCTTTCGCAACAAAGGATTGTTGCAAAAATGTCTTATTAAATCTCAATTACATCATCCGCTGTTAGTATCATGTCATCGACATATATTGCCAGTATCTTTGTACCAGTGGTCGTTCTTCTGATAAAGATGAAATGATTAGAGGACCTGTTGAAGCCAATCTTCAGGACTTTCGTGCTTAGCCAGTTAAACCACACACAGGGACTCTGCTTAACGCCATAAATAACTTTCTTTTGTCTACATACAGACTACCCCTCAACCTCATTACCTAGAGGTTGCTGCATGTAGACCTCTTGTAGGAGGTCACCATAGAGACACATTTTCAATGTCTAGCTGGGATAGGGGCCAATCCAGATTAACAGCAATAGAAAGCATAGTAGGAATGGAGTTAACACATGCAATTGGTGAGAAGGTTTCAAAGAAGCCCACATTATACGTTTGGTGAACCCCTTGGCAATCAACTTAGCCTTGAATATGTTAATAGCACCATCTACATGATATTTCATCGTGTGCACCTATTTACAATCCATAATTTTTGCACCTCGAGGAGTAGGAACAATATCCCACGTGTCTCTAGTAGTGAGTGCCTCCATCTCAACATCCAGAGTAACCATCTACTTTGGATCCTAGGAAGCTTCTTGATAAGTATGTGGAAGGACAATATTGTAAAGAGCTTGCGAAAACTGCTGCACAGAACAATCCAAATGGGTAGTAGAAGTATAATGTGACATGGGATGCAATGTCCAAGATTTGACCACTTTTTGTAGTGCAATGGGCCTATCATTACCCCCACTATGGCTCTCTACCTGGGGGGAAGGAGCATTCGAAGCAATGATGATGGAAGGCACATCACATGGCCGGCTGTTACCTACATCAAAAGTTAGGGAGATAGGAATAGGTAAAGGTGTAGGTATATTTGGTGGTGAGCCCCTTCTTTGGTAGACTTGAGATTGTAAATGGGTAACCTGTCCCTTAGGGGAGAAGAAATCTTATCAAAGAATGTCACATTTGCATAAACATGGTAATGCCTGCCAACCTGATCATAGCATCAATACCCTTTCTATATGCGAGAGTACCCCAAGAAGATACACTTAGTAGCCTGAGGTGAAAGTTTATCTAGGCTACTAAAGTTATGAAGAAAACAGATACATTCAAAGGTACGAAGGAGTGGAGAAAATAGATCCCTGACTCCCTATTAGGATAAAGTAGCTTGAACGGTGTATCACCTCCAAGGATAGGCGACGGAATCAATGAGATAAGTTGTTGTAAGAATCACATCTCCCCAAAAGGATTTTGGCACACTCACGAAGAGGAGTGTCCTAGAAATATCATGAATGTAGCACAACTTCCTTTTTGCCACCCAATTCTATTGGGACATATGGTGCCAAGAGGTCTAATGTATGGTCCCATTCTTCTTAAGAAAGGCCTGAAGTGGTGAACAAACTCCAGAGCATTATTAGATTTGAAACACTTGGAGAAAGAATTCTAAACTTCAAAAAAGAACTTTATTATTAAAAATAATTCAGATCTAATTTCAAAAGAAAAATCTAGGAGACACGACTAAAGTTGTCAGCAAAGATAGAAAAATACTTATGGTCTACGAACAAGATAGGGGATCCCATACATCACAATGGACCAACTTTAGGACACTTTGACTCTATTGCTCCACACGAGACGGGAAGGAACGTTGGTGATGTTTCCTAAGTTGGCAAACCTCGTGGTTAAATGCTAGGATAATGATGGATGACTCAGTACAATATGCCATAGGAGTGGATCAGAGGAGATGGATATGGCACTAGCAAAGGTGGATGGTAGGTCAAGGTAGTACAACCTACAATGCTCATAGTCCCTACCAATTGCCTGATTTATCCGAATATCTTGAATATGGCAATGATTCTCATAAAAATAGCTCATCACTTTAATTGTTTACAAATCTAGCTAACAGATAACAGACTAGGTGGAAACTCAGGAGCACAGTAGACATCAAAAGCCATAATCTAGGAGAGAATTGCATGGTCCCAATTGAAGTAATAAGAGACTTGCTTCCATTGACCAGATGGACAGAAGTAAGATTGGCAGAGTCCCTAGACGAGGAAAAACTGGTAGCCCTACTCATAAGATATGTAGACGCACCAAAATCAATCATCCAGTCAATAGTACCTGCATAGGCAGCATTTGTTGCAGTACCTGTAGTAAGGGCAGCGGTGGAGGACAACTTAGTCCTCTGAAATAGGCGTAGGCAATCAAACTCATCTGCAATGAAAGGAAAGCTAGCCTCATCAGTAGCAACCTTAGTCTCAACAGTAGGAGCATAGGCCATAGAGGTTTGGTTGGTCCATGATGGCCTACCAAACTTCTCCTAGCACCAATCTAATGGATGATTCATCTTCTAGCAGTGAGCACTCAAGGGGTAGATGTGTTTGTTATGACCCTCGTCACAACCATATCCACGACCACACCCTCCAGAATGACTACCTTTACCTCCAGATGTGGCAAGAGTAGTGGTTTTAGTAACAATGGTGGGTGTATGAGAAGAATCATCAGCATCAAGCTTCTATAGCTGTCCACACACTCTAGATTAGGCATAGACTTAGTGGAGAGAATCTGATCACGAGTGGATTGATATTTTGGAGATAATCCGTCAAGGAATAAATATGTTTTCCACTCGGCTTGCTCGGTAACCCACTTGTCATAGCAGGAAAATTGGAACAACGTAAGCTCCTCAAATAGCCCTTCTAAGGTGGTGAAGGAATCAACCGAGGACATATCACCTTAGTTTGTGCTCCATGTCCTCCTATAGATGCGCACTCGACTCATCTACAGGGAATACCTACGCTCTAGGACTTTCCAAATGTCTTTGGTTGTCTTCTTGCATAACATATTCACTGCAATCTTTGGGTCTATATTGTTAATAAGCCAATTCATGATAAGGTAATTGTCCTTCCACCTTTTAAATTCCGCATTCTTTGGATCAAGAGAATCAATCGTCTTTCAAAACATGCAACCTCTTATGTCTCCTAATGAAAATCTGGAATGCTCTCAACTATAGAATATAGTTTCAGGACCTAATCAACTTTGTCATGGTCCCATGGACAAGTGTAGAGCCTAGTCTCTAAGGCAAAGATCTCGAGGCACCCTCATCAGCCATGAGGAACCAAGAGGGTAGAAATCAGGTAAGAGTCAATCACAGTGGCTATGCATGAAATGAGCGTGCTGGATACCTGCAAACAGGAGGCACTAAGTGCCTAGAACATCCTGGGCAGTAAGAGATCACGTACACAGATGTGTACGGGTCAAGAGAGAATGCACCAAGGTTTTGACCAGGTGTGATAGGGTTTGCCCGCCCCAATCAGAGTGCCAGATTAGATTTGGTCTGTTCATCCAAGGCACGCAGAAGTCCGACTAGATCTGGAATAGGCTCGGCGAATTAGCCACAGGGCGCTGCCTGGCCCAAACTAAGGATCGATACATTGGCGATATATCGATATCGTCGGGTCAACACATTGATATCAGCCTTAATATCTTTTCTTCATGATATCGCTGATATATCGCCGATATATCGCCCATATCGCCGATATCATGGACTTTTGTTGAACTTTAGAGCTGTACATGCTAGGGTTCTTGCTTCCTTGTAGTCCATCAAATATGTCAACTTTAGAGCTGTACATTTTCTATCGACAATTCAGTCATTGCACTTGGTTTTACTTATTGAAGAAAAGGAAGATTCTAAAACGTCGGTGAGAAATTGTTATGACCCGGTTCTTGAATCCCTAAAGGATCCGAGACCGGCTCGCCTCAATTAATCCTAAGACCCAGTCGTCCAACAAGAAATAATCGAAAAATAGGAAAATAAACTACATTCATTATGCAATGTAACTAACAGTAAAAGCGTACAAGTAGTAAAAGAAAGTAAAAGCTACTAGTTCAGTACATACCACAACAACAGGAAAGTAGAACAAAAGCAACAGTAACAGGAACAGTAACAACAAGTTTGAAACTCATTGTAGTAGAAAAGAGAGTACAACAAAAGTACTGGCAACTACGGTTGGGCTCGGCTGGGCTCAGCACCCTTTGCAGCTGGTAGCTTGGGCTGCTCAACTCCTGGACCTGAACAGTGTTATGAGAAAACGGAGTCAGCGAACGCTGAGTAGAGTGGTAATCGACTAAAAACTAGCTAGTATATTTATCCTTTTCTAGTTATTTATTTTTCAGGTAATTTCCTTTCACCCCATTGGTTTACTTTCAGATTTCTTTCTTGATTTTGCATGTTCCTCGTGGAAACGATCTTGATTGCAGTCTTTTCTGAAGAGTAGAAGGTACACGTGGTGCTCTCCTAGCCGGGAGAGTCTCCTGTGGTAGTCCTATACCCAGTCAACCACCCCGAGGTCACTGACAGATGTAGCGGTGACTACAGCACATGCGATAAGCGCACGGGTAGCTACCCCACACTGGCACGCAGTCAGTCGTTTCCGCTAGCGGGTACGCTCAAAGTACGACACGGCACAGTATAGGGCCTAGCCCTCTCAGAAACAGGGGTCTAGCCCCTCAGAACCAAACAGGGGTCTCACCCCTCCACAGTCCGTGCACTCTCGTTTAGCTACCTTGGTTTGCCTAGAGGACCTAACAAGTCGGTGTAGGGTGGCTAGCTGAACCCCGGGCCCTGTGGGGTGGTTAGCTCCCTCCTTACACTAGTAGCTCGCCTCGGTACCGTGTACGCGAGGGCCAACAGAGTCGGTTAGAGTGGCCAATCCTAACTCCGGGTCCCAACCCAAGGGCGGCTAGCTCCGCTCTACACTAAGAAGGGGACAGTCACTCTTCTTGGTACCACGTACTCATGGGTCAGCACACTTCCCATCCATATTTCCAGGCTTTTCCATCTGATCACATAAGTTCTACTCCTAACTCCCCGTAAGGTTCATGCTCAAGTTCACTACATTATTCCAATCTAGGTTTCATCATTCACAATTCAGTTCTCGTTTATACACATGTAGCTCGTATTTCCACAATTTAATGCATGCAACAAGTGATATCACAGGTAACTGTTAGTTATCTCAGGCAGCTCATATTCTAACAGGCAGCTCATAATTATTTACAGGCAGTTGCTAACAATTTAGCTCATTCATGTACATACAATTATAATTATGCAGAACAATTGGTTCAACCATTTCTCTGTCCTAGGGTTCATGTCACATCCTAGGTTTCCAGTTGACTAGTTTTCATAGATGCATTCATATTTATTAAATATAACAGAGGTGTACCACTTTACCAGACAATCCGGGAGTACTGAGGGCTCGAACTGTAGGCCCACGTGCCTTTGCAAGCCCCAGACATGCAACAGGTTGAAGTCCTATACCAAGGAACACACCACAACGGAAGATTCAGAACAGGGTATAAATGCTTCTAATACGTAGAGGAATTCACAAGGAAACCACAGATACTTTATTTGTGTAAAACGAATCCCGATCGGATCCTAAACGGGTAAAAAACGTGACTGCAGACCCAAATTAGACGTCTGGAAACAAGTCCAGACGTCTTAAAAGTCACAGAGACTCACCTCAAGCTCCTATGATGATCTCAGACGTCTAGGACTCCGCTGCGGCCATCTAAAAGCAGTTCCAGACGTCTGACCAGTCCTCTGGTCGTCTGGGAACGTCTCCGGTCGTTTGGTAAGCTGTCCAGACTTTCGAAAAGTGTGGAAGGGCGTGTCGCGCACCTTCCTGAAGTTGCTCCTACCCATGACAGAGCAGCACCTTTTAGCCAAACAGATCACACCTGCGGTGCGGCCTGCATGATCGTAACCGCGAGGAAGACGTACCTTCGCGATACACCTACTTTCAGACGTTTGGTGTCAATGCCAGACGTCCACCCAGTTGTCCAGAAGGCACTCCGGACGTCTGATATTGGAAAATCTCTAGTACCAGACCGCGCTCCTGCTCTTCTTGCCGCGCTCTATCGCAGCTCCTTTTGCTTCCTTGCAGCTTAGACTGCTGCAGAATGTCGGGGATGATGACCCAACGTTCTCCTGCATGAGTCGCGGTGGCCGTGCGAACCTTCGACTAGCTTCCACGAAGCTTCGTGACCTCGACCCTCTCCTCCTTACGCCTGCTCCTCGCTCTCGCTCTCTCTCTCTCTCTCTCTCTCTCTCTCTTGCGCCTCAGCTTACGGCAGTGGAGTGGAAGGTGGTGGTAGTGGTGGAGTGGAGAGGAGAGGAAAGGGGGGTCTCTTTTATAGTCGAGGAGTTAGGATTCGGAGGGGGAAAAAGTAGAGAGAGGAGAAGAGTTTGCGCGTCGCCTACGTGCAGACCGCAAGGTGCGTACAGATTTTTCAATTTCCAGACGTCCGGGAAGGGGTCCAGACGTCTAACTGACACTCCAGACGTCTTAAAAGGCTCAAATTAGAACGGGTCTTTACAGAAATACATTAGCATCTTCAAACCTCTATAAAAAGATGCATAAAACTAAGCACTTTGATTATCCATGGGGTTATTGAAAGGGTTATCTTGTCATCTTCCTTTGATTAAAAAATGTCATTCATGATGGTTCTTTCTTTCCCCAACAACAATCTAGGGTTTACAGGCTCACTTGTTTGAGCATGGCTTATCTAAGTACTTGCCAAGGTTTGACATATCGCGATATATCGCATATCGATTGGTTGGGTGGTGTCGATACCATCCAAAGTGTATTTTTCCTGGATATCGGTGATATATCGCCGGTTGGGTTGGAAAAATGGTGCTGTGGCACTGTTGAAATGGGATGGCTGGGCGGAAGGTTGAAAACGGTAGGGCAGGACTCGACGGGTGGCGTCAGATTGAAAATGAGTAGACACAGACACAGACACAGGCATGATTGGATTGGTGCTGTTCGAAACCCATACGTACACACACGCATGCGCATGCACGCACACGCATTTTTTGGCCATTCCTTTATGATATTTAGTCATAAAAATGTTAATTTGACATTTTTTATATTGACTTTCTGAGTAATTTCCCAAAATTCACCGATATCAACGATATATCCCCGATATATCCCCTTTTTGATTTGTCGATACGATATCGATATCGATATTTAAAACCTTGGCCTAAACCCAATCTATCGGGAAATCTAGTCTTCGAGCTCAATTTGCTGGGCGAAGCTCCCTTCTTATCAGATCTATTGGGCAGTGATAGCCCTTGCAGACGACAGACCTGTGCGGCCCCAAAGGGGGGCCTGGTGTCGCTGAAACACCCAACGATAGATTCGAGAGGAGATCAGATTGAAAAAGAAATTTTTGGTGGTATTTGTTGGTATATCAAAATGCTAATCTAAGATCCCTGCTCTAATACCATGTTAAAAGGAAGAGAGTTTCTTATTGAATAAAGAAATCCTACTCTCTCTTATATAGAGAAGAGGCAAGGGACAAATTATATGAAAAGTCCATGGAAAAAATAAGAATTGGTAAAGTAACCATAACAAATAAAGAAAGTGAGAGTAATTCCAACATAATGTGTTGAGAGAGATGTAGTATGGTTATTTAGTCCCACATAGTGGAGTGGGACTTTCTGTTGTGTGTGATGGCCTATAAATAGGTGTGTACTCCCATTTTCCTTTGAGAAGAAATACAGAGAAAATATACCCATAGGGCACTTCTCTTGTGATTTTCTCCTTGCTCGTGAGTGGGGTTTTCACGTAAATCCAAACATTCATTGATTGTTTATTACTTTAATTTATGCTTCTTCTTGGTTATTTTGTTTAACTTGGTATCAGAGCGAGATTATTCTTAGGTTAATCATCCATCTATTATTATTTGGCATTGAGTTTGTTTCTGTTTATTTTATGCCCAATCTCTATTTGTTCTCCTACGTCAATGTAAACCCTAAGAGATCAATGCCTTCATCTTTGTGGAGATGTTGAGATTGAGTGAAGCAAGGAGAGCCCTACCGATGGGCTTGCAGTCCATTGTGATGCAGAAGCTCACTTTATCGAGGAGCTTGGTGGAAAGCCTGAGGCCATCTGCGAGGGTGTTCGCATCCCTGATCGGGGCCCCGTAAGGGCAGCCTCACCCTGCAAGGTAGGGACTTCGCTAGGGAGGGTGGTGGGGCACCTACTGTGAATGGAGAGGGGTCTTGTGGACCCCTGCGGAGGCTGTTGCAAACGCGAGGACGACGGTGGGGCGATGGAGTCGCAAAGGAGGTGGTTGGAGCAGACAAGGCTGGAGGCGCGGACGACGTTGAGGTGGCCGGACCCTATTGCTGACCTACATTGTTCTAGCTATCGAGCATGGATCGATCCTCGTGTCCTCAAGATCAGGGAGCATGCGGGGGGCCGCCATCGACGCAGATCGGAGGCAATTTCACAAGGAGGTAGCCTCCTTGACGATCCCTTAGAGGCCACTGACGCAGATCTCGTCCTCGATCGTCCTCTTAGTGGTAGTTGGCAGTAGGAGATTGTGCTTTGTGGTTGGGTTCTCCCAAACCTTAAGGGAGACCGAGGCTTTTAAATAATAATAATAATAATAATAATAATAACGGTGAAATGAAGAGAAAGGAAGAAAAAAAAGGGAGAAAGGTGAAGAAATAGACAAAAAAAAAAGGAAAAGAAATGAAGGTAAAAAAAGGGAGTAGAAGAAAATTTCAAAAAAAAAAGGGAAGGAAAAAAAAATAAAAATCATGTAGATCATGAGAAGAGGTGGAGAAACTCTTCTCTCTATATAGAAGAAAAAAAATGAAAAAAGAGTATCAAAAAAATTAAAAAGAAAAGGATGAAGTTTATGTTTGAGAGTAGATGTGGAGAAGTCTTTTATAGGATTTTATTGTTTTATTTTCTTCTCGTTATTATTATTTTTCCTTCCATACGAGTATGGGAGAAAGGGAGAGTGTGGGAGCTTGTTGTAGTCACCCTTATTTGGGAGTTCATTTTGTTCATGGACTCTACATGAGAAACCCAATGTTGGGAGATCCAGAGTTTCGAGGTCCTCAAAAGGACTCTTTTTAGGTTTCTATATGAGGGATTTAGTTTCGTGGACTCCAGAGAGGGAGATCCACCTTTGAGGTCTTTAGGGGAAGACCCAATTTTAGGGATACTGAATGGAAGTCACCAGCACCAGATCTCCAGAGCCAACTACAGTTTGTCATCAAGTTCCAACCCGTATTCCCGCTTACAAGCAGGAACCAGTCCAGAGAGCTGTGTTCTGTTGTGCAGAGTGGGCTTCTTTGCGTTACGAGCTGAGTATTCTATGCTCTAGCTTGAGGGGGAGTGTCAAGAGAGAGATAGTGTGGTTATTTAGTCCTACATAGTAGGGTGAGACTTTCTATTGTGTGTGATGTCTTATAAATAGGTGTGTACTATTTTCTTTTGAGAAGAAATATAGAGAAACTATGCTCATAGGGTGCTTCTCCTGTGATTTTTTCCCCGTTCCTTGTGAGTGGGGTTTTTACGTAAACCTAAACATTCCTTAATTGTTTATTACTTTAATTTATGCCTTCGCTTGATTATTTTGTTCCTTAATGAATGCTGGAATGTAAAGACTCTTCTCCCTTGGCTTACTCTGATTTGACATAAATCTTGGGACCACTGGTAGTTGAGCCCCTAATTCACATTTTTTTGTGCACCTCTCAAATAAATAAATATCACCTATGCTTCTTTTATGTATCACCGGTGATAATTACTTGTATACATAAAATTCATAGATGATATTTAGTTGTTTAGACTAAAATAATGTTGGTGATACAGTAAATATCACCAGTGATTTAGTTTTGGAGGAGATGCACGAAAAAGTGAGTTAATATACGTTTGTGCTAAATCTTATGATGCCATATATGCTGTGATAATTTCTTGCCCATGTTTTATCGTCATTCTCATTTGCTTCCTCTGCGGTTTCTCTAAATCCAATTTTTCTTCTTCACTATATTACGTCAGCATGACTTGAACCATGCTTCATGTGGGGAAAGGTTGGTTGTTATCGTGTCTTCACGCAAGCCTTATTATTTAATCTGCAAAAGAAATTCAGATTGTGGAATTGTTTGAAATACCTGATCTTGGAGATTGAAGGATGTTCGACTCGAGCTGATCTTCTAAGTCCTAGTTTCTTTGGTGGGTTATCATTTCAAAATGTAGATAACCTAGTTTGGTTGCAAGGTTGGATTAACCTGAGTTGCAAGAGGTTAACCTAGGATAACTTATCCTAGGCTTGATACGAGATAAATTATCCTGTGGGTTAGTTGCCACCATCTCATCCCATGGAAACAAAGGAAGCCATAGTTATCACATTGGACAAACAAAATAACCCTTCAAGTTATCTCATTGCATTCCAATTTTCTAAACAGGTTAACTCAACAAAATAACCCTTTTGACTTCCAAATAACTCTTCTAAAAATTCCTATCCTATGTAATTCTATCCATTATCCCAAACTAGGCCTAAGAGAATGATGTTACATAATTAGGTTTCATTTTTGAGGGATCGTTAAGTAATTTAGTCTCTCTTGATAATGCCCATAATGCATGCAAAAGCCATTTTTAATGTATGGGCAACTATAAAATAGCTTGGATTTTGTCTCATTCTGTACCCATATGGGTTCCACGTCTTTGTTGCGGCCAAGAGCTGAACTCATCTTATGCTTTGGGTCCTCTGGTTCCTTTTAAAATCAATATTATACTGATTCAGCTACCACTAGTAATATATGTGTATTTTTGTTTGCTAAGATGCATAAATATATTCAAACTTAGCACAACATTGTTCCTTTTTCTTCTGTGCGGTTTTAGTTGAGGAGTATGAGAGGTCTTGGGAGCAGAATGAAGAGTTGGGTTTAAATGACATGGATACATCTTCTGCCGACGTAGCATATGAGAAAGCAGAGAACGGCCACTAGCTCATGATTCTTGTTGCTATAGCTACTGATATCCCTTCTTTCCAGTTTGAAAATTTTGCCCGCTGGTATATTTGCTGTTTGTGTTAATGTCACAACATTTGTTCTAAATGTAAAATTTCTGATGCTAAGTTGTTAGGTTAGAGAAAATCCAGGCTTGTTCTATGGAAGATTAATTTGCTTCTTCACAAGCAACTTGATAAAGGCTGGAAACACATTCAAACGGACGTGGAGGGTCTTGCAAAAAGAAAAAAAAGGATGTGGGGGGCTCCTTTCTTATAATATAAAAAGCTAAAGTGATGGTTATTCTTAAAAGCTATTCCATATTTGAATCCATCAACCGAACCAAATAAGGAAACTGATGAGAAAAGATGATGGAATAAGTTGTTTTTTTGTTTGACTATAGTCGATGCTTGTAAAGGGATTACTTGGAGTTAGTGCCTATTGTATCGTTTGTCTGGGAAATGGTGCAAGAAGGGATAAGCAGTTGAGAAGATACGATGAAAACACCATCACTCAACAGAAGGTGCTCCAGCGAAACACAACGAAGAAAGTTTTCCCCTTCCGTAAGAAACGTCACCGACCCCTTCTGCAAGCCAGCGTTACTCGGGCCCTAACCGGCATCCACTTTCGGGTCACCTGCAACGGCCCCCCCACCCCCCCACCCCGGCTGCCTCTTACCATTAGACTTACTATTGGTGTAGTCGAGGGTGGTCGTCCACGAAGCTCGATTGTTGCTATGATTGTGAGGGAGGCTTGCTGTGGTCATCTGCAACCTTCGTGGAGCTGGCCTTCATGCCCTCAACGGTGGTGTTTATAGCATAGGTTCTTGGTTGGACTAACTTGGGCATGGTCGTCGGAGGTGGTGTTGTCTTTCTTGCCCCTTGGGATCACGTGAGAATTCGAGTCTACTACAATTGAGATTTACCGACTCCTGCTGTCGATAAATATCGGTTTCTCATTTGCAGAGATCGTGAAAATTGTTGGGATTAATTTCTCGGTAGCGTTGTCATATTGTTGAATGTGGAGTTGTGGCTCTTTTGTTTCCCTACGTCAGATGCTTTCTTTGTCTTTTATTGTATTTTCAATTGATTTCCTTTATTTCCTTTTAAGTTTTGTGTGATTCCACTGTTATGGAATCCTCTCGTTGCATTAGGGAGTAACTTTCCTCTCCTCACGAGAGAGTTCGGATCTCTCTTCCTTCCTCCCCTTCTTAGTTTGCGTCATTTGTAATGGTTCCTTCCTAATCAATCAAATGCTTAATCTTCAAGAAACAAAAAAGTTGAGAAGATATGATAAGTTAGTTGGAAATGTCTAACTTATATGTCCAATACGATTGCAATACTGAATGCACAACGGAATGATTTTTGTATATTCTATGATTCTTTATGTATTTCTTATGTAAACACATTTTATGATATATTTTATGTACATATTAGAATATCAATGTCATACTCATGAGATTTTTTGTGTGCTCATTTTTGCAAAAATTTTGCTTATACGCATATGATATATGCTTGTATGTTGTATGTTTGTGTAGTATACATTTTTTTGTAAAGACAATAATTAAGGAGCATAGGCTTTCTCACCGTAAAGATTAAAGTGTATCCATGGTGCTCCACAAGGGGAAATATAAATGTGGAGAAAACATGATAAAACCAGAGAGATGTACATAAAGGTGCCCCTATAATGAAATTATAAAGATGGAGAAATGTTAATCGTTAATATGAGTTGCGTTTATCATCGAAAATCACAAGAAATCAGCAACCTTGACATATGAGAGATTTATGTACTGCAAGAGCTATGGGGATTGGGTCTTTCTATTGCCTTTAAAATGACTTTGAAGACAAACAACAACCAGTAACTGATGTACAAGTTATGCAACAGTTATGAGGCAAGTAACTCCTAGATGGAACATCCAAACTTGGTCAATCTTGAACTTCCTACGCTGAACCATACATATTGAACTAACACCACACATCAACAAATATATAACCATGTGTATATTATCAGAAACCATGAATGTAAACATAATTATCTAATAGACTACTCAGGCAATAATGAATGGTCCAGCAGCGAAGTATACAACCATGAGTTGAGCATAAGCAATTAGGAATTGCAACAGATGTTGCAAGCTGATTACTCAAGCAGTTGACGAAATTTGAGTAGCAAAGTATAGAGCTATGAACTTGACGTCAGTGCTTATGAGTTGAATTGTTTGCAGCAAACTGATTACGTACTCAGGCAATAATCTAGCAAAGACAGGCAAAGAATACAACCATGAGCTTAACATCAGTATTTCATGAAGTTGAACTTAAGTAGCAAGTCGATTACTGAATCATAAACTTCAAATATATGAGGTACGATGAAAAGTTGGACTTAAGTTTAGATCAGCAAACTATATGTTGAATATCCGAAGAAAAGTATGGAGTAGAGCAGTCATCAAGTTTAGGTAATCAAACTATCACCTTTGGTCCTTAACATCAACAAACAAGGAACTTAAACATATTAAACTATAAATCATGAACCTAACAACAATAATCTCTACATCAGCAGTTAATTACATTCTTAACCACTTCTGATATTAACTTCAGCAGATATACAACCAATCACATGCATATCTGAATCCAAACACATCCAACAAGTACTACTGAAAAGGGAAAACATAGATGATGGTGTTCAAAAATTTTCTTAAAACCATCCTAACAAGCATGAACTAACAACAAAGGCTTTTTATTGACACATGAATTGACAACACTACTTATACTTGTTCCTCCGGGGGGGGGGGGGGGGGGGCAGAGGGTGTTGCGGGTGGGGGAGTGTTTAAATGCAAGTTGCCAATATATTTCTCAATGAGTATTTTTTTGATAATGATATATAAATAAATTGCTTACAAAATAAATTGAGAATCAAATGGTGAAAAAATCTTGTATAGCGTGAAGCACTAATTCCAAAGAAACACAGAGTACTGAGCTTATATTTTGAATTTGAATGGAATGATTTCCCACCAAATTTTATGTTAAAAAATAGGTTAGTGTCTAATGGCAAAAGGGTTCGTTTGTGAAAAGAACATTCATTTTTGAAATCCTAATTATTTGATTTCTATGTCAGAGTGCAGGCAGATGTTTATGTTGTCAGAGCAAAGGATCATCTGCAAGGGCATTTTAGTGCATTGTTGATTCTTATCCAAGTTTGTATCATTTGATGGTGCCATGAAAATTACTAGAAACATGTGTACATTTAACGCAACAATGAGAGTTTCATAAGGATAGCGGAGCAAGCTACTATGAGACAAGAGCTCTTTCTTTCTAAAGAGACTCGATTAAGAAGTTTTCTATTTAGGATCCAATATGGAAATTATTTCAGAGGCTTTGCTTGATTTTGTCCATGTCAACAAATAATAAAAAAGTACAACTTTTTTATAATAGGTATAAGTCAAATAGCAATGACTCAAACCACTTCTTTTTGCATTATACTACTTCAAAAACCTAAGGTAAACCTGGCAATAGAATAAATCACACCTTTACCACTAAACTATACATTTTACAATTTCATTCTTTCATATAAATGATCCTTTTATAATAGATACTCTTTATCACAAGGTTACTTGTTTTGATAAAATCCAATAATGAAAGAGTTTGCTTAAATAACATAAAATATCATCAAAGTCATCTTTTACATTATTACCAAGTTATAAGTTCCAACCTAAATTATTCACAGAATGAAAGTTTGATAACACTACACAAGGGGGTGATAATTATGTTGAATATGACCCATCTTTAGAATAAAAGACAAACATAAGTAGAATAGGAGCATTGCATACATCATGTACCAAGATTGCTTATAAACTGTATTAATAGCCATTTGTGTAAATATTTGTCAAAGCAGGCCTCAGATGAGAAATTGGACCGCACGGATGGATTTAGAACAACGAACGGAGTCCAACGGACTCAAGATCAGCCAAATCCGACATCCGGAGCTCCTACAATGGGTCCAAGAAGTTCTGATCGTTGATCTGAAGATCAACGGCTCAGATTGCGCCACGTTAGCCCCGTCCCCGCGCTCGCCGCGCCTTTAGCCAGCCGAGATCCGCGCGCCCGCCCGCGGTCGACGCGACAAAGCGCGGGCGTGGCGCAACGGTTAGTGCGAACGCCCACACCCACGCGACGCGCGTTCGAGCAGCGCGGGGTGGAAATTGAAGACGGGGGACGGGCGTGGAGAAATTGGGTCACCCGATCAGCAGCAGGCGGCCATGATCTTGCCACGCGGCGTGACCACAACTCACGAGCGTCCACGTGCGCGCGCACGCCGGGCGGAGACGCACGCGCACACGCGCGCCCGAGGCGCGATCCCAGCACAGGCGAGGAAGGCTCTCAGCCGTCCGATCTTCGATCGAACGGCTCTCGTTCAGCGGCCGCGGATCGTGCGAGGAGAAGGAACGAGGCGGGCGGCTGACCGGCTGCGAGAGGGCTTCACCGACACTTTTGGAAGCGGTTGTAGCAACGCTCTGGATGTCGCTAAAGCTCCTTCTTCTTTTAGGAAGCCCTTAACTCTATTTAAACCCCCTCCAACCACCATTCAAGGCATTCACTCCCCCTTGCAACTACTCTACCCCTCTCTTAGCTAGCCTTAGGCACTCTTGTAATCGCAGGAGACGACGAGCCGCCGACAGAGCCTCCTCCACTGCCGTGGCTGCCTCGTCGCTCTCCACACACACTCTCTTTCTCTCTCTCTCTCTCTTTTAAGCTTTTTATTATTTTTGTTGAAGTATGTATTTAATGTTGTAAGTCATAAACTACAAGTGCATGTTTAATGAAATTATTTTCTCGTTCAGTTGCCATTTTAATTTCTATTCAAGTTGCATGATCCAAATAAAGAGTTTTCTAACCCTAAACCTTCTCTCTCTATCTCTCTCTCTCGCTTTTCAAAACCTCACCTTTCGCAAGCAAAACTCCGCACTTTCCGTGACAAGTGGTAAAGTAAAAATTCAATTTTCACGCCTCCCTGAGACCGACACTCGAACTCACCTCCGTTTAATTATTTTAAAATCGACGTTGCAAGTGCGATTATAACGACATTCCTTAACACACACGTACAACAGCATGTCAAAGTTGAACTATAAAAATGAGTTAAGGATGCAGTCGTATTTTTTTACAACTGCTAGATGTTATTACTTTTAATTCATTAGATGCCAAGTATTCAAGCCAAACTTATACTTGAATGTAAAAATAAACAAATAAATTCCTTGACCATTAATAATGATCAAATGAATTCTAAAGATTCCTGATCAATTTTATAAATTTTGGTTTAAAAATAATCTCTTAGGACTAATTAGTTATTACATATTTTCCTTAATTTGGTGCAATAAGATTAGTATTTCATACAAGACTCCAATGCATATTTGTTTTTGTCAAGAATTCATATATTGATGCAATTGTTTCATTAGGAATAATATTACTTTAAAACAATAGCCTAAATTGCTACGTATTGAGATTGAAGTGAAATGAAATATGATCCAAATCATGAATCCATGATGAACATATTTAGTGATAGGTGAAAATTTTAATCCCATGCTTTTCCAACTAATTGTAACTTGTTATGACTTTGATCTTTAACATGTTGATATCCAATATGAAATGGTGGCATGTGCTTTCACGCTAATGCTTCATACTTTATCATGGTAAAATTTGAAATCAAAGCAATTTTGCTCAATTATTGGGTCAACTAAAGGCTTTAGCATATGGAATAATTTTATTAGGACAGGCACACTTAGCTTATGATTTCTTTAAAAACATAAAGATGAGAATCATGTCGACCTCTATGTTATGTGCTAGAAGTGCTGACATAAATCTTTGATAGTGTAGTCAACTACTTTTATATTCATTTGATTGTTGTCTAATATATATTTCTTTTGGTTATGACAATAACTTACCATCGAAACTAAGCTCCACTTAGATTTTTATTAACAAAAGGAGTCTATAATCATTGTCATATAAGTTAACATGTATGCAAGATAGCAAAGCATGAAGGCCAAGCTTGTGGAGGAAACAAGTTCATATGGCAAAAGAGTCTCATAACGCAAAATGCAAGCTAAAAAATGAAGGAACAAACCTTGAGTTGGTGCAAGACAACTTAAGAAGTCAAGTGTAGAATAGGCTTTTTTATTTGAGTTTTAGATACTTTGTTAAGTCTCCAAAAGAGCCAATAAATAAATTCAAAAAGATTACTAAATTAGCCCCAAACCAACCTATAAATATCATCTAAATAGGCCAAAGGAAACTAGGTAAAAACAAGTTTTAAACAAGTTAAAAACATAGTTAAAAAATGCACACAAAAATGACCATAGTACTGATACATAGCTTATGTACCAATCTAGTAGTGATGTGTACCGGTACATAAGTTTATTGCCCAGTACAATCGTGTATTACATGGACACTGCTTATCAAAAAAATCTATACTCATCATCTACTAGTAGAATACCATGCAAGTTGTTAACTCGTACTTGTAGCCCTTATAACCTATTTTTGGTATGATGAATCATTTTGATTTGGTTCCAATTAATGTCCCAAATGCTACTAGCCAATATTGACTCTTTAGAACTCTATAAATAGAGCCTTACACCACCTCTTGAACACACAATACACTACGACTTCCTATCCCCTCTTTAGATAAAGGCTTTTGATGCATTCTATAGCTAGTTTCTCTCACAAGCCTAGCTCACCTTGCTTGCACCAAAACTCTACTCAATTCAATACTTTAACGGAAGCATGGGAGCTTTCTAAGAGATTGCATTCATTATTTACATTGTTGTACTTTTGTTAATCTCTTTGTATTTCATTTTCTACATTGTATGGTTAGAGATGACCTATGAATCATCTTGTTCTTTATAGTTGGATTAAGGTTACTTGATCTTCACCTTGGGGTTGAGACAACTCATTAATTGTCATATTCTAGTACATTTGATTGTTGTAGATTGATCGAAAAACCGTAAACTTTGGAGCTTAGGTAGTGGTTTTACCCATTAAGGGGCTTCCATCATAAATCCTTATGTTCTCTACTTGTGTGATTGTTTTCTTTAGTTTTATATTTTTTATCACACTTGATATGTTATGTTTGATCTTTATTATGGACAAATAAGCCACAAGGTATATCCATTCCTTCAATTGGTATTAGAGCATGATTGTGACATGACATCGCAACTCATCTTGCAATGGCCATGAAACTAGCTTGCTATGTAGAGGGCTAAACTTTAGTTCATCCACCACTTTTCAATAGGCCAACGACATAAATTACGGCTACTAGAAGAAGCATATGCAAATCTTCTGGGAGTTGATGGATGTTGAGCTTTGGAATATAATCGAGTTCAAGTGTGTAAAGCCAGAAAGGAATGGGGGTGTTTGACAGCTCATAGGAAAAAAGAAAAAGGCAACTTACAATGCTTGGGCTATAAATGTCTTATACTGCACCTTAACCAAAGAAGAGTCAACAGGGTGCTAATATGTGAGACTGCCTTAGAGATATTGAAAACTCTTGAAGTGGCACATGAGGGCACCAATAAGGTAACAAAAATTCATGTTAGTATATTGACAGAAGACTTTGTATTTCTGGATGAAGAAGGGAGAAACCATCAAAGAGATGTACACATGATTCATAGGCATTATGAGTTCTTCGAAGGACTTGGGAACTAAATTTTGTTAGGAATAACTAGTATAAAAGATTTTGCTCTCCTTCACCTCAAACTAGGAGCCAAAAACAATAGCAATACAAGAGTCAAAGGATTTATCAAGACTAGAGATTGATGATTTAATAGGCAGTCTAATGGCCTACGAAGTACGATTATAACACATGAATGAGTGAGAAGATGGAAAGGAAAGATGAAAAAGGAATCAAAGAACCTTGCCTTAAAGGTTGAAACCAAGCAGATGCTGAGGACCCAAGATCCGACGAGGAGGAGATAGCGTATCTCACACGCCATTTCAAGAAATTCTTCATGACAGAAGGTGTAAAAAAAATTAAAAATTTTGATAAGTTGATTTGCTATGAGTGTGAACAGAAAGGACATGCAAACTTAAGTTGTGCAACACTCCAAAGATAGGAAAAAGAAGGATACAAGTACATAGAAAAATGAGGATAAGACCAAATCAAGTGAAAAGAAGAAAAAGAAATGAACAAAGACAAAGGCATTCATGACATCATTGGATGGGTCTAATTCAAGCTCTAGATCAAATTCCAAAGGGAAGACTCTCGTTGAACAAGAATCAAATGTTATAAGGCAAAAAGTGAGTTAACTACAAATGAAACTAAGGTAGATTTTAAATTTTCGTTTTCAAAGTTATTAGAAGGATATCATGACTTATATAGATTAGCTAGAAGATTAAAGAAAGAAAATAGGGAACTTAAAGACAAGTTCTTAAGTTTGAAAAGTGTAAAAAGATGGTTTATTTCTTGATTCATAGAATAGCAAAAAGGAATTAGAATCAATTAAAGTCGTGGATGTAGAATTCCATGAGAAAGTAGAAGATTTTAAGGAATAATAAATTCACTCTGACCATACACGTAATAGCCTCAAATATTCTACTAGAGCTTATATAGAGATATATGAGGACATTAAGAAGAGAAGCAAAAATAAAACTACATATGCATTTTTATAGCAAAAGGTCACGAGGAGAGAGTCCCAGGAACCCTCTACATCAAAAGGCACTAACCAATCTATACTTAAGAAAATATGGGTACTAAAAAAATATTTGGAAGGTCAAGTAAAGAACCATTAAAGAAATAATGATTAGTGGAACAATAATCAAAAGAGATAAACACCATCAATTTGGATATAGAGGATGGTAGCTTCAAAGAACCCATTGAAGGACAAACTATTGGTAGGGATCCCTCTACCTTACTACTGGTGCTAGGTACATCTTCTTATACCTAAGCAGGGATGAATTTTATTTTTAAATCTTTTTATCCTGCTTAGATATTAATAGGTTGGCTTTAAAGATATTAAACATATCTCTACAAGTATAAAACTGATTAAAATAGGGGAAGCTACCTAGCTTAAGAACTAAAATAAAAAAAAAGAGAATAAAGTAATTTAAAAATATTTTGCATAACCTTTTGTTGTTTAACAGAAAGGAGGAAAGGAAACATCAAAATCAAACATTGATAAGGGAGCACTATTTAAGAGGGGGGGTTGACTCATATTTGTTTTAAAATTTTAAACTCCCTAATCAAAGTTTAATTTTGATAGAGGTTTTATCAATACTAACAAGGGGGAGATTCTTAGAATCGAGCTACATTTACATTTTGATATTAACAAAATGAATCTATAATTGTTTTCAACTAAGTTAACATACCTGTAAAATAGCAAAGTACTATGGAGGCTAAGCATGTGGATGAAACATGTTCATATGGCAAAAAAGTCTCATAATGCAAAATTCAAGCTAAAAAATGGAGGAAGAATTCTCAAGTTGATGCAAGTCAACTCAAGTAGGTCAAGTGTAGAATAGGCTTTTTTATCTGAGTCTCATAGACTTTGTTAAGCCTCCAAATGACCTGATAAATCAAGTTAAAAAGATTATTAAATTAACCTAAAATCAACCAAGGAATATCATCTAAATAATCCAAAAGAAATTATGTAGAAAGAAGTTTTAAACTAGTTAAAACATAGGTAAAAAATGTTCACAAAAATCTTCATAGTATTGGTACATAAGCTTATATGATTTGTATTGGAACGTGGAGATTTCTTGTTGGAAAAATATGTACTTATCATTTATGGTAGTATATCGACACACAAATTATCGACAATTTCTTGTAGCAGTTATAACATATTTTTGGAATGTTGAATTATTTTGATTTGGGTTCAATTAATGCCCCAACAACTAGTTCTTAATCCTAGCTCTTTAGGCTATAAATAAAGCCTTACACCACCTCTTGAACACACAACATAGCACTACTTCCTCTCCTCTCTTTAGATAAAGGCTTTTGGTGCATTCTCTAGCTAATTCCTCTCTCAAACCTAGCTTACTTCCCTTGCACGGAAAATCTACTCAATTCGATACTCTGATGAAGGCATAGGACCTTTGTAAGAGATTACATTATTTACATTGCTGTATTTTTGTCAATCTCTTTGTATTTTATATTCTACATTTTATTTTGGCAAAGACGACCCGTGAATTGTGTCGACCTTTGTAGTTGGGTTAAGGTAACCTGATCTTCACCTTAGGGTATTCTAATGGGTTGAGACAACCCGTTAATTGTCTCATTCTAGTGAATTTGATCGATTTATACTGATTAAGAAAACCTTAGGCTTGGGAGCTTAGGTAGTGGTTTTACCTATTAAGAAGTTTCCACTACAAATTCTTGTGTTCACTACTCGTATGATTGCTTTCTTTAGTTTTCTATTTTTTTATCACACTTGATCTTAATTGTATCCAAGTAAGAACCATAGGGCACTCTCGTTCCTTCAATAAAAACATTATTCATGACCATAATTCTTTCCATTAAAAGACTTCAAAAATTTCATATATATTTTGAAGTATCTTTTCTTCCAATTTAATTTTCACACAAAGATATAAAATTTCCTTAAATCAAAAAATTAAGACTGCAAAATCAGCTTCAGGTTAAGGAACTGAATCCATATAGGTTGGTAGCTCGATGAGAAGCTCTTTCTCAAAGGATAGGTTATCCTTCCTCTTGATCCTTAGGATGAGTGGTTGCCTAAATGTAGTGCCAAAGCCCCACTCCCAACACATGCTCTTAGTAAAGCGAGCAATAAAAATTGCTGCTCTGTTGCACGTAAGAGAAGAGCTCAAAGCTCCCCTTATACTGTCTCCCTCTCTCTCTCTCTCTCTCATGACAATGCTCCTTCATTTAACTTATTATCCCTTGATTTATTAAGTCCCATACACATTTCATGCACACATCAATTCTATTCCTCCTTGATTCTTAATCGATCATATTCACTATATATTCTACGTCACTACCTTTATAATAGGTTCCTATTCCTCTAGGTTGGGGCACTGATTCCTATATACTAGAGTTCTCCCTCTCTTTCTTGGTTTAATTCCAAGGGTTATTTGGAATAAGGAATGGGCACTTGTTTGGTGTTGAATTATTTTATTTCAAAACTTAGTGTTTAATTTTAGAAGAAAATAATTTCACCTTAGAGGTGGAATTATTTTACTACTCTTAATTAATCAATGACAAGATGCTTAATTCCTTGATCCTCTCATAACTTAATTCCTTGATCCTCTCATAATTTCATTTTATTCTTGTTACTTTTGCAATATCTTTCTTTCCATTCCTCTACCCAAATAGCCTCAACAATCATTGCTCCTCTCCAAACTCCGTAACTGGATGCACTGCCAACACCATCATCTATCATTTTTGCCTCCATTGCCTCTCTCTAAACTAAATCCATTAACTTTCACAAAGTACTCACCATTAATGTGGCTTCCACTTGATTTCTCCTTGGATTTTCATATTGGAGGATTGACTTGTCTTTGTTTGCTTCTTTGATCTCATCATTTTTATTTGTATTATTTTCCTGCAATTGTTGTAATACATTATGTAACGACCTGATTTCTGAATCCCTACGAGACACGAGAATCGGACCAACTTGACTAATCCCAAGACCTAGTCGTCCAACGAGAAAGTAACCAAAAAAGCAGTAAAATAAATCACATTCACCATGTATATAACTAGCAGTAACAAAATACAGCAGTAAGGAAAGGAAATACTACAGTATACACCACCACAACAGAAGAGAAATAAACATGTACATAACATAAAGCTTACAATAAAGAGAGTACAGGGAGTAACAGAAAAACTACTCACTACAGCAGAAAGAAAAGTACAGAAGGTACTACAGGTAACACTACTGGGCTCTAATAGGCCCAGCGCCCTCTGCAGCCACTGACTCTGGCTGCTCAACACCTGGTCCTGAAAAGGTAACAAGGGTGACACGTCAGCGAAACGCTGAGTAGAGTGGCAACTAAAAGTTAAAAGAAACAGTAGAGTGTATAGTAGCTGTTAGATTTTTACTTTATTTATATTTTTCCATTTATTCATTGTTGATTTATTTCTCAGATCCTTCTCTTGATCTTGAATGTTCCTCGTGGGAACGATCTTGATTGTAGTCTTTTCCGAAAAGTAGAAGTAACACGTGGTGCTCTTCTGGCTGGGAGAGTCCCCCGTGGTGGTCCTACCCTCAGTCAACCACCCCAAGGTCGCTGACAGACGTAACGGTTACTACGGCACGAGCGATAAGCGCACGGGTAGCTACCCCGCACTGGCACGCAGTCAGTTGTTTCCGTTAACGGGTGCGCACAAAGCACAGCACGGAACCAGTATAGGGCAGAGCCCTCTCAGTAACAGGGGTCCAGCCCCTCCACAGTAACCAAACAGGGATCTTGCCCCTCCACAGTCCGCGCACCCTCGCCTGACTACCTTGGTTTGCCTAGTGGGCCTAACAAGTCGGTGTAGGAGGGCTAGCAGAACCCCGGGACCCGTGGGGTAGCTAGTGCTCTCCCTACACTAGTAGCTCTCCTCGGTACTGTGTACACGAGGGCTAAAAGTCGATACAAAGTGGCCAGACCTAACCCCGGGTCCCTGGGGCGGCTAGCTCTGCTCTGCACTAAACAGGGGGACAGTTGCTCTCCTTGGTACTCCGTACTCAAGGGCCATCTCATTTCCCCAATTCTATTCCATTCACTTTCTAGGAGTTCTACTCCTAACTCCCCATAGGGTTAAAGCTCTTTTAACTCAGACAATTTAGGTTTCACCGTTTCAGCTTTATATCCATACAATTCATGTTCTCAACCATAATTATCCATTCATAACAGGCAGCTGTTAACTAATTTACAGGCAGTTATCATTTCCTTTCCACTTTTCCAAGACTGCAATATTTATATATTCAACTAGTTTTCCAGTCCTAGGATTCATGTCGTACCCTATGATCTATCATTCAATCTAGTTTTCCAGTCCTACGATTCATGCAATACCCTAGGATCTATCATTCAATCTAATTTCTAAGTTCTAGAGTTCATGCAATGCCCTAGACTCTATTAATTATTTCATAATTGTATAAATTTTGTTAAATAAATTAAAGGGGCCACTCTACCTGCGAAATCGGGAGTACTGGGGGTGTGGTCGGCAATCCCGCGTGCCTCCGCAACCCCCAGAGCCGCAACGGAACGGGGTCCTAACACAAGGATCATCACAAGGAGTTTCTCAGAATAGTATACAATTACTGTAATTAGGTAGATGAATTAAATCTAGAAAGAACGTAACTTGAAACACGGAAAACGTACTCCGAACGGACCTTAAATGGGTCAAAAATGATGAATCTGTCCAAAATCAGACGTTTGGAACCTCTTCCAGACATCTTAAAAGGTCCATCATGTCATACCTCGGTCTGCGCAGTCCTTCAGACGTCCAAAAGCCCGCTGGATCTTCTGAACTCAGTTTCCAGACGTCCGATAGTCACCCTGGACGTCTGGAGGTCCTCTCCGTTGTCTGGCACTGCGCCCAGACGTCTCATCTGTGTGGGATGGTGAACCCTCGTGCCCTCCCGAACAACACCTACGCACACACGTAACCGCTCTCATCACAAAGGGTGCAGAAGAACACGGCGGACGACTGCATGGCCGTACACGTGAAAAAAAGTAGGAAATTATTGTACCTGTCAGACGTCTGGACCTTCCTCCAGACGTCTTAGGCGTTGTCTGGACGTAAGTCCAGACGTCTGATTCTGGGAATTTTTCCCTGAATCAGGACCCTGTTCGCTCTCCGCCTGCGACGCACGACTGCGCCGCGCCTCATCCGCTTGCTGCCCGAGCTGCAGCAGCTCCTTCGCGCTACCCCACGCTCGCTGCTCTCCCGCCGGCCGGCTCTAGCAGCCTCGGCAAGCTCGCACCTTCACGGTCGAGCTTCTACTTCCTCTCGCAGCAGCTTCTCTCCCCACACGCTCGCAGCAGCCGCTCTGCCGCTCTCGCTCGCTCGCGCTCTCGCTGCCAGAGAGAAGGAGACGACGGGTTGAAGGGAGTGGGGTGGCGTGAGGGAGAGGAGGGGTATATGTAGGCACGAGGGGGCTCTGCAAGTCGGTGGGGAAAGAAGGAAAGAGAAGAGGGCGGCTGGGAATCAGTCTGCGTGCGCATGCGTGCAGATTCGCTCTCGTACGCATGTAAAATTAATTTCCAGACGTTTGGGAAGGCGTCCAGACGTCTGATCAGACGTTTGGGCCAACTCCCAGACATCTTAAAGTGATCTTGGTGCCTCGGGTCTTAACATATTATGATTATTTTAATGAAAGTTAGGACTTTATTTCATTTTCATGCATCACCTTAGTATCCAGCTATTTCATTTCTTTGCACTTGTAGTCATATTAATTTTAGTCTAAATTAATTACATGTATTTTTCCACAGCTTAGTTCATGCCATAACTGCGTGATTAATTTCATATTTGTCTTGTTATTTTTGGTGTAATTAGATTTAGAAATTAATTTGTATTTTTAGATTGACTATTTATTTAATTTTTCTACCCTCTTGTAAGACTTTATTTTATGATACTCAGTCCTTTTAATTTGCTTCCTAGTAGATATATTTAGTTTACAACTTATTTTTACATTTATTCTTCATTTCAAGCGTAAATACATTTAGAAATTAATCAGAAGTTTTGTATTACTTATTTTGGCCATTTCTCTAGGTATCTTAGAACTTAATTTTGCTGTGGTTAGTATTTTATTTATCACTTAGGTATTACCTTCAAGTCTTAATTTTGTTTCATGATAAAATCTTCACTTTCTAGCATTTAGATTGAGTAATCGTCGTGGTTTTCATCTTGTGTAATCTTCATTTTTAATTGAATAATCCGATCATTGTTTTGGAATCAACTGATCGTGAGTGAACTAGGGTCGCTTCATTCTCCCTATGCATACAATCTTGTTCTCATTACACTTGCTCTTAAATTGTCATGTTTAATTAATTGAGTAGGTTAAGTGATCACAGATTTCCAGTTTGCAACGACGAATTTTAAAATTTAAACTCCATGCATCACTAGCCCACCCTCGATCTCCATCATCACAAGGATGCTATTGACAAACTAATCACAAAGCATAAGAGTAGCATATGAACCAACTTCTAGAATTTCACAACTATATGGAATATTCAATAGGGATTCAAATTATTATATATTATTCAACAGGGATTTAAATTATGATGAATAAAGCCTACAACAACGATCCATTGGAAGTGTGCCTTGATCAAGAGAAAATTGATTTCATGGGCTTTTTCTTGTCAGCAAAGTGAAAACAAACAAAGATGATATCCAACATCAAAGAGTATGTCATAAAATAATATTTGCTGCGAGTTACAAGAAATAGGAGCCATGAGATAGTTGTTCATGCCTTCTTTCGCCACAACATTCTTCTTCGTTTTATAGATGTTTAGCAAATTAAAAAATGACCGATGGCCATCAAAAACATGCTAGCAGAGACCACAATAGTCCTCGTTACTTATAGACACTTCATTACTAGAATGCTTTTCGTATCTCTATTAAGAAGAACATAACAAAGTTTTACTGTAGGTGCATCATTTATAAGTCATCTTCCTCTTAACTTCCTCTTAATTAAGCACCGTGCCTCCTCACTTAGGGTAGCTATATAACAGGTCAAAGACTCTACTACCCATTTTGGAGGGCTTCATATAAGTTACATTCCCAACTAGGTCACCATAGAGATTCTTTCATCCCAAAAAGCAAAGCAAAGAACACATAGATTCCCCTCTAAGTCCCCTCGAGTGAAGGAAACATTTATTTCATGAAGGTTGATAGATTTAGTTGAAATATTTTAAGTAATGTGAAAGCATAAATATCAAAGTATAAAGATAATATAAAATACTTAGGTTTACGTGGAAATTCTACTCACGAGAAGCAGGAAGAAAATCATGGGAGAAGCACCTAATGAACTATTTTCTTTATATTTCTTCTCAAAGGTAAATGGGAGGAGTACACGTCTATTTGTAGGTCATCACACACACACACGAAGTCTACATTTTCCAATGTAGTACTAAATCAACACACAATCCTCTCAACACTCCCCCTCAAGCTAGAACATGGAATGCTTAGCTTGTAACAAATAAACCCACCGTACACAGCAGAACAAACAACACTCTGGACTGGTTTTTGCTTGTAGGCAGAAACACGGGCTAGAGCTGCTAGATGAATTGTAGCTGGCTCTGAAGATCTGGTGCTGGTGGCTCCTCGTTTAGTATACTTGAAATTGGGTCTTCCTCTAAAGACCTCGAAGGTGGATCTCCCTCTCTAGAGTCCACGTGTTACGACTCGATTCCTGGATCCCTACAGGACCCGAGACTGGCTCGCCTCGACTAATCCCAAGATCAAGTCGTCCAACAAGAAATAACCAAAAAGTAGGAAAGTAAACCACATTTACATATGCAATATAACTAAGCAGAAGAAAAGTACGAAGCAGTAAAGGAAAGTAAATCTACTATTTCATTTCATGCCACCACAACAACAAAAATAACGAAAAGCGGAAGTAAACATTAGAGTCAAACAGTAACTAATAGTCTAATACTTATTACAACAGTAAAGGAATGAAAAGGAAGTGCTGAAAACTACGGCTGGGCTCGACTGCGCCCAACACCCTCCGCAGCTAGAAGCTCGGGCTGCTCAACTCCTGGTCCTAAATAGTATTATGAAAAGACAGAGTCAGCGAACGCTGAGTAGAGTGGTATCTATACTATCTAAAACAGTAAAAGCAACAGGTTTAAATCTCTTTTCTATTTATCTGTTTTATGTGTATTTCCTTTTCACCCATTTTTCTCAAACATCCAAATGTTCTTGATCTTGCATTTTCCTCGTGGGAACGATTTTGATTGCAGTCTTTTCCGTAGAGTAGAAGGTGCACATGGTGCTCTCTTGGCTGGGAGAGTCCCTCGTGGTAGTCCTACACCCAGTCAACCACCCCGAGGTCACTGTCAAGATGTAGCGGTGACTATGGCACGCGTGATAAGCGCACGGGTAGCTACCCCGCACTGACACGCGGTCAATCGTTTCCGCTAGCGGGTACGCCTAAAGTACATCACGGAACAGTATAGGGCCTTGCCCTCTCAGAACAGGAGTCTCGCCCCTCCATAGTTTGCGCACCCTCGTTTGACTACCCCAGTTTGCCCAGAGGGCCTAACAAGTCGGTGTAGGGTGGCTAGCTGAACCTCGGGCCTCGTGGGGTGGCTAGCTCTCTCCTTACACTAGTAGCTCGCCTCAATACCGCATACACGAGGGCTAACAGGAGTCGGTGTAGAGTAGCCAATCCTAACCCAGGTCTTAACCCAAGGGAGGCTAGCTCCGCTCTGCACGAAAAGGGGACAGTTGCTTTCCTTGATACCACGTACTCAAGGGTCAGCACACTTCTTGTCTATATTCCAGGTTTCCATCTATCCACAGGAGTTATACTCCTAATTTCCCGTAGGGTTCATGCTCATGTTCAACTCATTTATTCCAATCCATATTTCATTACTCACAATTCATCTCTCATGCATATACAGGCAACTCGTGTTTTCCATAATTCGATACATGCAACTGGTGATTTCACAGGTAGTTGTTCATAAATTATAGGCAACTCATTATAATACAGGCAATTGCTAATAGTTTGTCTCAATTATGCATATACAGCACAAACGATTCATTCATTTTTCTATCCTAGGGTTCATGCTACATCCTAGGGTTCCATTTAGCTATTTCCAGAAGCACATTCTTATTTAAATATTATTAACAGAATTAACCACTCTACCAAGCAATACTGGAGTAATGGGGGTTCGAACCGCAGACCTAGGCGTCTTTGTGGGCCCCAAATATGTAGCAAGCTGAAACTCTATACTAGGGAATACATCACAAAAGGAGAGTTTAGAACAATGTACAAAGGACTCTAGCACGTAGAGGAACTCGTGAGGAAAATATAGGTATTTCATTTGCATAAAATGGACCCCGATCGGACCCCAAACCGGTCAAAAACATGCCTACTGTTCAAAATCAGGTGTCTGGGAACAAGTCCAGACGTCTTAAAAGGTACCAGAACCTTACCTTAAGTCCTTGCGGTGTCCTTAGACGTCCAGGCCTTCTCTGCGATCGTCTGAAGGCAGTTCCAGACGTCAGACAATGCCTTCGGTCGTTTGGACGTACCTCCAGACGTTTGGTGATCTGATCAGACATCCAAAAGTACGGCGTCCGCGCTCCTTCCCAAGGCTGCACTTGCGTACGACAACACAGGCACGGTCAGCCAACAAATATCCCTACGCTGTGATATGCATGGCGTAGGGAGATTACGTACCTTCGTGATAAATGAGCTTTCAGATATCTGGCCTTATATTCAGACGTTCAAGTACTCCGTCAGCTGTCTGGACTCCACTCTAAACGTCTGATACTGGAAAATTTCCAATATCAGGACCTCCTTCCAGCACTCTCCGCTCGCTTCGCCTCGCCCCGCCGCAGCTCCAACTGTTGCAGAGGGTCGGGAGGCCACCTCCTCGAGCTCTCTCCTCCTCCTGCACGCGCCTGCGGTGGTCGTGCGAGCTCCGCTGAGCTTCCACCGAAGCTCTCTGACCTCGGCCTCCTCCTCCTACACTCTCCTCCTTTTCCCTCTCGCTCTCCCTCACTTGCCTCCTCTCACCACTCCCGCATAGCTTTGAAGGTGGTGATGGTGGCTGGTATGTGGAGTGGAGAGGAGAGGAGGGGGGGCGGGGGGGCTTATATAGATGGTGTGGAGGATTTAGGGTTCGAGGAAGGAAAGGAAGGGAGAGAGAAGAAGCGAGTCTTGCGCGCCGCCCGTGCGTAGGGCGCAGTGTGCATAAAAAAATTTCATTTTCAGACGTTCGGGAAAGGGTCCAGATGTCTGGACAGACGTCTGATCGAGACTCCAGACGTCTTAAAAGGCTAAAAGTGTGATAGGTCTTTACATCATAAAAACTTAAAGGAAGTTTCGTCCCCGAAACTTGAGCTAGCTAGAGTGAGGAAAAGGAACATAAAACAGATAACAAACTTAAAGAGGACCGAAGTAGGTCCGAAAAGATGTACCCTAAAATAGCTCCGGGTACCGCTCTCACATCGCTGCCTCAGGCTCCCAGGTCGCATCCTTGTACCGCGAGCTTCTCCATAGGACCTTCACTAGGGGTACCTACTTTCGTCTCAGACTCTGGATGGCTCTGTCTAATATCTGCACTGATGAGAGCCTCATCATGAACCCTAACTAGCACAATTTGATTTAAATAAGTGTGAAAAAGTTCCTACAAAACCTAAAGAAAAGTCTAACTCAGAGAATTCTGAATTAAAGAATAAAACAAGTCATAAGGGGTAAAACTGTAATTTTACCAATGCAGTACACAAATAGGATGTCTAAGGGTCTAAACACAGGTCAAATGAGCTTAATCAGGAAGGAAGTGGGATGATCTGATCTGAAAAGGATTATAGCAACTTCTAGGAATTAAATGACATTCTATAACCCTAAAAATAAACCTACTTTAATTCACGAGGTTCTAGGAAAATTAAAAATCAAATAAATCCTCTAAAATTCATGGAAAAATACTCCCTAGGGTTTAGAACCTTCAATTTAGCCTTTGCAACCTATTTTGACCAAAATTGAGAACCATGCCCAAATTTTGACCTAATTTGGGTTTTTATGCAAATTGATCGGTCAAACGTGGTCAAACCTAAAATCAAATTACACCATTAAATTCCTTAGGTTCAAATTAGGTTGGTACAAAAATTTGGACCTAAGAGAAGACCATCTTGACTGACTTTACAAATTGATCCTCTTGAATTACTTTTTGACCCTTATCTTTTTAAACCCTTGCATTTAATCTCCTATCTTCTTCTTCGTTCTTTGCAGAACGGTCCTCCCTGCCACCCCACGCAGGCACCATACCTCCGGCGACCTTGCGCGGAGGATGGCATCACGAAGGGTATGGGGACCGCCCTCAGGAACGAACGGGGGGTTCCCTGCGTCGTCCTCTATCGCAGGGACCCTCCCCTGTGACCTGTGGCTGCCCATGCCTCTCGTGCGAACGCACGAGAGGCATGGTTCTCCATCTCCGACCATCTTCGGCGAGCACCCCACGTCGCTCCCTTGAGACCCTCTCGTTGCCAGCACCTTTATAAGGAGCGACAGAGGCAGTTGTCTCCTTTAAGCTAGCTTTGGCCGAAGAAAACCCCCCTACTTCGTCTCCTCTCACTCCGGTCAGACAGCCCAAGCTTCCGACGATCTTTCCTCCTCTTCCTCGTCGCTCTGCTGCCATACCTACAGCAGATCTAACTTTGCCTCGTCTTCTCACGCCAGGCCGCACCAGCTGGCAACTCCAGATCCCCTCCTCGTCACTGTTACTCCCCTTCTGGGCACCTTCGTCCCCAGCTCCAGCAGGCACGCGCAGGGCGTCTTCCTCTCCCTCTTCGTCGATTAAGTAGGTAGGAACCTTCCTCTTGCTCTCCTCTTAACTTTCCCCTCTTAAATTGGCACTTTAGATCCCTCGACTGCCACTACCACCTCCATCCGCTCCACCTCCGGCCACCATCTTCGGCGAGGTCGCTCCACCTCCACAGGCCATTCCACCCCTTGCCAACAAGCCCAGAAGCTCCCCCTCACTCCACTCAAGCATTTCCCCCACTCCATTCACCGCCCTTCACCTTCAGACCACCCCTCGAACACACCCACCTGCACCTTTGCAGTGTGCCCTAGGCACATGGCCACAGCCACTTTCCTGCCACGACGACCCCCGCACCACCTTCACCATCCTCTGGCGAAGTTTCCTGAGCTGTCTGACGTGGCCGTGAGGCCGTTTTCGTGCTTTCAGGTCTCAGCCCCCTCGCCGCCATTAACGGACAACAGGAGCTGCTTGGCGAGCAGCTCCAGGCCCCTTCAGCGCCAGGCATAGGCCCTAAGCAACACGGGATACTTCTGCAAGTGTGCCTAGGCCTTCAATTGGGGTTGCGAGCCTTCGCTGCTGCCTCAATTGCTCGAAGCCTTCTCGCCTGCGGGTGAATGGAGCAGAGGTTGGACTTTAGTCCCACCTCGGAAGTGTGTGGGTGCACGCCCACACATAAATTGTAAAAGTGATATTAGCTAGTCGCCTTCGAATACACATGGGGTGAGGTACCTCACCTATACACCGCCCTCGTCCGTGAGCTCATCACATGGATCAGGTGCGAGTCGACCCGACACCCTCCTGTGCACTCCTCGCGCACCACCCACGCCGGTGCGCTTGGACTCGAGCACGCGACCCGACCCAATAGCCCGGCTCTAGGAGAGCGTACCCAAGAGAGATTCAGAGAGAGAGGGAGACGCGGGGAGAGGGTAGGGTAGGTTTTGCGCTGAGCTTGTGTGTGTGTGTGTGTGCAGGGAACAAGTGAGGGAGGAAGAAGCAAGGCGCTGCTGAAGAGAACAAAGAAGGCAGAAAGATAGAGGAAGAAGAAGAGCAGCGGTTGGGACTTAGCCGCAGAGAAAAGGAAAGGAGAAGGAAAGAGAGAAGCAGAAGAAAAGAAGATAGCAGGGGCACTGTAGAACAGCGCAGTTAAGGCGTCTGATTTCTGATTCAGATGTCGGAAAGAAAGGAAGGAGTGAAGTAGAAGAGAAGAGCAGAGGACAGGCCAGAGAAAAAGAAAGAGAAAAGAGGAGGGAGCCTCTGCAGCAAAGAAGAAGAAGACGCAGAAGAAAGAAGAGAAGAAGAAGGAAGGAGAAGAAGGACGTAGCAGTTGAAGAAAGAAAGAAAGAGAAAGAGGCAGCTGCAGCAAAGAAAGAAGAAGAAAGGCTGAAGAAGAGAACTGGCTGAAAAGAAAAGAGAAGAAAAAGCCAAGAAGAGAATTTTTGCTCTCTCTCTCTCCTTTGTCTTAATTTTTGTAAAACAATATTGTGAATTCATATGCTTCTGGAATCATAGTTTGCTCCCTGAGTTCGACCTTGGGAAACTTTTAATTCTGAGTAACAAATTGTAACCTGGTAGTAGCTTTTCGTGATATACTACAACGTCTAGAATTTAAAACCAAAGCGACGAGCTAACCAGTCTTTTGCGCTGTTGCCGGGGAGTAACAGCCATTCTAGAAGCTATTGATTCATAATTTTTGATTTTCCATTGACTAATCTCTCCTCTTTTGTTGTGTAGGCACAGGAAATCAAGAGGAAAACAAGCAGCTGCACAACAACCACACCAAGGACAGGTAATTTTCTATCCTCTCGTTTAAACCCCTAAATTCTAAAGAGGAAGAAAAAGAAAAAAAAGCAATTTAGGAATAACCTGTCTTTCATACGTAGTAAAACACCAAAGTTTCCTATTTTTAAATTTCAACATACTTTATCTGTACATCCAATAAAGGTAGTTAGGGCTAAAACCTTTTTACTTGAACCCTAATTACCCAATCTAGAGGCAACTAACTGGACCAATTAGAGCCAATATAAGTTTCAAAGCTAGGGTTTTAGAGATACACTTTTCTAAGCAAGAATGAAAAATTCCCAAAAGAAGTGTGCCTAGCCATTACTTGAAAACATCTATCAAGAGAAACCCTAAGAAATTTGGCTCTTAAAAATATTTGAACCCTAAAAGACAAGACCTAATAAGCTCTCAAAGGAACTAATAGGTGAAGTTGATCCCTTGGGTCAACCAACCTTTAACTTCGGTCACTCTTTGCACTCAAAAGGTTAAAGTTCAAGTGAAAACCCTAAGCACCTTGATCCTAACTAAAAGTGGTAGACTTAAGAGGTCAAGGTCCCCATTCTGGCCTCCCTGGAATCTCAGTGATAAGAGAGGTCGGGTGGGGGAAACGCTGTAACCCGTGGGGACGCTCTACCGTGTAGGGGTCTTCACGGGACTCACCCTCTCTGGCTGCCTTGGTAATTCTCAGGTGGACGACCTTCTGATCAAGGGTCCATCCGCTCCGAACCTCTATAGTCACCCAACATTTTGGATGTCTTGATTGGGTCCAGCACTTGCTAAAATCATCCTCTCCATTAGTGTATGTTTGGTAGGAGGTCCTTGAAACCTCCTTTAGAAATTCACTCTCCTCGAGGCTGAGCCTCGGTGCCCTTGTTTGTGCAACCAACACTTCACATAGACCTCTCCTCTGATTCCGAACCCAACTCACCTTCTTCTTCCACAATGGCTCAGCCAGTTGAGGAAGAGAACAATCTGGAGCACCAGCTCTAGCGACTCAATGACCTCTTCCAGAACTTCATGCACCCACCGCAGCATCCCATGATGCGAGATCACTATAATCCCGCTACGGTGGCTATTGAGCCTCGAGTCAGAATCCCGACTTGAGGACCTGATTTTGAACTGAAGCCCAACATGATTCATGCCATACCTAAATTCCATGGGCTTAATTTTGAAGACCCCTTCCAACACATTAAACAGTTAAGGCATCTGGACCAGACTTTCGGGTCAGATGCACAAAATCGAGATATTCTCCTTATGAAGATGTTCTCTTTCTCCCTTATGGACAAGGCCGCCCATTGGTACCAAACACAGACCCGGCTGATCAACAATTGGGAGGAACTTCAGTCTGAGTTCCTGAAGAAGTTCTTCCCCGTTGGTCGAACTAATGCCTTGCACCATCAGATTACCCACTTCACGTAACAGATGGGAGAACCTCTTCATGAGGCATGGGATTATTTTCAGGATCTCATGAGAAAGTGTCCCCATCACGGAGTTCCTAAATGGGAACAAGTCCAATCTTTTTACCAGGGACTCCGTGAGGATATTAGATTGTTCGTCAATGCAACTTGCGGAGGAAATATCATGGGTCAGCATGAAGACACCGTGTGGGAGATTCTCGAGAATATGTGTGAGAACTCCATCAATAATGACTCCATGGGACTATTCGACAGGACGAATACCCGCGCATCGACGAACCTAAGGGGAGCACACGAGACGCAGGGCCTGTACGCATCAGTCGACTTGGAATTAATGGCCAGTCGATTGGACAAGGTCTCTATTATTGAGAAGAAGGTGGATGAGCTGACTTAGCACTTGTAGCGAGCCACCTCTGGGCATAATTCCTTTGCACAGCCTCCTTCCACACGGGAGACTGTGCAAAACATTTTCCACCGACCTTCTCCTGGGGTGGACTCGTATCCATCCCCATCTGACTCTCAGATCGGAGGAATCTCCGACCCTTTCTATACTAGTCGGGGGAATTCCACTCCCCCATTCTCTGACTTTTCTGAGGCTCCTCAGACCTGCGAGGACCTCAACGCCATCCAAAATGACCCATTTTCCAATACCTATAATCCTGAATGGCGAAACCATCCCAACTTCCAGTGGGTAGGGAATTCCCAGAATCCAAGACCATCCTTCAGCCCTGTCCACAAGCACCTCGTCCTTACCAGCCGCCTCAGCCTCGGCCCAACCCTACTTTTCCATCTGGGCCAAACCATGACCAAATGTCTCTCATCCTTCAGACTCTGGCTGACATTCAGAGAACGAATGCGGCTATTTAAAAGCAACACAAGGACGAAATCACAGAGGTCCGAAATCAACTTGCCCAGTTGGCAAATTCTCGCCAACCAGGCACACTTCCTTCTCAGCCTCTTCCTAACCCTAATAACTTGCCGACCCAGCGGCGCGTTATGAACCCAAACCCGGGCCAAGCACACATGATTTATCAGGCCCCTTCTATTCCTTCACCTGACGGGATGGAAGCTTCAACTTCTTATGCGGGTTACCAGCAGCAGCAACCTATCCTACCAAACCCTAACCAGAACCAGGTAGGGCTGAATTCTGTAACCACCCATAGTGGTAAGGAGACCCAAGATCCACCTTATCCAGACCACTCCAAGCCTGGTAGTGACCCAAACCTTAGGACAGTAATCCAGGACGTTCCTATCCCTGTCCCAGATCAAAGACCTGGACCTATCCTAGAGGAACCAACCAAGGTTCCATTTCCCGAGGCCTTGACCAAGGGAAAGAGGACAACAAAATCCGTGGCTCCTGAGGAGGACCTGGTCAAGCTCTTTGAGTAGGTTCAAATAAACATCCCCTTGATGGATGCGATTCGCCACGTATCGGCTTACGCACGATTCCTGAAGAATGTGTGTACACCTCAGCGTAAGCCACGAACTAAGATTGGCAGTCCAATTGTACTGTCAGAGTAAGCCAGCTCTGTAATCTTGAGCAGACTCTCACCCAAGGCAAAAGACCCTGGCACTCCCCTGATTTCATGCAAGATAGGTGAAACCCAGTTCGACAGAGCACTGTTAGACTTGGGTGCTTCCATAAATTTGATACCCACATCCTTACTCAACCACCTAGAAGAATATGAGCTAAAATCGACTGAGATAACACTACAGTTAGCAGATTGATCTATAAAGCACCAAAAGGGATTCTTGAGGATGTTATTGTAAGGGTGAGGGATTTCTATTTGCTTGTAGGCTTCATAGTCTTAGACATGGACGCACTTGAAAACCCAAGGGATACACCAATTATTCTAGGGAGACCTTGTCTGGCCACTGTAAGGGCCAACATTAGCTGTGAGGAAGGGCCAAATAGAATTGAAATTTGAAAATCAAACCCTCAAAATTGATATCTTTAAGGCCCAACAAGGGATTAATTGCGGTGTCATTGAACAAATATGTGATGTCAGAGCTTTGGTTGATGAAACACAATTTGAGAATAACCTGATTATACCTCAGCAACCACAAGAAGATCTTGAACTGCAATTAGAGGAGTCAGACCCTGATTCAGACAAACCCATAACTCCTATCCTTGTACCACACACTCACTCTGAACCACCCGCTACTGCTGATAACCCCATCCTTGAACTCAAATCCCTTCTCGATCATTTAAAGTACATCTTTTTGGGTTCTAATCAGACATTTCCTGTGATTATAAATTCCAAGCTCAGTCCTGATCAGGAATCCCGTCTGATTGCTGTTCTCCAGCAACATCGCAGAGCCATTGGTTGGACTCTCGACAACTTGACTGAAATAAGTCTCTCTTATTGCACACTTCGTATCTATTCTGAAGAGGATGCACGACCTTCCCGTGAGATGCAGAGACGTTTGAATCCTAATCTGCAGGAGGTCGTGAAAAAGGAGATCATTAAGTGGTTAGATGCAGGGATCATCTACCTGATCTCCGACAGTCGTTGGGTGAGCCCAATCCAGGTTGTGCCTAAAAAGGCAGGGCTCACCACCATTACGACTGAAATCGGAGAGGTCTACTGTAACGACCCGATTCCCGAGTCCCTACGAGACACGAGAACCGGACCGACTCGACTAATCCCAAGACCCAGTCGTCCAACGAGGAAGTAACCAAAAGACAGTAAAATAAACCACATTCAGCATGAATATAACTAACAGTAAGAAAGTACAGCAGTAAGGAAAGAAAACTACTACAGTAGGCACCACCACAACAGTAAAACAACATTTATCATATAACAAAAACTGCAGGTAAAGAAGGTACAGCGGAAACAGAAACTACTCACTAGAACAGAAACAAAAAGGGGTACAAAGCTGTGGTAACTCTACTGGACCCTACTCGGCCCAGCGTCCTCTGCAGCCGCCGACCCTGGCTGCTCAACACCTGGTCCTGAAAAAGGTAACGAGTGTAACACGTCAGCAAAACGCTGAGTAGAGTGGCAAACTAACTAAAGGCAACAGTCGAGTGTACAGTAGCTGTTATGTTCTATTACTTCCTTTATTTACATCTTTCAATTTTTCTCACTATTTCATTTACTTCTCAGATCCTTTACTTGATCTCGGATGTCCTCGTGGGACGATCTTGATTGCAGTCTTTTCCAAAAGTAGAAGTAGCACGTGGTGCTCTCCTGGCCGGGGAGAGTCCCCCGTGGTGATCCTACCCTCAGTCAACCACCCCAAGGTCACTGACAGACGTAACGGTGACTACGGCACGCGCGATAAAGGCACAGGTAGCTAGCCCGCACTGGCACGCGGTCAGTCGTTTCCGTTAACGGGTGCGCCCAAAGCACAGCACGGAACCAGGGCAGAGCCCTCTCAGAAACAGGGGTCCAACCCCTCTACAGTAACCAAACCGGGGCCTTGCCCCTCCACAGTCCGCGCACCCTCGCCTGACTACCCTGGTTTGCCCTAGTGGGCCTAACAAGTCGGTGAAGGAGGCTAGCAGAACCCCGGGGCCCGTGGGGTAGCTAGTACTCTCCTAACACTACTAGCTCTCCTCGGTACTACGTACACGAGGGCCAACAAGTCGGTACAGAGCGGCCAATCCTAACCCCGGGTCCCTGGGGCGGCTGGCCCCACTCTGCACTAAACAGGTACAGGTACTTCCCTTGGTACTGCGCACCCAAGAGACAGTACAAACTACATCTCAGTTCCATTCCTTTTTCTTTCCAGGAGTTCCACTCCTAATTCCCCGTAGGGTTCCAGCTCTTTATCTCAGAACATCATATGTTTCACTTTCCAGATTCACATTCTCAAAATCCATGATCTCAAACATGTTTCTTTATTCGTAACAGGAAGCTGTTAATTAATTTTACAGGCAGCTTTATATATTCCTTTCCAATTTTCCAAGACTGCAGTAATATACATTCCACTAGTTTTTCCACCCTAGGATTCATGCCATATCCTAGGATCTATCATACAATCTAGTTTTCCGGCCCTAGGATTCATGCAACACCTAGGAGCTATCATTCCATATATTTCTCATTCCTAGGATTCATGCAATGCCCTAGGTTCTAGTTATGGTTCCATACTTTAACAGATTTTATTAATACTTAAAGCCACTCTACCAGGTACAACGGGAGTAATGCGCGCGGGATTCCCGATCACGCCCCCATTACTCCCGTTGTACCTGGTAGAGTGGCTTTAAGTATTAATAAAATCTGTTAAAGTATGGAACCATAACTAGAACCTAGGGCATTGCATGAATCCTAGGAATGAGAAATATATGGAATGATAGCTCCTAGGTGTTGCATGAATCCTAGGGCCGGAAAACTAGATTGTATGATAGATCCTAGGATATGGCATGAATCCTAGGGTGGAAAAACTAGTGGAATGTATATTACTGCAGTCTTGGAAAATTGGAAAGGAATATATAAAGCTGCCTGTAAAATTAATTAACAGCTGCCTGTTACGAATAAAGAAACATGTTTGAGATCATGGATTTTGAGAATGTGAATCTGGAAAGTGAAACATATGATGTTCTGAGATAAAGAGCTGGAACCCTACGGGGAATTAGGAGTGGAACTCCTGGAAAGAAAAAGGAATGGAACTGAGATGTAGTTTGTACTGTCTCTTGGGTGCGCAGTACCAAGGGAAGTACTTGTACCTGTTTAGTGCAGAGTGGGGCCAGCCGCCCCAGGGACCCGGGGTTAGGATTGGCCGCTCTGTACCGACTTGTTGGCCCTCGTGTACGTAGTACCGAGGAGAGCTAGTAGTGTTAGGAGAGTACTAGCTACCCCACGGGCCCCGGGGTTCTGCTAGCCTCCTTCACCGACTTGTTAGGCCCACTAGGGCAAACCAGGGTAGTCAGGCGAGGGTGCGCGGACTGTGGAGGGGCAAGGCCCCGGTTTGGTTACTGTAGAGGGGTTGGACCCCTGTTTCTGAGAGGGCTCTGCCCTGGTTCCGTGCTGTGCTTTGGGCGCACCCGTTAACGGAAACGACTGACCGCGTGCCAGTGCGGGCTAGCTACCTGTGCCTTTATCGCGCGTGCCGTAGTCACCGTTACGTCTGTCAGTGACCTTGGGGTGGTTGACTGAGGGTAGGATCACCACGGGGGACTCTCCCGGCCAGGAGAGCACCACGTGCTACTTCTACTTTTGGAAAAGACTGCAATCAAGATCGTCCCACGAGGACATCCGAGATCAAGTAAAGGATCTGAGAAGTAAATGAAATAGTGAGAAAAATTGAAAGATGTAAATAAAGGAAGTAATAGAACATAACAGCTACTGTACACTCGACTGTTGCCTTTAGTTAGTTTGCCACTCTACTCAGCGTTTTGCTGACGTGTTACACTCGTTACCTTTTTTAGGACCAGGTGTTGAGCAGCCAGGGTCGGCGGCTGCAGAGGACGCTGGGCCGAGTAGGGTCCAGTAGAGTTACCACAGCTTTGTACCCCTTTTTGTTTCTGTTCTAGTGAGTAGTTTCTGTTTCCGCTGTACCTTCTTTACCTGCAGTTTTTGTTATATGATAAATGTTGTTTTACTGTTGTGGTGGTGCCTACTGTAGTAGTTTCTTTCCTTACTGCTGTACTTTCTTACTGTTAGTTATATTCATGCTGAATGTGGTTTATTTTACTGTCTTTTGGTTACTTCCTCGTTGGACGACTGGGTCTTGGGATTAGTCGAGTCGGTCCGGTTCTCGTGTCTCGTAGGGACTCGGGAATCGGGTCGTTACATCTACCTACCCGAATAGCTAACTCGTGGAGAGTCTGCATAGATTACCGAAGACTCAATTCCTCCATGAAGAAGGATCATTTTCCACTACCATTCATTGATCAGATTCTCGAGAAGTTAGCGGGAAATAGATTCTTCTGCTTTCTTGACGGGTACTCCGGTTATAACCAAGTGGTGATTCATCCTGAGGACCAAGAGAAGACCACGTTCACTTGCCCCATTGGGACATACACGTTCCGAAGGATGCCATTTGGTCTCTGCAATGCACCCACGACTTTTCAGCGGTGCATGCTTGCCATATTCTCTGATATGGTAGGTGATTATCTGGAAGTCTTCATAGATGACTTCTTAGTTTCCGGGGCATCATTTGATGATTGCCTCCTGAACTTGATTCATATACTCAGGCGTTGCATCGATGTAAATTTGGTTCTTTCCTGGGAAAAGAGCCACTTTATGGTGCCTGAGGGGATCGTCCTAAGTTATCTAATTTCTGAGAAAGGCATCCAAGTGGATCGAGCCAAGGTTGGTCTGATCTTTAGACTTCCTATGACTAGCTCGATCAGGGACATCCGTTCTTTTCTGGGGCACGTTGGTTTTTACCGTCGTTTCATCCCTAATTTCTCGAAAATTGCATGCCCCCTAACTACTCTTCTCTCCAAGGATGTACCCTTTGAGATTTCCAAGGAATGCATTCAAGCCTTTGAGAACCTTCGTGATCGAGTCACCCAGGCCCCGATCCTACAGTCCCCTGATTGGTCTCAACCCTTTGAGGTCATGTGCGATGCATCTGATTTCGCTGTCGGAGCGGTTCTGGGGCAGAAAGTTGATGGGAAACCCGTGGTCATCTACTACGCTAGCAAAACACTTGACGAGGCTCAGCGTAAATATACAGTTACGGAGAAAGAGTTGCTAGCCATAGTATTTGCCCTCGAAAAATTCCGATCCTATCTCCTGGGTTCCCACGTCATAATCTACTCAGATCACATAGCAGTGAGGCATCTCCTTGCCAAGAAGGATGTGAAGCCTCGATTAATCCGATGGATCTTGTTGTTGCAAGAATTCGACCTCGAAATTCGCAACAAGGCGGGAAGACAGAATGTGGTAGTTGACCACTTATCTCGCCTTCTTTCTGAGATCATCAACCCCTCTGGACCCATCACGGAGCATTTTCCGGATGAGCACTTATTGACTATTGGTACTAGGCTTCCATGGTTTGCTGATATAGTAAACTACATGGCATCTCGTCAGATCCCGTCTGATTAGCTGAAGGCCAAGAAAGACAAGTTGCGCTCTGATGCCAAGTACTACATCTGGGAAGACCCAAACCTTTTCCGCATAAGTGCTGACCAAATTATCCGAAGATGTGTCCCGGAGGGCGAATCAATGATATTCTCTCCTTCTGCCATGACCAGACATGCGGTGGCCACTTCTCTGGGCACAAAACCGCATCAAAAATCCTCCAGTGTGGCTTTTATTGGCCCACTTTATTCAAGGACGCATACAATCACTGCAAGGAATGCAGTCATTGCCAAACATTGGGCAACATGAGCCATCGCGACATGATGCCTTTGCAGCCGATTCTCGTATGCGAAATCTTCGATATTTGGGGGATTGATTTTATGGGCCCCTTCCCTGTTTCGGACGGCTTCGAGTACATTCTGCTTGCTGTGGACTACATGTTCAAATGGACTGAAGCCATTCCGACCCGAACTTGTGATCATAAGATCGTTATCAAATTCATTCATCAGAATATCTTCTCACGGTTCGGGATTCCTCGTGCAATCATCTCTAACGGAGGGACCCATTTCACCAATGCTCAGTTCAGGTCACTGTTGACCAAATACGGGGTGTCTCACCGAATCTCTACTCGTTACCACCCCCAGACTAATGGTTTAGCTGAGCTATCAAATTGGGAGATCAAGAAAATCCTGCAGGTCATTGTTCGACCTGACAGGAAGGATTGGTCATCTCGACTTCCGGAAGCTTTGTGGGCTTATAAGACCGCCCACAAGACCCAGTTAGGTATGTCTCCTTTTAGACTGGTGTACGGGAAGGCATGTCACCTTCCCGTCGAACTGGAGCACAAAGCCTATTGGGCAGTACGGAGCTGTAATCTAGATCTTTCTAAGGTTGGAACCCACATAAAGCTTCAGATTAGAGAGATCGATGAATTACGCCTTGATGCGTACGAGAACTCGTGAATCTACAAAGAGCGGGTTAAAGCCTTCCATGACATGCACATATCTAGAAAGATCTTTCATCCTGGTCAGAAGGTCCTACTCTTTGATGTCCGACTCAAACTCTTCCCTGGGAAACTACGATCCAAGTGGGTCGGATCATATCTTGTCCGACAGGTTTTTGGAAATGGAGCCATCGAAATCAGTCCGCTCAGCCACGATTCTGAACTTTTCATCGTGAACGGTCAGAGACTCAAACCGTTCATCGATGTAACCTCTACAAATTTGGCTGAATCATCATTTATCCTCCATTCTCCCTGAGCATATTGCGCCCAGCCGATGGCGTAAAACTCAGCGCTCAACGGGAGGCAGCCCGTCATTCTTTTTGGAAAAACCTGAAACCTTTTTTGACACCTCTTCGCACTTAAGGTTCATCCTTTAGGATAGCCGACTCCACCTCAGGTGCTTGCATCTGAGATTAGAAAGTGTCCGCAGCAGTCACCCCGACCCATCCACTTACCAAAATACCTGTCCTAATGTATGAACTAAGCTAAATAAAAACCCTCCTAAGTTACAATGAGGACATTACAAATCTTAGGCATGGGGGGGTATGAAAGTGCAAAACTCGTAAGAAAAGGTTTCAAACAAAAAAAATTCACATATGCCAAAAACACCATTAAAAAAGGAATTTGAGAGGAGGAAAGAAATTTTTGTGGACTTTACAAAGGAGGAGAGAAAGAACAAAATGATAAAAAGTAGCACAAAATGAAAGAAAAGAGATAGTCATTAGTAAGAAATTAAGGAATCAACTTAAGTTCTAGACCACATTCAGGAAAAGAAAAGGAAAGTGCACACTAAGATTAGTAAGAACGCAAACCTTAGGTATTCTTGGATAGACTCTTAGTATCTGTTAAGATCTAGATATTCCTCAAGAGGTTGAGGAGAATGAAAAGCTTAAGTATTAGTTTCAAGGCTTAGGGAGTATTCAGCCTCGTTAACTAACTTTTGATTTACGGGACTCAGTAACCTAAGCACCCAAATTTACACACACAGTCTAGTTCAGTAAGCATAAGTATCAAAATCACTCACAAGCGTTTCAAAATTTCTAAAAATGTCACCTAGAGTAGGAGCGGCCGATCAACACAAGTTGATTTGGATGAGTTCCCAGCACAGAGAGGTAGGAAATTTCCCTCGAAGATGCGTAACAAAACATCATCTCCTCGGTGCTTGTCTCTTAGGATATTTACATATCCTACTGGGGGCATGTAAGCACTCTGCTGGTTCAGATTTCATGGATGGCATTATCACGAAGTGTCAATTGCCAGGGTCTGAATTCAGCCACGGAACACCATGGACGAGACTATCTCGAAATCTCGAAAGTTAGGGTTCTGGGGGTTACCATGGGCGGTGCTATCTCGAAGCATCGATTGCCAGGAACCCTTGAGGATTAATGATGGGGACAAGGAATCCGATACAGACCGTGTTGAGAAGCCAATCCTAAGCTAGAATTAAAAGAAAAAGAGAGAGAAAACTCTCCAAACATATAAAATCTTCTACCACTCTCTCTTACAAAACGCACTGCGAACTGAACCAAGGCTAAAATTTTCTCAAGCATAGGTGCTTTAACCACGAAGTCCAATAAACCTTAGGTTAGTTCCTGTAGACCTTAAAAATCTTTGCTAAGGACTAAGGCTAAAGCTAGACAGATCCGGATCTTGGTTGGTACTAGAGTACCTTTTAGGCCTATGATTGACATTCTGACCTAATCAAGGATACACGAGAAAAAACACTTATCTAAACTTGATAAGAAATTCATGGTCTAGAACAAAGGTTAAAACCTTAAAATTTTGCTAAGGGACTAGCAAAAGCTAGGCATGGAGGTATGATGAGAGCCTCATCATGAACCCTAACTAGCACAATTTGATTTAAATAAGTGTGAAAAAGCTCCTACAAAACCTAAGGAAAAGCCTAACTCATAGAATTCTGAATTAAAGAATAAAACAAGTCATAAGGGGTAAAACTGCAATTTTACCAATAGAGTACACAAACAGGATGTCTAAGGGTCTAAACACAGGTCAAATGAGCTTGATAAGGAAGGAGGTGGGATGATCTGATCTGAAAAGGGTTATAGCAACTTCTAGGAATTAAATGACATTCTGTAACCCTAAAAACAAACGTACTTTAATTTACGAGGTTCTAGGTAGAGTAAAAATCAAATAAACTCTTTAAAATTCATGGAAAAATACTCCCTAGGGCTTATAACCTTCAATTTAGCCTTTGCAACCTATTTTGACCAAAATTGAGAACTATGCCCAAATTTTGACCTAATTTGGGTTTCTACGCAAATTGACCAGTCAAACGTGGTCAAACCTAAAATCAAATTACACCATTGAATTCCTTAGGTTCAAATTAGGTTGGTACAAAAAATTAGACCTAAGAGAAGACCATCTTAACTGACTTTACAAATTGGTCCTCTTGAATTACTTTTTGACCCTTATCTTTTTAAACCCTTTCATTTAGCCCCCTATCTTCTCCTTCATTCTTTGCAAAACGGTCCTCCCTACCACCTCACGCAGGCACCATACCTCCGGCGACCTTGCGCGGAGGATGGCGTCGCGCAAGGTATGGGGACCGCCCTTAGGAACGAACGGGGGGTTCCCTACGTCGTCCTCTGTCGCAGGGACCCTCTCCTGTGAGTTGCGGTTGCCCATGCCTCTCGTGCGAACGCACGAAAGGCATGGGTCTCCATCTCCGACCATCTTCGGCGAGCACCCCACGTCGCTCCCTTGAGACCCTCTCCTCGCCAGCACCTTTATAAGGAACGGTAGGGGCAACTGTCTCCTTTAAGCTAGCTTTGGCCGAGGAAAAACCCCCTACTTTGTCTCCTCTCACTCTGGTCAGACAGCCCAAGCTTTCGGTGATCTTTCCTCCTCTTCCTCGTCGCTCTGCTGCCATACCTGCAGCAGAGCTCACTCTGCCTCGTCTTCCCACGCCAGGCCGCACCAGCTGGCGTCTCCAGATCCCCTCCTCGTCGCCATTACACCCCTTCTGGGCACCTTCGTACCCATCTCTGGCAGGCACGCGCCAGGCATCTTCCTCTCCCTCTTCGTCGATTAAGTAGGTAGGAACCTTCCTCTTACTCTCCTCTTAACTTTCCCCTCTTAAATTGGCACTTTAGATCCCTTGACTGCCACTACCACCTCCATTTGCTCCACCTCCGGCCACCATCTCTGGCGAGGTTGCTCTACCTCCACAGGCCATTCCACCCCTCGCCAACAAGCCCAGAAGCTCCCCCTCACTCCACTCAAGCATTTTCCCCACTCCATTCACCGCCCTTCACCTTCAGACCACCCCTCGAACACACCCACCTGCACCTCTGCAGTGTGCCCTAGGCACACGGCCACAGCTACTTTCCCGCCACAACGACCCCCGCACCGCCTTCGCCGTCCTCTGGTGAAGCTTCCTAAGCTGTCTGACGTGGCCGTGAGGCCGTTTTCGTGCTTTCAGGTCTCGGCCGCCTTGCCGCCATTAACGGACAGCAGGAGCTGCTTGGCGAGCAGCTCCAGGCCCCTTCAGCGCCAGGCACAGGCCCCAGGCAACGCGGGATACTTCCGCAAGTGTGCCCAGGCCTTCAATTGAGGTCACGAGTCTTCGCTGTTGCCCCAATTGCTCGAAGCCTTCTCTCCTGCGGGTGCGCAGAGCAGAGGTGGGACTTTAGTCCCACCTCGGAAGTGTGTGGGCGCACGCCCACACATAAATTGTAAAAGTGATATTAGCCGGTCGCCTCTGAATACACACGGGGTGAGGTCCCTCACCTATACACCGCCTTCGTCCGTGAGCTCATCACACGGATCAGGCACGACCCGACCCGACACCCTCCTGTGCACTCCTCGCGCACCACCCATGCCGGTGCGCTTGGACCCGAGCATGCGACCCGACCCGATAACCCGGCTCTGGGAGAGCGTACCCAAGAGAGATTCAGAGAGAGAGAGACGTGGGGAGAGGGTAGGGTAGGTTTTGCGCTGAGCTTGTGTGTGTGTGTGCAAGGAATAGGTGAGGGAGGAAGAAGTAAGGCGTTGCTGAAGAGAAGGAAGGAAGAAAGATAGAGGAAGAAGAGCAGTGGCTGGGACTTAGCCGCAGAGAAAAAGAAAGGAGAAGGAAGGAAGGAGAGAAGCAGAAGAAAAGAAGATTGCAGGGGCACTGTAGCAACAGCGTAGTTAAGGCGTCTGATTTCTGAATCAGATGTCGGAAAGAAAGGAAGGAGTGAAGCAGAAGAGAAGAGCAGAGGACAGGCCAGAGAAAAAGAAAGAGAAAAGAGGAGGGAGCCTCTGCAGCAAAGAAGAAGAAGACGCAGAAGAAAGAAGAGAAGAAGAAGGAAGGAGAAGAAGGACATAGCAGCTGAAGAAAGAAAGAAAGAGAAAGAGGCAGCTGCAGCAAAGAAAGAAGAAGAAAGGCTGAAAAGAAGAAGAGAGAAGAAAAAGCCAAGAGAATTTTTGCTCTCTCTCTCTCTCTCCTTTGTCTTAATTTTTGTAAAACAATATTGTGAATTCATATACTTTTGGAATCATAGTTTGCTCCCTGAGTTCGACCTCGGGAAACTTTTAATTCCAAGTAATAAATTATAAACTGGTAGTAGCTTTTCGTGATATACTACAACGTCTAGAATTTAAAACCAAAGCAACGAGCTAACCGTGCACCGGTCTCTTAGGGTAGGTCAGGTCTTCACCCACCTCGATACTTTCGTGGCTCAGAACGTGACTGGAATCAGCGACGTACTTTATGAGGTTGGACACGTGGAACACGTGCACTCTAGAAAGCTGGGGAGGAAGGGCAAGCCAGTAAGCAATAGGTCCTACCTGCTCCAGGACCTCAAAGGGCCCCACAAACCTTGGCGCAAGCTTTCCTTTCACCCTAAAACGCTGCAGGCCCTTCATGGGTGAAACACAGAGAAAGACGTGATCCCCAACCTCGAACTGTACCTCTTCGTGTTTCTGGTTAGCGTAACTTTTCTGCCTGCTCCTGACAGTGTGGAGTCGTCTGTGAATCTGCTTTATCACCTCCTGACTCTACCGGATCAGCCTAGGGCCAACCTCCCACTTGGTCCCCACCTCGACTCAACTCAAGGGTGTAGTACACCTCCGTCTGTACAGAGCCTCGTAAGGTGTCATGCCGATGCTCGAGTGGTAATTGTTATTATATGCAAACTCTGCCATTGGTAAATGCTCCTCCCAGGAGCCTCTCCAGTTTAGTACACACGCGCGTAAAAGGTCTTCAAGTGTTTATATGGTGCGCTCTGCCTGTCCGTTTGTCTAGGGGTGGTATGCGGTACTAAACCTCAAATGTGTCCTCAAAGCTTGCTGAAACTCAGCCCATAACTAGGAAGTAAAATGGGTATCCCTGTTGGATACAATCTTACATGGAACTTCATGCAAGTGTATCACATCGCGAATGCACCTCTCTGCTAATTGTGTTGGTCCCAAGGTGACTTGGATCGGCAGAAAACGCGCCGTCTTCGTTAACCTGTCCACCATCACCCAGACTACATTGTGTCCTCGCTGGGTAACCGGTCGACCCACCACCAAATCTATGGTGATGCTCTCCCACTTCCACTCTAGCACAGGAAGTGGCTGCAACGTCCCTGCAGGCCTCTGGTGCTCGGCCTTCACCTGCTGGCACACCAAACACTGCTGCACAAATTCACCAACATCCCGCTTCATCCCTCTCCATCAAAAGTCACATCTCAGATCATGATACATCTTTGTGTTTCCAGGATGTATGGTGAACCTAGACCCATGTGCCTCAACTAGGAGCTCTCTCAATAACTCCTCGTCCCTAGGAACGCATAAGCGTCCCCTCATGCGCAGTATCTCCTCTGTAAAGGAAAGGTCTCCTGGGTCTCCTGTCAACACCCTGTCCCGTAGTGTATGTAAGTACGGATCTGTCATCTGTCCTGCGATGATGCGGTCTATCAGCTTTGGTCGCGTCTGCTGCGTCACTATCACTGTCCCACAATGCCCCTGTGTCTCCTACGGTCGCCAACTGCCCAACTCCTCCATAAGTCTCCAACTCTGTGCTTGTAGACTAGCCAAGAGGGCGGGCGCCTTCCAGCTTAAGGCATCAGCCACCACATTGGCCTTCCCTAGATGGTAGGATATGCTGCAGTCGTAGTCCTTCAGGAGTTCTGACCAACGTCTCTGTCTCATGTTGAGTTCCTTCTGGTCAAAAAAGTAGCTGAGGTTCTTATGATTCGTGAAAATCTCAAAAGTCTCACCACCATGTCTTCAGCGCGAAGACAACAGCTGCCGACTCTAAATCATGGGTAGGGTAGCTATGCTCATGGGACTTCAGTTGCCGCGAAGCGTAAGAGACAACGTGACCTTGCTGCATGAGCACATCCCCTAACCCCTGCAACGAAGCGTCTGTGTAAACCACAAAACAACCACTGCTGTCCGGGATGGTAAGCACAGGAGCTGAAGTCAGTCTCTCCTTCAACTCCTGAAAACATGCCTCACACTCATCTGTCCAGGCAAAGGGCACGTCCTTCCGAGTCAGCTGGGTCATAGGACGCGCAATCTGAGAGAATCCTCTGATAAACCACCGATAGTAACTCGCCAATCCCAAAAAAGCTGCGTATCTCTGTCACTGTACATGGCCTCTCCCACCTGAATATGGCCTCAACCTTGGCTGGGTCCACAGCCAAACCATCCCCAAAGATCACGTGGCCCAAGAAAGTCACCTGCCTTAACTAAAACTCGCACTTGCTGTACTTGGCATACAGCCTGTGTCTTGTCAAAGTATCCAGAATCATCTGTAGATGCCGTCCGTGTTGCGCTTGCTCCCGCGAATAAACAAGTACGTCGTCGATGAACACCACCACAAACTGGTCCAAGTACGGTCTGAAAACCCGGTTCATCAAATCCATAAAAGCCGCGAGAGCATTGGTCAACCCAAACGGCATGACCAAGAACTCGTAGTGCCCGTACCGAGTATGAAAAGCTGTCTTGGAGACGTCGGTCTCCTTGATCCTCAATTGGTGGTGGCCTGACCTCAGATCTATCTTGCAGAACACTATGGCGTCTCACAACTGGTCAAAAAGGTCATCAATCCTTGACAGCGGATACTTGTTCTTGATGGTGACCCGATTCAGCTGTCGGTAGTCGACATAAAGTCGCAGGGTACCATCCTTCTTCAAAAACAACACAGGGGCTCCCCATGGGGATGCATTGGGACTCACAAAGCCCTTCTCCAACAGGTCCTGTAGCTGTGACTTGAGCTCTCGCAGCTCAAGTGGTGCCATCCGGTACGGTGCAGTAGAAATGGGGCTGGTCCTCAGTACCAGTGAGATCTCAAACTCGATCTCACGCTCGGGCGATAGTCTTGGCAGCTCCTCTAGAAACACATCGGGGTACACGCAAACCACCAGAATACTCTGAAAGTCATCCACGGGACTAGGCTCTGCCACTACATAGGCTAAAAAGCCCTCACACCCTTGCCTCAAAAGCCTCGCTGCCCGAAGTGCAAAGATGCATCTGAAACCTCCATCCACCGGCTGTCCGTGAAACTCAAAGGGAGGCAACTCTGGTATAGAGAAGACGATCTTCCTCCTGAAATAGTCCACTAGGGCGTTATACGCGGACAGCCAGTCCTTCCCTAAAATCATGCCAAAATCCTCCATCTGTATCATAATCAGGTCAGCGGGGAGATTGTGTCCCCCTACACTGACCTCATAGTTCGTGTAGACCCCCTCAGCTACAAACTGGCCGCCTGGGCCTCTGATCACAAATGGATCCTCTAACAGTACACTACCCTACCCCAAATTGACGGCAAAACTCGCAGCAACAAAAGAGTGTGTGGCGCCGGAATAAAAAAGTACGTACACTAATCTGCCAAAACGGTAACCATACCTACCACCACTGAACCGAAAGCCCTGGCGTCTCTGTGTGTCAGGGCGATGATACGCCCCTCAGTTCTCGATGCAGAAGAAGCAGCTACACTCTGAGTCGGGTGAGCAGCCGCTGGTCGGTACCCTCCTCGTGACTGTTGCCCTCCCCCACGAGCCTGGGGACCACGACCACTAGGTCGGCCTCCAGTACTCGGTGCGGGGAGCATCTACTGTGCTTCGGCCCTAGATGGGTAGTCCCTCCTGATGTGGCTTAGTTGGCCACACTGGTAGCAAAGGGAACACAACCTCCTCTCTCAGTAGGTCCCTGCTAGCGGTTGGGTAGGGGTCCGGTGTTGGCAGCTGGCCCCTATTTGGGGCACCCAAAGGCTGTAGTTTCCCTACTAGGAGGGGGTGACGTAATAATTGCGGAAATGAAAAAAAAAACTAACTCACAAAAAATTCAATCACACGAGTACACAATAATTTTTAGGTGGAAACCCAAACCGGGTGAAAACCACCACCTAACCCTCTCGAGTTAGGATTTTTCGATCAACCAAGTTGATCAAAATCCACTAAACGAACCACTTTAAACGAGGGTGATTCAACCTAAAATACAACCATGCTACAAGTGCGAGGGTAGCGTTCCTCAACCCCTTCTCTTCACGAGAAGGATTTTGTCCCTCGAAGGAGACGGGAATTCGCAAAGCGAATACCCAACCAAATAACAAAGATAAAAGAACAATAATCCTATAGAGCCAACAAAGTAATTTTAAACCTAGCTTCTATAGGAATTAGGAAACTCCCCTTTGAAAGGAGTGCGTCGGCGACGCAGATGCGTGAACAACACGACAGTGCTACGTCGCTCTCGTGAACTACGGCAGGAGAGCGGGTGCGCAAAGCTTGATGCTCTCAAGATGTAGAACTAGAGCTTAGAGAGCAAGAGAGACACAAAATGGTTTGAAAGTGTATTGCAAGGTGTGTCTTGTTGTGTCTTAGGTGTGTGTTTGTGTTACAAAGGTTCCCCTCTATTTATAGAGGCCTTAGGAAGGCTTTGGAAGGCTTAGGAAATGTTCCATAGCCGTTGGGTGCAAAGCCCAAGTGAATCAACCTGAAATCAGGAACAATCATTGCACTGACAAGGTTATCAGACGTCTAATTCTGACATCAGACGTCTGGAAGACCACATTAAGACGTCTCATTTCAAGGTCAGATGTCTGATTTCGGGCGGGTTCCCTCCTGACTTGAATCAGATCTAAACAGGGTTCTTGTGCAAGTCCATCAGACGACATACAGGACGTCTGGAAACCTACTTTTTCGTGGGAATGGATTTGCAACGGCTAGAAAATCTCTGAGAAGAGATTTTTGGGTCAGTCGAGGCAAAACGGTCAATTATCAGACGTCTGGAAGGGCTTAAGGACTTCTGATAAGGCTCTAACGGTCATATCCTTGAGTGTTTATTAAGCCAGCCAACGGTCCACTAATTGGATGTCTGGCAAAGTCATCAGACGTCTTCTAAGATGTCTGGTCTAAGGTCTGGACGTCTGATTTCATCAGACAGAACTAACTATGTCCAGCCTAAATGTTATCAGATGTCTGAAGCAACAGTCAGACGTCTTAAAACACATTATCAGACGTCTGATTTGGGAATTAGACGTCTGAAAATGCTGTTTAAACCCTATATTGGTTTTCTAAGTTCTCTACAGAAAACCTAAGTATCCTAGGGTTGTGCTGGTGTTCCTAGGACTACTGTTAGGGTACTTTGAGGCTCTTTAACATAATTTTCTAAGGAAATAAAGAGCAAGAAAATAAAGACAAAAGTACATGAAAGGAATAAAATGGAATTCTATCCTATTCTTCTTGTCCTTCCATCTTCAATCTATCGCTCCTCGCGAATCCCCTCTGTTCTCCATCAAGCTCCTCCAATCCGTCCTGGATTCGAGCTTGAATTCCGTCTAAACACGTCTACATTTGCAATTGACCTGAAATCTAAGACTCCAAGTGCAAATGTTAAATAACATGTGTTTTGTTATCATCAAAACAAATGATCGTGGTGCTCTAGCACCAACAATCTCCCCCTTTTTGATGATGACGAAATCATAAATAAAAATGCAAAAAAATCCTCCCCCTTTTTGACATTATCAAAAAGGTTTAATTGATTTCCTATAACTCTCCCATAAAACATGCTCTTCTATAAATTTCTTTTAACAAAGGTAATGTCCTCCCCTTTTTTTATAACAACAAGATAGCTATTATTTTTCTTCCCCTTTCTAAAGGAAATTTAGTTACCTTATATCTCCCCTTAAAAATTGACAATTAGCTCATAAAATTTTTTAACTCCCCCTATCTAAATGCTAATGACAAAAAGATAGGGTGAAGAATTTTTACCTCACCTACCATGGCCAATAAAATGGCCCGAATGGTGGTGGATGCCACATCGGATGGGGCTCCCATCCGTAGCTTGGAGGCCCGGGTATTGGCGCCGGTCTCCAATCTGGTGGTCGACGTGCGGCGGGTCCATCGTTTGTTCGTCGTCTCGTCGGTCTTCTTGTTCTCCTCCTTGGTCTACTCTTTGGTTCTCCCAGCTTGAGTTGACTAGTCTTGAGCTTGTAGGTCCAGTCCTTTGTGTTGTAGTTATTCCTGAAACCTATAAAACAAGATTCCAATTCTTTTTTCAGTATCCAAGTGGGCTTGGATCCGGATCTGTTAGCGGGTCTCCTTGACGGAGATCCTTTCTCAACCTTAGGGCTATAAAAATTATCTACTTTATTGATTAATTTGTTGGAGTTTTCCCTAAGACATGCGATTTCTTTTTCTATAATATCCATCTCAGTCTGTAAATCAGAAATTTCTGTTTTTAGACCAACATTTTCCTCAATCAATTTATTATTTTCATTGATGAGGTTATGATTTTCTAACAATAGGTTATCATTTTTAGGACAAGCTTCTAGATCCTTAAGTTTTATTTCTAACCTATCATTTTCAGATTTAAGAAAGCTAAGATTCTTTTTCATACTTTTATTTTCTATCTTAAGTGCTTTACTAACTTCAAAAAGTTCATTAAAAGCTTCTTGTAAGTCGTAACTTACCTCGTTGTATGAGTTGCTTTCACTTTCGCTGTCGCTTCCTCTGGCCATGAAACCGAAGCAAGCGGTTTCTTCTTCTACAGACTTTTCTTCTTCTTCCTCCGAGCTGGAATCATCCCAAGTGGCTTGGAACGCCTTCTTCTTAGGTTTCTTCTCCTTTTCCTTCTTCTTCTCCTTTTTGAGAAGAGGGCACTCTGGTCGTAGGTGCCCTTTCTCGTTGCAATGGTAGCAACGTCTCGGGCTCTCCTTCTTCTCCTTCTTCTCTTTCTTTAATTCCCTACAAAACTTGGAAAATTTTTCAAGTAAAATTCTAAAGTCTTCGTCGTCGGAACTTACCTCGCTATCCGACGCGGCTCTGAAGGCGAGAGTCTTCTTCGGTTTAGGCTCCGGTGTATCCTTCTTCTTCTGCTTCAACTTTGTCTCGTAGGCCATTAGATTGCCTAGGAGATCTTCCATGTTGAGCTCCTCCACTTCGTTCGCCTCCTCGATGGCGGTGACTTTCTGTTCCCACTCTGGTCCGAGGGAACGAAGAAGCTTCCCTTGAAGCTCCCCCTTGATGAAAGTTTTCCCTAAAGCTTTCAAGTTATTTACAATGAGAGTGAACCTAGTGTTCATCTCACTTAAAGACTCGTTAGGTTTCATAGAAAAGCATTCAAATTCTTGAGAAATTAAATTTATTTTAGAAGTTTTTACCTTAGAGGTACCTTCATGAGTTACCTCGAGTGTGTGCCAGATCTCGTATGCGGTGGCGCATTGCGAGATTCTATTGAACTCCTCCGAGCTAAGCGCGCAGTAGAGGGCTGGAATCGGTTGGTTTGATGACCGGGTTTTGGTTTTGTTATAACGTTGTAGTAAAGCCGGTTATCACCAACATTTCAAATATATAAATTTTTTACTTGGAAAATAAAAGAGTTCCCGAGGTCGAACTCAGGGAGCAAGTTGTATTCTAGAGATATACATGTTTCTTTTAAAAAATAAAGAAAGAGAGAGGGAAAGAATTTGTTGTTCTCTTTGTTTTCTCCTCGTGATATTCTTCTTTCTTTCTTTCTTCAGATCTCCTTCTTCTTCTTCCTTGGTGTCTGTCTTGGCCTCTCTTCTTCTTTTTCTGCAGTCTCTTCTGTGAAGGCTTCTTCTTCCTTGGCTCTGCTGCACTTCTTCTCTGCGCGGGTATTCGTCCTGTCGAATAATCCCATGGAGTCATTGTTGATGGAGTTCTCGCACATGTTTTCGAGAATCTCCCATACGGTGTCTTCATGTTGACCCATGATGTTTCCTCCGCAAGTTGCATTGACGAAAAGGCGGATGTCCTCACGGAGTCCCTGGTAAAAAGATTGGACTTGTTCCCATTCAGGAACTCCGTGATGGGGGCACTTTCTCATGAGATCCTGAAAACGATCCCATGCCTCATGGAGAGGTTCTCCTGATTGTTGAGTGAAGTGTGTAATCTGATGGCGCAAGGCGTTGGTCCGACCAACGGGAAAGAACTTTTTCAAAAACTCGGATTGAAGTTCTTCCCAAGTGTTGATCGGCCGGGTCTGAGTTTGATACCAATGGGCGGCCTTGTCCATAAGAGAAAAGGAGAACATCTTCATGAGAAGAATATCCCGATTTTGCGCATCTGATCCAAAAGTGTGGGCCAGATGCTTTAGCTGTTTGATGTGCTGGAAGGGATCTTCAGAATTAAGCCCATGGAATTTAGGTATAGCATGAATCATGTTGGGCTTTAGTTCGGAATCAGGTCCTCCAGTCGGGATTCTGACTCGAGGCTCAATGGCCACCGCAGCAGGATTGTAGTGGTCTCGCATCATAGGACGCTGTGGTGGGTGCACGAAGTTTTGGAAGAGGTCATTGAGTCGCTGGAGCTGGTGTTCCAGATTATTTTCTTCCTCAACTGGCTGAGCCATGATGGGGGAAGAAGAACTTGGTTCTGAATCAGAAGAGAGAATAATGTGAGGGTGTTGCTGCACAAACACGGGCGTCGAGGCTTGGCCTTGACGAGAGTGAATTTCTAAAGGAGGTCTTAAGGGTGGTCTTAGAGACCTCCTTCCGTACATGCACTGTTTGGAAGAGGTAAGTTTAGAAGGTGCTGGACCCAATCAAGACACCCAAAAATGTGTTGGGTGACTATAGAGGTGCGGGGCAGATGGACCCCTCGATCAGAAAGACCGTCCACCTGAGAATTACCTGGGCAGCCAGAGAGGGAGAGTCCCGCGAAGACCCCTACACGGTAGAGCGTCCCCACGGGTTACAGGGTTTCCCCCACCCGACCTCTCTTGTCACTGCGGTTCCAGGTAGACCAGAATGGGGATCTTGACCTCTTAAGTCTACCAATTTTAAGATCAGGGTGCTTAAGGTTTTCACTTGAACTTTAGTCTTTTAAGTGCAAAGAGTGACCTAATTTAAGGTTGGTTGACCCAAGGGGTCAACTTTACCTATTGTTTTCTTTAAGAGCTTTTAGGTCCTGTCTTTTAGGGTTCAAGTGTTTAGAGAGAGCCAATTGTTTAGGATTTTTCTTGTTAAGTATTTTCAATCAATGGCTTGGGCACACCTCTTTTGGATTTCCTCAATTCTTGATTAAGGGGTGTGTCTCTACTGAAATCCTAATGTTTGACCTTATGTTGGCTCTACTTGGTCCATTTAACTCTTTGTTGGGCAATTAGGGCTCAAGCAAGAATGTGTTAGCCCTTAAATACCCTTAATAGTGTGCAGGAGTGATGAGTTGAAAACATGCAACTCTTTATGGTTACTAAGTATGGAAGACAGGTTAGCCCTATATTGCTTGTTCTTTTCTTTTCTTCCTCTTTAGAGTTTAGGGGTTAATAGTGAGAGGAAAAATTTACCTGTCTTCGGAGTGGTTGTCGTGTGGTTGCTTGTCTTCTTGAGTTCCTGTAGCTGCACAAAAGAGAGGAGATTATCAGAAATTAAAAGAAACAGGAATGTTTACCTCTAGAATAGCCGTTGCTCCCCGGCAGCGGCGCCAAAATGGAATCGGTTGGTTTGATGACCGGGTTTTGGTTTTGTTATAACGTTGTAGTAAAGTCGGTTATCACCAACATTTCAAATATATAAATTTTTTACTCGGAAAATAAAAGAGTTCCCGAGGTCGAACTCAGGGAGCAAGTTGTATTCTAGAGATATACATGTTTCTTTTACAAAATAAAGAAAGAGAGAGGGAAAGAATTTGTTGTTCTCTTTGTTTTCTCCTCGTGATATTCTTCTTTCTTTCTTTCTTCAGATCTCCTTCTTCTTCTTCCTTGGTGTCTGTCTTGGCCTCTCTTCTTCTTTTTCTGCAGTCTCTTCTGTGAAGGCTTCTTCTTCCTTGGCTCTGCTGCACTTCTTCTCTGCAGCCTTTCCTCTTCTTCTGCCTTGCTCAGCCTCTTCTTTAGGGTTTCTTCTTGTTTTTCCTCCCTGCGGTTAAGTGTCAGCTTCTTCTTTTCTTTTTCAGCCAGGGACGTCACGCGAAGCTTTCTTCCTTAGCTGTTTCAGGCCGTCGTCTGATTTCCAAATCAGACGACTTAACTACCTGTTGCTACAGTTAGCTTCCTTCTTCTTCCGCGGGTCTTCTTCTCCGCCTGTGCCTGCACACTTCAGAGTTTTTCGTCAGAGGCAAAACCTACTCTACCCCCCCCCCCCCCGCGTCTCTCTTTCTCTCTGAAACCACTCTTGGGAAAGCTCTCCCAGAGCTACCGGGTAATCGGGTTCGGGTCACGCCCGGGTCCAGGCCCACCGGCGTGCGTGGTGGGCGAGGAGTGCAGGTCAGTCTAAGTCGGGTCGGGTCAGGTCCGCGGGGCGTGAGCGCGGACGAGACCGGGTAACCGGGCGGGTGTAAGGGGACCTCACCCCGTGTACTGAGGCAGTAAGGCTAGTGCACGAAATCAATTTAAACAGTGGAACGGGTGTGAGGCTTACCGATGTGGGACTAAACGCAGACCGTTCCTCGCGTGCGCCTGCTGGGAGACCGCGGCCTGGCTTCTGCAGCTGCGGCTTCGATTAGCATAGGTTGCTGGCTGGCTGCCTTCGCAAGACTCCCCGTACTCCGCAGCAGCTGGAGACCTGGAGTCCTCAAGCCTGGAGCGCGGGAGAAGCTGCTTCAATGTGCGTTAATGGCGGTCGAACCTCAAAATCTGTCGGACACGAATATGGCCTCTCGGCCTGATCAAACCACTGGGGAACCTTCGCCGTGGCACGGCGAAAGTGAGGAGCTGCGCGGCAGGCCGCAAGGTGGTGTCTGGCGGCAGCCCTGGGTCGGACTGCAACCGGAGGAATGGGTTTGTTCGGGGGAGTGTTACGGAGGTGTGGAGTGGCAGTGGAGGGGTGGGGGGTGCTCAGTGTGATGAGGCGGAGGTTCGGTGAGGGTCGGCGAGCCGTGTGGGTCGCTGAGGTGATGGGAGCGGCTCGCCGGAGGGTGGTCGGAGGCGAAGGGGGTGAAGGTGGTCAGGGTCGGTAGAGGGCTTAATTGAATAAATTGAAAGCGGGGAAAGAAAGAGGAGAAGAAGGGGAGTAGCTCTAGCTTACTTGCAGGGACGAAGGGGGAGGAACAGGGCGACAGTCGTATCGACTGTCGCCGGAGAAGACGATGCTCAGGGAAAGGGGCGGCGGCGAGCAGAGAGCCGGAGAGGCGCCAGCTGGGTGCGGCGTGGCGCGGGAAAAGCAGGGGAGGAAGTCTCTGCTGCTGGTATTGCGGCAGAGCGAAGAGGTGGAGGGGGAGGAAACCGCCGGAGCTGGTGAGCGTCTGCCGGAGGAAGAAGAGAAGAAAGTTGGGGATTTTCTCCGTCAGATCCAGGCTGCCCCGGTCGGTGGAGCAACGGGGGGTATTTATAGGGATCAAACAGGGAGGAAGGCGGAGGGAGACGACGTGTCTCCCTCGCCGGAGGATGGTCGGAAACAAGAACCCATACCGTCCGTGCGTTCGCACGGCCGGTATGGTGGGTAACAACGACCAGGGGGGTGTCCCTGCGACGGCTGACGACGCAGGGCACCCCCGGTTTACTTGCCAGGTCCCCCACCTCACCCTGCGCGGCGCCATGCTCCGCGCAAGGTCGCCGGAGCATGGTGCTGGCAGGTTTTTGCAGGAGGGACCTGATTGCAAAGAACGAAGGAGAATTAGGGGCCAAAATGCGAGGGTTCAAAAGTTGAGGGCCAAAGAGTAAATATATGAGGACCAAAGTGTAAAGTCGGTCAAGGAGGTTTCTTCTTAGGCTCAAGTTTTTATACATGACTAATTAGGACCTAAGGAATCTGATGGTGAATTTCATTTCCATATTAAACCTTGTTTGACCGGTCAATTTACGCAAAAACCCAAATTAAGTTATTAATTGGGCATGGTTCTCAATGTAGGTCAAAAAGGGTTCTGAAGGCCAAATTGAAGGTTCTAAACCCTGGAGATTATTTTTCTATGAATTTTAGAGGGTTTATTCTATTTTTACTTTGCCTCGAACCTTGTGAATTGAAGTGGGTTGTTTTAGGGTTACAGATTATCATTTAGTTTCTTGGAATTGCTGTAGCCCTTGCTAGATCATTTCATCCCACTCTTATTCTTATTAAGCTGCTTTGACCTATGTTTGGGCCCTGAATTACCCTGTATGCAGATTATACTGGTAAAATTGCATTTTTACCCCTTATGACTTGTTTTCTTCTCAAACTCAGGATTCTCTGAGTTAAGCCTTTCCTTGAGATATGTAGGAGCTTTTATCCTTTGTATTAGGTCAAAATGAGCTAGTTATGGCTCATGATGAGGTTCTCATCATACCCCCATGCCTAGCTTTTGCTAGTCCCTTAGCAAAAACTTAAGGTTTCAACCCTTGTTCTAGACCATGAAGTTTTTAATAGTTTTAGATAAGTGCCTTTTTTATTTGAGCATAGATTAGGTTAGAATGCTGACCATAGGCCTAAAAGGTACTCTAGTACTAATCAAGATCCAAATCTGTCTAGCCTTAGCCTCAGTCTTTTAGCAAAGGTTTTTAAGGCCCACAAGAACTAACCTAAGGTTTATTGGACTTCGTGGTTAAAGCACCCGTGCTTGAAATGATTTTAGCCCTGGCTCAGTTCGCAGTGCGTTTTGTAAGAGAGAGATAGAAAGTTTTTCTGTTTGGAGAGTTTTCTCTCTCTTTTTTTTCTTTTTAGTTCTAGCCTAGGATTGGCTTTTCAACACGGTCTGTATCAGATTCCTTGCTCCCATCATCAATCCTCAAGGGTTCCTGGCGATCGATGCTTCGAGATAGCACCGCCCATGGTAACCCCCGGAACCCTGGCTATTGAGATTTCGAGATAATCCCATCCATGGTATTCCGTGGCCGAATCCAGACCCTGGCAATTGACACTTCGAGATAATGCCATCCATGGAATCTGAACCAGCAGAGTGCTTACATGCCCCCAGTAGGATATGTAAATATCCTAGGAGACAAGCACCGAGGAGATGATATTTTGTTACGCATCTTCGAGGGGATTTCCCGCCTCTCCGTGCTGGGAACTCGTCCAAATCAATCTTGTGTTGATCGGCCGCTCCTATTCTAGGTGATCTTTTCAGATTTTTGCGACGCTTCTGCGTGATTCTGATTTTTACGCTTACTGAACCAGGCTGTGTGTGAGGTTAGGGTGCTTAGGTTACTGAGTCCCGTAAACCAAAAATTAGTTAACGAGGCCGAATACTCCCTAAGCCTTAGACCTAATACTTCAGCTTTTCATTTTCCTCAACCTCTTGAGGAGTGTCCAGATCTTAATGAGTACTAAGAGTCTATTCAAGAATGCCTAAGGTTTGCGTTCTTACTAATCTCATTGTGCACTTTTCAGTTATTTTCTTGAATGAGGTCTAGAACTTAGGTTAATTCCTTAGTTCCTTACTAATGACTATCACCTTTTTTTTCATAATTTTGTGCTCCTTTTTCATTTTGTTTCTTTTCTCCTTCGCAAAATTTTCTTCTCTTTTCCTCTTATTCTTTTTCGAAATTTTTTTTTTAATTTTTATGGTGTTTTTGGCATATGTGAATTTTTTGTTTGAAACCTTTTCTTACAAGTTTTGCACTTTCATACCCCCCCATGCCTAAGATTTGCAATGCCCTCATTGTAACCTAGGGGGTCTTAGTTCATTCCTTAAGACAGAAATTTGGATGAGTGAATGGGTCGGGTTAAATTTTTGCGGACGATTTCAAATCCCAGATGCAAACATCTGAGTTGGGGTCGGCTGTCTACAAGGGTGAACTTCGAGTGCTGAAAGGTGTCAGAACAAGTTTCAGGTTTTCAAAGAGAATGACGGGCTGCCTCCCGTTAAGCGCTGAGTTTTACGCCATCGGCTGGGCGCAATAAGCTCAAGGGGAAAGGAGGGTATAAGATGCCTCAGCCAAATTAGTAGAAGTTACATCAATGAACGGCTTGAGTCTCTGACCGTTCACGATGAAAGGTTCAGAATCGTGGCTGAGTGGACTGATTTCGATTGCCCCATTTCCAAAAACCTGTCGGACCAAATATGGTCCGACCCACTTAGATCTCAGTTTTCCTGGGAAGAGTTTGAGTCGGGCATCAAAGAGTAGGACCTTTTGACCAGGATGAAAGATCTTTCTCGAGATGTGTTTGTCGTGGAAGGCTTTAACCCGCTCCTTGTAGATTTGCGAGTTCTCGTACGCGTCTATGCGTAATTCATCGATCTCGCTGATTTGGAGTTTCCTGTGGGTCCCAGCCTTGGAAAGATCTAGATTACAGTTCCGTACTGCCCAATAGGCTTTATGCTCCAGTTCGACGGGAAGGTGGCATGCCTTTCCGTACACCAGTCTAAAGGGAGACATGCCTAATTGGGTCTTGTGGGCGGTCCTATAGGCCCACAATGCTTCCGGAAGTCGGGACGACCAGTCCTTCCTGTCAGGTCGAACAGTGACTTGCAGGATTTTCTTGATCTCCCGATTAGACAGCTCAGCTAGACCATTAGTTTGGGGGTGGTAAGGAGTAGAGATTCGGTGAGACACCCCGTATTTGGTCATCAGTGACCTAAACTGAGCATTTGTGAAATGGGTCCCCCCATCAGAGATTATTGCACGAGGAATCCCGAACCTTGAGAAAATGTGTTGATGAATGAATTTGAGAACGATTTTGTGATCACAGGTTCGGGTCGGTATGGCTTCGGTCCATTTGGACACGTAGTCCACAGCCAACAGAATGTATTCGAAACCATCCGAAACAGGAAAGGGGCCCATAAAATCAATCCCCCAAACATCAAAGATTTCGCATACCAGAATCGGTTGCATAGGCATCATGTCGCGATGGCTCATGTTGCCCAAAGTCTGGCAACGACTGCATGCCTTGCAATGACTGTATGCGTCTTTGAACAGTGTGGGCCAGTAAAAGCCGCACTGGAGGACTTTTGATGCGGTTTTATGCCCGGCAAAATGGCCACCGCATGCCTGGTCATGGCAGAAAGAGAGGATATTGTTGACTTCCCTTTCCGGGACACATCTCCGGATGATCTGATCGGCACCTATGCGGAAGAGGTACGGGTCTTCCCAAATGTAATACTTGGCATCGGAGCGTAATTTGTCTTTCTTGGCCTTCGGCCAATTGGACGGGGTCTGATGAGATGCCAAGTAATTTACAATATTAGCAAACCATGGAAGGCTAGTGCCAATAGTCAGCAGGTGCTCATCGGGAAAATGCTCAGTGATGGGTCCGGAAGGGTCAATTATTTCAGAAGGAAGACGGGACAAGTGATCAGCTACCACGTTTTGTTTTCCCGCTTTGTCGCGAATCTCGAGGTCAAATTCTTGCAACAGCAAGATCCATCGGATCAATCGAGGTTTCGCGTCCTTCTTTGCAAGGAGATGCCTCACAGCCGTGTGATCCGAGTATATGATGACATGGGAACCCAGAAGGTACGATCTGAACTTCTCTAGGGCAAATACTACAGCTAGCAGCTCTTTCTCAGTAACCGTATAGTTACGCTGAGCCTCATCGAGTGTTTTGCTGGCGTAGTAAATGACCACAGGTTTCTTGTCATTTTCTGCCCCAAAACCGCTCCTACAGCGAAGTCGGATGCATCACACATGATCTCAAAGGGTTGAGACCAATCAGGGGACTGTAGGATCGGGGCTTGGGTGACTCGGTCACGCAGGATTTCAAATGCTTGAGTGCATTCCTTGGAGATTTCGAAGGGAACATCCTTGGAGAGAAGAGTGGTCAGGGGGCGTGCGATTTTTGAAAAATCAGGGATAAATCGTCGATAAAAATCGACATGCCCTAAAAAGGATCGGATGTCCCTGATCGAGCTAGGCATAGGAAGGTGAGAAATCAGATTAACCTTAGCTTGATCCACTTGGATACCTTTCTCCGAAATTGAGTGTCCCAGGACAATTCCCTCAGGCACCATGAAATGGCTCTTTTCCCAGGAAAGAACCAAATTCACATCGATGCACCGCCTGAGTATCTGGACCAAGTGTTGGAGGCAATCGTCGAATGATGCTCCGAAAACTGAAAAGTCATCCATGAAGACTTCCAGATAATCACCTACCATATCTGAGAATATGGCAAGCATGCATCGCTGAAAAGTAGCGGGTGCATTGCAAAGACCGAAAGGCATCCTTCGGAAAGCGTATGTTCCGAAGGGGCAGGTGAACGTGGTCTTTTCTTGGTCCTCAGGATGGATTGCCACCTGGTTATAACCGGAGTACCCGTCAAGAAAGCAGAAGAACCTATTTCCCGCTAGTTTTTCAAGAATTTGATCAATGAAGGGTAGTGGGAAATGATCCTTCTTTGTGGAGGAATTGAGTCGACGGTAATCTATACAGACTCTCCACGAGTTGGCTAATCGGGTAGGAATGATTTCTCCGGTCTCAGTCGTTATAGTGGTGAGTCCTGCCTTCTTGGCCACGACCTGAATTGGGCTCACCCAACGACTATCGGAGATCGGGTAGATGATCCCGGCATCTAACCACTTGATGATCTCCTTTTTCATGACCTCCTGCAGATTGGGGTTTAAGCGTCTCTGCATCTCACGAGAAGGTCGTGTGCCCTCTTCTGAATAGATATGATGAGTACAATAAGAGGGACTTATTCCAGTCAAATCATCGAGAGTCCATCCGATGGCTCTGCGATGTTGCTGGAGGACAACAATCAGACGGGATTCCTGTTCAGGACTGAGGTTGGAATTGATGATCACAGGAAGGGTCTGATTAGAACCCAAAAAGACGTATTTTAAGTGAGCAGGAAGGGGTTTCAGTTCGAGGATGGGGTTTTCAGCAGCAGCGGGTGGTTCAGTATAGATGTGAGGTTCAAGGGTGGGAGTTACTGGGTTGTTCACATCTGGATTTGACTCCTCTATTTGCGGGTCAAGATCCTTCTGTGGTTGATGAGGCATACTCAAGTCATTCTGGAGGTGTGATTCATCAACCAAAGTCTTGATGTCACAAATTTGCTCGATGACGCCGCAATTAATTCCTTGTTGGGCCTTAAATATATCAATTTTCAGTGTTTGATCTCCAAACTTAAGCTCTATTTGGCCCTCCTCACAGCTGATGTTGGCTCTAGCAGTAGCCAAGAAAGGTCTCCCTAGAATGATTGGTGTATCCCTAGGGTTCTCAGGTGCATCCATGTCTAAGACTATAAAGTCCACTGGAAAATAGAAATCCCGCACTCTCACGATAACATCCTCGAGAATCCCTTTTGGTGACTTTATAGATCGATCTGCTAATTGTAATGTCACCTCGGTTGGTTTCAGCTCAGATTCTTCTAGATGGTCAAGTAAGGATGTGGGTATCAGATTTATAGATGCACCTAAGTCTAACAATGCTCTATCAAATTGGGTACCACCTATCTTATAGGAGATCAGGGGAGTTCCAGGATCTTTTGCCTTGGGTGGGAGTCTACTAAGGATTACAGAGCTGGCTTGCTCTGACAGAACAATTGGGCTCCCTCCCTTGGTTCGCGGCTTACGCTGGGGTGTACATATATTCTTTAGAAATCGTGCGTAAGCTGGTACGTGGCGGATTGCATCCATCAAGGGGATGTTTATGTGGACCTGCTCAAAGAGCTTGACCAGGTCCTCCTCAGGGGCCACGGGTTTGGTGGTCTTCTTTCCCTTGGTCAGGGCCTCGGGAAACGGGATCTTGGTTGGTTCTTCTAGGATAGGTTCAGGTTGTGGGTCTGGAACAGCGGTACCTTGGATAACTATCCTAGGGTCATGGTTATCAGGCTGGGAGTGGTTTGGATAATGCGGGTCTTGAGTTGTCTTACCACTACGTGTTGTTACAGAATTTAATCCGGCCTGATTTTGGTTTGGGTTTGGTAGGAGGGGTGGCTGCTGCTGAAATCCCGCACGAGAAGTTGAGGCTTCCATCTCGTCTGGAGATGGAGCAGTAGGGGCCTGATAAATCCATTGAGCGTGGCCTAAATTCGGATTCATAACGCGCTTCTGGGTTGGCACGTTATTTGGGTTAGGAAGGGGTTGGGAAGGGAGTGTGCCTGGCTGGCGAGAATTTGCCAACTGGGCCAGTTGAGTTTTAACTTCAGTAAGCTCGTCCTTGTGCTGTTTTTGAGTAGCCGCATTCGATTTTTGAATGTCAGCCAGAGTCTGAAGGATTAAGGACATTTGATCTTGATTTGGCCCTGATGGATAAGTAGGGTTAGGCCGAGGCTGAGGCGGCTGGTAGTGATGAGAGGGCTGTGGGCGGGACTGAAAAGGTGGTCTTTGGGTTTGGGAATTTCCCGCCTACTGAAAATTGGGATGGTTTCGCCATCCAGGGTTGTAAGTGTTGGAGAATGGGTCGTTCTGGATGGCGTTGAGGTCCTCGCAGGTCTGAGGAACCTCCTGAGAATCAGGGAAAGGAGGAATGGAGTTCCCCCGGCTGGTGTAGAAAGGATCGGATGATCTTCCAGTCCAGGAATCAGATGGGGATGGATATGGATCCATCCCAGGGGAGGATCGGTGGAGGATGTTTTGCACAGTCTCCTGTGTGGAAGGAGGTTGTGCAAAGGAGTTACGCGCAGAGGTGGCTCGCTGCAAGTGCTGAGTCAGCTCATCCACCTTCTTTTCAATGATTGAGACCTTGTCCAATCGACTGGCCATCAATTCCAGGTCGACTGATGCGGACAGGCCCTGCGTCTCATGTGCTCCCTTAAGATTCGTCGCTGCGCGGGTATTCGTCCTGTCGAATAATCCCATGGAGTCATTGTTGATGGAGTTCTCGCACATGTTTTCGATAATCTCCCATACGGTGTCTTCATGTTGACCCATGATGTTTCCTCCGCAAGTTGCATTGACGAAAAGGCGGATGTCCTCACGGAGTCCCTGGTAAAAAGATTGGACTTGTTCCCATTCAGGAACTCCGTGATGGGGGCACTTTCTCATGAGATCCTGAAAACGATCCCATGCCTCATGGAGAGGTTCTCCTGATTGTTGAGTGAAGTGTGTAATCTGATGGCGCAAGGCGTTGGTCCGACCAACGGGAAAGAACTTTTTCAAAAACTCGGATTGAAGTTCTTCCCAAGTGTTGATCGGCCGGGTCTGAGTTTGATACCAATGGGCGGCCTTGTCCATAAGAGAAAAGGAGAACATCTTCATGAGAAGAATATCCCGATTTTGCGCATCTGATCCAAAAGTGTGGGCCAGATGCTTTAGCTGTTTGATGTGCTGGAAGGGATCTTCAGAATTAAGCCCATGGAATTTAGGTATAGCATGAATCATGTTGGGCTTTAGTTCGGAATCGGGTCCTCCAGTCGGGATTCTGACTCGAGGCTCAATGGCCACCGCAGCAGGATTGTAGTGGTCTCGCATCATAGGACGCTGTGGTGGGTGCACGAAGTTTTGGAAGAGGTCATTGAGTCGCTGGAGCTGGTGTTCCAGATTATTTTCTTCCTCAACTGGCTGAGCCATGATGGGGGAAGAAGAACTTGGTTCTGAATCAGAAGAGAGAATAATGTGAGGGTGTTGCTGCACAAACACGGGCGTCGAGGCTTGGCCTTGACGAGAGTGAATTTCTAAAGGAGGTCTTAAGGGTGGTCTTAGAGACCTCCTTCCGTACATGCACTGTTTGGAAGAGGTAAGTTTAGAAGGTGCTGGACCCAATCAAGACACCCAAAAATGTGTTGGGTGACTATAGAGGTGCGGGGCAGATGGACCCCTCGATCAGAAAGACCGTCCACCTGAGAATTACCTGGGCAGCCAGAGAGGGAGAGTCCCGCGAAGACCCCTACACGGTAGAGCGTCCCCACGGGTTACAGGGTTTCCCCCACCCGACCTCTCTTGTCACTGCGGTTCCAGGTAGACCAGAATGGGGATCTTGACCTCTTAAGTCTACCAATTTTAAGATCAGGGTGCTTAAGGTTTTCACTTGAACTTTAGTCTTTTAAGTGCAAAGAGTGACCTAATTTAAGGTTGGTTGACCCAAGGGGTCAACTTTACCTATTGTTTTCTTTAAGAGCTTTTAGGTCCTGTCTTTTAGGGTTCAAGTGTTTAGAGAGAGCCAATTGTTTAGGATTTTTCTTGTTAAGTATTTTCAATCAATGGCTTGGGCACACCTCTTTTGGATTTCCTCAATTCTTGATTAAGGGGTGTGTCTCTACTGAAATCCTAATGTTTGACCTTATGTTGGCTCTACTTGGTCCATTTAACTCTTTGTTGGGCAATTAGGGCTCAAGCAAGAATGTGTTAGCCCTTAAATACCCTTAATAGTGTGCAGGAGTGATGAGTTGAAAACATGCAACTCTTTATGGTTACTAAGTATGGAAGACAGGTTAGCCCTATATTGCTTGTTCTTTTCTTTTCTTCCTCTTTAGAGTTTAGGGGTTAATAGTGAGAGGAAAAATTTACCTGTCTTCGGAGTGGTTGTCGTGTGGTTGCTTGTCTTCTTGAGTTCCTGTAGCTGCACAAAAGAGAGGAGATTATCAGAAATTAAAAGAAACAGGAATGTTTACCTCTAGAATAGCCGTTGCTCCCCGGCAGCGGCGCCAAAATGGAATCGGTTGGTTTGATGACCGGGTTTTGGTTTTGTTATAACGTTGTAGTAAAGTCGGTTATCACCAACATTTCAAATATATAAATTTTTTACTCGGAAAATAAAAGAGTTCCCGAGGTCGAACTCAGGGAGCAAGTTGTATTCTAGAGATATACATGTTTCTTTTACAAAATAAAGAAAGAGAGAGGGAAAGAATTTGTTGTTCTCTTTGTTTTCTCCTCGTGATATTCTTCTTTCTTTCTTTCTTCAGATCTCCTTCTTCTTCTTCCTTGGTGTCTGTCTTGGCCTCTCTTCTTCTTTTTCTGCAGTCTCTTCTGTGAAGGCTTCTTCTTCCTTGGCTCTGCTGCACTTCTTCTCTGCAGCCTTTCCTCTTCTTCTGCCTTGCTCAGCCTCTTCTTTAGGGTTTCTTCTTGTTTTTCCTCCCTGCGGTTAAGTGTCAGCTTCTTCTTTTCTTTTTCAGCCAGGGACGTCACGCGAAGCTTTCTTCCTTAGCTGTTTCAGGCCGTCGTCTGATTTCCAAATCAGACGACTTAACTACCTGTTGCTACAGTTAGCTTCCTTCTTCTTCCGCGGGTCTTCTTCTCCGCCTGTGCCTGCACACTTCAGAGTTTTTCGTCAGAGGCAAAACCTACTCTACCCCCCCCCCCCGCGTCTCTCTTTCTCTCTGAAACCACTCTTGGGAAAGCTCTCCCAGAGCTACCGGGTAATCGGGTTCGGGTCACGCCCGGGTCCAGGCCCACCGGCGTGCGTGGTGGGCGAGGAGTGCAGGTCAGTCTAAGTCGGGTCGGGTCAGGTCCGCGGGGCGTGAGCGCGGACGAGACCGGGTAACCGGGCGGGTGTAAGGGGACCTCACCCCGTGTACTGAGGTAGTAAGGCTAGTGCACGAAATCAATTTAAACAGTGGAACGGGTGTGAGGCTTACCGATGTGGGACTAAACGCAGACCGTTCCTCGCGTGCGCCTGCTGGGAGACCGCGGCCTGGCTTCTGCAGCTGCGGCTTCGATTAGCATAGGTTGCTGGCTGGCTGCCTTCGCAAGACTCCCCGTACTCCGCAGCAGCTGGAGACCTGGAGTCCTCAAGCCTGGAGCGCGGGAGAAGCTGCTTCAATGTGCGTTAATGGCGGTCGAACCTCAAAATCTGTCGGACACGAATATGGCCTCTCGGCCTGATCAAACCACTGGGGAACCTTCGCCGTGGCACGGCGAAAGTGAGGAGCTGCGCGGCAGGCCGCAAGGTGGTGTCTGGCGGCAGCCCTGGGTCGGACTGCAACCGGAGGAATGGGTTTGTTCGGGGGAGTGTTACGGAGGTGTGGAGTGGCAGTGGAGGGGTGGGGGGTGCTCAGTGTGATGAGGCGGAGGTTCGGTGAGGGTCGGCGAGCCGTGTGGGTCGCTGAGGTGATGGGAGCGGCTCGCCGGAGGGTGGTCGGAGGCGAAGGGGGTGAAGGTGGTCAGGGTCGGTAGAGGGCTTAATTGAATAAATTGAAAGCGGGGAAAGAAAGAGGAGAAGAAGGGGAGTAGCTCTAGCTTACTTGCAGGGACGAAGGGGGAGGAACAGGGCGACAGTCGTATCGACTGTCGCCGGAGAAGACGATGCTCAGGGAAAGGGGCGGCGGCGAGCAGAGAGCCGGAGAGGCGCCAGCTGGGTGCGGCGTGGCGCGGGAAAAGCAGGGGAGGAAGTCTCTGCTGCTGGTATTGCGGCAGAGCGAAGAGGTGGAGGGGGAGGAAACCGCCGGAGCTGGTGAGCGTCTGCCGGAGGAAGAAGAGAAGAAAGTTGGGGATTTTCTCCGTCAGATCCAGGCTGCCCCGGTCGGTGGAGCAACGGGGGGTATTTATAGGGATCAAACAGGGAGGAAGGCGGAGGGAGACGACGTGTCTCCCTCGCCGGAGGATGGTCGGAAACAAGAACCCATACCGTCCGTGCGTTCGCACGGCCGGTATGGTGGGTAACAACGACCAGGGGGGTGTCCCTGCGACGGCTGACGACGCAGGGCACCCCCGGTTTACTTGCCAGGTCCCCCACCTCACCCTGCGCGGCGCCATGCTCCGCGCAAGGTCGCCGGAGCATGGTGCTGGCAGGTTTTTGCAGGAGGGACCTGATTGCAAAGAACGAAGGAGAATTAGGGGCCAAAATGCGAGGGTTCAAAAGTTGAGGGCCAAAGAGTAAATATATGAGGACCAAAGTGTAAAGTCGGTCAAGGAGGTTTCTTCTTAGGCTCAAGTTTTTATACATGACTAATTAGGACCTAAGGAATCTGATGGTGAATTTCATTTCCATATTAAACCTTGTTTGACCGGTCAATTTACGCAAAAACCCAAATTAAGTTATTAATTGGGCATGGTTCTCAATGTAGGTCAAAAAGGGTTCTGAAGGCCAAATTGAAGGTTCTAAACCCTGGAGATTATTTTTCTATGAATTTTAGAGGGTTTATTCTATTTTTACTTTGCCTCGAACCTTGTGAATTGAAGTGGGTTGTTTTAGGGTTACAGATTATCATTTAGTTTCTTGGAATTGCTGTAGCCCTTGCTAGATCATTTCATCCCACTCTTATTCTTATTAAGCTGCTTTGACCTATGTTTGGGCCCTGAATTACCCTGTATGCAGATTATACTGGTAAAATTGCATTTTTACCCCTTATGACTTGTTTTCTTCTCAAACTCAGGATTCTCTGAGTTAAGCCTTTCCTTGAGATATGTAGGAGCTTTTATCCTTTGTATTAGGTCAAAATGAGCTAGTTATGGCTCATGATGAGGTTCTCATCAAGGGCGTTCATGGTCTTCGCGTTCAAAGAGAGTTCGCGAATTTGTTGTTGCGAGTAGCCTCCCGCGGGTTTTTCTGGGATCTCAAATGGCGTCTCGCACCTGGCCTAAATCGTGAAGTCATTTGCTTGAAGCCAAGTCTTCATCCGCAGCTTCCAGTAGGGGTAGTTGCTCCTGTCGAAGAATGGCGGACGGGACGTGGACTGCCCCTCGGAGATTCAGATCGCTGATGTGCTTCCCTCCATTTGATCTCTTGCCGGGTGTTACTCCGATCTCGCAAGAACCTGCTCTGATACCAACTGTAGTTTCCCTACTAGGAGGGGGTGACGTAATAATTGCGGAAATGAAAATAAAACAATCTCACAAAAAAATCAATCACACGAGTACACAATAATTTTTAGGTGGAAACCCAAATCGGGTGAAAACCACCACCTAACCCTCTCGAGTTAGGATTTTCCGATCAACCAAGTTGATCAAAATCCACTAAACAAATCACTTTAAACGAGGGTGATTCAACCTAAAATACAACCATGCTACAAGTGCGAGGGTAGCGTTCCTCAACCCCTTCACTTCACGTGAAGGATTTTGTCCCTCGAAGGAGATGGGAATTCGCAAAGCGAATACCCAACCAAATAACAAAGATAAAAGAACAATAATCCTATATAGCCAACAAAGTAATTTTAAACCTAGCTTCTATAGGAATTAGGAAACTTCCCTTTGAAAGGAGTGCGTCGGCGACGCGGATGCGTGAACAACACGACAGCGCTACGTCGCTCTCGTGAACTACGGCGGGAGAGCGGGTGCGCAAAGCTTGATGCTCTCAAGATGTAGAACTAGAGCTTAGAGAGCAAGAGAGACACAAAATGGTTTGAAAGTGTATTGCAAGGTGTGTCTTGTTGTGTCTTAGGTGTGTGTTTGTGTTGCAAAGGTTCCCCTCTATTTATAGAGGCCTTAGGAAGGCTTAGGAAAGGTTCTATAGCCGTTGGGTGCGAAGCCCAAGTGAATCAACCCGAAATCAGGAACAATCATTACACTGATAGGGTTATCAGACGTCTAATTCTGACATCAGATGTCTGGAAGACCACTTTAAGACGTCTGATTTCAAGGTTAGATGTCTGATTTCGGGCGGGTTCCCTCCTGACTTGAATCAAATTTAAACAGGGTTCTTATGCAAGTCCATCAGACGACATACAGGACGTCTGGCACTATGTCTGGACGTCTGGAAACCTACTTTTTCGTGGGAATGGATTTGCAACGGCTAGAAAATCTCTGAGAAGAGATTTTCGAGTCAGTTGAGGCAAAATGGTCAATTATCAGACGTCTGGAAGGGCTTAAGGGCGTCTGATAAGGCTTCAACGGTCATATCCTTGAGTGTTTATTAAGCCAGCCAACGGTCCACTAATTGAACATCTGGCAAAGTCATCAGACGTCTTCTAAGACGTCTGGTTTAAGGTCTGGACGTCTGATTTCATCAGACAGAACTAACTATGTCCAGCCTAAATGTTATCAGACGTCTGAAGCAACAGTCAGATGTCTTAAAACACATTATCAGACGTCTGATTTGGGAATTAGATGTCTGAAAATGCTGTTTAAACCCTATATTGGTTTTCTAAGTTCTCTACAGAAAACCTAAGTATCCTAGGGTTGTGCCGGTGTTCCTAGGACTACTGTTCGGGTACTTTGAGGCTCTTTAACATAATTTTCTAAGGAAATAAAGAGCAAGAAAATAAAGACAAAAGCACATGAAAGGAATAAAATGGAATTCTATCCTATTCTTCTTGTCCTTCCATCTTCAATCTATCACTCCTCGCGAATCCCCTCTGTTCTCCATCAAGCCCCTCCAATCTGTCCTGGATGCGAGCTTGAATTCCGTCTAAACACGTCTACATTTGCAATTGACCTGAAATCTAAGACTCCAAGTGCAAATGTTAAATAACATGTGTTTTGTTATCATCAAAAAAAATGATCGTGGTGCTCTAGCACCAACAAAGGCCACTGATGGCCTCGTAAAACGAGACGGCTCTCCTGCGGGTGACGCGTGCCTCCTCTCCCGACGGCCCTGAGAGTACTCTGGCTGATAGGGCCTCTTCCATCTGCTGTCGGTATCTCGTGTGGTCGGGTTGGTCTCTTCATAGGTCATGGCTACCTCAACCACTCGTGAGAAGGTGGGCAGCTTCAGGGGTTTAACATACCCCCGAATAGCAGGTCAGAGCTCCTTAGTAAACCTCCATAGGCGCTCCTCCTTCGTAGCTGATGAGAACCTCATCATGAACCCTAACTAGCACAATCTAATCCAAATATGTGTGAAAAAGCTCCTACAAAATCCAAAGAGAGGCTTAACTCAGAGAATTCTAAGTTAAAGAATAAAACAAATCATCAGGGGTTAAACTGTAATTTTACCAATGCAGTTTGCGAACAAGGTAATTAAGGGTTTAAACACAGGTCAAACAAGCTTAACAATGAGGGAAGTGGGATGATTTGATCTGAAAATGGTTATAGTAACTTCTAGGAATTAAATGACATTCTATAACCCTAAAAATAAACCCACTTCAATTCACGAGGTTCGAGGTAGGATAAAAATCAACTAAACCCTCTAAGAATAATATAAAAATATTTCCTAGGGTTTAGAACCTTCAATTTTCCCTTTGGAACCTATTTTGACCTAAAATGAGAATCGTGCCCAATTAATGACTTAATTTGGATTTTTACGTAAATTGGCCGATCAAACATGGTCCAACCTAGAATTAAAATTCACCATTAAAATCCTTAGGTTCAAATTGGTCTGGTATAAAAACTTGAGCCTAAGAAAAGACCTCCTTGACCAACTTTACAATTTGGTCCTCTTTATTTACTTTTTGACCCTTATCTTTTGAAACCCTTGCATTTAGGTCCCCAACTTCTCATCGTTCTTTGCAGAACGATCCTCCCTACCACTTCTGCGCAGCGCCATGCCTCCGGTGACCTTGCACGGAGGATGGCGCCGCACAGGGCAAGGCTGCCGTCCTCTAGAACAGAAGGGGGGTTCCCTGCGACGTCCTCTGTCGTAGGGACCCGCCCACAACCTCTGCCGTCAACCATGCCTTCCGTGTGAACGCGCGGAAGGCATGGGTATCCCTTCCGACCATACTCCGGCGAGGTTGGCACGGCGCCACCTCGTCCCTCTCTCCGCGCCAAGCCCTTTATAAGAAGCGGCAGACCTTACCGACTCCTTCAAGCTTTCTTTGACGGAGAAACACCTCCTCTTCATCCCTTCCCCCTCCGGTCAGAGAGCCCGAAGCTTCCGGTGATCTTCTCCTCCTCCTCATCGCTCTGCTTCCCTACCTGTAGCAGGGTTTACTCTGCCTTGTCGTCCGCACTAGGCTGTACCCGCTGGCACCCTCCGACTGTTTCCTCGTCGCCGAAACCCTCCTCCAGAGCATCTTCGTCTCCAGCTCCGGCAGGCACGAGCCGGATGCTCCTCCCTCCCTCTTCATCAAGTAAATAGGTAAATAGTCTCTGTTCTCTCTCCCTTGTATTTTCCCTCTTCCAATTTATCATTTCGACCACCTGACTGCCACTGTCCAAACCCATCTTCCCCATCTCTGATCACCCTCTCCGGTGAGTCCATCCCACATCCATAGACCTCTTCACCCCTCGCCGACCAGCCCAGAAGCTCCCCCACACTCCATTCCACTGATCCCCCCTCTCCATTCACTGCCAAGCACCGCCCAACCATCCCCCTAACAAACCCATCTTTCCGCCCACAGTTTGACCTAGGTCGACCTCTACACGCACTCCCGCACCTCGCCGACCATCGCACAGGCTTCGCCACACTCTGGCGAAGCTGTCCACGTGTTCTGACTTGGCCGAGAGGCCGCCACCGTGATTTCAGGTTCGCACCCTCTCGCTGCCATTGTCGACCTGCTGCAGCAACTCGACCTGCAGCTCCAGGTCTTCCTCAGCCGAGGCGCACGTTCCAGGTTGTGCGGGCAGTCTCCGCGAAGGCATCCAGGCTTGCGATTTGGTTCGCAAGCCTCGTAGCTGCTTCAATTGGCCACGGACTCCTCGCCTGCGGGCACAAAGTCAGGAGGTTGGACTTTAATCCCACCTTGTAAGTGTGCAGCCGAGCGCCCACACTTAAATTGCAAAAGTGCATAGGGCTTACTACCTTCGAACATAGGGGTCAGGTCCCTCTCACCCACACGCAGCGCGCCTTGGGCTCGCTCGCCCTCGCCCGCGCTCACGCCCCTCGGGTCTGGGCCGGATCTGACTACCCGAACCACGCACTCCTCGCCCACCACCGCACGTCGGTGGGCCTAGTCCCGGGTGCCCTACCCGAACCCAAATACCTAACTCTGGGAGAGCAGTCCTAAGAGAGATTCTGAGAAAGAGAGAGATGCGGGGAAGGGGTAGGGGTAGGTTTTGCTCTGACCTTTGTGTGAGCATGCAGGAAGAAAAGAAGAAGAGGAAAAAGAGAAGCGGCCGAAGCCTTAGCGGCTCAGCAGAAGTTGAAGAAGAAGGAAGGAGAGAAACAAAGGAAGAAAAGAAGAAGCCACACTGGGCAGCTGAAGAAAGAAGGAAGGCACTGTAGCAAAGTCACAGATAAGTCATTTGAGCACTGCACCAGACGTCGGAATCACCACAGCCGCAAGCAAAGAAGAAAGAAGAAGGCAGAAGCCTTTGCAGCCGCTAGAAAGGCAGGAAAGAAAAGAAGAAAAGAAGAAGGAAAGTCAGCGGGCAAGAAGAAGGAAGAAAAGAAGAAAAGAAGAGGAAGATCACCACTGCCGCAGAAAAGAAAAAGAGAAAAGAGAAAGCAAGACTGAAGAAGAGCAAGGAAAACAAAGAGAGGAAGAAAAGAAAGAAAAAGAAGAGAGAAGAAGAAGAAGCCAACAAAACTCTCTCTCTCTCTTATTTTTGTAACATAATTGAGAACTTATGCATACTTCTAGAAACATAGTTGCTCCCTAAGTTCGACCTCGGGAAAACTTTGTTATTCCGAGTAAAAAAAATCTTGTAGTAATCTGGTAGCTGTTTTGTCACATACTATAACGACTGATTGTAAACCAAAAATAATAACATAAAGACGAAAACACGCTTGCCCGGTCACTAGTAGACCTGACTGTCAAGGCAAAACGTGACAGCTCCAGGAAACGCGTGAGATACGCGCTAACAATCATCGTCCTCTAGCGGAGAGTGTGGAACTCCTGCCTCCTCTAGTCCTGCCAAGTCTGCGGAAAGTATTGCTCGTAGAAGAGAGTCACAAACTGGTCCTACGTCGGCTTTCTCCTCTCCTGGCCTCTGACTGCCCTCCACCACCTGTGTACCGCGCTCTCTAGCTGGTACGTGGCAAAGGCCACGCGACACTCCGCGGGAGGGCGAAGGGTGTCGAACACCTTCTCTATCTGCTCTAGCCAGTCCTCTGCCTCAGATGGGTTCTCATCCCCCTTGAAGGAGGGGGGCTTCAAGTTTCGGAACTGTCCGAAAAGCTCGTGGTGCAACTGTAGTGGGGGAACGGTTACGTCTCCAGGCAAGGAGGGCTCGTGCTCGGAAGTGTCAGAGTGCGGTGGGGGCGGTGGAGGACCACCCCCTCCCCCTCCTGCTCATCTGATGCTGCGGCGGTCTCTCTGTCCCACTAAGGACTCCCCCTCCACGTCCTCAGGGAGTGGTGCCCATGGAGGCTGGTGGAGCTCCTCTCGCACAATATCTTTGATCAACTGGGTGAGATCCTGGGCCTGAATGCCCGGGAGAAGAGGTGGGTCAACTGGTACCTCAGGCCCAGCACGTATGCCCCTCCGACCTCGTCCACGGTCGCGACCACAGCCTGTCTTGAGAACTCCCCGACGAGGCATCTCCTGCAAGGAGACGCAAAAGACAGAACAAGGGGGTCAACAATATCGAATTTCTTCGAGAAAAGACTCGGAGAGAATGTCAAAGCGATCTGTTGTGGTGGCTATCCTAATTATATGCACGTGAATGGTTATTCTCAAGCCAATTGGTTCATTTCTCGGGACGACCTTGCTCTGATACCATCTTGTTATGACCCGATTCCTGGATCCTTACAGGACTCGAGACTGGCTCGCCTCGACTAATCCCAAGATCAAGTCGTCCAACAAGAAATAACCAAAAAGTAGGAAAGTAAACCACATTTACATATGCAATATAACTAAGCAGAAGAAAAGTACGAAGCAGTAAAGGAAAGTAAATCTACTATTTCATTTCATGCTACCACAACAACAAAAACAACGAAAAGCGGAAGTAAACAGTAGAGTCAAATAGTAACTAACAGTCCAATACTTACTACAACAGTAAAGGAACGAAAAGGAAGTGCTGAAAACTACGGCTGGGCTCGACTGGGCCCAGCACCCTTTGCAGCCGGAAGCTCGAACTGCTCAACTCCTGGTCCTGATCAGTGTTATGAAAAGACAGAGCCAGCGAACGCTGAGTAGAGTGGCATCTATACTATCTAAAACAGTAAAAGCAACATGTTTAAATCTCTTTTCTATTTATCTGTTTTATGTGTATTTCCTTTTCACTCATTTTTCTCAAACATCCATATATTCTTGATCTTGCATTTTCCTCGTGGGAACGATCTTGATTGCAGTCTTTTCCGTAGTATAGAAGGTACACGTGGTGCTCTCCTGGTCGGGAGAGTCCCCCGTGGTAGTCCTACACCCAGTCAACCACCCATAGGTCACTGTTAAGATGTAGCGGTGACTACAGCACGAGTGATAAGCGCATGGGTAGCTACCCCGCACTGACACGCGATCAGTCGTTTCTGCTAGCAGGTACGCTCAAAGTACAGCACGGAACAGTATAGGACCTTGCCCTCTCAGAACAGGGGTCTCGCCCCTCAGAATCAAATAGGGGTCTCATCCCTCCACAGTCCGCGCACCCTCGTCTGATTACCCTGGTTTGCCCAGAGGGCCTAACAAGTTGGTGTAGGGTAGCTAATTAAACCCCGGGCCCCATGGGGTGGCTAGCTGTCTCCCTACACTAGTAGCTCACCTTGGTATCGCGTACACGAGGGCCAACAGGAGTCGATGTAGAGTAGCCAATCCTAACCTCGAGCCTCAACCCAAGGGAGGCTAGCTCCACTTTGCACGAAAAGGGGACAGTTGCTCTCCTTGGTACCACGTACTCAAGGGCCAGCATACTTCCCGTCTACATTCTAGGTTTCCATCTATCCACAGGAGTTCTACTCCTAATTCCCTGTAGGGTTCATGCTCATATTCACCTCATTTATTCCGATCCAGATTTCACCACTCACAATTCATCTCTCATGCATATACAGGCAGCTCGTGTTTTCCATAATTCGATACATGCAACTGGTGATTTCACAGGTAGTTGTTCATAAATTACAGGCAGCTCATTATAATACAGGAAATTGCTAACAGTTTATCTTAATCATGCATGCAAGCATATTATACAGCACAAACGGCTCATTCATTTCTCTACCCTAGGGTTCATGCCACATCCTAGGATTCCATTTGGCTATTTCCACAAGCATATTCTTATTTAAATATTTTAACGGAATTAACTACTCTACCAGGTAATACAGGAGTAATGGGGGCTCGAACCACAGACCCAGGCATCTCTTTGAGCCCCAAACATGCAGTAGGCTGAAACCTTATACCAGGGCATACATCACAAAAGGAGAGTTCAGAATAGTGTACAAAGGACTCTAGTACGTAGAGGAACTCGCGAGGAAAATACAGGTATTTCGTTTGCGTAAAACGGACCCCGATCGGACAGCAAATGGGTCAAAAACGTGCTTACTGTTCAAAAGCACGGCGTTCGTGCTCCTTCCTAAGGCTACACCTGCGTACGACAACGCAGGTGCGGTCAGGCAACAAATATCCCTGCGCTGTGATATGCATGGCGCAGGGAGATTACGTACCTTCGCGATAAATGAGCTTTCAGACATTTGGCCTTAGCTTTAGATGTCCAAGTACTCCGTCAGCCGTCTGGACTCCACTGCAGACGTCTGATACTGGAAAGCTTCCAGTATCAGGACCTCCTTCCAGCGCTCTTCGCTCGCTCCGCCTCGCGTTGCCGCAGCTCCAGCCACTGCAAAGGGTCGGGAGGCCGCCTCCCCGAGCTCTCTCCTCCTCCTGCACGTGCCCGCGATGGCCATGTGAGCTCCGCTGAGCTTCCATCGAAGCTCTCCGACCTAGGCCTCCTCCTCCCACACTCTCCTCCTTCTCCCTCTCGCTCTCCCTCGCTCGCCTCCTCTAGCCACTCCCGCACAGCTCTGAAGGTGGTGGTGGTGGCTGGTGTTTGGAGTGGAGAGGAGAGGAGGGGGGGCTTATATAGACAACGTGGGGGGTTTAGGGTTCAAGGAAGGAAAGGAAGGGAGGGAGAAGAAGAGGGTCCTGTACGCCGCCCGCTCACAGGGTGCAGTGTGTGTACAAAAATTTCATTTTCAGACGTACGGGAAAGGGTCCAAACGTCTGACTGAGACTCCAGACGTCTTAAAAAGCTAAAAGTGTGACGGGTCTTTACACCACGAAACTGGATCTCCCACATAGAAACCTGAAATGAGTCCTTACTCTGAGAACCTCGAAACTTTGGACCTTCCAGAGTTGGGTTTCTCATGTGGAGTCCAAGAACAAAAGGGACTCTTAAGCAGAGGTGACTACAATAAATTCCCATCCTCTCCCTTTCTCCATACTCGTATGAGAGAAGATAATAACAAGAAGACAATAAAATATGAAAAACTAGAGAAGACTTCTCCAACTCTTCTCATAAAATTCGTCATCCTTTTTTTTTTAAATTTTTTTCTCTCTATCTTTTTCCTTTTTTTTTTCCTTTTTTTCCTTCTTTTTTTTTCACCATTTTCCTTTTTTTTTTCGCTCCACTTCAATTTTATTCTCCTTTCTTTCTTATTTTCTTTTTTTGTCTCTCTTATTTTTTTTCTTTTTTTTTACTATCTCCTTTTTTTTCTTCTCTCTCCCTTTTTTTTTCTTTTTTCTAGCCATCATTGCTGCCTCTTCGTCCTCCTGCGCAGTGCACCGTGCTCCTACCACCGGCACCTCACCGCCTCATCTCTCTTAATCGCACGCCTCCGCCAATTGCATTGCCTCTGCCGATGGCCCGCAACCCTACATCCTCGCCGTCGTCATCCTCGCCTCCGAGGAGTCCTGCCACGGCCTCTGCGATCGCGATCGCATCTTGCTCCTTAAGGACCGCCTCTGAGATTGCAAGTGTTGCCTCGAGGTGCTAAGGAGGCGATGGCCATGGATCACCTCTGCTGTCGATCGCTTCACCGACTAGCGGTGGCCACATGCGCCCACGCCCAATCCATGCAGGCCCTCTCCTTGATCACCTTGCTCCTGTTGGACTCCCTCACGTCGAGCCATCAGAGATCTCGCACGATCTCACCTCTGTCTTCTCCTCAGACGAACAAAAAAACTCCCACGAAAGATAAGTATGGAAATAATAACCCAAGAATGAAGTACTCTGATACCAAGTTGAAATATTTTAAATAATGTGAAAGTATAAATATCAAAGTATAAAGATAATGTAGAACACTTGGGTTTACGTGGAAATCCTACTCACGAGGAGTAGGGAGAAAATCACGGGAGAAGCGTCCAATGGACATGTTTTCTTTATATTTCTTCTCAAAGGTAAATAGGAGGAGTACACGCCTATTTACAAGTCATCACACACACATGAAGTCCACATTTTTCAATGTGGCACTAAACCAATACACAATCCTCTCAACAGATTTAAATCACATAGGCATATAGACAAACACCAAATAATGGAGTTGCACACAAATTGTTGAAGCTTGTAACCTTGGCAAGCCATTCTAGTCATGTCATGAGTTACATCTAACCAGTTCATTTGAATAAAAGTTTATTTGAGTTACTTATGACTGGATGAAGCCTTTGCTACAAATAAGGGTATATGCTTGGTCAGATTAGATATATCTGATGTGTATATAGACCCAAAGATTCAGATGGTGTAAAGGACCTGACTGCATATCAAGAAATGATCAGTGCTATCTGATCATGAGTTTTCACCTTGAAAAGAGACAACGATTTTCTCTACAGATTATGACAAGTATTAGTGTCATGGTTTCCCTTTGAAGGACGATTAAAGTTTTATGTACCATGGTGCATGTTTGTTAATGGCTTTAAGTACACTTGTTTGTTCCTACCAAGAAACCAAACCAGCTTAGTTTGTCAAGTTTGTTTAAGTAATTATGTTGGGATTGTGAAGGGGAACCCCTTTAATTTGATCAAGTAGACACTACCATGGCTATCCAGTTAAGGTTAGGCCTATAAGACTTGGTTTGATTAATCTTTGGGCATGATAAAGTCAACATGAATCATGCACATATAATGGACGAGAAATCACTAAAATGATTAAATACAAGTAAATATGTAATTCAAACCAATTGATACAAATTTCGGGATTTGATTCGAGCATGCTGGAATTTGGCTGGTAAACTTGACAAACTGAAATTTTTTCAAGCATAAGTTCGTAATGATCTAGACATGGTTTTTAAATTTGCAATGACATTTCAATCACTAAATGAGAAAGTGCATGATATCTTTAATATAAAATTCAATTTACTAAATGACTTACTTTTTAATTGATGTATGAAGAAGAGTGAAAGAGGCAAATACATTCTGACTTGTCTGTGAGGAAAATATACATGCATATACATGCATATACATATAAGTCAAAGTCGTGACTTCATGGCAGTTTTCTGAAAACTAGCAATTAACTTTGTTGCTATATCCCAGGTTTCATGTTTTCCATCATCATTTAACAATGGCAAATGTTAATTAATTACCGTCCATACAAATTTGTTATCTAGGAAGGACTCTAAAGTATGGTTCATGCCCGTTTTATGTGGAATCCAAACCAATGGAGTCTAGTCCAGTCCCATTGGATGACATCAGATTGCAATTGATTTGAGCCATGGTGCATTCAAGTTTTGGGTTGGATACTTTACATTAATCAACCCACTCTTAGTTTAATGGAAATAGGTGTAAGACACTAATTGTTGTAGACGTCTTCATCACAAACTTATATGAAGTCTTCAACTGTGACAAATGTCACTTCTTCATAGATTCTTGGTGGTGATTACTGCTTAATTTATATATAGGCTAAATCATGCTTGCATTGTTGCTAGAATGAGTCCATAGACAGTTTAATTATGTTGTGGAATGGAAAAGATGCTCTAGCTTCATTAGAAACCCTAATCCTCCTTTATATAGAGGATTAGTGGAGAAAATACAAAAGGATCCAGAAAATAAAGAAAAATGAAATAAATAACATAAAAATATAAATACTTTAATGATTTATATAGTATGTGGAAAAGCAATACTTAATTATATGGAAAATACTTTGTTGTAATTAACTGAAATAGTTCATAGACAGAGTTCGTGTGTGTCAATGTTTATGTTTGCATTGCACTTGAAAGATCTAATTCAAGTTCCAACCCTTGAGTTTATTTTTAAAAAAAGACCTATCAATCAAGATATTGAGAATAGACAAACATCAACTATAAATTGAGATCAATTTCAGCAGAAAATATAAGTAGAATTTACATCTTTTCTATAACTTCATTTATCTCAATCTAATATGCAATGGAAATGAATGAAATGGTGGACCGTCCACAGCATCAAAACCAAAGGAGAAAAGGGTGGTAGGCATTTTATCAATTGTCAATCCTTGTGCAGGAGAAATTGGTATACACTCCGCGAGCTTATACATCACAGATTTCATGATTATCAACATCAAGGGGCTATATCATCTTGCTTCTCTTATTCCTCATCAGCTTCAAGTCCCGGTACATATTCCAGGCTGACATCAAAAATCACAGGGCTGCTAGGGGCCACCCTTGGCCTACCTGGTGCTGATGTCAGGCCTTTAGGAAATGCCAACTGAAAAAATTCATGATCATTAAGAAAGATATTCATAGTTTTAAAACAGGTAGATGTATCAATATTTTAATACCTTTAATTGAGAAGGAAAAAAAACGAGATATGTTGTGATCTTTCAGCTACTTTTCAGTACTCAAAATTTTGTTATCAGTTGTGCAGTGATGGTGTAGATTTGATCCCTCAAGAAATGTCGTTATGGCTGTTCTTCTGTTCCATCCAAGCATCAGAATCTCAGACCTCAATTGATATTGCATACCATCTTTTTTCCATTTTTTTTTCTAGAAAATTATTGATATTCCATGCTTTTGCTCCCTTATCTTTACCTGTACAATGTTAAGGAAACAACGTCTATTCCCATTCCTTTTCATTTTATCTATCTGAAGTAGATCATTCTTTATGGAATACTGAAAGGACCTTGATTTCTTAGTAACCTGCCAAATGTAACTCTACCTCATGTTTCTACCATTTGATCTTAGTTTAGATCGAAGGTTCTTTATCAAGTCTCTCAGAAATCAGGATTCCCATATTCATCTAGTCATGCTTGTTTTCTGTTCGAATTTGTTGATACTATGAGTCACAAGAAGGGCTTTACCTTATATATTGTCTAGTAGTAGATCAGTCTTTACTTTAGATTGTTCCTTTTTTTTTGGGTGTACTTTGTATTTAGAGTTACTCATCATTATCCTCAATACCCCCATGTTTTCATACATTTTTCCGACCATCTTCACTTCCATCATGATCATCTTTTTTACCATACATCTTCTTGCGAGGTTCAAAAAAGTAAGAGACTAGTGTTGATTTCTTTCAGAAAGGGTAAATATGGTGGTCTTATATTTTGATCCTGTGACATATAGATGCCAGTTTGCACCGGGATAAAGTTATTTCGTTGTCTCTATAGAATAATTTTAACCCGTCAAAACATCAAATGGATTAACTTACTTATTTCACTATTTGTTCCACTCCTTCTCTATTCCTCTACTTATTCCCCTTACCAAACAGGACTTCTAATAATGTAATGTAAACAGAAAACAAGTAGGAAAAGACATAATTGTTAACTAAAATTTGATCATAAAACTTACAGGGCCAGGTACATATAGGCGCCGCTTGCCTCCAGTTTTCATTGTTAGAATTCCTTCATCAAGGCCCTGGATCACCTATTCTAGGCAACAGAAAAAGAAATACCACATCAGAAAGATAAGAGACATATATGACAATTCTTGTGATGGGGCAGTCAAAATCTGGTTGAATATGAATAGAAAAATAAACTTGTGAATTTTCAGAAAAATGTCATTATTCTCAAAATCTCAACGTGAGAGCATGCCAGCAAGTCTCGTCAAAGCTGTGTCTATAGCTTGATGAGCTGCTTTTATGATATGTTAAGCACAAGCATTTGCCCACCAAAATGTTAAGTTCTTTGAGAAGTTATTAGTTGATACAAATAACCAACTCTTATAAGTGAACTCATTAATATGGGCTTTTAAGGAACTTTAATCTTACCTGACCAGAACCAACCCGGAAGATGTAAGGTTGGCCTTTTTCCAATGAACTGTATAGCCAAAAGATTAATCAGAAAGTGGTACAGAAAATATGCAGTAGGAGCTATATACTCTTAAATGCCAAAACATTTCTAGCATTCAAATCTTTATCTGATAGAATCACATGGACTTTTCAGTTCATGTCTAAGACAACATGATGCTCTCGATATGTCTCTTAAGAACATGAAGGGAAACTCGTGCATGTGTTTCTGCCAGGCTTTCCTCCAGTATCTAATAACCTCAACAATGCAGATTCAAACATGTGGATAAAAAGAAAAATTCACCTCAATGACTCAAAGTAAAACCAATAGAGCCGTGCCATACATGCAGATGTAAACAATAGTAATTTGCCTTCATATTCTACATATGTGATATAGACCTGTCCCAAATATTTTCCAAGTAAAGGCCTATTCTAAATATTGATCCTCCCAAAGAATGTTATTCTTTCATGCTGAACAGTTAATAATAATTGGTTATATTATTTAAAAGGATTCCTTCATGGCACATGGAAATTGGTGCCTGTGAGGATCTAAAACATGTCTATGGGAAGGAGCCACCGACAAAAATACCTAAAATATGATGAAATTTCATGTTGAAAATATTGACGATATAAAAGGGTGGCTAGGGGTCAATGGGCAACGTTCATGCAAGATCAACAGACTGCAAAAATGGTACAGAGATATTGGTAGTTTTTTTTTTTGTTTTGTTTTTATAAGTAAATCCGGACATTGACTGAGAATTTCGGGGATGCACACTTTGTTTGGAAACCATGAACAGGGGGTGGAGACTACAGGGTGTGAGCTATATATGGCACGTAAAGGTATGTCCTACTTGTATCTATCTTCATCGGGGGTTGGATGCTAAACATGAAGATTTACCAGTTTTGACAAGCATTCAAGTTACTCAGCTGGACGAAGGCAATACCAATATTTGAAATAACATGTTACCTGTCAAAAATTTGCCCAGATGGTACCATGGCGACATAATTTGCTGCTACCTGGAGAAATTACAAGGAGAATAAGTTAAAAAATATATATATTTTACTATGGATGCATTTGAAAGTGCTCCCCCATTCGCATGCAAGGTGAAATGCAAAGTATCTATTGCATGATTCAGATCTATTATTGAATTTGGGCATCTCCCACACAATCAAAGCCATTGAACAGACTACTATTAATTTTAATTTGCTTTGATTAGCTTGTTAAGGAATTGTTTCCTTGATTGTAGGGTGGTTGGATTTCTATAAATAAGAAACAAACACACCACACTTATTGGAGTTCCGATAATAATATTTTCTACCCTAAGAACTCCTCTCTCCTCTTCTCCATGATATATATCTCTCTCTCGTTAACTCTCTTCTACGACACCTTCTTCTTAATAGGAAAATAATTATCAATCTTACTTCTTAGAAATGAATTCAATACCTCTTTATAGAGAGAGAGGTTTGGAAAAATAATTAGGCATGTCCAAATAAAAAAAAAAACAAAAGTGACAAAACAACTAGAATAAATAGGAGTCTTAACACTCTCTCTTAAGCTAAAGTGTAGATGTCAATTATGTTCAGCTTAGAACAACAATAGTCAAATGCCGATCGAGGTAGAGGCTTTGCAAACACATCGGTAGTCTGATTCTCAGGTGCAACATAAGTGGTACGCAACAAACCATGCTGTATGAGATCTCTGGTGTAGTGGCAATCAATCTCAACGTGTTTGGTGCGCTCATAGAACATCGGGTTGTTGGCTATGTACGTAGCCGCTCGATTGTCACATCTCATCTCCATAGGTTCCTCAATCTGAACATGCAAGTTATGCAGTAGAGGTCGTATCTAAACCATCTTTGCAACAGTCTAGGCCATCATCCTATACTCTGACTCTGCATTGGAGTGAGAAACAACCCCCTATTTCTTTCTCCTCCTGGTAACCAGATTACTAGCCACAAAGGTATAGAAACCAGTGGTGGATTTCTTATCAAGTACACTTCCTGCATAATCAGCGTCGGAACATCCTACCACTATCATAGGAGAGCCTCTCTGAAAGAGAATACCACGACTTGGTGCTTTCTTTAAGTATCTCAACACCTGTATAGCTACCTGCCAATGTAGTTTCGTTGGCCTCGCCATAAATTGGCTAAGTTTGCCTACTATCAAGGCATATCAGGTCTGGTGATAGTCAGGTATAACAGCTTGCCCACAAGCTCTCTATGCTCTACTATCAGCTGCCCCTGTCTCCTCATCATGAAGATATGCCTTGAGGTCCATATGAATATTGGCTGGGTTGGACCCTAGCATACCTGTCTCCTGAAGAACATTCAATCCATTCTTTCGTTGAGAAAGAACAATCCCATCTCTACTCCTAGCGACCTTAATACCCAAGAAATAGCTAAGCTGGCTTAGATCCTTCATAACAAACTACTGTGTAAGAGACTCCTTGACTTACCTTATTCCAGCCTCATCATTGCCAGTGATAATCAGATCATCTATATAAACCAGTAGTGCTACAATGCCATTCTCTATTTTCCTGACAAACAGGGAGTCATCTGAAGAAGACCTCTACATCCCCATCTCTGCAACACATCTGAGAGCTTCTGAAACCAAGCACTCGGGCTCTGCTTTAGGCCATAGATGGCCTTCCTAAGTTTGCACACACACTGCCCCTGAATCTCAAAACCCAAGGGCTGCTGTATGTAAACCTCCCCTTGAAGATCGTCATAGAGAAAGACGTTCTTTACATCAAGCTGGTGTAATTGCCAAGCTCTGTGAGCAGCAACAGAGATGAGTACCTGAACAATGGCAAGCTACGCAACAGGGGAGAAAGTATCAAAGAAATCCACCCCATAGGTCTGGGTGAACCCTTTTGTCACCAACCTAGCCTTATACCTCAAAATAGACTCATCAGGGTTGTACTTTAAGGCAAAGACCCATATGGAGCCAACTAGTCGTGCGCCTGTAGGAAGTGAGGTAAGATCCCAAAAGTCTGTCTACTCCGAAGCGCTACCATCTCATCCTCCATGGCTTGACGTCACTTTGGATCAAGTATGGCTTGTTGTTAAGTAGATAGAATGTGTGAGGCTTAAGTGCTTGATAGAAGTTGTTAAACTGAGAAGCAAGACCATCTGTAGCCAAACTGCCTGCAACACAATATTTAGACTCACATGTGCGGGGCGCCTTCCTAATGGCAATAGGGAGGTCAAAATCATTTGATATCTCTGACTGAATCGTTGTAGGAGCCGTAGTACTATGGTGATCTGCACTATCAAGGGGATCAGGTCTAACTAGACTATCACTGTCATTAGAACACATCTCAACTGCCTGTGGAATATCAGTCACTAGTGCGGGCAGTGGCCTCTGTAGTGACGCATCAAATCTGCTATATGTGCGCAAAGGACCATGCAATCTCTGGTAGTCATCCAAGGGGTAGTGGAGCTCGAAGAAGTCGGCTAAGGTGTGGAGTGGAATCACCTCAAGTGAAACAGGAGGAATAGGCATGGGAGTTGCATCATCATGAACACTCATCCATCTAGCAAAAGAAAAATATGGTGTCGTCTCGTGAAAAGTCACATCAGCACTGACATAATGCCTGTGGTGGATGGGATCATAGCATCGGTACCCGTTCTGACTCCTGGAGTACCTTAAGAAGATGCACTTAATAGTGCGAGGAGCAAGCCTGTCATAGCTTGATGATGGCACATGAACAAAAGCAACACACCAAAAACTCTTGAGAGACGTGAAAAAGCACACCATCTGGGTGTAACAAAAGAATCGGTATCTGCTCGTGACGGACTGAACTTGGTATCCTATTAATGAGGTAGCACGCTGTTAAAACAACATCCTCTCAATATCTCTGTGGAACACTGTGGTGGATAAGAAGAGTGAGGGCAACTTCTAACAGGTGTCTGTACTTTCGCTCTACAACCCCATTCTGCTGTAAGGTATGGGGACAAGTGGTCTGGTGGATAATCCCATGAGTCCATAGAACTCCGTAAGTCTAGCAGTGCAGAGCTCGAGGCATTATCTGTCCGTATAATCTTCACTGTAGCAGGATACCGAGTCTTGATCTCCAAGAGAAGAGTCTATATAACACCTTCAACCTCTCTCTTATTCTTCAAAAGAAACACCCAGGATACTCTGGTGAAATTTTCAACAACAACAAGATAGTAACGATGTTCCGTCCTGTCTGGAACTCTACTCAGTCCCTAGACATCCATATGGAATAACTTAAAAGCAGCTGTTGGTCTAAATGAAGTACTGGTAGGGAAAGAAGATCGATGATGCTTACCAAATTGGAAAGCATCATACCTAATAGTAGCAGCAGGTGAAATATGTGGAATCACCCTCCTAAGATGATCCAGAGGCAGATGACCCTAGACAAATGTGCCACTGTAAGACACTCCCACCATCATACCTACAAACTCCTGCAAATGGCTGCTGGACAAGGTGATACAGACCATTCTCCTCCGTACCTCTGGCGATGGTCTTCCCAGTGAACTTATTATGGACAATACATCCGACCTTATAAAATATAACCCTGTAATGAAGATCCTTCGTGATCTTGTTCACAGGCAACAAGCTAATGGGAAACTCCGGTACGTGTAGTGCTCTCGGCAGTCGCAACGTGGGGGTCACAGACACTTCCCCTTGTCCAACAATAGGAACGTGCCTGCCATCAGCAACCTATACCATTCTCCCTTGTGCAACGGAACTAAGTGACTGGAAATAACTTTGATCCCCATAGAGATGTTGTGAAGCACTGGAATCAACTAACCATCCTACACCGTAGTGACTTTGGTCATGTTCCCGAAGCATCAAGTCTGCATATCCCATTGTCCCTGTCGCAACAAAGGTAACCAATGCCATCTATGCTCCTTTTGTCAAAAGAGATGGCATTGTGCCTAGTAGGGACTAAGGGATCAGTGGAACAGAAGGAACTCTCTTAAAATCAAATCTAAAACCATCACAACTCACAAGGAAGAGCAGGGAACTATTCTTCAGGCAATTGAATCAACCCAAAAAGAATGGCTACGTGGAGAAATCAGACCCGCTAGGGCATTAGAGAGTCTCTAGCATGGCTTGTTCCCCACCAGTAGGCCCACCAGAGTGGACCGGCAGCGTTAGGGGCCCTGGGCAGTGACCCTTGGTGGTTTGGGCGGTACTAGCGTGGATGGTGGGCGGTGCTGCTGGTGGAGGACCACTGTCGGTCCCCTGCTCTTCTAGGCCGTCGACTGGTGGCTGTGGGTGGTGTCGTTGGTGGAGGACCTGAAGAAGAGAGGCTATTATCGGTTTCCTGTAGGATGAGGAGAGAGAAGGGAGATGGTGATGGTGTTGGAAGGCTAGAGTTTCAGTGGGATACCGGAGCAAGGGTCTAGAATCGTTGTTTTGATACCAAATAGGAAAATAATGATTAATCTTATTTCTTAGAAATGAACCCAATACCTATTTACAGAGGAGAGGCTTGGGTAAATAACAAGGCATGTCCAGATCAAAAATAAAAATAACAAAAGTGGTAAAACAACTAGAATAAATATGAGTCTCAACATTCTCTCCATGCGTGGACCTTCTCTTCCCACGTGGATTTACCAAAGCGCTCCAATTCTTCACATGGTATTATCACCGGTACTCCTGTAGCCTGGAGATCAAAAGATTCATGCCTCGGATCTTGTTGGTGTGAAGGCATGGAGCACAAGAGGTCAAGCACAAAAGCCAAGCCCAAGACCAAGAAGAGGCATATAAACCCCTCATGCACTTGGGAACGTCAAACAAGAGATTTTGGCTCTAGGGTATCTAAGTAGAGGCATAAACAATCTCCAAAGTTGGGACTATGGTAGAGGTAGAGACTTCGATCACCATAGAGACGAAGGTTCTTGTCCAAGGGACCACCATCAAATTAATGGGGGTCTCAAACTATGTCTCGTGGGCAAGAGTTTTCGAAATCTTCGTGGGAGGCCAAGAGAAACTCCACATGCTTATTAAAGAAGCACTAGAAGTGAAAGGAGCCAAAAGAAAGAAGTGGGACGAGGAGAATTACCTTACAAATTCAAAGTTTTGGCAAGTCTTCATCCCTCATTGGAGTTTGACTTAAGGGGGAGTGTTAATGTGGAATAAAGGGCCACGTGGCAGGTGCCACGAGGCACATGTTTGTGGGTGCAGTCCTATGCGTAAGTTGAGGTAAGTTAGTGCCTTAGAGTCCAAGTTTGCTTATTTACTAAGTTAGGAAAGTAGGATTTGTTTGAGTTAATTTGAATTTGCTTTGATAAGCTTGTTAAGGATTTGTTTCCTTAATTGTTGGGTAGTTGGATTTCTATAAATAAGAAACCAACACACTATACTTGTTTGAGTTCCAATAACAATATTTTCTACCATAAGAACTCCTGTCCTCTCTCCCTTTCTCCACAATCTCTCCCTCTCTCGCCAACTCTCTTCTATGCCACCTTCATAGCTCCACGCGTGGACCTTCTCCTGCCACATGGATTTGCCAAAGCCCTCCAATTCTTCACATCGTATTAGAGTCGGTACTCCTGTAGCCTGTAGATCAAAAGATCCGTGCATAGGATCTTGTTGGCGTGGAGCACGAAAGATCGAGAACAAAAGCCAAGCCTAAGATCAAGATAAGACACGCGAACCCCTCACGCACCTGGGAATGTCAAACAAGAGATTTTGACTCCAAGGTGTCCAAGTAAAGGCATAGCCGATCTCCAGAGTTGGGATTTCAGTAGAGGCAGAGAGTCCGATCACCATAGAGACGAAGGTTCTTATCCAAGGCACCACAATCAAATTGATGGGGTCCTCAAACTCTGTCTTATGGGTAAGAGCTTTCAAAATCTTCGTGGAAGGCTAGGACAAAGTCCACGTGCTTATTGAAGAAGCACCTGAAGCGAAAGGAGCCAAACGAAAGAAGTGGGACAAGGAGAATTACCTCACATATTCAAAGTGTTGGCAAATCTTCACCCCTCATGATTGTTTGACTTGAAGGGGAGTGTTAGCGTGGAATAAAGGGTCACGTGGCAAGTGCCATGTGGCACATGCATGTGCATGCAATCTCACGCATGAGTTGGCGTTAGTATCTTGGAGTCCAAGTTTGCTTATTTACTAAGTTAAGAAAGTAGGATTTGTTTGAGTTAATTTGAATTTACTCTTATTAGCTTGTTAAGGAATTGCTTCTTTGATTGTAGGGTGGCTGGATTCCTAAAAATAAGAAATCAACACATCATGCTTATTTGAGTTCCAATAATAATATTTTCTACCCTAAGAACTCCTCTCCTCTTCCTCCTTCTCCATGATCTCTCCCTCTCTCTCGCCAACTCTCTTCTATGCCACCTTCTTACCTCCATGCGTGGACTTTCTCCTCCCACATGGATTCACCAAAGCGTTCCAATTCGTCACATGATAGAATGTAGAAGCAGCAGGCAATATATTAGCTCTCCGTTAAGAAATAAAATGATGCTTACGTACGCCTAGCGAGGGTGAAAATCACTGCTTGGCATGAGGATACCTGGAAACCAACAGGTGGGCTTGGGCCTGTCCCAACCTTAATATCCTTATACTGCAGGCCAGATTCTGTTGTCACCATAGGCACCTGAAATGGGGAGGAAAGCGACCACATGAGCATTAGATTACAGAAATTGTATCTGAAAATACCAGTTGCACAAACAAGTGTAGCTCCAAAATTGCCTAGCACATAGCATACTTCACTCAAAATTGTAAAAATGAACTAGCATAAACGAGAACATAAACCAAAACAACACAAATATTAAAAAAGAAAAAAAAGAATTTGAGCTGTAAGTATTCTAAATTCAGTCTTGACCATAATCCTGGACTTGGATTATGCATGCCTCCAGGGCAAGTGTCCAACTTAAACAAAACAAATTTCCTAAGCTCCTCGTTAATTCAGATAGAATCTTAATATATGGCATAATACCCCCAAAATTAGTGTCACATTATAGGCTTAAGAAAATGTCTGGTGGGGATTGAGGATCGGTGCTTGGTAACTTGTACACAACTGTTTTAGGTGGTTGTCTTGAGTTCATAGAATCCATATCCAACAAGCTGTCATGTTGTAGCACTCTGCGTCACATGGAAAAGATACATGGATGCTTTTATGCCTCTGGTAGAAGGAAAATATAAAAGAAGACGCTAAGACCCAATAAGCTTCTAGTGGAGGTCCATTGCAGTTCTTCATGCAAAAATATCAATTACAAGTGTTGCTTTATTGTTCTTAGGCTTTTATTATATTCATATTATCCAAAACGGAAATGTGTTCATACAATCAATTAGTTATTGGGGCAATTTAAGTAGGGGAGATTGTAGTGTAACCAAAAATAATGCCACATTGTAACTTAGTGGGTTATAATAGTGTTTAAGCATTTTAGGTGGCTGTGTTGATCCATTAGGTCCATAACCATCATGCTAATCATATTGTATCATGCTGCATTACATGGGAAAGACAATCAAACACTTCCCCGAAAAAAGGGCCGTGCAAGTGTGAGTTTCTACATTATTACATATGTTCGTTGTCTCTTGGCAGTGGGGATATGCACGAAGAACGAGGAAATGCCTAGGCAGTGTGTGGGTTTCTGTCGTTAAGCCTTATGTGGTGCATGATTAAGTGTCAGTACTTGGGTATTTATAACTAAGCAACATTTAAATTAAGATCCATATTCAGCATGAAACATAACTGAGATACTTTCTAATTAAGAGGGAAAAGCAATCTCACCATACATTTTCAAGCTCCTTCTCGCAGGCATCATCACATAGCTTGGGCTTTTGCTCTGGTGGCAATCCAGCCCCCTTGGCATCAGAATTGACCAAACCAAAGCTTGAAAGCATCAGGGTCAGACCCAGTAAGCCCCTCCGACTAGTGAGGCTATTAGCATCTTTTCCAATTTTCTCTGAACTTAAAGCATTTATTTGAGAAATTCTTGCAGATGCATACACTCGAATTTTTGGCTGGAAGTAGCCACAGGAAAATGCCTTCCTGGAACAGAAGGTACCTCCTGCATCAAGACCCCTCTCCCTCGTCAGTACAGAAAGAAAGGACAAGAGAGATTCTAAAAATACTCTACTACAAATAGAATTGATACGTAGACATCTTTACTTTCTGACACAAACAAAGGACACTCTAGCATTCTTGATTCATTAACCAATAGTGCTTACATAAAACGTCTCTCCTTTAAGAAACATGGAAATTCTCAAACTTGAATCACCATGCTGCCCAACATTCGGAAAAAAAGAATTCAGGAACATCTTTGGATTCAATTAAACCATGATTAATAGAGACCAAAACAAAAATCCATTGATCACATTGACCGTGATATTACCAACCTGCTTGGTTACAAGAGGGACCCAGATTCAAGCCTTGGTATTCGAAATCCGTCAAAATCCTCACTTTTGAAATTACAAACAATGCACCATCAAGTAGTCATAAAACCTTGATTTTTTTTTCTTATTTTACTAAACTTCACTCCTAGAAGAAATTTCCATAGCCACGGTAGAACCAAGCAGAAATCATCATCAACCAAAAACATAATTTATAAAAGGCGGACAAAATGAACGTTGTTTAAATTAAGCCTCAACTTTGATTTCTTCATCCAATTCACATACTTTTCTTTTCCAAACAAAAAAAAAAAGTATTTTGAATAAATCCACCAAAAGGAATTCAAGAAGAAAGCATCAAAATTTGGAAATGAGGAATAATTCATCAAGGATCACCCTGGATATTGAAAACAAATAATCAGAAAAACTCAACTAGAACAAGAAAAAGTTCAACTACGGGGAAAAAAAAAAACAAGAGCAGTGCACATATACAAAGAGGGAATGGAGTTGCAAAAAACATTTCACATTGGGGATCGGGAAAGGCATGGGAGGGAGTACTACCTGAACTTGGAAGGATGAGAGCAACAGATGCAGTGGCAGATGCCATGAAAGAGAAGGAGCTTAAGCTCTGTGTTCGTGCGTGTTTGTGGATTGAGACCAATGGGATGGAAGGAGAAGCATATAGAGGATAATGCACTCAACGGGAATTTGTCAGGGAAGCCCCACGGGGTTTAGATAATTAGACATTTAGTCTATTGTTGCAGAAATGATCTCCCATGTCCTTAATGTCCCATTTCTCCCAAACTCCCTGATCGATTCCAGTCCCAAAATTTTTACAATCAAATGGAGAAAATTATTCCACTGCTCAGCAATCCGATCCAACCCGACCCCCTTCGACATGTTGGGTTAGTTTGGGTTAAACGTAGACATTGGATTAGATCCCTGTCCAATCCAACCCAACCTACATACATGCAGCTCTATCTGAGAAGATATTTTGACCCTCCATATATTTTTGGTTGCATGTGTTTTACCTATTGAACAAGTTAAATAATGGATGGATGGTTGGGGATCGCCAACTCAGCAGTCTGCATCCACCTAATAGGTCTCACCATCTGCAGTTGTGTCCCCCTTGGATGCTCAGGTCGTTGTCGATATCTGATCCTGGAGTAAGAAAGGTAGTTTGGATACGTTGATTGCTCAAGTTCAAACCGTCGAAAACTCTACTCGAGTTTCTTTCACATACAAGGATTGAAAGGTGATTAAGGACCTAAGTCTAGTTTGTATATGTCTGAGAAAAATAATCTTAACAATTTGCTGGAATTTTACCAGATGGAAAATTGAAGATGCATGCTCTAACACAAGCCCAATCCCACAACACACCTTGTATGCAGAGATTGGTCATATGCGAAGAAGGAACGGTGGTGATGGCGTGTCATGGATAAACTCTCTCTCTTGATCAAATGAAACAAAGTGAGTAAATTCGAGCTCAAACGTAGTAATTCTCAACTGTTATGATATGATTTTTCTCTTTCTTTGTAGGGTATTACAATCTACTACAACTAAATTGCAATGGAATCGTAGAGGAAGGATAAAGTGTTCTTGAGGGTATGGATGGGAGGGTTGCAAGGGAGTTAACGTAATGATCCGTACCTGGAGTCGAATCTGATTGACAAAAATTATCTTTGGTAACTTATTGGTATTGGTCTAGTGGATCCAAGCTGACCAGTCAAAATGTTTATACCAATGAGTAGGGCGTAAGGCTAGTAAATTCGATTAAGAGGTCGGCCAATCATAAGAGGACAGGATGGGGGCAATTGATTTGGGGTTGAGTATATGGATATTCCTATCCTAGGTGGAATGAGGATTCACAATTTGTTCCACGAAAGAGGTTGGATCTAGGGAAGACCAGTGGAGGCAGCCGTCCCGCCTAAATTTAAACTTCTTGAAGGATTATAACACTACAGCCTTCCTGTTCCTTTATCTTCGTATCTATCCACCTAATTATTAGAATTTCATTAATAATTATAAAAACCAAAAAAGGGGACTCCAAATATGAACCGGTTACAAAATAATATATTCCAACATGGGTAAGATTTTGCGTCGATGAATATGATACTCAATAGAAAACCTCATATCGTCCTTGGCATTTCCTTGTTGGAGAATCTAATCATTTAAGTTCATAGCAGCTTAATAAGGAAATGCAGCCTCTCTAGCTAGCCACAGGGAAAAAGGTAAATATCTCTTATGGTCAATCCTACCACCCCAACAAATGCATCCTCGTGTTATATCCTGTGCTTCTCTGAACAGACAAACTCGGAAATTGATACCAACTCACGCTCCGATTGCAGAGTTTGGTCAATCTCGAGCCCATGTCGATACCCATTAACAAAGGCATTAACCAGACTAACTTGAGGAGATGCAGATATCACAAATCAAGGGGAACAATCGCAATTCCAGAGCCCTATGAGTAGTAGGGAGGTTCTTGCATATACCCCAAATGCAATCTGATGCCTGGACCATTGGGTGTTAGAAGCTTACAATCCCTCTCACTTAAAGCCTAGCTTCATTGTCGGGGTTCACAAAGCTGATCAATTAGTAAATTACAAAATGATGAAAGATTTTAGAGGTGTGGCTTATATAGGCTTTAGAAGTAAGTAGTTTCCACCATCACTTTTATGATATATCTCCCTCATTTGACTCTTAACACCATATGCAACGACTTAAACGAAGACCCCAATCTTATCGAGAAGATCGATCTCGACAATTTCGTTAGGTATGGGGTCAATGATTCAAAATAATCACTTAAAATATTTAAATCCAAATTATTAAAGAGCAATTCTCTATCTTTTGTAACCCATTATTTAATAATTTCCTGAATTTCCAACGTGACATTATTTTTGAGGATGTTACGTATCCCTCTAATTCCGGTAATTATTCGAGAAAAAAAATTGCTCTTTGTTTCTTATCATTTAGGTTCCCCTATTTGTCATTATTCTTCCACGGGGAGTTCCGTCTTCTACTCCCACTATTCCAACCATTTGCTCTCACAACCCGTCCGAATTCCGCAACCAAACATAAGGTGAGACAACCCTTCTTAGTAATGTTGCATACCTTAAGTAAAAATACCCAAGAAAAATTTTAGTAAAAAAGCCAACAACACCACACACTTCTCCTTCAAATATATCCCCACAACGGACTTCGAATTTGGCGAGCACATGAGAAGACAGAGAATCAAAAACAAACATAACAACCATGAAAAGAGCGCCAATTCGTTTCATAAAACCCACCCATATCATCGGCAGCACTCACGCACGTCAATCAAACACGAAACCAAGATTTTACCGCACAATATCACGCTTCCACGAAATAACCCAACGGGATCTCATGCACCATGAACGTAGAATCCCATTGGGACGAGACAATCCTGTTGGACGGCGAGCAAATTATTGAAGACCATGGGGAGAGCTTTCCAGATCTAATTCTTATTTCCTTAATGCATATCCCTGGATCCAACGTTGTATTAGTTCATACCCTCGCTAGCTACCATGCGAGACTTGATTGCCAGGTGAGTTGGGTGCCGCCTATCCTCCCCAGTTGCTTCTAGCTGCTTTTGTCTCTGTTTCAATGGAATAACTTCTTTTTTTCTCTGCAAAAAAATATAAATAAATGTAGAGTCAACCTTAACATCATCACAATAACGGTCCCCTGATGATCACAATAAACGAGGGGCTTGCTGACGCCATTGGCTTTAATCTTGGTCGTGGTGGTATTAACGATGGTCGTCTAGAACGGGTGTATGCTGCAAGAGGGCCTGGTGGGCCTGCCGGGCCAGAGGCCCATGGCGTTTTGGTCTGAGAGATCGGAGAGTGTGCGGAGCCCGAAAGGTCCGGGCCATTAGTGTTAGGAAAGAGGCAGCATCGTCGGCACATATCGTTTCATGTATTGTAAACGCTTGTTTAGTGCAGGCACAGCCTAGAACTTTGTAGGATTTGATATTGAGAAGCTTCTTTACAAACTATTTCCATTGTCTAGCTGTGTGCGCACGCACGCGCGCGCGCTAGTGTGTGTGGGTGTGTGTGTGTGTTTGAAATGCTTGGAGATCTCTCTTTGCCACATGTAAATAATACCCATATGATCTAACGGTTTAGCAGCTATTGTTCAACCAAAAAGTTGGGTCCGAGGTCTTTGCTTTGTTGGTAAAAAAGATTTTTTCCCCCTTTTACTGGAAACAGTGCCTTTAGTTGCCACGAAAGAGGCGAACGAAGAATGTCTGTCATCCTTTGTGACGAAAAATATATATTTGATGACTTCCATCAACCTTAGCAATACTTACATAATTACATATTTGGTATTGAAACTTGCTCCATTTACAACAATCATTTCATTTATTTCCATTAGTTACTAGCACTGCTTACTACTAACAAAGACGGAATAAAATATTTGTAAACAAAATAATTATTATGGCATCAATGCAGATGTTATGAAGAGGATGATAATTTTGTAATTTTGCAAGCTTCGAATGAAATGTACGTTAAAACCCTCAAAAAGATCCAATTCTTGTGACCAATGGAACAGCTGACAAACCCATCAGAGTCGGGGACAAAAAATTCCAGGACACGGGCCATCCAAGCAAAAAGAATATAAAAAAAAAAATCTCCCTGCGAAAAACAGAGGCAGCGGAAGGGAATGCTGCAGTTGATCTGGTGATCGAGCATTTAAAAATTCCATTCAAAAGACGAGGTTTCAAACCCAACTCTTATCAACAAAAAGGAAAACAAGAAACAAAAGGAAGAAAAGGGTTCTTTGACACCCTATTTTGTCTAGACCATGTTGAAGAAGTCACGAGACTCTAATTTACAGTACACGTACCAGAAAGGGTTAATGGAGTTCATTCTCACACCGAGATGAAGGCAGCCCGGTGCAGTTCATAGCTGGGAAAATGGAAGTTATTGCATTGCATTCTCAGAGTTCATGGCATTGCAAAAGGGTAACAAATCTAACATGCTATTGCTCTGCCAATGATGACCCATCTGGAACTTTGTTGAAATTGTTTTACATGTCACATTTATGTACAACTTACGTCTTGTGGTTAGTAAAAAAGAAACATGAATAAGGCAATCTACAACATTTTACCTGTGTGAGTCTGCTGATGCTTGAAAATGAAGACCAGCATGCTCCCTCAATGGTTAGATCATCGACCAGCACTAATTCTTCTCCAAGGCAAAATATTTTATTCCTCATACTGGAAGCTTTTCCCATAATCTTGAAACTCTTCTAATTATAGGATCAGGACATGATCCTTCTGCATATGCTCCCATAGCTCTTAAGAGGCAGATAAACTTCTCCCCATCATCCTGTCCCGGGAATACAACAGTTTGGAAAGGCATGTTTAATGTATAAAATACCAAGGAGTTCTCAGTAGAAACCTTTGGCTTCTGGAAAAGAAGATCTTCGATCCTAAATGGAACCATGTAGGATGGGAGATCACAACGCAACATTACCTGCCACAGAAATATAACCCATTAAACTCATAAAGCAATGGGGACCAAATTTTATCAGCTTCAACTGTACAAGCAGGCAGAAGATGTTGAACCAATGTTTTCTTCTCTTTTCTTTCCATTTTTTGGAAAACTAGGGAGATAATGTCATTTTAGAAAATTAAGTACAAAAAATCTCGGAGGAAATTAGCAACTGACCGAAGGATTTTTTTTTTTTTTTTTTTGGGAATAGGAATGTCACTCGAAATTCTTTACCATCAGAAATTATTCAGGACATCAACAGGACAGCACCCTTGCAGCAATAATCCTCTCATCACCTTGAAAGTAGATAAAACAGTCAACACCCCATCTACATATGGGCTTTTTTGCCCAGAGAGTAATATCACTATGCTGCAACTAAAGAACCCAAAGCACTCCCAGAACTTGCCCTTTCGCACTAGGATTTAAAACATCTTTGGACCCTGGCCAATCTTCACTGCTGCAAAGAATACCCAAAATGGAATTCTCAGACAAAAAATCCACTCAACCAATTTGTGCTCTCTCTGAAACTCCTTTCGCTAAAGAACAAATGAAAAACAAATGGTTGCAGTCCTCTGCCAAAACCAAAGGGTACAAGATGAATCCTCTATAAGAAAAAGCTTCTACTTGTATATCTTGGTCATGATCCTTCCCCTTCTAAGCAATTGGACAAAAATCTTAACCTTTAAAGGTTATCTGGCCTTCCAAATAAGCCAGCAATGCCCCACCATATTTATATCCTCAATCTCCATGTCGGTATGCAATTGATAGTAGACAGCTTTGACCAAAGTCTTGGTTGACTGCAGCTCCACGTGGATTCCAGGTCACAATGTCCTCTTGGCAATCATAAAAACTACGATAACTAGGAAATGACAACCAGATTCCAGAATAAAATCTTCTCATTTAGTAGCTGTTAGAGAATTAGGAAAGAGACATTTTAGGACTAGCTAAGTTAGGCAAAATTGTTTTGTTTTCTCTTTTTAATTTGATTGAGTTCGAGCAGGATATGTGGGACAGAAGAAGCTCTTCATACTCATATAGGGATTCCTGATGCCAAGGTAGTGGACTTTGCTAAATGGGATCAGGATATTTAGTGATGAATTGGATAATGAATAGCATCGAGCCACATATACCGAAAAATATGCTCTAAAAGAAGGCTGCCAAGGAGATATTTGGCTAAAAAAATTCTCTCAAAAATTACAGCAAACTCAACTTGAAGGCATTTATTGTAGCATCTCATCCACTGTCCAAGGGGAGAGGTTCCTCGTGGAATACTACACTTTGATGGAGTTTCTTTATGAACTTAATGGTTTTTAGCCTCTTCTTGTGACACTCAAACATGACAATGCAATACTTGACAAATGTGTCAATTCTTAGATAGTCAGTGCCCCAGTTATCAATCAGCAAAGGATTAGATACTGGCTTTCGATGACATTCTTGACTTGGAGACTGTCTACGGGCTGCTCCAGAAGATTCAGGTGGATTCTATTATTATTACTCTGCTTGTTACTGCACCCTCTCCTGCTCAGGAGACATCTGCATTTGCTATCGCTAGTAGCCATGGAGGCAAGAGTGAAGGACATGGTCGAGGACGTGTACAAGTATATCAGCCATGTGTCCATTGGAAGTGCACCAATTATTCTTCTGACAAATACTAAGAGAAATTTGGCAAGCCTACTTTGGTAAGCTCCACTGTTATCCAAGGTACTGAGTCAGCAGCCCCTTTGAATTCATCCATACAGCCCTATCAAATACAGTTGATCGCTAATGACTATGCTTGCCTAGTGTAAGTGCTTAGATATTCTTGTACGCCTACATCTAACACCAAACTCCCAGGCTATTTCTACTTATTATGCTGAGGTTGCATATACTACTGCAAATCTAGCTTGATCTCATCCTCTAACTGGGTGGTTGATCTAGGTGCATCCAACCACCTCACTAGTAAGAGTGGTTGTCTTACATCATCTCATTGGAATTATCTTGATCAGGCTGGCTAATGGCTCTTATTCTCCTATTATTACTGTTGGAAATTGAAACTATGGATTTCAACAATAGATTGAAGTTATCTAATGTTTCTCTTAGGTTTCCACTAAGCCTGTTATCTATGAGTAAATGGTGCAAGGAACTTAAGTGACATATAATATTTGATGAGCATTACATTTATTTTCAGGACATCCGGACAAAACCATATGGATGGTAGAGGGATTGAGAAGGATAGGCTGTACTATGCCAACTTCCTACCATTTTTGTTGTAGCTTCAATCTCTTCTAATCTACAGCTTTCGCATCATCGTCTTAGTCACGCCTCAGCTTCAAAAATGGGTCAAATGTTCCCAAAATCATCCACTACAAGCTCTTGTGAATGCAAGGCCCATCCGTTGGGAAAGATCATCTTATGTCTATTCCTACTCACAAAGTCAACCAAAGTCCACCCTTTGAGTTGGTTCACTATGATGTTTTGAGTCCACATCATGTCCAAAGTGGGTCTAGTTTTGTTATTTTATCGTCTTGTTGATGATTTCAGTCAGTTATCTTTGGCTTTCTAACGAAGGATTGGTGAGAGATTGGAATCGTAATAAGAAAATTTTTCAAAGAAATTTAGACCTTTATTCTACTACCACCAAAATTTTCCACAATGGCAATGCTCTCAAATTTATACAAGTAAACCTTTGGAATTTTTTTTATTGAGAATGGTATGACACATCATGTCTCTTGTGCCTATATCTCTTAGCAAAATGATGTTGCTAAGAGGAATTTACGACATATTCTTGATGATTCTCATACTCTTATTATTGCTATGAAGGTTCCCAATAAGGTTTTAAGTGCTGATATCGACGTCGTATTGATAAATTTTCGAGTGTGCGTATTTGAGGCATGCTGAGGGCACACCATGGAAATGCTTATGTATTGACGTCGGGTTATCGATGCCCCAAAAATTCTTCATATCGAGGGCACATTGACATATGCCGATAAATTCACTTAAATGATTAAAATTGCAAGCATATCACAAATTATTAGCTTAAATTACTAATTTCATTTATGATTAAAATTGCAAGTAGATCACAAATTACCAGCTTAAATTACTAATTTCCTTTACATGTAGTAACTTAATTTATATGTACATGTACTACTACTAGTACTAAGTTACTAAGTTACTAACTACTAACTTACTAAGTACTAACTACTAAGGATTAACTACTAAGTACCAACTACCAAGTCTTAACTCCTAAGGACCTAAACTACTAACTTCATTTTTAATTTACATTACAAATTACATCTAAGTTACATTTAATTTCATTTTTTTATTTTTCATGTACAAAATATAAATTAATTTTACACTATAAAATATAAATTACATAAATAAATACCTAAATAAATCTAATATGTCTATGCATTTAATACATACTTAAATACATACCTAAATATATCTATACATCTAGTAATACATCTATACATAACAAAAATACATACAATAGAGGAAGAAAAGATGACAACATACCTTCCCTAGATAAACTCAAGAAGCAAATAGAGTTAGAGATCTAGAGATTCGAATAGAGATCCAAATGGACTACAACTTGGAGATTTGGGTTTGGAGCGAGAGGAAGTGGTAGCAACTAGCAGTGACTACAGCAACAAGTAGCAGCAACAGCAGTAGGAAGCACTTTAGACTTCAGAGACTAGTAGCGTAGAGAGCATTTGTCGAAATGGGGATGCATATCACTACTGTGTTGATAAATATCGACGAAGCGATGTGCAATTTATGAAGATGACCCTCGATATGGGTTAATATTATTGGCATAGCATTGACACATGGCGATATTTCACTAATACACCTGGGTCTCAACACATTATGTGTCGATATGATGATTCCCCAAAAAGATCAATATTGGCGACATGTGATTCTTATTTAAAATGTTGGTTACCAAGTATTTCTGGGGGATGTCGTTCTTAGGGTTCTTTCATCTATTCTTCATAGGGAAACACCCTTTTGGCTTCTACAACCTACTTCAAATTTGTTTCATTTACAACATCAGATTTTCAAGTGCACTTATTATTCATTTGTTTAGGTTACCTAACAAACTTTCTCCGAGGGCTTCCTTAGGTACTCTCGCACTCAAAAGGGGATCAATGCTATGATCGTATAAGGCCTAGGTATTGTGTTAGTCCATATGTAACTTTCTTTGAGAAGACTCATTTCTTTAAAGGGGGCAATATTGAGTTGGAGTCACCTTTTTTCATGACTACAAGCATCACCAAAAAAATTTTGCAGGCCTTCCACTTCCTTCTTTGCAGGTTGATATTCCTTATGACAGCCCATCTAAATCAAGCCCAAATGCTCCAACCACTTAGACAAGGCTTACTTACCTATTGCATTATGGAAGGGAGTAAGAACCTACACACTTCATCCTATGTTTCTTTACACTTTTATTGATGAACTTAGTCCTCCACTAAGATTGTTTGCTTTAGCTCTACTGAGTACTATACTCCTTAGAAGCTACTTAGAGGTAGCACATGATCTAGGTTGGAAGAGGGCAACAAATGAAGAGATCAATGCCCTCATCACTAGGGGTACTTGGGAGTTGACTAATCTCCCTACAAGTGCTACTATGGTGGATTGTAGATGGGTTTATATAGTTAACAATAATCCAAATGGGTTAAAGGCCAAAACATAGAGGCCCATTCCCATGGGGGGTTTCCCATTATGGTTATGACTGATGCTAAGCTCTCCTCGAGAGTGCTTGAGTGGCAATCAATAGTGATTAGCTCCGGTGGCATTAGTCCGCAGGGAGAAAAAGGTGGTCACTACCTCAATGTTGAAGGTGGAAAGGATGTGAAAGCCCTCGAGGGGGGCAAAACTACAAACAAGTGGACCTGGATTCATTTTCAAATCCAAATCAAGTATCCCTACCCATCCTCCAATTGTTTTTCGTTGTTAGGGAGATTTTTTGGTCATCCAAATGGGGAGTCCAATCCACTTAAGTTTGGACCCAAGTTCCGTGGCTCTAATAGTGGTTGGGAAAATCCTTAACTAGGTGTTGGGGGCATGATCAGCCTTCAATGAAGATTATGGGTTGTAGTGAGGCAAGCCAATTGGATAATGCTCTGGGGTCCATGGACCTGACCTGGGTGGAATAAGCGGGAAAGCGTATCGCGCCGAACCTTGAATTAGGCAAATCTGATGCTTCTGATCAAGGTGGCGACTGATTTGTAGACATAGGTCACTAGTCAAGGTTGAATGATGCTCCTTCCTCGAGGTTGACTACTGGTGAGAGGCGAATGGACATGTAGTTGCCATGCTAGGCATTTGTACATCAGAATGGAAACCAATGATCAAATTCAAGCCATGGCTAGTCTATAAGGGGTAGCATCTCCTAGTTTATGCAAAACCAAAAGAGGAGGTTTGGCCGTTGCAGACCTTCGTGGATCCAATTATAGACCTTGAACTTTATGTCCAGTGACAAGGGCTAAATTCACTTGGAGAAATTTAGTGAGGACAAGATCAATGATCGATCTATTTCTTTGCTTCGTAGAGCTTATGAAATGTTATCAGTTGGCGAAGGTCTCCAAGAGGCCACAACCTTTTTCAAATCATACTCCATTGGTTTAGAATTCAAATGAGGAAATGACCCACACTACTTTAAGTTTGATAAATCTTGACTAATGAAGCCAAGATTCAAGGCTTTTGCTAAGGAGAAATGGGGAGAAGTCTAGCTAGCCTCCTCTACCACATGCACTCTGGCCACCAAGAGACAACACCAGCTATGGCTTGAGTTGATTTCTTACAAGGAGCTTCAGGAGAGAAGGGAGTTAGGGAGGATGCCCTTACTAGTGTATCTACTTTAGATAGAATTGAAGACTCCATAACTCACCACGAAGAAGGAAGAAGAAAGATGTTAGCTCCAACACATTGTTCAACAAGATCTCAAACAAGTTGATTGGTGCTAGTGCTCAAGGCAATTGTGGTTGGAATAAGGAGATACTAATACCCGATTCTTCCACCTTGCAACAAGTTTGAGAAGGGGGTCCAACGTGATTAATTCAATAATAATTGGTGAGGTCACTATTGGAAGGCAGCAGGTTGCACAGGCGTTGAGGACACACTTCTAAGATGTTACAAAGAAAAGAGGACTGGGTAGCTAGGAATGGTCTAATAGTGGAGTCGCTGTCATGGATGAAGCATCCTTGAGTACTCTTGTTTAGGATTTTTCTGAAGAGGGGGCATTTATAGTAGTTAGAGGTCTAAAGGCTAAAGGATCTCCAAGGCTAGATGGAGTATAGGTCATGTTCTATAAGAAATTTTGGGATGTAGTAAAAGATGATCTAATGGCAATGATCGTTGATTTCACTACGGGCAACTTTGGTTTTGAAACATTAAACAAATGTTACATGTTTCTATTAACAAAGAAGTTTCACCAAAAAGGATAGAGGACTATCTCTCGATTGCACTCTAAAGAACAACATACCTCATTCTATCCAAGGCGTTGGCTAATAGACTATGGGAGGTCTTTTCCCTATTGGTTGGGCCAATTTAGTCGCCCCCCATATGTGGCAGGTCCTTGCAATAATCCTTCATTATGGCAAAAGAAATGGTTGCAAGCTAAGCTTGCAGGAGGAGCAATAAGAAACTAAGAAAGGCTCTTTGTGGGAAGTGGATTTCAAAAAGGCTTATGACACAATATCTTGGTCCTATCTATGGCAAGCTTTAACACGTAAACGGTTCCCAAATACTTGGATCACTTGGATGAAAAGGTGTATCACGACTAACTCCTTTGTTCTAGTGAATGGTGGGCCTGTAGGAGGCTAGGTCCAACCACAAAGGGGTGTCAAATAGGTATGACCCCTTACCCCTCTTATATTCATCATTGTTATGAATACTTTCATTGCCGTTGATGACTTTCAAGGCCTATTCTAGAGGCCCTATCTCTGGCTTCTCTTTGAATGGAGATGGTTCTTTAGTGACACCAATATTATTGTATGCAGACAATATGCTATTCTTTATTGAAGGGGGGAATTCGGAAGTGAAACATCTAAGTGCCTTAGGATTTTTAGGCACTATCTGGTTTAGAGGTTTTTCATTCCCTTTCGAATGACAAACGATGAAATCCTTTTTGTTTCAAATAGTCTGTGTATTATTGTGAGAGGTTGCCCCTGGTTTATTTAAGATTGCACCTGAAAGGGAACTGTTGAGAGATAGTGTTGTAGTTGTACATTTAGTACCTCATAGTAGAATGAAGTGTAGTGTGTGCGCGAGCCTATAAATAGGCTATTGTACCCCCATTTGTTTCTTAAGAAAAATAGAATAATCTCGCCCTACGGAGCCTTCTCCCATGGTTTTTTTCCCACTCTTCGTGAGTAGGGTTTCCACGTAAACCCAAACTTTTCTTATCATTTATGTTTTAATATCATGTTATGCTCCGCTTATTTATATTATTTAACATGGCATCAAAGCAATTAGTTCTTGGGTTATTATTTTCTTTAGATTTCTATTTCATTATCTATTATTCTTGGAGTTCTTTGTTGAGAGGAGACGATGGTAGAAATCGAGATAAGGAAGATCCAGAGCGAAGGGAGGTGATCTCGAGCTCCAAATCGAGAGGAGGCGAGGACTTTGGTGGAGTCCAAGGCTTATCGCCTGTTCTGGTGCCCTCAAGGAATAAGGCAAGGCTGGTGGACGCTACATCCCCAAAGGGCATTGTGAAGGTGGCGAAGGTCGACGACGAAGGGCGGAAGAAGGTGCCGCCTTTGGTGCCACTGTTGAGCGATCCGATGATCCTGCAAAGGTGCGACGCACTGCTTATGCAGTTGACGCCCAAAGGAGGTGCTCCCAAGCCGAACGATGTAGGGCTGGCAGTGCCTTAGGAAGGAGAGTGATGGCAAGGTCGAGCGAGAGGAGCTCAACACCAACAATGAGATGATCACGACGCGAGGTTCACACTGATGATCATCACGTCAAGTGCTTCTTCACCATCGCGATGGGAGATCGTGGTCAGAGGTCACGACGATGTTGGATTTGGATTTGCAACCTTAAAAAAGGGGGGGTTTTGCAAGTCAGCTACCGCCGCCTAGGGGTGCTACACTGTCCTAGCCCCACCAATGTTGCCTCTTGCGCCCCCTTACACCGCCAGTAGGTCAGCCACCGCCGTCTGGAGGTGCTACTCCTCCTGTTGGTCAGCCACTGACTGTCCTCTCTTCACCTCAAGCCTGATCTACGCAGGTTCTCTCTGCAAGACTGGTAAGGGTGTCTTTGACATCGTCCTCTCTTCACTTGGTCCTCTTGTAGGGCTCTTAAAGGGAGAGGCAACTCTCTTTTGACCAGTGCAATCTTAAGGAGAGTTGCTACGCCATTCATGCCGCTCCATGATCTAAATATACTGCAGATCATCTTTATGTGATTTTTCAGATCTGAAATTTGTTGTTTGAGGCTCCATTGAGCATGTTGGTCATTGGGTTGTTGTGCCATGGCATCTTCCAGTCGTTCGAGGTTACATCGGACTATTCAGTGGACACCGGGAGTTACAGGAGTCCTTTCTTTGGCTTGGTGGTCAAGCTAGATGAGACAAACTATCCTCAATGGTCCCAAATGTTTTTGATGACCGTTCGAGGACATGGCAAGGAGAAAATTTTGAACAACCAGAGCCAACAGACAAGATAGGAGTCAATGCCTCATGGGGCAGAGACAACACTATGGTATGTGCCAGGATAATGAATTCAGTTATTCCCAGGATAGGGGATGAGATTATGTATTATTTGATTGCCAAGTAGATGTGGGAGTCTCTTGCTGAGATATTCTCAGGAGAACTCAGCACGTGTATTTGAGATCTACAATGAATTATTTAAACTTAGGCAGGAAGGTCGATCATTGGCTTAGTATTACTCACATATAAAGGGTTTATCGGAGAGGCACAACTCTTATAGACCAGGGTGTACTTGCTCTTCTTGGCGTGAGTTCAAGAAGGAGCTTGTTGTCTCACTTTTCCTCTCTTGTCTCGATCCTAGTTTCGCTAAATCACGAGATCAGACCTTATCTGAGCTTCCTTCCTAGGAGGAGATCTATAGTAGATTGAGTTGGATTGCAATTCTCATTACTCCCATGGAGACTACAGGCCAAACCATTGCCTTGGTCGTGAGTGAGGAGGCCCTACTAGTTGTGGTCGCAACTTTGGAGGTCGCTTACGTTCACCATGCACCTATTGTGGTCGTTTAGGTCATTCTAAAGCTACGTGTTGGCAAAAGCACTAGAAGCCAGTGACTGCACACCAGGCTATTGACGGAGATGGCTCTGCTGATACTGTTTCGAGAGTTGAATTTGATGAGTTATTACAGAAGTTTAACCAGCTTCCCTAGACTACTACACCCCCAGAGACGGCTGCTTCAACCTCTACTTCAAGTATAGAAGTTGTTTGTTCTACTTCTACATATAGTCCTCGTGGTTGGCTTGTGGATTTTGGTGCTTCTAGACATTTGTGTGGTGATCATGGTGAATTCTCAGAATTAAAACCTGCTCCCCCAGGCAGGACAATACAGATAGCTGATAGTAGGTTATCCGAGGTTACTAGAAAGGAGGAGGTGTCCCTTTCTTCTAGTTTGAATTTGCCAAATGTATTATATGTACCTAATTTTCCACCCAATCTTCTTTTAATTAGTAGAATTACGCGTGGGCTAAATTGTAAGACTATTTTTATGCTTAATCTTGTGTCTTGCAGGACCGTCTCATAGGTAAGACAATTGGTGGAGGACGTGAATGAGGGGTTTATTGCTTGAGTTGCTCACATATTATTGCTACTACTGTCAGTTAGGGGGAGGTAGCCTTTGCTTCTGGTTCTCCAACTTAATAGCACCGTTGTCTTGGCCATCTTCCTTTGGAGTCACTTAAGCGTATTCTACCCCACATACCTGGCAATACCACCATCACTTGTGATGCTTGTCAACTTGGCAAGCACCACCGTGCCAACTTTCCTGCTTCTCGTCACTCTAGGTCTTCACATGTTTTTGATTTAATTCATATAGATGTATGGGACTAAGTCGTATTCTAGATAGACTTGGTCGTTTCTTTTTTTATTCTAGTTGATTTTTCTAGAGTTACCCAGTTATTTCTCTTAACGAATAAATCTGATAGGAATATTATTGAAAATTTTGTTGCTGAAATAAAAACCTAATTTTATGTTACTATTAAAATGTCACTCTGATAATGCTTTGAAATTTGTTACTACTCGCCTTCGTCAATTTTTTTCTTCTCATGGTATCATTCATCAAACCACCTGTGTTCACACCTCTCAGCAAAATGGTATTGCTAAGAGAAAACATAGGTATCTTCTTGATGTGGCACACACTTTATTGATACACCACTCTATGCCTGCTTTGTACTGGGGGGATGCTATTCTTATAGCTTGTTTTCTTATAAACAGGATGCCCAATGCTGTTCTTCATAAGTAGATTCATGTGCAGCTTTTGTATCCTAGTAGCCCATTGTTTTTTGTGATTCCAAGAATTTTTGGGTTCGTTGCCTTTGTCCACATTCAGGGTATAGGATAGGATAAACTAGGGTTGTCAAGTGTGTTTTCTTTGGGTATTCATGAACTCAAAAGGGGTATAGGTGCTTTGATTCTCATAACTCACGTCATTATGTTAGTGTCGATGTTACCTTTCATGAGGTCATCCCTTTCTTTTCTATATCTGGGAGTGAGCTCTCTCTTAGTGCTGATAATGTACCCATGCCCATTCCTCTTATTTCGTTTGGTGCTATATCTGATAATTCTACTAGTCCAAAAAATAATGAGCGTATAATTACTTATCAACGAACTCATACTACCTTTCAGGTGCCCCCTTCTTCACCGAAACTAGTCTCCCAACCTCAGGTGAGCTCAGGTTCTCTTGATACTGACAGTTGTGTCTAGTGGTGGTTCTATAGGTCCTGTGGATCTAGCTCCTACTTTAGAGCCTTTGCAGGAGGCTTTACCAGATGATATTGACCTTTTGATTATAGTACGAAAGGCACCTCACCACTGTCCCAGATATACTTATACAGGAGTAGTGCCCACAGGCAATATGGGAGTTGCTTTTAGGAAGTTCTGTCCAGTGTTGTCAAGGCGCTCGCCTAGGTGCTCCTAGGTGTCAGGTTATGGCGAGGTGAGGCCTTAGCGCCTTGACAAGGCTCGCATCGCCTGATTTGCTTGAGGTGCTACCTAAGCGAATGCTTAGGCCAAGGCGCCTAGCACCCCAGGCGAGCTCCTGAACCAAGTTTGCTGGTTTTCCATTTTTTTAAATACTTTTAAAGGTTTTAATTTTTTTTCACCTAACTATTGGGTAATATCTTAGTTAAACACACACCTATGCGTATGTATATGCACGTCTGTGTGTGTGTGCGCGCGCGCACTTATACACACACACACATTTTGTATGTGTATTTATGTATGTGCATATCAACTTATACATACAAATATATATATGTACATACACATGCATGCATGTGCATTACGTAAAAATATAATGTGTACATTTACATGTGTATATGTAAATGTACGAAATTGCATGCACATTTATGATATGTATCAATGTGCATATGTATGTGCATTACGCTTGTCTGTCTAATCACTTATATATCTTGTATATTATATATATGCAATCATAACATACCATATTTTGGTTATTGTGTATATGGTTGCATGTGTGTGTGTGTGTGTATTAGTGTCTCATTTTTCTCAGGTGAGCACCTAAGCAAGCGCCTAGCGCTTCGGGCATTTTGGACCCCCCTCGCCTTTTAACGCCTCTCGCCTTTAATAGCCTTGGTTCTGTCATGCCCTTTCTATTGTAGAGATTCCTTCTAGTCATCAGCAGACCATGCTTGATCTAAAGTAACACCAAGCCATGGAAGATGAGATGGCTACTTTGCAATCTCGTGGGACCTGGGAGCTTACTTCACTGCCTGAGGGAACTACTATTGTTGGGTGTCGATGGGTGTTTGCCCTGAAGTACAATCTAGATGGATCGGTTGCCAGATACAAGGCCCGCTTAGTGGCAAAAGGGTTTACTCAGACATAAAGAGTAGACTTCTTGGACACAATTTCTCCTGTAGCTTGCTTGTCTACTGTGCGCATACTTATTGCAATGGCAGTACATTTTGATTAGCAGCTTCACCAGCTGGATGTTAAAAATGCCTTCCTGTATGGTGATTTACAGGAAGTATATATGCAGTAGCCACCAGGCTATGAGAAGCAAGGGAAGTGTGTGTGCCGTTTGAGGAAGGTCATTTATGGACTTAAGCAGAGCCCCCGTGCCTGGTTTCAGAAGTTCTCAGGTTGTTGAGGTTGATGGATTTCAGAGGTTATCTGCAGATCACTCTATTTGTCAACAAAATGGAAAAAGGCATGGTAATCATTCTTATATATGTGGATGATCTTATTGTTACAGGAGATGATATTGATGGGATTAGGCACACTAAGACACCCCTAGTAGAACTTTTTTTTTGAGAGAGAAAAAGTGGAAGATTACCTGGCAGAACAATTTGTGATGAAAGACTTGGGTCCTTTAAGGTACCTTTTGGGGATATAATTAATACGTAGCTAGAGATGTGTTGTTCTATCTCAGAGAAAGTATGCTCTTAATATTCTATAGGAGGCTAGTATGCTTGGAGCGAAGCCACTTAATATTCCCATGGTTCCGAAGGCTTACTTGTTTGATCCTAAGTCACCACTTGTTGACAGTAGACAATATAGACAGTTAGTGGGCAAGTTGTATCTTAAGATTACCAGGCCTAATCTTTCATTTGCAGTTGGTAAGTTGAGTCAGTTTATGGCCAAGCCTAGTAGGTAGCACTGGGAGGCTACAATGATGGTCTTGCGGTATGTCAAGAAGGCTTCAGGACAGGATCTTTTATTTACTAGAGGGACTTCTATGTCAGTTGTTGCCTATTCTGATGTAGATTATGCGGGTTGCTTCACAGATAGGAAGTCCACTAAAAGATTTTGCACATTTGTAGCTGGCAATCTTGTACCTTGGAAGAACAAAAAGCAGGCTATGTTGTTTCTCGATCTAGTGCAAAATCTGAATATAGAGTCATGGCACAGACAACTACAGAACTCATGTAGGTGAAGTCCCTTGCTGATTTGCACGTTCATATTAATGGTACTATGAAGATGAGTTGTGATAATGTGGCTGCTGCTTATATTGCTAACAATCCAATGTTCTATGAGCGTAATAAACATGTGGAAATGAATTGTCATTACAAGTACGATCTTATCCAAAAAGGCTATTTACACACAACTCCCATCACCATTGACGATTAGATGGCAGACATTTTCACGAAGCCTCTCAATCATTTAGCTTCTGATTCTTGTTCCAAGCCGAGCATAATTGATATCTATGCTCCAGCTTGAGGGAGAGTGTTGAAAGGCTTGAGTTATGTAAGGGTATACTTGTCATTTGTTTATTTTTATGAGGAGTTATGTTGTAATTTTTCTCTGCCTCACTATCTAAAAAAGAGAGGTAGGATTTCTCCGAAAAAAATAGACTAGTCATTTTTCTGATTTAGAATGAAGAAACATGAAAAAGAGGCAACTCTCAACATTGCCCCTCAAACTAGAGCATAGAAGTCTATCATGCTTCCAGGTTCAAAAAGTCAATATACATTCGATTGATTGGGTTACCGCATAGAGTATGTGATATGCAAGCTAGTATCTAGACGAGTATGCAATTTTACATTTTTTATTCAAAAAATCCAAAATAATTAGTCTGCTAAAATTTGTATTATACATCCTAATGAAAAATCAAAGCTACAAACATAAAACTACCTAAGTGGTATAACACAAAGACGTAGTTATCCTTAAGTACTATATGCTACTAAGAATATGAACATAACATCTTAAAAAATTGGCCTATTTAAAAATTAGGTGGCCTTCATATTGGGTCTATTTGAAAATTGGCCTTATACTTGACTGAGTATATTTGTAGTCAAATCAAGTAGTTGATTTGAACCAAGTATTGGATTGCCTCATGATATGCGATTCGAGAGAGAGACTGCCTACGCATATGTAGCCTAGGCAACCAATTTCATGAACAATGTCATGCTTAGCTTGGAACAACATCTATCAAATACAGGCTTGGGAAGTGCTTTGGTAAATATATCTATTATTTGAACTTAAGAAGCAATATGGGAGCTTCAAATAAGCCCCTTCAAATAAGATCTCATGTGATAGCAGTCCAACCTTAACATGCTTTGTCATTTCATGGAACATAGGATTAGTAACAATATAGGTAGTAGCATTGTTGTCACAGTGAATCTCCATGGAAAAACTAATGAGAATATGTAGATTCGTAGCATAGATCGTATCCACATTATCTATACAGTAGTCTGAGAGATGGCATGATACTTGGACTTGACACACAATCTAGACACAACTCCCTACTTCTTGCTCTTCCAAGTCACCAGATTCTCGACAACATACTGCAAAAACCTGTCGTAGACTTCCTATCATCAAGACATCTTGCATAGTCCGCATCTCTGAAGGCAACAATGTCAAGACAGATGCTTTTTGTGAATAAGAGGCCTTTCCTTGGCACCAGTGACGACTTTAAGTACCTGAGTATCATCATAATTGCATCCCAATATACCTTGGTTGGCTTGTGCATAAACTAACTTAGCTTCCCAATTACCAATAAGATGTCTAGATGCATTATGAACAAATATAGAAGCTTCCCCACTAAAGTCTTATACTAATAGGCATCAACAAGTATTGCATTCTCATCATAAAGATAACTTTTGGATCCATAAGGATATGTGCTACTTCCTCCCCCGGCACACCGGTCTCTTGTAAGAGATCAATGGCATACTTTCTCTAGGATTAACACTCACCCCATTTCCTTCAGGCAACTTCAACCCAATAAATAGAGAGAACCTATGTATGTTCCTTTTTGAGTTAATGCAATATTTTCCTAACAACAACAATAACTCCCTCTTTCTCCTCTCTTCATCCATTGCCGGCCGCCCTCTCTTTTCTCACTGTTCATTGTGCACCACCACTAATTGCAGCAGCCTGCTACTACTTGTTTCTTCCATGTGGAAGAGCCTCCAAGCCACACTAGCGCCTAAATCTTCACACTCAGCATAACCTTCCTTGCACTGTGTGAGAGACAATCTAAACCTGTTCTTCCACAACTATGATCACTACCTCTCAAAGGAGTACCACGATGTCGACAATGTGTAACTAATATGGCGGAATTCCGAGAATGCAAGACATTAGTAACAAGAGTAACTGCAAGCTCATTCATACAATTATGTGCATCCTTTTAACCGAGCAAGTCCAGCAAGACATACATCTATGATCAAGCTCAAGGTACATTGGTCCTAAGAAAGAAAATGCCCTAACATTATCTCAACATAACATGTTTTCAGAGTGGCATGTGTACACACTGACCTATATGCATTCAACTTGAAAGCAACCTTGAGAGGCAAATAGCAATGAGAGACTTGCATTCCTACTTGAGATGAGCAACTATGTGATAGATCAAAATCCAACTGGAGATCTCCTAGTTGACTGTAGATTCTCCCGCATTTCCTTGGTCCTCTTTTGGTACATGATCCCATCTCTTATCCAAGAGAAGATGGGGATCTCTTATCCAAGAGAAGATGCTCATGATCCACGTACAGACCAACAAATTGTCCTTCCTCCAAATGATATATCTGTCCACCTTCTCTCTCAGCTTTGATTCAAGCAAAACATGCTCCTTGTCATAACCTTCCACCATCATCATAAACATTCGCAACCTGCGAAAATAGTTGGTATCATCCAAATTGACATTTGGTCTAAATAAGAGGTTTATGTAAACTCCTGACCCAACCAAAGGGCTCGATGTCTGTGAAAAACTGGATATATGAGAGGACTCAAAGGTTGGCATATCCTACCTGCAATGAGAGTCTCATTATAAACAACAGACCATTAAGAAAGTACTCAGAGCATCATACGCTAGGGCTTGCAATGGGTATGCACAAGACGTATTCTACCATTGCAATGGGCTTGTAATGGGTGCCTTGCTATGCCTAGCAGCATGGAACGATACAAGAGGCACTTGGACACACAAAGTGGCAACCTGAGATACTTGGCGGTGTGCCTCTCGGTGAGATTTTCTAGCAGTGCATGAGCAGAAAAAAATTGGATGGTGATTCTCATGAGGATTTTTTGGTGGAGAAGAGAAGGATGGATCAAGAAGAGCAGCGGGCTTTGGTGTAGGACCACCACCCTCATGCCAAGTAAGAGAAATAAGCAACTTGATTGGAGAAACCATATCCACAGTATATAGAGGATCAGAGGAAAATGTAAATGGAAATGCTTAGGCAAATAATAAATATGAAAAAGCAATGAAAAACTCTTGTCAAAACTGTTAAACTGGAGGCACAAGAAAGTAGGCCAAAGGGCATTTACCAAGTCCTTGCTTAAACGAGCCTGATCAGCCTGTTCTCTCAAGGCCTGAATCAAAAAATAATAATAATAAGATTACATCCAGTCCATCAAGGAAAGAAATAGCAAAAGATTATTATTCTCAGTTTAGACTGAGAGCTACAACACAGTGCGGTCATAAGCAACTACAAGTAGTTGAACTATAAGTTATGCTGATAATCAAATTGAAGTTGTAAGCTAAAGAACCTCTCTGATGCGTTCACTGCCTACTTGGTCAACACAGTGCAGCAAGTTCTCCAAGGTACCTAGAACAAATTGCCAAATCAGCAGAAGATTGCCAAGAGAAAAGGCTTTTCTCTATTCCACAAAACTTAGATTCTTATGAACAATATTCTTGTTTACACTAAAATCTTTTTTCCAAAAAGGACAGGTTAACATTTACGATAACAAAAATAAGGTCAATCTAAACAAAAGAAACAATCATTTAAACAAATTAAAATCCACAATTCTGGTTTTGTTTGCTTAGTAGAATTAATTTTTGAGAGAGAATGCAAAAAGACATCCTTTGTGGGAGGGTAGAGAAAAAAAAAGAGAGAAGAAATAACATAGACCACTTGAATTCTATCTGCTACAATGAAAGAAAACGCTTCCGACCTTTCTTTATAATTTGTTTGTGAAGAAAAAACTATTCAACCCAAAATCAAAGAGAGCTTATCAAAGATATCCACTTATGGCTACAAGAAGGTACCAAAAAAGGGTTGACCAGAAAGAAATAAGGTTGGATGTGACTGCTTTGCTTTGGGTGCACTAGGGGAGAGGAGAGCAGAGGAGCAAAGGTCAACAAAAGAAAAGAACAACTTATCCAACTTGTTGGGGATGCAGCAGGCCACATGGCAGGATCTGAGGTCCACAGGGGGCCGGCGGTTTAGGTTCCCAAGAACCAAACTTAGGTGCACCAAAATTGGTGGTTTCCTATTTTTAGTAAAACTGTTTTAGGAATAAAAGTTATGAGATTTGTTTTTGTTGAGAGATAAGATCTTTCCATATGAGAGAAGATCTTATCTCTATAAGAAATAGGATTATTTGTTACTATTTTTAGGAGATATGTTCTCTATTTAAATAGAGAGCCTTCCCAACTATTTTCTCTTGAGTAATATAATAATATTTCCATCAACACAAGTGCTCCTCTCCTTTCTCTCTTCTTCTTCAACACTTGGCCCTCCCTGCAGATGCCCAGATCAGACATCTGACGTCCAACCTGGACGTCTTAACTCAGCAGCAACAGGCTGTTGCTTCTGCCGGTGTCACCTCTCCCTGTCCACACATGGATAGTCCCCTGTTTGGACTAATTTTCCCGCGCACTTGGAGTCTCCATGCTCCAATATTTTATCAAATCCTGACACAACTATTCCAACAAATAAATAATTTTAAGCGGGACACTTCTTAGAAGATACCCTCCATTCAAGTAGAATAATGCCTCAGAGCCAGTTTGCTTGGGGTACTTGAAAACACAATTTTCATTTGTAGAGACCTTTCATTTAGATTAGATTGTGCAAGTGAAGAATAAACTTAAGTAAACATGCATCAAACAAAATTCAACCCATAGAATCTAAACAAGAGCCAGAGAGTGAAAGTAAATAAACATTGTCGCATAAAGATCTTTCGCAAAAAATACTCCTAGGAGGTTGACTATTAGAAACAAACCAAATAAAAACAAGTACTCCACATTTTATGGAGTCATAAACATGGTTCCTTGCCACCATTTGCGCACTTGCTCCAACAACAATAGGGCATTTTCCCACACTAACTACTCGCATCTCCTAACTAAAGCATTAATCGGCCTTCTCTGCACATGTCCAAACCACCTTAGACATGTCTCTCTCATTTTATCCTCTATTGGTGCCACCCCAACGTTTCCTTGATAACCTCATTAAGGATGCAGTACTTCCATGTTTGACCACTTGCTCCAAATAAACAAAATCACACTCAATAGTTAATTTCCAACATAGTTCAGTTGTCTTAGACCTCTATTATGTGATTCATCATCCAAATTCTTACAACTCATAGGCACATCATCTTGCTAGCTTAAAATGTCCAAACAGCATTAGATGCAGCCCTACCAATTTTCCTTGTACTGGTGTCTAACATACTTTATCGCTAGCAGTTTATGTATCTAAGCTTTCCTTGTGTAACAACACATTGACAACCATATGGAACACCACATCTTCTTCTCTATCACAGCCAAATTTAACCAAACATTAACTCTTTTTCATGAACCCAAGCCGGTATTTACAATTCCTAATGGTTTTTGTTGAGTTGAATTCTGGTAAAAAAATCTTGGGTTTATGCTTCTATTTTGTACTCATTCCCCACCTTTTTGTTCTGTCTTATCGAAGAAAACACTAGCTGCTGATAGGCACTAGAGCATCATGCTATCATTGTTTTTCTTACTTTGTGACCTGTGAGGAAGGTTTTCCACCTAAATCATGTCCCTGTGCGATCCTTGATTTCTATATGGAATTACAGCTGGGTTTCACCGCCAGTGACATGCAGGTTGCTAGTGAGCTATCCTTCAAATAAGTGACACAGATTGCCAGAGGGTGAGAGTACATAAACATTGTCAAGTAAACACCTTCGGCTAAAAATATTCCTAGGAGCTTGCCTTTTAGAAACAAATCAAATAAAAACAAGTGCTCCACATTTTATGGAGTCATAAACATGGTTCCTTGCAACCATTTGCACACTTGCTCCAACAACAATAATAAAGCCTTTTCCTATTTTAAGTGAAGTCCACTACATGGATTCTTTGCCTTCACTCAAATCCTTTTTGATAAATTAAAGTATGTCGGGACCGTGAGTAAGCCTCTCTCATGTGAGGATGCAAAAGAATGAGTCCCTTTTTTTCCTTCCTTTCTTCTCCCTTCCTTTTTTTTTCATCATTTTTTTTATATATGCTACCAAAAGATGCAACCCAACAACATATAACAAGAAATAAAGGGTAAATGCAAAAGACATCCAAATAAGACGTAAAAGTGAAGCAACCACAAGCACCTAGGGCCACATTAAGAGCAACATGAAACCCAAGATGCAAGAACAAGAGCAAGAGAATGTGAGAAGCTCTCTTAGGAGGCCACCAGAGGTCCCATTGGTGAAGGACAACCTCCGGCAATAGCACAAGGAGCAACCCCCCCACCTGACGTGACGACGCTAAAGGCTACTGCAAGGTCTTAAGGCAACGCTAAGCAATGAGAGGCAGCACTGTGACATCGTAGGAGACCTTGCACAGCAAATCTTGACTCAGATGGGTGACGTAGCAGTTAAAGAAGCACTCTAGCCAACACAATAGAGGAGGTGGCGATCTTGACCCAAATGGCCGCCAGTGGCCCTTTCTTTAGGACTTTCGCTAGGTTTCTCCCTTTTTCTTTCAAGTAGGATCAAACCTAGAAAGCCTTAGCTCTCTTCATATAAAGAGAGGACTTAAACTATACATGGAAATATAATGAACCACAACAACACACCAAAAATAAGAATAACTAACAATAGTAGGACACCCAATCCTAACTAATTTGACCCTAAAATATCAAACTAATTTATTCTCCAACAATAGTTTTACTTATTTTATTATTTTCGTGTTTTGTCTTGTTACCCATCTTTTTCTATTTTCTTGTTGTAGACGGGTCCATTCGTAGTTTTTCCCTTTGGCCTCTCCTTTATAAGAGACTTAGGGTTTCATATTTAAGTAAATGCATCATTTTCCTCTTAACATGGTATCAAAGCGATGGTCCTGAGTCAGAGCTCTGTACCTTCTTGGCTTCTTTTCTTTCTCCACTAAATAATCTATGGTTTCTTGGCATTTATGCCTCTCTTGAAAAGGATGAGGTTTTTTCTCAAGATTCTCTAGAGTCTCGAGCCCTAGAACACAAGACCTAAGGGAAGGGACCCTCGATCTCACCAATGCTACCATGAAGGAGGCCACCGACAACCAACCACGTCACGGCCAGGTTGGGGCAACATAAGAGCACCGCCGCCAACCCTCAGCAACACCGCTAGTCGTCAAAGATTAGCCTCTTGAGCCACCTACATTGGTTAGGCAAGAACCTATTGTAGCTCTTCGGCCATTACAAGAATGTGTGATGTTATTGCCCATCGTGAGGACCTCACCAAAGGGCTCGCCTAGAGGAGAGCCACTGCCGGTGACCAAAAAGCCGACCGATAGTTGGAGAGGCTCACTGGAGCATTGATTAAGGTCATTGGTGACCGTTGTTGGATAGCTGGAGGTCATCAGGACCCTCTTACCTTAATCAAAGGTGTTAAGAACCTTGTATTGTAAGTTTTCTTTTCCCGATTCAGGCCTAATATTAGATGTTCCGTTGAGATAGAATTCGAATGAGGTCTTATTTGCTGATAGCGGTATTTCCTACAGCTTCTTGATATCCATGGGGTCACATTAAGTTATTAGTGGTCTTAATGTATTAAAAGTCAAGTTTGTTCACTGATTGGTCGGTGTGGGACTCTAATTTATGTGAGATGCTCTCTATGACAATTCATTCACCCTATCTAGAAGATCGGAATAAGGGGGAGCGTTAGAAACCCCTGTTTGACCTGAGTGTGGAGGTCAAGGGTCCAGCTATGTGTCACAATTACAATAATTCCCATACAGAATGTGGAAAGGATGTGGTGATGCTAGACAATTTTCCACTCTCAAACCAGTCCCATCATGTAGGATTATGTAGGTAGCTGATGGGTGGCATTCTCTCATTGCTAATTAAGGGGAGGTTCATGTGGCTCCTCATATGAAATTTGAGAATGTTCTAGCTCTATATTCCCCTATGAAACTACTCTGTCGGTCGAATCACAAAAGAGTTGAATTGCAAGGCGATATTTGATGCAATATCGCTGACATTCTAAGGCACTCTGACAGAACGTACAATTGGTTGCGGCTATGAAGGAGGTTCATGTGGCACCTCATATGAAATTGTAGGTCATGTCACTATGCCATTAGGAGGGGCTTCTAGCCACCTATGGCACCTTCAATTTGGTCATCTTTCTTTGCATAATCTTCGAAGGACGCTAATGCAAATTCCACCAACAACAATCTTCCAATGCAAAGCATGCCCACTTAGGAAACATCACAGGAGTGTGTTCCCAAGGAGCCAACGTCAAAGCTCAAAAGCTATGTTCCAATTACTCCACCTGGACATTTAGGGGCCTAATCGAAACCCGAATCTCATAGTACAAATCAGTAGCAGTGGATGATTTTTCTTGCCTCACCTAGATATTCCTTTTGAAATCCAAGTCCAACGCTAATGATATGATTAAGGCCTTCCTGTGTAAAAATCATTTGATCAGCAATGCCTTGGATTCTTTTACTAACTCCCTTTGAGCCTTCTATCAAGAGCATGAAATCATCCACCATCTACTATAGGTCACAGCAAAATGGTGTGGTAGAAAAGATGCATCAACATATTTTGGATGTTGCGAAGGTCTTGTGAGCATCTAATTAATTGAGGGGAGGGTGCAATGAGAGGAGTGTGCAACAATGTTGAGTGGCGATCTTCGAGGAAGAAGGGGGTAGGTGCGAGTCTCCGACAATAGGAGGGCAAAATGGAGGACAGCCGATGTTCTTGTTTATTTCAAGAGACGACAAGAGCAACTTTTCGAGAGATTGTCGAGAACCAATGCAATGCCTCAGTTGTAAGGGCCTAGGCCATCGACAATCATCTTACCCAAGGAGATCTCTAGCGTTGACACCTTTGCCACCACCTCCTCCTACAGTTGTGTGCGGTAACACAACGCTTTCAGAGGTGCGGAAGGTGTGTCGTGAGGGGGTCTCCATGGTAGGGGAGATCAAGATTGTGACTTTTGTTCCTTAGGGCTTTCTCATCTTCGACCTAGTGCCATGTGTTTGTGATGCTTTGTGTATCAAGGAGATAGTTGTTGGTGATGCGTACGTACAATGGCGGCTACCGATGCAACACGATGGAGCTCGAGGTGAGAGGCCATCGGCAAAAGAGGTGGCTTCATTCTTCATTGATGGTGTTGAACTCTCTACCTATCTTTCATGCTTTATATACTTTTTTGGTTATTTTATATTTATGTCTGGTTCTTATGTGTAATTCTCCCAACACCTCTCTCTATATAAAGAGGTGTAGGGTTTCCATTAAGACTAGGAATCTTCATTTCGTCCTACTTGGTGTCAGAGTGCCGATCTAGGATCATCACTCAGATATTCCACCAAAACAAGTCGCCCAGCCCCTCCACCAAAACCCTAGGGCTCTCTCCTCGTTGCTTACTACCTCCCACTTTCACCGACGCAGCTCTAGACCAACAAAGGGGACTCCCAGTGGCAGCAAGAGGCAGTGTCGAACCCTCCGCACCAATCTACGGTGGCACTGCAAGGGCAGCACACTCCTGCGGCAGCATTGCAGGCAATTTAGCACAAGGCAACGGCATTGCGGGCGATCTAGCGCAACAGCGATGGCGATGTAGGGCTGGGGTGCAGTCTGATCGAGTGCATCACCGCTTGATCCTCCACTGGGGGTTCATGCTCCAGCACAGCGAGGAAAAGCGAGTAGCCCTCCGTTTAGGGACTACTGGGGTTGCCTTCAGACCCTAGTGGGCACCTACCAGTTGGAGGGTTGCTATGCATGTCTAACTTGATTTCCAAGCAATAAATGGCTTGGTTTTCAGGTTAAATCACTTGCTATCGTCATCTATGTTGGTTCAACAAACCTGAAAATTGGATTTCAGATCTGATCTTGGTGACTTCTTGGTGCTCAAGGCATCATGGCTTCTTCTTCTGAGATTACATCGAAGACAAGCCAGGAGAGCGGAAATTACAAGAATATGTTCTTTATCCCAATTATAAAGTTGGATGAGACCAACTATGGTTGTTGGTCTCAAACCTTTCTGATGATCGTTGAGGGTCACGAAAAGGAGCATCTACTACTAGAGACAGAGCCTCAGAATAAGGCTGGGAAGTACACCTCATGGTAGAAAGATAATGCATTGGTGAGGGCTTGGATCATGAATGCCGTGTCACCATAAATTGGTCACGGCATCATGTATTACATAACAACTAAGGAGATGTGGGATACGCTTCATGACATATATTCCCATGAGAAGAATTCTAGTAAGGTTCTATCAGATTTATAATCATATGTTCTCCCTTAAGTAGGAGGGGCAATCCTTGACACAACATTATGTTACTCTGAAGGGGCTTCTAGAGAAATACAATGCTTGTAGACCACTGTGCACTTGTGGTACTGATTTGAAGTATCGCAAGGAGACAGCAGTGCTTCACTTTCTTTCTAGACTGGGTCCAGAATTTGATGTTGCACGATCTCATATCCTAATACTGTCAGAGCTTTCAACACTAGAGGAGACTTATAATAGACTGAGTCGGATTATTGTTGCAGCTCCTACTCTTGAGATCACTGGACAGACCTCCACACTAACTATTGGTGGAGCTCGAGGCATGAGAGGTGGTTCTTCTACTTGTGGGTGTGGTCGTGGTAGAAGACAGACAAGCAAACCACAACCCACGTGCACCTTTTGTGGTAGGATTGGTCATACGGAGGCTTCATGCTAGTCTAAGCATGGGAGATCACCTATCGCTAATCAGGTTGCTACTTCTTCTGAGACAATTTGATATAGTGTCACATGCTAAGTATGATGTCGTGGTCCAGAGGCTTCTCACATTACTTAGGAGACTCCATCTTCTTCAGATATTGCTGCTATTGCCTCCTCAAGTATAGAGACTATTTTTGCTATGTCTAACAAATCTACTTGGTTGGTAGATTCTGGTGCATCCTAGCACTTGAATGCTGATCATAGTGGCTTTCAGCACCTTCAGTTTATACATCCTAGTAGGATTGTTCAAGTGGCAGATGGAGGCATGCCAGAGTTGATGGTCAGGGTGAGGTATCAGTCACCCCCAGTATGAGATTGCCAAATGTTCTGTTTGTTCCTGATTTCCTAATGAATTTGTTATCTGTTAGCCGAATTACAAAAGATCTCAATTGCAGGGTGATTTTTGATGATATTGGGTGTGTGTTTCAGGACAAGCTCACAAGGAGGATGATTGGTGGACATGAAGAGGGGAGTATCGCCTGTCTCTACACAGTGCCAAGGAGATGTGCATTTTGCTACTAGAAGTGCCTTACAGTGGTACAGTCGCCTTGGTCATCCTTTACTAGATAGGTTACGTTGTATCATGCTTTATATTTCGCTATCCACCGAGATTCACTATGATGCTTATCAAATGGGAAAACACTACAAATCTACTTACTCTGCTAGTTCTACTGTTTTTGAGTCTTTGTTTGATTTGCTGCATATAGATATGTGGGGTCCTAGTCGTATTCCATATCAACTGCGACATTAATATTATTTGGTGATAGTGGATGATTCTTTCTAGTTATTTTTGTTAAAGAATAAGCCATACATTGGATCTGTAATTAAGAAGTTTATTATTGAAATAAAGAATCAATTTACTTCTGTCAAGATTGTACGCACTAACAATGCATTAAAGTTTTGCACTACTTGTTTTTATAGATCTCATGGAGTTGTTCATCAAACCACATGCCCCTATACATCGCAGCAAATTGGGTTGCTGAGCGGAAACACAAGCATATTTTGGATGTGGCAAGGACTCTTTTGATACACCATCATGTGCCTTCGCAGTACTGGGGAGATGCAGTGTTGATCGCATGTTACTTGATTAACAAAATGCCTAGTTCTATTACTTCGGAGTGGGTACCTGGCAGATATCATACCCCGATCGGGATTTGTTCCCGTTACCACCACAGACTTTTACCTATGTAGCCTTCATACATATTGCTGGGCTAGGTATAGTTAAACTAACCCCCAGAGCAACTAAGTGTCTTTCTGGGTTACAGTCCCACTCAGAAAGGATACAGATGCTCTGATCCTTAATAGAAGAGCCATTTTGTCAGTGCTGACATCACTTTTCATGAGTCTATTCCATATTTTTCAATCACTGGGAGACAATTGGCACTTAAGGTAGAGAGGGCTCCCATGCCCATTCCTTCAGTTTAGTTTAGGGATTTTCCTGCGATTCAAATAGCGTCACCAGATATTACAGTTACCGATACTACCCAGTTCAAAAATCCTCCATTAGTTTTTCAGAAACCAGTCACATATAGGCAGCATACCCAGCATACCCCCCTCTTCAGCATCGTCATCCTCCCCACAGCAGGTATGTGTTGAGACTACTGACCACAGTGTATCTGGTGATGACTCTGCAGCTGTTATACCGACCACTTCTGATGCTCTTCCTAGTGATGAGGGAGTATTATCATCTAAGCCTGAGTCTATCTCTGCTGATATGGATCTTTTGATTGCTATTCGGAAGGCTCCTAGGAGTTGTGGGCACAATCAGGTGGCAAGCATCATTTTTGATGATGGGTTGAGTCACCCATTTGCCTTGTTTATAGAGGCCCTCACCTCTACATAGATACCAACTACTTACCAGCAGACTATGCTCAATCTGAAATGGCATTAGGCCATGGAGGATGAGATGGTTGCATCTCAGTCTTGCCAGACATGGGAGCTTACTCCATTATCGCCTAGTACACGCAGCATTGGTTGTCGATAGGCCTTTGCCATGAAATACAAGGCTCAACTTGTGACAAAGGGATTCACCCAAACATATGGGGTGGATTTCTGACACCTTGTCTCCTATGGCTCGCCTTCCTATGGTCCGGATTCTTATTTCTATAGCTGCACACTTTGAATGGCTGTTATATCAGTTGGATGTTAAGAATGCCTTCTTCTATGGTGATTTATAAGAAGTGTATATCTAGTAGCCCCTAGGTTTTGAGGCTGAGTGTGTGTGCAGGTTGAAAAAGGTGATATATAGTCTTGAGCAGAGTCCACAGGCTTGGCTTCACAAGTTGTCATAAGTTGTTGAAGATATGGGACTTATTCGCTCTACTTCTGACCATTCCCTAATTGTGAGGAAGACAGACAAGGGGGTTGTGGCTCTCCTTGTCTACGTAGATGATCTCATCATCACTAGTGATGATACCACTGGGATAGTTGAGGTCAAAACAGAAGCTGGCAGAGAAATTTGTTAATGAAGAATCTGAGCTCATTGAGATACTTCTGGGCATAGAAGTAGCACGAGGGAAGAATGGGATTGTTCTTAGCCAAAGGAAATATGCTCTTGATTTACTGCATAAGATAGGGATGTTGGGCTCTAAGCTTGCCAACATGCCCATGGATCCGAAGATGCACTTGTATGACTCTGAGTCCAAGGCTGTAGAGAGTAGAGGCTACAGGCAGATGATTGGGAAGCTACTCTACCTTACTATTACACACCCAGACATCTCGCTTGGAGTTAGCAAGCTTAGCCAGTTTATGGATAAACTAACCAAGCAGCACTGGGGTGATGCTTTGTAGGTGCTTAAGTACCTGAAACGAGCACCAAGATGTGTACTATTCAGGAGAGGCAGTTCTGTAAGTATAGTAGGATACTCAGATGCAGACTATGCTGGATGTCTTTCTGATAGGAAATCCACAATCGGATTCTGTACTTATATGGCTGGTAACCTGGTAACATGGCAAAGCAAGAAGCAAAGCATAGTGTCTCGCTCGAGTGCAGGTCAGAGTATAGAGCCATGGCACAAACGGCAACTAAACTTATGGATCAGATCAATCTTACTTGACTTACATGTCAAGGTTGAAGAGGCCATGGAGATGAAATGTGACAACATGGTGGCTACCTACATAGCAAACAATCCCATGTTTCATGAGCGAACGAAACATGTAGAGATTGGCTATCATTGTATCAGAGATCTGATTCAGAGGGGACTTCTCTTCATTTCATTAGTTGCCTACCAAGCCTCCTGCCAGATCTACCTTTGAGGCTTGTTGTAACAAGCTGAGCATGATAGATATTTATGCTCCAACTTGAAGGAGAGTATTGAACTCTCTACTTATCTTTCATGTTTTATGTACTTTTTTTGTTATTTTATATTTCTGTTTGGTTCTCATGTATAATTCTCCCAACACCACTCTCTATATAAAGAGATGTAGGGTTGCCTTTAAAAATAAGAATCTTCATTTCATCCTACTGATGGCATTCCTCTCCACTTGAAAATGATGGTGTTGAAGGTTGGTTGCTCCCCCTTTGCAAGGTTGAAGTCATGTATTGGTCTCCCCCCGACGTTGGAAGTCGTGATTTGTCCATGGTCAAGGCTAAGGTGGAAATGAAAGTTGGATGTCTCCTCCCGAAGAAGCCGATACCCCAACACGAGGGATCGTCATGGGTGCTTGCATTAGGAAGATCTAGTTCTGCTTCGAGGAAGTGGCCTTTCACATAAGTGGTCGCTAGTAAAGCTCTAGCACCGACAACATTCTGACAACCAGAGACTCACTAGGTTTGAAAGGTAAAGAATCCCGCTGACAAGTTCAAGACGAGCTCAATCCCTCTGGATTCCGTGGTGCAAGGCCCGGTGACTTGTGATTTGCCAGTACACAATCCTATTTTAGCGCAAACAATTTTGGAAGATGGGGATGACATTGTTATCCAATCGTGACTTAAATAGGAATTCGAATCCGTTTATGAATCCGAAGCCTGTAGGTATCAACTTGATCCTATTGGGCCTTCTTTTCCTATTGGGTCAAGTTCTGTTTCTCTTTTGCCGAAAGGGAGGCCTTCAATTTTCTCTTTCGGTGCTATACAAGAGTTTCAGGATGACCATCCAACAATGGCGATAGGGTAGGAGGTCGATGAAGATGCACAACCAGAACCAATTTTGGCCATGGAATGTGAAGCCCAATTGGTGTCGTCTCCGTCAAGGATATCAAGGATGGTTGATTACGTGGTGGATGATAATGGAGGTGGCTTGTCTATAGGGAGGATTTGGATCATGAGATGGCGACCTTCTCATCATCCTACACATCACCTTCAATTTCACCCTCGCTCGAAAGACATGTTAAGGTCAAAGGTTGTTGGGTCTAATGAGGTTGTAATGGAGTTGTAGCAATGGCTTAAAGATTTGAGTTCTCCAATGGCGGTTGATGTTGGAGCCACAGAGAAGGTGGAGGTAGCAAAGGCCATGGGTTGCTGTTGGAGCCAGGGGGAACTCGACGAGTTGTTCCGTGACCTCGATCCTCTTATGAAATGTGAAAGGCCTAAATGACCCCATGAGGAGTGAAATGCTAAGGAGCTACATCTGATCCTAGGGTGCCAATGTGGTCTTGCTACAGGAGATGAAGTTGGTGAGCTATTCACAGTGCATCTGGAAGGGGAATGGAGGAACCTTTATGGATGGGTTCACCATGATTAATGCTTAAGGAAGATCTAGGGGTATTCTTATTGGCTGGAAAGTTGATATGTTCTTCGTTGAGGAAACAGAGAAAGGCTACTATATCCCAACTAAGAAAGTAACTGAGCATAGCAATAAACTGCAGATGATCATCTCAATGGTCTACGATCCTCAAAGTGATGATCGAAGCTAGTTATGGGAAGACTTGACAGAAGTGGCTAATCAATTCTGTGTTGTTCCTTGGCTGATTGCAAGAATTTCAATGTTACTTTGTTGGCAAAGGGTAGGTCAAGGGACAAGAGGAGAAAACACTCTGGTTCTAAGGCTTTTGCTGATTTCATTGCTCTTCATGACTTAGTGGATTTACCTCTAAACTCTTGTAAATTCACTTGGGGAAGCTTTGCAGGTCCAAATTTGAAGTCTAAGATTGACAGATTTCTTTGTAATGTTGAATGCGAAGACTTTCCCTTTGCCTAATGGTAATCCTATGCATAGACATTTTTTCTAATCATACTCCGCTAATGTGGCATTTCAATAAGGGAAAACGACTCAGGACCAATTTCAATTTTAAGAAGTCATGGCTCCTTGATGAAGGGTTCAAAGAACTAGTGGAAGAGAAATAAAGGTCTTTCAACCTAGCAGGTTCTACTGCAGCAAAGCTAAAGACTAAACTTTGTAAGCTACGTAGCTTTTTAAAGATCTATAGGAAGCAAATATGGGAGCAATGTAATAGGAAAATGATTGAAGCCTTGGCTAAAATTTAAAGATTAGATCGTGTTGACAACAATAAGAGCATTTCAGAGGAACATGTGACCAGGACCAAACTTCTTTCAACTATCCATGAAGAAGATAGAAAGCAGGAGGTCGAGTGGAGACAACAATCAAGACAAAAGTGGCTTAAAGAGAGGGATTCGAACATGTGTTTCTTTCATCTGGTCACTTCTACAAGGCAAAAAAGGAACCACATAGATAGGGTGGTCGTTGGTAACAATGAGTTTAAGGGTAGGGATAATAATGGTCATGCCTTATTCGATTATTTTTGAGAATTCATGTCAGAAGGCATATAGGGAGGTGGAGCTAGAAGAGTGCCGATGTTCAATCCATCAGAAATGAACAATCTTCCGCTTTATTGCTAATTTTTCGAAGGACGAGGTCTGGAGGCCAATATGATGCTTAAATGCTGAGGGATCCCATGGACCGGATGGTTTCATGATTTTCTGCTAAAGTATGATGCTTTAGCTATAATGACTAATTTTGCTGCAGGGAATTTGGGCTTCAACGAACCTAACAAATTCTTTATGTTCCTCCTCCCTGAAAAGGAGGGGACTGTGGCTGATGAGGATTTTAGGCCTATTGCCCAATCGAATGCTATTTACCTTATTGTGACAAAGGTCTTGGTGAACAAATTGCAAGGGCTGCTTCAGGATATTATTTCTCCTTGTAGAGATTTTAGGTGGGAGAATAATTGTTATGGATAAAAAGAGGCCCTTGCCCTCTTTATATGGAGAGGGGCAAGGGAATACATGGAAACACCAATTAAACACTTATTAAAAATATAAAACACTAAATATGGAGATAGAATCTCCAATTTTATTTCCTAACACTCCCCCACAAGTCGAGACGCAGGAGATGGCGAAGACTTTGATTCATAAGGTAATGAAGATCCACTCTCGTCGACGTGGTAGTCCACTCTTTGTGTCTTCAACCCTGGGTGCCCCTTCTTGTATGCCCTCACAAAGCCAGTCAACGCTCAGTTTCTTTTGGGGTGCGTGAGAGTGCTGCCTGAACTTTGACATCTTGAGGTGGCTCCAGTCTTCAAATCTTGTATCTTCCACTCAACATGTAAGGATCCAACTAAGATAACTCAAACTTTGAGGGGTTACAAACAAGTACCCCAATACTAAAAGACTTGATTTTAAAGAGAACAGAAAATTGGACTTAATCATTAAATAACCCTTTTTTTTTTTAATGAGAGAAAGGCTCCATCAAAAGACTTCATGGAAGAGGGTTTTCTTCCCTCAACCGCAACCTCGTTCTCTGTCGGCCAGGCTGTGGCTACCCTTGGAGCAATCCGACTGACGGGATGATGCTTGTGATGCAACAAAGAGCACACAGAGAGCACACATGTGGAGTTGAGGGTGACGACGTTGGCTGAGAGAAGCACGACGGCGCTCTGGTAGGTTAGAGGTGGATCGGGCCACCTCAGTCTGGTAGCGCATCCTCCAAGGAACACGATGGTGTCCTCAAACCCTCGATCGAGTGAGGTTCAAGGGCCCAAAACTCCAATTCGGTCCACGACGTTGACCAACAACGCTGGAGCCTTTTTGGCTCGCCAGCAATGACTCTGGTGATCGATGGTAATTGGAGGGGTTGTGATCGGTCGGTGATGGGTCAACGACGCACCCCTCCAAGATTAACGGTGATTGGTGGTCGGAGGCAGTGCCAACGAGGCCTTTTTTTGGTCGACGACACGTACCCAGCAACAGTAGTGAGAAAGAGAGAACATGAGAGATTTGAGGAGAGGGGAGAGCCTCTCCGATGGCTCACCAGAGACTGGCAGCGCTGCCGGAGGGCCTCCCCCTCTAGATCTTCTAAACCCGAGGCCACCAAAATCGATGGCTCAGATACCATATAGAAAGTTTAGGTGGGAGAATAAATGTTGTTATTGATAAAAAGAGACCCTAGCCCTCTTTATATAGAGAAGGGCAAGGGCATACATGAAAACACCAATTAAACACTTACTAAAAATAGAAAAGACTAAATATGGGGAAAGAATCTCCAATTTTGTTTCCTAACACTCCTTTCATTCCAGGGTGAAATATCCTTGATGGATTTGTGATTTCTACAAAGATTTTGGCCTTTTCGAGGAGGAAAGCAAAGGATTTTCTTTGGAAGGTTGACTTCAACAAGGCCTATGATTCATTTCAATAGTCTCTCCTTTGGGCCTCATTGGCAAAAGGGGGCTTTCATCATGTTTAGATAAACTGGATGACGAGATGTGTAACGACTTCATTCTCTATCCTCGTCAATGGAAATCCTTCTAGTGAATGGGTGCAATTGTGTAGGGGGTTTAATTAGGGTGTCCGTTGGCACCAATGCTCTTTGTATTGGTAGTAAATGCTTTGGAAAAGGCCACTTTAAAGCTTGTTCGGCGACTCTTTTCCGAGGTTTCTCTTCTGATGCCAATGTTGTTTCTTCCATCTCGATCCTTCAGTACACAAAAGACACTATCTTTTTATTGAAGCCTCTACATGAAGCAAGAAGGTTGAGATACCTCCTTAAGCTATTTCGGAACACTTCTGGCATAGATATTAATTTTTCTGAATCAACTTTTGTGCCTTCCCAAATGACCACTAATGAAGCTCAAGCGTGTGGCCTCTCTCTCGGGACCTTGAAGGGTTCGCTACCTTTGAATTATCTTGGTCTTCCACTATCAAACAAAGCAATTACATTCCAGGAGTGGATGTCCTTGATTGAGAGGATTGAAAAGACTGGAAAGATGGGCATCTTAAATTTTTTCGAGGGGAGGACGTCTAGTGTTATTGTAGTCGATCCTCATGTCCATTTTGTCTTATTTCCTTTTGGTGTTTCGTCTGCTGCAGAAGGAGGGAAGATGCCTAACCAATCTCCCGAGGGATTTTTTCTAGATGAATTATGGCAGCCTTCTTGCTAGGTAATAGGACCTGGCAAGATAATAGGACCTCAAGCTTATCTATTCTCTATGATTTCCTCTACTTGTTATGGGTGCTTTTTGAATTAGGAGTGGACGACCTCACCAACAAAGGGCTTCTTCCTTCCTTAAAGGAATTGCAAGCATCTTCCCTAACCAGTAACAACATTTCTTACCTATTCTTGGAATGGAGGATCGCTTTCATTTATGGACGGCTGCGCTTTTATTTCTAGATAGATGATTGGACAAGTAATGGCTCTTTGAAGTATCTCTTTCTAAGGCTTTATGTGTTGGCTGATAACAAAGAGGGACAGGTCGTCGATTGTTGCGATAATGGTTGGGTCCCTACCTTTGTTGGGAACCTTTCTGACCAAAGATCATTGGAGTTTGTGGAGTTGGACTTTCTTAAGGCTCATTGTCCTGGGGGTGGTAATGATGCTTCTTTGTGGGACAATGGAGATTTTTCTATCCGAGAAGCCTATGTTAGTCTACGAGGAATGACGTTGTGGCCTAACATTGACCTCCTTAGAGATTGCATTTTGTTATGGTCGATAGTCTGCCCTCTTAAAATTAACTTTTTTTCCTTAGCTGATTAGAAGGGGACAATTACTAATGCGAAGTTGGAGATTAAGATGGGTACCAGATGCAATCACCTCTTGTGCTCTTTCTAATTCTAGACAGAGGACATCAATCATGTATTTTTTGATTGTGGCTTTTCTTAGTAAGTTTGTGCCATTTTGATTTTGGGTAGATTGATACTCCGATGAACATGGTTTTTGGAGCTCCTTTAGTTGTGGGCATAAGCCTTAAGCCATGAGCCTTGAGCTCCAATGAACAAATATTGCCTAATTTTATAGAGTTCTTGAGAATATTTAAACGTTCAAAAAGGGAAGCATGAGCCTTTCTAATTGCTATGGTTCTTTGAAGAACCTTTGGGACGAGCAGGATTCTTTTCAGTCGATGATGTTTCTGTCATCGCAAAATAGAGGGAGGCCATACATTCAATTTCTTGCTGCCTTAGGGCTAGAGTTTAAGGTTGTCAAGGATCATCTTTCGGCGTTGGTAGAGCACTTTAGTTATGTTTTATTACTGTTTTGGAGTAATTTGTTATTGTTCTTGTCCTATTGGACTTATGATGTAATTTTCCCAACACCTCTCTATATAAAGAGGTGTAGGATTTCATTTGAGAATAAGACTTTTCATTCTCTCCGACTTGGTATCAAAGCGATGATCCTAGATAGGCGTGATATCCCACCCCTCACAAGCCTCCGAAACCTCCCAGCAAAACCTTAATTAGCGAGCCACCTTACCCACTCCGACGAGCTACCTTCCTCCATCGGTTCTAGCAGGTTGCTGCAAGCCTCTCCAACCAGTGCTACGATGGCAGCAGTCACTGGCGATCATTACTGGTGACTTCTGACCATAGCAATGACACCGCCGCCTCTCGAGGGGGTTGCTGCGGCCCTGTAAAGCACCGCCACCAGCAAATCTCTCCAACAGCAGTGCCGCCTCCACCTCTCCAAGCCTATTGCGGATCTACTGAGCGTCGCCATCGGCTAATCTCGCCGCCAGCAGCACCGCCTCACCTCTCTGGGCCAGCTATGGGTCTGCTGAGCGCCGCCACCGACTAATCTCGCCGCCAACAGCGCCATCTTCGATTCTCCTGCAGACCGTGCCGCCTCTTGCTACCCTGATAGGGCTGGTGGCGTGATTTTCTTGCCAAAAAAGGAGCACACCACCCTGTAGAAGCATTGTTAGGGTATTTCCCATACCATAACATGCGCTAAGTCGTGGTCTAAAGGGTGTGCGTGACTCTTGAGATGTTTTCTAGGGTCTTTTGATCGTAGATCTCATGATCAAGAGATAACATTTCTCAGTTGTGTGATTTTTCATATCTGAATATTTGTTTCAGATCATATCCGTGGCATCTTGTGGCAGTCCTAAGGCACGATGGCCTCCTCAAATTCTTCGAAAGTGTCGCCGGTTACCACTACAGACAATGAGGGTTACAAATCCCCTTTCTTTGTTTCTATCGCCAAGCTAAATGAGGTCAATTATGTTATGTGGTCTAAAACTTTCCTCATGACTGTTGAGGGACATGATAAGGAACATCCATTGTTGGTGTTGGAGCCGCAAGATAAATCAGGAAAGTGTGCCACATGGAAGAAAGAAAATTCAATTGTCCGTGCTTGAATCATGAATTCTGTTGAGCCTCAGATTGATGATAGGATTATGTACTACAAGACACCCAAGGAGATGTGGGATTCTTTACATGACACGTATTCTCATGAGAAGAATTCTAGCAAGGTGTTTGAGATTCATCATGCTATTGGTAGTATCAAATAGGAGGGTCAGTCACTTTCATAGTACTATGCCATTCTAAAGGAGCTTATTGAGAAGTACAATGCCTGCCGACTTGTTTGTACTCGTGCCACTCAGAGGGCACATAGAAATGGGTATGTTGTCCTACAGTTCCTTGACGGACTTGGACCAGAATATGAGGTTGCTAGGTCCCAGATCCTTACTCTGGCTGAGCTTCCATCTCTAAAGGAGGCATATAATCGTGTGAGCAGGGTGGTTGTTAGGCTATCCATGTCAGAGATTCGACAGACACCTATGCTTGTTGCTACTACACGTGGAGGACATGGTACTCCATCTACTAGGGCGCGAGGATGTGGTGGTCGAGGTACAAGTGGTAGACCTCCCACCATTTACTCGTACTATAGGAAGATTGGCCACACAGAGGCCTCTTGTTGGACGAAGCATGGTCGACCTCCTATGGCCAACCAGGCTGTTTCTTCAGAGGAGGTGAGGGATATGGTGTCTCGTGCGGACTATGACGCTGTGATCCAACGCCTCTCCCAATTAACCCAGAAGACCACTACTACTGCTAATACTGCCGCCTTGGCCACTTCAGGTATGACTTCTACTTACAGGTCTGGTAACACTGACTGTGCCTTGTGGTTGGTGGATTCAGGTGCATCTCAGCATCACAGCAGGGATGAGACATGTTTTAGAGAGGTTCATGATGTTCCCTCAGGGAGATCTGTGCAGAGAGTAGATGGCAAGCAGTGTAGGGTTCATGGCAGAGGAGATGTGATAGTGACTCCTGCATAGATGCTACCTAATGTTCTTTATGTTCCAGAATTTCCAATCAGTCTTTTGTCTGTTAGTAGAATTACAAAAGACTTGTACTGTCGTGCAATATTTGATGAGTTGGGCTGTATTTTTCAAGACATCTCAAACTTTCCTCATGACTGTTGAGGGGCATGATAAGGAAATCTATTGTTGGAGTTGGAGCCGCAAGATAAATCAGGGAAGAATGCCACATGGGAGAAAGATAATTTAATGGTCCGTGCTTGGATCATGAATTCTATTGAGCCTCAGATTGGTGATGGGATTATGTACTACAAGACTCCGAAGGAGATGTGGGATTCTTTACATGACACGTATTCTCATGAGAAGAATTCTAGCAAGGTGTTTGAGATTCATCATGCTATTGGTAGTATCAAACAGGAGGGTCAATCACTTTCATAGTACCATGCCATTCTAAAAGGGCTTCTTAAGAAGTACAATGCCTGTCGACTTGTCTGTACTTGTGCCACTTAGAGGGCACATAGAAAGGAGTATGCTGTCCTACAATTCCTTGACGGACTTGGACCAGAATATGAGACTGCTAGGTCCCAGATCCTTACTCTGGCTGAGCTTCCATCTCTAAAGGAGGCATATAACCGTGTGAGCAGGGTGGTTGTTAGGCCATCCATGTTAGAGATTCGACAGACACCTATGCTTATTGCTACTACACGTGGAGGACATGGTGCTCCATCTACTAAGACGAGAGGATGTGGTGGTCGAGGTACAAGTGGTAGACCTCCCACCATTTACTCGTACTGTGGGAAGATTGGCCACACAGATGCCTCTTGTTGTATGAAGCATGGTCGACTTCCTATGGCCAACCAGGCTGTTTCTTCAGAAGAGGTGAGGGATATGGTGTCTCGTGCGGACTATGACGCTGTGGTCCAATGCCTCTCCCAGTTGACTCAGGAGACCACTACTGCTGCCTTGGTCACTCAGGTATGACTTCTACTTACAGGTCTGGTAACACTAATTATGCGTTGTGGTTGGTGGATTCAGGCACATCTCAACATCACAGCAGGGATGAGATATGTTTTAGAGAGGTTCATGATGCTCCCTCAAGGAGATCTGTGCAGATAGTAGATGGCAGGTAGTGTAGGGTTCATAGCGGAGGAGATATGACAGTGACTCCTGCATAAACGTTGCCTAATGTTCTTTATGTTCAAGAATTTCCAATCAATCTTTTGTCTATTAGTAGAATTACAAAAGACTTACAGTGTCATGCAATATTTGATGAGTTGGGCTGTATTTTTCAAGACATCTCAAACTTTCCTCATGGCTGTTGAGGGACATGATAAGGAACATCTATTGTTGGAGTTAGAGCCGTAAGATAAATCAGGGAAAAATGCCACATGGAAGAAAGATAATTCAATAGTCCATGCTTGGATCATGAATTATGTTGAGCCTCAGATTGGTGATGAGAGTATGTACTACAAGACCCCAAAAGAGATGTGGGATACTTTATATCATACGTATTCTCATGAGAAGAATTCTAACAAGGTGTTTGAGATTCATTATGCTATTGGTAGTATCAAATAGGAGGGTCAGTCACTTTCATAGTACTATGCCATTCTAAAGGAGCTTCTTGAGAAGTACAATGCCTGTCGACTTGTCTGTACTCGTGCCACTCAGAGGGCACATAGAAATGGGTATGTTGTCCTACAGTTCCTTGACGGACTTGGACCAGAATATGAGACTGCTAGGTCCCAAATCCTTACTCTGGCTGAGCTTCCATCTCTAAAGGAGGCATATAGCCATGTGAGTAGGGTGGTTGTTAGGTCATCCATGTCAGAGATTCGACAGACACCTGTGCTTGTTGCTACTGCACGTGGAGGACATGGCACTCCATCTACTAGGGGAGAGGATGTGGTGGTCGGGGTACAAGTGGTAGACCTACCATTTACTCGTACTGTGGAAAGATTGGCCACATAGAGGCCTCTTGTTGGACGAAGCATGGTCGACCTCCTATGGCCATTCAGGCTGTTTCTTCAGAGAAGGTGAGGGATATGGTGTCTCGTACAAACTATGACGCTATGGTCCAACGCCTCTCCCAGTTGATCGAGGAGACCACTACTGCTTCTGATACTGCCGTCTTGGCCACTTCAGGTATGACTTCTACTTACAGGTCTGGTAACACTAACTGTGCCCTGTGGTTGGTGGATTCAGGTGCATCTCAGTGGGTATGAGACATATTTTAGACAGGTTTATGATGTTCCCTCAAGGAGATCTGTGCAGGTAGCAAATGGCATGCAATGTAGGGTTCATGATAGAGATGTGGCAATGACTCCTGCATAAACGCTGCCTAATGTTCTTTATGCTCCTGAATTTCCAATCAATCTTTTGTTTGTTAGTAGAATTACAAAAGACTTGCACTGTCGTGAAATATTTGATGACTCGGGCTGTATTTTTCAAAACAAACTCACGGGGAGGACGACTGGTGGCGAACATGAGGAGGGGGTGTATATTGCCTAATCCAGACTCCATTTGCTACTATGTGTCAAGGCGAGGTTACATTTAGTGCTAGTACAGCTCTTCAGTGGCATCGTCGTCTTGGGCACCCCTCACTGGACGGGCTTCAATATGTCATTCCTCATATTTTGCCAGCTACGAAGATTTTTTGTGATGCATGCCAACTGGAAAAGCATCACAGAACCAGTTTTCCTCCTAGTTCATCTCAGAGTTCTACTGCTATCATTAACCGAGTCATGTTCCAAATAGACTGGGTCACAGATTTTATCTACTTGTTATGGATGATTTTTCAATGATGTCATGGTTATTTCTTTTGAAAAATAAATCTGATGTCGGATCAGTGATTGAAACATTTATATTACAAATAAAGACTCAGTTCTCTAGTATTATGAAGATTGTACGATCTGATAATGCTTTAGAGTTCTGTACATCTAAGTTGGCGACCTTTTACAGATCTTTTGGGATTGTTCATCAAACATCATGTCCACATACGTTGCAACAAAATGTAGTGGAAGGAAAGCATCGTTACGTGCTTGATGTGGCTAGGACTATTGATACAACACAATGTGCCACAGGTGTATTGGAAAGATGCAGTGTAAACTGCATATTATTTGATCAATAGGTTGCCCAACACAGCTATACAAGAACAAGTTCCTTGGCAGGTCCTCTATCCTGAGAAGGATTTATTCACTGTCCCACCTCGGGTGTTTGGCTATGTAGCCTTTGTGCACATTCTGGGACATGGTAGGTACAAGTTGGCTCCGAGAGCAGTGAAGTGTGTCCTTTTGGGTTACAGCAATACCCAGAAAGGATACATATGCTATGACTCCCGTGGTAAGAAGCATTATGTGATAGCAGATGTCACATTTCATGAGCTCATTCCTTATTTCTCTACATATGGTCATCAGGTGACATTTGAGGGAGGCTTGGCTCCTATGCCTGTTCCACCAGTTCCCTTGGAACAAATTCCTATTACACATAGTGAGGATACCACTACCACAGAGACTCCCATAAGGTAGAAGGCTGAGATCACTCTACTTGTGACATACAGACAGCATGCATGGCGAGAAGAACACACCCCCCACCACCTCAGCCACCTGTCTCCTCCCCTTGTCAGGTATGGGTTGATACTGATGTGAGTTGTCCTAGTGATGTTTGTGCAAATCCCTCCGATGAGTTTTCTTCTGCTGCTCCTGAGCATATTGAGGAAGATCTTGATCTTCTAATTGCTATTCGGAAGGCTCCACGGAGTTGTGTCCAATATCATAATGTACAGACAGTCTCTACTGCCAATCTTGGTAGTTTATTTGCTACTTTTACAGCATCTCTCTCTGCGACACATGCTCCTACCTCCCATCAGCAGGCCATGCTAGACCCAAAATGGCGTCAGGCCATGAAGGATGAGATGGTTGCTTTGCGCTTTAGAGGGACATGGGACTTAACCACCTTGCCTTCTCACGCCAGAACAGTTGGGTGCCGTTGGGTCTTTGCTGTCGAATACAACCCAGATGGCACAATTTCTCGCTACAAGGTGAGAATGGTGGCAAAGGGATTTACCCAAACATATGGGGTAGATTTTTTTTATACCTTCTCTCATATTGCTCGACTGTCTACTATTTAGATTTTGATGTCTGTAGCTACCCACTACAATTGGCCTCTTCATCAGTTGGATGTGAAGAACGCGTTTTTGCATAGAGATCTTCAAGAGGAAATTTATATGCAACAGCCGCTTGGGTTTGAAGCTAAGGGGGAGTGTGTATGCAGATTGAAGAAAGCTATCTATGGCTTAAAGCAGAACCCAAGATCATGGTTCCAAAGACTCTCAGAGGACGTACAGGTCATGGGGCTTATACGATCTTCTGCTGATCACTCTTTGTTTGTCAAGAAGAGAAAATGGGGAGTGGTTATACCCCATTGTCAATGTGGATGACCCGATTCTTACTGGAGATGACTTTGCTAGGATAGCTGAGGTACAAAGGACGCTGGCCGATGACTTTGTGATGAAGGATCTGGGAGAGCTCAAATCTTTCCTAGGATTGAAGTAGCATGTAGCAAAGAGGGTACTGTTCTTAGTCAGCGCAAATATGCCCTTGATATCTTGCAGGAAACAGGAATGATGGGCTCTGAATCTGCTAATATACCCATGGATTCTAAAGGACATCTCTATGATGTTAAGTCTCCGCCTGTAGATAGCAGATCTTATAGGCAGTTGGTAGGTAAATTATTATATCTTACTATTACTCGTCCAAATCTTTCCCTTGCAGTTGGGAAACTCAGCCAATTCATGGACAAACCGACCAGGCAGCATTGGGATGCTACCATACAGGTGCTTAGATATGTGAAGAAAGCACCTGGTAGAGATGTCCTATTTCAGAAGGGTTCATCTGAGTGTTGGCTATTTTGATGCCGACTATGCAGGGTACATGACAGACAAGGAGTCAACAACTGGATTCTACACTTATGTGGCAGGCAACTTAGTGACCTAGAGAAACAAGAAGCAGCAGGTGGTACCCAGATCTAGTGTAGAGTCAAAATACAGGGCTATGGCTCAGACAGCTACAGAGATAGTCTGAGTCAGATCAGTGCTACATGATCTTCATGTTCAGATAGAGGGACCAATGGAGATGAGGTGTGATAATCGTGCTGCTACATATATTGCAACAACCCAATGTTTTATGAGCAGACAAAACATGTTGAGGTTGATTGCCACTACACTACAGACCTAAAACAACGTGGAATCATTTACACTTCATCTGTATCTTCTGAAGATCAGATAGTGGACATGTTCACAAAGCCTTTTACGAGAGCCGCATTTGATAAGTATTGTTTCAAACTGAGCATTATTGATATATATGCTCCAGCTTGAGGGGGAGTGTTGCTAGAGCACTCTAGTTATGTTTTATTACTGTTTTAGAGTTGTTTGTTATTGTTCTTGTCCTATTGGACTTATGATGTAATTTTCCCAACATGTCTCTCAATATAAAGATGTGTAAGGTTTCATTTGAGAATAAGACTTTTCATTCTCTTTGACTGACACCTACAGAGATACCTAGTCCAGAGCATATTTATGCCAAGTTGATGAGACTCGAGATTGTAGAGGGCTCTATCTCTTCTTCTAGTGATTCCTCGACCATGGCCTCTACTGGTTGGGGTCATTCCTCAGGAAGAAAAGGACGTGGTGGTTGTGGCCGTGGAGGATGCAGTCGTGGCCAAAGTACCTTTGTTTGTGACTATTGCCACAAAATTGGCCACATTGTTGGTACATGCTAGGCCAAGCATAGGTACCTCAGGGATAGGAACCTTGTGCTAATCAAGCAATTACTGAGGATATTAGGCATGTATCTGAGGAGGTTACTGATGCGAAATTTAACGTGATTTGTTGTTAGAGTCGTAACACGTAAAATCGCATACGCTTTTAAAATTTGTAACCTAGATAGGGGAGTATCTAGAGTTGTCCAAGGAGGTCAAATGTTTGCAAAATTACGTCTCTTGCTTGGAAATGAAATTCACCTTTCTTTTTGGTCTTTTCAAATATATATTTTTTAGGGTTTTGAAATAACGGGAAACATGAGTTGTTGGAGGGAAAGTAAGTAACAACTACGATCACTAAGCTAACACTTAAGTGACAAATAATTCCTCTCCTTAAGCTCACTCTAGGCACGTAGAGGCCTAGAGTAATTAGGTAGAGAGAGTGAAGAGTGCTAGAATCACAACAATTAAAATGCAATTAAAAAGAAATTTCAAAGAAGGCAACTTGATTAATGAGAAAGTGTTGTACAAAAACCCTATTAGAGGAAAGCTTCTACAACTAGAATTTTAAGTACAAAGTAAAGAAACACTAATCATCTAAAAAAAATGAAGAGGGGAGGCTCCTTGCTCCAAGCCTAATAGCTCCGAGGCTTGAAAAGAAGTGCTTCAACTCTTTCTCCTTGAAAGCTAAGCCAAGTTGATGTCCTCCAAGGCAAACCCCAAGGTGGGCGTGCCTATGCTTATCCTAAGGGTGGACGTGCACCACCCTTCTCCTCCAATGCTTAGCTGTCCTCCAAGTGATGAAGATCCCCCTCCTTCTTGGCGTGACACAAGGAAGAAGAGAGAAGGGGAAGAAGGCACCAAGGGGGCAGGTAGGTTGCCCCCCTTAATCTTCTTCTCTTCTTCTCCTTCCTTGGTCGTAGGTTAGGGTGGATATGGGGTGGAAAATATACTAAGGGAGGATGATTTTTTTTGGTGGAATGTGATAGGTTTTTATAGAAGTGAATAGGGGGTAGTAGGCGTGGGTTAGGTGGATGGCTAGGATGTGTTTAGGTGGTGGTTGTAGGTAGTTAATTTGATCCTAGGGCTAGGGTTAGTTGGCACCAACCAAGGGGGTGCCATGGGAGGTAGTTATGGTGGTGGTGTCCCTTGAACTTGGCACCAAACTAGGTCTTCTAGAAAGGGGTTAGGTGGCACCATGTAAGGAAGGGTTGGGATATATTTGGTGGATGGATGGATGGCCATGATGGGGTCTTAAGTTGGCACCAAAAGAGAGGCTTCTAGAAGGGAGGTTTCGGCGCCAACTTTAGGTGTCTTTTGGAGGAGGTTGAGGGGTGAAGGGATGGCTTGGGTTGGCACCAAAACAAGGGTGGACTAGGTAGACCTTAGGTGGACTAGGTGGGCTTAGTTAGTGGAACTAGTTAGGGTTAAGTTGTAGGTGGTGGATGGCAAGGGAGCTGGGGCCTAGCTAAGCTAAGCTAGCTTAGCTAGTAATGGAGTAGAGGAGGAGGCAATGGGAGCTAGGGTTTGTGGAGAGGAGCTGAACAAAAGAAGTCTGAAGCTAAAATAGAGCTGGCAACTGCTGAAGAGGATGGCATAGAGCTACTTTAGCTGGCTTAGCTTGCTAGTTCTTTGCTAGCTGCTAAGCCAAGCTAAAGTAAGCTGGCTTCTGCCACAAGGAGCTGAGGTGAGCTGGGTCTGGTGCTCCCTGGGAGGATTAAATTGGTTGAGATAAGCTGAGTCCCCAGGAGCTGGACTTGAGCTTCCTGAGCTGAAATGAAGTCATCTTCAGTTGGCTGGAGTTGAGTGGAGCTGGATCAAACTGGTCCTGAGCTGAGGTGAACTCCAGTCAACTTAGCTGAGCTAGTTAGAGCTCCTTGTGAACTAATGGGAGCTAAGATGAGCTAGACTCAGCTAAGTTGAGCTAGATTTGAGCTGACCTGAGCTAGGGTGAGCTAAGATGAGCTCTCTTGAGCTGCCATTCAGCTGAGATGAGCTAAATGGAGCTAGGATGAGCTAACCCTAATTCAGGTGAGCTGGATTCTAGTTATGGTGAGCTGGATTAAGCTGAGTTCCAGCTGGTTTGAGCTTCTCCTTCACCAGTTGCCTTCCTAAGTGTTAGGGTTCTAGGGATCTGGCAATCTGCTTGTCCTTAACACTCACAAAAACATATCAAAAAGACAAAAGGTAAAATGCATGCCTATCCTAATTTATGCCTAAATGCAACCCAAAAATCCGTTTGCCAAGCAAAATCCTAAGAGCTAGGTTTGTTTTAATGCATAAGAATGATGATAAACTGACGTTTATCAGTTATTGTTTCTAGGGAAGTGCATGACAGGCCGGTTGCCTCTCGACCCATTGCATCTACATCTATTGTACCTTCCCAAGAGGCTACTGCATTGTCTACTAGGTCCAGACAGACCAGGTGGATCGTTGACTCTGGTGGTTCATCCCATATCATAGGTGATGTTTCACAGTTTCCCTCCCTTAGAGAGTTGGATAGACCCTTATAGGTCAAGGTTGTTGATGTAGGATTTTCATTCATTACTGATCTTGGTGATGTTAATTTGACTGATACATTACTCCTATCTGATGTGATGCATGCTCCTCGTTTTGCCAATTTAGTCCCTATTAGTCAGATTACCAGAGATTGATGCTGTCATGCAATTTTTTATGATTAGTATTTCTTCTTGCAAGACCTCTACATGAGGAAGCGAATTGGTGGACTTAAGCAGAATGGTCTCTATTACCTTACTCTACCATCCTCACCCATTGTTGATGTTGTCTCTGGTGCCACTACTACCTATCAGTGGCACCTTTGTTTGGGTTACCCAAGTCCTGGGGTTCTTCGCCAACAATTTCTTGGTCTTCATGTGCCTAACCAGTTTCAACATGAAAATTGTCAACTTGGCAAGCATCACCGATCCTTTCATGTTTGTTAATAAAATGACCGATTCTATTTTTTCTTTTGTTCATGTTAATGTTTGGGGCCCGTGTAGGGTTACCAACGTAGGGTTACCAATGTATTGTCATAGCCATCCTATTTGTTGAATTTTTTTTTATGAAATAAAAACACTATTTTCTATCGTTCTTCGTGTGACAATGAATGAGAGTTTGTTAATACCTGGTTAACTAAGTTTTTGCTTCGCTTGATGTTATTCATCAAAGTTCGTGCATTCACACCACTCAACAGAATAGGATGGCTGAACGGAAGTTAAGACACCTACTTGATGTCGGTAGGATGTTTATGTTTCATACACATGTTCCTACACATTTCTAGGTCGATGTTGTTCTTACTATCGCTTTTCTTATAAACCAGGTTAGTTCTTCGATTTTAGGTGACAAGTCCCCTTTCAATTTATTATTGCTTGGTCAGGAGCCATTCGTGTTGCCGCCGATGGTTTTTAGTTGTGTCGTGTTTGTTCATCTCTTTAGAGTGGACAAATTGGCTCTTAGATCAATTAAGTGTATCTTTCTTGGGTATTCTCGGACCCAAAAGGGACATCATTGCTATGATCCTATGCATGGTATCTTTTTTGTTAGCATTGATGTTGCGCCTTTTCAGGGGATTCCTTTCTATTCTCCCAAACGGAAGGCTTCTCCTACACGCACTACAAATATCATGTTGCCAGTGCCCTCTACTTCACCCCCAGTGCCCTCTGAGCCTCCTACCACCTCTATGAGTCTGCCTAGCGCAACTTTTCGTAAGCCATTAGGACGACCTATCTCCCCTACTTATACGCATCACTTCCATCGTCGCCCAACACCTATTCTTGAACCCCTTACCACCATTCCTGCTCAGCCTGAATCCAATACTATGGACTCTAATGGAGGTTACGTAATTCCTACTACTAATCAGAACTTGGATCTTCCTATTACCTAGATGAAGGCTCCAAGGTCTTGTTTTTGCTACTTAATCTCCCAACATATGAGTTCTAACAGTTTGCCTGCAACTGAACAGTCCTTGTCTTGTGCTATTGACAGTCATCATATACCTCGGAGTCATACAGATTGGCCTAAACACAGGCCATGGAGAAGGTGATGGAGGTCCTTATTTCTAGAGGTACTTGAGAACTTGTTGACCTACCCCCTGGTACCATTATTGTGAGGTGTAGGTAGGTGTTTATTGTGAAGTATTTACCTAATGGCTCCATTCAGAGGAACAAAGATCGGCTTATTGCCAAGAATATACCCAGGTATTGATTATTTTGAGACATTTTCTCATGTTGCTCGTTTAAACTTTGTGCGGATTTTGTTATCACTTGTTAATTCACATTGGAAGGTATTTCATCTTGACATTAAAAATGACTTCCTCTAATGGAGACTTGGATGAGAAGGTGTATATGCAGCAACCTTCAGGTTTTGAATGATAGGGGGAGTGTCAAAAGGTGTGCAAATTGCATAAAGCCATTTATGGGCTAAAGCAGAATCCTCAAGCATGGTTTGACAGGTTTATCAAGGCGGTTCAAAGCTTTGGTTTTCTTATATCCAATGCTGATCATTCGATTTTTACAAGGTACACTGAGTCTATGTTTATTATTCTGATTGTTTATGTAGATGACATATTGTTGACAGGCAGTGATGGAGCTGGTATTGAGGTTACCAAGGCCTTCTTGAATTCCCAGTTTGTTCTCAAGGACTTAGATCAAGTTAGCTATTTCTTGGGAATTGAGATTCATCATGTGGAGCATAGCATGGTACTTTCCCAAAGAAAATGTGTTGGATATGCTACGTCGATTGGCATACTTGGTTGTAAGCCTACAAATGTGCCTCTTGATTCCTCTTTACATTTAGGTGATGAGGATAGTCCTTTGCTAGATGGTGTTACAAGATATAAGACTATGGTAAGAAAGTTGTTGTATCTCAATGTTACTAGACCTTATATCGCCTTTGTTGTTGGATAGTTAAGTTAGTTTATGCAAGCTCCTCATGAGATGCATCGGGCAAGTATATGTCAGGTGGTGTAATATTTGAAAAAAGCACCTAGAAAGGGTCTACTTTATAGGGCACATGGTCATGTTGATATTCATGGATTCTCAAATGCTGATTATGCTTGGGCACATGAGGACCGACAATCCACTACAGGTTATTGCACTTTTGTTAGAGAAAATCTAGTCACATGGAAAGGTAAGAGACAGAATGTAGTATCCAAGTCAAGTGCAGAGCTAGGTATAGGGCCATGGCACACATAACTTATGAACTCCTTTGGGTGGAATCTCTTCATAATTTTGGAGTTGATATTTATAGGGCAATGTCTATGTTCTGTGATAACATTTATTGCTATTGAGAAATGAGAGAACATATCTTATTCCAATAACCCTAGGGACTCACATAGAGCAGCCTCTGGGTAAATGACATAGTATGTCCTTACAAGAGTAAAGAATACGAAAATAAGGACAAAAGACAAATAAGAAACAAAACAAGGAAAAAATAACTCTCTCGACACTCCTCAAGTTGGAGTGTAGACATCGGACACACTCAACTTGGAACATAGGTACTTTAACCTTTTCTTGATGAGAGGCTTAGTGAATATATTGACAATTTAATCCACAGTAGAAACATATGGTGTAGAAATCTTGCCAGCCATCACAGCATCTCTAATAAATTACAATCAACTTCAATGTGTTTTGTCCTCTCATAGAATGCTAAATTGTTTGCAAGAAAGTTTGCTGCCTTATCATCACAGTACATGGGAATAAACCAAAGACATCAACTCCAAAGTCCTTTACAATGACTTCACCAAGAAGAGCTTACAAGCAGTATGAGCGATAGCCCTACATTCTTATTATGCACTTGACATGGATACCACATTTTGCTTCTTACTCTTCCAAGTGACCAGGTTTCCACCCACATATATACAATATCCAATTGTGGACCTTCTATCTTCATGAGTGACAGCATTGCCTGCATCAAAATATCCACACACATTAAAATGTCCATGCTTCTAGAAAAATAATCATTTTCCTAATGAGCTCTTTAAATATCTCAATACCTGGCAAATGCCTACCCAATGAACTTCCCTAGGCTCCTACATAAACTAACTCAATCTTCCTAATACATATGAGATAGTTGGTCTCATCACAGTGAGAATAATTTGCCTACCATGGCTCTATGTTGAGTCAGATCCTCCAAGACGAGATTCTATGTCTGCAAGATGGGCTGCTAGATCAAGAGGTACATTGGCAAGTTTGCAACCAAGCATCCCTGCCTCACAAAGCATATTCAGAACATACTTCCTTTGCGACATGACCATTCCACCCTTCATTCGATGAATCTCAATACCACCCAAGTCCTTGATTACAAACTGTGTATGTAGGAAAGCTTTAGTATCCCCCACACCTTTCTCATCACTTCCAGTCAAAAGTATATCATCAACATATACAATTAGAATAACAGAACCTACCTCAGTGTGTCTGGTAAAAACTGAGTGATTAGATGTGGACCTGGCAAATCCAAAACTCTAAACTACCATACTGAATCTATCAAACCAAGCTTTTGGACTCTGTTTCAGTCCATATATAGCTTTGTGGAGCTTGGAGGCCTTCTGACACTCCCCCTAACTGATAAAATCAGGAGTCTGATGCATATAAACTTCTTCATCAAGATCACCATAAAGGAAAACATTCTTAATATCAAGCTAATAAACTGGTCATTCTGTATTAACTACAATAGACAAACGGATCTGAATAGAATTGAGACGTGTAATAGAAGAAAACGTCTCAAAGTACTCCACAACAAATGTTTTAGTGTAGCCTTTGACAACAAGCCTTGCCTTAAACTATTATATAGAGCCATCAAGGAGATACTTTATAGTAAATACCCATCTACACCCCCACAACAACTACACCAAGAAGTAGATCAACAAGCTCCCATGTGCCTCGTGACTGGAGTCTTGCCATCTCCTCTTCCATGGCTAGCTTCCATGCTAGATCCTGTAGAGCCTCTACATGACTTCGAGGCAGCTAATGACTATTAACTGCAAAAGATAGTAACTTTCCTACTGGTAGTTGGTCAAAAGATATATATTGTAATAAAGAATAACGAGCACAAGATCTTGAAGCCTTCCTTTGTGCTATAGAAAGATCCAAGTCTACACCCTCAGTAACAGAAGATACGTGATCTCCAGATGAGTCATCAGCGTCAGCAGAGAATTGAGCAAAAATAGTAGAGAGGGACTCATCTTCAGAAGTAGTGGGTGCAGGTCTGCACTGGAAATGGTTTAGACAATTCCAAATGTCTAGGAAATATATCTCCCATAGGGCCATTTGTCTAAGGTAAGGTAGGCTCAGAAGGCACTGGTGGCAATGTAGATGATATAAGGAAATATCTCGTGGCACAGTAGGAGGTAGAGAGCTTCCTTTTCTTGGATAAAAAGGAAGTTCTTCAAAGAAAGTTACATCAACACTAACATAAAATTTGTGAGCCACTAAGATCATAGCACCAATACCCCCTCTAAGTACGCGAGTATCCCACAAAATATGCTTCACCAATCGAGGAGGCAACTTGTCCACTTTGAATAAGTGAACAAAGCAAATCCAATCAAACACCTTGGATGGAAGAGAAGACACTTCACGATCGAGATACAAAAAAGAATAGGGTGTTTTACCCCCTAAGACAAAAAAGGACACCCTATTAATAAGAAATGCAGCAGTAAGAACAGCATCAGCCCAAAAACTCGGAGGAACATTCATATGAAACATCACAGACCGAGCAACATCAAGCAAGGGACGAAGTTTGTGTTCAACTACCTCATTTGTTGAGAGGTAGAAACACAAAAAGTTTGATGCATTACTCCCACAGAGGTAAAAAACTGAGTCATATTAACAAACTCAAGACTATTGTCACTCCAAAACACCCCAATAATAGTATTAAATTGAGTCTTTATTTCCTTGAAATAATAGTTTGAGATTTTTTCTTCATCATAAAAACCCAAGTAACACTAGTATAATCATCCACTAAAACAAGGAAAAAACGAAAACCCTTTTACATTGCGGACCGTATAAGGCCCCCACAAATTTGCAAATACCAAAGCAAAAGGAGACTTAGACCTTTTATTTTTGCTAGAAAAAGACCGTCGATGCTTGCCAAGTTGACAAGCATCACAATCAAACGACTCTGCAAACTCCAACTCAGGAAACTAACGACGAAGCACAGTTATACATGGGTGACCCAAGCAAAGGCGTCACTGAAAGGTAGTAGTGGCACAAGTAGCAGCAAAGGTGGTATGTATGGAGGTAGGTGGAAGACTCAGATAGTAAAGCCTGCCCTACTCAAGTCCACCAATCCGCTTCATCGTCTGAAGGTCCTGCAACAAGAATTGATCATGAAAATCTGCTCTGCATCCCAAGACCTTAGTAATCTGGCTAATAGACATCAAATTCAAAGCAAATCAAGGTGCATGCATAACATCAAATAAACCAAGGGGAGAAGATAAGATAACATTTCCAAGGCCAATAACATGCGATAAGCCACCATATGCCACTTCAACTTGGAAGGGTGTGGCAAGAGATTGAAGAGAAGAAAAAAATGCAGCATCACCAATAATGTGTGAGGCACCTGAATCAACGATCTACGCAGGAGCATGGCATCCAACAGATAATGCAGTGGCACTTGTACCACTAGAGGTAGATGCTCCTGCTGCAGTGGTGGTCTGTGATGTCATCATCTTGTCATATTTTGCCCTGGACAATCACTTGTGCTTCATATGTTTGGTACTGAGAACTTTCTTCATCTACAACAACCTGAATAGCTCCGGGTCCCTAACCCTGAGAATAGTCATGCTTCAACCAACATTTGTCTATACTATGGCCCTGTTTGTGACAATGCTCACAAAATAAATTTCCTCTCTGACCTCAACTTCTTCATCCTCTAAAGTTGCCTCGACCAAAGGCACCTCATCCACCAGAATTTCCTTGTGCATGCCCACAGCTAAAGGTAGCCAAGGCAGATGATTCTACACCAAAACCATGATCAAGAATCTCCAAGCGTGACAAGCAAGCATATATCTGTGATGGAGTCGGTATCTCTTTTGAGGTCATCAATTAGTCCTTGACTGCTTGGTACTCAGGACCTAGGGTGGCCAAAAAATGTACGAATCGAATAGCTTCTCTCTGTTTGGTTATAACTGCAACATCTGCTGGAATAGGTTGATACGTATCCTGTTCATCGCATAAGTTCATAATCTCATAACATTTGGCCAGAGTCATGGTACCCATCTTGAAGGTGTGGATCTGTTTTATAACTCTGTATAATCGGGCAATATTGTTCTTTTGAGAGTGAATCTCATGCAACACTTCCCACATCTTTTTAGCCGATGCATATGACATAACATGTTTGGTTATGTGTTCCTTCATGCTATTTAACATGCATGTAGCCACCCAATCATTATTAGCTTCCCAATCTTCTGCCTTGTCTGTAGTAGTTGGCCCTTCTCACAACAAAAAATATATTTCTTTCTATGAGACCCTACAAATCATACAAAAGAGGTAGACCACAACAAAAAATTAGTACCATCCAATGTTACATTTGTGCCCTCCATATGAGGTGAAGCATTCGTCGTAGAGATCTTCCCAATCGTATCACTCACAACATCCTTTTGGTCTCCCATGATGCAGGAAAAATAGATCAAACCTGGTAGTCTCGAGAGGAGATAATAAATTACCAAGGAAGCAACACCAAACCATCATAGAATCAATCTGAATAACAATCGTGTGGAGAAATTAGACATGCTAGGACATCAAAAGAAACCCAGTCGTGCCTGGTAGTCTCAAGAGAGGGCTGCAGACGAGATAACAAATTACCAAGGAAGCAACACCAAACCATCATAGAATCAATCTGAATAACAATCGTGTGGAGAAATTAGACATGCTAGGGCATCAAAAGAACCCCAGTCGTGCCTCCTCTCCACCGACAAATCCCCTCAGACATGAACCAGCGGCACTACAGGGGACCAATGACATTGTGGCCCACCGGCAAGGGTGTTAGCAACACCTGGGGCCCCTATTGCGAGGTCCTACTACTGCAGAGAGATACGGCAACACATGAGAGCCAATGCCAAAGAGAGGCAAAGCCAGTGAGCCCTATCTCAGGCAGCAGCAGTGAAAAGAAGGGTTGGATGACCCTATTCCAGGAGGCGGCACAGGAGAGAGAGAGGGAAAGAAAGGGGTACGATGGAGGGCTAGGAAGCTAGGGTTCTAGTGAGATACTAAAGCCTCGATCTAGGATCGTTGCTCTGATATCACGTTGGGAAAAAGAGAGCATGTCTTATTCCAATAACCCTAAGGACTTTTATATAAAGGAGCCCTTTAGGTAAATTACATAATATGTCCTTACAAGAGTAAAGAATACGGAAACAAGGACAAAAGACAAATAAGAAACAAAATAAGGAAAAAAATAACTCTCAAAAATTGCCAATAATTCTGCCTTCTATGAAAGAACCAGGCATATTAAAGTTGATTGTTACTTTATCAGAGACATTCTCCAAGGGAAGATTGCTACTCCCTATATATCTAGTGAGAACCAGATAGCAAATATTTTTACAAAGGCCCTACCAAGAAACGCTTGGAGTATCTCTTTGGCAAGCTAAGCATGTCTGATGCCTATGCTCCAGCTTGAGGAGTGTTGAAGCATATTTTCTATTTTCTATTATTGCTTTTATTCTTTATTTCTTATATTTTCAGTACCCGCACTATATTCAGGATTACGGTTCCGTGGGTTTTGGGCACCCCTTGACCTTTCTCTATATAAAGGAGCCAAGGAAGTACGTAATACAATTTGACTAATTTCATTCCCAACAGAATTCTTTGGATGAATAGTGACTGCACCTTGGAAGTTTGATGCTGATCCTAATGGTATGTTATGAATGCCACGACTCCGACAAGCCACCTGTTTGGTAGAATAGGATTGTGGAGTCCATATACACTCGCCATGAACAAAAACACCTAATTCTCAATCAATCGTGTGAAGGAATAGTTGGGGTCCTCTAATTAGCAATCATACCATCATATTCCCCTATGTCATATTTAAAAACTCCTCAGTCAATAGATCTTGTTGACACATGGTGTTCAAAACTCGTAAAATCCATAGTATTCTTTCAACTCTTTTTCCCATGTGGTACTGGTATATGCTACATGGACAAGCATTTCTTTGTCAATTTCTACCACTGGTTTAGAATGAAACTTTAATTTCTAGATAGTGGTAGTGGTAGCCTTTTGGTAAGAGATTTCTTTTTCCATTTGGACACTGTTCAGAAGCTTTTTGAGCGCACGAAAGCTGGAAAGGATCCAATCCCATGTAAAAAAACTATTGAACTGAAAATTGCTTAACGGAAACATTAGAAAAACCTCTTTCAAATAAAAAAAAAAAACATTAGAAACACATCTCAAGAACATACCGAACTCTTTGATCAACTTGACAGCAATAACCTCACCAATGCCTTCAACTCCTGCAGTTTAAGATGGAACACATTTACTATCATTAAACAAGCACCAAAAGCTGGGGATACGTGAACATCTACAATACAATTACCAATGTGATATAAAAAAACATGAAAGGACATAAAAAGAAAACGCTGCCAACCTAAAATAAGTAGGGCTAGACATATCAGATTACATCTAAAATAAGTCTCTAGATTCAAACGGTGTAAAAAGACATCACCCCTTACGATAATAAAAAAAAGTGTCTTAATGACATAAGCCCTACCTCTCAATCTATAGAGAGGTGGGAAACGTACAAGAGTACCCCACAAAAAAATAAGAAAATGCAAAAACAATATGAAGATAATAACAAAAATATAAAGGCCGAAGCGGCTTAACACTCCCCGTCAAGCTGGAACATAGATATCGATCATGCTCAGCTTGGAACAACAAATATCAAAGGATGAGTGTGGCAGCATGGTAAAAATTTTTGTTGTCTAGACATCTGAGGAGACTGTAATGTAGATGAGGCTTTACTAGATCAAGTCGTGTGTAATGGCAGTCAACCTCCAAGTACTTGGTCCTCTCATGGAACATGGGATTGTTGGCTATGTATGTGGCTACCCTATTACAACAACTCATCTCTATAGGTGTGTCACCTAACAAATACAAGTTTGCAAGAAGTGATCTCACCTACGTCATCTCTTAAGCTATACCTGCTGTGGCTCTGTATTCTAACTCAACACTGGAACTAGAGACAACCACCTACTTCTTACCCTACCAAGTCACAAGGTTCCCTGTCACATAGGTACAAAACCCGTAGTTGACTTCCTATCGACCAAGCACCCTACATGGTTCGCACATGAGTAAACTACCATACTCATGGAGGTCCCTTTGCTGAATAGAACCCCTCAACTTGGTGCTTTCTTCAAGTACCTTAGTACCATCATCGCAGCATTCCAATGCTGCCTCGTCGGCCTGTGTATGAACTGACTCAGTTTCCCAATTGCCAGGGAAATGTTAGGTCTAGTAATAATCAAATACAAAAGCTTGCCTACTAATCCTCTGTATTGTCTGTTGTCCACTGCCTCTTCCTTCTCATTATAGATATGAGCCTTGGGATCCATAGGAATATTGGCTAGTTTAGCTCCAAGCATGCTAGTCTCCTGCCGGACATCAAGAGTATACTTCCTCTAGGATAGCCCTACGCCCTTCCTACTGCGTGCCACATCAATCCCAAGGAAGTATCAAGTGGCCCAAGGTCCATGACAAACATCCCTGCAAGACACTTCTTAACCTCAGCAATGACTATCCCATCATCTCTTGTGATGATCAAATCATCAACATAAACACGAAGCACAACTACCCCCTTCCCTATCTTCCTGACAAACAGGGAATGGTTAGATGAGGATCGCTAAAAACAAATGGTCTCAACCACCTCAGATAGTTCTGGAACCAAGCTCCGCAACTTTGCTTCAAGCCATATATGGCAATTGAATAATCTACATAATGCGGAAGCAATAATATCAAAATATATAAATATCACAAAACACTTGGATTTAGGTGGAAACCCCACTCACAAAGAGCGGGGAGAAAACCATGGGAAAAGAGCCCCATGGGCATGTGTTTCTCTGTATTTCTTCTCAAAAAAATAAGTGAGGGAGTATAGACTTATTTATAAGCCACCACTCACCACACAAAGCCCACATCTTCCAATGTGGCACTAAACCAACAACTCAATTCTCTCAACACTCCCCACAAGCTGGAGCATGGAATGCTTAGCTTGTAACACAAAGAAACTCTCCAACACAGCAGAACAAATAACACACTCAATAGGTACAACTGACGCTCCTCTAAAGACAGCAATTGCACCCTTGTTCATGCCTGTAGGCAGGTATGCTGATGATGACACATCAAACCAACTGGAGCTTGACAACAAATTGTTGTAGCTGGTTCTAACAAGGGCCTCTCCGTTGGAGACCTCAACTGGTGCTGGTAGCTCCCCATTCAGTATCCCTGAAAAGGGACTTCCTCTGAAGGCCTCGAAAGTGGATCTCCCTCTCTGAAGTCCATGAAACTGGATCTCCCACATAGTAACCTAAAATGGGTCCTTCCCATGAGGACCTCGAAACTCTGGGCCTCCTAGAGTTATGATTTCTGATGTGTAGTCTAAGAACAAAAGGAACTCTTAAAACAGGGGATGACTACAACAGGCTTCCACACTCTCCCTTTCTCCCATACTCACGGGAGAAAAAATAACAAGAGAAGAAATAAAATAATAAAAACTAAAGAAGACTTCTCCACCTCTTCTCTTAAACCAGAACCTCATCACTTTTTTCTTTTCTTTCTCTTTTTTCCTTTTTTTTCCCCACGTCATTTTTCATCTTTCCTTTTTTTTCCCTGCATCTTTTTAAACTCCCTCTCCCTTAGGTTTCGAGGAAGACCCAACAATACCGCCAAATGATTTTAGGGCTCAACAGAACCCAAACAACCATCATAGCCGCAATCTTCACATGCAGGTGATCTCAAGAGAGATCTTTGCCGCACTCTTCTCCACCATCGCCTGCCAAATCGCGATGAAAGCACCACTATTGTGGCCCCTCACGACGAAGCACTTTGCCGAGATCATTGCTCCTTGATCCTCGTCATACGGTGTGCCACAATCAGCATCACCGAGTCCTCATCGAGATCATCGTTGCACCGAGATCAACGCAAAGATCCTCTTCTCCTCCAGTCCCGCCCCTTCTCACGAGCCCTAGCTACATCGCCGCTACTTCTTGCTCCTCGTAGGCGGTAAATTCATCCACCGCGAGGGTGAGGGTTTAGGCGATCGCCCCCTAGACCTTACGCACCGCACCACAGACCTCGCACAATGCACCACAAGACCTGGTGCAATGCGCCACGACCTCCTCCAATCCATGCTTGACCACAGGGGCTCAACTCCAAGCTCCTCTGCTTCCTTGCCCTCCAGAGCCGCACGTAGGCCCTCCACCGCCTGGGGCACCTCTGCGGGGACCAACACATCACCATCAACACCAACATTGTTTTAAAAGGCACGCCTCGAGGCTATAGCCTCAGGGTTGCACCATGAGGCGTGAGCCTCAGTTGGTCGAGGCGGTGTCGAGGCACTGAGGCACTGAGCCGAAGGTAAGCCTATAGCCTCAATTCAAACGTCATTTTAGATGGTTATGTGACTTGCATATGATCTTTTCCAACAAATAAATCCCTCCAAAGTCATAATTCAAACCCTTTTCCAAAACCTAAAACCCATTGCCAAAAACCCAGAGGAGCCCATTGTTGTCCAAGCTCTTGAAAAATAGTTCTAACCTTGTTGGAAATCCAAAACAGGTTGCTAGAGGTTGCAGATGGATCACCAAAAATCGCAAAACCTTTTGCCACCGCATCACCAAAAGTTCACTGCTACCAACTTCAATGCCTGGTTTTCACATCTCCACATGATCTCCCTACTAAATAATAAGTTTAGATTTTGTTTAAATTTATTTAGGTAGGATATTTTATTGTATATGTATTTAGCTACGACAGAATGTTTCTTTATTATATATGTTATTTATAGATTTTGTTTAGGTTTCATTTAGATTTTTTAGGTTGTGTTTGTCAATGATGACTTATTTAATGGCATGAGAGTGATGGAGATACCATATATTTATCATATTTTCTAGGATGTCAATGATACCATATGTTTGTCAATGGTTTTGTTTAGGTTTCATTTAGGTCTTTTAGGTTATGTTTGTCACTGATGACTTATTTAATAGTATGAGAGTGATGGAGATACCATATATTTATCATATTTTCTAGGATGTCAATGATACCAAACGTTTGTCAATGGTGTGTATAGGTTTCATTTAGATTTTTTATGTCTGTGAATGATAACTTGTGAGTTACGAGATTAGTTATTAGACTCATTACTTATAATTTAAGTCATGACAATTAGATTTTTTTTATAAATAATGGATAGAGTCAATATAATTTATTATGTTTATTTGGGTACTTGTGATAATTCTCATAATATGAACTTTAACTTATTTTGGAGTTTTGATAAATTTAATTTCTAATTTTCTATAATGTTTGGAGGTTTACCTTTTATTTAAATGCCATCTCTTATCTAATTTTACTCTTTAAATGTTATGAAAGAGAAAAATGGCATGGATGTGTTTTTTACTTTTTTTTCATTATTAACACTTAACAAGTATATATTTATGCCATTTTTTTATTTTCCATTCGAAATCTGAAGCTTACGCCTCCCCTCAATGAAGGCAAATCGCCTCATATTGCCTCGCATTTTTTAAAACCTTGGACACCAACCTATCAAGGGCTGCGTGCTCTTCCTCCAAGGCAACCTGGAGTTTGCCCTCTACTTATAATCTCCATCGCCCACTCTCTTCCCCTCTTTGCTGCTGCTCCTTTGCATGGAGAGATTAGTGTTTCCCCTTCTCTCTCAAAATTAAAGAAAACATGGAGACAAATAATAGATCTAAATAATAAAACTTAAGAACAAAACCCAAGATCAGAACTTGCTCTGATACAAAGTTGAATAATCTAAATAATGCGGAAGCAATAATATTAAAGCATATAAACATCACAAAACACTTGGATTTACATGGAAACCCACTCACGAAGAGTGGAGAGAACCACGAGAGAAGCGTCCTATGGGCGTGTGTTTCTCTGTATTTCTTCTCAAGAGAATAAGGGAGTACACGCCTATTTATAGGTCACCACTCACCACACAAAGCCCACATCTTCCAATGTGATACTAAACCAACCACTTAATTCTCTCAACAATAGCCTTTTGCAATCGGCATACTCTGAAACACTTCCCCTAAGCCTCATATCTACGAGGCTGATGTATATAAACTTCCTCCTATAAGTGCATAGAACAATCCATTCTTCACATCCATCTAGTGAAAAGGCTAATCTTTCCATACCAATGATTTAAATGCTGACGACATGCCGCTGGCATGCCGTTGAAATGAACTTTTTGGAGATATGGCCATATCGACATCCATTAGTTGTCGGTAAGCAGGCATTTCGTCGGCACGCCAGCAGTATGGTTAGTAAGCCCTAGCATGTCGATTGTCGTTGCCTGCTGGTGCTTGCTACTGCTGCCTACTACTGTGCTTCGGTTCTATTGTTGCCGTGCTGCTACTAGCGCCTAGTGTAGACTTTACACTGCTGCCCCAACACTCCGCTTCTATTGCTGCTGCTGCACTGCCTAAGTGGTATTTGGAAGGCTACTACTGTATTTGGAATACATTTCAAATTCAAAAAGTGTATCCATATGTTATATCATGGTCCAGTTAGACAAACAAATTAGAATGGCTTGGTTGGCAGGAATTTGGATGTTCATGTTCTTTTTCAAATTTAATATGCATTAGCAAATAGAATGAATAGACTGCATTTTGACTACTTCTGCCACTTTTGTCGACATGCATTGGCATGCCCTCAACATGCCCACGGTGTGCCTCTGAAATGGCATACTTTCAAGCCATCGAAATCATTGAAATCCGCTATCGAAAAACGGGCATTTCCATGACGTGCCCTCGACATGCCCACAAAATGTACATTTAGAATTTTATTGGCACAGCATCAAAATCGACATTTTGAACCTCGTTCCATACTACAACAGATATCAAGATGTGCACAATGAGAAACCTAGCCATAAAAGAAAACGTATCAAAGAAGTCCACGTCATATGTCTACATGAGCCCCTTTGCTACTAGTCAGGCCATGTGTCTAGACACTGACCCGTCCGGGTTGTATTTGATAGTGAACATCCTCCCACAATGGATGCTCCATCAGGTAGCTCTGCAGTTCCCATGTACCATGTGACCAGAGTGCAACAATCTCATCCTTCATGGCCTGTTGCCACTTTGGATCAAGCATGGCCTATTGGTAGGCAAAAGGAATCTGTGCGGAAGACAAAGCATGGCAAAACTGGCCATATGCATTCCCCAAAAACTCTGTAGTGATGGATCCTAAAATAGGATATATGGCATAACTACGTGGTGCCTTTTGAATAGCAATCGGAAGATCAATATCATTAGACACTGTATCTATAGTATATGGATTATCTAAATTCGCTGAGGTACTAAGAGAGGCATCATGTTCCTTTTGACTTAACCAAGTATAAACATCACTAGACAACATATCATTAGTCTGTAAAATCTCTGTGCTCACCTTAGGGAAGGATTTAGTGCAAAGGAGGGGGGAAGCTACCTGTAAGTAACTGGAAGCCTAAAGGTGACAGAAGGGTCATGAAACCTCTCAGACTCAATAAAAAGAGGCACAAACTCCGTGATTGGAATACCTTCCAAAGGAGTAGCGGGTATAGGCATAATCACCTCAATAGCCTAAGAAAAACGACTCTACCAAGCCGTAAAGAAGTACGAGACAGACTCGGGAAAGGTGACATCGGCACTAACATAGTGTCTTCCAATGATAAAATCATAGCACCTATACCCCTTCTAAGTATGGGAATATCCCAAGAAAACATACTTCACCGCCCATGGAGCAAGCTTATCCCAACCAAGAGAAGTAAGGTGATAAAAAGCAACGCACCCAAACAAACATTGCAGGACATGGAAGAGATCACAAGCTGGATGTAATATCTACCAAGGGATCTATTCATGTATAATAGGTGTTGGCATTCTATTAATGAGATAGCAAGCAATAAGAGCAGTGCCTCCCCAGTATAGAGAGGGAACACTATGGTGTATCAAGAGGGTGCGTGCACATCAAGTATGTGTCTATGTTTCCTCTCAGTTACCCCATCTTCTATAAGATATGAGGACAAGTGGTATGATGAATAATACCTTGGGACTTACAGAAAATAGACAACTTCCTAGTATATAATTAAAAGCATTATCTGAATGTACAATTTTAACAAGTAGAAAACTGATTCTTTATTTCTAGAAGAAAGTTTTCAAGAACAATACCCACATCAAATTTATTTTTCAAAAGAAACACCCAAGACAAACAAGAGAAGTCATCAACGATCACACGATAATAACGATGACCCAACCTATTAAGAATAGAGCCAAGGCCCCACACATCAACGTGCATCAATTCAAACAACTCTATAGATCTAGGACTATGACTAGCAGTGTAGGAACCATGATGATGCTTGCCCAGCTGACAAGCATCACAAGTAACCACAGTAGAAAAATAAATATAGAGAATGACACTTTGGAGCTTGTCCAATGGAAGGTGCCACTGAAAAGGAGTCCCACAAACAAAAGCAACACCCCTGTGGCACACAGCAGCGAAGAGACTAGACCAGGCGATACCCCCTCTTCACGACCTCCACCAATCATCCTCCCTGTAAGGGTGCCCCGAAAAGTACAAGTCCGAGAGTCAAATTTAGCATGGCAGTTTAGCTCTTTAATGATTCTACTAATCGAGAGTACACTAATAGGAAAACCTGGCACAAACAAAGCATCTAGCAACCTCAGTGTACGAGTAATATCCCTCAATCTTCCTATTTGAGAATGTCTCTAATTTGTTACCTGTACTGTCATGCCCGAGGGGGCATGCTTGAGGTAGCGAAAACATCTCTGGTCTCCACTGAGATAACGTAAGACTCAAAAGTCTACAAGCCAATCTACATAACACCGATCATCTACCTATGATGTTAGGCAAGCACTGTACATGAAGAAGTAAAGGTTGTCATCTCAAAGGTAGCAGAAGACTCTTGGGTCAACTGAGTAAGGCATTGGAGTAACTCATTATAATCTACCCTAAGTACTAGAATCATGTCACTCAGTGCTTTAAAGATAACAACAGCTTGATTGGCTGTGAGACATCAACCATGTTTGGTCCAACACATAGCCTTTGTATGTCCAAGCCTCCAACAGTAGATGCATGCAAGGCATCCTCTCCCGGTAGGTGCACGTCCACGACCACGACCCTGCCATGTGTCGCAAGAGTGCCTCTACCATGCCTCAGAGTAGTAGCTAGGGCAAAGGTCTATCCAATAGACTCAACAGGATCAAGGTAATCGCGATCTTGCTCAATCTATTATAAGACTCCTCAAGAGAGGGAAGCTCTAGAAGAGTAAGAAGCTGGGAGTGTGCAGTAGTCTATTCTGGCCCAAGGACAAAAACAAATTGGAGAAAAACAGCCTCCTTGCAATACTCCCGAAAAAGCACGTGCATACTGACTGGCATGTATTATACTACTCAAGGAGACCCTTCAAAATAGAATAATACTGTGACAACAAGCGATCCTCCTGATGAAGCTGTGAGAGCTCGCTGTAAATCTGGAAGACGCTACTAGAGTTCCTCTCGTAGGAATATGTCACATAAACTATCCCACATCTCCTTCGTTGTTTTGTAGTACATAATCTTGTCTCCGATCCGTGGGATGACATAGTTCATGATCCATGCTCGAACCATGGCATTATCCTCCTTCCAAGGCACATTCCTTCCTGTCTTCTCAGTGGACTCTAGTTAAAGGAGAATATGCTCCTTAGCATGGCCTTCTACAGTCATTAGAAAAGTCTGTGACTATTAAAGCATAATTGGTCTCATTTAACTTCATCATGGGACCAAAAGAATGGGCTATTATATGCCCTCAACTCAGAAATATGCTCCAATGTCACTTCGAACAAACTAAAGGATGACATCTCGTCCCCCAACCAGAGTCCAACCAAGAATCAAAGTGTAATCAGAGTGAAATCAGACCATCAAGAGATATAAGACTAAGGAGCCAAAATTATACCCTGATAAACTCGGGTGACACTGGCGACGACGTGGCTAGCCGCGGCAGAGCTCCGACAAGGGTTCTGACTGTCAACCTCTAGGGACCGATGCTCCTCATCGTGAGGAAGATGTTGGGCAAGGTGCCTTGCCGAAACGATGACCAAATCAGGGTGTAAACCCTAATTCGATCGAGAGTCAATGGGTGATGATGCCGATGTTGGGGCTCCCCAACAACGTGTGGCCAATTGTACTACCACTAGAGGGGGCATGGTCGACCGACTAGGGTTTGGTGGCACCCCTATGGCGGTTGGTTGGATAAAGATCTCTGCTGGCGGCCTTGATAAGAACTCCTTCTGACGTTACTATAGCCACTCAAAGTTACTACTATAGCATGTGTGAGAACTCCATCCATTTAGTGTAGATCGATTGTAGTGGAGAGGAAAAAAGAGATATGGGAATCAAGAAGGGTATTGATGCTGGCCTAGCACCACTGCTCTTAATACCAAATAGAAGAAAATGACTTGGTTACATTTTTCTATAACCCTACCTCCCCATATACAAAGAGATCGGAAAAGTATAAGACTACTCCACAAAGAAAAAAGAAAATGCAAAAAAATATATAGACAATAACTGGGGCTCAACAAAAAAAGTGAATGAATATCCTCAAGGAGCATGTCCCCAAGACATAAATAAGCACATTGACAAAATTGCAAAGGTTCCATACTAAATAAAAAGATAAGAAAAGGGTTCTACAATAAACTCCAGTGCCATCTTTCAAGCTGGAGCACAGAGAAATTTCATGTTGGATATATTCTCCACAGCACCTTAGAGAGTACATCCACCAGCTAATAAGTCAAAGAAAGATTTGGAGTATTAATCTGATCATGCATTACACCATCCTGAATGAAATGACAGTCAAGCTCAAGATTATTTGCTAGAAATGGTGTTGATTTATTGCAATACATGGATATAGGGAAAATTAATCTACACCAAAATTTTGCAGAAAAGTGCCACCATAACAATTCACAACCGGTGACACAATATTCTAACAAAACTAGATCCATAGAATGCATTTTTGCTTCTTGATTTGCAATGACCAAGTTGTTGCCACCAATATAAGCACGATAACTTTTAGTAAAGCATTTGTCTCTATGTGATCAGTACAATTAACATGTGAGAAAGCATGGACTCAAATTAAGGGTGGGCAAAATGCTTGGTTTCTGGTATCAATATAGACAACCAAATCACTGTGCTTGAAGGTCTACACATAGTGAAGTCAGAATGGTATGCAAAAAAACTGAGTAACCAAATCCCTCAACTGCCTTAGTGAACATGTCAAGCTCAGTTCTGGGCCTTCACTTAAGGGCCGTAGGTTCATGTACTGCCCTTAATAAATAGGTGTGTCTTGTATCTCATGATTGAGCTATTAGACATTTTTTACCCTACAACCAACAACTTACAACATGCAAGAGCACTAATTAACCTCTATACCTTTTGGATTGCAATATACACATCTCAACCTGCAAGGCAACTTGCCATGAAGGATGTGGTGTCTAATCATACTTCAAGGAACTCAAAAACTATCACGAGAAGGAACAAATTGGCAAGACAAGTTATCAAAGCCAACCAAAGGAAAACAGTAAGTACTTGAGTTTCCAGTGTGTGACATGAACATTATGATCATCGAACAGCCTGATGAAGTTATGCCACGTGGAGCTCAATATGTTGTAGTTAGTGGCTCATTCTCAAGTATAAGTTCAAAAAGAGACTTAGGTCTATGTCTATAGTCAGTAGAAAAACCATGTGTTTAGGCCTTGTAGGATATGATGTAGCTAGTATAGGATCCAAAAAGTTGGGTTCTAGTGAATGTAGACCCTATATCAAAGAAGCAGGAACTATGCTCAAAACGTTATACCGCTCTCAACATATCCCCTATTACAAGTTCACACTACCTTAGGAACAACAACCTTAGGAATAACAAGTTATACCTCAAAATTACTTGACTAGTATGTACTTAAACTACCTCACGAACAACTTACCCACTAGAAACTAATAGGCAAAGGCTACATACCCGCGAACTTGAGGCACAACAAAGAAAACTACAACATTAAGTCTCAAAAGGGATATGAAAATCTCACTAGAAATGACTAAAGAAAGTCAATTAATATTAGGTCTCAGTGTACTACTGGTGGCAAAGGCATTGGCTCTGAACTTGGCCAACGTTGTTGATCAGCTAACCAGTCTCATTAAATCAGCTTTCATCAAAGGGAGACTGATCATGGAGAACAATGTTGCGTCTTTTGAGATCCTAGCAACCTAGAAGAGCAAGAGGAGGGAGACTTTCTGCTGGAAGGTCAACTTCTGTAAGGCATATGATAGTTTGGATTGGAGATTATTATATTCTTCAACTAAGATTGAGGAGTTTCCTGTCCATGCGGATCAATTAAATGAAACTTTGCATTACTTCAGCTTCTTTCAATATCTTAATCAATAGAAAACTGGAAGGGGGCTGAATTCAATCTAGGAAAGAGGTTATGCAAACATGTTCATCTACACCTATACTATTTGTCACGGCTGTGCACTTCATTGCAGATGCCCGCTACTCTCTCTATGAGGCTGGGGAGATTAAGAGCTTCAACTCTAGGAAGTAGGGTATGATCATGCCACTCCTAGTGTATACGAATGACATGATTATCTTTTGGGGAAGGTTCCATTCCAAAGGCCTAGAAGGCCAGGATGATAGGCTTAGCTTGATTTTCAAAAGTCAGATTTCCTACCTTTTGGAATGACAAACGAGGTAGCAACAAAGTCTGGGGAGGTCTTGGGGTTCAACTGTTGCAATCACCCTTCAAGTACCTCGACTTCCCGCTTTCACCAAGCGCATCACTCTAGAGATTGGATCACCGTAGTTGAGAGGAAGGAAAGGTGTCAGCACGGTTGGCCAACTCATTTGCCATCTAAGGGAGGCAGCATGATCCTGCTCTCTACAATCTGTCCACTCTACCTCTACATTATATCTCTTTGTTGAAGATGCCTACTTTTATCTTGACTAGAAATGATTCATTTAGGAGAAGATTCCGTTGGGCTTCTAGTAGGGGTGATGTCTTTATCATCTAGTATCTTCAGATGATATATGTAAATCCACGGGGGCAGGTAGCCGAGGGTTTCAAATCTGAGAGAAATATATGATGCTTTGCAGACTATATGGGTTCTGGTTCTAGTGGAGCCCCAATTGTCTATCTGAAAGAAAATTTTACATGATTCCTACAGGGACCCAAATAACAAGGAGGAGAGGAGGGCATGTACGAAGGGCTCATCTGATTTTTAGACAACGTTGCAGAAGATTCTAAGAAAGGAAAAAACACACTACAAGAGCTCATTGGACAACAGTACTAAGTTCCACTTTTGGGTGCACTATTGGACACTCCTATGTCTTCGAAGATATTTCCTGAGCTGGTGGCTAGGCCAAAAATCCATCAACCTCGATTGCAGATTTTTTTAAGGAGGCGTGTCGGTTGCCAATTTTTCCCTGCTCTCTCTCCAATGCCAGGATGGATGATTTTGAACTTCTGTTGCAAACCTTGCTTACTTGGTGAAAGAATATGGCCAGATATGGAGGCATGCGGAGTTTTCAGTTAAGAAGGCCATACTGAACTATGTGGATGGGCTACCTCAGTTGGATTTGATAGTACTAGCCAATATTTAAAAGAACAAAAAAGAGGAAAGGTGGTTATCTGATTGATCCCCACCCAAATTTAATTAATGAGGGGCCAAAAAATAAGCACGGCCAATTTACAAAGAGTTCTCCCAAAAATGCATCAAAGAAATTTTAGAGTCTTACTATATTTTTGGTCTTTTCTATTTATACTGTCTTTTCATTATTATGTAAAGGTCCTTCATGTAATTTGCCCCTTTTGGAATCTCTCTATATAAAGGACTCCTATAAAGCAAGTGCTCATTTTCTCCTAACATGGTATCAAAGCAATGGTCCTAGACTGGAACTTTGATATCCCACCAAGCCCTAATCCCTATCCCTCCACCTAAACCCTTCCCTCTCCAATCCCTGCACCACCGATCACCTTCTCCACCTGCACTGCCGCCTACAGGTGGAGAAGGGCTCTCCCACCGACGCCACCAATCTCCCTCTTACCCTACGCCGCCACCAGCACCCACTGTTGGCCATTGTAGCGGCCTAAGACAGCTCCCTGAAGTTGTCTTGTGTCTGCTGCTGCAGCATACTGCCACTGGTAGGCATTGCAGCAGCGAGAACCGACCTTTGCCAATCTGATCTAGCACCACAGCCCACCGCCAAGTCCCCCCTCTGCAGGAAGAATCAGAATCCTATGATCTGATTTACATGCTAGAAGGACTTCCCTATTTTTGCTACAACTCAAGGCATTATGAGTGACCAAAAAGAGATTCCTAGCAACTCAGTAGAGAAGTTATCTACCATGAACGCACCACCTCATATGCTAGGTACTTCTATCAACTTGGATGGTACCAACTTTCTTTTATGATCAACTTCTTTCTCTCAATTCATAGACTCATTAGAAGAAATGCATATTGATAAGGGATGAACCAGCAATCAAGACAAAAGACTGGGAGAACGATAATGACTAGGTTGCGACTTGTATACCAAATAGTATGCAAGAATCCATAACAAAGCAAGTCATGCCTATTCATCAACCAAGATGTAAGAAGTACTCCATGAGATTCATTCTTATCAAAGTAATATTGCTCGTCTTTATAGGGTCATTAAGGAGATACACAAATCCCAGAAGGGCACTTTTGAGTCTAGTTGAATATTATGGGAAAATGAAGAACCTCTAGGATGAACAGGACATTCATCAGCCTCTTTCTTCAAATGTTCTTATGATGGCTATGCAGCAGATCTGTGCAGTTATTAGCAGGCTTGGGTCCTGAGTTCAGGACAGTGACAAATCAAATTATGACATTGGACGAGATTCCCACACCTTCCCAGATTTATGCTTGTCTTTCATGCCTGGAGATATCTGATGCTATTTCGTCTTCTAACTCTTCTGCCATGGCATACTTTGGCCATGGTCAAGGGGCTCTTGCTAGATGAGGTGGTAGTGACCGTGATCGTGGTCGCACCCCACTTTTTCGTGATTACTGCAACAAAACAAACCATACAATTGAGAATTGCTGCATCAATTATGGTTTCCCTCAGGGGCCTTCAGCACATCAGCTATCTACCATAGGAGAGAAGCGTTAGTACCAGGAGGACCCTACCAGTTCCCAAACACATATCTCTAGAGAGGAGTATGACAGGCTCAGGACTTCCTAATTTATGTTTACAGCTGAAGCGTCTATAGCTCATCTTGCAAGTACTGCTGCTATGTCTACCAATACCCATGCCCTAGTGCAGATTGCAAACTCAAGTTCTTCCCACATCACAAGCGATGCTACATTATTTTCTTCTCTACGAGCTCTTGCCACACCTTTTCATGTTAGGGTGGTTGATGGTGCCTTGTTCCCTGTGACTAGCTTGAAAGATATTCCCTTAGTTGAATAGTCTAAATAATGCGGAAGCAATAATATCAAAGTAATAAAAGAGATGCATAACACTTAGGTTTACGTGGAAACTCCACTCACGAAGAGCGGGGAGACAACCACGGGAGAAGACCCCGATAGGGCACGTGTGTCTATAATATCTCAAAGAAGAATAAAGAGGTACACTACCTATTTATAGGCCACCACACACCACACAGTCCCACGCTAACCGATGTAGGACTAAACTGCACACACTCCAACACTCCCCCTCAAGCTGGAGCATGCAATGCTCAGCTTGTACAACACTCAAATCCCACTCTACACAACGGAACATACACTCTTGGCTGGTCCTTGTCTGTAGGCAGGTATGATGATGTCGACACATCAGTAAGGGCTGAAGCTGCTAGATGCCATAGCTAACAAACGACCTCTCCTCTGGAGACCTCAACACATGCTGATGGCTACCCATTCAATATCCCCATAACAGGCCTTCCTATGAAGGCCTCAAAAGGTGGATCTCCCTCTTGGAGTCTATAAAACTGGATCTCCCACGCGAAATCTGAAATGGGCCCTTCCTCTGAGGACCTCGAAATTGGATCTCCCTACTAGAGACCTTGAAACTTGAGACCTCCTAGAGTTGTAAATCCACGCATGCTGATTCGAACAAGGGACTCCCTCCAGGAGGATGACTACAATAAGCTTACACTCCTTTCTCCCATACTCGTATGGGAGAGGAATTAAAAAAATAAACACATATATAGAGAAGAGAGTTTCCCCCTCTTCTCTTGAATTCTCTCCTTTTTTTATCTCATTTTGTTCACTCCTTTTCCCCCTTTTCTTTTTTTTCTCCATTTTTTCTCCCTTTTATACCCTCTTCTTATTTTTGCTGCCTCTTCTTTTCAACCTTCCCTTTTTTTCTTTTTTTTTTCAACATTTTCCTCTTCTTTTCCTTTTTTTTTTAAATGCCCTCACCCCTTAGGGTTTGGGAATCACAAACAAAGGAGCACGACGGCTCCTCTCGACGCCTTTGGCCTCATCCACTCAGCCGCCACCTCCGGCCGCGTCCTCTTTGGCCACTCGTGCCTCCGGTCTCCCCACCCCATCGCCATCTTCCTCCTTGGCACTGCCCTCTTCTCCGGCGTCTCGGTGGCGCTCTACCCAGCCGTCATCCTCAAGATCTACCTCTAAGTCTCATAGTCACGGGCCTCCACCGCTCACACCGCCACGCTCAGCTCGAGGTCCCCGACCCCACCACAACCACCATCGCCAACGTTGCCACAGGGCGTAGCACCACCATGGCCGCCCAAGTGGTATGGACCCCGGTCGACGTCATCAGCCAAAACCTCATGGTCCAAGGCAGCTGCATGGGGCCCCCTCCTACCACAACAGCGTCAAGTGCAACCATGAGGACCAGTGCCAACGCGCCCAAGCTCGACGTCACGCCATCGATGGTGTCCATCTCCAACGCGACAGCCCTCTGCCGTTGCGACCTCATCTTCAATGTCATGTGTGCCCTAGCCACGCCGACCTCCTATAGCAGCCTCTGCCGCTCCTACTTGCGTGCTCCCAAATGCACAGCAATAAAGACACTCCAAGAACAGAATATGATAATAAAATAATTTGAAAATTGAAAATAACCCAAGAATGACTCGCTTTGATACCAAGTTGAATAATTTAAATAATACGGAAGTGATAATATCAAAGCAATAAAAGATATGCATAACACTTTGGTTTATGTGGAAACCCCACTCACGAAGAACGGGGAGAAAACCACGGGAGAAGGCCACGATAGGGCACGTGTGTATAATTTCTCAAAGAACAATAAAGAGGTACACTACCTATTTATAGGCCACCACACAGTCACACGCAACCGATGTGGAACTAAACTACACACACTCCAACACCCTTATTTAATTCCTTGCCTCTAACAATCATGATGCATGCACCTAAGTTTACCTTAAATTTAATGTCTATTCATTAGATTACTAAGGTATTAAATTGTCAAGTACTTTTTCTTGATGAGTTTCTCTTCCTGTAAGATCTCTAAATGATGAAGCAGATTAGTAGACTTGAGTAGGATGGATTGTACTACCTCAGTCTACTACCCACACACCCTTTTGTTGCTACCTCTCTTACCACTACTGTCTTACAGTGGCATCTTCGCTTGGGTCACCTTAGTATTCCAGTTTTGATAGGTTTGCTTTTCCTACTTGAAAAAAGAAAATTGAGTCGCCTTTTTCTCTTACACATGTTGATTTATGGGGACCATGTCGGGTCCGTAGTCTTAGGGATTTTTGGTATTTTCTTGTTTTGGTACATGATTGTACCCATGTGTTATGGGTTTATATCATAGAAAAGTCAAAAACTCATGTACTCATTAATTTTTTTCAATGAAATAAAGACTCGATTTTCTACTGCTATTCACATTTTCGGGAGTGACAATAGACTTGAGTTTGTGAATGCCACTTTGTCTCATTTTTGTCTCTTTGGGAGTTCACCAGACCTCCTACACTCATACCACCCAACAAAATGGGATGGTTGAATGCAAATTGTGGTATTTACTTGATGTAGCACAGACACTTTACTTTAAATGCATGTGCCTTACTGATGCTGTTTTGACGAGTGCTTTTCTTATTAATCGGGTATATCTTCATCTATCTTAGGGGTAAGATCCCGTATTCTACTTTGTTTCCTGACTAAGATGCTTTTATTCTTACCCCCATGGTTTTTGGGTGTGTTCGTTTTGTCTACTTATTCATGGTGGATAACTTGACTCCTCAATTAATACAGTATATCTTCTTGGGATACTGTAGGACCCAAAAGGGATATTGTTATTATGATCCAGTAGCTCATAGATTTTATGTCAGTACTGATGTTACATTTTTTGAAGACATTGCCTTCTACTCACAGAAAGGGAAAGCCACTTCTCTAATGCCACAAGATATCCCTCTTCCCATGCTATCTGCGTCACCTCCAGGGCCCTCTAAGCCATCCCATCCATCAAATATAGTAACACCGGATCTTGCATCAAATCCATCTACTTTTTACCCATGGACATTTTACTGTAGGGCTCCTACCATACCTAGCAATGAGCCATTGTCTACCATCCTTGATAGAACCACTTTGGCGTACATTAATTATGCCTAAAAGCATTTAATTTGGAGATGAAAATAGATTTCGAGCACAAAATGCAATGAAATTGTTGAGAGATATGGTGTGTTGTAGTGGTAACTTTAGTACCACATAGTAGAATGAAAAAGTAAGGTGTGTATGAGAGCCTATAAATAGGCTATTATACCCCCATTTGTTTCTTGAGAAGAATAAAACCATTAGCCCTATCGGGGCCTTCTCCTGTGATTTTTTCCTCGCTCTTTGTGTGTGGGGTTTCCATGCAGACCCAAGTATTTCGTACTCTTTATGCATTTAATATCTTGCTTCCGCATTGTTTATATTATTTTACATGGCATTAGAGCAGATTTATTTTTGGGTTAATTATCCAATTATTATTCATTGGTATTGGTTCATTCCTATTCATTTTTTATGGCCACTCTCTTTGTTCTCTGACGTCACCAGCAGCAGCACGAACCCTAGCAAGAGGCATTGAGATCAACGCCTTCATCTTCGTGGAGGCGTTCAGTTCGCAGCAAGGAGATCTGCTCCTCCGGTGGCGAGAGGAGGTAATGACGGTGGAAAAGATCTAACAAGGGGGAGTTAGAGAACTCCATTTGCGAGATCGAGGTGGTGGTGCAATGCAGATCGAGGTGACCTCGCAGCAGTCAAGAAGGCTCAACGATGATCATGGCGAGAGTCTTAGTGACAATCTCATTCTCTCTCTCTAGAACAGCAAGCGATGGCGATGGAGATGGTCCTGCTACTATGGAGTCCTTGTGCATCAGCACATCAGGGTTCCTTCAAACCCTAAGGTGTGAAGTAGGCGATGTTGGAGCACTGGCAAGCTAAGCAATGCTGCTAGGGCTCAGGTAGACCCCAGCAACACCGCACGCGATGGAAAAGACGAGGCAGCACTAGAGGTTGTGCCAATGGGAGGAGGTACAGGTGGCAATGCAGCAGAGGTGGCTACCCACGTAAGGAAGCCCACTAACTAACCAAATGGCCGGTGGCAGCAATAACAGCACCCGCTTTGCCTCCTTCAAGAGTTAGGGTTAAGTTATTTTTGGGTGGAGAAGAGAAAGGGGTATGAGATTTCTTTTGAGTTATTTTGGGTCATTTGTCTATTTTGACCCTTATTTCCCCTATTGGTCTCTTAATTAGAAATGAAATGAGTGAAGCAAAAAAAATACAAAATAAATAAAGAAAAAAATATCGAAAAAAAAAGCAAAAAGAAAATATATATACATATATTTAAAAAAAGGAGGAAAGAGTTTGATTTTAAGACCAAAGACGATGAAGCTCTTCTCTATGTTTCTTCTCCTATGCTTGTATGGGAGAAAGGGGGAGTGTGAAAGCTTATTTTCCCAGCATCATCAAATCAATTATCTACGGCTCATCTCCAGACTTCTACCTACACCTGTCTACAAGCAAAGTGAAGATGCAAAGAAGCTGGCGATACAAGGCAATAGTGACCCGGCAGTACCGGTTGAGGTTGCGAAGAAGCGGACGACACAAGAAGCATGAAGAAGCCATGACCCAATAGCATTATTTTATTTGTGTTGTGTTTTTTGCTTTGTAGAGTATCTCTTGTGCAAGCTGGGCATTCAATGCTCCAACTTGAGGTGGAGTGTTGAGAGATATGGTGTGTTGTACTGCTACGTTTAGTACCACATAGTAGAATGAAGAAGTGACGTGTGTGTGGGAGCCTATAAATAGGCTATTGTACCCCCATTTGTTTCTTGAGAAGAACAGAAACATCAACCCTATCGAGACCTCCCATAGTTTTTTCCCCACTCTCGAAAGTAGGGTTTCCACATAAATCCAAGTATTTCATATTCTTTATGCTTTTTATATCTTACTTAAGCATTGTTTATATTATTTAACAAAAATATTAGTTAAGTTCGGGAATTCCCACTCTTGCATTTTTATTCAATTGATGTATTCCACTATCATATGTTCTTTATTTAATGCCCATTCATATAGTAATGTATTTACATGTGCATGTTTTTCTTGCGGAAATATTTTGAGGATCAAAAAATTAGAATGCCACCTTGGCATTTAGATTTATCCAACAAAAATTACAAGCTCACTTGAAAAGGAAGGGATATAATCTCTCTCTCTCATTTTATTTGGAAATCCCTTGTCAAAAATTATGAGATTGCACCCCCTTCTCTCGACCTCCCTCAATTAGCCATCTCTCCCTCAATCACCAAAACCCCCAAAATCTCTTCAATTCTCAGACCACCACAAATTTCCACCTATTGATTTCCTTTTCCTTCCTCAATCACCGATCACTTTTCTTTCCTTTCCCTCTCATGAACTCAACCAACAAATGCCACCGCCACCCTCTCTTATATCTCTCTTATGATCTCAATGCCAGTGCACCCACCCGCTCCTCACAATTTTCCCTCACTGCTCACCACCCCCCCCCCACGCTCTCGAAACCATCACCACACCCATCACTCTTGATCTCTCTCCCCCTAACGCCTACACACAGAAACACACCAACCCCTCCCCTCTTCTCATTTTTCTCACCCTTATGCGCGAAGACCCTGGCACTCATCACCCTCTCTTTTTTTCTCATCGCAAAACAGAGAACTCGCTCGCCCTCTTCTCCACAAAAGCCGCACACCCCTCGACCTCTCTCATTGCAACAAAGGAAGTCCCCCCACCCTCACCGGGCCTTCTTCCCCACTACGAACTCATCACCCTACCTCAGCTGCTCAACTCTCACAATAAAGCAACCACCGCGACCTGCCAACTCTACTCATCACGCCAACACCTACTTCACTACAGCTACCACCGCGAGCTTCACCCTGACCGGCCGCGCAGTGACAGTGCACATCCTTACACCATGTCACCACCGCAACTTCTCCTTCGTCTTCCTACAACTCCACTTGAACCTAAAGCCACCAACCTCGCCCCACTATGTGAAGCCATATTTGGCCACCATTCTTACCACCGTTACCACCAACACGCTCGCCGCATGCTCACTGTCAAGGCCTATCATCCTCACCGCCTAACTGGCAACTCCACGCCTGTGTCTACACCCAAAGCTGTTGGCCTCCCCCTCGACGTCTACACACCTCCGACCACCGTCGTCCACGTCGTCACCTCCGAAGCAAAGGTCATGCTCTAATGCACCTCCGTCAAGCGCCTCGCCATCAACCGACACCTTCCTCCCAGTGCACACAGGGATCACGCAATCCCTTGTTTTGCAATAGTAACAAAGGATTACTTTTTTTTATTTTTTTTATTCAACGTTACTATTCACTTATTTTCAAATTTTATTTCATTTCTCTCCCCCCTCTCTCTCTCTGCGCTCTCTATTATCGTATGGAATAAATTTCTCCACGACTTTACGAACATTATAGGAATATTTGTGAGTTTATCGGGTTTTTCCTCTTTGTGGTACGACCTAACTTTTCGTTGTTAGTTTTTACTTATAACATTTTGTTCGAAATTTTCCCACCACTCAAATTACAATGACGCATTATTTTCTCAATATTATCTAAGCGAAAAAATTCCCGAGCACCTGCTCAACCCTCTACCAATCCTACAAAACCAGTTTAGGTAATTCCTCTTCCTGAAGGATCTAACTTAGACCTTCCCATTACTCAACAAAAGGCCCAACTGTCATGTGCTCTCTATTCCGTTTACCAGTATATTTCTTTTGACCATTTACCTGCAGAACAGCTACCATCTCTTGCAATTGACAAGCATCAAGTTCCACCTACCTATACAAAGGCCCTGTGAGATCCTTTATGGATACAAGCTATGGAAGAATAAATGGTAGCACTTCAGTCTCGGGGAACATGGGAGTTGGTTGACCTACCCCCTGGCACTACAATAGTGAAGTGTAGGTGGGTGTTTACCATCAAATATCTCCTAGAAGGTTCTAATGAACACTACAAGGTAAGGCTAGTTGCCAAAAGATATACTCAAATCTTTGGTGTTGATTACTTTAAGACATTCTCCCCAATTGCCACACACAATTTAGTGCGGATCCTCCTCTCTCTTTACAGTTAACCACGTGTGGACTATTTATCAATTGGACATTAAGAACATCTTCTTATATGGCGATCTTGATGAAGTATAAATGCAGCGACCTCAAGAGTTTATTAGCAAGGGGGAGTGTCAGAAGGCGTATAAACTGCATAAGGCTATAAATGGGTTGAAACAAGGCCCAAGAGCGTGGTTTGACATATTTAGCACAATTATTCATAGTTTGGATTCTTAAGATCTACAACTGATCATTTGATGTTTGTGAAGCATACTAAGGCTGAATCTGTGATTTTGATAGTCTATGTAAATGATATCCTAGTAATACATAATCTATGTGATTTTGATAAGGAAGGCCTAGAGGCAGTCAAGGCCTTCTTACATATTCAGTTTATTACCAAAGACCTTGGGTTGATCAGCTATTTTCTGGCCATTAAAATACATAATCTGGATAAAGGGATGGTACTTTCCCAACGGAAGTATGTGCTAAACATGCTTCGTGAAGCGGGGATGTTAGGCTACAAGCCTGCTAGCATACCACTGGATCCTTCTTCACACTTAATATACACTATCAGTCCGATCTTGGAGGAAGTTAGTAGATACAAAGCCATGGTGGGAAAATTGCTTCATCTAACACTGACATGACCAGATACATCCTATGCGGTTGGTAAACTGAGTGAGTACATGCAGGAACCTAGAGAGGCACACTAGGCAGGAGTATGCCAAGTCCTACGATATTTGAACAATGCTCCTAGGAAGGGTTTTTTCTTCCAGAGGCATGGTCATTTGCAGGTTTGTAGATATTCTTATGCAGATTATGTCGACGCTCATGAGAACAAACGATCTACCACAAGGAATTACACTTATGTTGATGGAAATCTAGTCACTTGAAGAAGCAAAAAGCATAATATTGTCTCTAGATCTGGTGCTAAGTCTCAGTACTGAGCTATGGCCCAAACCACCTATGAGCTCTTCTGGATTAGGTCTATCTTAAGTGACTTTGGTGTTGATATTTTTGGACCTATTCCTAAGTATTGTGACAATAAAGTTGTCGCCTTTATTATGAACAATCCTACTCTTCATGAGAAGACTAAACATATAGAAGTTGACTGCCACTTTGTTCGAGATGTTGTGATGACTAGGACGAGCTTTACACCATATGTTTCCGGTGAAGACCAGATAACTGATATATTCACTAAGGTTCTAGCAAAGAAGCGGTTAGAATATCTGCATTCCAAGCTGAGCATGACCGATGTTTATGCTTCAGCTTGAGATGGAGTGTTAGAGTCATATTATATTTTTTATCTTTTATATTTATGATGTCTTTTGTAGTTTCATTACTATGTAAGGGTCCCTCATGTAATTTGCCCCTTTGGAGTCTATAAAAAGGGCTCCTAGGGTTATAAAATAAAGCAAGTGTTCATTTTCTCCTAAAAAAAGAAATGCTAGCATAGAGACACTCAATGCAGCGAGAATGCGTAGAGGTTCCATGCGTGGAACTTGGGAGAAGAGAGAGAGTTCGGCGAGAGAGAGAGAAAGGAGAGTTGGAGGGAGTTCAATGTGGAGAAAATAATATTGCAACTCAAAGAGATAATATGGGTATTTCTCTCTATTAAAGAGAAGCCATACCAGTATAATCTACTGAAAACAGTAACCAATCGCTACTTACTAAAATTAGGAAAATAGTAAAATCAAATCCTAATTTCTATAACAAGACATGCCACAATTGACCACCATAACTTGACAAGTACCAAAAACCTTAATGGGCACACAGCCTTATTGGACTTATGAGTAGACTGCCACGTGGGCTATCCATGTGGCCACTGTGCCACATGGCTTTTTTCTCCTTTACACTCCCCCTTAAGTCAAGGTCGAAGCAGGACGAAGACTTGCCCAACTTGGCTCAATGATGGTGCGACCAAATGCAACTGCAAATCCTCTTGCTACCTCTGTAATCATTGCTTCTTAAGCAACCTCTAAAGTCATCATGATTGGAGTAGTCGTATTGTATTTGTATAACTTGACAGATTTTGTTCTCCAACTTCTTTGTAGCATCTTTGGTCTCAAGCGCTTCAAGCAAAACAAGAAACTTATCTTGTCCTACAAAAATATGAAGGCACGTGCCCAAAGAGTGTAGTTGGACACACATTAAATGGCTGCCTTTCCCTCTCCTATAGAAGGTTGGGCATCAACCTTGGCTATCTTCTTCTGCACAAAGTAGGCTTCTCTCTACTACGTCTCACGTAAGGCGTAGGTTATGTGAGATAGCAACTAACGGCACTTTTCATGACTTCTTGGGCGTTGCATAAGGCGCCAAGGTCTTCCAAGAAGTTCTAGCACGAACTTCTTCAAAGAAGATGCTTTCAACGCATGCCCTCCTTGATATGCATGAAGGTAGTTCACGCACAACAAGAAATTCATCTTGCACGTGGATTACTCCCCCCCTTCTTCCACACACGCGACACCTAGAGACTCACTCTAATACCATGTGAAGATGCACAACAGAGCGAGATCGACGTGCATGGAGGTTCCACACGTGGAACTCGAGAAAGGAGAGAGTTCGACAAGAAAAAGAGCATGGATAGCTTGAGGGAGTTGTTTAATGTGGGGAAAATAATATTGCAACTAAAAGAGATAATGTGGATATTGCTTCCTATTTAAGGAGAAACAATTTCATTACAATCTACTAAAATAAGTGGCCAACCACTACTTACTAAAAATAGGAAAATAGTGAAATCAAAGCCTAATTTCTATAACAAGATGTGCCACATTTAACCACCATAACTTGACAACCAAGTCACCAAAAACCCTAATGGCCACATGGCCTTATTGGAGTCACAAGTAGACTGCCACGTGGACTATCCACGTCACCACTATGCCATGTGGTTTTTTTCTCCTTCAAAGCTAGAAATAAAATTCTTAAGGTAAGGATGCTCCCCCCTGAAGACCGTTGCATTTATTCCTAGCCAATTGTCCCACAACACTAACCAAAGCCTTCACCTTCTACCTCTTTGATCGGAAAGTATTCAACGCTACTTGTCATCCGCCTTTCCTAAACGAACCCTACAACTCACTTTGTTGCCATGTGAGATGCAACCAAGGCTAAAATGGCTCCAGACTTGCACTGATAGTGGACAAGCAAAGAACACATGGTCGATGTCCTCATCCTCTCCTCCACAAAACAAACATTGCTTGTTCACTTCCTGTGCCCATCTTGCCCTCTACAACCCAATCACCAAGTGACCTCTTTGAGCAACCACGCAAAAATTTTAATCTCCAACAGGCAAGCCGTTGTCTATGTCTACCTACAAGGCTACAATCTCTAATAAAGTCAACATCTTCCATCGACCCTAAAGCCCCCAGCCTCCTACATGCCTCATGCATAGAGAAATATCCATCATCCTAAGTGAAGGAGTTGATGACACCCCCCCCCCCCCAACTAATATCCCTCCAAATCCTGAAGCATCAATTGTAGATCCTAGATCCTTTAGTCTAACAAATTCCCTATAAAAGTGGGGCACCACGACCCCTCCCAACAGTTAGCCATTGTCATCTCCCTACATTTACTATCGCAAAGAGTCTCGAAAATCTGTCCTTCGGGATTCCTCACCCCATCCAGTCAGTCATTAGTCCGAAAGTGTAACATGTCTCCCGTACAACCATATGGTGAGAAGAACTGTTGCACCTTAGGCGCCATAGAACTCAGGCCTCTGACAAAGTGATAAGTACCAGGTGGTGGCACCGCCAAGCGATTCCAATTCAACCCCAGCCAATAGGACACCTCCATCACCTACCCCAAGAGATCCTAACTATCATTCATGATAGCCATATCCCTAACATCCAGACCTCCCTCCTCAGGCCTACAAGCCTCCTCCCATGCCACAAATCTAGCTCCCTTCCCCAACAAAGCATAGTTCATCTAAAAGAAATCTCTCATCAATCTAGTTAATTTTTTCTCAATCTTCTATGGTAGCTTGAATATGGAAGTAAAATACAACAGTATGAAAGCCAACACTACCTTCAAAAGCACCAACCTACCACCTCTAGCCAGCACATTTGAAGCGCATTCTACCAACCTTCTCTAAATCCTCTCAATGAGAGGCAACCACTCTTGCATCAAAATCCATTTGTTTAACAAAGGAGGACCAAGATAAGAAATGGGAAAAGAGCCTGCTAGTGTATGGAGGGAAGCTCCACAAGTAGCATCTTCTTCAGGTGGCATGAACACGAACAAAAGTGGATTTTGAATAGTTGATACGGAACCCTTATGCCTCACCAAATAACACAAGTCACAAGCACATTCTTCATGCCTCTGATATGTAACCCTCTATAAAGAATAGGGTTTCATCTGTGTACTGAAGCACCGAGATGACCACACCATTCTCTATGGAAAAACCTCTTAACAAACTCCCCACGCAAGCTCTGTAAGTAGATCTTGCCAAAGCATTAGCTACCAAGTCAAAGAGCATCAGTGCAAAAGGACATCCTTGCCTCACACCCTTCCTAGGTTGTATCCATCGCCCAGTAGAGTTCCCATTCACCAAATTAAAAAAGATGTCACACAACGGTTCATCCACTCCACCCAGTGAGGGGGAAAGCCCCTCTTTAGCAAACAAGCCCATAAGAAAGAGCACTACACAGAATGATAGGCTTTGCTAAAATCCATCTTCCATAAGAACACCTTCCCCTTCATCTCCAATAAGCCAAGATCTCTAGAGCAATAACAAAGTCATCCAACATGTTCCACCCTAGTTTACAGCTCGTCAGCACAGGCAAAATAATCTCCTGAAGCACTCCCGGCAATCCGTTGGCAAGTACCTTGGCCATAATGAGATAGATGGTGTTCTAGAGAGCAATAGGCCTAAAGCCCTCAATAGCCTCAACCCACTAGGCAACAAGATCATGTAGAACTTACTGACCCTATTGAATCCCAAGTTGCCATCCGTAAAGTCTACCACCACCTGCATGACATCCTCCTTAACGAGGGACCAGAACTACTTATATAAGAACACTGGAAAACTATTCAGTCTCAGGCATTCTTCAACATTTAGGCTACAAACCACCTCCAGCACCTCATCCTCTGTCAACTACGTGATGAAGCCCCCAACTTGCACATCACTAATGTGCTACACCTCTATCCTAGTCCACCTCCAATCTCCTCTCATGCCTGTGAATTCTCTATAATATTCTGGAGCCACTTTTCCCACATCATCCCTTCAAATATAGATTGTATCATTCACCAACAGTCTGTCAATCCAATTCTTCTTGGCTTCTACCTGATGCCACTATGTGGAAGTATCTAGTATTCAAGTCACCTTCGTTGAGCCATTTTTACCTAGATTTAACCTTCCAGTCAACCTCTAGTTCCCTATCCTCTTCCTGGATTGTAAGTGCGTGGCTCTAGCCGCCATTTCCTCCCAAGAAAGAGCTGCCCCGTCTTCCATTCTATCCAATCTCGTAATCTCCACAAGGGTGTCACACCTCTTCTTTTTATGTTTCTCCTTAATATGTTTCTTGTATTTTCTAAGGAACTGCCACAACTCCCTCAACTTTGATTCCAATATTATTGCTACTAAGCCTACCAGCTGGATAGAGCTTCATTTCTCTTCCACCACCCTCATGAAATCAAACTTGAAATAGATACCAAACTGCCAACCCTCATTTGTCAGCCACAATAGTAGTGTATAATCTAAAAATCGTCTGTCCATGGGCCAAACATCCACCACAAGGAAAATCTTCACCACCTCCGCACTGCACAAAAACCTATCAACTCTGTATTTCTATCCTGATGAGTTCCTCTGAGTCAAAACATAAGAGGTCAGCAGAAGGTCCAAAAGACCATGCATAGCAACGAAATCTACAAACACCCCTAAGCCACAATCTCTCTGCCCCCTATCACCTAGTATGTCCTTTGCCAACAAAGAGACATTGAAGTCGCCTGCAATTAACCATGACCATCCCTAAACCCTGTCTGCTACCTAGGTCAAATCCTCCTAGAGGCGTGCCCTCACTACATCTTACTGCGGAGATTGTTATCTTCAGTTTATCACTGTGCCTCACCAACATAATTGTCAGTGCATGTGTGCCCACCAAAGAATCTTCCATATCAAACATGTTGCCTTTCCTAATCTTCCAACCACATTTAGCACAAGGAAGACCTCCAAGCATCCTCCTCCCACCTCCCTCTACATTCTCTGATCAAAATACTCCAACTTGGTTTCTTGTAGTAACACCACCGTGTTGATACAAAAACACCACGATCGTTAATTTGATGATAACAAAACAAATTATGTTTAAGATTGTATTTGGAGATCAATATTTTAGATTTAGTAGATTAATGAAGCTTGATGGAAGCTCAAGCTTTATGAAAGAATCGAAGAGCTATGAAGAAAAGCTCATAGGAGAAAAGCTTAAAGAGCTAAAGAAGAAAGAGCTTAGATTTATTTTTGATGTGTTATTTTCCTTATTAGAATGTAAATTAGAGCCTTTACTTTCTTCAAAATATCCATAGGAAGGCCTCTATTCTCAAAACCATGAAAAACTAATATGTTAAGTTTCGTAGACATCTAGTTTTGTGTTCAGACGTCTAACATCTTCCCTTCAAATGTCTATCCATGGATCTAAGCCTTCTGATCTCATTTCAATCTTCCTATTAAACTTTCCTAAGTTTTTCAGACAACCCCTGTTCTCCTCCTCAGACGTCTGAATGTCCCATATCAGATGTCTAATTTTGAGTTTAAGGCATCATCTCTATTCATATTCCAGACACCTCTCACTCTCATCTAAATCTTCTTACATTTTCAGGCATCTATATTTTCATTCACATGTCTATCTCAGTTTGAAAACTGCTTCAACGATCATATTTTCCAAACTCTAACATTCAACCATTGGTTAATATTCCAGTTACTTTGATTTGAATCAAGCGTTTCATTATCAGATGTCTGTCCATTTCATCACTCACCTTATTTTGGCCTTTAAGATGTCTGATACCTGGTGTGAAACGACCCTGATCTCAATTTCAATAGTCCAGCAATGCACCTTTTCATACCGTGATCTTCTTTGAGATGCCTGCTTTCAGACGTCTCTTTTCAATTCAAATATTGGCATAAGTTATTTTAAACATTATGTCAATTAATTTCAAATGATTAGGACATCTTCTATTTGTACTTCAGACCTCTCATTTGATTTTCATACATCTGAACAATGATTTTTAGACATCTCAACATAACGTATAATCCAGCCAAATTACACTAAAATGATGTGTCACTATTTCACCTCAATTTATTCCATTTAAATTCAAATGAATTCAAATGCCTAAATCTGCCCTCCTACACCTATAAATACCCACCTAAGGTTGAATTAAGTCAACACACCAAGAGAAAAAATATTCTAATGCAAAATTCGTCCAAATCTCTTAGTCTAAGCATTCTTGTTTCTTGTGCTCTAGTGCTCTTATGCTCAATTTTGCTCTTTACAACATCTTCAGGGCATCCTTACTCCCTACTCTGATTCTCAGCTTCTCATAGGTTTGAAAATAGAGTATTCCTAGCCTATTTTATAATCTATATCATTCAAGGCTCCTAAAATTTTATGTGAATTGTTTTTGATAGCATGTTTGGGTACATGTTCTCCTAGAGAGGGACAAAACTCTCCTCGGGAGCTATCCAAGAGAGCAAATTTGCAATTTGAGGAGCACCACCCTCAAATTTGAAGTGCACTTAGTGATTCTCACTTCTTGAGAGCAAAATCCTAGACTGGGTGATCTAGGTCGAGGTTTTTCTTGTAAGGGTTTCTTATACAAATTCTTGTCTTCATTTCTGCAATCGATTGTATTTTATCTTAATTTTGTTACATAATTCAACCCCCCCTTCTTGTGCCACTAACACACCACGAGTCCCCACGACCTAAAATAGCCTCCGAGTGTTGTCCTTCTGGAGGCATTGTTCAACCCCCTCACATTCCATGACAGGACTAAGCTCAATGGAAATGAAGGTCTATCCCTTAGCCATGCTCCAATAACCCAATGCAGTTGCCACCAAGGCCTTCTCCCATAGCTCCTCGTCAATAGCCACGTGACCTCCGACCTCCCCTCGAACAACATAGTGGGAGAAAATTAGTAATCTTGTTCTTTAAACCATATACCCTTTCTATAAAGGAGATGTGTAGGAAAAATAACATGACATATCCAACTAAGAAAAAGAAATAACATACAGCAGTGCTGGAAAGAAAGTAACAAGGAAAAGGGGATATGTCAACACTCCCCCTCAAGCTAAAGTATAGATGTCAATCATGCTCAGCTTGGAATAGCAGTTATTGTAAGTAGAACATGGAAGACACTTTGTGAACATATCTATTGTATGGTCACCAGATGCAACAAATGCCGTGCACAGCATCCCACATTGCATCAAGTCTTCGGTGTACTGGCAATCCACCTCGACATGCTTGGTGCAACATGGGATTTTTTAGCAATATATGTAGTGCTCGATTGTTGCATCTCGTCTCCATAGGCTCTTGAATTTGGACATGTAAATCTCTCAGTAGTGATCTCACCCAGATCATCTCTGCAGTTGTCTAGGTCATAACGTTATACTTTGACTCGACACTGAATCTCGAAACAACTCCCTATTTCTTGCTCCTCTAGGTAACCACATTCCCAATCACAAATGTGCAGAACCCGGTAGTGGATTTCCTATCAGCCAGACACCCACCATAATCTGCATCAGAATACACAACTGTTATGGGAGATCCTCTCTAGAAGAGTATCCCACACCGAAGTGCTTTCTTTAGATATCTAAGCATCTGCATGACCGCCTGCCAATGTTGCTTGGTTTGTTTGTCCATAAACTGGCTTAGCTTACCCACAACTAAAGCAATGTATGGTCGAGTAATTGTCAAATACAGCAATTTTCCCACAAGCTACCTGTATGCCCAACTGTCTATGGACTCTACCTTCTCATCATAGAGATGCACTTTAGGGTCCATAAGAATATTAGTTGGCTTGGACCCCAACATGCCTTTCTCCTGAAGCACATTTAAAGCATACTTGCGCTAAAATAACACAATTCCCCCTTGCTTCTAGCCAACTCTATACCAAGAAAATACCACAATTGTCCTAAGTCATTCATAACAAACTACTCACCAAGAGACCACTTGACCTCAATTATTTCGACTTTATCATCATTGGAAATAATAAGATCAACATAGACCAAAAGGACCGCAACGCCCTTCCCAGTCTTCTTGACAAATAGAGAATGGTCTGAAGAAGATCGCTACAGACCCATCATCTCAACTAGCTCTGAGAGCTTCTAGAACCAAGCTTTTAGGCTCTACTTAAGAACATAGATGGCCTTCTTCAACCTGCAAAAGCACTCCTCGTAAACCTCAAACCCAGGGGGCTACTGCATGTAGACCTCCTCCTGAAGATCGCCACATATGAAGACATTCTTCACATCATGCTCGTAAAGTTTCTAATATGTAGAAACCACAGCACATATATCTATACCTGATAAGGAGGCAAAGGCAGTGGTCTCAGTAGATGGTGTAGCTGGCTCCTGAGTCAGCTGAGAGAGGTGTTGGAGTAAGGCATCATAATCAGCTCAAGGAACAGGCATAACATCTGACAGTTCCTCTGAAATCACTATGGCTTGGTTAGCAACTGGAGGCCTTCCATATTTAGCCCAACATGAGGCCTCCACATGGCCAACCTTACCATAGAAGGTCCAAATAGTACAAGGCCTACCAGACACACCTTGTCCTCTCCTACATCCATCAGTGGAAGGCATTCCCCTACCACCACAGCGAGCAACTACAATACGAGTAGAGGCCTAACCTGCACTACCTTCAGTCCGAGGTACGGTCACAACAATCCAACTAAGACGACTACATACTTCCTCTAAAGTAGGAAACTCAGAAAGTGTGAGAATCTGTGAATGGGTAGCAACATACTCTAGACCAAGTCCTGACAAAACTAATGAGAAGCCTCTCTCCAATACTCCCTCTCTGTGGCACATGTACAGTAGGTCTGCAGGCATTGTACTTCTCCTGAAGGTCCTTTGGGGTGAAGTAGTATTATGAAAGATAGCACCCCTCCTGCTTCAACTAAAATAGTTCATAACTAATTTAAAAAACCTGAGACTAGTCTTCTCAGGTGAGTGTCACAAAGGTTGTCCCACAACGCCTTGGTCGTCGGATAGTACATGATCTCCTCCCCAATATGTGGGATCACGCAGTTCATCAATCATGCTTTGACCATATCATTATCTTTCTTCCATGTGGCGTATTTTCCAGCCATCTTTGTGGGCTCGGACTCCAATAAGATATGTTCCTTGTCATGACCTTCCACTGTCATGAAAAACGTCTGAGACCACCTAAGGTAAGTGGTCTCATCCAACTTGATTATGGGATCAAAAAATGGACTCCTATTGATCTCGATCTCAAAAACCGTGCCTGATGTCACCTCAGACTTGCTAGAAGAAGCCATCTCAAGCCCTGTAGACGAGAAAACACACCCAACATAAAGACCATCAGATCACCAACTCAAATCGAACTCATGTCAAGTCAGGTCTAAAAAATCAATTTCTCAAACCAACCAAGGCATAGATACACCTATTAGAGCCAAGATCAGCCCCTAACAATGCAACATCTCCCTCGTGTACCTCAAGGAGGAAACGAAGAGGGTGGAGGATGTAGATTATCCCTACCAAGGCAGAATCAGATCTAAAGACGACAAGAACGACCCCAACAGTGTTGGCTGGCGATGTGAACCACCCCAGCAAGGGATGCACAGCACCTGCTAAGGCTAAAGCAGGGGTTAGCATGCCTAACGACACTACTTGGGTTCAGATGGGCCCCATCGGCGACGTGCTAAGAACCCAAACCATCAACAGCGATGACACGGGTGATGGTGTTGTTACTGCACCACCTAAAGAGGGAGAAGAAGAGCTGGTGAGAGATCCAACATGAGAAAGAGAGAGAGAAAGGGTGCAATGGAGGGTTGAAGAGCTTGTTTAATGGTGCTACCTAAGGCTTCGATTTAGGACCGTCGCTCCAATACCAAGTGAGAGAAAATAAGTAATCTTATTCTTCCAAGAAACCCTACACTTCTTTATATAAAGGAAAGGTATGGGAAAAAAAACATGACACATCCAACTACGAAAAAGAACTAGCACACAAGAGTATAGGAAAGAAAGTAAAGAGGAAAAGGGGATATGTCAACAAACATCTTTGCCCTACTAGTCCGACCTATCTCCACTGTGGTTCACGTAGCCTCTAACGGACGTCAACTCCTTATGAAGACCCTCACCACCTCCAATCCTCAATGGTGCCTCCAGCAATCGCGGGATCATCGCATCTATCCACACCGTCAAAGCCAAAGGAAACCTTCCCATCTTCCCTCGAAAAGTCCACTTGAGCCAGTAAAAGAGCCTCGCCCTCAACTTCTTAGGTGGCCTCCAACTCCAGAGTTGAATGACATGAAATCCTTGCTTGCCATGCCCTTGACGATTGCTCATCAACCCACTCTCCTACGACAAAGGCGGATTCACATACGAGCATCCCCTATATTAGCATGGAGGTCAACGCCAATGCTCTCCACAAGTTGCACCTGCAAACGAACACCAACAAGAGAGAAGCTACCAGCTCAAGGGGGAAGAGGGGTGAGTTTAAGCAGGAATGCATTTTCATACCAGATCTAGATCCAAGGTCAAATTCAGAAACCACATGTTTAAAGTAGTCGCTTTCGCCAATATCCTCATCCCACATAGGGCGCTCCCTTACAACATGATGATCTGCGTCGCTTCAATTTCCAAAACCATCCCCTGCTCCAAATCGTTAGATCCTCCCCCAATATCACAATCACATCCGATGACTATGGCATTAATCATGCTCACCACAGATCATGACCCCACATCATTATTCTTGGGCCTTGCCTGAGTTAGCAATTTTCACAATGCAGGTCTAGATTCCTCGTCACAACTCATTCCAAACCTACTTCACCGCCACCAATGCTACCTTCCTTCAACCGTCAACGCCACCAACCCCTTCCAACACACCACCAGCCACAACCTAGGCATAGGATCTCAAGATATCCACCACTATCCTGTTTGAGACCACCCACAATGCACCACCATGCCAGAGCATTATGTTCGCAATCACCCTCCTTCTGGGTATGAGCTCCACTAGGGCTCACACCAAGGAGATGTCACCTTCAATCAAGTTGATCCCCACACAAGATTTGAGCGTGGCAAACAATGCTACCATTACTACCACAACCTCCCACGTTCGAAGCCACAACAAGAAGCCCTCAATCGCCACCGCAACTTCAACAGTCGCCAATGAACGCTCCTTCATCGCTCCATTATGGATAGTAGGCCACCTCCAACGCACCCACATCTCATATCCCTAATGACAAGGGCGTCAATCAATGGCATGTGAAATTCAAACAAAAGGAACCTCCCTAACACAAAGCTAGCAACCTTGCCCCTTACACCTGACCCTAGTGCCTCTACCACTCCCCTTCCTACATCTGCCATCAACCTACCCTTCGAGCACATCACCAACCAAGGCCAATGCGAGCAACACATCCCGTGACCAAACCTTAACCGACCAAGGTGAATCCACCTCCTCCAAGGGCTCCCCTCTCAGTGGTGGAGGTGGGCGAGTATCGACGTGAGTCAACCCCAACCCCCTACCCTGACTACACACTACCTTGTGATGTCTAAGGCCACCACACCTTCAGCAACGAACTAGCTCCCTACATGCCTTTGCCATATGGCCCCTACCATGGCACTTGAAGCAAAGAACCCCTCCACCATTCCCTCCCTGAACTCTCCAGTGAGAGACAATCGTCCAACCTCGATCCGCCCCTCTAAGGTTCAAAATGCCAATTTCGACACCATTTCGATAAATTTTCAATTGTACATTTCACTGGCAAACCGAGGGCATGCTATGGAAATGTCTATGTTTCGACGTCAAATTTAGACGATTTCGATGCCCCAAAAATAGTCTATTTCGAAGGCATGCCGAGAGCATGCTAGAGGCACATCGACACATGCTGACAAAAATGACAGAACTGGTCAATTTTAAGAATAACTATTTAAATGATTAAATATTTTCATTTAAGCCTTAAACTCTGTCTTATACTTATTTAAATGGATAACTATCTTTAAAATTAAAGACTACAAGAAGAAAAATGTTAATGTTAATTCAAAAAGAGATATATTGTTGATATTAGGGAATTTTGAGGAAATTACTAAATATGAGTTAAAATGGGTAAAAATGTTACAATATGAAAAAAAAATGCGCAGGCTCTACAAAACCAAAATCATGTTTTAAGGAGCCCCCACGATACGAATCATCAATATCTTTCAAGTTGATAATATGTGAAACATAACTCGTGCAACAGTAGCAGCAGTGCAACGCAGCAGTAGCCAGCTAGTAGTCAACAGTAGTAATGGCATGCAACATGCATCACGTGTGTGCGACCTAGCAGCAGGAAACAACGCAAACCAGCATACCGTCAACATGCCGACAATTTTTGTGGCATGTTGCCAGCATGTTGGAGATATCCCTACATTTCGATAAGTATGTCGTGTCAATATGGCATCTCATCAAAAACCCCCATTTCGTCGATATGTCGGGAGCATGCAAACAACATTTTAATCATTGCACTCCACCCACTCTCTCACGCTCCCTCATCGCCTCTCCCTCTAAGAGGACAGGGGATGTCGGAAGAGGAGGAAGACGTGGGAAGGAAGGATTGCAGGAGACTTGGAAGATTCTTACTTACCCCTTTTAAGGTGAAAGTTTTATTTGGCTGCTCAGGAGGGGAAGATTAGTCACTCATGATTTTGGACAACATTGGGTACCAGAGGTGAATACCACTTGTGTTCTTTGAATGCAACTCTGGCTGGATGATGCAGATCGACTGTCTTTTGCATTGCCCATTGCAAGGACATTTTGGTTGGAAAATGCCCTTCTGTCAATTGAGTTTTCTTTCCAATCTGAGTTCTAAGTTACATGGTCCTCCCACCAACAGGGACACTGTTAAGAGAGATTTGTTATGATTTAGTGTATTTGACAATAGTATAACGGTGTCATTTTACAGGGGTGAGAGTTTTGATTGATGGCTTATTACATCACTTATAGATACTTTAGAATTGCATGGAGTAATTAGCTCTCCTTTTCGATGAAATTAGGAATTTAGATGAAATCTAGGGGATTTTTTTTTTTTTGAATCTGGGAGATTAACATCCATAGTTTGCTACCCCTTCCCTTTTCCAAAAAAAATAAAATAAAGTTGATGTATGAACAGAAACAACCTGGAATGTTATCAGATGAATCTCCCATGAGGGAAACCACAACGACAAATTGTGATGGCTTCAGATCTCCATATCGTTCGGCAAAGCTATCTAATCCAAATGAAACCATCCTGAATAGACAAAATAATAACAATCTAAAAACATGATTTTCTAGAACTGCAAGCATATGTAATTTATAATATCCTATTTTCAAAGTTTCCAGATTGCAATCCTAATTTTTTTAGCCATTTCATACACATGATGTCTCCACATTGTGCTTATTTCTTGCATCTTTTACTTCACTCAGTCCTCACATGATGACTAGAAAAGGGGATTCGGATAGAGAATTATTTGAATAGGAGAAAGCATGATCCTTTAGTATCCTCATTTCAGAAGTGCACCAATAGTTGTGATCCAGTCATCCTTCCAATGCAGTTTCTCCTGGTGAGAAAAAGGAGGAAATAGAAACCCAATGGTGTTAAAAGGCAGTTCTTTAAGGGCCAACACACATGAAAACTCCATTGAACTGTGGAAGACCAACAAAAGCTGGTTAGGTGCCCATCTAGCAGCTCTCCTACAGATGACATTTCCGATAAGCCTGACATTTACTGGAATGTTTGTTACTTGCACTCAGACAATGCTTTGTTTTTTTTATAGGTTTAGGGATAATGATTCATGGCAAATGCCATTCTCACAAATGACAAACTTTAATCTGTATACTCACCCAGACCGTCGTGGAGCGATTCGCAGAAGACGTAGTGAGGGAGATAGTATTTGAAAAAAATCTTTATCAGGAGAAACGATCCGTACCTGCTCAAGGGATAAAAATCGTATATGGGAAAAATGAAAGAAGCACTATGAGCATTTTTTACTCAAATCAAAATAATCTGTTGAACTAATCAAAGCCCATTTTCCTTTCAAGCAAGAACATAATAACCATATCACAGAAGAGAGGAATACCAAATAAGAAGAAGAAAAGCTGAAAATGATAAAGCTACACAAGTTTCATCAAGAGGGTCCATGCAATTGAGAAGACTGAAACATTGGTGGAGAAACTTTACACAATTGATATCTGTAGCATACATTGCTAAATTCACAATAGAATAAGCAAGAATAAATTCTTACTACCTATGTTTGTCATAGGAGTTAACAAGAAGAAATATATATTTTTCCAGTTTAGGATCTTCAGATACAACTGAGGAATTAAACTAAGGGCTTAGGGTCAAGATAAGTTTAGCTAAACACCAACCTACTTTTCAAGCCATCTTGACCAACCCCACAGTCCTTACCCGTTCCACTGTTTTTTTCTTTTGTTAAGAATCTAAAAAGGGAAAAATTTTGAAAAGAAAAAACGGAAATTTTCCCAAACTTAGAAGAAGCACAGTTGCTGTTTCATCATTACATTTTGCAAGAAGAATAGCACACCTGCTTACCCAACAAACTCATAAAATAACAAAAACATATTAATATACTCTTGGATGACTACTAGCCCCAAGTAGAGATCTTTTTGCCATTCTAATAGTAACAGTAACATTTTCATTGATACTTTTTAGTGGTTTTTACATAGATGCTACCGAAAATCATCAAAATTATGTTTTTTCTCCATTGGATTACAAATGTTGATATTAATGCCATTGTGAAACATTGTTAATGTAAATGCCACCCCGTTATTTTTCTAGTAGTCCACTAACCAAGGTTAAGGAAAAGCCAACTCGAGTTAAGTTAAAAGTGCTAATCTCGAAGGAAAATGATCAGACGGATGAGATTCATTAGGGATGCTCTCCTCCCTCTTCTTCCTCCTTCGTCTTTCCACCTTCTCCAACACCACCACCACCTCCCCACACCTCCTCCGGCTACACCTCCCCAACCTCAACCTTACAAGACCCCTCCCTCCTCCCCTCTGCCTCCACACCTCCCTCAACCACCACGACCTCTCCAACAACCTCTTCTCTGGGCCCCTCCCCTCCTTACTCCTCTCCCAACTCCCCTCCCTCCATCACCTCCACCTTTCCTGCAACCTCCTCTCTGACTCCCTCCCCTACCCATCCCCATCCTCTCACCTCCTTCTCAACCTCTCCCTCAACTCCTTCTCAGAAGGCATCCCTACCTGCCTCTCCCTCCTCCCTCCGCTCCCTTCACAACCTCTCCGACTCCATCCCCGCGGAACTCAACGACCTCTGCATCCTCAACCTCTCCTCAACTCCACTGGCAAGATCCCCTTCACCAACTACAAATCCCTCGAGGTCATCAACCTCGCCTCCAACCACCTCTCTGGCGAGCTCAGCAGTGCCTCTCCAACCAATGCACTTGTTGTTGTTGCTATTGCTGATGTCGTTCTTGTTGTTCCTTATTGCTGTTGTTCTTACAACTTCTTGTTGTTGTTGCTTATTGTTGCTGCTGTTGTTGCTTGTTGTTGTTCTTGTTGTTTCTTCTTGTTATTTTTGCTTTTGTTATTGTTGTTGTTGCTGTTGTTGATGGAGCTCATAGATGAATTTCATTGAGGCAAGGATGATCCAAGGTCATAGCTTGAGGAACGAGCTCTTACGATGCTTAAGGTGGGCAGGGAAGAAGTTGACAATAAAAACAAACATCCATTAACCCAAGTCACACGAACCTTAACCCAATCGGTATTTTCGTAAAAGAGTTACACTAGCATTAATAGAAATATTTTCAACCAAGTGACAAATAATTTCAATAATTTTCAATGGCATCTATGTAAAAACCCTTACTTTTTGTTATGTCATGATTTGGGGAAAAGACCTATTGTAATCTTTTGGAAGAAAAAGATTCTTAAAAAAAGAAAAAAGAAAGAAAGAAGTATTTATTGTGCTTTCCTTGAGATCAACTCCTCTTACATGAAATCTTCATTGAAGTCAACCCATTCTTCCATATTTTAGAAGGGAGATTTGCATGGTTTTCTCAAGATGCTTAGCCACTCATCTTGCAATCAAGGAAAGCCAAATATGACCAGTAAAAGTGATTGCCATACCTCATTCCATTTTATCCAATTCCCTTCAGCCAACCCTTCATTGTTCATCAATTTTCTCTCTCATCTTTTGGTTGGGTTTACTAAGTGACTTGCAAAACTTAGTATCACATGGCATCACCAAACATAAAAAAGGTATTATACGGTACTTGTACAAGCAATCTCTAGTCAAATTCCACTTTAATAACTCTTCCTCATCAAGCTCAATGCATTCTAATTCTTCTATTGAAGCCCACATATGAAGTGAGATGATGCACTCAATCTCAACCCTAACTTGATCTTGACTTTGACCGTCTTCCTTAGGAACTGTTAAAGGATGTTTATCCCAAATAAGGTCTCCAATCTCTAATCATGGCTTTTTACATAAAAGAACATGGCTTTGCACAAATTAAATACAAAACTAAACCTTTCCACACATCAAGTAAGGTTGGCTGCATTGATTCCTTACATCAAGTTGAGTCTACATTGGTCAAACTTGAACCTAACTCTAACTCCAAAAGGCAATATGCCTAAGGGATTCCCTTTAATCTTCACTTTAAGGATTATTGCCCAAATTCCCATGTGTTTGAACTTAAAAAGCAGGATACTGAAATCTCCTTAAATGAGTCTATCTCTCTTTATCATCTCTACATGCAATATGACCTTTTTGTCAGTACTCATTAAGATTTGAACTTCCTTTTTAGCCAAATTGAATCTTACCATCTTTGTTTTTGCAACATGCATCCTCTCGTGCCTGTTGCACCTTCACAGGTTGCCGGCAGTGCGTGAGAGATCTTTTGCGGAGGTGCTCCCTAATGGCAGCTGAAGGTGGCAGTCAGAGGTATCTGGGGGCAGTGCTCCAGTGACAAGGATGAGGCAAATTTAGAAGGTGAAGGATCGTCTGCTCAATTCAAATTTCAAATCAGGTGGAGTTGTGTGCCCATCTTTCCTTTTCGGCTCCTAAGATTGAGAAGCCTGGAGTTGTGTGTCCATCAAAGCGGCAATCATGCGATTTTTTTCCCAAAATGGAAAGGTGGCGCAAGAATTTATGGAGGACCCCTTGGGCAATGGTTTTGGCAGTAAACAGAGTATCAGATCCGGAAAAGGATCTGAAGTTGGTGAGTTCCATTTTGGTTCTTTCTTGGGTTCGATTTTGTTTGGACCTAGTAATTCAACCCGCTTCTCTTCTCCTTGTTCTGCTACTTGTGCTTGTTCCAACCGTGCTTGCAGGTCCAACAGAGCCTCCTCATCATAGAGCGTGGCAGGGGGAGCGGCAGGGGGTGCTACTCCAAGCACTGCTTTGGATGCTGCGTTATTGATGGACCAAGCAGATGGTGATGAAGTGCCTGCAGGAGTCACTGATGGTGATGCTGGTGAGATCGATGGAACTGCAGGCGCTGTTGTGGCTCAATGTGGGCCTATGCAGCTGGCTGTCACCAATCGGGCGATGAGAAGTGAGGCCAAGGGTGCTGCTGGATGCTCTCATGTGGTTGGTTCCAATGGCAGGCAGCCTGATGGACCTTCGCAGAAACCTATTATTGTTCGCACCTCCTCGAAGGCAGCAGCGAGTAGAAGAGGGGAGGGGTTTCCTCCACCGAATCCAGGGGATCAGGAGTCAGAAGATCTTTGTGTGTTAAAAGTGGCCTTCTCTACCATTCCTGTTATAACAGAAAATTCATAAAGGATAAGAAGGTTATTGGGATGAACAGTGAGGATGATGTGGAGTGGCCAGAGCTTTAAATCTGAAAAAGGCTTCCTCAACTCGTGGTGATGGGGGTAATCTGGTTTCCCATAGTTAGAATCCTTTCCTGGAATGTCTAAGGCCTTTGGGATAGAGCACGGAGGTCTGTTCTAAGGAGTTACCTAGCTGATTGGAAGGTGGACATGACTTTATTGCAAGACACACATTTTGAGAGCACTGATCGGTCAATGATTGATAGTGTTGGAATGGGTTTCTTATCTGCTTTTCCTTCTGTTGATGTGCTGGGCAGATCAAGAGGGCAATAGCTTTAATGGAATGAAGATTTATTCTGGCTTAATGATTCATTGGTAGGTCACTGGTCTCTTCACTCGCATGTTGGATGGGACCAGTTTTGCAATCTCTGGAGTTTACGGGCCTTGTGACTCTTCATTGCGTGAATATCTTTGGTATGAGTTGAGACAGGGAGCGACAAAGGTTGATAGTGGACCTTGGCAAAGGTTGATAGTGGACCTTGGTTAATTGGTAATGTTACAACATCTGTGGATGATGGACCTAATAGGTAGTTGGATTCTTCTTCTTTACAATTTCGGGAGATGGCTAATGATTTAGAGTTGGACCTTCCAATTTCTGGGACTCGCTTTACGTGGAGGAATAGGGCTGGCCAGATATTGTGGATTGATAGATTTTTTTTGCAGTGTTCCTCTTGTTGAGTCTACACATGGTGCTTTGTTAAGGCTATGGTGAGACCCTTTCCTGATCATACTCCTTTGTTGTGGGACTGTGGAGAAGAAACTTTTTCTGCGACCTATTTCAAGCTCCAAAAGTCTTGGTTGCTGGCGATAGATTTCAGAGATTTGGTGACGCAGAAGTAGCAAGGTGCTCCTAAGGGTGATTCAACAGTCCGCACAATGGCAGAACGTAATAAGGTTGTCATGCAAGCGATGATGGATTTCAGTAAGGAGGTGAAAAGAAGACGGGAAATTATCAGGGAGGAGGCTTTACAAGCTTTGGCTGAGCCTGATGAGAACAAGGGAATGGGTGAGCTTGATGTTGCTGAGAAGAGTGAAAGGGTGGCTTTGCAGAATAAGGTCAAAGATGAGAATTGAAAAAGAGAAATTGATTGGAGGCAGAAGTCTAGACAGGTGTGGCTTCGGAAAGTGGATTCAAATACAAAGTTTTTCATTTCGTAGCCAATGGCAAAAGAAGAATGAACTTGATTACTTCCATTCATCTTGATAAGGTAATACTTACATAGAGGTAGCAAATCTACAGGGTTTTTGCGGATCATTTTCATAACTTCACTAGGAAGCAACCACAGGGTAGATGGAGATTGGGTTCCTCTAAGATGGGCAAGCTGGATAAGGCTGAGGGATGACTTGCTTAAATCTATGTTGAATGAGGAGGTGCTTCAAGCAGTTCGTTGTTTGAAGGTGGAGGATTCCCCAAGTCCTGATGGCTTGTCAATCTTATTATTTAGGGAGTTTTGGGATGTAGTTAGGGAGGATGTTGTGGCGATGGTGAGAGAGGTTTACAGGATAATAGAGGTTTTAAGAGGTTGAATCACTTCTTCCTTTTTTTGCTTCCAAAGAAGCCAGGTGCAGACTCTGTGGATGAGTTTCATCCTATTGCCCTCTCTAATGCAATCTATTTGATAGTAGCCAAGACTTTTGCAAATCGCCTACGATCTGTGTTACTTATGTTGATATCCCCAATTCAATCAGCCTTTATCTCGAGCAAATCTATTACGAATTCCTTTGCCTTAGCTGAGGAGATGGTTACATCTTGGAAAAGATCATCTCATCCTACTTTCTTGTTGAAGGTGGGCTTCTCTAAGGTGTATGATTCTATATCCGAGGCCTACCTTTGGGAGATCTTGTGGAGAAGGGGCTTTCCAAAGGCATAAGTTAGACTTATGTGACGATGTATCATGACGACGTCTTTTTCAATACTTGCTAATGGTAGGTCTTCTAGGCTTTGGACGCATTTACAAAGGGGAGTCAGACAAGGAGCCTGTTGGCATCGTTGCTTTTCAATATTACAGTTGATACTTCAGCCTTCATGGCTTTTAGATGTTATGGCATTGGCCTATTCAGTGGGTTCACTCTTATCGATGATGGTTCCTTACTCACCTCGCTCTTATAGTATACAGATGATACTATTTTCTTTATTCAGGGTACTGTTAGTCAGGCAAACGATGTAGAGTGATTGGTTGGCCTATTTGGAGATATTTCTGGCATACAAGTTAATCATAGAAACTTTACCTTTGTTCCTTCCCATTTGGGCAAGGATGCTAAAGATCGCATTTCAGAAATCCTCCATACGCCAGTTGTTAGGCTACATGTTACGTATTTGGGGTTGCCCTTGAAGGGAAAGCATGTGGTTATGTCTGATTAGAGGCCGGTGGAGGAAAGGCTAGCCAGGAGACTAAATGGTTGAAGTGGGAATCTAACACCAAGAGGAGGTAGGTTGGTTTTGGTAAAAGCAGTGTTGTCGACAATTCCAATTTTTTACCTTTCTTTGTTTAGACCCCCAAAAAATATTTTGGCAAGAATTGACCTGGCTCAAAAAAGATTCTTCTGGAAAGGTTTGAATCATCAAGGTCATTTTTCAATACACGCTTGGATGAGTTTCATGTTACACTCCTCATGAAATGGGTGTTGCATTTCATGGTGAATGGTAATGGCATATTGGATAAACTGTTGAGATATCCTTATAGAACATCAGTGAAGGTTGGTCTTGGACGTTCTCGATCAGTGCAGTCATCCTCTTTTTGGGCCTCTATTCAACCTCTTATTTTGCAGGGACTATCATCTGGATACTTTGGGCCGATGCTTAGTGCAGGGTGCTCTTTTCATTTTTGGAAAGATGATTGAATGGGTTGTGGTAAACTCCAATTTTTATTTCCTCGTTTGTTTGGTTTGGCCCGGGATAAGGAGATGCTTGTTTCTGAGGTTTGGAATTCCAATACTAGATGTTGGTCTCCAATTCTGCAGCCCGATCTCTCATTTGCGTCTCTACAGGAATTGCATCTACAGGAATTGCAGGAGATGCTTGAGATTTGCATGGTATTTCTATTAATGATGAACCTATGGATGGTTTTAGACAGGAGGATGGTGTTTTCTTTGTGGCCAAGGCTTACAAGAAGTTGACTTTGGAGATAAGTCTAGTGCCTCTTGTTTAGGAGGATTGTTCTTTGATATGGAATTTGCCTATCCCTTTGAAGGTAAAAAAATTTTTTTTGGCTGTTTAGTAGGGAGAAGCTAGTTACTAAAGTTTTCCGTTCTAGATGGGCCAATGAGAATGACCTAGATTGTGCTTTTTGTAGGGCGGTAGCGGAGGATCTTCAACACATCTTTTTCACTGTGACCTCTCCAAGGAAGTTTAGGATAGATGTAATGTGAGGCAGGTTGATATGTCTTCTTTTGACTCTTGGTGGGAGTCCTTTCGCCCCTTAGTGCATGCGGATACAACAGGATGAGTGAAGGCTATTGCTATGTTGTGGTCAATTTGGTTGCAATGAAATGATTCTATTTTTCGAAAGGGGAAGGCTTGGGTTGAAAATATCGTAAGGGAGGCATCCTATCATTCTGAGCAGTGGTTAAACATTCTGTAAGTCTATTCCAATTTTTATTTAATATTATTCTGGATGATTACTGTTGGCTAGTAACCGTCCTTTTTTCTCTTAAAATAATAATAATAATGATAATGATAATAATAATAATAATTGTCTATGATTGACAGTGCAACAATTGGACCCCATGTGAAACTCCTACTCCAACGAAACAATTTCAATTTTTTGGAGAACCAAGATTTGAGCTCTAGTTTCCCATTTTCAAGGTACACTTCTATCATTCAACAGAGTTAGGGATGACCAGATGTAAGTCTGTCACGATTCCTTTGCATCTTTATATGTTGCTTGCTGACCTAGCCAATCTGAAATTGCAAGATGCTACAAGGTATTGAGCAGTGGTAAGCATCCTACACTAACAGTTACTAGGCCAAGTCAGATATTTCTTATACAGTAGGGAGACTTAGTTTATGCAACAGCAGTAGAAGATACATTTGTCATCATATGTCATATTGTCAGATATTTGAAGAGCTATCCTAGGAATGGACTCTATTTTGCAAATCAGAGTTCATCCTGATGTTTGGAGCTATGCTAACACCAATTATACAGAGGCACACAAGGCTAAGAGATCATGACTACTTATTGCACAAATGTAAGTGGCAATCTTGTCACTTGATGCAGTGAGCAACAAAATGTGATATCTTGCTTTAGTGAAGAAAGTGAATATAGAGCTATCACCCATGCTAGATGTGAAGTATTTTGGGTGATAAGCATTCTCAAGAACTATTTCATTCACGTCACACCTCCTATCCCAATGTATTGTGAGAATACATGGCTAAGTTTATTACAAATAATCCAATGTTCCATGAAAGGACCAAGCATATTGAGGTAGGTTGTCACTTTATCAGAGAAGTAGTGACGTTTGGCAAGAACTCTACATTGTACGTCTCTACTAATGAAAAAGTTGTCGATAATTTTACCAAGGCTCTCCTAATCACCAACTAGAGTTTATCCCTTCCAAGTTGAGCATGCGAGATATTGATGCTCCAACTTCAGGGATAGTATCAAAGAACTTACTATGTAAAGCAGTATTAGGGTTTTATTATGGGGCATTCTATATTCCAAATTTTATTATGTTTCCTTAGGTGCCTATCCCTATCTGGGGTAGCTCTATGATCTTCAAATAGAGGTTTGACCCTTCAACAAAATTCGTTTGATTTCTCCATTTAACAAATTCTGTACAAGCTTTCTTGATGCTCCAAGAATAGACATGTAATTGTTCTCATACAAGTGTTACTGGAATACCCAAAACAAAAGGAAAGTAGTGGCATACCCTTTTCAAAAAAAAAAAGTCGAATCACCTCACCTAACTGATGCAATGTCAGATTTGCACAAGACCATGAATTCTTTGCATCCATTGTGATGCAAGAATGGGCCTTGCATCGAGGCCAATTGATCATTGCAAGGGTAAACATGTTATCCTGAGAAAACCATAGAGCGCAGAGGTGGTTACAGAAGCACAAGGGCAGGCACAGTCACCATGAAAGTCTTCATAGCTCATTTCACTCTTTCAACCTTCTGTTCATGCTTTTCAATGAACTTAAACGTAAAGGCAGCCCCCCTTTTTTTTGGAAGGAAATGCATCCCTTTTATCTCCACTGACCATGAAAAACCAAAGGATTGAAACTCGTTCTCATGGTGATGGAACATATTTCACTTCAGTCAGAATTGGACACAATGGAATATATTCTGACATGTCACACACATTAGACAAACTAACAAGAAAGATTAAAAAATTGGTTAATAAAACAAAAAACTTTCAATAGATGTAGGTGTGATGGGAATTAAATGATTGGAAAGGAATCTTATATTTTTCTTTGGATAGTTCCAGATTGGTGATCATTATAGCCATGAAATTCCCACAGATAATGCCATTGATGTAGAGGATCTGGCCACCCACCATTGTTGGCAGTGATCCAGCAATAAAATATTTGTAGATTGTTGAGATTATTATTATATGTGGGTGTATTTCTCTGTTTTTATTATTGTTTGGGGTATCCTTTGTAGTTCTCCCAAGCGCACCTCTCTGTATAAAGGTCCCTAGGGTTCAATAATAAAACTACTCATTTCTCCTAGTATGGGTATCAGGGCAACGATCCTAGGCCGGTACTCGGATATCCCACCAAAATCCTAGACTCCAACACCTCCACCAAGACCCCTCCTTCTCTCACTCACTCTCTCTCTCTCTCTCTCTCCAGCAGTGCTGCCAGCAGCAGCGCCACCAGCAGCAGTGCAGCCAACAACAGCAGGCCTGCAGACAGCACCGCCAATGCCTTTCTGCCCCCCAGCATCGTCGCTCTAGTCCCTATGGACCTCAGCGTGCCTGCGTGACGCCGGCAGTGGCTTGCAGTGGTGCTTAGCGCTCCGTATGATCTGAATACTCATTTTCAGATTCTCTTTTGGGCACGATTTGCCTATTGATGGTCTGATTTTTTTTATCTTTAGATTATCTTTAGAAGCATCTCCTCTTCCTCCGTACATCAGAAATTCAATTTTCAGATTAGTCTTGGTTTCTCTAACACTTGGATTATGATCTAAAATATTATTTTCTGATCCTTGATTGTTTATCTTTGGTTGCTACATGATCTGATTTTTAGCAAGGAGAAGATTTTTCTTTTTATCCATAGTGACTCAATTGGGAAGGTATCTGCTACAAGTGCAACCTCTTAGTCAAGTTCATTTGCTAGTGCTAATGTGGTCAGAACTGAAGGTACGGTTGCATTATCTACTGACTCACATGAGCCATCCTGGATTACCGACTCAGGTGCTTCCTCTCATATCACTGGGGATGCCACCTTATTTTCTTCCTTGAGCACTCTTGCCACCCCGTTTAATGTGAGAGTAGCTAATGGAGCATTAGCCCCAGTGACAAGACATGGAAATGTTCCACTTATTGATTCGCTGCCTCTTGCAGATGTTCTTCATGCACCACATTTTGCTTTGAACCTTATGTCCATTAGTAAGATTACAAAGGTTCTACATTGCTAGGCAATTTTTTATGACGGCTTCTTCCTTTTGTAGGATCTCCAGATGATGAAGCGGATTGGTGGAGAATTTGAGCAGAATGACTTGTACTATTTGCATCTCCCACCCTCATCTAAAACTTCTGCTACTACTTATACCACCACTACCTTATAGTGGCACCCACGCATGGGTTCACTCGAGTACCTTGAAAATCATTATAAGCCTATTTTACCGAAACAAACACTCAATTTTCTTGTGCAATTCACATTTTCCGCAATAATAATGAATTAACATTTGTGAATGCTTCTTTGCGTGATTTCTTCAACTCTCAAAGGGTCTTTCATCAGACGTCATGTGTTTCTACATCCTAACAAAATGAGGTGGTTCAACACAAGTGTCGCCATTTACTTGATGTGGCTAGGACTATGATGTTTTAAATGAATGTTCCACCACATTATTGGGCTAATGTTGATTTGATTAAGCTTTTCCTATTAACAAGGTATCTTCGTCTATTCTCAACAGTAAGACACCTTACTCGATATTGAATCCTGACTAGGATGGTTTCTCTTATACCTTTCGTCTTTGGGTATGTGTGCTTTATTCAAATTTTCAAGGTGAATAAATTTACTCCCCAATCAATGAAATACATATTTCTGGGATGCTCACATACCCAAAAGGGTTACTGGTGTTATGACCCCTTGGCACATCAGTTTTATGTTAGTGAAAATGTCACCTTTTTTAAGATGTGCCATATTTTCCACCCAAGGGGACATCTCCATATGTGCCCAATTCTCAGGAAATTCCATTGCCCAAGCAACTACTATGCCTCCAGTGCCCTTTGAGCCTTCAGAAAATCCAAAAAGACCACCACCACCACTACCATCACCACAATCTTGTATGCACACCTACTAGCACAAAGATCCTACTCTACCATGATCGGAATCACTATGTACAAGACGTCTTGGTCAATATTCCGCTGTTCCTACAAATTCTAATGGAGATCAGGTACCATCCAAAGACAAATCCAACTTGGACCTTCCCATTGCCCATAGGAAGGCCCAATGATCATGTGCCTATTATTCTATTTCCCAGCATGTCATTTGAACATTTACCTGTTGCTACTAAACTTTTTTTCTATTGCTACGGATAGTCACCAGGTTCCAAGGACTTATGTTAAGACACCCCAGAATCCGATGTGGAAGGCTACCATGGATGATGAGATATAGGCTTTATAGTCTCGTGACACACAAGAGTTAGTGGATCTCCCTCCTAAGGCTACAATGGCTAGACACTGATGGATTTTTACCATCAAATACCTACCTGATGGAACAATTGAACAGCATAAGGCTTACCTTGTTGCCAAAGGCTATACTCAAACCTTTGGAGTGAATTATTTTGCAGCCTTCTCTCCAATGGCACGGTTAAACTTCGTTTATAATTTTCTATCAATGCCAGTGAACCGTGATTGGCTAATGTTTCAATTGGACATTAAGAATGCATTCCTTTATGATAATCTCATTGAAGAGGTGTATATGCATCATCCACCTAAATTTGTTGTTGAGGGGGGTGTCAGAAGGTTTGTAGGTTACGCAAAGCTCTCTATGGATTAAAACAAAACCCAAGGGAATGGTTTGATAGACTCAACAAAGCTATACAACAATTTGGTTTCCATAAATCCTCGTCAAATCATTCGATTTTTGTCATGCTGAGACTTAGAGGTCTAGTAATTCTCATAGCTATGTTGATGATATTTTGCTCACAAGGAGCGACACAAAGGGCATAGAGGCAACCAAGACATTTCTGCATTTACAGTTTATTACCAAGGATCTAGGGAGAAGTAACTACTTAAGCATCGAGGTGCCCCACCTAGATGGAATGTTGGCGTTATCCCAAAGGAAGTATGTTCTTGACATGCTAAGAGAAGTAGGGATGATGGGATGTAAGCTAGCTAACATCCTATTAGACCCAGCTGCTCACCTAGCAGATTCTGATTGCATATATTGTTGGTCGAGTTAGCTAGTTTATGCAAGAGCTAAGGAAGGCACACTAGGCAAGAGTGTGCCAAATTGAGGTACCTAAAAGCAATCTAAGAAGAGGCCTAACTTTTCAGAAGCATGATCACATGGATATGTAGGGATACTCTGATGCTGGTCATGCAAGGGCACATATGGATGAAAGGTCCACTAGTGGCTATTGTACTTATGTAGGTGGTAATCCGGTTACCTAGCGAAGCAAGAAACAAAATGTGGTCTCCAAATCTAGTGCTGAGTCAGAATACAAAGCGATGGCTTGTACTACATGTGAGTTGCTTTGGATTCAGGCTATTCTACAAGACTTGTGTTCATATCTCCAATCCTATACTCATGTATTGTGACCACAAGGCTGCAATGCTCATTGCAAATAATCCAACCTTTCATGAGATAACCAAGCACATTAAAGTGGATTGTCACTTCATACAAGACATCGTGATGAGCAGATGAATACCTACCCCATATATTTCCACTAAAGATCAAATTGATGATATCTTCACCAAGCTTCACCCAAAAGCAGGTAATACTTATGTTCCAAGTTCAGCATTACTGATATCTATGCCCCAGCTTGACGAGGAGTGTTGAAATTATTATTATGCGTGGGTGTATTTCCCTGTTTCTATTATTGTATGGGGTACCCTTTGTAATTCTCCTAATGGCACCTCTTTATATAAAGGTCCCTAAGGTTCAATAATAAAACTATTCTGTTCATTTCTCCTAGCATAGACCATAAGAGATCCATCAAAGAAGCGAGTTGTGGCTCGATTCATCTGATCCACTCGTGAGCAACTATAGCAATCCACACATAGACACTTGCTATTTAACAAGGCTTCCCTACGAATGCAAGACTAATTCTCAACCACTTGAGGGATCTGATGCCCCAAGAATGAAGCCCTATTTGTGATAGTACTACATGGCACCTACATTGGAAAGAGAATGTGGTGGGGAGGACTTGAGGGAAGTAATATAGAGTAGACAAAGAACACCCCCCCCCCCCCCCCCCCCCCCCCCCCCCTTCCTTCCAATTGAAGGGTGGAGTTACGGTGACATAAATACCCTGTTGGGCTTAATTACACCCCTAGATTGCAAACATACTTTGCTTGGATCTCTCATTGTCAACCCCAAGGGAATGATGCGCAGCAAAGTATTTCATCCCTGTCAGTTATCACCTTTCAGCAATCTAAGCATTCTAAAAATTTGGCACATTTAATGGAGGGGTTAAGGGTATCCAATTTAGATGAAAGTTCAACAACATTTCTCTTTTCCAATGATTTCATTCCCAAATGTTCATTTCATAATATTACTTATGCAGGGACGCAAGCATGTCTAGGTGATTTTTCCTACACTGACTGCAATAACTCCTTCCCTATATGCATTTATTTATGTGCATGTATGGGTATATACTTGTGTGTATTTATGTATGTATATACATATATCCTAAATATATATATATACTAAGAGACTCAACTTGACCTGGCACTTTTACCCCCTTCTTCAATAGTGTCATTTTTCAAACATTGCAAAAAAATTGTTCCCTAATGATGAAAGAGATAAGAATGCGAGACTCAAATGAGACTTGAAACATTATCTTATGTTGGTTACAATCGGCAAAGTTTCAGGACAATTATGACTTCTAGCCCTATTTAAAATCATTATAGAACATCTCTTCGAAGTCATTTCTTCAGAAGTAAAATATTAACCCAAAACATTTAACAAAGTTGGTCATAGGACCTTGAACCCAGAAGCAACAGCTTTAACCGCCAAAGTTCCAATGACATCATCAGCTTCAACACCTGGAACCTGCCAATAGAATGTGGAAGCATATGCTAGAACTATAGTTCATTGTCTTTAAAGCATCTCCACCTTACCTCAATAACTTTGATAGACATGGCCTTGATGGACGCCTTCAGATATTGAAAGCCCTGAACCACAGTGTCAGGTGTTGGATTGCGGTTACCTTTATAAGATGGATATAGCGTGTGCCGGAATGTCAAGCCTTCATTCAAAAATGCCAACTTGTGATATCAAAATCATCCAAATAAATGTCTGAAAAAGTAAATACAAGAATGCTCTAATGGTTATAGAGAAAAACTATGAACCTACCAAGCTACAATGAAACAGCAAAGTCTTCCATAAAATACACAGGTAATTCTATACAATGATTCACCAAATAAAGAACCATGCAGATTAAAATGAGCAAGGGTAATGCCAGAAAGAAATAGAACTGTGAGCATGTGCAAAGGAGCCTGATTTGGAAAAGGGAAATAGTGAACTTAGATACTTCAGATACTTGTCTATGGATAATTTGGGCTTTTTTTTTTTGAGAAAAAGACAGGAAGATTACTGGACATCAGTAATCGTCCAGAGATTGTATTAATAAAAGGAACGGACTTAAGCCAAAAACCAGACAAAAAATAAATCTCCCTCACAACATTTTCTACCCAGCACCATTTCTGCTGCAACCAAAGACACCACAATGTAGCAAAAGGCTTTATCTAGCCGGCCACGTTTGGTCATGGTGGTCATGGAAAGACCTCCAAAAATGGGCCAAAGTAGACACATCCACCGTGCACAGCTGAAGATGTTGCCATACATCCTTGGAGAAATCACAGCTGAAGAAAAGGTGCTGCATATCCTCTTCCTCTTGTTGACAAAAAGCACAGGCCACATCCATATCCTCCACCTCTTCAATAAACACTTGGGTACCAATCGCTCCCTCCTAAACATCCAGGGGAAAATTTTTATTTTTGAAGGTAGATTGCACTTCCAAATTTTCCTCAAATCCGTCCCAATCTCATCCTTCGCCCACTACCGCAAACCATCTTTGTACAGGCCTTCTTCACAGTAAAAGTTCCATCCTTCCAACTAAAATAATCAGGATCATTCCCAGCTGGTTGGAGATCTGAAATACCCTGCAGTAGCTGCTGAAATTCTTCAAAAGTTGACTCTGAAAGTCCAGGAGGCAATCTGAAATCCCATATTTCCCATTGATCATCCCACATTTCACCAAGGCTTCTTTACTACTGATCAGCTGAAAAACTCTTGGATAGAGGTCTGAAAATACCCCTAAATCACTCCAGTTCAACCAAAATTTGAAAAGCATCCCATTTCCAAGGACCAGCACGAATTCACATGAATTTTCCTGCAGCACAGGCCGTATAGACAGCCAGAATGAAGAGGAACCTCTTTTTGGCATAGCACGTTCCTCCAAATTCATATTGTTCCCATAAGAATCCATTAAATTCGTACAACCCATTTCAAAGGTAAGGCATTATTGAACTCCTCCAAACGCCTCACCCCCAAACTACCTTCACTCTTGGGTTTACAAATATCATTCCATGAAACAAGTTGGGCAAATCTACCCACATGATCAACTCCTTTCCAAAAAAACCTCCTTCTAATCATGTCCAAAGTTATGAAAATCTTCTTGGGTGGCTTAAAAACTGAGAGAGAAAACTGGAATGGAAGACAAGACACATTTTAAAAGTACAAGCCATCCTCCTCTAGAAAAAAGTCTACCACTCCAAGAAGATAACCTCTTGGTTAATCGCTCCACCACACATTCCCAATCCGAAGTCACCAATTTTTTTCCTTTTAATGGTAAACCAAGATGCCTGATCGGCAAATGAGACAGTGATGACTCAAGAGTGCTAGCAATTTCCCCAACCTCCAAGTCAGGAATAGAAAAAGGAACAAAGAGGGATTTCCCCCTATTAATCTTCAACCTGGTTATTGCAACAAAGATCCTCACCAACGATGTGACACAGATTGCCTCAGATCTACCACCTTCTACAAAGAAAGAAGTAGCATCTACATATTGTAAAAGGGGAGTAACTAAAGATCCATCACCTTGTGTTGTGAAACCATTGAATAGATAGCCTCTGCAAGCCTTAAAAGGCCAAGAACACAAGCGTGTCCATAGCAATATCAAAGAGCAATGGGGCCAACGGGCACCCCTATTTGACCCTACATTGAGGCTGAATCCAAGTTCCATTTGAACAGCCATTCACCAACACAAAGAAGGATGATGAAGTGATGCATCTCTTCATCAACTGAATCCACCTCTCAGGGAAACCCCTCCTCCTAAGAAAATCCCAAAGGTAGGACAAAAAAATTGAATCATAAGCTTCGAAGAAATCAACTTTCCAAAGGAAAGCTGGTATCCCTCCCTCTTCTATTGCACGCAACCATCATCTCCTCAGCCACACATAAGAGTCCTGCAAAGATCTATCTTTAATAAAAGATGATTGGACCAGGGAAATTAAATATGACATAATCAATCGAAGCATGTTTGCTTAGATTTTTGGCCACCAACAAATAAATTGAGTTTGAAAGAGCTATTGGTCTAAAATCATCTACCAACTCATAACCAAGTTTCTTGGGCAAAAGAAACAAATAGAAACGGTTAATCCTTTCAAAGCCTTCATTACCATCAAAAAATTCCTTAATCATAGCAACCACATCCCACATCTCCTTATAAAAAAGGATCTGCAAACCATCCAATCCTGGAAAGCCCTCCACCTTCAATCCATTAAGCGCACAAGTAATCTCTTCCTCCCCAATTTCCAAAATAAGTTTCTCCTTTGCCTCTTCTCTCACCTACACCATGTCTGCGGTACCCATACGCCTATCACCGCACTGTTGCCTTCGAGTAAAATCATGGATATCTGAACTGAATGCATCACAAATTTGGTTTCTCTAGTGTACAAAAGAGTCACCAACCTTCAAAAGATTTATCATATTAACTCTCCTAATTCTAGCTGCTATGTAAAAAAAATTTGTATTTGCATCACCCTCCTTGAGCCACAATTGTCAAGATGTCTACCTCCAATCCATCTCCATCTTATGATCTTCCTCCAAGCCCACTGCCTGTGACCACATGCACTCCAAACAGTCATCACTAGTCAATGGAGACCCCTCCTCCTACATATCCAACGCAGAAATCTGCACCAGTGCTTCATTCCTCCTTGTCTCTCTACGTGCCCACAGCTCATGTCTAAACTCCATCATCGCCTCCCGTATATCCCGTATCAGCTCCTTAAAACCTGGTTCCTTCAACCACAACTTACAAAACTTGAAATAAGTAGAAAAATTGTTGCTTTATTGCTACTCCACAAAATCGGTGTGCGATCTGAGAAGGGTCCATCACAAGCAACTACATCTGCATCATGAAAGGATTTGGCCATCGAAATTTTACACAAAAATCTGTCAATGCAGGAGGTAGCACCACTCCCATTCCTGCATGTGTATCGCGTCCTTGCCACTAGTAGATCCAATAAAAGACCATTTTCTTTTTGGAAAACTGGAAGGGGGGAAACTGATGAAAGATGGTGGACATAAATATTTGATTGCCAACTATTGGTGAAGCTGTTATCAGTAAACTATATGATATGATGTGTGGTGGCAATTGAGTTTATACTAAATGAGTCAGCCCTATCCAAGAGAGACATTGTATCCAAAGTAGAAAATGAAGACATGGTATCCCAAGGTTTTTAATGTCAATTTCGACGCCGTTTCAATAAATTTCTAAATGCACATATTGGAGGCACATCGAGTGCACGCTGTGGAAATACCCATATTTTGATGACAAGCTTCAATGATTTTGATGTCCTGAAAATAATTCATTTTGGAGGCATGTCGATGCATGCCAACATACATCTGTGTGACCCAACAAAAACCCACCACCTCTCCTCAATCTTCATTGCAAGGTGCAAACCACAGTGCCATCACCATCAAAGTAATCAACCCCACCATTCCAGCCACTAAAGTAGCAGGCAACAGCCACATTTACACACAAGAGCAAAGCATCAGCCAGTAAATAATAGCATGCCCAGAAATAGTCGTGCTGACCAACATATCATCGAAATAGTCAACACAGTCGAAATTGTCAACATACCACTGACACCCTTGTATTTCAATACCCCTTCCATCTCAATATGGCCCTCCACCTAAAACTACCCATTTCGCTAGCATGTCGATGACATCTTGATCATTGCTATTAGAATGAATAAAATTGTATTGAATTCATATAATTGTGTTAGAAAAACTTGATTAACACTTAAACATTAATCCTATTAAAAAAAATATTTACACACTGAATCCTATGATTTAACAATCTAATTTTATAAAATATGTAGATCAAACAATTATATAACTAGTTAATCTACCATAAACTCATGGATCTACTAATGTAATTGTTAAAATCTATAACACGATCTAAATCTAATAATTGTAGCTTACATCAAGCTTAGAAAATAAGAAACAAATACTATTTAAATTTGGAGAAGCTAAATTATCTTAAAGATCTAACAAATAAAGAGAGAAAACACTTGTAAGAGTTCTTATCACTCCAACAAGTAATGGGCAGAAATGGGTTACTAAGTTGCCTATGTCAACCTTAAAATATAGTAACAGCCTAAAAATCGTACCTAGTACCAACCATTTTGCTGATATCATCAACATATTATTTTAATATTTAGCAAAATATTAATGATACTTTTGCATTTCGACATTACACGTATGCTGATACAGCCTCACATCAAAAAAAAGTCATTTTGCCGGCATGCCATGAGCATTCAAAAAGTTGTGGTCTCCAAGGCCGAAAATTATTCTCAATTTGTGCATTTTATTAAGGTGGATAATATTGTGAGGGAGGTCGCTTTCGTTCAGATTTGTGGCTCCAAAACTTATAGTTCATTCCTTTTGTTAATATAATGCTTTGGATGATTACCGGCATCAGATAATCTTCCTTTCTTTTCTTTAAAAAGAAAGGTGGACACTGCTCAAAACAGATTAAGCTCATCTGCAGGACAAAGTTTTAAGGCATATCAGAAATGCTACCAGCCAACTAGAAAAGGATACCACTTTGCTTTGCAGATTTTCCAATGCAACTCATCCCCAATACAGTATCTCAAACAATGTCTTCCGCAGATGCTTAGATTATCACAACCTTATAATAGTGACAGCACTGAAGCCATAAAAAATTGCAACTCTATCCCTGAATCTAGAATGGCAGAGAAAAAAAGCTGTGGTGACAACATGGGCTTCCCCAGGGGGATTGATTAACATCAGTTGTTAACCTCCTCTTTTCTCTTCAATCAAAGAAAAAAGAAAAAACACTTGGGCTTCATCTGAAACCATATAAATCTCTTTACACCAATCCCCTCTATTTCTCACTATCAAATAAATTCTCCGTGTAAGGGTATTTCTAGCCCACCTCCTTTCTTGCCACATCCTCTTCCAACCCAAAATGAATCTCTCAACCATTGGCCAATTACTTAAGCTTCTAAGTGAAGTCTCTCTCAACCATTCTACCTTAAACCCTCTGCAAATTTTCATAGGGCATCATCTTGAATGTGGCAAGTTTATAGAGAACAAAAAAATTAAGACAACTAGAAACATGAAAAATCCCCAATACAAAGTGCTTTATACTGCAAATCCATAGTGGCGACAAGAACATCAAAGCTTAGATGCGTCGTCGTTCTAAGATTTAAGATGAAAAATGTTGGTTCTGAAACTTGTTCATTGAGAAGCACCATTCCTAAGGGAAGTGAAAATAAGTATGTCATTACTAAATAGGCATTTAGTGTAGAATTAGAGAGAGAGAGAGAGAGAGGACGATCGTTTTGGGCAGAAGAACAGAACTCAGTTGCAACAATTCATCTAGGTGGTTACAGAGCTTATATAGACGGATTAATTACAAACACACCCTTACAGAATTGCCCATTACAATAGTATGTCCTTATACGATATAATGTCTTCAGGCTTAGCTACTCAAAGGAGATTTGAGGGTTGGATAATACCAAGAGAAAGCAATGCCATTGTGGCTCAAATGAGTCATCTCATGATGAATCTGCAAGATTCAACTAAAACTCGTCATTGCAGTAAATATTGCACAAATCACAGCATATGTCCCTGGTTGCCTTATAGTGCAACACCATTTTTCTGAAAAGGAAGAAAGGTGTTAACAAGAGTTGTTAATGCCCTCATTCTTCATTAAAGGAATGGACAAGTAGGTACACCAGAAATTACCGGGTGCAGAAAAATTATAGAGAACACCCTCCACCGACATTTTTTCCTACCTAAAAATAGCCCCATCATTCTCAAGCTAGATACTCCAAAGAAGGATAACAGCTTTCATGAGTTCAATCAGTGCAACATCTTAGTCTTAATACTCTATATAATGTTCAGTTTTTTTCTGAAAAAGACAATAATGTTCACCATCCATGCTCAAGTCCTAGCCTTGGCCTTCCTGGTGGCATGCTTGCCAACTTTTTCTGTAGGCCATGGGCCTCTGGCTCAGTGATTGTATACTCCTTATCTTGTCCCTTCTAACATCAAATGAATTGACAGAGGAACCAGTTGGTATTGCCGAACTTGATAATCAAACCAAGGATCCATGAATTGCCCAAACACCACAAAGATGTCTGATGCATGAAACAAACTAATCACAAACGATTCCGAAGACATTATTACTCTAAATGAAACGAGCAGTACATGCTGATGATGTGCAAGGAATGAATAATAACATCTTAGCACGTAAAAGTTGAAGACATGTTTGGATGTCATGTAAGAAACCCAAGCTTGATTATGCTTCCAACAACCATATGCACCTAAACCCTTGCATGATCAAGATCACTGCATAAGTACTAATGCTTGCACCCAGGAGCTCCTCAAATAATGAACAGCACAACCCAGTACTAGAAGTATTGCCACAAGAGCGCCATGCATAAGTCAAGGTGCATTACCTAGCACATGTTCCTACCCAGCATTCCCTTAGATGTCAACATTGGGCACTAGGAGAGGGAAGCACTGGAGCATCGCTACCGCTGCAGTCAGTTGGAGAAGGCTTGTGCCTACTGCATCAAGACCTAATACCACTAAACCTATTGGAAGGGCCCTTAAGGCCACCGAGCACCCATTATTTTGCAAGTTCCCCCTCTTCAATAATCCGTCATGACATGATTGGCATGAAGCAGAGGACTATTGGTTGTTTATTTTGTAGAGGATATTGGTACCGGGTCTTAATATCTCATATTGTGTTGGAGAAAATGAGAAACCCATATATTGAGAGACCCTAATCCCCATTAAATAAAGGACAAGTTGTGTGGAAATCATAGGTGCGTCATAAAGAAAATAAACAATAAGAAAGATACAAAAATAAAGAAGACGTTAACATCAACAAAAATATAAGCTAAAAATTCTTCACGCATTGAGCAACTTTGATGATTTTTAATGAGAGGAGGAGGCAATAAATGAGTGAAACAATTTTGTTTAACAAACAAAAGGATGACCATCAAAGGTTCGCAGACATGTGGCAATTGTAGTGATTAAGATGTAACATCAAAAGATAGCCCCCCACACCCCCACAAAACACACACACACACAAACAGATCATATTTCTCATCTCACACTTTTCAAAAAAAAAAAAAGAAAAGGTCCTCAGCTTCCAACCAAAGTAAGCACAATCTGTCTCTCCCTCCGGTACCCACTTTCTCATGAATATTTTAGCCACATGTCTTCCCTAGAGGCCACACAAAAATCTTAACCCTTTAAAGGATTCTATGAGGCAAAAAAGAATTCCCACAACCCTCCACAATTTTTTTTATCTTCTATGTTCACTTCCTATAGAACAATAAATATGTTGTTTTTCAATGAGAAACCACCCACCAGTCACACCATCACATAGACTTTATGACAAATAAAAGAGGATTCTGGTTTTTTCCTCACAAACAAATATCCCCCCTTGTAGCCACCGAGTCTCAACATCGCCCATGACCAATGCTATCAAGCATCACCCTGTATGTTTGCCTGCATTCAAAGTCCCACCATACTAGCTGTTAAGGTCCTCCACCATGCTGTCATGTCCATATTCCCACCATGCCACCACCCACAACGCTTCCATGGACAGGCATTTTGCAAACAATAGGGCTACATCAAAAAAATACCCAAAAGTTCTACATGATATCACCACAAACTTCTTAATACCCAACAGTTCAAGGTGCATTATATCACCACAAACTTCTAAATGTTCAAAAAGTCTTGTTAAAGTCAATCGTTCACTTTATTGATGTCCACTACTAGATAATAATGGTTACAAACCACGCAACCCAACCATTCCACCATGGTACAGGTGACTAGCAGAAAACAAAATACTTCAGTGTTTTGCACTTCTATACTTATTTCTTTTCTTGAGGGCATCTAGAATGATTTCCACACCAGCCTCTCGCTTATTAAGAAAGATTAGGGTTACGTGATAAAGCAATCCATCTATTTCTACATGATATCAAAGCATTGATCCTAGATCAATAGTTGTACCACCCTCAATCCTATTCCTCCTTTTTTCCTTCTACACCAAATATTTTCTCTTGATTTTGTCCTTGATTTGCAAATCCTTCAGTCACAGTAGCCAGCATTCCATTGTCTTGTGTCATGTGCTAGAGGCAGGGACAGCGCTGCCACAGCCATAGACGACAGCAGCTGCAAAAACAGGCCCATCACCACCACCACCACAGACGACTGCAACAGAGCCATCGCCAACATCTTAATTGATGGCAGCAGGAAATCAACCTAGTGGACCATTCTTTCTTTCATCTTGATGGCCTAATTGAACTGATGGTCTAAATCTTGTGATTCAGAGAATTTTGAGACCCATTTCTCTTTTGGGTCTTAGGACTTTCGCTAAAGCCATGGATACGGTTAAGATTGGAGAAAATAACCTCTCTTATTCAACTAATGAGCCCTAGCCTCTCTTTTATAGAAGAGGTGTTAGGAAAATTACAATGAAACATTTAACTAATTTACAAATAACACAATTCTCACAAATACCTAATAATCCTATTATTTAATTATTCTCACACTCCCCCCCCCCCCCCCCCCCCCCCCCCAAAAGTTGGAGCGTGCAAGGTCCAACTTGATGGAGTTACAAAAACAAGGGACTCCCCCTTAATCCAAGCAATTGGAGGAGCATCAGTAACAGGCAAGAATCAAAGTTGATCTCTGTAGACAAGGAAATAACTGGTATCTACATTCGCAACTACTGTTCATGTGTCTACTTATACATCCCATGTAAGGCATTAGGTACGTGAAAAAACATGACTATAACTTGAGTGTTGCTGCTCTTACATCCAAGAGTCTGAATATGATGAGGCTTCATCTTCTTGAGTGCGCATAAGGTCACATGGGTACCATTGCTCCTACACCCCACGAGCCAGCATACCGTGCTTGGTTTCTCCAAGCGTCCATAAAGACACCCCATTGCCATTGGTCCTATGCCCCAAGAGCCAACCAAAATGCTCTAAGTGAGTGAAAGTGTCTCCCATCTATGTGTTACTGTGGATCCATGTCTTTCTTCTTCTTCAAGTTGCCTTAGGCTACAAATGCAAGTCCTTCAAGACCAGAAACCAACCTCCTTCGTGGGGCCAACTGGGTGCTTCCTACATGAGATGTGGCTCACCATGTTAGAAAGCAAAGCGTTCTTCGATGGCTATGAAATAAGGATCATCGCCAAGGTTGATATGCATTAGAGGAGACTCATCACGCAAACCAACTCTTCTTCAATACAATCTTTAGATCTAGTGGCCACCAAAGACCGTCCAAGGCCACACATGATGACAATAGCACCATCGGAACCCTCTCCGGCAACACTGGAGGCTCTAGGCAGCTCTCCGACAACGTAGCAGTGCCCTGGCAATGCTCCGATGAGGAGCCAACACTCAGGTTTCCCCAAGCATGAGAGGACTTTCCTATGGTTCCGATGAGACTCTAAGGGCTCTGCTAGATTAGGAAGAGAAGGCTCAAAAAAAGGTTTCGAGCCCCCACCACCCCCATCACCAACGACACTGAAGCTAGATGGGCTCGCCGAGGGTAATCATCCCGAACAATGGCCACCGGAGGGGGTGCGGCCAATCAGCGATGAGCCAGTGACACACCCCCCTAAGTCTGACAGTGATCAGAGTGGCGACGGTGATGATGGTCCTATTCTTTGATTGGCAGCAGTGGTTCTCCATCGGTGATAGCAATCTTCTCTAGTGTTAATAAGAGGAATGAAGAGAGGAGAAACAGGAGAATCAGAGAGGAGAGGAAAAGATGACTTGGAGAGGAGCGGACTCCTCAGAGGCTCGCTGGAGACCAACGGTGCTGCCAAAGACCCCATCTCATCTCTAGGGTTTTGCCTCTCCTAAACCTAAGCCACAAAAATCGGTGGCTCTAATACCATGTGAAGATTAGAAAAAATAATCTCTCTTATTCAACTCATGAGCCCTAGCCTCTCTTTTATAGAAGAGATTTTGGGCAAATTACAATAAAACACTTGACTAATTTAAAAATAACACAACTCTCAAAAATATGTAATAATCCTATTATTTAATAACTCTCACAAATACTATTATCAATATGATGCGTGCATGTGAGCCATTGGCCCTCTCATTCTATGCAACTATGATCATGGCGTATTTTGTGCATCGTTAGCAATCTACCAACTATTTGATTTGGCATAGATTCTTGAAAAATGTCACTATTACTTAATCTGGCTACATCATGACCACATAAGGATTGTCTTTCTACCATGACCAAGCCTAGGAGCTAGAGTTCAAGGGACATCCGTAATGCTGAAACTATATTCTCTAGTCCTAGGCATTCAAGAATTTTCTTAGTGAACAGAAGAAGCTCAACATCCTGACTAAAGACGATTCTAACTGCAGGGTTACAAAGTATGAGAAGTGGAAACTCAGATAACACATGGTTATAATTTTATAAATTGGCTGGTGAACAGAATTTAGCCAAAGATGGCAGCCAATATGTTCCACAAGAGTAATGCTAAAAAAATCAGGGAAAGTTTGGCTAGGCAATATTTCAAGAAGCCAAATGACTCCAAGTTGGGTGACATCTATAGCACATATTGTCAATGAATTAAGAAGAGATGTCCTTAATGGATTATTATACCACTATGCCATCCCTCTATGAGGACCTTACCATTCAGCAGTCATCCTATTATGTTCATTAGCCTACACAAAGAAAGAAGTGGCAAGTTTATTGCTTTCTTGATAGCCTTGGTTCCTGCTATCATGCATCCAAGAACCAACTTTTGTGATTGTAGTCTATGCCAGATCTTGACACTATCTATGGTTGGTTTCATAAGAGTGGAGTGGATCTGTCCTAGTCTACCACTCTTACCTATCTTCTCAACTACACATGAATCCACTGCTCTTGCTATTTTGGTAGGTGTAAGGGTCACTCCAGTGGTCAGGGGCGAGGCCATGATAGCGGCAAAGGTAGAGGACATGTATACCCACCATACACTCATTACAAGCATATAAATTGTCATTTGAGAGGTATTAGGAAAAGTTTAGGAAGCCTACTTAGGCTAACCAATCTTCTATTGTTCAAGCGCAGTCTACACCTGATTCTATTGCTTCTACCACTTGAATGTCTTCAGAGTATTATAGCCATCTCTTGCAGCTTCAGAGGTATCCATCACATTTTTCGGAGGCTATAAATACTATAGCAAATTTGGCTTTTACTACCTTCATGGACTAGGTGGTAGACTGAGGTGCATCTGACCGCTTGACTAGTAAAAGTGGTGCTTTATCTACTGACTTACATCAGGAGTAAAGTCTTCTTTAGCTAGTAAGTTATGCAAGAATTTAAAGTGCTCAGTGATATTTGATGAACACCATCATTATTTTCAGACATTTGAATGATGCAGATGATTGAAGCAAGGTATGAGAAGGATGGACTCTAGTATCTAGATCTGCTCACTATTTTAGCTAGAGCTACTTCCATATCTATCATTCCTCTTTGGTGGCCTATCGTCTCAGTCCCCCATTCATGCCCAAGTTGCGTCAGATGCTCCCTGAACTTCCTTTGTGACCAGCTTTGAAAGCAAGGCTTAGCAATTTGGCTCACTCTTCTTTTCCACCTCAACTATACAGGAGTTTTTTTTGTGATGTACACGAGCCATGTCATTCCCATGCTTCTTCTAAAAATTGGTAGTTTGTTGTCATTGTTAATGATTATGGTAGCCTATAATGGGTTTTCTTAATAAAGGATGGATTCAAGATTGTTATGTGATAAAGAGATTCTTTAATGAAGTGCAGAATTTTTATTCCTCTATAGTCAAGATTGTTAATGTGATAAGAGATTCTTTAATGAAATGCAGAAATTTTATTCCTCCATCGGGAAGATCTTTTATGCACATAAAGCCTTGGTGTTTATGCCACAAGATTATAAACTTTCTTTGCTTCTGATGGGACAATTCATCAGGCTTCTCATGCTTATACCTCCCAACAAAATAGAGTTGTTGAGAGGGAATTAAGGCACTTTTTAAAAGAAAAATAATGATCACATAGGGTTAGTGATCATTTGCTTTATTAGAGAAATCTTCTTCCATAAAAATTACAGGCTTACAGCTTTACAGCATGGACCACAACCCCTTCAGAAGAGCAGCATGGTTACAAAATATCTTCAACAAAGGGTCTCTCTTCTCAAAAAATTACCCCATCCCTTTGAAGCCATCCGCAAAATCAAAAAAGCACCAGCTCGCTCAATTTCACTCCTAAATGGTCCTCTAAAAAAGGCCTGCCAGAAATCTTCCCAAGTGGTTGTATCAACCCATTGTGCCCCTGCATTTGCCCAAAACTCCCTAGCAAAACTATAAGAAAAAAGCAAGTGCGTGCAATCTTCTTCTTCATCACCACACATGGAACGAGTAGCATCTGAATTTGTTGCAAATTTCAACCTCTAAAACTTTGCCATCAATCTCTTTTTTCTGAGTAGTCACACAAAAATTTTAACCGTCAATGGTTTCCAAATCAAATGTCAATCTCTACAAAACCAGCATCCAACTATTGACTTGAAGGAGATAAATACTTATAAGCCATCTTGACAGAAAAAGAATCGTCTTCCCATACCCAACCATCCAAGCTATCCACCCTTGGACTTTCGTTGAACAGCTCTTATAAGTGCAAAAAGTCTTGCAATCTCTACATGGAGAAATTCCCAATTAACTTAGGAGACCAAACATTTGCACAGGATTAGACAAGGAAAACAAGCAAGGAATCTCTCAATCAAGGGACCCCATCTAAACCAGTCATTGGTCCAGAAATGAAACCCTGTACCATCACCCAGCCAAATAATTACTGTCCTTAAAAATTGAAATTAAGGCATTTTCTTGATATTGCAAGGATCCTTCTCTTCATGAATGTTCCTAATCATTCCTGGAGGGATGTTGTTCTTAGTGTTACTTATTCGATTACTAATGTTCCACCCTCCTTTTCCAAACGGCGACATTCCTTTCAAGTTGTTGCATCCAAACACTAAGTTTTTCACATAGCATTGGATGTGCTTGTTTTATTCACTTATTTGAAGTTCCTCATAAATTGTCACATGTTGTCAAATGTGTTTTCCTAGGTACCACAGAAACAATAACTGTTACGGAGTCTAGTTAGTTATATGGTTGTGTGTCATGTGGTGCGTTGTTACTTTTGTTTACTTCATGGGGCTATATGTAATTTGCACCCACCTCTCTCTATATATATAAAGACAGGTAGGGTTAGAGGAATAAATTGATTTGTCATTTCTCCTAACTTGATATTAAAGCATCGGTCCTAGACCATGGCCCTGGTATCCCACCCAAAAAGGCCTCCAAAATCCTAACCACTAAACCCCTACTCTCTTCCAAGCCACCACCCAGCCAATAGGGCTGCCGCTTACCAGGCTATCGCCCAGCTAGCAAGGTTGTCACTAGCCAAGACCCCAACCAACCAGCAGAGCCTCCGCTTGCTAGGAGGGTTGCCATCGGTCAATCAGACTACCTACTACTGGTATCTCCTTCTACGATCCTTGTTTCAATTGTAGGGGGCTCTGAACCTCCTTCACGGCAAGGAAGGGGGTAGTAGTCTTTGAATGGCTATTCTAGGGTGTTTCCCCGCATCCTAGAATAACCTTTACTCCTTCCAGGGGCTACTCCGAATTTCTTTGTTTGATTTCAAAGCAACAGTTGCTTGGATCTTGTGATCAAGACACTCTACTCCAGATTTCTGAGTTTTCTATGGTCTGGAAAGCATTGTTTCAGATCTGATCTCAGGTGTTTCTACCTTCTCTAAGGGCACGATGGCATCAGTTAAATCTCCAATGGTGTCATCGGATACCACTACAGAAATAGGGACGTATGAAAATTAGTTCTTTGAGTCTATTAATAGTGGTATATCTACCACTCAGATGTTGGGAGAGGATAGTGTGAATATTGCTTAGAATGAGTATGAGAGATTACACCAATGTCATAGTGACCACGATAGACTCAGGACAACAACTGAATTGAGTTCCATTGCACGTGGCAGGAGTTTAAGATGTTCCGAGTGGCTTGTTGATTCAAGAGCTTCACAGCACCTTAGTGGAGATCGAAATTACTTCACCCATCTCCAATCTCTTCCAACAAGCAAGACAGGTGGCAAACATTCCACGATAGAAGGTCAAGGAGAGGTACCAGTGACTTCTACTTTGAGATTGCTTGATGTTTTATATGTTCCAGATTTTCCTATGAGTCTACTTTCAATCAGCCAAATTACTAAAGAACTCAATTACCGTGCCACATTTGATGTGTGATGCACTCTCCAAGACAAGTTGACAAGGAAGCTAATTGCCAGTGGACATGTAAAGCGTGGGGTTTATCAACTGGCTCAAACTCCACTTGCATCTACATATCGAAAAGAAGTATCTTCTACTCTTGGGAGTGCTTTTCAATGGCATCTCTACCATGGACACCTTCCTCTGGATAGCCATCGTCAAGTTATACCATATATATCTCCTACAACTCAGATCTGCTGTGATGCATGTCAAATGGGCAAGCATCGTCGTTCTTGCTACCTATGAGTACCTATCCAGGATCTGCAGCCTTGTTTAAGTTGCTACGCATGGATGTATAGGATTTGAGTAGGATACCAGATAGGCAGGGTCACCGTTACTACTTGGTTGTTGATGATTATTCACGCCTGTCTTAGGTATTTTTGTTGAAGAATAAATCAGAGGTTGGATCTGTCATTGAGAGCTTTATGTTGGAGATTAAGAATCAGTATTCAGCTACTATTAAAGTAGTGAGATCTGATAATGCACTTGAGTTATGCACCACTAGGTTATCTGCTTTCTACAGATCCCATGGAATAGTGCACCAGATCACATATGCTCACACTTCCCAATAGAATGAGGTAACTGAGAGGAAGCATAAACATCTTCTAGATGTGGCTCGTACCCTGTTGATCCACCGCAGTGTACCACCATTATATTGGGGAGATGTCCTTACAGCTTGCTATTTGATCAACCGAATGCCCAGTTCAGTCCTTCATAAGCAAATACCTTGGCACATATTGGATCCTGAGTGGGAATTTTTTCACATACTGCCACGTGTATTTGGATGTGCAGCATTTATTCATATTCTTTCTCCAGGGAGAGATAAGTTGGCACCACGAGCAGTCAACTTTGTGGTCTTGAGATATTCACAGACTCAGAAATGATATAAATGCTTTGATCCTCTTACCGGTAAGCACTGTGTAAGTGTTAATGTTACATTTCATGAACCTATTCCCTATTTTTCTACGATTGCTCGAAGCTTATCTCCTGAGGTTATGGAAGCTCCACTGCCTATACCTCTTATTTCCTTAAAGGAGATACCTATTTCTACTCCTCCACCTACTACTACTACTACAGGTCCTGTAAAGTTTTCTAAACCAGTTGTTACATATCAGTGACCTCACACTACTTTCCAAATGCCATCTTCCACAACAGCCACAGAGACACCATCTCCTCAGCCCTAGGTGATCACAGGTTGCATAGTAATAGTGCAGCGCTCAAGGATGCTTCTGTAGGTCCAGAAGAGGATGTTTCCGCTTCCCAGCCGATATAGGAGGATCAGATGACTGATCTTGACCTTCTGATTGCTATTCGGAAGGCACCACGAAGTTGTGCCAGATATCCAGTTACAGAAAGTTTGACCATTGAGGGCCTTGGTTCTACTTTTGGGAGCTTCTGCCAAGCACTATCTACTACACGGATTCCTACCACTTACCAGCAAGCCATGCTTGATCCGAAGTGACGCCAAGCCATGGAGGATGAGATGGTTACTCTTCATGACGTACTTGGGAGCTCATGCCATTACCAAACGGTGCTACAGTTGTTGGTTGTAAATGGGGGTCACACTCAAATACAACCCAGATGGCTCTGTTGCGCAGTACAAGGCACGACTGGTTGCCAAAGGATTCACCCAGACATGCAGGGTGGATTTCTTTGATAAATGTTCTCCTGTAGCTCAACTCTCTACAATGAGAATTCCCATTTCTATTGCAGTTCAACAAGATTGGCATCTTCATCAGCTTGATGTAAAGAATACCTTTCTCTATGGAGATTTACAGGAGGTCTATATGAAGCAACCCCCGATTATGAGGTTCAGGGGGCGTGTGTAAGTAGGTTGCAAAAGGCCACTTATGAACTCAAGCAGAACCCGAGATCTTGGTTTCAGAAGCTCTCTCAGGTGGTAGTCTGTGGGATTTCTCAGATCATTTGCAAATCATTCCCAATTTGTCAGGGAGACAAGGAGAGGTATTGTTGCTCTTTTAGTATATGTTGATGACTTGATTGTCACTGGTGATGATACAACAGGTGTGGCTGAGATAAAACAAACTCTGGCAAAGCAATTTGTGATGAAGGATTTAGGCCCCTACGGTATTTCCTTGGGATAGAAGTAACTCGTAGTAGGCGTGGTATTGTTCTATCTCAGCGGAGATATGCCCTAGATATTCTAAGAGAAACATGTATGCTGGGAACCAAGCCAGCAAATATTCCCATGGACCCTAAGGTGCAACTATATGACTGTGACGCAGAGCCCGTTCATAGTAGACAGTATTGCCACCTAGTGGGGAAGCTATTTACTTGACGATTACTAGGCCAAATATTTCCTTTGCGGTAGGGAAGTTGAGACAGTTTATGAATAGGCTTGCTAGACAGCATTAGAATCCAGCCATGATGGTACTCTAATACTTGAAGAGAGCAACAGGATAGGGTCTTCTCTTCACTAGAGGGAGATCTATGATGGCAGTTGGATACTCTGCGCAGATTATGCAAGCAGTCATGATGATAGGAAGTCTACCACAGGTTTTTGCACGTATGTTGCAGGGAATCTAGTCACCTGGAAGAGCAAGAAACAAACTGCCATGTCCAAATCCAGTGCTGAGTCTAAGTATCGTGCTATGGCTCGAACCTCAGCAAAATTAATGTGGGTGAGATGCTTGCTGGGTGATCTACATATACAGATTAATGACCTTATAGAGCTGCGATGTGACTAGCTAGGTCAACATTTGATACATGTGTATCCAAGCTAAGCATAATTAATATCTATGTTCCAGCTCGAGGGATAGTGTTACGAAATCTAGTTAGTTATATGGTTGTGTGTTATGTGGTGCGTTGTTATTTTTGTTTTCTTTATGGGGTTATATGTAATTTGCACCCACCTCTCTCTCTTTATAAAGAGAGGTAGGGTTAGATGAATAAATTGATTTGTCATTTCTCCTGACTATAACTAATACCACCTCCTTCAAGAAGGTGAGCTTCTTTTCATCTAGAAGAGTACCATTGAGTTGGAGTCAGGGCCACTACATGTCTATCAGAGAAGGAGCAAGCAAACGACACATGTTCTTTTAGCCAAGCAGGTTGATGATCCATCCACCTCTACAGGCACTATTTTGTATGCTCCACATCATAGATTGTGGATGTTCAGATAAATCTAGATCCCATTACCTTGCAAAAGTCAGTGAGATCTTGCACTCCTCATTCTGTGCCTCACTATACTACAAACAATTGATAGATTGAGTCCTTTGTAACAATTTTCCATTGTTTTACGGAGTGGTATTGTTCCCAGAGATCACTTGAGCTATGCAGGATTCAGAAATGAAGGCAAAGGATGGGCAGATGATGCCCTTTTATCTTGTGGAACTTGGGAATTGGCTCCACATCTAGCTGATGCCATAAATGTCGATTGTAGGTGGATGCATACCGCAAAATATTTGCCAAATGAGTGTGCAGACAAATTGAAGGCGCAGCTAGTAAGCCAAAGGTTTTACTCAAACCTATGAAATTGATTACTTTAGGATTTTTCTCAGTTTCCTGTTGTAGTCCAGTTAGAGATGATTCTATTTATTGTTCCTAACATGGATGAGTTGCCATTTCATATTAATACTAAAAATGATTTTCTTTATGGAGATACTATCTAAGAAGTTTATATGTTCCAACCACCTGGCTGTATCGTTGAAGGAGAGTGTGCCTATAAACTGAAAAAGGCAATTAATGAACTTAAATAGAGTCCAAGCACCTAGTTTAACTAACTATTAAGGTTATGAAGATAGGCTTTTGCAAGTCAACTTCCTATCATTCAACCTTTTTTGAAAGAAAGAAGGAGGATTAACAAATGTCATCAATCCCCAAGACCCTATTAAAGATAAGGCTACAAGGAAAAACAGTACATTACACTCTTCATATGAGCCCTCTCTCCTTTAAAGATAGTGCCATTATGCTCTAGCCAAATGCACCAAGAGCATAATGTGCTCTGGCAAAAGTCATTATGCAAATTGAAATCTAACTCCAAAAGTATATTCCAAACCAACATAAAGAAGCAACATACAAAGAAGTGATCCGCATCCTCTAAGCCCGTATCATAGATGTTAATGTGTATGGAAGTTGAGGGGGTTTATTGTAAATATTTTTCTATTTTATTGGACGTCCATATAATTTGCCAAATTTCTCTTTTATAAAAGAGAGGCTAGGGTTTCCTTGTTATTTCCCCTTTCACATGGTATCAAAGCAATGATCGTAGATCGGTGGTCAGATATCCCACCAAATATCTACTAAATAAAAATGTTTAGATCACCGACGACATGATGATCTAGAGCATGATCAACACAGGAGGTGCTCGCAGCTGCAGCAACACCACCGAAAATCCCAGCAGCGCCACCACCGTCTTGCACCAAACCAGCTACAGCAACACCAATCGACCTGCTGTTGTTGTTGCCATGGGTCTGCATGCTGCTGGGAGGTTCAAAGAAGTTGGAGCAGGTGTTTGCTCCATGGCTTTCTACATGATAAGCCTCCTCTCACAATTCAGTTACAACTTTTTGTTGGTAATGAGTCTTCTCTCATAAGTGGTTATCTATTAGCATGATGAGCCTTCTCTCATGCAAATCAAGTTCTCTTTGCCGAAGGAGGCAAAAATCAAACCAATGCAATGTTGGTCTCTCAATACACGAGGGAGCTAGTAGGAGCAACAAGAGGCCCAAACCTTGGGTCATAGATTCAGGTGCATCAATTCATCTTACTGGAAATACCAAGGAAGTGAAGAACCCCTCCAAGCCACGTGGAATCAGGGAAGTCAGAGTTGTCAATGGGTAAACCTCTCCGATTACCGCAGTTGGAGAGGTCCAAGTATCACCAGTTATGTGTTCTTTATGTGCATTTTGCCCAAAATTCCCAATGATTTCATTGTCTTTTAGCAAGATATGCAAGGACCTTTAGCATAGAGTGATGTTTGATGATAGACATTGTTATTTCTATGATAAAAGTACCAATGAGATCATTGGTGGTGGGATAAAGAGAGATGGCCTCTACTATCATGATGCACCCACACCATTTACCGGAGCTATATCAATTACTAGTGATCCCTGGTTATGGCAGAGACGACTGGGACACCCATCAGATAGGAAGATGCATTAGAGATACCAGGAGTTACCAGATACATTGTCACTAGAGTGCAAGGACTGTATGTTAGAGAAACATCATAGGAGCACCCTTCCATGATAACATGATGGGGTGAGTGTGATGCCATTTCCCTTGGTTCATTGCGATATGTGGGAACCAATTAAAGTATCAAGTACTGGTGGACAGGTACTGTGCAATATTTGTTGATGATCATAGCTGCCTCACCTAGGGCTTTAATGAAGGTCAAATTGGAGATCCCTCAGGTTCAGAGATTTTTTACAGAGATTCAAACACAATACTATACTACTGTTCGAGTTTTCCAAAGCGATAATGCTCTAGAATTTATTCAGAAGGAGATGCAAGAGTTCAACACTCATGGAATTATCCACCAGACTTCTTATACTTACACATCTCAACAAAATGGTGTGACAAAGCGTAAGCTGAGGCACCTTCTAGATATTGTATGGTCCTTGATGATACATATGAAGGTGCTCAAGCATTTTTGGGGGAACACCATACTTACCACAACCTATTTGATCAATAGGGTCCCCTCTGCTGTGCTCCAAGGGCGTATTCCTTATCAAGCTCTACATCTAGACTGTGACAAACTGTTTGCTTTATTACTACGGGTGTTTGGGAGCACATGTTTTGTTCAAGCTCATGGAATCAGGATAAGTTCTCTCCAAGAGCAATGAAGTGCATCTTTTTGGGCTTACTCACGACCCCAGAAGGGCTACAGATGCTATGATTTAGTCCACAAGCACTATATACTAGCCGCAGACGTGACATTCTTTGAGAAGTTACCATACTACTCTAAGAAGAGTGCTAGTATTGAGTTGACTCCCAGGAAGACCCAAGTCTATCAGCAATGCCCGGCTATTCTTCCTATTGCTCCTCAGGTTCATGGTTCCTCACCTACCTCTACTTCTGTGGTTCCATATGAATCTGATTCTAATGATGAGAGGACAATTGCATTAAGAAAGCCCAATCGATTCTGCACACTGCACCCAATGTCTCATTACATTGGAACTTCTCATCTAGAGAAAGAGATCAGATAGTTTACCTTTGCTATTACTACTACAATTGTCCCCAAAGATTTCTCGCAGGGCACCTAGGATCCCAGATGGCGTGCAGCGATGGATGAGATGTGGGCACTTCAATCTAGGGGGACATGGGAATTGGTGTCATGTCCTCCCAATTCTATAGTGGTGGATTACTATTGAGTCTACACCATCAAATATTGGGCAAATGGCACTGTTGCCAAACAGACACAAGGCCTGATTTGTTACCAAAGGTTTTATAGAGGCCTATGGCATTGACTACCTGAAGACATTCTCCCCAGTGTCACGTATCTCTTATGTTAGGAACATCATCTATGTTGCAGTTAATCAGGGATGACCATTGTGCCAATTGCATATCAACATTGCTTTTTTATATGGTGATCTGGGAGAAGAGGTTTATATAAGACAGTCATCAAGATATGTCATGCAGGGGGAGCATGTTTATCATCTGAGGTAGGCCACCTATGGCCTGAAGCAAAGCTCAAGGGTGTGGTTTGAACACTTTAGTTCAAAGATCCAAAAGATCGGGTTCCAGAGGTCATCTTTAGATCATTCTACTTTTATTCGAAGGATTGGTGATGCATCATCTGGCAAAGTTGTGGTCCTAGCCGTTTATGTAGACGACATGGCCTTGACAGGAGATAATAAGGAAGGCATCAGTCAAACCAAGGCATTTTTGTAGATCACATTTATGACTAAGTACCTTGGTGATCTACAGTATTTCCTTAGGATCAAGGTCGTTCGACAGGGACCACATTTATCCTTGTCATAGAGGCAATACCCATTGAAGATACTAAAGGAGGTTGGCCTTCTTAGAGCTAATCCATCTGGCATTCCTATTGAGGCACAGTAATTCCATGGCATAGATGAGGATGACCTCCTATATAAGGATGTTACTAGATATCGGAGCTTAATGGGACCACTACTATACCTGACTATGACTCGACCAGATATTAGTTTTGTAGTTAGCACAGTCGATCAGCATGTGCAGGCTCCTTGCTATAGACATTGGGATGAGGTATGTCTCATCCTGAGATACCTTAAGGGTAGTCCTGGTCTAAGACTTTACTACAGAGATAATAGGTGTCTGTCCCATTTAGATGCAGACTATGCAGGATCTATTATGATCGACACTCCACCTCAGGGTATGCTGTGTTCCTAGGAGGGAACCTTGTTTCCAAGCAAAGTAAGAAGCAGAGTGTAGTCACCCACACCAGTGCAAAGAGTACTGTACCATGGCCCATGCTACATGCGAAATCATGTGGGTTGTGGGTTTTCAACAAAATATGGGAGTGAAGATTAAGGCACCCATTCCGTCCTATTATGATAATAAGTCTACAACTTATGTTGCCTCTAATCCTGTTTTTCACAAGCAGACGAAGCACATCGAAGTTGAATGTCATTTCATCAAGAATGCAATCATGGAAGGAAGGATCAGCACCCCCTACGTCACCTTAGAGCTACAGACTTACAAAAGTTTTCAAGAAGAAGCGACATGAGTTTCTATGCAACAAGTTGTGGCTAATAGATATATATGCCCCAACTTGAGGGGAATTGTTAACGTATGTGGAAGTTGAGGGGGTTTATTGTAATCTTTTTTTTGTTTTATTGGACTACTATGTAATTTTCCCAATTTCTCTTCTATATCGGAGAGGCTAGGGTTTCCTTGTTCAATGAGAAATGTTATTTCCCTTTTCACAGTAGAGAATATATGAACCATCATCATTCAATGCTTAAAGGCATCTAAAAACTCCAGCAATGATCCTCCCCACAAGTTAAATGAAGGGCTTCAACTTTAAGGCGATGCAGACATTCCAAGCCTACATACAATTAGCAAATAGTAGATCATCCAACTCTGGATAAGCCTCGATGACATATGCTTTCTATACAAAGAAAAGGCCACAATTTTGGATTTCTTTCTCTCCCTAACTCTTTCATCCTTGCATCCAACAATGAAGAGGGAAGAATAGGCATAAAAAAATCATTTGAAAGCATTCTATGATAGAGGCTGAGGGGTCAACCTAGCACTAATACATATGGCTAAATCTTGGAGATAACATAAAAAGAGCACCAATGAAGAGACTAGAAATGAAATCTCTGGCCATCCCTAAGTGTAGCCCTAATTGAAATCTAATCTTCCTCAAAAGCTTCATCACACCTTTCTCAAATGTGGAGCAATTCCTAATGTTCACCCGTCTTCATACAGGATCACCATAGGAATCACATAGGACTCTTTCCCAAAAAGGCAATTAGGGGCCCATAAGCTGCAATATCCACTTCGTGAATTGTTTTCGGAAAAAAAAAAAATCCACTTAGCAAGCAATGCATCATTCTCTTGTAGATTAAGAACGCCAATGCCACTCACTTTCTTCAGCCTACATATCTCATCCAAAGCCACCAAAGGAAGGGAACTATCAACAACCCCCCCAAAGGCCCAAAAGATCTCTATTTAATAGATTCAACTCAATCCAAATCATAAACAAGCTTTTCCAATGGGAACAAATAGTATATTAACAATGTTAACAGAATCGAAGAGAGGAGCACAAGCATCTCCACCATAGAAACCAATCAAACCACCCAACCCTATAATTGCTTTTCCATCCTAACAAAATTGGTGAGAACATTTTGTTATCGGAGGCGAAGCAACGAGGATCATGCGAGGGGATGGAGGCAGCCTTCATGCAACCATATGTTACAACTATCAAGGGAGGGGGCATATGGTGAGGGACTATCGTAATCTGGTGGTCTGTTTGATATGTTAGGGATGTGGCCATAGGAAGAGTTCTTGCCCGCGAAGGCTGGTGACGGGTGTTGGACTACCTGTGCCTCCTACCTCACTTCCTACGTCGAAGGTGGAGGTGCATTAGTCTCCAATGGTGAGCATCGTTGAATCAGTGCTATGTTTCTCACTCGTGGGAGTTTTATCTAAAGAGGGGCGTGATTTGAACAAGGTGCATGATGATGTGCATTTGTTGGGTTTGGCTTCGAAGGTTTTGAAGGTATCTTTGTTATCAAAGAAGAAACTTCTTTTGTTCTATTTATTGAATAAGGATTTGGAAAGGTTGCATTTTGCGGAGTCTTCTTTTGATGATTATTCGATCGGATGGTGTTTTATGATGGTGCAATCAATGAGCGGATAATCAAGAGGCCATTAGTGAACTTCAAGGTGCTTAGGGTGAGCAAAAACAAATCAAAGCATAAAGAACATCACAAAACACTTAGGTTTACATGGAAACCCCACTCACAAGGAGCGGAGAGAAAACCACAGGAAAAGCGCCCTATGCGCATGTTTTCTCTATATTTCTTCTCAAAGGTAAATGAGTGGAGTACACGCCTATTTATAGGCCACCACTCACACACAAAGCCCATACTTTCCAATGTGGTACTAAACAACCACTCAATTCTCTCAACACTCCCCCTCAAGCTGGAGCATGGAATGCTCAGCTTAAAATACAAAGAAACCCACTCTACACAGGCAGGAACATAGGCTGGAATTGCTGAAGGAATTGTAGCTATCTCTGAAGATCTAGCGCTAATGGCTCCCCATTCAGTATCCTTGAAAAGGTCTTCCTTTGAAGACCTCGAAGCTGCATCTCTCACATAGAAACCGACTGGGCCCTTCCTCTAAGGACCTTGAAAAATGGATCTCCCTCTCTTTGGAGACCTCGAAACTCTGGACCTCCCAAAGTTTGATTTCTCATGTGAAGATCAGCAACTAAACAAGTCCGTAGCGGTATCGGATGTCACCTCAACTGCTGAAGGATGCTATCGTGCCTTGGGTCTACAACAAAGGGACTACCAAATGGGGGTGACTACAACAAGCTCCTACACTCCCCCTTTCTTCCATACTCGTACAGGAGAAAAATAAAATAAAATAATAATGACGAGAAAAAAATAAAATAATAAAAACTGGAAAAGACTTCACATCTTCTTTCAAACATAAACTTCATTTTTTTATTATTTTTTTCATCATTTTTTTTCAATTTTTCTCTTTATCTTTTTCCCTTTTTTCTTTCTTTTTTCTTTCTCTTTTTTTCTTCTTTTTTTTCTTATTTTTCCTTTCCTTCTTTTTCTTTTCTTTCTCTTTTTTTCTTCTTTTTTTTCTTATTTTTCCTTTCCTTCTTTTTCTTACTTTCCTCTATTTCCTTCTTTTCCTCTCATTCGATATCTTTCTTTATAGTTTGCTTGGCCCAGTATCCCTTTATTTTCTTCTATAAAGCTTCGAGCCTAATAAGAGACCAAGAGAAATAAAAATAGGGTCCTACAAGGAGCAAGACCATAGAGAACGAATCACACGCTAAAGCCACAAGAGCAATAAGGACTTGGTCTCCTAGAAGACTCCATCATCTCCGCTGATCTTGTATGTGAGATCTTCACACAAATTGTCGCCACGATCACCGCCGTCATCAACGCCAAGCCTCGCAACCACGTACACCGCCTTGTCTTCTTCAACTCGCACAGCATTACTAGGGTCTACCTGGACCCTAGCAACGCCACTTAGCCTACCAGTGCTCCAATGTCGCCTCCAGGAGCATGGTCGTTGATGTATCGTCAGCAGCACCACCTCCATCGCTGACGCCATTAGCGCTCACATGACCGTCGCCAACTCCATCACACACGAGGATCCACGAGGTCATCGCCAGCACTGTTGCTAGCACCATCGCAGGTGGAAACCCCTCTCGATCACATGTTTGGGTTCGATCCCCAGCGGAGTCGCCAGATCGACAAGTCTCCTCGCCACGTCACTTCTTCACATCGTGCATTGCTATCTCGATCAACACAAGACCTCCTTCGAACTCGTGATCTCGTCAAGCTCCTCCTCGTAGCACCAATAGCGCCACTGCTCCTCTTCTCCATCCTCGTTTGATCATGTGGATCCTTGTCCAACTCTTGTGGTAGAGCAGTAGCACCTTTCGACGAACTTGGAACAAAAGAGAAGCATCACAAAACCATCGATGTGGCGGTCTCACTACCCTTCTCTTGACCACAGGGTAGCGCCATCACCTTCGTCGAGCAACACTGTCGTGGTGCTTCACCGGTGCTCCTGCACCCTTGCAACATCGCCTAAAGGGTTGCCCTGATCTAGCGATCTCCCCTAGGAGATTATTGTGAACGACCAGCATCAAGCCGATGCTCTCTTCCTTGCGCTGATGTTGAATCAACAAATAACTCGAAGAAGAATAGATAATGAAATAATAGAAATCCTAAACACAATAATAACCCAAGAACGACTCACTCTAATACCAAGTTGAAATATTTAAATAAGCGGAAACAAATCAAAGCATAAAGAACATCACAAAACACTTGGGTTTACGTGGAAACCCCACTCACAAGGAGCGGGGAGAAAACCACGAGAAGCCCTATGGGTGTGTTTTCTCTATATTTCTTCTCAAAGGTAAATAGGAGTACACGCCTATTTATAGGCCACTACTCACACAGAAAGCCCACACTTTCCAATGTGACACTAAACAACCACTCAATTCTCTCAACAATGGGCACCATTGAATCTGTGTTGTGTTTCTCACTCGTGAGAGTTTTATCTAAAAAGAAGCGTGATTTGAACAAGGTGCATGATGATGTGCATTTGTTGGGTTTGGCTTCGAAGGTTTGGAAGGTGTCTTTGTTATCAAAGAAGAAAATTCTTTTGTTCAATTTATTGAATAAGGATTTGGAAAGGTTGCATTTTGCATAGTCTTCTTTTGATGATTAGTCGATAGATGGTGTCTTCTTGTTGTTATGATGGTGCAATTGATGAGCGGGTAATCAAGAGGCCATTAGTGACCTTCAAGATGCTTAGGGTGCCCATTCACGATGGACGTTGTTAGCGACTTATCTTCATCTTTTGCCAGATTGAGGTGTGTCGATGTTGGAGTGGTTGAAGGAGATGCGAATTTTATTTTGGTTGAAGTCAAGCTCCTCATTGGAAAGGCTTTGCCTTACAAGTTGGTTCTCCGTGGGGGTGGAAAGTCTTGGGTGGTTTGCATCGTGGAGGTCAAGTGTGCACGAGAAAATGGAGCAAGTATGCAAGGCATTGGGAGGTCGTCAACAATGGTGAATGGAAGGTCTTTTGCGTCGATGGTGGCAGGATCCTATCGACATGTTGATGCTTGCCTGAGGAGGGATGCACCGGCGAGGAGGACGAGCAGGCAGGAGTGGAGGCCGGTGGTTCGCACTAATTCAAATTTTGAATATGTTTTTGTAGTTGATGAATAACCTAAATCTAAAGAGGAGATTTTTCCAAAAGTGGAAGGCGCTAATTTTAGTATGGAGGCGCTAGCTGTGGATAGCACAAGAATTGAGGCTGGGTGCCTTTATCCACGTGGTGTACAAGTGGTTACTGGACCCACATGTGGGTCCGGTTGGGGTGGCAATTCTAAACCAACTTCACTGCTTTTCTTGGAGTCGTTTTCTTCGACTGTTGGCCCTGTTGGTCCACATTCGGTTTAATCACAGAGCATCAAGGAGGCTGTGGAGTTGTGGTCTGATGGCACACAGCAGGAGACTGATGTTGCAAATCCGTTGGAGTGCGATGCAGTTGCTGTTCCAATGGTTGAATGGCGCCGCCTGATCTGGCAGGGTCACATGTGGTTGTTCTGGGTGCAAACAACCTTCCAGATGCAGCTGTTCCTGCCAAAAATGATGTTGTGCAGTCTCTAAGTCCTCCTACTGGGGCCATCCATGAGTGCAGCCAGAACTCCAGTGTGCAGAGGATTGGTTCGGATACTGGACAGACTTCTAGACGCTCTGATCAGTATAGAGCTTCCACTTCGAGCCAAAAGAAGAGTTTCAGGATCTGCTACAAGTGTAAGTTCTCCTTCAGAACAAAGAATGGGCCTCATGATAGCCAGTCTTTAGGAAAATCACTGAAACTTGGTGAAGATTATGTTGCAAGGGTCTTAATGTCAAGAAGATTTCTCATCAGGGGGGAAAGCATAAGGAAATCTAATGATTAAGATACTCTCATGGAATGTTCAGGATCTCCGGGATAGTAGGCGGAGATCTATTTTGAGAAGATACTTGGAAGATTGGAAGATCGATTGTGTTTTGTTACAACCAAGAAGAGAATTTATGGAAGAAGATTTACGGATGTTTTAGAGTTGAAGGCGATTGGCAAGTCAGGAGGCTGCTTACTGATATGGAACAGTGATTTATTAATGTTCAACTCCTCTGCGATTGGAACCAGAATGATTACAGGAATTTTCACCAGAAAAGTGGGTGGGAGATCAATGGCAATCTCTTGTGTATATGGGTCTTGTCAGGAGGAGGAATGGCAGGATCTTTGGGCTGGAGATGAAACGAGCAGCTGATTCGGTTGCTGGTGGGCCTTGGTTGATTGGGGGAGATTCAATGCGACTCTCTTAAGTATGGACCGTCCAGATGGAAGATGTTATCAAGCAACATATCAATTCCCAACTCCAAGGGGTTGTTGTGGAGCATAAGTCTTAGCTCATGGAACCAGGTTTCAGGGATTTGGTGTGTGATCATTGGAGTAGTGTCCCACCAGCAACTTTGGCTACTCACATGCTTGCACAGAAGATACAGTCTTTGAGAGCTGCTTTGATTAACTACAGGAAGATTATAAGAGCTAGCAGAGATATAAAGAAGCCTGAGGCTTTGCAACATATCTCCAGTTTAGATAAAAAAGAGTAGCAGATGTTGACTGACACAGAGTTCAACGAGAGAAAGGAATGGCGGAAGGTTATGCAGGAGGATGATTTAAAGCGTGAAATTGACTGAAGACAGAAATCTAGGGAGTTATGGTTGAAAGAAGGTGATCCAACACTCGTTTCTTTCATACTTCAGCATGTGCGAGGAGGAGATTTAATGTGATGAACACCTTGCTGGTTGACAGTGAGCTTATTCGCCAGAAGGAGAAATTTTGTGATGTGGTTCAGAAACATTTCTACAATTTTCATGAGGAGAGAGCCTCCAGGTTTATGGAGGTTGCATATTTCTGATATGCCAAAAGTCCCTAATGAGAGTAGGGGATTTTTGGTCAGACCTATGACTAAGGTGGAGGTCCTTGCCGCTTTGTGTGGCCTTAAAGCTGAGGGTGCACCTGGCCCTGATGGTTTTGAGGTTTTTTTTTACAAAGAATTATGGGAGGTGGTTGGGAGGGATGTCATGGCTATGATGCAGGATTTTTTTTAGGGTAATCATGGTTTTGAGAAGATTCACAGATTCTATCTCTTCCTGTTGCCTAAGAAGCCTGGTGTAGAGGCCATTGAGGACTAGCGATCAATTGCACTCTCAAACTCTTTATTTCTAAATTGGAAAGGTACTTGCTAATAGACTTCGGGATGTTTTTCCATGCATTATTAGTCTGGTCCAGTCAGTTTTTTGAAGGGAAGATCTCTCCAAGGGTCTTTTATTCTAGCTCAGGAAAAGGTTGAGGCCTAGTTAAGGAAGTGTAGGAGTGCTTTCTTGTAAAAGGTTGATTTCTCGAAGGCATTTGACTCTGTTTCCTAGTCATATTTGTAAAAAGATCTTGAGGAGAAGGGGTTTTCCAGATTAATGGGTACAACTGATGAAAAGGTGTATAACAATGGCCTCTTTCTCTGTGCTCGTGAATGGTAGGGCCACGGGAGGCTGGACTCAACCTCAGAGAAGGATCAAACAGGGTTGCCCTTTGGCTCCGTTGTTATTCAATATGGTGGTTGACACCCTTGCTCACCTCTCATTCAAAGCTTATGAGGGAGCTTTGTTTGCAGGTTTCAGGTACATCAGGAGTGGTGGAACTTTGACACCTATCCTACAATATGCTGATGGCATAGTCTTCTTTATGGAGGGAGGGCTGGACCATGCTCAAAACATGGCTTCCATGGTGAAGATCTTTGCAGACATCTCTGGGCTGAAAATTAATGACAGTAAATCAGTTTTAATCCCATTTGGAATGGATGCACATTTGGCTGATGCGGTGGCCAGTACTTTGGAGTCACCTTTGATGCAGTTGCTGGTTACCTATCTGGGGTTGCCGCTTAGAGGCACGAGGATGCTCACATCTGATTGGAACGGGCTGGTGGAGAGGTTGACAAAGAAGTTGGCACGTTGGAGTGGTAAATTGCTGTTTAAGGGGGGTCAACTTGTGCTTTTGAATTCTGTGCTATCAGCGATCCCGATATTCTTTTTTCCAATGTTCAAGCCTCAGAAAAAAGTGCTGAAGATGCTGGATGTGATTAGGAAGAGAATTTTCTGGAAGGGCCAGAGCATGAGGGGCACTTTTGTCAGGTGGTAAAATGGAGTGAGGTTTGTAAGCCAAAGAAATGTGGGGGATTAGGGGTGCACAGGCTAAAGGAATTAGTGATTCCTTCTTTTTAAAATGGGCTACTAAATTTCTGGAGGGGAAGGAAGATTTATGGATCAAGATTCTTCATGATTCTTATGGCAAGTCTTTTAACAAGGCCGTTAAGACATGCACTAAGTGTGGGGACTCAGCTTGTTGGAGATCTTTGGTGCAGATTTTGAAGGAGTATTGGTCATTGTTTAGACCCTCTTTGGGCAGAGGTGATTTCTTTAAGTTCTGGAAGGTTGACTGGTCTAAATGTGGTGCTCTGGCTGAGCGTTTTCCCAGATGTTCCAGCTGGTTACAAACAAAGATGAATTGGTGGAGGAGAGATGGGATGGTGACTCTAATTCATGGTATTTTTCCTTGCCTAGTGGGCTTTCGGAAGCAACTTTGGAAGAATTTAGCAGCCTGTTGGGGACAATTCGAGAATTTAGCATGCTGAATGTGGCTGGAAGTGTAGATGATTTGGCCCTTGACCGTGCTGCAATTTGGAGGCTTAAATACCCCTGAAAATCAAGATTTTTTTGTAGCTGTTCAGAAGAGGTGAGCTGTTCACGAAGTCGATCAGGCAATGCTGGATTATTGCACTGGATGCAAAATGCAGGTTCTGTGGCATGGAAGCGGAGGATCCAAAACATCTATTTCTACTGTGTGAGGTGTGGAGGAGATGTAATATGCGGGGAATAGATACGGTTTCTATAGAGAACTTCTGGGGGTCCTTCAGAAAGACCGTGCATGCAAATACAGAGGGGTGGATTAAAGCAGTGGCTATATTGTGGAGTCACTGGCTACAGAGGAACAATGTTGTTTTCAGGACTAAGCACATTTCGATTGAAAACGTAGTTAGTAAGGCATCTTATTTTTCCGATTTTTAGCTACTACACCCTAAAGTCTGTTCCTTTTTTATTAATGAATTCCTTCAGATTATTATCGACCTTCGGTAATCATCCTTTTTCCTTTCAAAAAAAAAAAAAAATGCTTTTCCATCCTTTCAACACAAGCAACCAATCCCTAAATGTAATGTTCCCTAGAGTTAGGGAGAAGCCAAGGTACCGAAATTGAAGCTGCAACACCTATACCCCTAAAATCCCACCTTAAATCACAAGCACTTCATCAATCATCCCAAATGGCAAGAAGCCAGATTTCTGCAAATTCACTTGTAGGCCAGACACATATCCAAAGACCTCCATCAACACATTCTTCTACACCTCCTTGGAGCTATATGTTATCATTTGCATACTGGCACCACTGTACATCCTCTTTTTGATCCAAAGCAATGAATCTCTCCAATATCACAAAGTGAATAGCAAGCACCGACTCAGAAATCCATTGCTTGGACTAAGAGAAGAGGAGCCAAGAGACAGCCAAGTAATTCATAGCGACAAGAGCACCCTAAGCCAGACAAAGCACAAGAAGAATTCTAGTCGAGGATATTATAAGCCTTAGAAAAGTCAATCTTCCAATAGAAAGCCTCCCCTCTTCTCTCCTCCAAGTAGATAAGATCTCACAATCAACTACGTAATTCTCCATGACAAAGCAGCCTCTAACAAAAGCGAACTAACTAGGACTAATTGGACGACACAAGTCTATGGCAAGGTGAAAGGTTAATGCCTTCTCCACTAACAGGTAAATAGAGTATGGATGTGCTATAACACCTATAATACATCTTGACCATCCCACCATTTGGTAGGAGAAAGAGCAAAAGTAGTTGCGCTGAGCGGAGCCGTCACCCATGGTAAGAGAATCAAATATGGCCAAAACGCAAACCAAAACCCCTTGGTACAGAGAATTATGAATCCATCTAGCCTAAGAGATCCCTCCTACTTTAAAAAGCAAGGAGCACACCAAACCCTCTCAGTTGAATAATATGAATAAGCGGAAACGTAACAAGATATCAAAACGAAGTAACAAAAAATACTTAGGTTTACGTGAAAATCCCACTCACAAAGAGTGGGGTGAGTGGGGAGAAAATCACGAGAGAAAGTCCCAATAGGGTTGATATCTGTATTACTCTTCTCAAAGAATAAGTAGAGGGCTACATGCTTATTTATAAGCCACCACACACCACACAAAGTCTCACTCTACTATGTGGGACTAAACCAACTACACATACTCTTTGATACAAAGAATTATGAATCTATCTAGCCGAAGAGATCCCTCCTGCTTTCAAAAGCAAGGAGCACACCAAACCCTCTCAGTTGAACAATATGAATAAGTGAAAATGTAACAAGATATCAAAACGAAGTAACAAAAAACACTTGAGTTTACGTGAAAATCCCACTCACAGAGTAAGGAGAAAATCACAGGAGAAGGCTCCAATAGGGTTGATATCTATATTACTTGTCTCAATGAATAAGTAGAGGGGTGCATGCCTATTTATAGGCCACCACACACCACACAAAGTCCCAATCCATTATATGAGACTAAACCAACTACACATACTCCAACACTCCCCCACAAGCTGGAGCATGACATGCTCAACTTGCACAACACAAATCACATTCTACACAACAGAACACGACTCTCTCAATGTGGTTCTTGCTTGTAGGCAGGTGTGCTAATGACAATAGGGTTGGAGCTTCTGGACAAACTGCAGCAGCTAGCTCTGACAAAGGCCTCTTCTTTAGAGACCTCAACTGGTGCTCTCCTGTAGAGACCTCACTGGTACTAGTGGCTTCACATTCAGTATCCCTGTCATAGGCCTTCCTCTAAAGACCTCAAAACTGCATCTCCCCTCTGGAGTCCATCAAATTGGATCTCTAACATAGAAACCTGACATGGACCCTTTCCTATAAGGACCTCAAAACTGAATCTCCCTCTCTAGAGACCTTGAAACTTTGGACCTCCCAAAGTTGTGGTTTCTTATGTAGTAACCTCGAACAAAGGGACTCCCAAATGGAGGATAACTATAATAGAATCCAGACTTCCCTTTTTCCCAAACTCTATAAGAGAAGAAAATAACAAAGGGAAAAAATAATAAGACTAAATAAGAGTTTCTCCCCCTCTTCTCTTAAACATAATCATCATCATTTTTTTAATCATTTTTTCTTCTTTCTCCTTTTTTTCTAGCTTTCATTTTCCTTTTATTCCTCTCTTTTTTCTCGATATTTTTTTCTTCATTTTTTTCACTTTGCCCCCTTTTCCTTTACAATGCTAAGAAGGGACCCAACGAGAGCCCAAAAAGGAGATAAAAGGAAAATAAGGGGCAAATAAATAAGTCACCTAAAATATCTCCTAAGGATTCAATAGAACCCACAGTCACAGACTCGTCTCACCGCAACAACCATGCTATTGCCATCTTCACTATGATGATTGCATGCGAGATTGACGTCGCTTATCGCAAGAGCGAGATCTTCGCATGACTGCCATCTCCATTGCTTTCTTCCTCTCAATCGTGCGCGCTGCCAGAGATCGCTTCTCTAATCTTGCACGAGAACTCCGCCGAGATGCTCGCCACCATCTTCATAAACGCATGGAGCTCCTTCTTCGATCTTGCATAAGATCGACGCCGCTCGCTCGCCACTTCACCTCCTGACTCACGTCCTCCTAATGCAAGCGCTGCTACTACCAGCAACACTATCTACGTCCAGCAACGTCGCCACAGGGCTCTGTGCCTCGCAACACCGCCCTAACGGTGGCTGAGGCCCCAACACCACCCCAACGGCATCGCCTGAAGCTCGAGTGCCACCTTCGCCCAATGATTGGCCTTTGCCTCCATCATGATCAAATAGCGAGTCATAGACTTGCTAGAGATCCTCCGCGCCTTCGACTCCTCGACTCTCCTCTTGCTTGTAGTAGCAACTCCCATAAGGTCCCCCGCCTCTTTGCCTCACATCACCTCGACAGCGGTGGCCTCTCCTTTGAACAAGATTTTTGATAAAACTCAAGAAAAATAGAAAGATTAATGATAAAATCCGAGAATAAACCCAAGAACAAACCACTCTGATATCAAGTTGAATAATATGAATTAGCGGAAACATAACAAAATATTGAAACAAGCAACTAGAAATACTTGAGTTTACGTGGAAACTCCACTCACGAAGGGTAGGGAGAAAATCATAGGAAAAGGCCCTAATAGGATTGATATCCATATTACTCTTCTAAGAAAAAGTAGAGGGGTACATGTCTACTTACAGGCCACCATACACCACACAGTCCCACTCCACTATGTAGGACTAAACCAACTACACATACTCCAACACTCTCCTTAGAGGAAGACCTAACTAACAAGGTGGCCTCCATGTACATTGCTCATCTTGGGCAATATACACCCAAAGGCCAGTCATTTCTTCCTCAACACAAAATAAGAGGCCATGGAAATCCACAAAGTCTTGATCTTTGTCAAATGACAAGAAATTGGTAATGTTATCTTGGCTATTTGCACTAATGATATGATACAGGTGATACAGTGCACAGATGCAAGGGATAAAATTGTTGTTTTAGGATACATACGATCTTGGGAAATTATATTGGTTTCTTGGGATTGAATTTACACAAAACTCAGAGGGCCTTATACTATCCCAAAGATTTCTTTTGAAAGAATTGTCCCAAAGAAAATGTGAGAATGTGTAGGAGGTTGGCTTACTTGGTATAAAACCTCCTTCCATTCCTATGGATCTGAAAGAAAATACAAAGGAGATGATGATCCAATATTTAAGGATTCTCAATGAGATGGGTACTGTTAGGAAACTCCTTTACTTGTTAATTATTAGTCCAGATATCAGCCATGCTATCAAATGTGCAAGTCAGTTTATGTACAAGCTTAGCTACAATCACTGACATCAGGTGTCCTTGATTCTCATGTACCTATAGGTTTCGTCCACCAAGGGTCTCTTCCTCAAGCGCAATAGACATCTTAAGGTATGCACCTACTTAAATGTCGACTATGTAGCATATCTTGGATATATTCGGTAAATTGGTGAAGTAAGAAGCAAGGGTGGCTTGCTCCAATGCAAAGGCCAAGTATAGGGCCATGGTTCACACAGCATGTGAGTTGATGTAGATCATAGCCTTCCTTGTTTCCCTTGGTATTCAAACTAAGGTGCCTCTTCAAATATTTCATGATAATCGATCAACCACTTATGTTGCATCTAACCAGGCTTTCATGAGAGGGCAAAGCTTATGGAAGTTAATTGCCACTTCATCAAGAAAGTCGTGAATGAAGGAAATTTATACACCTTGTGTTTCAATTGAGCTCCAAATCGCACATATCTTCACCAAGGCACTTCCTAAAAAGTGGCATGTATTCCTATGTGACAAGCTGCACATGAGTGATATCCATATTCCAACTCAAGGGAGATTTATGGTTTATTGCTTCAGTGTTTACTCTTTTATGTTTGTTTCTTTTCTCAAAGGCTTCATATGTAATTTTCCCACTCGTCTCCCCTGTATGAGAGAGACTAGGGTCTAAATAAAGCAACCCGGCTATTTCTTCTACAAATGTATGGTAACGTTCCCTCTCCTGGTCATAAACTTTGCACCTCAATAGCAGCAGACTTCAGCAAAAACCTCCCTTATTTGAGCTTGATAACTTAATCAAAGGTCGAAAAATGCCTATAAGACCACCATCATTGTACTAAAACTAAGTTTGTTATGGTGTACATGCAAAAGTTATGATGGAAAGTTTGACTTACCACCTTAAAGCTTGGACAGGAAGTAAGAAGCCAATGAACTACTTGAAAAAGAGATTTTCCATAATTTCATTTGGTTAATTTACAGAATAGAACAAATTAATATCTGTACCTTTAGCTTTGAGACTATCTTTAGATGCCACGGTAGTTTGACCAAATGGAACTCCTGAAAAAGTCGGATGGTCAAATATTACAAGATCTGATAGCATTGGAGAATGGGTATGCCTCAAAGTTCCTATATAACTATACCACACATTCTTTCATGTTGACATACTCTAGTACCATTGGGGGGAAAAACTGCACAAATTTACCTTTGCCCTTGAAAAATCTCATTTAACAAGGGTTCCACATCACCTATAGATGACAACTGTTCATCTCAATTTAAAATATTTTGAAACAAAGGTAACCTCCAGCTCCTAAGGGCAGTAAAAAGATTATTGTTTGACAACATAGACAGCACGAAGCTACCCATCATGGCACGTAAACATAAAAGAATACCATGCACGAAAACTAGGGAACCTTCTCTTTTAAAGCATATGCCCAGAAGAGGTACCAATAAAAGGTCATCGCATCATTCATTAAATTTATCTATCATGCTGTCATCGTAGCTCTTTCCCCGGTTTATTTCATGATTTACTGGTTCCCGGTTAAATTACATTTCAGTTATTATCTACAACAAAAAGAAAAGAAGATAATGCAAGAAATTGTTGCAACAAATACAATGTTTGGTGAAGTATAACAGCCACAGCTCACCATCATGGTCAAACACCACCTGCATAAAGAAAGTGCTTAATCAATAGAAGAAATCAAAATGATAAATCAAAAGCAGTTTGCAAATTAACAGACAGAATGAAAATGCTTCTATTATCAATTTTTTGTCCCTAACTATCAAAATATCAAAAAGTTTTTCAGCATAAGTATCACAAACACCTCTCCAATTCCCCTTTTTTGATAAAAAGGCACTGAATATCAATACTTGAAGATGATACATAAATGATAAATGAAACATTATGGTGTCACCTTTCATTTTTAAGAGAGACCATCAGGTTTCATAGTTAAGGATTTTTTTTGTGTCTCCATGTGTGTCGGGGGAGGTTTACTTATTTCGTCTTAGAGGAAAGAAACCCCAATCCATGTTATGATGCAAGAAAAATACACATATCAAAATCCATCCACAGGAACATCCATCAACTGAGACTGCCAATCATAAAAAGTACATAGGATCACTGGCATCCATCCATTACCATGTCCCCTTTCCCAGAAAATACAGGCCATGGATTTGGATTTATATTTATATGAGAGAACACATATTACTCAGACATACAAAAAAAAAACACATGTTACCTAAAATTATAATTGTGATTCTTACTACCATGGTTGTTGAGAGAATTGTGTTGTTGGTTTGGTGCCACATTGGAAGATGTGGGTTTTGCATGGTGAGTGGTGGCCTATAAATAAGCATGTACTCCTCCCATATTCCTTTGAGAAGAATAATAAAGTCAACGCCCTATTGAGGCCTTCTCCAAGCATCTATTATTGTTTATACTTTAATTTGTGCTTCCGCTTATTATATTTTTCAATTTGGTATTGAAGCAATTCTTTCTTGGGTTATCTTGTTATCACGTTTTATCATTTTGTTCTTGAAAGTTCTATTTGCCCCTCCTAGTGGAGAAGAGCGACGCAGCGACGCTGTTCCCATCGCAGAGGCGGAGTAGCGGTGCACCGAAGGCCGCAGAGGCGACGCGGAGGCGGTCTGTTGGGCCGCATCAGGTGGCGAAGATCGAGGAAGAGGTCGATCCTCCTGGAGATGGGGGCGACAAGGCCCTTATAGACCATGATGGTGGCACTGCTAGGGCTAATGCGACCCCCACACCAGTCGTTGGAGGTCATGGTGGCGATCAAAAGGAAGGCGATGGCCGTAGCACCCTTGTCGAGTCTGTAGCACACTGCTCGAGGACGTGGCGCGCTGTGCGAGGTCCATGGCGTGATGCACAAGGTCTGGTGGCACGCTGCCCAACATCAAAACGGAGAATAGAGGAAGGGGCGATCACTCGAACCCTAACCCTCACGATCGTACCGAGCGATCGTGGCAGTGCTCAGGCGAGTGTTGGTGGTTCTAGTGGAGATCTGAGGCAACGGTGGCGCTAGTGGTCTCCTCTTCTGGCGCGTGAAGAAGGCGATGGCAGGCTAGGTGGCATCACTAAGGTTCAGGTAGACCCTAGCAACGTCGCACGAGATGGAGACAAGGCGGTGCTTGAAGGGGCTTCAAACGGTGAAGGAGATCTCACGCAATCTACACCGCTGACGAAGGAGGTGATGCACGAGGTGTTGATCTAGCACGAGACGAGGTCGAGTCGGTGGAGATCGCCACAGAGATCTCACGCGAGATCGCGGTGTGGAGCAGCGAGGATAACAGTGACGCAACAACGGTGACTTGGAGTGTTGATGGCGATGGAGATCCTATAGGTCGTCGAACATGGCGTCGATGACGTGGCCAGCAAAGGCTCTGCAGGGTAGGGCGACGACATGCTCAGAGTGGAACAACGCAAGGTTAATGAAGCGGAGGAGGTGAGCTCGGTGCCCCTCATTAAAGCCTGTTTTCTTTTTATTATTTTGAATCTCTTTAAAGTGGTGCAAAGGAGAGGGGCAGGAAGAGTAAAAAAAGGAAGAGAGAAAAAAAAAAAAGGAGAAAAAGAAAGAAGAAAAAAAAAGGAAAGGAAAAAGAAAGAAAAAAAGAGAGAGAAAAAAATAAAAAAAGGGAAAGAAAAATAAAAAAAGAAAATAATGAGGTTCATGTTTAACAGAAGAGGTGGAGAAGTCTTCTCTAATTTTTATTGTTTCATTTCTTCTCTTGTTATTTTTTCTCCCACACGAGTATGGGAGAAAGGGGGAGTGTGGAAGCTTATTTTAGTCATCCCCCGTTCGGGACTCCCTTTTGTTCTTGGAATACACATGAAAAACCATAACTCTGTGAGGTCTAGAATTTTGAGGTCCTCAGAGGAAGAGCTCATTTCAGGTTTCTACGTGGGAGATCCAGTTTCACGGACTCCAGAGAGGGAAATCCACCTTTCGAGGTCTTTAAAGGAAGACCCTTTTTAGAGATACTGAATGAAGAGCTACTAGCACCAAGTCTCTAGAGGAGAGGCCATTGTCAAAGCCAGCTACAATTTGTCTAGCAGCTCTAGCCCATGTTCCACCTACAAGCCAGAACCAATCCAGAGTGTTTGTTCTACTGTATAAAGTGGATTTCTTTATGTTACAAGCTGAGCATTCCATGCTCCAGCTTAAGAGGGAGTGTCGAGGGAATTGTGTTGGTTTTTGGTTTAGTGTCACATTGGAAGATGTGGGCTTCGTGTGGTGAGTGGTGGCCTATAAATAGGCGTGTACTCCTTTCATATTCCTTTGAGAAGAATAATAGAAGTCAATGCCTTACGGAGCCTTCTCCCTTGGTTTTCTCCCATCTTCATGAGTGAGGTTTTCACGTAAACTCAAGCTTCTATTATTGTTTATACTTTGATTTGTGCTTCGACTTATTATATTTTTCAACTTTTTCTAACTTAATCTAAAGTGCACTTGATCTAGATTACTTTATATGTCAACTATAACTAGTTAACCGCATGCTTTGGGAATCATATAAATATAGCCAAGTATGTCCAGTGTAATCAGCCCCTTCCCTCTCAACCCAAAAAAAAAGACAATAGCTAAAATTAACCAAAAACAATCATGTATAGCACCTTTACTCATTAAGAGAAACTAATATGGAAATACACATTCGTTCTCCTTCCAATTAACTTGCAATCTGAGACTAATAGTTATACATAACAGAATACGTAACCTCCATGTATTCTTTGTTGAGAATAGGAGAAAATTGTTGAAACCTGAGACCAGGTGATCCAGAGAGAAGTGGCAGGAAGCAGGATGCAAGGTACAGATGTGCTTCCCTTTCTAAATAGCAATGTTACTGTTGTCACAATACTCTGCCATCATGATCATCACTAGCACACCCTCTCTGCTCTCTTCGCATGTGAAGTAGCAGGGCATGTATCTGTGACACTATCACCATTCTCAAAATTTAAAGGAACAGTACTTCATTAAGAGATGCAGATGATGTAGGCATGGAAATTAGGTTGGTGAGCATAGGTTGCAAGTGGATCCTGATATCTGGGTGCAGGTGTAAGAACGTTTATAATATCAGATCCTGTACCACACACAAGAAACACAGCAAAAGGCGCAACCAGTAAAAGCATGAGTGCCTTTGATGTATCATGCTCTATAGGTGCCATTGATGTTGGACAAATATGACACCAACTCAAAGAAGCTGACACTTGTACAAACATAGTGGCAACGATGAATAGGATCAAAGCATTTGTACCATTTCTAGTTTGTGAGTAATCTAGAAAAACGCATTTAACTCCTCGAGTAGCAATTTTGCATCAATCAGGATCAATGCAAGCACTTCTCCACCAAGTGTAAGTTGCAAGAGTGGAACAAGCTTAGTATTGGAAAGATCCATTAGGATATTAGACGGCAGATCAAAGAGCTTCGACGGTTTGGATGAGTGGGTGGGGTTATCAGACCAGCTCAACATAGTTAGCTTGCACAAATTGTGATCAGGAACTGATATGGAAGCGAAAATCTCAAAGTTCCATGGTGAAAGGAGGGCAAAAAAATAATAAATAGGATCATCCATCTCACATTGCTCATCAAGATAAAGCAACACATCAAAGACTGTCCAAGGAACTGTAAGCAAGTCCTTCCCTAGGAAAAGAAAAACAAATCTCATCACAAAGGACCGGAGAGCACATCAATCAGAGAGCATGCTTTCAAGCAGACATCTCGCTAGTATCTGCATGGAACACTATGACAAACCAACTGGAGATATCTAAAAGGTGACAATATAGATACACCATTCTATTGAAAAGTATGGGCACAATTGGTCAGATGTACTATTCTACGTGATAAATAAAAGAAATGCAATGCAGTAGTTCAAAAACATTATCTCAATGAACAACTTTGATCGTGGCCCTAGGCTAATTCCCTAAAATCAAAAGATCTTTATCACACTACCAACATCAGGACCCCAAGAGAACCCAGAGAAGTCATTCACAATTACTAACTAGCATGTGTCTCTAATGGTCAGAAACATGCTTAAACCCCAAATATTGAGATGTAACAATACAAAAATACCTGTTGAGCTTCGAATATGACTACGAAGGAGTGATCATCTTTGATGTTTCCCCAATTAACATGCCTCATAGTTGAACTTGGTAGATAGAGATGCCTAAGGTATGACAAACAAAGCTTGAGCACCTAAACAAAGATGGCATGGGTTGTTGAAAGAACAATACAGGGGAGATCCTAGAGCAGCATACGGATAATGTAAGGTACAAGATTCCTTCCTCACAACCTCAAACAATAGTCAAACCCAACAATATGTCATGAAAAATGCACAAAACAGAGTCAAAGTTAGCTCTGCAATTAAGCTCTTTTGTAATCTTATTAACCAACAAAAAATATGAACTAGAAGTGCATTAAAGAGGTATGTTGGAGTCTTAATGAAACCTCCCCATGGCTGGTAATGGGAAATGCCTCCCATCAGCAACAAAAACACTTGTAAATAGATGCATCTTCAAAGGTAAAGCAAATTGCCGAGCATCTTCAAATAGATGCATAATGCACTTGAATCTATCAATCTAAACACTTGAATCTATCAATCTATCTGAATCAAAGGTATTCAATATAAGACAGGTAGGCCATATGCACAGTCTAGGAGCTAGCAAATGGAGTAGGTCTTATGTAGCTAGGTGAAGAAGCCAGTCAATCTGCCACAAGCATATCTCATTGCGCCTATATGCAAGCTCGTCATGCCTTTCCCTGTACATGGTAGCAGGGGGAGTCTCTAAGCGCAAGCCCTAGCATCCTCCTCCTACCAAGTAGCAGGCTTCCCTACTTCCTCCTAGGCTCTACTTAAAACCACTCCTTATTTTTAACTCTCACTGACCAACAGGTATAGTTAAAACCATTTAATCACACAACTGGATGGAAGAAAAGGATCCTGTACTCCATAGCCACATTAAAGAGGTCTTATAAGTGCATCAAAGCAAACACACGGAACTAGAGGATGCATATTGTAGATCTAACCAAGAGGAATGAAAAAGGCAATAAAAAAATTAGGAATAGTTGTTTGGCGTATCAGATTAGACAAATAAAGCCCATATCACACAGATACCCCTCGGGTTGCAACAGCACGTGTATGTCTTTGCTTCCAACATGTGCTCAACACTGATTATGCATGTTATTGTTTAACAAGCTTTGTATCGCCAAGAACGGTTGTTGCCTTAACAGACACGCCATTGTTACTTCTTCCTTGTTAAACACAAGTTCTACTACTGCAGCAAGCACAACTTTATCCCAACCCCTTCCCAAGGCAAGCTCTATTAAATTGTTGGTCACCGCTTGAACCCATGCACGCAAATTAGCAGCGAGCATTGTTCACCTTGCCTTAAGCCTAGATGAAAGCTTTGAATTCCCTAAATCACAAGATGACGAATAAAGAAGGTAGGTTTTCGGTGGTGTAACGGCTTCGATTTTAATGCCCTTACAGGGTTAATTAGAATCCTAAATTATTCTCCTAATGATGGATTAAGGGCATTGAAATGCCTAATCATGAAAATTCTAACTTTAACGAAAACTAACCTCTTGAAACCATTAGGAAAGGTTTAAGTAACAAAAGATGATGGGCAATTGGTAATTCAACTTGGGTTTGTAAACTCTTTACTAATATAAGTTTTTAGGTGGAAGGGCTCTTGTGCAAATTTGACACCCCTTTACTAATATAAGGTGAAGGTAATTGGTTGTAATGACTTAATTTCATTAGAAACCCTAAAGTTCTCTTATATAGAAAGAGATCGTAGAGTCAAAAGTACAGGAAGGAACAAAACACCCATAGCCCTTACAATAAAAGGAGGCCACAACATATGCTAACACTCTCCCTCAAGCTGAAGCCTAGATATCTATCATACTCAGCTTGGATATACAAGAATCAAATGAAAATCTAGCCAAGGGCTTGGTAAAAATATCTGCAGCCTGCTTCTCAGATGCAACAGAAGTGGTATATAGCAACCCCTTCTTAATAATGTCCCTAGTATATTGACAATCAACCTCAACATGCTTCGTCCTCTCATGAAATGCTAGATTGTTGGCAATGAACGTGGTCACTCTATTATCGCATCGCATCTCCATGGGGCTAGAAAACTACACTTGTAAGTCAATAAGCAAGGATCTGATAAACATCATCTCAGCGGTCGTCTGAGTCATAGTTCCGTACTCAGACGCAGCACTGGATCTCGCAACTCTGCCATGTTTCTTGCTCCTCCATATGATCAAATTTCCTGCTAAGAAAGTGAAGAACGCAATAGTGGATTTGCAATCCACGTGACATCCTGCATAATCTGCATCTAAGTCGCCAACCAATGTCATAGAGAACCCCTTGAAAAAGAAGAGACCCTTCCCAAGAGCCTTCTTGGCATATCTAAGCACCATCAATGCTGCATCCCAATGCTGACATGTTGGCTTGGCTATGAACTGACTTAGTCTCCCAACTGCAAAGGAGATGTCTGGCCTCATGATAGTGAGATACAGCAACTTGCCCACAAGTTGTCGGTACTGTCTGCTGTACACCACCTGTGCATCCTTATCATAGAGTGGCATCTTGGGGTCCATAGGAATATTGGCCTCCCTGGCCCCAAGCATACCAGCATCTTGCAAGATAACTAAAGCATACTTCCTCTGAGACAAGACCACACCCTCCTTACTGCGAGCAACCTCAATACCAAGGAAATACCGTAAAACCCTCAGGTCCTTCATGACAAACAGCTCTGCTAGGATGCGCTTAACCTCAGCAATACCCTGCACATCGTCCCCTGTGATAATCAAATCATCAACATAAATAAGAAGTACCACAGTAACTCGTATAGTCCTCCTGACAAAAAGTGAAAAATCAGTTATCAATCTTCTGAATCCAGCTGCCTCTACAACCAGCGCCAATCTGTGAAACCAGGCTCTGAGACTCTGTTTAAGGCCATATATAGCCTTCCGTAATTGGCATGCACACTCCTCCTAACTCTCAAAGCCAGGTGGCTACTGCATATAGACTTCCTCTTGGAGATCACCATAAAGGAATGCATTATTCACATCTAACTGGTGCAAGAGCCAATCTAACTGAACTGCCACTGCAACCAACACCCGAACTGTGAGAAGTCTAGCAATTGGGGACAAGGTGTCAAAGAAGTCCACCTCATAAGTCTAAGTGAACTCCTTTGCCACGAGACGAGCTTTATACCTAGCAACACCACCATCAAGATTGAACTTCATAGTAAATACCCTCCAACAACTAACGAGTGCAGCACAATCAAAAAGTCGAGTAAGCTCCCAAGTCCCATAGCCTCTAAAAGCGACCATCTCATCCTCCATGGCTGCCAACCATTTTGAATCAAGCATGCCCTTACGGTAAGTAGTTGGAATCTGCATAGTAGCTAACGCTTGAGTAAATCCAGCAAATCCAGGAGCTAGACTATCAGTAGCAAGTGCCTCCGCCGTGGGATAAGTAGTGCAACTCCATGGTCACTTCCGAATGGCTATCGAAAGGTCAAAATCATCACCTGACACATCACCTGACCATCACATGGCAAACATACGTCAATGTCTAAAAGACTCACCTGATAAGCCGATGGTGAAGGTGAGGATGGGAGTCCCTGATAGGTAGTTTGAAGGCGGACACATGTCTGGAGTGGTCCAGTAAGGCGTGGAAAGGGATGCGTAGCAAGAGATGGTGGTGGTGTGGTGGGGACATGAACCTCAGGAAATTTCCCAAAGCAAATGAGAGAATATGGCATAGGCACCATATCACCCTCAAGAGGCATATCAGCAGCCGTCACAAAAAAGAAAGGTACAGCCCCGTGAAAGATAACATCCGCTGAAACAAAGTGTCGAGAATAGATCAAGCCATCTTCGTTGAACAGTAGCAAGTGCCAAGACTAATCATCTGAAGCCACCTTCACAATCCGGAAGTCTCAATCAAGCTCCTATCACCACGAAATCATCAACAAATCTGAAATCAAACATATTTAAATCTACATTACGGACTAGTATCCCTAGATCAAGCAAAAGCCCCTTACAATCGTTGCACAAGGATCGGATCACTGCGCACCGCCTCCCTGTCTATCTGGCTGCCAACTGCTGTCGCAAACCACTGTAGCGATGCCGCCGGAGGTCGCTATGAGGTTGCTAAGGGTTAGCGTTGCCGGCAACGAAGTGTCGCAAGACCCACCAGCAACCCTAGTTGCTGCTGCGCGGCCGCCGGAGGCTAGAACGGCCTATAAGATCACTGCAGCATCGCCGCGAGCAACCCTAGGTGTTGCAATGCCGCTACCGGAGGCTAGATCAGCTCCAAGATCACCATAGCGTCACCATACGCACCGCCTGAGCATTGCTGACGGTGCAGCAGGCCCCCCCGCGCCGCTCACGAGGAAGAGAGAGACGATTAGGGTTTGGAGGTTAGGGTTTAGGAGGCCGTGAGGGATGGGATACCTAGAGCTACGATCTAGGACCGGTGCTCTGATACCAAATTGTTTGTAATGACTTAGTTTCATTAAAAACCCTATGGCTCTCTTATATATAGAGAAACCGTAGAGTCAAAAATACAGGAATGCTCTTAAGGGACAAAACACCCATAACCCTTACAAATAATAGGAAAAATAAAATACCACAACATATGCTAACAAAGGCAAATAAAATAAAAAGAGGAGCTCATTCTTCCCTTGCAAGCCTCTTCCTCTCCCCACTAGTGGAAACCCTTACCCCCCTCCTCTCCCTTGCACCACCAGACCTCCTCCTCGCAGGCTATCGCCCACAACGACAACGATGAGGCTACTGCTGCTAGAGCTATCATTGTTGCTATAGCTGCTGCTGCAGCTGCTTGCAAAGACAAAAGGAGAAATGGTGGAGGTCCATCTCTCAAAGGTAAGGACTGTTATCTTACTTTTGATTTAATTTCTCTTGTTCCCTATGATGTGGAATGGTTTTGCATGAGCCACAAGAAGGTGTTGGATTATCATTTGGTTGGATCTTAAGTTGCATGTTGAGTTTTCATATTTTGGTGGTATATATAAGTGGCACCATGTGATTTTTCTACTTAAAAGGTGCCCTAATTTTTGTTGAGGGGATTTCTCTAGTTTAATGTGTTCCTTACATGTGTGTTAACTTGTGGTCAAGTTTTCATGAGATTCGGAGGTGCGAAGCTCAAGTTTCAAGGCACAAAACGCAGGTTTTGCAGTTCTAAAATTGACCTACAGGCCAACCTAACATTAGGTCAGAGTTGTCAAACATTAGGTGGCTGTTGGAGGGCCTCCTAACATTAGGTGGCTTGTTGGAGCTCTAAACTGACTTGAAATTATGGTTTCTGACCATATAAACCTTAAGGGAATGACCAAACCTAATCAAAATCATATTTAGGGATCTAATAGGTACTCTAATAGGCAAGGAAACGGTTAAATTGCATAAAAACTGGCCTGCAGCCTAACCTAACATTAGGTCAGAGTTGCTTAGCATTAGGTGGCTATAGAGAGCCTCCTAATGTTAGGTAATAGTCACCGAACATTAGGTAGCTTGTTGGAGCTCTAAACTGACTTGAAATTTTGGTTTCTGACCCTATATCCCCTAAGGGGGTGACCGAACCTAATCCAAATCATATTTAAGGATCTAATAGGTACCCTAATAGGCAAGGAAATGCTTAAATTGCATAAAAATCCTAGACGGGTAAAGTTTGTCCTTTATTGAGCTTAAAGCTCTCTACATTGACTAAAAATGACTCAAATAGGCTAAGTAACAAATTGAACCATACATGATGATATCAATGACTCTGCTACAAGTCCAAGAAAGAAGCTTGGATCCTAAGGTCTTGGGTAAGAACCCATGAGATTTGTTAGGTCATGGTGGTTGTCTAATCTTGGTACGGTCAAAGGAAAAAGGACTAAGGAATGGCTAGGTCGAATATGTAAAGTTCGTAAGAAAGACACTGGGACCTTTTGAAACGAGAGATCACTATCACAGGTTAGAGACCTAGCAATCTATGCTAGCTAGAGGCTACAAGACTTCAACCTCAGAGCTCAAGTAGTTCCTGGTTGTAGTAACAACCCAGGTGTCATTGAAATGAGGCACTGGATATGACCTGAATTCGACTCAACATGAGGCACTCTGAGATATTGTGTAGAATAGCCTTTCAAAGATCTCAGGTATTGAGGCTCAAGTGATCCTATGTAGAATAGCCTTTCAGGGATCTCAAGTAACGGAAATCATGAGGATCCTGTGTGGAATAACTTTCCAGGGATCTGAACGAACGTGTATGGGATTCTATGTGAAAGAGTCTTCCAGGGATCTTATGTATTGATATGTATGGGATCTTATGTGTAATAACCTTCTAGGGATCTCAAGCATCGGGAAAAACAAGTGATCTTGTGTGGAATAGCTTTTCAGAGATCACGAGGGTGCAACAAGAGGTCGTTTCTGCCGAATTAATTGAACCAATGCTCGAGGAGTCATGTGTGGAATAGCTTTCTAGGGGACTGTCAAAGTTCCAGCGACTAGAGCAAGTATTCTTGACTAGTGGATACGAGTGTTTTAATCTCTCCAAAGGCCGAGGGGTTATTCTATAAGTGTACCATTGCAAATGGCACATCAAGATCTTCAATAGGAAGGGTTGATTTATCATTCTAGATATTAGAGTGGTCAATGACAGATCATTAGAATAGTTACGTTAGAACGAGTGGCATTAATCAACAAGAACTATTAATGCGATTAGACCACAATGGTTGGTAAGGTTAAATCTGGTTGGGAGTTGGAACTTAAGGTTTTAGGTTTGGGCCAAGGATCTAACCAACTAGTGAAACTGCACACTATCCCATTTTTGTTAAGAAACAGTAGTTGTTTGTCCCTATTAGGCTAATTGGCTCATCTCTATTTTTGTAGCATATTTTCAGGTGCGTTGTCATGCGTCGACAACGGGTGGGATTTGTTGCAGTGCAGCATTTGCTAAGTGACGCTTTACAAGTAATCCTTATGCTTCAAATTTACGGTGGATTTACGCTTTATATGATAGCTTGATGGATGTTTAGATTGTGTTGTGAATCATCATTTATGCGTCATTTTTCCGATGTTTTCCTTCCATTTTGTTTATAAATGGAAATTTTGTTTAGCTCGACTATGATTTTGCACAACCTAAATTAAATAAATCAGCACATCTTCTATTGCAAACCCCAGGAACTCCAACCCTCATTGGGGGCCTGGATTTTCAAGGCATGACAAGTGGACAAAGTAAAGGAAAAACAAAGAGACTATTAGGTCTGAAATTCCTAATCTGGAATCATTGCTTTGATACTAAGGGTAAACAAGAGGCTTCTTCGAATGAGAAGTCCTCGTATAAACGATTGGCTATGGGAAAATAACAAGCTTGTCCTCATAGAGAAAAATAACAATCGTAAAAGATGAAATATTTTTAACATATTTAAACCTACTTGATACTAAATTACATATGAAAGCCATAAAGTGACTATATTACCATCCAGTAAACTCATAAATTACAAGTTAGCTTCTCATTGATGATAGACAAGCCAAAAAGCAACTAATTGCCCTCTAGTATACCTGTGAGTCACAAGTTAGCTTCTCATAGATAACTAAAGATGTCAAAAGTGCTCTAATGAAGAATCTGCAACATAATCGTTGTAATTGAAATGTACCTGTATGAGAGAATGGAACATCGAAAAGAAGCCCTAGCCTCTCTTATATAGAGAGGAAAAAATGCAAAATTATGTGCATGCCCATAAAGAAACTAAAAAATAATAAACACTCAAAAAACAAGAGAATACAAAGACTAATAACTCCAACGCTCCCCCTCAAGTTGGAGTGTAGATGTCCATCAAGCCCAACTTATCACATAGGAGTGAGATTCACTTCTTTGCCAAAGCCTTTGTGAGAATATCGACAAGCTGAAGTTCGGAGGACACATGAGCAGTTATCTTCCCTTCCATTACAACATTCCATATAAAGTGGCGATCTACCTCAACGTACATTGTCCTCTCATGAAAGAAAGAATTGGAAGCAATATACAAAGGGACTTGTTGTTGCAAAACATGGGAACTGGACTCTTCACTTAGACCCGAAGATCAGCTAAGAAGTGATCCACATCACCTCAACACCATATGGGCCAATGCTCTGTACTTAACCTCAGCACTAGAAAGGGCCACAACCATCTGCTTTTTGTTGTATCATGAAACAAGGTTGCCTCCAAGAAAGATGACATAGCCAATGGTAAATTTCTTATCTTCAACAAATCCTACATAGTCTACATTAAAGTAGGAAAGTAGGTCTAGGTGCCCATTATACCCATAGTATAGTCCCTTGCCTAGAGAGCCCTTGAGATACTTCAAGATAAGACAAACATTATGCCAATGACTATAGCACGGTTTGTCCATAATGTACCAACTTGCCCTATTGATGGCAAAGCTGATATCTGGGTGAGAAATGGTCAGGTATAGCAGCTTGCTACAATACTCCTAATACCTATGGACGTCCACAAAGAGAGAATCTTCTATCCCCCCTTACTTTCTTTTCTGTTTAACAAGAATAGAGGTTTTGGTGCCAAGACGTCCAGTATCCTCAAGTATTTCGAGGACATACTTCTACTGAGAGACACCAGGCTATGTTCCTCTCTAACTGTCTATATCCCCAAGAAATAACGCAACTCTCCTAGGTTCTTAGTGACAGACCTTCTCTAAGATTATCTTTGCCTACTGGATGCCCGTATTGTCATCACCTGTGAGAACCATGTCGTTAACATACAAAGCAAGAACTATAGTTCCAGTGGTACTCTTCCTAATGAAGATCGTGTTAATACCATTGTTTTGATATAACAAAATTATGTTTTTATTGTGGACTAACCATTACAGGTTAAGTCAAAGTGTAGCACGGATGCATCCTCATCAAAATCAAGGTTTTAAATATCGATATCAATATCGTATCAACAAGTCAAAAAAGGGATATATTGGGGATATATCGCTGATATTAGAGAATTTTGGGAAAATCGCTCAGAAGGCCCAAAATGTCACAAATTTTATGAAAATTAATATTTTAATAACTAATACATCATGAAGAAATGACTGGAAGACGAAAATTATAAATTTTACATGAAAAATAATAGAAATGCACTAATCGCATATCGACAAAGTCATATATTGAAAATAAAGTATACAGAACATGATAATCATTAAAAAATGTTCATAATAATTTCTGTTGCATATTATTAACAATTGAAATCATGTCTTAGTTGCACTGATTTTCTTATCAGTTTCAACATGCTCTCTATTCCAATACTCTTCTTTTTCTCATTGACCTACCTTAAATTTCATGAACCACCTATTACTCTTCTCATCACGATCTCAAGACATGAAATCACAAATACTGTCACCAAAGATAACTTGGTGATAGAAGATACAATTTAGATTACATAAGAGTATACAATGAACAAATATAAATTGTCAAATAACTAGAGTGCTAATTTTCTTATCAATTCCAACACGTTCTCCATTTCAATACTCTTCTCTTTTTTATTGATCTGTCTCACATCTCATGAACCACCCTATTACTCTTCTCATTATGAACTCAACACATGAAATCACATCTCCTACCAACAAAGATGCACTTAGTGAAAGAAGACATGGTTTAGATAACACAAGCATATATAATGAACAAATATAAAAACTCAAATAACTAAAGAGAAATTGTGTCCATCATGACAATACACAATTTGTAAAATTAGTGAAAATCAATAAAGCACCAGTGCATAAGTACTTAAATAAACCATGCTGAAACAAGTGAGCCTGTCAACCTTAGGTTGTTATGAGGCAAAGAAAGAAGAGCCATCATGGATGACATCCTTTGATCAAAGGAAGATGACAAGATAGCCTTTCAATACCCCCATGGATTATCAAAATGCTTGGTTTTATGAATCTTTTTATAAAGGTTTAAAGATGCTGATGTATTTCTCACCCACGTTTTAGAATCTCCATCCTATTTTTCAATAAGTAAAACTAAGTGCAATGACTGAATCGTCGACGGAGGATATACAGCTCTAAAGTTGACATATTTGATGGACTACAAGAGAGCAAGAACACTAGCATGTACAACTCTAAAGTTCAACAACAGTCCATGATATCAACGATATATCAGCGATATATCGACGATATCGGCAATATCATGGAAAAAAGATACTTCATATGATATCGATATGTCCAAACCCATCGATATCGATATATCGGCGATATATCAAACTTCAAAATTCTCATCATAGAAGAAAGGACTTGACTTGAAGATTATCTTGATGACCTTTTTAAATTTTATTGAGTCTAGAATTATGTACAAAACCTCAACAAGAAAAACAAACGTAAGCTTTTCATTTTCACAAAAATCTTTTTCCTACCATTGATCGACCAATATATCCTTTTGATTGACCAATTAATAATTTTAATCAATCAATTACCTCTAACAGTCATATTCCTTTTTGATCGATCAACCTACTCTATTTAATCAATCAAAACTACTCCACCAGTCGAATTTCTCTTGAAATCTCAGAGTCGATCAAATTATTCATTTAATTGATCAACATTGAATCGATCAATATATTGATTTAATTGACCAAATACAATTTTGATCGACCAAACTTAATTTTGATCGATCGAACCTATATTTTCAGTATTTCCAAAACAGGTTGAAAAACACCTATAAATATGACCTTCAACCCCCCTCTCAAAGAACACACCTCAAGAGCCTTCTAAGAGAAAAACGCATATTCTTTCTCTCGTACTTTTGCACCTCTACGCCTACATCTACTCCGATTCAAAGCACGCCCGCTTACGATTCACGAAAGCTCAGTTTGTTTTAAATATTATTAAGGTTCCATAGATTTTTTTTTTTTTAGAAAGGATTCCATAGGAATATTGTTATATTATTTTATTCTATTGCTCTTAATTTAGGAATCCAAGTTATATTGGAAGTCTCGTTCTTCTCGTTGTCAGGTATAAGAGAAGACGTGTAAGAGGTTGTACCAGTCTCATTCAAGTGCTACGTGTTAGTGGATTGACTAGCGTCGACTAGTCGAGAAAATCCTAAGCTGAGAGGTTTAGGTAGTGGTTTTCACCCAGAAGAATTTCCACTCTAAAATCAGGTGTTATCTTTTTGGTTTGTGTTTAAACATTTTTTATTTGTGGTAAATGATTTATAGTTTCAAATTTCAAATAGATATTACACTATTCACCCCCCTCTAATGTATACTTGATCCTTTAGGCTCCGCTTGCAATCATAGATTAAACGATCAAACGTGGACCACCTAAAGACAATCTTCATTACTTCCATGGTCAATCTGTCAAACCAGGCACAAGGGCTCTATTTAAGGCCATATATGACATTCAGTCTGCATACATGCTCCCCCCCCAACCTCATAACCAGGAGGTTGATGCACATACACCTCCTCAATCAAATCACCATAAAGAAAAGCATTTTTAATATCGAACTAAAATAGTGGCCAATTCTTATTGACAACAACAAAGAGGATGACGCGAATGGAGGCAACCTAAGCTATAGGACAAAAGTTCTCAAACTAGTCCATGCCATACATTTGTCGCCTTGAATTTATTGATGCTACCATCTACAAGGTACTTCACTGTGCAAACCCATTTGCAATCAACAATCTTGGCCCTAGGTGGACATGGCACAAGTTCCCATCTGCCTCAAGTAGTAAGGGCCTCCATCTTAGCATCCATGGCAACCTTCCATTAAGAATCCTAAGAAGCTTCAAGGTAATCACATAGAATCACAATGTTGAACAAAGCTTTTTAAAATTGTTGTAGGGATGGATTCAAATGACCAGTGAACATGTAGTGAGAGACAAGATTAAGTCTGCAAGAGCGTACGACCTTTCTCAAAGCAATCGCCATGTCAGTCTCCTCACTTCGACTTTATGTCTATGAATGTGTAGAAGCACTATCATTCAATGGAGGAGAAAGCATAGTACACAATGGAACAAGAGGTAGCTCCTTGTCCCATATGAGATACATCTATAGCTAGTAAGGTATGAGCTCAATATTGGCTCTGTCAGAGAAGGAACCTTCTTGAAGAACGTGACATCCGCTATGACAATGAACTATCAACTATCTGGATCATAACATCAGTATCCCTTCTAAGAATGAGTAGCTAAGAAAAATGCACTTAACTGCACATGGAGACAACTTGTGCTACTATCCAAAAGTAGGTACAAAGCACATACACCCAAACACACAAAGCAGCAAAGTAAAGGGACGATCCACATCAAGATGATGTAGCTGGAATGTGATCTCACCTTCCAGAATAGATGAAGGGACCCGATTGATCAACTAGGTTGCAATGAGTACAGCATCTCCCCAAAACTATTTTAGGACTTTCATGAAACCAAGAAGAGTGCAAGCTATGTCCAATACCTATCTCAACTTTCTCTCAAGAATGCCATGTTGCTAAGTATATGCACAAGATGTTTGACAGAAGGTGTCATTGGTAATGAAATATGAATACAACTCTGACATGAACTCCAAGGCATTATCATTTAATACATGTAAAGTAGGCATTTTGTACTTTAGCAAAAAATCTCTTCATAATGTGAAGTATCAATGACTAGTCCTTCATAAGGAATGTCCAAGTGGAGAGGTTGCTGTTGTCCAAAAACACAATGAAATATCTGTGGTTGGAAGTAGTGGTTACACAAGATGAACCCCAGTCATCGTAGTGTATTAGATGAAAGGGTGATTTGTTGCACTCTTTAGTCCATGAAAGGAAGGTAAATCGATGATGCTTGCCCAATTTGCAAGCCTCACAATCAAATCTGGCAAACGAGGATAGATTAGGGAACATCTAGTGTAGTTTCCCAAATGAGGAATGACTATGTCAACGATGCCAGGGTAGAGGATCCGTAGAAATAGGGGCAATTCTAGCAAAATGAGTAGAAATATCAAGAAGCTATAGTTCATCCCTCTCATATTCACCACCAATAATCTGATTGGTTAAGTCTATCCTGATAGTAGCAATGATCTTCATCCAATATGATACGACACTTTAGATCCTCGCACAGCTTGATGACAAATAGGAGACTCATGGAAAACTCAAGTGCACAATGAATGTCTGACAACTGTAGGCGAGAAAAAAACTAAACATCTCCTATTGCAGTCACAAAAGAGTAGGCACCCCCCTTGTCAACTTCATAAAGGTGATTGTTAAGGTTGGTTGGGTCTCACAGAAAGAACTAACATCACCGGTGAGATGAGTGGATGCACTCGAATCAATCACCCATTTGCCAGCAATAGTGGAAGTCAGATTTGCTATCACTCCAACATAAGTGAGAGTGACAAGCGCATACAAGCCATCATCACACGTAGCCAACATGTCTTGAGTATAGATCCATCTGAGTAAAAATCCTCAAGGGAGATAGTATGCAGATATGATAGCAGTGAAAAACAATCTCAAACGGTAGTAGGAGACGATCCCAAGCAGGAATTGGGAAACAATCCCAATCAGTAAACGAGAGAGCATCCAATTAGAAAAATAACTAAGAGAAAATGACCTTTGCATAAATAACCAAAGTAGAAAATCTTAATGCATCTTCAAGTAACCACAATCATACCGCTACGTGAGAGGGAAGAAATTCCAGCACATCAATCAGCTGCAAAAAGCACAAACAGCAAAGTGAATGGATAATAAAGAGATTGTATTGATTCCAACTAAGCCGTGAAAACTACATCAAATCATTACTGGGCAGCAACGTAAAAGTTCTGGGGTTAAAAGAACGTGAAGTGAAAAACAGAGGCATACTTAATCTAACATTATTTCCTACTGAGTGAAGGCTACTCTCTCTCCATTTCTTTACTCTCTAGAGTGTAAACATTCTAAATTAAATTTCAACAAGATTAGTGATGTTCATTTGTGACCAATAAAAAGTCAAAGATCTATGCAGAGCAATCCATGTCGTATATATGTAACCCTCCACAATAACTAATTTTTGTTGTTATAGTCAGTGTTCAACTTTTTTTTTTTGAGAATTTCAACTACATTTCCAGTCACCTAAAAGTCAAAAGTCTTGGCTCGCTGATAGCAACTTCAATAGAAATTCCAAAAACATCCACAGATTTCACCAAGTAAATATCAGTATATGGAATTTGACAAGTTAGTCCATTTTTCGGAAGAAAATTCTGAAATGTGACAATTTACGGATTATAATTCACAATCGCCTGTGTTGCAAGTTTTAATTCCAAAAATATGTGCAGAACTCACCACTTCAACAGAAAAGTTAGTGTGCATTGTTTTTTTCCTAAAGAAGTTCAACAGACGTCCCATTTCCATTTGGTTTTTGTGGGCACATACAGAAGTCAGTTTTCAATAGCCAATTTCCTCCTCAAATTATGAAAAACTTACAGCAGAATTCAACCCCTGTAAAGGCAAGTAGTGCTGTTGTATATAAATAACTCACCAGTATCGACAGCCAATATTCACCTGACTAAAAGTATATGGCATGAGGAGTAGCAGTCAGGGAGTACTCGGTCACACACACACACACACACATCAAGAAGTAAAATATACCATTACATAAAAGTATGAAAACTTTAACTTATTAGTTGTTAAACATGAAACAAAACTAAAAGAAATTTAATGATTCAAACAACCATATAACAATTCAAGCAACCATTATTTAAATTTTTTAAAATGAAAGGAGATATAGGAAACCTAATTACAGCAACCATGGAAAGAAAGAGAGGAGCAGCAGTAGCTGCAATACCACCAACAACTGATTATGACTTATAGCAGCAGCAGCAGCAACTCCAATGATCATGGTTGCAGCAGCAGGCTGCAGGGTCGATCCTCTAGAAGAGCAGTGATGATCAAAGGAAGGGTTGCGATGGTCGTAGGGTTTCGTAGGAAGGGGTTAGGCCCGATGGCCTCACACTAAAGGATGTTGGGGGTAAGGGGGCAAGTAGGGAGGATTTTATTTGACCCAAGAAACTAATACTCGACTATTACTTGTTTGTCTCTCCATGGAGAAATTGACCAAGTACTCAATCGACCACACCAACTACTCGGCTGAGTAGTCCATGTTGCCGACTATATGACCGATTATGAAGTATTCAGTCAGGTGAGGGGCACCTAGGAGTACTTGATCGACTAAACCGATTTTTACATCAGAGTAACTCACCTCTGTAAGAGGCCAATTTCATTAAGCATTTTTCAAAACCTCTTGAGCCTCTACCTTTTCCCCCCTTCAACCATTTTCAGAACTCATGCGCCTATCTATCAACGGTGCCCATCTCATCCTCCCCATGCAACCTCATCTCTCCCCTTACAACTTTCTTGAATTAACAAGTCATGGTACTATATTACAACATTCTTGAGTTAACAAGATGGGATGGGGGTATAGGATGTCACATTTTCTCCACCAAAGAATCGCAATGTCCCCATTTTGGTTGGCCCAAATCTCCCTTCCCTATACTTATTCGCATCAGGGGTAGTCCTTTCCTACTAGCCTTCTTATTCACAGCAGCTCCACCTCTCCTATAGAAAGAGTCATGCTCTAAGGGTATCACAATCCATAACCTCTCGTTATTAGCAATTTCTAGGTTCCAGTTGTAATTTGGATCTTTCACCTAATAATTAATGATGCATGGTTGCCTACATAGTCTAATTGTTGAGGGAGATGATGTTGTCGTTGGAATAGGGTTTAGTCCGACATAGTGGAATACGAAAAGGAGAGATGTACAGTGGTCTATATAAGTCATATTTATTCTTGAGAAGAATTGCAACACATCACACATATAAGGGCACTTCTCCAATGGTTTTCCCTCTGTTCTTCGTAAGTAGAATTTCCACATAAATCTAAGCGTCTATATTGTTATGCTTTGATATTTTTATTTTATTCTGATTTTATATTCTAACGTGGTATTAGCATAAGTCAATTCTTGGAAAATTATTTTTCTATGGATTTTATCATTATCATTTCTTCCTATTCTTGGAGTTATTTCTTCAACTTAACAATGATCACCTCGACAGAAATCATTGCAAGGTAGCGGCAAGAATTGATTGTTGAGATTAATCAATGATCAGGAACAAAGATCATCGTCGAGCAACTTCGACCCATCAAATTCTTGTGGAAACCCAGTGGTGATGGTCGGACCAATCTGGCAAAGGCCAAATTTATCACCAGAGTGACAAACTACATTATTACCTCTTAATGGCACCGTTGATTGATCCTTAATTACCATCGCTTCCTGCCACTAATTCCATCCCCATCGTCCCTCGGTGGCATTGTCAACCACCATTTGATCAAATCGATCCATCTAATTAGCTCGATCAATCCTTGTGGCAGTGCTCAACCCATCGTTGCTCAACCCACGAGATCGATGAGGGGCAGAGGAGGCAATCAAGAAGCCAATGGCAATGCGGGGTAGAAGAGGTTCTTCTTCATCACCACCTTCGTTATGTCTTGCCCGTACTGATCATAACTAACACCCAACTCCAAAATCCCATCGTCCTCTTCTCCACACGAAGTAGCTTGCCATGAAGATTGCGCACAAGTCGGCAATGCTCGAGATGAGCAACATGTGGAAACTGGTGACGACATTGTGTTCATAGATCTCGCACGAAGGAAGTCTCAGTAACGTTCTCGCAAGAGATCGCGAGGATAATGGAGCCCTACATAATTTGCATGATCAAGATTTGGCTTCAGCTCTCTTGTTTGGGTTCTCCTAAACCCAAACATTAAAGGTGCCTTTTATCGCTTTTGGGCATTTTGCATCTAAAACCCATTTTTTTATTTTAGTTGTTAGCTATGTTTCAAAAAAAATGAATCAAAAAAAGAAGAAAAAAGAAAAAAAAAAAAAGGAAGAAAGAAAAAAAATAAAGAGAAAAAAAATGAAAGAAAAAAAATGAGATGATGATGATGGACTTGAAGAGAAGAGGCAGAGAAGCTCTTCTCTAGTTATTTTCTTCTCTATATTGGTTTCCTTCTCTCATACGAATATGGGAGAAAGGGAGAGTGTGATAAGAGCCTATTGTGACCCCCATATAAGGAGACTCATTCTTTTCTTTGAGGTCTCTACACGAGAGAAACTCACTTTTTTGTCCCTATATGAGAATAACACTTTCCTGATTCCTATATAAGAGAAGTCTACAAAGAGACTTCTGTATGGGAGAGGCTAATCTCAAGGTCTTCAAAGGAGGCCCACTTTAACTTCCCATATAGGAGAGACCAGTCTCTAGGTCTCCAAGAGAGAGGCCTACTTCAAGTTTCTATGTGGAAGAGGTCCAATCTCTTGGTCTCCATAGGAGAGACCCACTTTAGAGATCTCCAATGGGGAAGACACCAGCACCAGTTGAGGTCCAACTTCAGCAATTCAACTACCAAACTTGGACCTACACTGATGTGCCATCATTAGCACACCCGTATACAAGCAAGAACGAGGATGCAGGAGAGCCATGACCCAGCTGCATCAATTAAGCCACTTGAATATTGTGTTTTGCTTGTAAGAGTGAGGATTTTTATCGTACAAGCTGAACATTCCATGCTCCACCTTGAAGGTGAGTGTTGAAAGAGATGATGTTGTAGTTGAGAAAGAGTTTAGTCACACAGTGGAGTAGGACAAGGAGAGGTGTGTAGTGTCATATATAAGAGTCGTACCCCCCATTTATTCTTGAGAAGAATAATGACACATCACACCCATAAGGGTGCTTCTCCTGTGGTTTTCTCCCCGCTCTTCATGAGTGGGTATTCCATATAAAAACCCAAACATTCATATCGTTATTGATGAGAGAAAATGTCATTAGTTTATTCTAGAGAGGCTCTAGTACCTTTATATAGGAAAGTACACTAGAGAAGAATTATAGGAATGCCCTTACACGATAAATAAAGAGTCAGCATGACTCGCGAACATAACTCAACACTCCCCCTCAAGCTAGAGCATAAGCATTAAACATGCTCAACTTGGAACTAATGCGGTGCAATCGTTTCTTAGGAAGAGCTTTGGTGAACATGTCGGCAAGTTGATCTTGAGTACATATGTAGGATGTAGAGATCTTCTTTGCAGTAGCCTCTTTGACGAAATGGTAATCCACTTCAATATGCTTGGTTCTCTCATGGAAGATAGGATTATTTGCAATGAACATGACAGCTTTGTTGTCACAATGCATAGAAATAGGACTAGAGACTTGTACTCCAAAGTCCTCTAGGATAGAGCGGACCTAGAGTAACTCACAAGTAGTTTGAGCCATGGCCCTGTATTCTGATTCAGCACTTGACCTAGAGATAACTGCTTGTTTCTTGCTTCTCCATGTAACCAAATTAACCCCAACAAATGTGCAGTATCCTGTAGTGAATCTCCTATCCTCATGTGCCCCAGCATAGTATGCATCTCAAAATCCGCAAACATCTACATGCCCATTGTTTTTTAAACAGAAGTCCTTTCCCAGGTGCACTTTTCAAATACCTGAGAATATGGAAAACTCTATCCTAATGAACCTCCCTTGGTGACTGCATGAACTGGCCCAACCTTTCAACCGCAATGGCAATGTTAGCACGAGTAACTATCAGATACAAAAGCTTACCAATCATTGCACGATATCTAGTCAAACTGTTATCATCTACTATAGGCAAGGATACATCCATTGGCACATATGATGGCTTACACCCCAGCATACCAATGTCTCTCAACATACTAAGCACATACTTGCATTGAGATAGCACAAGTCCTTCAGGGTGCTGGACCTCAATACAAAAGGAACAATTGATGGGACCTAGATCCTTGATAACAAATTGTGAATATAGCTACTTTGTCTTCTTTATACCTTGCTTGTCACTTCCAGTCAGTAGTATGTCATCCACATACATAATAAGTATAACTAAACATGTCTTCCCATGTAATGTAAAAATCGAGTGAGCCATATTCCTGGACTATCCTACTGAACCTCTCAAACTAGGCTCTAAGACTCTATTTGAACCCATAGATAGCTTTCTTTAGTTTACACACCTTCTGACACTCCCCTTGAGTTAGAAAGCCAGGTGACTACTCCATATACACTTCCTCTTCCAAGTCTCCATAAAGAAAAGCATTCTTCATATCCAACTGAACAATCCAGTTCCTGTTGACTACAGGAGAGAGATCTTAACAGAATTAAAACAAGCTACTAGGGAGAATGTCTCAAAGTAATCTACACCAAAGGTTTAAGTGTAGCCTTTGGCAACTAGGCGTGCCTTGTATCTTTCTACTGTTATCTGGGCAACATTTGATAGTCAAAACCCATCTACACCCTACGACTGAACAAGATTCCATTTGCTACGGGACTGTAAAGCTGCAATCTCCTCATCCATAGCTAAGGTGCAAGATTGATCTCAGAAAGATAGTATCCTCAATAACAATAGGTACCTGACCCTTAGACAAATCATCAACAGTTAGTAGAGGCTAAGTAGAAATAATAGATAATAGCTCCCCCACCTAAGGAACATCCTGAGTCCTGCGTTGAAAATGCTTAGGAGAGGTATCTATGAGAGGAACCTCAAGACGGTATGGGTAAGGGTCTGGATCAGGTTGAGTGACCCATGATGGAAGTAGCTCAGTGGGTTGTAGTGGCTCAGATAAAACAGGATGAGGAACATCAGGCTGAGTAATGGATTGCTCCACCTGTTTCTGATAGTAGGGAATCTCCTTAAAGAAAGTAACATCTACGGATACATAGTATTCCCATGAAACAAGATCATAACAACGATACCCTTTCTGAGTTATAGGATAACCCAGAAAGATGCACTTCACGGAACGAGGGGTAATGTCATCTACATGGTGTAGATGGACGAAACACACATAGCTAAAGACAACCGGAGTGACAGAAAACATATCTTTACCAGGATACAACAGGGAGTATGGTGTTTTACCCCCAAGAACAGATGAAGAAACGCGATTCACCAGATAAGTAGCAATGAGAACAACACCAACCAAAAAAGACAGAGGAACATTCATTTGAAGCATAATGGAACGGGCCACATCAAGCAAATGCCTAAGATTACGTTTAGCTATCTCATTTTGTTAGGAAGTATGCACGCAAGTAGCCTAGTGAACAATACCCATTAACCTAAAAAAAGTAGTGGTCCTGGCATTCACAAATTCCAAACCATTATTACTCCAGAAAATTTTTATAACAAAAGAAAAATGAGTCTTTATTCCAAAACAAAATTTTTGCACAATATCAAAGACTTTGGACTTTTCTTTCATCATAAACACCCATGACATCCTGGTGTGGTCATCCACAAGAACAAGAAAATACCGAAAGCTTCTAACACTCGACCTTATGCGGGCCCCAAACATCAGCATGAACTAAAGCAAAAACAAACTTAGCTCTTTTATTTTGTGGTGGAAAAGAAGACCTATGGTGCTTGCCCAACTGATAGGCTTCACACCTAAAAATATCAGAAAAAGACAACTCAGAGAACTGACGGCGAAGAATATGTAAACTCGGATGGCCAATATGAAGGTGCCACTGGAGAGCAACAGTGGCACAAACAGCATCAGCATTGGAGGAAGAAGGGGCATGGAGGTAATAGAGATCATTCTGCTCAAGCCCTACACCAATTTGCCTCATCGTCTGGAGGTCCTGCAAGAAGAAATATTGGTCCGAAATATTGCCAAACATCTCAAATTCTTTGTAATCTAGCTAATAGACATCAAATTTAAAACAAACTTGGGAGCATGCATAACATTGGATAACTAGGGATTTGTTTCTACGAGCATAAATCCGTGTCAGCGTGGAAATCTCATCCATGGTTATAAATTGATCTTTCACCGCTTTGTACTCAGGGCCAAGACTAGAGAGAAGTTGAATAGATCGAATAGCCTATCTCTGCTTGGCAATAACCGCTGCATTGGTAGAAATAGGCTGGTAAACATCCTACTCGTCCCAAAGGTTCTTCATCGTGCCATAGTATTCAGATAAGGCCATAGGGCCTTTTCCAAAGAGTGTGGATGTCCTCTACAACTTGGCACAGTCTAGTAATGTTGCTCCTATGAGAATGAATCTCATGCAACATTTCCCACATTTTCTTCGCAGAGGCATACGCCATGACCTATTTAGTGATAGTCTAAGTCATGTTGTTTAGAAGACATGTCGCCACACAGTCATTGTCAACCACCCAATCTGCAACCTTCACAGCTGGCACATCATCAGTCAAAATGTACTTCTGATGTGATCTGACAAACCAGGAGAAAGAGGTAGATCAGAGTAGGAAGTTGGAACCATCCAACTTGATAGATGTCACATGTGTGTGTGTGTTGCGGGGGGGGCGGGGCCCGCTCCAGGTAAATATCTTTCCCACGGAGTCACTGACTGATTCATTTTGGTCTCCTATAATATCCAGAGTCAAGATCCATGAAGAACAGGACTTTTAAAGGCTGAAAATCAGAACTTAAGGTCTGAAAATTCCAATTTTAGACCTAAGTTGCCTCCAAATCAAGCATACGGATCACAAAAACTTCTAATTTCAGATCATATACTCTGTAGAGCCAAGCAAAAAATATTTTTGCACACGCTAGGGCATAGATCAGGCCCTAACGGTGCCTTCCAATGAGTAGAACTCTTTGAAAAGGGTCTTTAGAGGTAGAATAGGGAAGACGATGCCCTCCTAGCCCCAGATCTAGGCCACCAAGGCTCCTACAAGGCGAGAGACACCCCGCAACACCACCACCAGACCACCCAACAACCTCAAGCGATGTTGGTGGTGATCGGGCAACAACACCGGTGATGGAGGAGACTTAGGCGACGGTGCCTCGAGTCCACAGACCACCTCTGGATGAAAGGAGGCTAGGTGACGACGTTGGGAGGCGAGAGATGCCTCTCAAGGCCTCAGATCGCCGATAGATGGGAGGGGAAGGCCAGGCGGCGGTGGCGGCACTGGAAGCCAAATCGAGCTTGAGCGGCGATGCTCAGGTGGCCACAGTGCCTTCGAGAGCAACAAGGAGCACCAGCAACATCCGTCGAAGGCCGCCGGAGACGAGCAACAACACCTGGAGGAGAGGTCTTCGGGTTTTGGTAGGGGGTTTGGAGGCTAGGGTTTGGATGAGATACCCAAGCACCGGTCTAGGACCGCTGTTCTGATACCATGATAGGAGAAAATGTCATTAGTTTATTCCAAAGAGGCCCCAGTGCCTTTATATAGGAAAGCACACCGAAGAAGAATTACAGGAATACCCTAACACAATAAATAGTCAACACGACTCACGGACATAACTCAACCGTTATGCTTTGATATTCTTCTTTATTTTGTTCCAATTTTTTTAGACAAAAAAGGACGATTACCATCATGCGGTAATCATCTGGAATATCATTTAATTAAAAATTAAATGAATGAACTTACGTATTATTTAGCCACAACTCAAAGCAACACAACACGCCTCCCTTACAATATTTTCAACGCATGCTCTCTCCCTCCTAAAAGTGGAATGATTACGCTGCAAATTGTAGGCCTTGTGACTATAAAAAAACCTCGATCCAGACGAGATGATCATTCAATTCTGATTTGGGATGAAAATCATTCAAGATTGAAAGCAAATGCTGCAAATCTTGTACCCGAGCCTCAAAAAAGGCCACCATCCAACACAATCAACCAAGATCTGAACCCTTCACCCTAGACCTTCACCTCCTTACATATGTTGTCCCCTAGCGCAAAAATCCTAGGAACCAACTCAGCAAAGTGCCCAGCCTCCGACATGGGAAATATTCCTGAGAACACACCTACGTTGTGGGCTCAAAATGGACGCATGCCATTAAATACAAAGCAAATGAAAACATGAGCAAACACAAAACAAGGACAGTTGCAAAGGCATTCACCCTGAAGTATAGATAGACCACCTAGAGAAATTTTGCACCAGTTGCAAAGATGAATTCTATTTAGGTCCTAACACTTGCAATTCAACATTCTTGTTGGCATTTTTTTTTTTTTGAGAGGGAACGTTCTTGTTGGCATTTACAGCGGCTGCATTTCAAGCTTCTAAAGAATGTTTTTATGAATGGTGATCTGCAAGAAGCCTATGAAAATGCCACCTTAATGCAAACAAATTGCAAAACATTGCAAACTAACGGAAGCTTCATACAATCTTAAGCAATTACCCCACACCTAGTTTGAAAGGCTAAAGCTGGCAACTAAAATTCAAGGATACAAGCAAGGGAATGGGGATCACACATTGTTTATAAGGAATGTGACTGTGAGAATACCTTTTTGCTAGTATATGTTCATGATATGGTTTTCATTGTTGATGATGAAGAGATTTGTAGCTTCATGTACAGGCTAGCAAGTGAATGTGAGATCAAGGTCCTAAGGAGGTTAATGTGCTTTATTGATATTGAGATAGCCAAATCCAAAAATGCTCCTGCTACATGTCAACAAAAAATGTGCTTGACTTGCTACAAAAAAGTGGAAAACTTGGGTGTAAAAATGTATTCACTCCAAATTGAGCAGACCACAAACTCGATTTGGAGGGTGGAAGTCTCCTTGATGACTCAATAAAAAGTAGGTAAAAAAGATTGGTAAGAAAACTTGTTTATCTCACCTTAACGTAGCCTGATATCTATTATGTTGTAAATGTCCCAAGTCAATTCACACACGCCCCACAGTCCATCTAAGGGTTGTGTACAAAATATGGTAATTGACGAAGAATTTAGGAAAAGTACTTTAAAGGTGACAAACCTAGCATTGAGGGTATACGGATGATGCATGCAAGTTCTAGTTAGGACGTCTACATCAGGCTACTGCTTCTACATAGAAGGAAATCTTATCATCTGAAGTTGCCAATTGTTAAGGTCAAGTACAGACTTGTTGCATTAGGAGTCACTGAAAAACTTTTGGTAAAAATCTTCTAGCTAACATCACTAGCCAACCAAGGGCTCCAATGATGCTCCATTATGACAATAAGTCAACCATCAATAGTGGCAACACGACAATGCTGCATGATCACAAATAGCATATTGAGTTATGATGGCATTTTATCCTCGAGAAAATTGATGATGGGATGATGTGTCTGCCATATATCAAATCTAATGGCTAGGTTGCAGACATCTTTGTTAAAGGGCTTGCATCCTCTAGTTTGAGGAGATACTCAACAAGTTGGACATGTTCAATCACTATGCCCAACTTGAGGAGGAGTGTTGATTGCACAAATCTATATAACTAAATCTTGGGTATACAACTGTTTATCGTGTGTTCCTATATATCATACTAACACCCTACCTTTTTCACTTGCCCAACAAACGTTAATCCAAGGTCAATGCTCCTGTGATTCTTTTTTGTTTTTTGAAAAGGCTATGCTCCTGTAGTTTTTCCGGCTTGTTGTAACTGATTTTCCATGTAAATCCATGCCACATATACAATTTATCTTTTGTAGTTGTTTCAACAAGGTAGTCAGACAAGATAAACAAGGCTACATGTATTATTCGTTGGCCAAGCAATCCATGCTATTAAAATTGCCCAATATAAATGCCAAGTGCATGGCCCTGATTCATTTACTTCCTATGAAAAACAGCAGATATGCACATGACCTATCCAAATCGTTAACTCCATTTTCTACAGTAGATCAACAGAGTTTCTAGGATCCAGATCCAAAAAAATTAGCATCAAAACCAAAGCTGAGCTTTATACCAAATTGCAGAAAGGCAACCTGAAGTCCAGTTCTATTTAAATCTTCGGTGAAAATTTGTGATTTAGAAATCATTCAGGATACGAGGATATAATAATTATTTTAGTTTCTTTCAAAGTTTCAACAGCTTAGTTTCTTGTGTGGTTTCAATAGCACTACCATTACCAGCAATAGAGGTTACGAGGTAAGCTATTGTGAGAAAAAAAATTTATCATTTGCATCTAAAAACATACAGATGATAGAGCTGTAAATATAGTCAAAACCCAATCTCCATTGCCATCAGCACCTTCAAGCATGCCATGCTGCAACTTTGCTGCAGTAAAAGAACTCAGAGAGGATAAAACCATCTAGAATTCAAAAGAGAGAACAAGGAAATTTATCACAGCGCTTGAAATCATAAAATCCAAGATCATTTATGTTTGGTAGTATATCTAAACAAGCATATGGATACCATGGGTTGATCCATGCTTCCATGGTCTCTATATAATGTACTGTGAACCCCCACCTCACCCCCAACAAAAAAAACTTCCCTTGTGAAAGAAAGCTCTTGCAGTGCTTGTTGGAGTAGGTGATAGAATAATTGCAGCAACATAATACCATAAAAACCACAATTTACATGGAAAAACTCCTCTCATAGAAGGAAAAAACCACAGGGACAAACCCCCTGAGGGCTAGATATTTCTATTATATTTCCTCAACACAAAAGAGAGGTATAAGGACTCCTACATAAGCCCATCTGCTCTCTCAAACTCTCTGGATATACATGGATCCTAGTGGCAATCCAATCATTTACCTTTCTAAATATGCTATTCTTAACTCTTCCCCCAAGTTGGAGCTTATCTAGCTTCAGCTTTTTACATAAGATAGAAGAACTTCTCCCAACTCAGCACATTTTCTATTGGGAGAAGCAAATAGATAGGTTGAACTTGAACAATTATGTTACAAGTAGCAAGGTAGTGAGGCGGAAAGGATAGCCAATAGATGACATTAGAGATGGCTACATTACTCCAAAAAACCATATTATAAATATTGAGACCAAGAATCAAACATAGAAAGAGCCCCTCCTATAACATTTTGAACCCATGCCCTTTCCCCTCAAAAGACCACCCTAATTCTTTGCAACCAAATTGACCATAAAATAGCACATTCCTTAACCCAAACCACATAGGAAGCTCCTCTGCTTGCAACCTCTACCCACGACCTTGATCTCGAACTCTCTTCAATAAGGATAGTGAAGAAGTCATCATCTATATTGAGTGTGATTATCTCTAGCATGGTTCCTTTAGTGAAGTCCACCTCCACTTGGACCACTAAAAGAACATTACATGTGAGGCTAAGGCCCTCAACAGCTTTAAGCCTCCCAAAAGTATAGGACAACAAGCCTTAGCACCTCCATGGGTTGCAAACAAAGAGGCAATTCCGAAGAGAGATAGTATTGCCTTCCTTCGAGCATGCACCACTTTTGCACATCCGAAGTTGTGTATCCTCTGCAAATGATAAAGCCCCCATCTAAAAGATGCCACATAGCATAGAACTCCCCAAGGTTGCCATCCTCCAAGGGGTAGAAGAGGTATGCCTTCGAAGAAACGAACTCCCACATTTGTGCATCGAAGAAATCAGAAGACAAATCAATTAAGTTCCTAAAGCACAGGCAAGGACTTCATAGATTTGTCAATCAAACAACAATTGAGAAACTCCACATTCCCTTTATAGGTCCTCTGATTCATCCACTCTAAGCCTTGTAGTGGTATCACCCTCCAAACAACTATCATCACCGGACATAGAATTCCCCACAAACCTTCAATGCTCTGCAACAACCTTCATGTGCACTTCCCTACACAACCTGTTGGGTACTAGTATCTTGTGTTGGGTTATTTTACCTTTTTTGCTATTTATGCTTTGTCTGAGGGCGTATCTGTAAATTGTTCCCAATCCTCTATATAAAGAAAATTTGGGCTCAGCTAATGAAGTGGGTTTCTAATTTTTCTCAAATTGGTATCAAAGTGGCAATCCTAGATCAGTGTTTAATACCCTCTTAATTCCCATACATCTTTTTCCTCCACCAAATAATTTTAAAAAAATCAAAAAAGACCAAACCCTAGGTTTTTCAACCCTAGAAAACAAAACAATAAGGATTTTTTACTTCAATCATAAGCAAAGTCACCAAAGCACCCGCCGACAACGCTCCTCTAGCCACTACACCGTTGTTGTCTATCCTTGCCAGTCACCAGCAATCGTGACTAGTCAATTAGATCTAGGCCAAATCTGGCGATAACTCCACCCAACAATCCCAACCAATCCTTTTGGGATGACTACAACCACCGGTGTCGCCCACCAACCATTGCTGATGTCTGGGGGTGGTCACTAGAGGGACCTATTGCTAATCGGATCACTTCGACAGCTGTCGACCAATCCTCTTGCTGCTGATGAGTGGTTTTTCCCTCGAAAAGGGCATTTTCTACTTGTAGTTGACATGATATCCGCCTCGTAGATCGTTTTCATGGCATAGAATCAGTTTTTGGGAGCTTTTTAGTGGTTTAAAGGTCTCAATTTTGTGCGGAGGATGGCCTCTCTCAACTTGTCTAAGGTGACATCTAAATCATTGGAGACAGGTATCTATAAGAACCTGTTCTTTGGTTCTACATTCAAGCTTGATGAAACCAATTATCCCCAGTAGTCACAGACATTCATGATGACTATTAAAGGGCATAGCAAAGAGTAAATCCTCATAGAATCGAAACCCAAGGAGATGTTGGGCAACTATGTAACATGGAAAATGGACAACGCCATGATGCGTATTTAGATGATAGACAATGTTATTCCCCACATTGGTAATAAAATCATGCACAATAGAACAGCAAAGGAGATGTGGGCTTGTCTCAGAGAGTCGTACTAACACAAGAAGAGCTTCGATCATGTTGCCCTATATGCTCTAACTAGTGATACACGTGGCTCAAATTGGCTTGTAGACTCAGGGGCATCACACCATTTGTGTGGTAACCAACAAAGATTGAGTCACCTTCAAAAAGTTCCTCTAGGACAGACGATTCAGGTAGCTGCTGGCAGGCATTCTCCCATCACCGGTCAAGGAAAAGTGATGGTTACCCCCATAATGTAGCTACCAGACATTCTCCATGTTCCTGACTTTCCTATTAACTTGCTTTCCGTCAATAGAATCACGAAAGATCTAAATTGTCGAGCTATTTTTTACGTTGTCTCTTGTACATTTCAAGATATTTTAACTGGAAAGATCATTGGTGGAGGTTGCGAAGGAGTGAATGCATTACTCCAGTCTCTATTTGTTGCCCCTGCCACCACTCCAACATTTAGTCTTATATCCTCTATGTCTACTTTTTAGTGGCACCTACGCCTAGGTCATCTTCCTCTTTCCAAGCTTCGTCGTGTCATTCATCCTATTTCTCCTAGAGCCAAGATTGAATACATGGCATGTCAATTGGGAAAGCATCACCGAAGCACATTCCCTTATAATCAGACTCAAAGCACTAAGTCCCTTTTTAAGCTCATTCATATGGATGTGTGGGATCCTAGTAGGATCCCTGAAAGGATTGGACACTGCTTTTATTTGGTGATAGTCGATGACTACTCTCGCTTGACTTTGGTGTTTTTGTTAAAGTAGAAGTCTGTTGTAGGAATGATTATGAAGAATTTTATTTTAGAGATGAAAACATAATTTGAGGCCACTACTAAGGATGTTTGTTCCGATAATGCCTTATATCTCACAAGATAACGATGTTGCTGAATATAAACACCACCACATTCTAGATGTAGCCAGAACCTTGCTAATCCACAACAGTATTCCTTCCACATGTCAAGGAGATGTAATTCTGATTGCCTGTTATGTCATCAATTGTATGCCATCCTCCATTCTAATGAGCAAATCTCTATCTAGCTCTTATATCCTGATGGAGAGTTATTTTCTGTTCAGCATCATGCATTTGGATGTGTGGCTTTTATTCACCGTAGCGGTTCTAGTAGGGATAGGTTGGCACCTAGAGCAATAACGTGTGTTTTCTTGAGATACTTTAAATCATAGAAAGAGTATCGGTGTTATGATTCCCTCCATAGACATCATTATGTCAGTGCAGGCATGACACTCTGAGTTGGTTCCATACTTCTCTACAACAGAGTCACATGTTAATATGTTCCTCGCATAGTGCCTATACCGATTCCTCCTACTCCATTAGAGGAAATTCCAGTCACTTTCCAAATACCCCATGTCATGACCTCATGGAAGATTTTAGCTCTCAGCAACATGCATTTGAACCTGCACAACCTTTGGTCCCTGAGGTGTATACTAATTTAAATGGCACCAATGATATGATGATGAGTGATACATCAAAAACTCGAATGGCAGAAACCCTAGCTCCAATTGAGCAAGAAGTTAGTGGTGATGATAATGACACTAGAGCAAAATTAAATTGGTTGATCGCCTTAAGAAAGGCATATCATACCTGCACCATATATCCCATTTCCAAGCATGTCTCTATGGCCTGTCCTGGGCCTTCTTTCAAGCAATTCTCTCTAGCACTATCAATGATAAAGGTTCCCACATCTCATCATCAAGCATTACTTGGTCCACAATGAAAATAGGCTATTGAGGAGGAGATTTTGGCTCTTACCTTAAGTGGTGCATGAGCTTACTCACCCACCATCTGATGCAATGGTAGTAGGATCTAAGTGGCTCTTCCCCATAAAGTACAATCCAAATGAATCTGTTGCAAAATACAAAGCCAAGCTTGTTACCAAGGGTTTCACTCAAACATATGAGGTGGACTTTTTCAACACCTTTTCTCCTATAGCACGACTTCTCATTGTTAGGATCTTGATTTCAGTGTCAATTCAATAAGATTAGCCTCTTCACCAGGTAAATGTGAAGAATGTATTTCTCTATAGTGATCTACAAGAGATAGTTTATATGCAACAACCCCCAGGTTTTGAGTCTCAGGGGGGTGTCGAAAGGTATGTCACCTTCACAAGGAGATATATAGCTTGAAGCAGAGTCCTCGGGCATGATTCCAAGAGCTATTTGAGATGGTTGACCCGTGGATTTCGCAGTTCGCAAATCTTCTGCTACTCACTCCTTGTTTATGCAGCAAACACCTAGAGAAACAGTTGTGATGCTTGTCTACATCAATGATATTATAATTAATGGTGATGACACTCAGGGAATTTATGATTTGAAGAAATGTCTAGTAGAGGATTTTGTAATCAAGGATCTAGGTCCTCTAAGGTACTTCCTTGGAATTAAAGTTGCCCATAATAAATGAGGTGTAGTATTGTCTCAAAGGAAGAATGCTATGGATCTACTTCAAGAGAAAGATATGTTGGGAGTTAAGTCTATGTATAATCCTATAGATCCCAAGGTGCATCTTTATGATGTAAACTCAAAACTTATAGATACCCATCAATATCAATGTCTTATTAGGCAACTCTTACTTTTTTACTATTGCATAATGGTGCAGCTATGATGGTGCTAAGATATCTAAAATCTTCTAAGAAGGGGCTATTTTTCATGAGGAGCTCTACATTTAATAATTAATATTGTTGCTTCCACTAATGCAAATTATGTGGGATGGCCTATGGATGGAATGTCGTGGCTAATTGGTGAAGATTTTAACGCCACACTGTCCTCCATGGATAAGACGAACAGGAGGTGCAACAGATCTATTGTAGATTTCCATGGACTGATGGAGGAATTAGAGTTGATGGGGCTGCTGTTATCTAGAGCACAACATACATGGAGTAGCAGTGGGGCAACGTTGAGGATTGACAGATTCATTCGTAATATGGCTTTGGCAGAAGCTTTTCAGGGATCAGAGTTGGGGGTACATGATAGGCCATTCTCGGATCATACTCTCATACTTTGGTGCAACAAAGATGATTTGACATACTACATATTTCAAGTTCCAAAAATCATGGCTGAAAAGCAAGGATTTAAAGAGTTCGTTAGAGATAAATGGAGGGAGCTTCCTACATCGAGCTCGACCACCTGCACTTTGGCAAATGATGGAGTTCAAGCACAACATCACGATGGAGCGTGAAAAGAGATCTAAGGCTTTGAAGGTTGTATCTTCCCTAGATAGGAAGGAGGACGTGGCACCTCTGTCTGATGGTTGAGCATCAAAAGCAAAAGAAGATGCAGGAGGTGGTGCAGGAGAAAGATCTACAAAAGGAGATGGACTGGAGGCAAAAGTCAAGGCAAGGAAGGTAAATCAAACACTAGATTTTTCCATTTGTCAACCAATGCTAGGAGAAAATCAAATCTAATCAATAGCCTAAAAGTTAGGGACTCTGACCGGAGAGAGCGGATTTGTAAGGCAATTCGAGATCATTATCGTGATTTCACCAGGAGGCAACTCATTGGGGACTGGCAACTGGGGAGGTCGGATATGATTGCCTTGGATGATGATATGAAGGTGGATCTGGTTAGGGATATCAGTGAAGTGGAGGTCGTAAGGGCCTTGCGTAACCTGAAGGTGGAGGGATCCACAAGACCGAATGGGTTACCAGTTCTTTTTTTATAGGGAGATGTGGGACATTGTTGGTCCGAAAGTGATGGCCGTGTTACAAGAGTTTGTTTCCTAGAATGGGGCTTCAACAAGCTTAACAGGTTCTTTTTATTCCTCCTACCGAAGCAGCTCTTGTTTAGGCCAATCGCTCTTTCCAATTCCATTTATCTGTTGGAGGCCAAGGTGTTAGCAAACAGATTCCACTTGATATTGCCCAAAATCATTTCATCAATTCAATTGGCTTTTATTAAAGGTAGGACCCTGCAAGATTCTTTTCTTTTGGCAGAGAGGAGATGTTAGCTTCTTAAAAGAGGAGGGTGGTTGCGTTCATATGGAAGGTGGATTTTTCAAAGGCGTATGACTAGTTATCTTGGGGCTATCTTTGGGAGATTCTGAGGAGATGAGGCTTTCCTAAGATGTGGGCATAGTTGATTAAGAGGTGTATTACTACCTATTCGTTTTTGATACTTGTAAATGGCCACCCCAATGGTTCGTGGACACAATCATAGCGTAGAGTCCGACAGGGATGTCCGTTAGCACCTCTCCTATTTAACATCGTAGTCAATACTTTGGCACACTTGGCTTTTAAGGCTTGTAGGGGGAATTATGTACAAGCTTCAGGCTGCATGGAGAAGGATCTTTGCTCTAACCACTTTTGCAATATCCAGACAACACCATGTTTTTTTATTGAAGGGAGGAGTGATGAGGCCACTCATGTGTCTTCCTTGGTGAGAACTTTTGCAGAAATTACCGGTCTAAAGATTAACAAGAGGAAATCTTTGTTCGTTCCGGTCAACCTATCTAACGGCTCTATCGACAGTATCTCAAGCGCACACTTGAGTCACCGGAAGGCCACTTACCCATAAAATATTTGGGTCTTCCTCTTAAGGGAAAGAGGCTAGTAGCATCTGACTGGAACATGCTCGTGGAATGCATTACAAGCAGGTTGTCTTCCTGGGGTGGGAAGTTGCTATCTAGAGGACATTTGGTACTTCTCAAATCAATCTTGTCAGCCATTCCAATATTTTATTTCTCAGTGTTTAGTCCACCAAGGAAGGTGATCAAGAAATTGGAGGTTGCTATGAAAAGATTCTTCTGGAAGGGTCTGGATTCGAAGGAGAGATTTATTCAATTGGTTGTGTGGAATGATCTATGTAGACCAAAGGAGGAGGAGGGTTTGGGTATACATAATTTGGAAGGTTTTTGCAAGGCCCTGTTGCCCAAATGGGTGGTCAAACTTTTGTCAGGAGAAAGCTCCATGCCGATGGCCCTTTTGAAAGATTCCTATGGGGACTGCTTGAGCCTGGAAGAGAGGTTGGATGCTACACATGGAGCTTCAGCAGCATGGGCATCTGTCTGGCCGATCATGCAGGAGTACGGCCCTTACTTTGCACCGGTTTTAGGTAATGGAGACCACTTTAGATTCTAGTTGGATGATTGGAGCGGTGCAAGCATATTCTCTGTTCTCTTTCCACGTATTTTTCAGCTTGTTAGTGACAGAAACTCTACTGCCTCAAGTCTTTGGGATAAGCAATCAAGAGCTTAGAACATCATTCTTCCCCCTGGACTGTCCAAAACATCATTTTTGGAACTCCACCAACTACTGGAAATAATTACTGATTTCAAACCTACCATAAATGAACCTGATAAGCTTGCCTGGAGGGATGGAAATTTTTCTGTCAGTAGAGCCTATAAGAAAATAACGTCATCTGCTCTGGGGTCAGATGATATTAACTCTGACCGTACCAAGTTATGATGCCCCAAGCTGCCGGTGAAAATCAGATTATTTCTTTGGCTGTTCCAAAGGGGAAAGTTGGTAACAAAGACTTTTAGAAGTAAATGGGTGGCAGCTGGAGATGTGGCTTGCCCCATGTGTCAGGATGCGGAGGAGGATATCTCACATCTCTTTTTTTCCTGCCGGTTTGCAAAGGAAGTTTGGCAGCAATTCAACATCCGGACAGTTGATCACTTAGCAGCGGAGAACTTCTGGGAGGCATTCAGATCACACATGGGAGCTCATACTATTAGATGGGTCAAAGCCTTTGCAATTCTTTGGTGTATTTGGCTGCAGCAGAACGGTGTCATTTTCCAAAATGAGAGGTCTCAGGTGGAAAATGTAGTGAGGGAGAGTTCCTTTTTATCTGAGTTTTGGATCTCCAATCCGTAAGTTTGTTTCTTTTGCATTAATACAATCTTTTGGATGATTACCAACCTCTTCTCTTCAAAAAAATAAAGATTAGTCACATGAATAAGTAAAAAGCATGCAATGGTCTCTAGATCTAATGCAAAGTAGTATTGAGCAATGGCCTAGATAGCAGCAGAGATGATGTCGATGTGTTCCATTCTACCTAAATTATACATTTCTATTGATTCTCCTATGGAGGTGAGATGTAATAATAGGGCAACTACATATATTGCAAATAATCCCATGTTCCATGGGAGAACAAAGCTTGTTAAAGTAGGTTGCCACCATACTCGAGATTTGATTTAGCAAGGGCTTATCCATACAACTCATGTCTCCTTAGAAGAACAATCAGCTAATATTTTTACTAAAGCACTTCTACATACTTCATTCAACAAATATTACTCCAAGCTAAGCATGATTCCATGCTCCAACTTGAGAAAGAGTGTTGAGTACTAGTACCTTACGTTAGGTTGTTGTACTTTTATTGTTATGTATACTTTATTTAAGGGCATGTTTGTAATTATTCCCAATCCTCTATATAATAAGTGTTGCGAAATAGAGGAAATATTTTTCATATTGAAATAAGCAAGCTATACCCCTCTTTATATAGATAGAGGGCTTGGTACAATAAAAAAACATAACTATGTTACTAAAAATAGCACAAACTAAAATAAGAAAGACAACCAAATTCCTAACTAATTGGATCGTAATTTATTTCCTAACACTCCTCCTCAAGTTGGATCGTACAACATCCAACTGTTACACAAGCAAACTCCCCCTCAATGTAGATGTCTTAAGAAGCAAGTAGTAGATCAAGGGGACAAAAAAGACGGTTGTAGCAAAGAGCAGGCAGTAGGTCGGAGGAGTAGAATGCCGATGTTGTGGAATAGGAGATCTCGAGAGTGGACCTCTCCCACACGAAAGTTCGAAGTGTGCCTCTTCTCTGGAGACCTCGAGAGAGCTTTTCTTATGTGGGGACCTCAAGAGTAGGCCTCTCCTACATGGAAGCTCGAAGTGTGCCTCTTCTATGGAGACCTTGAATGAGCTTCTCTCATGTACGGACCTCTAAAGTGAGTCTTCTCTTCTTATCTTCCTTTCTTCTTCCTCCTTTTCCCTCTTTTTTTTGCTTTCATCACCTTATTTTCCCTTCTCTCTCTCTCTCTCTCTCTCTCTCTCTCTCTAAAGCAAAGATCAAAAAAAAAAATAGAGGACTTAAAGTGAGTCACCTTTTTGTCATGTTTTTGTAGAGCATGTTGGCTGCAATGATCAGGTCGATGAAGCTCATGAGCCAATTCATGACCATATAATTTTCCTTCTCCTACTTCTTCGCCTTGACCCCTTCTCGTGTCTTAGGAGACTTCTCAAGGAGGAGATGGAGCTTGTCTACTCCTCCCATAAAAATATTGAAGGCGCATGACAACAAGATATAGTTGGACGAACCCATCAGTTTGATGGTCATCCCTTGCTCAAGAACTTTGGCTTCCCCAGTGACTAGAGTTTCTTCTTCGACCATTGTAGTCCTTCAAAAAATGAGTTGCTTCTTTCACACTCTCGTAGAGCCCACGTAAGGCGCTAGGTTGTCTCGAGATGTGTGAGAAACCACACTGTCAGAGATTCTCTCCATGTGCATAGTGCATGAAAGAGATCCTCCTTCCAGACACATTGGCATGGTGAGAAAATCCCCGGAGCAAACTCCATGTGTTCTACATACAAGGAAGAGACCATGTGCATGGAGCAAGACTCCTTGAAGTCGACGCATAAGGCCTCCTCGAACTCCTGTCCACGCACAGAGGCTAGCAAGTCCACAAAACTTGCTTTGATACCATGTTATGAATTGAGAGCACCAGCGAGGCCCTCTTAGAGTTCACACGTGGAGCAAGGAAAGGAGAAACAGAGAAGATGTCATAGGAAAGAGGGGTCCAAGTAATTGGAGATTTTTATTATGTGAAAGAAAATGAGTGGGGATTTGCTCTCTATTTAAAAAGAGTCAATCCCAACAATAATCCCACTAATTAAGGGATTAAGATTCTAACAATCCCAATCCTTATTTACTATTTTCCTAAAAATAGAAAACTTTCTTATTGACTTTCTATCATCAATTAGAGGGAGAGATGAGAGCGCGTAGTGGTGGGGGCGGCGGAGGTGGGGGAGATTCTATCTCGCGTCGTCGTCTTGGAGATCTTTGCTTCAAATGCAAAGAAAGGTGGCATTAGGTGCGGGAATGTCGGGAACCAGTGAAATGTCTCCTCTGTCATGGTTTTGGTCATATGAGAAGATCCTATTCTAAGAAGAAAAGTGGAGGGGCTTTGGCATTACCACCTCCTCCAGGTGGTGCTCCCTCCTTGGGGGTGGATCTCCAGTGGTCACAGGAGGTGCAGATGTTGGATTCTCAGCTGGAGCACTCCCTGATTAGTATGTCTTTTGATTACTCGATCAATGTGGAGGTTAGAAATTTTATTATATCGTTGAGGTTATCGTCATCGAAGTGGAAGATTGCTTCTTTTTTTGAGAAGGTGATTCTTTTTGGCTTGAACGCTTGTGATATTGATCGTTTAATTTTTAAGGAGTTTGTGGTGGGTGAGACCGCTATTCGTTGGTCTTCGCCATGCATTTACGAAGGTGCTACAGAAGAGAGGATCCCCATCCGACCGATCATACGCTTTCGGATTTTTTGTGTTCCACTTAGATTTAGATCAGTAGAAGCGATTGTCACGATATGCTCGCCTTTTGCTCGAGTGCGGAGGTGTGTCGAAGTGGGGTTGCGAGAAGGAGATGCATCTTTTGTCATAGTTGAAGGAAAGCTTCTGGTAGGGAAATCTATTCCAGATAAGGAGCTGCTGAGGTTTGGTGGTTGTGCGTGTGTGGTGACTTTCATTGAAGAGAGATCAGGGAACTCGATGTTGTCCTACGCTCAAGTGGTGGCCTCCAACAGAGGTACGGAAGGAGACACATTGAAGCTGCAGCTACAAGGGCAAGGAGGAGCTCAGGCGATGCAGCAAGTGGCAGACCGTCCAGTGAAGCAAGTATGGAGGCCGGTGAATAGGGCAGGCCTTGGATTTCGAATCATCCAAGAGTTGTTAGCACAAAATCAGGGGCCAGCTGTGTGGGCGATCCGATTTCTCAAGAGGTCGATTTGCCATTTTTGGATTATGATCCAAAAATAGCAAATGATGTGGCAGAGAATATTCCCTACTTTGAACAGGTGACTTCCGGATCTGGACGTGGTGAGTTCAATCATCTTGGCAAAACAACTTCCTCTCTTCCTTTTTTGGGGTCCGATGGACCCTCTGCTACGGTGGGTGGTTTATGCAGGATCTAGAGCAAGTCTGTCCAATCCTCCCTGATGGTGTAGGCGTGTTTGATGTGAAGGAAAGGTATGGAGCTGCTGTAGCCATTCCAAAAGGCATAGCAGGTCTTAATGTCAGTCCAAAACAGGTGGCCTCTGAATCCGTGAACAGATCCGTATGTGGTGAGTTGAAAAATCTTGCTAATGATAGGCTTTCCTCTCATTTTTTGGGTTTGGATGGAACCTCTGCTATTGCAAAGGTTGGGTTTATGCAGGATCTGGAGTAGATCTTCTCTGTGGCTGTGGATGATGTGCAGTTGGAGGCAGCTGTTGGCACTGTGGCAGGTCCAACTTCAGCCGCTATGGAGGGGACAGAGAAAGTTAATCTCCCTCTGAGCTCTTTGCAGATGGACACCAGACCCGTTGTAGGATCTAGTTGTGGTGAGTGCAGTGCTAAAGTTTTTTTTCTACGTCCGAAGAGCTATTGCTTTTCCCCTTTTGGTGGTCGATCTGTGATTTTTGGTGATGATATGCAGGAGGAGGCCATACCGATTGCGTTTGGATCCATTTTCAACAAGAGAGTGCTTGATGAAGAATTAAAGTGTGTGGAAAGCTATGGACAGAAAAGACAGGTTGTGGCTATCCCAGAAACAGAGGGGAATCGTAAACGTATGAATCATTAACGTAACAGAATGAAGAACGTGGGCCAGAAATCATCTAATAGATCATCTGGGTCGGTGAGGACAATTTCTCAAATGCACAAGATGATATTAAGTGTGTGCTACCGTAGGAAAAGATCAACAAAGAAGAATCTGATTGTGAAAAGTCATAGGGGGTCAGCAGATACAAGTGAAACTGAGGCCCGGGTGGTAAACGTGATTGGGGCTAGGAGAGTGCATGATGGAGGGGCAAAGAAAAAAATTGATGGTTAAGGTTCTGTCATGGAATGTCCGAGGTCTTCGGAACAAAGGGCGAAGATCAATTCTACTAAAATATTTGGGTGAGTGGAAAATAGATATTACTTGCATCCAGGAAACACATTTAGACATTGTAACTCCTCAAATGAAGAGTTTCTGTGGAGATTTATTTACAGATTGTATGGAGGTTTGTGCCAAAGGGCGATCAGGAGGTATCATTATGATGTGGCACAAGGAATATTTTGATTTATGCGCTTCTCGATTAACCAGTAGGGTGGCAACGACAATTTTCACAAGGAAGGTGGATGGCAACTCGTTTTCAGTTTCTTCTATTTATGGCCTTTCCAATGACACATTAAGGAGTCAATTTTGGGAGGAACTACACCAAGCCTCTTGATGGGATGCCATGGCTCATTGGGGGGGGGGATTTCTACTTCAGTTTATATATTGAGGACAGATCTGATGATAGAAATGACAAATCTACTAGCCAATTTCAGCATGCCTTGCAAGAGCTGGAGCTGATGAACTTACCAATTTCTAGAGCCCGATATACGTGGAGAAATGGTAGTGGGGTTGTTTCATGTATAAATAGATTTCTTTGTAACATTTCTATGGCAAAATCATACCATGGAGCGGATGTGGTGGCTCGTGATAGACCGTTTTCAGATCATACACCTTTGGTATGGCATAGTAACGAAGATGCAAGTTTTGCTACATATTTCAAATTTCACAAATCCTGGCCGAAGGAACCGGGATCTAAGGAGCAAGTTCAGGAGAAATGGAGATCTACATTGGAGTCTAGCTCAGCAACACGTACTTTAGTGTAGAGAATTTATGAGTTTAAACGTGATTTGAGATCACAAAGAGAGAAGAGGCGAAAGGAGGCGTTGTTGAAAATCTCGTCTCTTAATAGGAAAGAGGAGAATGTACCCCTATTTCAAGAAGACCATGTCGAAAGTAAGAAGATGCAGATGGTGGTTAGTGAGGAAGATGATAAACAAGAGATGGATTAGAGGCAAAAGTCTAGGTAAATTTAGCTTAAAGAGGGAGACTCAAACACACGTTTTTTCCATTTGTCAGTTAGTGCCAGAAGGAGGTCCAACTTCATTAACACGCTGAAAGTGGGAGAGGAGGTTCTGTGTCAAAGAAACCAGATATGTGATGCGTTTTGTGCCTATTTCCATGATTTCACAAGAAGAAAACCGGTAGGGGATTAGAGGTTGGGAGACTTGGAGATGACCCAGGTAAATGATGAGATGAAGACTTCTCTTGTGGCTAGGATGGAGGAAAAAGAGGTTTTGGATGCATTGCAAGGTCTAAAGGCAGAAGGTCCACCTGGACCGAATGATTTGCAGATTGTGTTTTATAAGAAACTGAGAGATGTGGTTGGTCCAAATGTGATGGCAATGATCAGATAATTTTAAAAGCGTAACGAAGGGTTTGAGAGGTTGAATCGGTTCTATCTTTTCTTGTTACCAAAGAAATCGAGGGCAGAAAATATGGACGAGTTTAGACCCATTGCCTTGTCTAACTCGATATGTGTGTTGGTGGCAAAAATATTGGCAAATAGGTTGCGGAATATATTACCTAAAATCATATCACTGACGCAATTAGCTTTTATTAAGGGCCGATCTTTGCAAGATTCCTTTGTAATGGCTGAGGAGATGGTGGCAACATGGAAAAGAAGAGGTTGTCCAGCGTTTCTTTGGAAAGTTAACTTTTCCAAAGCTTACAATTCGATTTCATGGAATTATCTTTGGGATCTTCTATAGAGGAGGATTTCCATATCAATGGATAAAATTGATGAAGAGATATGTGACTTCGTCATCTTTCTATTAATGAACAGTCCAATGGAGGGTGGATTCAACCTCAAAGGGGCATTCGTCAAGGTTGCCCGCTGGCCCCGATGCTATTTGACATAGTAGTGGATACTTTGGCTTACTTATCTTTCAAGGCGTGTGGGGGTAACATGTTCTCGGGATTTACTACACACAGGGAGGGATCATTAATTATGCATATTTTACAATATGCAGATGACACCACGTTTTTCATTGAAGGTGGAGAGGGAGCGGCAAGTCATGCTTTGGCATTGGTAAAGATCTTTGCTGCAATATCTAGTTTGAATATTAATAAAAGGAAATCGATGTTCAAACCATTCGCCTTCCATGGTGTGGAGGAGGCTATTGCTACTAACTTGGAGTCCCCTATTGCAAGACTGCCTACTAGATACTTGGCACTACCGTTGAAAGGAAAAAAGCTAGCGTCATCGGATTAGAATCCAATGATTGAAAGAGTTTCAAACAGGTTGTCCACATGGAGCCGTAAACTGCCTTCCAGAGGGGGGAGATCAATCCTCGTCAAATCAGTTTTGACATCTATGTTGGTCTTCTTTTTATCTATTTTTAGACCTCTAAAGAAGATTGTTAAACAATTAGACATGATAAGAAAAAGATTTTTCTAGAAAGGTCCGGATTCGGTGGGTAGATTTGCACAGTTGGTGCCTTGGGCAGATGTTTGCAAGGCCAAGAGTGAAGGTGGTTTGGGGGTAAGGCATTTGAGTAATTTTAGCAAGGCTCTCTTACTAAATTAATGCAAAGGCCAAAGTCTATGAGAGGTTCTTCTGCATTTTGGCATGCCATTCGTCTTCTGATAAATGATTATGAATCTTTCTTTTCTCCGGAGTTAGGAGATGGGTCATTGTTCAAGTTATGGAATGACAATTGGTCTGAAAATGGTAAATTTTCAGACCAGGATTTTCCAGTAGGCAGCTAATAAATGTGCAGCAATTAGAGATGTGTGGGATTCCCAGATCAATGCGTGGGATATTCATCTGCACCAGGGGTTGTCTAATGGCTCTTTTGCTGAATTTCAGAACATGATGAGTGTGATTCAAGATATAAAGCCTACTGCAGGTGTACAAGATCGCTTTCAATGGAAGGAGGAAACGTTTTCTGTAAAGAAAGCTTATAGAAAATTGACTTTGGTAGATACAGATACCAACGAAGTGGATGGAGATTTTAAGATGATTTGGAAAGTAAAAATTCCTTTAAAAATTAAGTTATTTCTTTGGCTCTTTAGAAGGGAACATATTGTGACGAAAGTTTTCAGAAGAAAGTGGTTCAATGAAGTGAATGCTAGTTACTCCTGTCAACAGCAAGATGAAGATATCAACCATTTATTCTTTCAGTGTGATTTCTCCAAGGAAATTTGGAATCAAGTTGGTCTCTCCACTGTGGCAACTATGGACAGCACTACTTTTTGGAAGGCGTTCAGAGAAAACTATACTCTTAAGGTGATAGGTTAGGTCAAATGTTTCTTGTGGTGTGGTGTATATGGAATCAAAGGAATGGCAACATTTTTAGAGGGGAAATCAATTCCTTTTTTATGATTAATATATTATGCTGGATGATCACCAATCTTCCTCTGTTTTCTTCAAAATAAAAAAAAGAAAGAAAGAAAACTTCCTAACCAAGCAATAATTCAAAATGCTTCCTAAAAATAAAATGCCACATTTGGCTCAAAATCAGTTGGCTCCACACCAACTTGATGCGCCCCATGGTGGGGCCCGACTCCTACACCGAAATGCCACATGGCAGTGCCACGTGGCCTCCAAGTCTTCACGTTAATAGAAACTATGTTATTAAGTTAGAAAACTTTATTAATGCCATGATTTAAGATGATATGTTTTCGTTGTATTGCTTATTTTTTTTAAAATGTGATTTTTCTTCTATTAGCTATCATACTTTTATTTTAGAACTCCTATTTTAGATCAATTAATAGAATAATTTACTTATTTATAGTTATTATTATCTAAAAATACAAACCACATACATGGATACTTGCCCGCAATGTTGAGTACTCACTAAGTAGTAACCTATCTGACTAAACATCGTATATTAACTTTCTGAGTACATATAGGAATATGCGTAAAGTTCAACATCAGTGATGGAGATTGTTCATTTTCTTAAGGTATATAAACTCGGATTAAGATCATAATGCATATTATTTCTCTTGCAAGATAATATTGCTCATTGAATTGTAATGCTTTGCATGTAGGAAGATTATGGGTTTTAATGGAATTAATTCTTCTTAGGTATGTTTGAAAACCCTCTCAAAAATTTTACTTGATAAGATTTGATTTAGTATTTCTACATGTTCTTGCCTACTAAAATAAATCTAGTAAATTCCGTCTAAACACTCGAATTGCATTACCTTTTATGTGGTAAAGATCTTGGTACCTTGATGACTCCAATTTTTTTGTAATCAAGACAATAAATAAATAGACTATAGCTTATATTGAATAAATTCATTAATTATCCATTGGAAATTCTAATTGACAACAACAATTGCCATGGTTAATCTGCTCATGATTGTTATAGAAGGGTTGGTTTCGACTCGCTATGAAGAGGTAGACTCAAATATGGCATCAAATCGTACCATGGGATGATAGGAAGCCTCACAAATAAAATATTTGACTAAAGGTTTTCTATGAACAATGGCGGCAAGGTGGGACCTATCTAACTCAGGTTGTTTGCAGAATAATGTGGAAAACAAGAAGAAATATTAAAGTACAAACATCACTTGTTATCATATCACTTACTTAAAAATATACGTGTATGGAATCATATAGCTTTGAAACTCTATGAATACGCATCCTTTATTATATGGATCATGGCTTTTTGTTTAAAGTGAAGGTGACTAACTAATTAGATTTCATTCCCTAGTTAGCTCTGGTTGCCAAGAGAGTGCAGCTGATTATATTTGTTATCTTAATTTAATGTTACATACTTAGCCAATTATGTTGGTTGATACTATAATACTATTGGTTTGTTGGTCAGCTAGTCAAATAAGTTACAAGCTGCATTTTTCTACCGGTGGGCTAGTCAATGTAATTGGATCTTTTGAGTATTTCTTTTGTCTTGATTGAATGAAGTTAGAATTTCAAAATCCATTATCACTCCTTATACCCCGATTATCTCCTGTGATTAGTTGTTTGTCACACACTTGTTTTTGGGCACTTCCTGAAATTGCAATGCATCAAAAATCAGGACATGACAGGAACACTCACACATATGACCAGCATTTCTTTGACACATTCTCTTCTATAGCTCATCTTCAAATATGAATCCTTGTATCTATCGCAGTGCACCTTGATTGACCCCTTTATCAAGTTGATGGCAAAAAATGACATCCTTTATAGGGATTTGCAAAAAAAATCTACATGCACCATCAAGTCCTAGTTTTCAATCTTAGGAGTGTTCCAAGGTCTATGAGCTGCAGAAGGCAACCTACAGATTGCAGTTTGCAAGCTGCATTTGTCACGGATTAAGGAGTTGTCTAAGGACATTGAGCAAATTGGGTTTTACAAGTTTTCAACTGATCATTCATTGTTTATGCAAAAGACTACCATCAAAAAAAGTTGTGATGCTAGTATATACACATGATATTTATCTTGATTGGTGATAGTGCTTATAACATTAGTGACATGAAGAAGTTTCTTACCAAACATTTCATTACTAAAGAATTGGGACTCATATATTTCCTTGGAATTGATGTGGCTCGTAAAAGAAGTGATGTAGTCCTATTACAAGGGAAGTTTGTCATATACCTCCTTCAACAGTCGCCATGTCAGTGTCAAACTGTATTCTACCCTTATGCACCCCACCCAATTTATATCTACATGATAGCAGTTCAAAATTTGTAGGTGCCAAATAATATGGAAGCCTAATAGTCAAGATCCTTCGTGTCACTGGCATGCACCCTGACATTCTTCTTGCAAAAGCAAAGTTGGTCAGTTTATGGAGAAGCCTATCAAGGCTCATTACCCCACAATAATCCTCCGATATCTCAACCTACTCCTAGCAAGAGACTTCTCTTTAAGAAAAAGAAGTTTCTAGATGCTATTGCTTATATTGAAGCAAATTATGTAGGATGTCCTGAGGATATAAACTCCCCTTATGTACCTGTATAGCTGAAGGCTCATCACTTGGAGGAGTAAGGACCAAATTGTGGTCTCCAAGTCATGTGTGGAGTATGAACATCATGGCATTGCATAGATTATAGCAAAGTCAACGTTAGTGATGTCTCTTGAGTTATATAGGATAAATGGATCTTGGTGGCAGATCCTTTTACCCTGCATGACTATCTAAATTTCACTCTTCTTCCAACTTTTATCTGTAAGCAAAGAAAGAAAAACCAGTGGCTAGGACTCTCATTCGCATGGTTTTGACTCTTGCTCTTGAGGGCTATCCATGTAAATTAATGTCTACTATATCATTGATTGAACTTGGTATCAGAGTTTTTCCTATCTAGTCTTTTTGCTTTCATGGAAGCCTTATGCGCATATGGTACATGTTGAGGGTTTCTACATTGTGCACTGCATGTTTGAAGGCATTCATAGAGGCATTGAGGCTTTTCACGAGAGTGGGTTCACAACAGGTGATCAAAAAGACAAGAAGACAGCATGGCAACTGGTCAAGTCAGGTGGCAATCCATATCCAACATTGAGGTTCCATAAAGGCATGTTGCAGTTATCGCAGCTGCAGCAGTTCTACAAGGCAGGAGAGTCATATCACGGTTGTCATTGCAATTTAACAAGATGGTTCCTTCGGAGGAGGCACACTGGTCATGCTGTTGTCATGAATGATTAAGGCAGAGCAACTGTGCTGTCAACTGACTTGGTGGGTGATGTTGAGCGGTTTAAGGACTGCTCTCGCAATGCCAGTGGTGGCTTAGTGCTATTGGCAGTAGTGGGTGGATAGATCTTGTGAGCAATTGTCAGATTCTAGCATGCAGCAAGCCTCAGAGATCTTGCAAGCTCAATAATTTCACTACAAGCACTTAGAAGTGGAGAAGGTGGTGTTGTCGGCATGCACAGAATTGTTGCGCTTCTAAGTTTCTAACAATGAGAATTCCATCTAGAGTAAAAAGGAAACTCAACCATTTCTTACAGGGAAGAGGGAGAGGAAGGGGAAGGGGAAAGGAGGTATTAGAGAATGAAAAGCTACGGTACAATCCCAACAGGCACCATTTTGAGAAGAACACATAATATTGAGAACACCTCTATGTATAGAGTACACCAACAAAATTAGACACAAATCCAAAAGGAACAAAGAATAACAAACACTTCAACTCAATCCAATGAAAATGATTGTCGGTTGAAACCTCAAAAGGAATCTATAGAGACGATAGTTACTCAAACTCCCAAAAAGGATATCTCATCTCATTCTGAGGCCTTTCCCATGCAATATACTTCAATTCCCCTTAAAGGGCACATAAATCAAAATGTCATGAACTTAATTGAATACAACGTGGATATGTTGCATTATTGACTGTAAAAGATGTCTCATTAAAAAGAACTGACCTAAAAGCTTATGGTAAGCTCTGTATACGATGGATGTTCCATCAACAAGCATAACCCGTCCATTTGAATGATCAAGATTGGACTCTTTCCTTCTTAATTGAGCGGAATCATCTGGAAGTCCTCTTAAAATTGTACTTTTAGTTTCAAATATTGTCTCCGAGTTACTCCATGATGCTATTCCTTGGGAAACTTCATGTAAATCTGGTGTTGAACTATTAGCCAGAAATGAAGATCCCTGCTAGGAAGACATAACAAGTAAATTAGATAGGAAGTCATGCTTATACCCCTCCATTTGACAATTGCTACACTGAAAATTGTTGGTGAAAAGTGCCAAAACATATTTCTTGAACTGGAGAAATGCAAGAATTTTTTTTAGTTTTTGAAGAGAGAAATGCAAGAATTTATAAAGGAAACATATAAAAGACTTGTTGGCACACAGATTTCGGTGAAAAGTGCCAGAACTTATAGAGAACATACAAAGGACTTGTCAACACCAGTCTTTTATCACTTGAATCATTTCACCCAGCATTTTTTTATGCAAAATATTTTGCATCCTTACAATCATGGTTTAGAAGCCTCCTCAAAAAAAAAAAAAGAAAAAAGAAAAACCTTAGAGGTGTTAATTGCAGAAGTTAAACATGGAGAACGTGTTTTGCAGCCTTTGACAAACTTCCTTCAACTGCAAGAGAATCATTTGATGAAAATTCGATATCTGTGGCTAGCCGGTGGAGAGAGAAAAAGGTCATTTTGGCCCTAAAGAAATAGAGGTGGGAAATGGGGAGCAAGCAAAGCAAATATGTAATTTTAGGAGGCAAAGTTAAACAACTAAAACCATGGAGATCAAATGACTCAATTAAAACCACAGTGGCCCAAATGACTCCAAGCCACACCATAGGGTGTGAATGAGTCTGAGGTGTTTGTGTACGTAACACTGAAGTAACTAAAATATCACAGATGATTCTCCAAATGCACCTAAAGGTGATGTCCTTGGGTGTGCCTATGTTAAATTTGATTATGGCTTGCACTTTGTAACCAGCAATTTTACATGTAAAAACACTTATTAGTCAGTCTTGGAAGTATGGAGCAGTGGATGTGAATGTATACTGGGTGGTAGCACATTAGGATTCACCGAAGCTGTGACCTACAACTCCCAGCCTGTAAAGACATATATAGCACCATGCATAGTCTCTTGTCCTTTGCTTCTAAACTTCCTTTTTTTAGAAAGGAAAAGGAAGATTACCTGAGGTCAATAATCATCCACTGTTGCATTAATCATAAGAAAGGAATGGACTTACATGTTTTGTAGCTAGAAATCAGACAAAAAACTTAGCTCCCTCAGTACATTATCAACCCAACATCGCTTATTTCTGGAAATTTCCCCGTTCCTTTGCAACCAAAGACACCAGAGGCCAATAAAAGCTTTGGTCCATCCAGCGACATCAAGCAAGGTTCGTGTGCATTTTGTGAGCATGCTAAGGGCACACCATGGAAATGTCTGTTTTTCGATGGGCATGCCATCTGCCATGCCAAGGGCACACCGTGGAAATGCCAAGGGCATGTCGACAAAAATGCCAGAAGTGATTAAAATGGAATCAATTTCAAAAAATATATAACACTATGTGTGTGTTGGCTGTGTGTGTGTCCCTTGCCCGGACCTACTAGCAAGACCTTACCCATTAGCCCAGACCCCAGACCTTACCCAGCACAGACCACACACATGTTGTCGGCATCTAGCGGCATGACGATGATATGGGTGGCATGCCGTTGAAATGGTCAGCATGCCACCAACATCCCTGTGTATCGATACCTTCTTCGTGTCATCACAACTTGTTTCCAAAAATAGCCATGCCGACAACATACCGTCAGCATTTAAAGCGCTGACATCAAGAGCATAATGATCTCTAAAAGAAGTGAAGTCCTAATGACCGAAAACACGTGGCACGCAAATTCAATCGATCCCAAACATCTTTAGAGAAATCACATCCAAAGAACAGATGCTTGACGTCTTCCTCCCCTTGACTGCACAACAGGCAGGTTCTATCAACATCAGTGACCCACCCCGCCAACACCTTCCTAGTGACCAACCGCTCCTTTTGTAATTGTTGAGATTAGTGTGATCCGGAGTGTGGAGGCTCTTCCACGTGGGAAGAGATGGCGGTAGCAGGGTGCTACCAATGGTGGTTGCACGTGTGAACAGGGAGAGACAGATGGCAGCCGATGGTGAAGAATAGTAGGAGAGAGAGGGAGTTTATATGTTCGAACAAATATTACATTAACTAAAGAGATTACAAAAAAAGAAGGCTCTCTTTTATAGAGAGTACATATCCCAATTTTTGGAAACCAAAGATCTTATCCCATAAGGAAAGATCTTATCTCTAATTAAATCAAATCACAAACATTTTTCCTAAAACACATTTACTAAAAATAGAAAACTTGACTCCTAAGCAAAAGACTCCAAACTTAGGTTCTAGAACCCATGACCGACTGCCCCTATTGGGCTCCTCAGATGTTGCCACGTGGACTGTCCACATGGCCTGCTGACTGCCACGTGGCTCTTTATTCCAACGTTCCAACACTCCCCCTCACGTTAAATGCTGGGAGGCTGACAACTTGGTCTTCAACTTGTGAGGCTAGATGCCCCACCACTCTTCTTCATCATCAAAATTGCCTTGTGGCTTCTCACAATCCACAACAAGACCAGTTGCAACTTCAGAGATAGTTGCTTCTTCTTCAGCAACCTCATAGGTGGTGGCGATGGTTCCAGTCTTCTTTTCTTCCTTCAACGTGACAAAGATTTTTTCAAGATCTGATACAGTGAAGGAAGTGAGGTCCTTGTCGCGAGATGGGTAGACATATTTAGTCCAGCACATTTTAGAATCATGATTGTTACTCCCACAATGCTAACATGGAGGAAAAGTGCGACTAAATCCGCGTCCCTTTTCACGCCCAATTCCTTGCTTGGTGGCAACCAAGGTCGTGGTCTCAGATTTGCCTGCAACATGTGTCTCAGCTGGACTCGAGATCTCCAATTTCTTGAGGTGACTGTAGATCATCTCGAGATCGACGTCCTCCTCCATAGATAGAATTTGGTTATGAGCAAGTTGATATCGAGGGTGAAGTCCCCTGAGAAACTTGAAGGCTTGCCATCTTGCTCGTGACATGGATTGTTCGTCATAACATGTTGGCTCGTAGATGTTGAGTTCCTTGAATAGGCTCTCCATCTTTACATAGTAAGCATCAAGGGGCAGATCACCTTGATTTGTGTTCCAAATGCGCCAATTGATGTCTACAAGCTTGGCACATCCGATCTTCTTTGAAAATCACCTCTCGAGAGTATCCCAGATGTCCTTTGTCGTCTCCCTGTATAGCATGTTGGAAGCAATATTAGAATCAATAGAATTCATGAGCCAGTTCATTACCAAATAATTCTCCTTCTCCCACTTCTTCTTGGCCGCATCTTATGTCTCTGGCGCTTCTTCAAGGAGGATGTGTAGCTTGTCCTATCCACCGACAAAAATCTTGAATGCACATGCCCAAAGAACGTAGTTGGAAGAGCCAACCAATTTGATTGTGGTTCCATGCACAAACGTCTTGGTCTCACCAGAAACTTGTATTTCCAAATTCGCCATCATCCTCCAAGATAGTTTGAATCGAAAAAGACTTTGATTTTGGTTAAAGGCCGGGAAAGACTTCGGCCTAGTCAGAAAAAATTTTGGCTTTTAGAGAAGGCCAAGAAAGACTTCGACTTGAGTTGAGGTTGGTTCAGTGGCGCAATGCTACACTCCTTATTCCGATTCACACGCATGGAGAGAATAATGGCCCAAAGCGTTACTACTCTGATGCCATATTGAGATTGACGCGATCCAAAGCGTGGAGGCTCTTCCACGTGGAAGAGATGGCAGCAACAGGGTGCTTCCAATGGTGGTTGCACGTGTGAACAGGGAGAGAGAGATGGCAATCGATGGTGAAGAATAGTAGGAGAGAAAGGGAGTTTATATGTTGGAGCAACTATTGCATTAACTTAAAAGATTACAAAGAGGGAAGGCTCTCTTTTATAGAGAGTACATATCCCTATTCTTGAAAACCAAAGATCTTATCCCTGGAAGGAAAGACCTTATCTCTCTAACTAAATCAAATCACAACCACTTTTCCTAAAACACGTTTACTAAAAATAGAAAACTTGACTCCTAAACAAAAGACTCCAAACTTGGGTTCTAAAACCCATGACCAACTACCTTATTAGGCTCCCCAGATGCTGCCATGTGACTGTCCACGTGGCTTGCTGACTGCCATGTCGACAATCCACGAGGCTCTTTATTCCAACGTTCCAATAGTAATAACCAAAGAAAAATTTTGATCTTCAAAGGCAGCCCACATCTCCATATTCTCCCACGATCAGACCATGTCTTATCTAGGATTTCATCATTGGAAACCATTCGATCATAGGCCTTCTTCACTGAGAAAGAACCCTCTTTCCACATGAATCTGTCCACCATTCTGGGCACTGGTTTCACGTCTGAAATCAGTCCCAACAGCTGTTGAAACCCACTGGACATCTGCTTGGACAGCCCAACAGGAAGGTCAAAATTCCAAGTTTCAGTTTGTGCATCCAACAAATCTTCAACCATTGCCATCTTAGATTCTGCAAGGTGAAAAACCCTTAGAAATAAGTCTGAAAAAGGTCCCAAATTACACCATCTATTCGTCCAAAATCTGAAAGATTTGCCATCCCCCAAGACCGAACCAAAAGCCTCAGCATTCTTCAACATGATTGGTCTTAAAGAGTGCCAAAAAGCAGACGCACCACGCCAAACAGTCACTCTATCATTCATATTCATTTCCGACCCATAAGAATCATTAATCACCATTAAGACCATTGATGGTTCACCTAAGAGCACTTTCACCACCCATTTTAGAAGCAACGCCTCATTAAAAGCCTCCAACCTTCTCACCCCAAGGCCCCCTTCCTTCTTGGGCATGCCAATCTCATTCCAAGGGACCAGTTGGGCAAATCTACCCACATTCTCAAACCCCATCCAAAAAAATCTTTTTCTAATCAACTCAAGCTGTGAAAAAATCTTCTTTGGCGGCTAAAAAATAGAGAAATAGAACACAAGAATTGAAGAGAGGATGGATTTCAGCAGAATAAGTCACCTTCCTCTGGATATCAGTCTTCCACTCCAAGAAGATAATCTCTTTGCTACATGGTCCACAACGCAATTCCAATCCAAAGCCACCAATTTTTTTCCTTGCAACGGGAAGCCAAGATATATAATCGATAGGTTTCCTACTTGCAACTTCAAGAAACTTGCAATATTATGAACCTCATAGTCCCAAAGGGAAAAAGGGATAAGAATGGATTTATTTCTATTTATTTTGAGGCCAGACAAGGATGCAAATATTCTCACCAAAGAAGAAACATGCTCCACTTCTGCAGCTCTTCCCTCAATAAAAAAAGTTATATCATCCGCATATTGCAACAAAGGTGTAAGAAGAGCCCCATTGCCTTGGCAAGTAAAGTCTCTGAACACGTGACCCACACAAGCTCTAAAAACCAAAATAGTCAAAGTATCTACCACAATGTCAAAAGGCATTGGTGCCAAAGGGTAACCTTGTCGCACACCACGTTGAGGCTGCATCCACATTCCATTAGGTTGGCCATTCACCAAAGTGGAAAAGGAAGAAGTGGTTATACATCGTTTCATCAACTGCACCTAATGTTCAGGGAAACCCCTCCTCTGGAGAATATCCCACAAATACCCCACAAAATAGAATTATAAGCTTTGAAAAAATCAACTTTCCAAAGAAAAGCGGGAATATTTCTCCTCTTCCAAGCTACCACCATCTCATCTGCCAAACAAAGGAATCCTGTAACAATCTACCTCTAATAAAAGTAGACTGAACTGGCGAAATAATATGTGGCATAACCATCCGTAATCTATTTGCCAAGACCTTGGCTATCAACAGATAAATAGAGTTTTACAATGCTATAGGCCTGTAACCATCAACAACCTCAGCCCCCGGCCTCTTAGGTAAAATGAACAAGTATAAATGATTCAATATATCGAAACCAACGTTGCCATAAAAAAAATTCCCGAATCAAAGCCATCACATCCAGACCAATCACATCCCACATCTCTCTGAAGAAAAGTATTTGCAAACCATCAGGTCCCCGGGAGACCTTTGCCTTCAACCCCCTTAAAGCACACAAAACCTCCTCTTCATTCACCTGCTTCAGAAGAGCTACCTTCACTTCATCACCAACCTTCTCAAACTCCAACTACCCCAACTGCCAACTTCCAGCATACCGCCTCCTTATGAAATCATGATAATAGGACCGAAAGGTGTCACAAATCCAATTCCTCTGGCGCAGATCATCCCCTACCTTTAAGGTACTAATCAAATTCACCCTCCTTATGTTGCTAATGACCAAGTGAAAGAATTTTATGTTGGCATCACCCTCCTTAAGCCAGAGTTGTCGAGACTTCTGTCTCCAGTTCATCTCTTTGTTATGATCTTCCTCCGAGACAACCAACTGCATACTTCTATGTAGAAGACAATCATCATAAGTGAAAAGGGCCTCCTCTTCATGCCTATCTAATTCAGATATCTTCATCAAAGCAGCATTTCTCCTCGCCTCTCTATGTGTCCGCAAATCACATTTAAACTCTATCATAGCCTCTCAGACTGCCCTTATTATACAAGCCACAGTCCTTGCAACAGAAAAGGATGAGAGCGTGGACAACCATTTATCCTAAATCATCTCCCTAAACCCAAGTTCCTTCAGCCAGGACTTACAGAATTTGAAATAAGTTGAAAAGTTGGTTGCTTCATTACTGGACCACAACAAGGGCATATGGTCGGAGACAAGTCTATCACAGGCAACCACCTGAGCTCCATGAAAGGATTATGCCAAAGAAACATTATATAAGAATCTATCAATACAAGACGCCACTTCACTACCACTCCACATATATCTCGCCCCCGCAGTAGGCAGATCTATCAATTCAAGTTCCTGCACCGTGTGCTGAAAATCACCGGCAGCTATATCACTTCTGCCATCTAGTTTATCATCCAAATGCAACGTTGCGTTGAAGTCTTCCCCCCACCAACCAAGGTCTACCATCTACAAATTGCGAGGCCTGGTCAATCTCTTCCCAAAGGTGTACCGTGGCCAATTCATCACAAGGCGCATGCACACAAGAAGCAGAAAAAATGAAACCAACCACTTTCCTGCTAAAAGCAGCTGTTGCGATCCTCCCAGCCACAAGAGAGGAGTCCAAATCAAAGGAATCGATATGCCACAAAATAAGCACACCTCCCGATCTCCCTTCAGCCTTCACCTCAATAAAATATGAATATCTGTCACCACAGACACTATTCTTCACCTGAGCAAACAAGGCCTCAAGACGTGTTTCCTGCAGGAGCACAATATCCACACGCCACTCCACCAAATATTTCCTCAAAGTCGACCTCTGATCCGCATCCCTAAGCCCACGAACATTCCAAGAGAGTATCCTAGTCATGAGAGACGCGACTAGCCCCACCTCTGTGCACCTTCCTCACGCCAAACACCTTGGCCACCCGTTCATCCACCCCCGTGACCTCCTCTTGTCCAACCCCTAGTTTTGTCTTCAAAGTTAGCTTCTTTGTAGACCTCTTCCTTTTGTAGCATGCGCTAAGGACTAGTCTGTGATTTTGCGAGAGCAACTTCGGGCGAGATGTTGCTTTACCAGAGGAGGATTGGACCATAGTACCCCGCTCCTGCACTTCAGCATTCCGCTGACTCCCCATCACACCCACATCCGATGCAGCATCCTTCGGCGAGCCAGCCCGAGGAACGACTCGTCCCATCATCTCCCCAACACTCAGCCGTCCCAAGCCAAGGTGACACAGCTCCTCCTGAGCGCGGTCCATGAAGATGGACCCAAAAGCTGAAGGGGCATCACAATCCTGCGAACAGACGCACGCAGCAGCAGCAGCAGCAGCAGCACAAGCGGAATCCAAGACAGGGTGATCGCAAGAGATTTCGGAAAAGAGAGTGCTGAAGGTGAACTCACCAATGGGTCCGGCGTCCACCTGCAAAGAGAACATAGCATGCGCCCGTTCACCATCCTCTGCGCTTCGACCCAGAGTTTCACCTTCTGACCGCATCGCCAGAGCCATGGACCCCCGGACGTCAGCACCAAGGCCTTCGTCATTTCCATCGGCCTGCAGAGGAGTTTCCGCAACGACAGTGAGTTCTCCCTCTTCGAAAATCGATCTCGAATACATGCGAAAATGGGTCGGGAACGACTTCCCGCGTCCGGGTCCGTAAATGGATCCGAATCCTCTTGAGTGTGACATTCACATTCTTCTACATTGATAAATGTGTATTATTATATTAAGTTAAAATAAATAAAAATATATATATAAGATAAAATGTAAAATTTAGCATATATTTTATATTTTCTTTCATCTCTTTTACAAAAAATTTCCACTATACGACAGTAGGGGTCTCGATCAACCATCGAGGCTGATCGAGATCCCTCCACCCTCACCAGATGTTCTTTCCTTCTGGATCTCTCCAATTTCATCGTGCTCAATATGCATAGCTTCTTGCGGCCTATAGCGCCCAAACACGAGCGAGGCGATAAAGGGGACTCGACAACGTACAGCGGCAACGTGCCATGCAACTCCACGACGTGCGACGACAGGGGCTCGACTCGAGCAGCAGGTGTAGCTCCTCCGGTTGGCGCGTGTTGCAATCGATGAGCTCTTCCCTGTTAGTGAGAAGCTTCCTTGCAGCATGTGCAGTGACGCCAACGTGCGCTGTTGTGCAATGGTGTCATGTGGCTCCACGGCATGTAGCCACGGGGGTTCAGAACGAATGACAGTTCCAGCCAGGTCAAACTTCGTTAGTCGTGCTACGATTTCCAGTGTGCAGTGGTTCCAGGCATGCTCTACCTACATGCGATGGTTCCGGGTGTGTCTTGATATAGGTGCTAGTTGCATGGTACAGGGGTTTGCTTGTTTTCGTGTTCGTTGTTGTCAAATTGTTCCATTCTTTTTCTTTTTTTTTATGTGGCTATGTTTTGTTGGGGGCCACGTGTGACCTCGGGCTTCTTACGATCGAGTTACTGACGTGAGTCAATAGTCAAATTCGACCTTCAGTCGATGTATTTCAACTTTCTTGTTAGTGCAGTCTTCGAGTTTAACTCGTTAGTTCTTTATCGTATTTATGAACGTGGGGTCGCCCTCCTTTTGGAAGGTCGTCCAATTCCCGATCTCAGGGTGCATTTCTTGTTATTTTCCTTTCATGTCTCGTCATGGTGTAAAGACCCGTTCCACTTTTAGCCTTTTAAGACGTCTGGAGTGTCAGTTAGACGTCTGGCCAGACATCTGGAAATTAAAAATCTGTCCTACAAACAGGCAGCTCGCAGGACCTTCCTTCTCAATCTTTCCTTCTTCCTTTCCCCCCTGCCGAATCCTAATCCCTCAGCTATAACAGCCCTCCCTTCCTCTCCTCGCCACTCCACCACTACCACCACACCCCACTTCCATTGTCGAGAGCAAGGTTGAGCGAGAGAGTGTGAGCGAGGAGGAGGGTGTGTGAGAAGGAGGACGAGGCCGAGAGCTTCGTGGAAGCTCACGCCGCCACCACGGTGCGTGCGGGAGGAGGGCATTGGAGCGTCATCCTCAACCACCTGCAGCAGTTGAAGCTGCGGTGGAGCGAGCAGAGACGCGACGGAGCACGACGAGAAGCGTTGGGAGCGCAGTCTGATACTGGAATTTTTCTAATATCAGACATCCAAAGTGTCTTCCGAACGATCGGCTGGACGACTGGCGTCAACACCAGACGTCTGAAAGCATCTGTATTGCGGAGGTATGGTCTCTTCGCGGTTACGGCCATGCAGGATGCACCGCAGACGATCCTGTTTGGGCTAAAATAGGGTGCTGCTCTGTCGTGCGCAGGAGCAGCCTTGGGAAGGTGCCCAGAACGCCTTTCCACGCACCTTCGGACGTCTAAACCGCTCATCAGACGACTGGAGAATTGGTCAGACGTCTGGAACAGTTTTCAGACAGTCGCGGGGGAGTCCTGGATGTCTGAGATCACTGCAGGAGCTTGAGGTGAGTCTCTGTGACTTTTAAGATGTCTGGACTTGTTTCCAGACATCTGATTTTGGTCTACAGACACATTTTTGACCTGCTTAGGATCCGATTGGGATCCGTTTTACGCAAACGAAGTATCTGTGGTCTCTTTGTGAGTTTCTCTACGTATTAGAAACCTTTATACACTATTCTGAATCTTCCCTTGTGATGTGTTCCTTGGTATATGACTTCGACTTGCTACGTGTGTGGGGCTCGCAGAGGCGCCTGGGTCTACGGTTCAAGCTCCCATTACTCCTAGATTATCTGGTAGAGTGGTCCACCCCTGTTAATCTTATTAAATAAGAATGTATCTGTGAAATTAGCCAACTGAAAACCTAGGATGTGGCATGAACCCTAGGACAGAGAAGTGAATGAACCAAACTATTTTGCATGATTGTATTTGTATACCTGAATGAAGCTAAACTATTAGCCATTGCCCGTAAATAAGTATGAGTTGCTTGTTATAATATGATCTGCCTAAGATAATTGAACAGTTGCCTATAAAATCATGAGTTGCATGCATTAAATTGTGGTAATACGAGCTGCCTATATATAAACGAAAACTGAAATGTGAATGATGGAATCTGAATCGAAATAATGTGGTGAACATGAGCATGAATCTTACGGGGAGTTAAGAGTAGAGCTCCTGTGGTTAGATGGAAAAATATGGAATGTTGACGGGAAGTGTGCCAACCCTTTAGTACGTGGTACCAAGGAGAGCGACTGTCCCCTTTTAGTGTAGAGCAGAGCTAGCCACCCTTGGGTTGGGACCTGGGGTTAAGATTGGCCACTCTACACCACTTCTGTTGGCCCTCGTGTACACGGTACCGAGGCGAGCTACTAATGTAAGGAGGGAGCTAGCCACCCTACAGGGCCTGGGATTCAGTTAGCCACCCTACACCGACTTGCTAGGCCCTTTGGGCAAACTAGGGTAGTCAGACGAGAGTGCGCGGACTGTGGAGGGGCGAGACCCATGTTTGGTTCTGAGGGGCTTACCCCTGTTTCTGGGAGAGCTAGGTCCTATACTGTTTCGTGCTGTACTTTGAGCGTACCCGCTAGCGGAAACGACTGACCGCATGTCAGTGCGGGGTAGCTACCCATACGCTTATCGCACGTGCCTTAGTCATCGCTACGTCTAACAGCGACCTCAGGGTGGTTGACTAGGTGTAGGACTACCACGAGGGACTCTTCCGGTCATGAGAGCACCACGTGTACCTTCTGCTCTACGGAAAAGACTGCAACCAAGATCGTTCCCACAAGAAACAAGCGAGATCAAGAAAAATCTGAAAGATGACAAAAAGGGTTGAAAAAAGAATTACCTGTAAAATAAAATAACTTGAAAAGATAAATATACCTGCTACTTTTACTGTTTAGATATATGGTTACCACTCTACTCAGCGATCGCTGACTCCGTCGTTTTCATAACCCTGTTCAGGTCCAGGAGTTGAGCAGCTCGAGCTACCGGTTGTGGGGGTGCTGGGTCCAGTCGAGCCCAGCCGTAGTTTTCAGTACTTGTTGTTGTATTCTCTTTACTGCTATAGTGAGTTTCAGACTTTTTGCTACCATTCCAATTACTGTTGCTTTCATTCCGTTTTTTTTTCCTGTTGTGGTGGTATGCACTGAATTAGCAGATATTACTTTCCTTTACTGCTTGTACATTTTTACTGCTTAATTACATTGCATATGTGAATGTGGTTCATTTTCCTACTTTTCGGTTATTTCTTGTTGGATGACTGGATCTTGGGATTAGTCGAGGCGAGTCAATCTCAGGTTTTATAGGGATTCGTGAATCGGGTCGTAACACATGATGTTTTCTGAGTTTTGATGTCCCATTTTTTTTACGGGACATAACCTTTCCCTTACAAGGGCGTTAGGCTTTTCCTTTCTCTCCCTTCTCTTGTGGGGTGTGTCCTTTTATATTGGGTACCTTCCCTTGTTAATAAAAATTTTCCTTAAAAAAAAAAATAAAGAGTATGCATAAGATACATATAAAAATTGAAAAAAGGAAATAGGTAAAATAAAAAAATAAGAAAATGACATACTATGGATGAAAATTTTGGCACATGGTCAAAATAAAAAATTTGAATCTTTTAATCCACTGTCATTTTAAAGTTTGAAAAGGAATACAAATTTTCTTTCCATTTCATTTGGCTAAACGAAATTTACCTCCTAGATTCCATCTTTTTACAACCCCCGACAAGTTTTAATGAAACCAACGATATAGACCGATTTCTATACCTAAACTTTGTAGCATTGCACATAGTGGACATGGTGATGGTCAAGGGAAAAAAATGACAAAGGGGAAAGGTAATTTTTCCTTCAATCATAATCATTCACGAATAGATGTTCATAAAAGAGTAGGTTGGTTTCAAGGTTAAGAAACGTTTGCTAGTCTAAAGCATAAGAAGTTACTCCTTAGCCCTTCTGATGTCCTAATCAGAGAAGCGATCGTGTGTGCAGCAAAAAGATAAAGAGATGAAGCACAAGTGAGGTCGTGTTGGGTAAATAGGAAATGGCTGACCTTATCCAAGCAGGTGGAATGACTCCGAACACCGCGAATAGCCATCGAGATGTTTGTTCGGGCTCTGTAGATTCCCCTCCATGCCATCCGGATGAGGAGGCAATGCGACGAAGGGAAGAAGTGGCACCCCACAGCCAACATGGTATCGGTGGGAAGTGCAAGCGGGCACCTTTGGTAGGAAGAGTTGTAGAGTCCAACAGTTACCGCCAAAGTAAACCTAACATGATGATTCTAAGCATCATGTGGCATGTGTGCTCGTGTCACTCTTCCTTGGAGGGGGGAACAAAAAGTCAATGTGAGTCTTCCGTACACATCACTATTATAGGGCTGGTTGAGCATAGGGACGTAAGTTTAGGTGAATTCAACCCAAACTCAATATAATTCAACTTGAAAAGAATGTATATGGATCTATATCTAATTACTTGACTGGAGTATATGTGATGTAGACAAATCTATATCACATAAATTGTCTATTTATACATGTTCTTAGACATATAATTGCATCATGCATTATAAGTATTGTATAGCATGCATCATCATGCATTTAAATTAGATTGTATAAATTTTATGTTAATTCTCTCTTTTTATGGTCAGGGAACAGGTCAATATTTATCAGGGCCTCGGATTGAAGATTCAACTGTACGTATCTGATCAGGGCGACGATTGGAGTTCAACGACTCCGAGATTTCCCTAATCAGACCTTCGTAGCATCAAATGTAGTCAGAGGAAGATCAGAGGTCAAAGGGTCAGGTGATGTTAAATCAGCACCTCATATAATAAATCCAACTGCACGGGTGGGTTTAGATCTACGATCGCAGCCCAACGACGCAAAAATCGATCCAACCCAACATTCGTGGCACCATCTATTAATCAGAGAAAATGAACAACCAGGATGGCTCCACGTGGCGCCATCCCAGCCGCCCAACGTCGGCCCAAGTCTTCTGCTCCAACTCTTCACGCGATGGCCAACGGATCTCAGCCATTGGATCATCCATCCAACAACTGAGAGTGCTTAGAGGAAAACTCAAGAATGCCCCTCAAAGGAGGGAATGGCGCAATGGTTACATGCCCACTCGCTAAGGCAGAGGCGCACGATCAAGCCCCCAAGGACCTCAAGTCAGAGCAGCAAGCAGGGCATGGCTTAACTCGGCCTCAAGATCATAATTGGACGGTGGATGCGGGCGCAACATGGCGGCACGGATGAGCACAAATCATGCATGCACGCGATGACGCGTGACTGCACGCGCGCTTAAGCAGCGAAGAAGTGATGCTGAGGGCTTTTAAGCCACCCGATCTATTGATCGAATAGCTGAGATGCACTAAACATGGGGCACATGGTCAATAGCTAAAGAAGTGACACGCCCTTCACCAACGCTCTGCCTTTTGTGAGGTTTATATCCGTCACTAAAGACCCCAGCAATTAATGTGTTAAGATCTAAAATGACCTTTATGCCTCCATTCCTACAGCTATAAAAAGACACTCCACATTTTCATCATCCCTTCCTCTCTTCTCTCACCCCATCCAAAACTTTAAGAGCTTATCCCAAACCCGGGATGCTCCATTAGAGTTAAAAATATAATTTTTCCACATCTCACCCCGTTCATCGAGCATCCCGCGGTTGTCCTCTCACCACCATTCAGGAAGCAGATCCTGCTGCGACGTCGCCCTGTTCCGTCCTCTGTCTTCATTCTCTCTCGTCCAACGTCTTACCACCTTCGTCCGGGCGCTCCATCAACGCAGCTCGTCCTCCAAGAAGCTGTCGAGCAGGATAATTTCTCTCCCTCTTCGTTTATCACTTTCTAGATTAGATTTTCCGCTTTCTAGTGTAGCGAGTAGTTGTAACAAAACATAATTATGTGGTTATGAAATATTTGTCAATTCTCTCTCTATTTTTTATTTATTTATATTATTCTTTCTCTGTCTTCTATTGTTTATTCTTTAAGTAGAATAGTTAGGACAAATTTAATTCGACTAGCTACTTTACGTCATGACAACAAATATAAACACGATTTTTTATCAAACGTTTGCCTCCCCGGTTCGACCCGGGACTGACTAGAGTTTCGGTTAAATTATCTGTTTGACGGATTTTTACGTAACTATAACGATAGGGTTTTCAAAACTCAAACTTTTAGCGTATAAATCCCGTTCAACATTTTGGGACCATTGCCAGGGAGGCAACGCTATTTTATTTCCTATGTTTCTTGCCTTACTTATCTTTTACCTCACTTGTCCTAAAAGGTAATCCTAATCTAACTCAAATAGACGTTCACTTTCCACTAATTGGATGAATAAGTAAGGCGGGAACGTGGTCAAATCTAATAGCAGCCGTCTAAAAGTGAACAACAGAACATTCAGTTTCCGTTGATAGGAACTCTTTGATTAGGAACATGTTCACTTTTAGGACCCAAACGATAGGACATTTAGATCTAGTCCTGTTCTATTTATTAGGAACTCTTTGATTTGTCCAACGTTCACTTTCCTGTGTTTTCCTGTTAATTGGAACACGGTATTGCTCCATTTCCTAAGACCTCATTACCGTGCTTCAACTCTTCCTCTTGATATTCTTATATCTCTTATACTTATCAAGAGTAGAATTGATCTCTTTAACTTTACCCCACTTAAAAAAGTGGTTTACTTCAAGTGGTTCACACTCCGGAAAATGAGAGTAAAGCCTCCTAGAGAGGAATCATCAAGTGATGATGAAGAAGATCAAGTTGATCAAAATGCTCAATCTTCTTCTCATCAAGTTCCTGACTCATCCTCAACATTTGTTCCTATAACCTATTTATATCCCGAAGCTGAAATACCTTGGGTAAATTTGTCTCATGTATCTGGAACCGATCCCAATATGAGTAACACCTTCAATTATATTGGTAAAAAACTTTCAGATCTCAATTTTGCTTTTCGTGACATGAAGCGCAAGTTCCATGATCTTTCACTTTCTATTGAGTCCTCTCATTTTGCTTCTTCCACTCAACATCCTAAGCAACGAAAGCGTACTCAACCAAAAGCGCCCAAGGAATATAGTGAGAGACGGCAAAAGCATTTTCAAGACCCGTCTCATATTTCCTCTCCAATGGTGGAAGAAGAACCTATCCTTCATGATGATGAAGAGGAAGAAGAAAATAAAGATGATGAAGAAATCTCTTATGCCAAAAGTGAAGATGAAGATGAAGAACTTGAGAATGAAGAAGATGATGAAGAAGAAGATGATGATGATGAAGTGGTGGTGGTGGAAATAGCAGTGGACGTGTTCAAAAGTATATCAGAAAATAACCTCAAAATTAGTTTAGTTTACATTTTGTTGCATGAGACAATTTAAATATATTTCTTTGGTTGTTATGACTTTCAAATATGTTGATGTTTTAGTTCATACTCTTTATGATATATGACTTTTATGATGTTGCTTGAAAGTTGTTCATTTTGTTTCTATACATTCTTTACCCATGCTTGGTCATTGTCTATGCATATGGTTATATTTTTTTTTTTTATTGACAAAAAGGGGGAGAAAACGAGAATACATCATATTTAAAATAAGGAAGCTTAGTTTGAGCGGGAGGTTTCACACCTAATGGAGTTTTTTGTATTCCTTCTCTTATGATATTTCTATTATTTTAAATATGGGTATTTCTATTATTTTGTCAACACCAAAATGGGGGAGATTGTTGGAACTTAGTTCCATTTCTCTTTTATGTTTTGGTGTTAACAAAACTATTTAAAAACTAGTGCGTTTATGAAGTGTCATTTACAGGAAAACACAAGATTTAAGAAGTATGGAAGAAGTGTGGATGGCATGAAGAATGAAGATTGATGTTATACTAATTTTATATGTTGTAATTTAGATTTTTGTATGTCTCCTAACAAGAAAAAATAATTTAGGAGTAAAAATCAAAATAGAGATAATTAGGTATCACACTCACATTCTATCATTCATTTGAAAAACTAAATTCGTTTCTTTGATTTATTAATCGTATATTTACGTTCAAATAGTACTAAGATTGTTTAATAACATTTATTCAAGGTACTTGTTGCAAGTACCAGTACTGTTCACCAATACCGGTACATGGTAGGCACAGGTTTAGATCATACTCCCAAACTGCGAACAACAAGTACTGGTACTTATCATGAGTATCGATACCAGATCCTCATAGTTTGTAGACATGGATAGTGCTTGGACCTTACAAGTACCGGTACTAATAACTAGTACTAGTACATGTAGGTCACAGTTTGTAACTTGACTCAAATATGTGAGTCACGAGTACCAGTACTTATCATGAATACGGGTACCTAGTAACTTTGTTGGTACTCAACTGTAAGCATTAAGTACCGGTACCTATGATAAGTACTGGTACTTAGGCTTTGTTGGGCTGGCTGCTGGTTAACTGTGAGCAGTCAGTACCGATACCACAACTTTCATACCGGTACCAACTAACCGTTGTGCCTAATCTGAATGGCAATTTAGCAATTAATCATATCTCTAATTTTCTCATCTTGCCCCAAACGGCTAGTAATCGTAGGAGAGGTGTTTAGTGGCCTATATAAACACATTTTATGTGTCATTTGCACACGACACAAGCATAACAATTCTCCTTACTCAAATTTTTATATTTCTCAATTCTAGTCGTAAGGGTTATTGGCTTGTTGCATTTTTCTTCAAAGAGATTCTCTCTTTGCAACCAGATTTTTTGGCGAATTCGTTCTTCCTCGTAAAATCACTTTTTCGCTTTAGTGTTTTTTGCTAGATTAACATATCAACTATCTATTAAGTTGATTCTTGTTGGAGACTTAGGAACTTAGTTGTAAGCTATTTTATTTATTGCTTACACCTGTAATATTCTGTTTTTATCTGATCTTGTAATTGGGTTGAGGTAACCCGTTAATTACCTCAATTTATAGTAAATTTATTCCCTTCGGGTTAAGGGAATCAAATTAAAAATCCTAAGTTTGGAGACTTAGGTAGTGGAGTATCCAAGTTAAAGGAACCGCTATATATTTGGTGTATTATTTTTGTGGTTTGCTTTATTGCCATCATTTTGTTTACCACATTGTTTATCCCCCCTTCTAGTGTGCTTGTGCCTTTCAGATCCTACACTACCCCTAAGAGAACCTCTGCCCAAGGCATTCCACCTGAAGGCCTCTAGGTACACCTTAATAGAGGGGCAATTGTACAAGCGGGGGTATTTCACCCCCCCTATTGAGCTTCCTTACAAAAGAAGAGGCATTGCAGGCCCTTCAAGAAGCCCATGGAGGTATATTTGGGAATCATGAAAGGTACAAGGCACTCTTGGCCCGTCTATTCCAAGTGGGGTACTTTTGGCCCCACATGAAGCAGCAAAGCAAAGACTTCGTGGGAAAGTGTGACAAATGCCAACGGTTTGCTACCGTGCACCACTTGCCGCATGGAAAGTTAATGCATGTTATGTCACCCATCCCCTTTGCAAAATGGGGCGTGGACTTCATTGGCCCTTTCCCATCAACCCTCACTCGAGAGCAGTTTATACTTGTGGTGGTCGATTATTTCTCCAAATGGGTCGAAGTTGAGGCTTTGGCCAGCCCAACAGCTGATAGAGTACTCTCGTTTGTCCAGAAGAACATCATAGCTTGGTATGAGGTAGTTCAATACATTGTCACCAACAATGGAATCCACTTTGCCTGCAAAAAATTTGAGGAATTTTATACGAGCTGGAATATCCGCCAATGCTTCACGTCCGTAGGCTACCTCAAAGAAAATGGATAGGCGGAGGTAACCAACCGCACCATTATTTCAGCGCTGAAACGCTGGCTGGATTCAGCTAAAGGAAGATAGGCGAGCAAGCTACCAGACGTACTGTGGGGCTACAAGACTTTCCAGACGACTTCCACAGGCCATATGCCATTCAGCCTTGTGTACGGCATGGAAGCCCAGCTACTAATAGAGATAGTCCTCCACACCTATCAAACACAACTCTACGATCTTGCCACCAATGATGGCCTTAGACCTCGTGGATGAACTAACATAGCCTCAAAAGCGTCACGGAAGCACAAGGAAGCGACAACAGCCATCTACAATAGGCAGGTCCGCAAGTAGGTGTTCTCTGAAGGAGACTTGGTATTGCGGAAGAGCGAAGTCTCCATTTGAGGCAAATCAGATGAAAAATCAGATGCCTTTTGGGAAGGGCCTTATAAAATTCGTAAAAACAATCCAAGCGACTTCTACAAAGTACAGACCTTAGGCGGCAAACAAATCCCTCATACTTGGCATGTGAGCAACTTATGTTTGTATCATGAATAAAGACAAACGAAGTCAATAAAGATAGAATTTTTTAATTTCAAAATTTGTGTTGGTTGTTACATTTCCTAGAGGCCATTTCCATCACATGGCCCACAAAGAAACGACACAAAAAAGTCGAAAAAGAGGAACACAAAACAACACTATCTTTGAAGACTTGACGATTTCATTCCCAATATTCAAAGATATCCGCTCTAGGTGTTGAAGGTGGCAATGAGACGATGCGAGGCAGGTTGACCAACCGAATAGGCGATTCCACAGCTCCAAATGGACCCAACTTATATGCCTCCTCTACAAGAGCCAGGCTTCCCAGCTGATCCATAAGAGGCTCTATGGGATTCTTATCTGCAATCCGATCATTAGCTTTTTGACGGTCAAACTCGAATGAGAACTGATCCATGGACCAGTTGCATAGCTCCTCCACTAAAGTGTGCTTGCCCTCAAGAAGGGACTGCATCGCCGCCAGGGTGTGCTTCCTGGTCTCCATCGAGATCACCTCCCAGTTCTCCTCTAGACGAATCAAAGGTGAAGAATGCCATCATCATCTCAGGATCAAGGTCCGGTTGTGGAGCACTCTCCAGCTCGAGCACCTTCTTATCCTTATCCTCCATGAGCTGCTAGGCCTTGGCAAGGTCAGCTCTCAGGTTCTCCACAGTCGCCTCCACCTCTCTTGACTTGTAGTCAGACCAACAAGCTTGTCAATGGTCATGCCTAGGCAAAGATGCTCTTCATCCAAAGTACTTGTGAGCAAGCCAAGGCTACAACCATATATTCCGCCTCGGTAGTTGATAGGGCTACACAATTTTGTTTCTTGGAAAACCAAGAGATTAGTGAATCACCTAAGAAGTGACAAGTGTCACCAGTACTCTTACGATCCATTCTAGAGCCTGCATAATCCGCATCACTATAGGATGTGAGATCCAAGCTTGCGGATTTGGGGTAAAATAACCCCACATCACATGTATCAACTAGATATCTAAAGATTTTTTTAACAACATTTAAATGCGATTCTTTAGGACATGGCTGAAATCTAGCACAAAGACATGTGGAAAATAAAATATCCGACCTAGCTGTCGTTAAATATAAAAGAGAGCCAATCATACCTAGGTATTTCTTTTGGTTGATACTCTTACCATTTTCATCTCCATCCAATTGAGTAGTGGTACTCATTAGTGTATTTTTTCCTTTTGGCCCTTTCATTCTGTATTTTTTTAGTATCTCTCTTATGTATTTGTGTTGGCTCAAGAAAATTCCTTCATCCAACTGAGCAATTTGGAGGCCCAAGAAATATTTGAGTTCTATCATGCTCATCTCAAAGTTCTCCAGCATTGACTTGACAAAAATCTCACACAAAGCTTGTCTAATAGAAAAAAAAATTATGTCATCCACATAGATTTGCACAAGAAGTTGTAATTCCCTACTAGGAGGGGGTGATGTAATAATTGCGGAAATAAATATAAACAATCTCACAAAATAGACAATCACACAAGTACACAAGTATTTTTAGGTGAAAATCCAAATCGGGTGAAAACCACCACCTAACCCTCTCGAGTTAGGATTTTCCGATCAACCAAGTTGATCAAAATCCACTAAACGAATCACTTTAAATGAGGGTGATTCAACCTCAAATACAACCATGCTACAAGTGCGAGGATAGCGTTCCTTAACCCCTTCTCTTCATGAGAAGGATTTTGTCCCTCGAAGGAGATGGGAATTCGCAAAGTGAGTACCCAACCAAATAACAAAGATAAAAGAACAATAATCCTATAGAGCCAACAAAGTAATTTTAAACCTAGCTTCTATAGGAATTAGGAAACTCCCCTTTGAAAGGAGTGTGTCGGCGACGCAGATGCGTGAACAACACGACGGCGCTACGTCGCTCTCGTGAACTATGGCGGGAGAGCGGGTGCGCAAAGCTTGATGCTCTCAAGATAAAGAATTAGATCTTGGAGAGCAAGAGAGTCATTTTGGACACAAAACAGTGTGAAAGTGTGTAGCTAGGTGTGTCTTGGTGTGTATTTGTGTGTAAAGGCTCCCCTCTATTTATAGAGGCCTTAGGAAGGCTTTGGAAGGCTTAGAAAAGCTTCCATAGCCGTTGGGTACAAAACCCAAGTGAATCTACCCGAAATCAGGAACAATCATTGCACTGACAGGGTTATCAGACGTCTAATTCTGGCATTAGACGTCTGGAAGACCACTTTAAGATGTTTGATTTCAAGGTCAGACGTCTGATTTCGGGTGGGTTCCTTCCTGACTTGAATCAGATCTAAATAGGGTTCTTGTGCAAGTCCATCAGACGACATACAGGACGTCTGGCACTATGTCTGGACGTCTAGAAACCTAGTTTTTCGTGGGAATGGATTTGCAATGGCTAGAAAATCTCTGAGAAGGGATTTTCGGGTCAGTCGAGGCAAAACGGTCAATTATCAGACGTCTGGAAGGGCTTAAGGACGTCTAATAAGGCTCTAACGGTCATATCATCGAGTGTTTGCTAAAAGAGCCAACGGTCCACTAATTGGATGTATGGCAAAGTCATCAGACGTCTCCTAAGACGTTTGGTCTAAGGTCTGAACGTCTGATTTCATCAGACAGAACTAACTTGTCCAGCCTAAATGTTATCAGACGTCCGAATCAACAGTCAGACGTCTTAAAATACTTTATCAGACGTCTAATTTTGGAATTAGACGTCTGGAAACTCTGTTTGAACCCTACATTGGTTTTCTAAGTTCTCTACAGAAAACCTAAGTATCCTAAGGTTGTGCTGATGTTCCTAGGACTACTGTTAGGGTACTTTGATGCTCTTTAACATAATTTTCTAAGGAAATAAAGAGCAAGAAAATAAAGACAAAAGTACATGAAAGGAATAAAATGGAATTCTATCCTATTCTTCTTCTCCTTCCATCTTTAATCTATCGCTCCTCGCGAATCCCCTCTGTTCTCCATTAAGCTCCAATCCGTCCTGGATGCGAGCTCGAATTCTGTCTAATCACGTCTACATTTGCAATTGACCTGAAATCTAAGACTCCAAGTGCAAATGTTAAATAACACGCGTTTTGTTATCATCAAAACAAATGATCGTGGTGCTTTAGCAACAACAGAAGTATGTCTGAATCTTTTCTTTTAATGAAGAGAGTGGGATCAACTAGACCAATATCAAACTTAGAATCCAATAAAAAGGTTCTTAATTTCTCATACTAAGCTCTAGGATCTTGCTTAAGACCACAAAGAGCCTTCTTGAGTTTATAGACACAGTCTGGATGCTCTAGACACTCAAATCCGGGTGGTTGCCTCACAAACACCTCTTCTTTAAGAACCCCATTTAGAAAGGCACTCTTCACATCCATTTGGAAGAGCCTAAAATCTAGACAAGAGGTAAAAGCGAAAAGCATTCTAATTGATTTGAGGCTAGCAACTGGAGCATAGGTCTCATCAAAGTCTATACCCTCCTCCCGGTTATAACCTTGAGCAATGAGTCTAGCTTTATTTCTAACTATCTTTCCGAACTCAACCAATTTATTCCAAAAGATCCATTTTATACCAATAATGGTGTGGTCTTTAGGCTCAGGAACCAAATCCCAAACCTCATTCCTCTCAAATTGATTGAGTTCTTGCATAGCTAGAATCCAAAACTCATCACCACAAGCCTCTTCAAATAGACCTGGGTTATAACTGAGAAACAAAGGCATCAAAAATAAAAAAACCCCTAAAATTCGATCTTGTTTGAACACCCATTGATACATCACCTAAAATAAGATCTTTGAGATGATTTCTTTGAAAAGTCCAATTTGGCAAGTCATGAACATTTCGGGTGTCTGGAATATTTGAAGCATCAATAGAAGAGGGTGCCTCATCGTCATCATCAACTATGGAAGAAGTTGCTGTGAATGATTCGTCAAAAGGCACATGTAATGCCTCATCTATGGTTGATGTCTTCTTATTGAAAACCCGATATGCCTTGCTACGCAAGGAATACCCAACAAAAACTCTATCATCAAACTTTGGATCAAACTTATCCAAGTTGTCCTTAATGTTAAAGATGAAGCAGAGGCAACCAAAAACTCAAAAATACGAAATCCTAGGAACACGATCATAAAACAACTCAAATGGGATATTTCCTAAGAATGGGTCTAAGGAGCACACGGCTTAATACATAGCAAGTCGTGTTAACCGCTTCTGCCCAGAAATATTTGGGGAAACCCAATTCTATCAACATTGTTCGAGCGCATTCTTGGAGTGTACGGTTTTTACGTTCAACAACACTATTTTGCTAAGCCGCTCTTAGAAATGCGAATTCATGGTGGATCCTGAAAAGCTCGCAAAACTCAATAAAACTCTCATTCTCAAATTCTCCACCATCATCGCTCCTAATCCGAGAGATACAAACACTCCAGCCAATTTGTAATCTCTTGGGTAACCTAGAGAATTTTAGAAAAGCCTAAGAAAAAACACCTACGTAAAGCGCGAGAAATCATCGACAATAACAAAACAAAAATGACAACCATTCAGACTTCCGAGTCTAGTTGGTCCAAACAAGTCTAAATGAAGCAATTCATGTGATCTAGTAGTTGACACAACTCCCTTACTCTTAAAAGAGGCCTTAGTTAGTTTTCCTTTTTCCCAAGCATCGCAAATATGATTCTTTTTATAACTAACTTTAGGTAAACCAATAGCAAGTTCTTTTCTAACAATTTTATCAATGAGTTTCATATTAATATGGTCTAATCTTCTATGCCATAAATTATTTTCTTCATTAGAAGCAAGCAAGCAATCAACTATGTCTTCCTTATCAAATTCAAGAACATAGATATCTTTCTCTTTTTCCTATCAGAAGGACTTCTAAGGTTTCTTTATCAATAATTTCAAAACCAACCTTATCAAATACAACCTTGCATCCTCTATTACATATTTGGCTGACACTAAAAAGGTTATGTTTTAAGCCATCAGCTAAAGCGACATTTCTGACTTGCTTAAATGAATTACCTACTATACCTTTACCAATGATACGGCATCTTTGGATGTTCACCATAGCCACGTGTCCTTCGTCGGCTTTCTTGAGCTTTAGGAATTGCGTGGAGTCTGCCGTCATATGCCTTGAACATCCATTATCCATAATCCACTTGTTCGTCTTCCTTGAGGCCTATAAAACAAGAGTTGAGAATATTTTTAAGTACCCATGAATTCTTGGGCCCTTGAGTGTTAGAATATCTTTCCCATAAATAGTTTCTTTTAGGAGTCCATTTCTTATTGGCCTTTCGGTTGAAAACATATGCATGATAAGGTTGTCTCTGAGTCTTATGACTGAAAGTATATGCAGTGTAAGATTGCTTTTGAGCCTTATGACTAAAAGCATATGCATTATAAAATTATTTTTGAGTCTTATGGCTATATAAGTATACATGATGGATTGGTTTTGAGCCTTAAGTGGCACAAAGGGACTTTTGTCTTTGGGTTTTACAACATTTATTGGCTTCTTGGTTGTAGATGAAGGTTCAACATAACCAATACCATGCCTAGAGATTGATGGTAATTGATTTGCAAGCATTTTTTGTAGGTTCTTACTACCATTGGTAAACTTGGCCAAGTTATTTATCAATCTATTTGTGTTTATTTTTAGCTCATCCATATCTTTCGCTAAGCGAACAATCTTATTTTTTAATTCAATAGTCTCTTATATTAATGTATCTTTTTCAATAAGTAAGCTAGTGTTGGAAGCAATAAGATTTTCATTTGATCTAGTTAAGTTCAAACATTCAGTTTTCAGATTTACATTTTCCTTTTCTAGATCCAATTTCTCAATTACAAGAAGCTTATATTTATTTTGCAAGCCATTTTCTTCTACTTTAAGCTTTTTCAAGGATCTATTTTCATGTTTTATTTTCTTACATTCATGAAAGAGCTCATCATATGCATCAAGAAACTCATCAAAAGAAATAGGGTCATGTACCTCGATCTCATTTGCCATGAGGCACACGTGTGCAACTTCTTCCTTGCTTGAGTTTGAGTCGGAGTTGAAGTTTGTGTTATCACTTATACTTTGATCTGAGTCATCCCAAGTTGCTGCGAATGCCTTCTTCTTCTTCTTGAAGAACTTTCCTCTTGATCTGTCATCCGTCCTTTCCTTCTTCTCTTTCTTTCCCTTTCTTTCTTTCTTATCTTCATTGAGTAGAGGACAATCCTTCCTTATATGGCCTTTCTTCTTGCATCCATAGCAAGTGGGAGTCTCACCATCTCTCCTCTTTTTGAATTGCTTCCTCATTCTCACATACCTCTTGAATCTTCTAGAGAACATGGCCATCTCTTCATCCTCTTCATTTTTATCCTTGTTGTTGACATCGGAATCACTCTCAATTTTAGCCTTGAATGCCAAGCTCTTCTTTTTGGAGTAAGAAGCTTCATTTTCCTCCTTCTTGGATAGCTCAAGCCTCACTTCATGAGCCATGAAACTTCCAAGTATCTCATCTATGCTAATGTTCTTCAAATCCTTTACTTCCTCAATTGCAGCGACTTTTGGCTCCCATTCCTTGGTTAGAGCCTTCAAGAATTTTGACACCATCTCATTTGAGGGATAACTCTTCCCAAGTCCCTTGAGAGGGTTGATGATGTTGGTGAATCTTGTGCTCAACTCTTTTATGCTTTCATTCGACTTGGGTTAAGAGACCAATTTTTGTCTCCTTCACCCTTGAGGTTCCTTCATGAGTGACTTCAAGGCATTTCCAAATTTCATGTGTCGTCTCTAGCTGCAAAATTCTATTAAACACATCAGTAGAGAGGGCACAATATAGTATACTCATAGCCTTACAATTGATTGATATCTTCTTATCTTCCGACTTATAGTCTCCGATGGTGGCGTCTACATTCGGCACCTTAAATTCCTTCTCTACGATTTTCCATAATGAGAGATCTCCGGTGGCTGATTTGAGGTAAATTGCTATTTTCCTCTTCCAATGAGTATAGCCATTTTCATCAAAATAGGGAGGTCAGTGGGTTGACAATCCCTCGGTTCCAATGTTGCTTGATTCTGCCATTATCGTCAGTGTGAGGAAGTTACTCCAAATTGCACCAACCTAAGCTCTGATACCAAATGAAAGCACTAAAGTAGGGGTTATTAGTGCTATAAAGACGGTAAATAAATAATTAATTCAAGCTAATGTAGATTCAAGCTATGTTCAAACAATCCACACATATAACAACCATTACAACAAGTATTTATAGTGAAAACCCAAATTCGGGTAAAAAATCACTATCTAGATCTCCTAATCTAGGATTTTGCCTCGAGTCGAACTCGGAAAACTAACCAGTATGTATGGGGTACCAAACCCTTTTACAAGCCCTCTTGATTTCCCAATCAGGAATAAACCCCTCTTACTCAAGAGGAGAGGAATCCACAACCCGGGCCCTCTGATTACAAGAGGTGAAGAAATAAAATTGAAATGAAACATAGCTTTGCTCCTATAGATAGCCCTAATTAGATATGCAATTAATTATATGAACTAACTTGTTATGAGGCTAAAAGAACTCCCTTAGTGAGTATATGAAGTTAACATAGCTGGGAGTTGAAGTGGTTGAGCTCCAAAAAAGGTGACCTTCAAGAATAAGAGCTCAAAACACCTTCAATGAGCACCAAGTGAAGTTTATGCTGAATCTAGGTTTTGAAGAGCTCTTAAGTGAATATTTGGATGTTCTTTAGCCTTTTAAGAGTGGGAACCTACTTGATATATATAGATGGAGGTTAGAATTGCTTTGTATGTGCAAAAGACCTCTATTCAACAGCTCAAAGTTTCCCCATTTGATTTGCCCATGGCTAATTGAATTTGACAAAAAGTACTTTAATTAACGTTAGTTAAAAGTTGCCTAACGTTAGTTTCACTATCTAATGTTAGATACTCAGTTAGGTATAAAGTTCACTATCTCTTGGAACTGCTTTGGACGACCTAAAGTGCACCGACTAACGTTAGGTATGATTTGTCTAATGTTTGGTAGACTACCTAACGTTAGATGCTCAATTCAACGTAAAGTTCGCTATCTCCTAGAATTCTTGAGTTGAGCTCAGATCAACTACATAACGTTAGGTAACTTATACCTAACGTTAGGTGGACTATAAAAAGTCCAACTGTCCAAACCAAAATTGTTGATCTCATGGGTCTCTAGGGTGATCTATTAACTCCTAAGAATATGTTTTACCATATTTTTGACCAAATTTGACTCATAGAAGTGGTGCCCTAATAATGTCGACACATGTTAATCTTATTGGGGCTTTCCTTACATTCTAAGAAGTATAAAATTACAACTCAAATCCTAAAATTACAAAAAGACCTAAACTTGATCTCCTCCATCTTCTTGGCTTCATGATTCGTCAAGAGAGCTTTACTTTTGAAATTAAACTTGCAACAACTATGCATAACATATGATTTTAACCTCAATCACTTGATATGCTTGTTATCATCAAAACCATCATTAAAGGCTAATGTGGTGCCTAATTGCTTATACACCAACATGATCATCTTGGGTCCTCCCCCCCCCAGAAGGGTCCACTAATACTCTCTCCTCTGTCATGCTCGGCCTGCAATACGACTGCTCAAATACGTTGCCACTCAGAAAATCACCGGTGATAGCCACCTCCTATGCCATCTTGGTGAAGGCACCAATAGAGCCAGATGGGGCGGACACCGGTACTCCCCATTTGAGCCACCTCTGTCGGGACATGGGGTGGGGAGTCAATTAGGATAAGCGCTTCAGGCGACCCAGGTGGGTCAGAAGGGATAGACAGGTCCACTGGGGCATCCTCCACCTCAGCCCTACTTGCACTCAGAGGAGCGGGCGCTGTCGACTTTCCCAAAAGCCTAGCAGCGGGCCCCCTCTTCAGGAGCTTTAGGAAGACTTCTCCCGTCTTCTTTTTGTGTCCCTCTTCCTTCCTCTTCAACTCCATCGAGAGGGAGGATTTACTCCCCTCACCCTGCTCCACAGTCCTCTCCTCCCCACGTTGGGAGCCATGGTGGGAGGAGCTACTGCCTCGACGCCTGGAGGTCTCCGACTGAGTGAATCATCTAAAGGCTACAATAAAAAAATTAGGTGGTTAAGTAACGAGCAGAGGTAGTACGCGTACTAAAGCTATTGCCTCCCCCCCACTTACATGACATGGGGTAGGAGTTTGCGACCTGTGACAGAGCCTCCCAAACGTCTTCCCGCCTGAGTTATGAGCGAGCAATCGACCCAAAATTTATTATTTTGTCTGCGTTCGACTACGCAGATGAGTCAAGCTCCTCGGATCTAGGAGGCAGATCCTTATCAGTCGAGCCTTGCTAAGTATAAGGGACTCTGAGGTCTTCAATATTAGAAATAAAGAAGAAATGATGATCTTGCTCCTTTAGACTATCAGGGAGATCAACTATCCAGTATTTAGTATGCCGGCTGTACAAGGTGTAGGTATTTGATGGAGGCTTTCCCCTCTTCACTTTAAGGGACATGAGCCCAAAAAGCAGGTGGAATAAACCCAAACGGGGAACAATCTGCAAATGAAAACAAACGGCAATAAAGGCATTCAAAACTAGCCAACAGTTGAGACTAAGTTGCGAGGGGGCAAAATGGTAAAAAGAGAGGAAGGAAGTCAGAAAAGGGTGCAAGGATACCTGTAGATCATGCTCTATGGCATATCTACAAATGAGGAACATCTACTTAGACCCGTTTGAGCATAGGCGGGTCTGAGATCCATAAGGTTGAAACAAAACACTATCAAATCCATACTTCTCCATGAACGCCTTAAAGGCAAACCAACTAAGAAAATCAGAAGCAAAACTGTATAGTTTCTTCGTCTTAGGCGAGATGCCAGACGAAGAAGCAGACTTACCCTTGCTGGCTTGCAAACAAATCTTCTTCTTCATAACAAATGTTCACCTCGCTTGGAAGATAATCGGGAAAACATTTTGGGGCATTATATATGGCGAAGTTTTAAGTGTTTTGACTACTCTCTCAGTAGCATTCGCTAGCTAGAGAGTGAGGGCGTATGATGAGGGGTAAAAAGTGCCTTTGGACTTAAAACTTCACACAAAGCCCTTAAAGGATTCGGTTACCTGAATATGGAGTAAATAGGCGGGTCCAACTCTGCCCAACCCACCTACTCTCAAACACATTTGGAGCCACCTTCAAACAGGCGGATCCGACTATGACTGACCCGGCGAAGGACCCAGATTGATCAAAGTCGAAGAGGTGGTAACGATGCCCACGTCAGCATTCAACAATGTCGTTACTTGTGCTATTAATAGGCAAATAAAAGACTGCCGAAGAATCCCCGAGGATTGGGATATTACATTGTAACAATATTTCATGTAATATAAATAGGGAAGAGAGACCTTCCAAGGCTCTCTTCACACAGTCGGAGAGAGAGATACTAGAGTTGGGAGATCAGCTCTCCCCCCAGATGTACACCACTTGCGGTAAAATTGAGTAAATAATTTCTTTGTCACTTGTGTGATTGTTGAGTCGAATTTCCTTCTATTAACGAGCCCGAACATCATATAACTCAAAATAATAATTTTTTTAATACCATAATATTAACCTTTTTTTATTATTAATTATCATTTTTCTCCCTTTTATCAAATATCTAATCCCACCTCTATGCAAACCACGTCACATTATATATTTTTGTATATCTTGACTTTGTGATTTGATTTTTAAATTGACATGAATGGAAACTTGAGTCAAATTATTAGGTGGTGAGAGTAAAGGTGCACATTGATATTAGTCTAAGCTTTTCTTACCGAAACACATTTGCTTTTCATTAGAGAGAACACTTAAGAAATGTTACGACTTGGTTCCCAGATTCTTACAGGATCCGAGATCGGCTTGCCTCGACTAATCCCAAAACCTAGTCGTTTAACAAGAAATAACAAAAAGTAGGAAAATAAACCACATTCACACATGCAATATAACTAAGCAGAAGGAAAACAAAACAATAAAGGAAAGTAGAGCAATAGTCTCAAAGTATAGTACATGCCATCACAACAATAACAGGAAACAGAAAGTAACAAGAACAGTAATTTAAAGTCCAGTACTCACAACTACAGTAGAAACAAAGAACTGGAAAGAAAACTACTATGGTTGGGCTCAGCAGGGCCCAGCTCCCTTTGCAGTCGGAAACTCAGGCTGCTCAACTTCTGGTCTTGAACAGGGTTACAAAAAGATGGAGTCAGTGAACGCTGAGTAGAGTGGTGTTTACATTATTTATGTGCAAGTAAAGTAAAAACAACAAGCAGATTCTCATTTCTATTTATCTCATTTATGTGTTTCTAGTTCATCCATTTCACAAAGTATCCAAGTATTTCTTGATCTTGCTTGTTCCTCGTGGGAACGATCTTGATTGCAGTCTTTTTTGTGGAGTAGAAGGTACATGTGGTGCTCTCTTGGCCGGGAGAGTCCCTCGCGGTAGTCCTACACCCAGTCAACCACCCCGAGATCACTATCGAGATGTAGCGGTGACTACGGCACATGTGATAAGTGCATGGGTAGCTACCCCGCATTGGCATGCGGTCAGTCGTTTCCGCTAGTGGGTACGTCCAAAGTACAGCACGGAACAGTATAGGGCCTTACCCTCTCAGAACAAGGGTCTCGCTCCCCCCAGTCCGCGTACCCTCGTCCTACTACTCTGATTTGCCTAGCGGGCTTAACAAAGTCGGTGTAGGGAGGCCAGCTTAACCTCGGGTCCCGTGGGGTGGCTAGCTCCCTCCCTACACTAGTAGCTCACCTCGGTACCACGTACGCGAGGGCCAACAAGAGTTGGTGTAGAGTGTCCAATCCTACCTCGGGTCTCAACCCAAGAGGTGGTTGACTCCCCCTCTACACTAAAAGGGACAGTTGCTCTCCTTGGTATCGTGTACACAAGGGCCAGCAAACTTCCTGTCTATATTCCAGATTTCCTTTCATTCATGGAGTTTTACTCATAATTCCCTGTAAGGTTCATGCTCATATTCATCTCATTTACCCATATTCAGATCTCATGTTTCATAGCCCGTTCCTCCTCCATATACAGGCAGCTCGTGTTTTCACAATTTAATTCTCAATCATTTACATACAACTTGTGGTTTCATCGTTCACTTTCTCATTCACATACAGGCAACTCGTATTCTAACATGCATCTCATAATTACACTAATACCATTTGCTAGCAATTTATTTTAAACATGCATTAAATAAACAGTATAGCTCAAAACAGGCTCATACATTTCTATCCTAGGGTTCATTCCACATCCTAGAGTTCGATTCGATTATTCCAAACAAGTACATTCTTATTTAATATTAACAACTGAATTAAACCACTTTACCGGGTATCACGGGAGGAATGGGGGCCTGTGCCGCAGATCTCGTCGTCTCCGCGGGCCCCGAACACGCCACCGGCTAGTAACCTGTACCAGTGACTAATTTACATCAGACGAGCTCAAAACAATAGATACAGAGAAACTCGAGTGGAACATAGCGGTACTTCGTTTGCGGAAAACCGATTCCATTTAGGTCCTAAATGGGCCAAAAACACGGTTACTGCTCAAAATTAGACGTCTGGGACTAGTCTTAGAGATCTTAAAAGACGTCAGATCTCACCTTGTGTTTCCTACGATATTCTCAGACGTCTGGATCCCTCGCGACTGTCTAGGGGTAGCTCCAGATGTCTCACCCTCCTTCCAATCGTCTGAAAGGACCGTTGGATGTCTAGTGATGTGATCGGATGTCCAAAATCACCTTGAAGTGCGCACCCCACTCCTTCCCGACGCTCTGCGCCTGCATGCAGAGCACAGACTCCATTTTTAACCCAACACCTCCTACGTTACGATCTGCATGGCGAAAAGTAGCGCAAGAAGGTACGTATCTCGGGATATTATGCTTCCAGATGTCCGACTTTAGCTCCGGACGTCCTGGTGCCTCGCCAGTCATCTGGACGATACACCAGACGTCTGATATTGGAAAACTTCCAGTACTAGAACCTCCTTCGCGACGCTTCTCTCGTCGCAACTCCGCCCGTAGCGCACCGCAGCAGCTTCAGCAGCTGCAGAGGGCCAGGAGTCCACCTCCCCGTGCCCCTCCTCACATGTGTGCCCGCCGCTGACCATGAGAGCTCCGCCGAGCTCCTGAAGGTCCTCCGACCTTTACGCTCTCTTCCTTGCTCTTTCCCTCGCTTACCCTCTAATCCTGCCTCGCTTGCCCTCCCTCTCGTCACTCTTGCTCTCCCTTGCCACTGTTGCACAGGGAGGAATGCTGGAGGTGGTGGTGGCTGGTGGTGAGGGGGTGACAGTGGTGAGAAGGGAGGGTTTAAATAGAGTAGGTTTAGGGTTTAAGGGGGTGAGGGTGTGAGGAAGAGAGAGGTTTCTGCGTGTCGCCCACGCACAGAGCGCAAAGGGACGTACGAAAATTTCACTTTCAGGTGTTCAGGCACATGTCTAGATGTCTGACTGAAACTCTAGATGTCTTATTCGACTAAAATGGTAACAGGTCATTTCAAGAAAAGACAATTAGTTAGAAAAGATATCATAATGCAACTTAATTTACCATGATAAAGATGTCGACAGTAAGTTAGTTCATATGGGGTTTGCTGCATGCATTTGGAAACTTAAGCTACACGCTAGAAAGAGATGAAGGTCTTTGTAGCACATTTCTGACTTCAACCGAAAGCAGATTTCTCTCTTCCCATATATCCTAGCTGACACATGTGGTTGGGATAGTTTGTTTTTTTGACGATCTAGAAAAACTATGAGTTGTCATTTCCATAAAGTCTTGAAATTAAGCTATAATTTCCTTAGAGATCGGGCATATTCCTTTACCAATTAGATAAATTAGAAGTAGCTAAAGAGATCCTAAAAAAGTACTTTCTTCTATCCTTAATTACTTTAAGGTAATTAAATTAATAATTTCATTTAAATATTAACAAGCAAAAAGAAGAATCAGTACTTATCCTATACTTCTTTTGAAATCATGATTGCTTAATTGGTTCCATCGTTGGGACAAATATTCCAGTAAAACTACCAGATGAAGATGCACCTAGATGTCATGGTAGAAAAGATTGGCCAACAACAAATGTCTTGGTTGCATGTTCTTTCGATTCTAAGTTCATTTATGTCCTACGAAAATGCATGGGAGGGAACTGCTTCGAATTTTAGAATTATTAAAAATTCATCAACAAGAAAAGATATGCTAATAATTCCTCCATGTAATTCCATCACTTATTTTTCAAAATGATGGTAAAAGTTAAAAGATATAAACATATAATTAAGTTTGTTAATTCTACAAGTAAATAATACCTTGCTGATGTGGGCCTCATCTTGCAAAGTGGATTGATCGCATCCTTTAGAGAGTAACGATATATATCACTTGAAAGAATGTTCCTCGCAAGTCCCAAAAAATCCTCATGAAATATTTAACCTTAGACGTGCACAACTTTATAACTTTATTGAGAGAGTATTTAGAGTTCTCAAGAAAAGATTTAAGATCATTAGGAGTAGTGGCATTGAGTCTCATTACTCAGTTACTACTCAAACAGATTTTATGCTACCTATTTGCATCTCACATAATTACCTCATGACCGTTGATTATTAAAATGGTAAACAAAGAACTTAAAATGCAAGTGACACCTTAATAACAACCTTATGTCCCTACTGATGTATCAAATACTGCTAGAATAGGAGAACATATCATAGCTTCAATAGCATGCAATTGCAATGTGGTCAAATTATAATGTTGATGTTGCCAATTGATAAATGTTTTGACTCTTATTTTGCACTCACTTATTATTGAAAGGATTTAAATTTATGTTTTATTTCATTACTTGTTACGCTCTTTATTTTGTTCTCATTTTTTTGTCCCTTATAATGAACTGATGATGGGTTGAAAATCTATTTCTTTGTCGCAACTTCAGGGAGGGAAAGATGAGAAATGATATAGTCATAAAAAATGGATGATGCATTCATTGATGCATTATTGCACCAACAAAACATTGGCAACTGAGTGAAAGGTACCTTTACCACCAAAGCTTATTCCAATGTTCTCAAATAGCTTAACGAAAAGCTCGAGCTTATTTTAACAAAGGGTCATTTGAAAAATAAAATGAAAGGCACTCAAAAGTAACTTCAGCAAGTGTTATGAGAGAGTTGATGTGAATAATTTTAATTGATTTTTTCCTCCATTAAAGATTTTATGTAATTAATATTTTTTTATTAATTTGTACAGTTTAATCCTGAGGCTGGACTACTCCAATTCTAAACTAAGTACGACAAGCTAGCATATTTGTTTGGAAAAGAGAGGGTGACTGGTAAACATTCGCAAAAGAAAATTTTCAACAATCTGAAAATTTTGTTGGTATAAATGATATTGATTCTATGGTATCCCAGAATGAAGCTTGTTTGTGAAACTGCAATAACAACTTTTATAAAAATCAACCATCCTCTTTTGTTGAAGCTCAAAATGATGCTTCTATAGAGACTTCTAATGCAGCAAGAGAAGAAGGAAATCCATAAACAATTCAGAAGTTGAAATAGTAAAAGATGGCCTTGACAAGTTCACTGATGCCATTGTGAAGGGTAATACCATTATTCGAAAGTCTGAAACCTAACGAGTAGAAGTTTCTGGCCTAAATATCATTGCAGACTAGAAGCTATCAGAGTGAACTTCACTTCGATTCCTTGTACATACGTTTACCTGGTTCATCGTCCAGAGATGGTAAAGGCATATCCAAATTGATTGATTCACTTTTGTAAGCAAGTGGTGATGGAGATAACATGTGATGTTTAGGAGTTTGACATTTATGATTTTGTTACTCCTTTGTGGGTAAATTTTGTGGGGTTGTTTAAACCTGTTTCAACCTTATGGGTTGTTGGCAAAAAATCTTCAAAAAGACTATAACTCATTCAATAGGACAACTAAAGGTTTAAACCCTTATTGCATATAATAAATACATCTACGATTAATTCTATGAAAATGAGTCAGTTTTTTTAACACCCTTTTGATTTGTTTTTTTGTTTTACTTAAAACTAGTAAAAGATAGGAATGAGGTGCAATGAAGTCTAATTTTTTTTGTAATTTTACACTTTCATATTTGTTATTTTCCATCATTTTTGCATCTAATTTATTTAAATTCAAGTATCTTATCAGATAAAAATGCCTCAAATGGGCATGGGTGGAATTAGCATCAAGCATCAGGACCTAAATGTAATAAAAATTTATAACTTTACTTGCACATAGGTCCTTATGTTAAGAATTGAACATAGTAGCAACACACACAGAGTGCATACAGCGTGCGCACGGAGCATGCATGGCACACGATGGTGCATAAAAGCATGAAAATCACAAATTGGGATTCGAATAGTGGGGTAGGAAAAAATTGTTACAATTAAAAATAAATCACAAATTGAAATAAAGATTTACAGAGGAAAACTCCAAACGATAAAAACTTCTACATAAGTCTCCAAACTAATTATTTTGAAAACCAATTCTCTCTTCCAAAGAGAATCATAATCCACCGACAAAATCAAGATAATTAATAGATTACTTCAATCCAAGGTGCAATAGTTCTTAAAAGAAAAAATAAGAACTGAGTGTCAGCTAAAGTGTTTAGCACAACATAAATAAAAATCAAGTGCAAAATATAGAATATTAGAACACAATTTCTTGAGCCTCCCCTTGAAATTTAATTAAAGATTAGCATTACTAGAAGTAGGAATGTCAATTGTATATGAAGAGAGTAGACACACATGGAATTTGGAGAATTGAGACCTTGACAACGTAGAAGCTCCTTTTAATTACTAATGATTTTTCTCTATTAAGTTCATAGTTTTGGACTTGGTCCAAACTTGAGTTCAAAATGAAAGTCACTTGTATCAGTACAGATTCACGGGTGTACCAGTGCAACATGTTAATACTTTTCAAACCATGGCTAACTTATACTAATACAAAATATTTTGTATCAGTATAAGTGTGTTACAACCTTAAAGTCAAGTATGGACTATGACCAACTTGTATAAGTATAAGAAATTTTATACTAGTGCAACAACTTGATATTATATTTTTAATGAATTTAAGTGTAGAAATTAGTGCTTTCTTAATCCTAATATTATTTTATCAAAAAGAAACTTATTTTGCCTCTTTTGAAAGTGAGTTTCAAGGTGTGGTTTTGAGAAATTTTCAAATACAAGTTTTAAAATGTATATTTACAAAATGTTAAAACCTAATTATCTTTAAGTTGATTTTATGATTCCCTTTTTTTATGGAGAGGCTTTACAAGAGTCTAGCAAAAATAAAACTTGAAATAGCTTGCATGAGCTTTAATTCTTGGATAACCTCTTGCATCCTCTTGCATGAGTCCATTTCTTGAGTAGTCCTTTGCGTTGAGTTCTCATAAATGGCTTGATATAAGAGAGTGGATCTTTCTACTCCATTTGCAACTCATGATCCTTTTGTATTTCATCTTTGCATATTTCAAGAGGGCTTAACTATCATCCTGCAACCACATCTTAACAAACCAAAATTAACACAATGGGGGTTTTGTTAACGTCAAAATCAAACATGTGAAACATTGTTCCAAAACAGAGGTCAAGGCAAATTAATAAGTGAACGTTGGGTGTGTAACATTTGCACTGTGGTTGCCACTAGGGTTTAGAGGCTAACTAACAAGTGTGCTAGTGGTTGATGCCTAAAGCTAAAGACCAACTACTAACTATTGTTTTGGAAGACTTTTTGAACAAGTTATCAACCTATGATTCTATCTTTTGTGCAAGTACCTAGGAAATGTTATTAAGGTGATATGTGGCGCTTCTCGTAATCTAGGTCCCAACGGTTAGGAGATAGTTTATGAAGGTTTTATTTAATTAGGGCTCTTTTACAAGGTTTCTAAAAGTTACAACAAAAGATATCACATATTACAACTCTTTTTTCAACAAGATTAATACAAATCTTGAGTTAAGCTTGAGATCTTTCAGCTTCATTTGTGAGCATTTGATCATTGCTGAACTTAATTTTGAGAATTCATCTTCTTTAAGAGAGATAAAAGGCATGCGAGCATCCTTATCCTACACATTAGCTTGAGGAACACAATAACATCTAACATAGAGATTTATTTATCATTTAATTCCTTTTTGTAAATTATCAAAATTAAGGGTGTCATATCCTTAGTAAGGTACCCAATACTGATGAATTGGTCTCCTTGTGGTAACATTTGCGAAATAATTAAGTAAAATGTAAGGGTGGAGTTATTTAGTGGCATTAAATTGACCAAATTGCTTCCTCTTATCAATATCATATTATATGCAGAAGATACCCTATTGCTTGGAGAGACTACAGAATATGAGGCTAAACTAATCATTAAACATATGCTAACTCAATACTATGATATATTAGGCCAAAGGATAAATAGTTTTAAATCATCTATTAAACTTAGTAATGAGATTAATACAACTAACTTAGAGAATCAAAAGTGTCCTACGAGTATACGATGAGTTGAAAAATGAGATATCTAAGGGGGGCAATATTTGGTAAGCTTTTCAAGGGAGAGGTTGCCTCAAGATTTTTTTGACAAAATGGAAAAGGCATTACTTGGGTGAAAGGAATCGTCCTTATCTCAAGATAGAAGAATAGTGCTAAATAAGAAGTCATTGGCAATTTGGCATACATTTCCATTTATAACTTGGCCTTGACTAGGGATGTAAATGAGTCAAGTTTAGCAATATTCATATCCATATTTATTTACAAATCCCTTACTCATATCTTACCTATTTACCCATAAGATTTGTAAATCTAAACCTATACCCACACTCACTTATCCATCAAGCCCCCATTTGCCCATCGAATACCTAATCATCTATGACGAATTGCAAGACTTATCTTCATACATGAACTATGTTTAACATAAAAGACAATTTATATTATAAAATGTTAAGAAGTTCGATGGTATTGATCACATAAAAATAGATAATCATAAATTCATATCGGAACCGTAAATTATTACTTTTCTATCACAATATATGTTTATAAATAAGAATATGTAAATAGATCAGGTAAATGGGCGAACTCCCAGACACATACCCAATCAGATTTCTAAATTTAAACCCTTGCTCATCTAAAAATTAAATGAATCAAACTTTACCCACTCCAATCGAGTCAGATTGAATTGAGTTCAAGTTAGGTGAACTCAAATTCACACCCTTATCCTTGACAAAAGCTACCAAGAAAGAGTACAAAAGAAAAGACAAGCTTACGGGAGATTTCTAATGCTGTGAACATGGTAAGAACAAAAACGTTTACAGTATTGCATTGAATCACATTACCTTTCCTAAAAGTACAGGAGGTATTGGAACCAAGAAGGCAAAATGCACCAACATATCATTGATAATGAAATATGGAGAATTAAAGAAGGAGAGAATTTCCTCCTCTATAAAGTGATTAAAGGCATGTACTTTCCACGTATAGATTTTTGGGAAAAGAAATGCTGTGAAAATTATTCAACATTCTAGAAAGATTTAGTTTTGGCCAGAGAACAATTGTTCAAAGGATTAGAATTTCTAAAATTTCTGTAGTTTCATCATCTCATCGTACAGATGACGGTTCCAAATTTCTCTTCGATTGAGCAATCATGCCCCCTACGTCAAGGAGGTCGAATCTTTCACAAACCAGACCGTGCCAAAAGATATTGGCAATTCCCTTATCTTTAACAATGAAGGTATGGATAATTCTTTTTTGATAAAAAAGGTACCGATAATCGTACTCCTCCCTGGTGGAGTGGGGAGATTCATCCAATTCAAATGGAATATGGAAAAGAAATCTTGAGACCTAAATCCTATAACTTTTGGGCCAAAGATTTGCAAGTGGTTGTAGCCAGTTTGATACATTCAATAACTGTAACCCCATCTGTTTCACTAAAAGAACGCTGATCTCACAAATTACAATATTTCGTGCGTTTTTCACCTTGAGAACACTCTGGATGCTGCATGCAAAAAAAAAAACACTTCCATTCTCCAATTTGGAAGCTGAAACTAAATTGTGGGATTTCAAGGTGACAATAGAACAAACCGAACAGATTATACTTCTACAAAAATAAAATAACCCATGGAGTAAAAAGCCACAAGAGACTCGTACTAGTCAGCAATTATGCTCTTCTTTGCAGCAACAGAGGAACTCATACACCCCTAGAACTAGCACCTTGACAACAGTATACATGTATCATTCTTCGATTTCTTTGCCCTCTATATCCTTTGATCAACGACGAGGGAATTCAATAAATTAAACTTGCAAAATATATAAAGGCAATGAATCAGTATTCCCAGTAACCAAGCCTAGAAGCAGCTAGGTTGTTAACCTTAGCTGTCAGTGCCAGCTGCTGATCCTGCAGCTTCTGCTGCCTTTTTCTCCCTCTGCTTTTCACGGCGCTTCTTGTTCCTCAAAGCATTTTTGCTTGGTTGCCTAGATGAAGTAAAAACTAATCACAACCAGACTTATGATATTTGAAAGGGGAAGATAGATCTAAGTTGAAAGAGTGCACTCACTCAGATGAAACTGCTCCACCAAAAAGCTGCATTTGCAAAACCATGTTAGCTAAGCAAAATTCAAAGGAAAAAAAAAGCAAAACTTGTATCTGAAATTCTCTTCAAAAGAAATATAGCCATAAGCATACCGCAAATTTCCCTTAAATTGACACAAGTAGAGTTTTTTTTTTTGGAACTTTACTTCGGTGCTTAACATCATAATAAACAGGCGTGCTTGGTTTATGGACAGCGCCAACATCAAATGGTTTGTTCCTAAGAGAGAGAACTTCCAAACATGAGATGTCAACACTAAATATTTTATTGCAGGAAATCATCATTCCAAAGCTGCACTTATGCAGCAAGGTCCTCGCCTGCTTCTTCAAGTACACTGTATAGTAAACAGAGTTGCTACATAAAACAGTTAGCAGAGGCCTTCTTTTTTAGAAGAGGTTTAAAGCTTAAATCTAGGTAAAATTTAAGATGCAAGGTTTGGAAGTAGTGGGATAAGTGGTGGGTTAGTAGAGAAAGATGTGATGAGTGAGTTGATACGTTATTGGTTTTTGTTTTTATTTGTTTAGAAAGGGTAGACGTGATGGGTGAGTGGATGTGCTGTAAGTAGTTTTTGGTTTTATATGTATTGGGAGTGAGGTAGTAGAGGTAGATGTAATGAGTTAATATGTTGTAAGTGATAGTGGGTGTCCATGTGATGGCCACCAATACCAGGTATTGTTCATTTACTATGACAGTTAACCATACAACATAAGTTAATACCTTGAGTTAAAACCCTACCAAACCAGGGCAAAAGGTTTTGAGTGTGAGAAAGGGGGCAACCACTTCAACAATAATTACGAGTGAAAGTGAACCATGTACTTAGTCACCCATCTGCTGCATTTTTAGACATTCCATCGAGTTCTTGTTGATAAACCTGTCATTTTCCTTTCCCTACTCCACTGTGTTAAGGATAAACCCAATCAACAGAATTAGATAAGCAGTGTTAATGAGATAAAGGAAGACAAGGTTGATGAGATTGAGGATGAAAAAGGGAGCAAATGCAGACAATCCATAAAACATCAAAAGATCAATCCATTCTCAGCTCATCTCTTTGCTTTCCTTTGCCATTCATAAGATATATAAGTCTGATGGGAACCCATACAAAACAACTATTTTCCTTTTAGAGGTTGAAATAAAATAAACTATATCCAATATGTTTCCATGGAATCTTCGATTTTTTTTGGGAAAATGGCCATGAAATCATCTTATCCATTCCATAAAAGTTTGTAAAAGTAGAACACTTCCGATTGGTTCTATGTTACAATTTTAAGCAATGAACTTTCCAAGAAAAAAGAAGCAATTTTAGGCAATGGAGCTAATTTTCGTTTTTCAACATGTCCAGATTTTGTCCAGACCATCACATCCAAACATAAATGAGGCCTACGACACTTCCTTTTTGTCCTTTTCCATATTCCAAATGACGACCTAGCTTCAAAAGAACACCTAAAATACAACCAATTAAGATAATTTAGGCGTTAATGTCCTAACAACTTTTCATTTCTAAGAGCTACTCTCCACCGCACTACCTACAAGGATTAAAATTTTGTTATCAATTTTCCACTAAAACAATGTATTCTCATGCATGTGATGCCTTTTTACATTCTGTCAACCTTCTTGTTACAAGATAATAAGTACACTCCAGAATGGACTTGGTTCAACTTGATTCAAAAGTGATTCGGGACGAGTGAGGTACATGAGGCTCAGAAGTAGTGGAGGGGTATCATTCAGCTTCAACTCCATAATTGGCTTCACACTTGTTTGAAATGTCCTTGTAATTAAATGAATGAAAACAATAGGTCTATGTGATTCCCCTTCCAAAAGGGTTGAATATGAGGCTATACACAAGTCTATAGGCATAAATAGAACTTATTTTCATAGTAAGCAAATCCTCGGTATAGTAAGTTACCATATTTTATGCAAGAAAATGGCTAAAGAAAAAATTCATGTATTTTTATTGTCAATGGAGTTATCAGAGGGTAAAACAAAAAATCCATCTTCTTGTTAGTATCATTATCTTCATTATCATGACTTTATTTTACAAGCCTTTATTCTGTTATTTCATTTTTCATCCCAGGATAAAACTCAAAACTCATTAATAAATCTTGTATTCAATAAATTTGGATGGATCCACTGATTATTTTCCTTTATCCTCTAAAAAGAAATGTAAGACTCCATCTCTCCATTCTCATAGTTGATATGGATCGACTCAATATTGGTTCTTTTGTGTGGAGGTAGGTGGCAAGGGGAGAAATGTTCCATGGCATGTGGTTTCTTATGGCTTACGCTGCTTCAAGTGCCTCCCCGTTGTTCACCTTGCCCACAATCATTGCTCCATGGTGGTTTGAAGAAGTTGTTAGAGTTAGGTCATCGCCTAAGCACTTGTCCAAGGAAGGGTCAGATCCATGGGATCCTCAGTGAATGGTTGCAAATGAGGTCTTTTTGGTTGGTCGCGTCGTTGGGGAGCTGACGCCCTTCTAAAGGGTTACCTCCTGACTTCAACCACTCCCAAGTGGTGATTTTCGTTTGCCATGGCGGAAGGCATCCAAGGAGGTTCCATGGCAAGCTACTAGGATCACCGATTGCAGCTTTGTGGTTTGGTCGAAGGAGGAGGAGCAATGATTGGAGTGAGTTCCATTGCACTTGTTGCCTTATGCTAAGGATCTCAGATTGCCACAACTACTACGTTGGTTTCCCACCATTGAAGCGATCACCAGCTCCGTTGGCCATATGCCTGATGCTTGCCCCTTGGTGGCAAGTTCTTGGCTGTGGTTGACGTTGCCTCCAAGATGATGGTCCTAGCATAAGTGTCGCTGCACACTAAAGGTGTTATGGGGGTGTGCAAACTTGAAGTGAAGAAGGTGGGGGGACTCAAGGCTTCCTATGGCTAGTTTCCTATTTTCTTTGGTGAGCTTCAATGGGTGCTCCAACGGAATTCCTGTTTCCAACGAGGGACTTCAAAGTCCCAATTCACCTGTGGGGGGTATGCTTCAAATCCTAGACCAAGCATGGATGCAATGATGAAGACTTGCATTATGTGGGAACCAAAAGATCTCCTGGCCCTACACTGGCAAGTTCAATGTAATCCCGCCATGTGAGTCCTACACCACAGCACAATTTTCCCATCTATTAACACTAGGAGTCTCGAAGGAAGAGCCTAACATACTTTTAATTTAACATTTCCCAAAGTAAGGCAAATCTAAGGATGGACACCAATGGACCCACAATTGTGGATCCAACTACCTGTGTAGGACAATGAGGTGAGATCAGGCTTAGGGTTGAGCCATCTCTTGACAAAGTTGGGCCAAGGGGCACAGGTTAGGGCTTCACCTTTGAGAAACTTTAGGTGGAGGGTTTGGAGGGCTGGTGCGGCAACGAGGAGGCCAACAAGGGTTCCAGCTTTTGGTTCATGGGAGCAATCGAGGCATTGAAACTATGAAGGTGGATTAGGCTCCAAGGGGTAGGGTGGCGGGGAGGGGGCTTTAAGTGTGACCGTGGGATTGTAGAGTTGGTCTGCAGTGTTTTCGAGCAAGAAGGATGCTTTGAGGTGTTGGGGAAAGATGAAGAGGACTGCAATGGGCTACAACAAGTGGCAAGTTGGTACTTTGACTACAAAAGGGGTTGGTAGGCACTTGTGACTCCACATGAAAGCTAGTCTAGCACTCACGACAAGTTGGTTTATAGGTAGCACAAACAGAAATGTCAATCATCAGCAAAGGCGTGTGAAGAAGGTAAATCCCATTCTTGATAAGGTCAAATGCAAGGTTGCCTCCCTTATTGATCCTAGGAGGTTCATGAGTCAAGGGGAGCAGGGTCCTTAGGTGGTTAATCACGGTTTAAGTGTAATTGTGGAATGCCAGAGGGCCTCAGGTCCCTATGCAAAGGACCTCTTTGCTAAGTTATCTAATCGAATGGAAGGTGGACTTTGTGCTACTACAAGAGATGAAGTTGGAAACCTTAGATGATAGGATAAAAAGATAGGTGGACGAGTCTGTGTATGAAGGATTCTTCTGCTCAGACTCAATTGGCAGATTCAGTGGGATCATCTTTGCATGTAATGATTTTCAAAAAAAAAAATCTTTGCATGTACTTACTCAAGCTTCGAATTGCTTGCAACAAAGGTGGGTGGATGGGTGCTGACGGGCTACTTCGAGAGGCTCTTCAATGGGGTTATCTTGGTCATTTTGGCAATCTCTGGGCTGTGTGATTATGCGGCTTGGCCAGGATTTAGGGATGAACTATTGCATACCTCAGATATTGTGGGGCTTGGTATTTGAATTTGAGCTATATGATATCCCTATTACTACTGTGAAATTCATGAGTAGTTCAACAAGGGCAAAGTAAAAAATTGATCATATTTTGTGCTCCATAAATTTAGCAAAGCACCTTCAGATGGTAGAGGTGGCAGTGCGATCAAAGCCTTTATTCTTTTTCAACCACACACCTTTGTTATGGAAACAAAATGTGAAGCAGTTTCCTTTCCGACTTATTTCAAGTTTGATCATTAGTTGTTGGAATTGGGCTTCAGCGAGCTAGTATAGGAAAAATTGGGTCAGGTGCAACATACCTCTTCTGCCACACGTATGTTGGCCTCCAAGATACAACAATTGCAGGTAGCTTTTGTCTCCTATAAAAAGGAGATTAAGGGGTAACACTAAGGAAGAGGCACTAAAGGGGGTGTCAATTTTAGGCAAGATGGAGGATGCTAGGAACCTGATTACATTCAAGGTGGAAGGCTCATTGGGGTGGTTCAGCAAGGAGACCAATGATTAGTTAGATTGGCAACGGTTATCTAGCCAACTTATCTGCAGGAGGGTAGCAGTGTAGCACCAACACCCATTTTTTCCATGTGGCAACTAGTTGCAAGAGGAGGTCTAACCTGATTGACACCATGACAGTTGGTGATGAGATGGTCCTAGGGAGAGAGTAGGTTGCAGGAAATCTCAGAAGGCATTTCCAAGACTTCATGAGGAAGCACCCCCAATGTCATTAGGAGTGGTTTGCAACAAATATTTTAGTCATGGACAAGGCTATGAGAAGTGATCTCGTAAAGGAGGTTTCTGAAGAGGTGTGGGCAGTCATTTAGGGCTTGAAGGTTGAAGGATCACCAAGACCAAACAGTCTTTAGGTGCTCTTCTTTAAGGAATTCTGGGGGTTGTCAAGGTAGATTTGATGGTGATTATACAAGAGTTTATAGAAGGAAATTGTAGCTTTGAGAAACTTAACTAGTCCTACTTCCCTATCACAGAAGCTAGGAACTGAAATGATTGAAGAGTACCACCCTACTGCCCTTTCCAATGCTGTTTATTTGAGCATGGCGAAGGTTCTAGCCAATAGGTTACGGGTGGTTCTACCGTCGTTGGTTGGTCCATTGCAATCTGCCTTTATGCATGTATGATCCATGTAGGAGTCCTTTGTTATGGCATAGGAGATGGTGGCAATTAATTTATGGACAAGAAAGAAGAGCTTCCTTTGGAAGGATTGGCTTCTCGAAAGTGTATGATATAGTCAATAGGTTATATATGTGGCAACCTTTAAGGAGAAGATGGTTTCAAATAGCTGGATCTCGTGGATGAAACATTACATCGCCAAAATGTCCCTTTTGATCCTTGTTAATGGAAAACCAGCTAGGAGATGGATGCAGCCACAACAACGAGTTATCCAGATGCCGGTCTGTGCCCTTACTATTCATCATTGCAGCAAACACCGTGGTGAGAACAGATTTCTAGGCATGTGCAGGAGGACTCATCTCCAACTGCATATCCACGGAGGTTTTTTGTTATGCCTCTGTTGCAATATGTAGTAGAAATCTAGTTGATTTTCCTAGTCAACTTAGGTGTGCAAGGCCAAATTCTGGCAGCAGTGGTAAGAATTTGTGGTGCACTTTCAAGCCTAGTGGTGAACCATTCAAAAGCATTTTTTTCTAACATGGGACACGATGAGTCTCAAGCGTGTTGTCAGCTACTTGGCACGGCCATGGGAAGCCTACCTTTTGTTTACCTGGGTTTACCCTTGGAAGGGAAGCAATTGATGATGTGGATTGGCTACCACTACTTAAACAATTGCAAAGAAGACTTGCAGGTTGGAAAGAGAAGTTGCTCTCTCAAGGTGGATACTTGGTCTTATTAAAGTTTGTTCTGTCCGCCATTCCTGTTTTTCACTTGTCGGTGTTTAAGCAACCACAAAAAAAAAATTTAAAAATGGATGGTGTAAGGAAGAGATTCTTCTTGAAAGGGAACAATAAGGTAGAGCATTTCATTCATTTGGTAGCATAGGAGGATGCATGCAGGCCCATCAAGGAAGAAATTAGGGTATTCAAGCTTGCATATTTTAATAATGCTTTGCTTACGAAGTGGATGGTGAAGTTGGTTTAGAATAACGACACCTTGTGACACTACCTTCTAATTAATGCATATGGTTCCTTCCTGCAATGGTCTGACAGGGCACGTTTTCCCTGTGGACCCTGCCTTCTGGAGAGTGTTGGAGAAAATAATGCCTCTTATTGAAAATAGGAACCTGATCTCTCTTATACAGAGAACAGGATGCAAAAATTACATAAGAAATCAGACTAGGAATATAAAAAAAATTGACTAAAGAAACATAAAACTGACTAGGACTCAACAAACCTAGATTAAAAAGACTCAATCCTAATCCTAAAGACCCTAACAACTTTCCTAATACTCTAACACTCCCCCACATGCAGAACACCTTCGAGCTAAAGGAGCAAGCAGTAGTAGCAGGTAGGCAGCAGTAGGAGACAATTCCTAGCAGAAATAGTAGTAGAGTAGAAGATCCCATGCAGCATCAGGAAGTAAGAAGGGGAGGGAGACATTCCCAAGCAATAGCAACAATAGACGAGAGACGATCTCAAGCAGGTTGGGACACAATCCCAAGCAAGTAGTATTGAAGATTTCGAGTCCACCATGTGGACAGTAGGACTAGCAGTCAAGTAGGAATGCACAATCTCACGCATAGGATAGTGGACCACACACGCAGGGGAGAGAGAGAAGCAAACTTCGATCATATGCAGGGCAGTCAAAGAAGATCTACAGGGTACGTAATCAAAGCGCACAATAGGCAGGCACAATGCATGCAGGGAAATGCAAACTTCTTAGTTCATGTGAGTGTGTAGTAGGCACACAAGACACGATAACCAAAGAAGCAACCGATCAATAGTAGCACTCACCTAATCAGGAGAGAACCAAATCTGATCAAATTGGTTGATGAGATCGATCAAGAGGACTGAAAGTTCACCATAGAGAAAAGATTGAAGCCCAACCGAAGAGCAACAGTCAGAGAGATTGCCGTTGGTGACCAAAGGATCGAATCTAGAGAAGGGAGGCCGGTAATCAAGGCCTCCATTTGGAGTAGGAAAGCAACAATAACAGGGCCTAGGGCCTTTTCTAGGGCAGTGACGGCTTGATCTTGGCCAAGAGAGGTAGGGTCTTCAAACCCCTAGATGAGGGATCTCCAAAGCGAGATTTGGTAAAGTCAGGCAACGTTGAAGCTGTTGTTTGGTGACTAGAAGAAGCAAGGAGTGCGAAAACAACATCAATATTAGGGGGTCTTATTGCTGGCTAAGGGTCGTTGGAGGGCTAGAGGGGCCTAAGAAAAGAGGGGGAAAGAGGGAAAGAGGGAATTAGGATTCTCTTGTCTACTGCTACTACTGGTTAAGATCATCTCCTGCTCTACATTTTGCTTGGGATAGTCTCTTACTGCTTACCTACCTACACTCGGGTCTCTGCCTGCTCCTGCTACTATTTTTTTTTTTTTTGAAAAATGGAAAGGACAGTTATCGGAACGATAACTACCCAAAATTGTATTAATCAAAAAACAAAGGCCTTGGGCCCAATTACATATTGTCGTTCCAAAAGGAAATCAATGAAGATTCAGACTCCACTACATTCTCCACATAAGGGCGCACCCCTCTAAAGACAACGGCATTCCTCTCTAACCACGAGCCCCATAGCACAACAAGGGGCCTTGCTCTCTCCTTCTTCGACCTGAATATGTTGTGCCCTCCTCCCGTACGACCAGATCTGTATGAGCTCCAGAAACCCTAAACCTTACCTGCAACTGTTGCCTGCCTGCTCCTTCAACAAGAAGATGCCTTGCATGAAAATTACATAAGAAACCAAACTATGAATATCAAATTGACTAGGACTCACAAACCTAAATTAAATAAACTCAATCCTAACATTAAAAGCCCCAACAAGTTTCTGAATACTCTAACAATATCCTTCAAGTTGGAGGGTAGATGATAATCGAGCCCAACTTGCTACAAAGGATAGAATAAAACTCCCCCTCATGCAGGACATCTTCTGGTTGGAGGAGCAAACAGGTAGAAACAGTAGGTACACAGCAAAAGCAAGCAAAAACTCCAGTGTAAGCAGGCAGGCAATAAGAGATGATCCCAAGCAGAAACAATAGTAAAACATGAGACAATCCCAAGCAGTAGCAATAATAAAGGAGAAATGATCTCAAGCAAGTTGGGACAATGTTGTAAAAGTTGGTAGTCAGTATTTAGTCAATCAGGTCACTGAGTATATAATATGCGGGGAAGTTAAGGAGTACTCGATCAGGTATTTTTTAAATATTTAAATACATATATATATCACCTAAAATATACCATTATTTAAAAGTAAACCATTTTTAAGCTCAAAATTATAAAAATAATCTATAAACCATAAATCCAACAAACTAAAGACACAAGTTCGAAGTACTAAAGCAACCAAGCAAGCGAATAAAACCATAAGTCAACTCTTTATGGAAAAATTGGGCGCATAGTCGAGCAAGCAGACCAACTACTTCGTTGAGTAATCAGGCCTGCCAACTATGTGCCTAAGTATGGATTGTTCAGTCGAATAGGGATCCAACTAGGTGCAGTTAGCCGACTACTCAGCTGACTTGGTTGATTTTTACAACAAAGGGTTGGGAGATGATCCTAAGCAAGTGGTAGATGAGAGACGATCTGAAGCGAGCAGTAATGAAGATTTCGAGTCCACCATCAAGACAGTAGGACTGGCAAGCAAGCAAGAATGCACAATCTTGCGCACATGAGCATGCACCATGCCTACAAAGGAGTGTAGTGTGCCTAATACATGTGTTGCAACGAACCACACATAGATATTGCACCCTTGGAAGAAGCGTAGCAGAGGGAAATCAACACATGTAAGCCAGAATCACGTACGTACGCCTAGGATCGTGCAGTGCAGGAGATCATGCGACCATCAGACTAGGTACCAACAGGCCCTCATGTGATACACAAATCACGCGCTCGTGCGCAATAGGAGATGCGAAATCCTACAGAGTTGAAGTGTCGACCAAGATGCACGCCTATAGCGATGTGCACAATAGTAGAAGTGCTCACACGTAAATTAGGCAGAGATGAGCACAAACCTTTACGTAGATCAAGCCAACAAAATTGCACAAACCTTTGCACACAAAATTTTCATGCTTGCACCTTAGCATCCATGGTCCAATAGTCCTCAACGATGGCACGCACTGTGTAAGGAGAGAAAGGCCACGATCACGATGCTGGGGGAATCCAAGGGTTGCCACGCAGTGGCAGGGCTAGGGGATATTGCAAGAGATGCAACGTAGCAACCTCGCCGCACAAGGCTTGCTATACATTGGTGGTAGGCCCCTCGCTGGAGTGACCTTAGGCTGGTCAGAGGGCGACAGTGGAGAACCCCTCTTAGCCAGCTAAGTTTCATAATTCTAAGGTTAGTTTTTTTCTTGAAAAGGTCTAAGGTTAAGTTTTCTAAATGCTAAATCCGCTCTAATACCACGTTGGAGAAAAGAATGCCTTTTATTAAAAACAAGAACCTTGATTCCTCTTATATAGAGAGGAAGGACACAAAATTTATATAAGAAACCTAATTAGAAATATAAAATTGATTCACAAGAATATAAAACTGAATGGAGCGCATAAATGTAAATTAAATAGACTCAATCTTAACCCAAAAGACCTTAACAACTTTCCTAATATCCTAACAAAGAGGATTAGCTCCTAGCATGCAGCAAGTCGCACACCTTTTCCAACCGATCTTAGGAGATGGTCACATTTTTAAATTTTGGTAGGACAATTGGACAGGCACCAAAATTTTGGCTAAGATGGTATCAAGGTTTTATGCTCTAACTTCATAATAAGGGTCTAGTGAAAGAGGTTTAGGACAATCAAGGGTAGGGTGGCATGGGTGTCAGGCTCCCCAGGTTTTGAGATAACCTTTCATAGGCTAAGATGACCAAGCTGCGGGTCCTGATTACTATGATCCATGAGGACCACGACTCTTACCTGAGGGATAGAAGCATCGATTCTTTAAAGTGGGATAGAGGGACGACATTCTCCATGAAGAAGGCCTACAAAATCCTCCATAGTGATTTAGTGTGGAGAATATTGAAGTGGCCTTGGATAGCTTTGTCTTGTGGAGAATGGAAATTACCTTAAACGTGAAAATCCTTTCATGGCTCCTAGCAAGAGGGAGGGTGGTAACAAAGGTAAGGAGGAGGTGTTAGGCCTAGGATGAGGGTGTTTCTTGTTCTCTTTGTCAGAAAGGGAAAGAGGGCGCCATGCATCCTTCCTTTTCATTTTGCTTTTTGAGAGCTAAGTGGAAGTATCTTTCCATGATCCATCTAGAGCATACAGGCCGATTCTGTGGAGAGCTTCTAGGTAGCTTTTACAAGTAGCATTTAAGTGGACTTTGCAACTTGGGTTAAGCATGTGCTACCTTATGGGCATTATGATTGCTAAGAAATGGGGGGGTGTTATGTAAGGAAAGGGCGTAAAGCAAAAAAAATTGTGAGGGAAGCATTGTGTTTATCACAGTTTTGGAAAGATCACTTGTAATTCTTTTTTATTGAAGGTGGTAATAAAGGTGATAGTGGAGTGGATGGCTATCGAACTCCATTAGCCATCCTTTTCTTTTCACAAAAAAAAAAAATTTGATTCTTTTGGTAAAAGCATCAAATGCAAGCACATATTACCTCCCAAAAAGAATGCAAGCATAGATGGGTTAACTCTGTTAACATCCCCCAAGGTGTGTTGCTACCATAGTTAGCAATGCCAATTTATAGATTATACTTTCATTAGAGGGTTTAACGTAGTCCTACATTTCCTTTTTTTTTTTCCTTCCAAAAAGGACAGTAGGGAGAAAGGAACTTCTACAAGACCTGCAAAAGCCCCAGATATCATTTAACGGGGAAAAAAAGAATTGTTATGTCTAATGAATGGATTTTGCTTTGAATCATTTGAGGAAGTCATCAAAGAATTTTGACAATACATTTGAACAATGAAAATATTCACAAGTCCTAGTAATATTGCAAAATCATAGGTTTTAAGTTAATGAAGAAACTTTAATATCTTTTAGAAGTAGGATGAATCCAACATCTCATTAGCTCATTGCACAGCTATTATTCCCAAAATGGTAATTCTTTCTTTTTGTGAAGGTTGAAATAAGAATTGTTGCAATCCTTTGTTTTGAGCTTAATGTTTTTTTGCTAGGGAATGTTTTGATCTTAACGTGCATTTTTGGTTGACCAATGCCAACTGTTATTTTACACTTCATAACTACAAACACTTCCAACTCATTGTGATAATAAGCTAACACTGAATGTAAAATAATTTCATGAAGTACCATTTCAAAAAGATAATTTTATGAAATGAAAAAAAAATTATATTTCACCTCTTGAAAAGAAGTGCTAATGAGTGAAAATGATAATGCAATGCCGATCAATTTCACCTCCTTGAAAGAAGTGCTAATGAGTGAAAATGATAATGCAATGCGGATCAAGTGAAATGATATCTTATTCAAACAACATGGTGTTGGTTTACTATTTATGTTGGTTGTTAATTTTCCTCTTTGTTTGAAGGTTCTTTTCTTTTGAAAAGGAAAAGGGGATTAATTAACCCCCCATATTTCATTAGTAGAAAAGGGGTTTAGGTACACCAAGAGCTACAAGGTGCATTAAAATTGTACAGGACTCCCTAAATCGCAGTACTTTCCCTCCTAAAGATAGACCTATTTCACTTCACCAAACACACCAAAGGAGGATGGAGGTCTTCCTAATGGTGTCCCCATCTACGAAGGGACTGTGTAGGCTCACCCAAAAGTTGCGAGTGAGAGAAGTCAATAGACCAATCAGTGCTCAACTACCAGCAGCATTTTGATGGGACAAAGAGAGGTGGTTAGAATCCTCTTCACCATCACCACAAAGGGTGCAACTGGCATACACCTTGGGCACCCGCCTCCTGTAAACATGTGTGATCACCCATCGTCTTCTTGAAAGCCAGAGGAAGAATTTCACCTTCAAAGGGATTTTGCACCTCTAGATTTTACGAAAATCTGTGGCCAAGCTTTGTTCAACTTGTGGTAGGCTCATCGTAAACTTGAGATATGATTTCCAAACAAAGAATTCGCCTTCCCGCCAGATCCAGCCATCGTAACCCTCAGTAGGCATAATATTATGTAGCGTCTGCAGTAACAAGAGAAGTTCCACAGTCCTAGCCTCTGCAAGAGACTGAGGCAGTGGGGGCACCCATCTGCCATCATCAAAGCAGTCCCCAACCATGGCAGCAGGATTGGTAGACAAAGCTACCAATCTAGGATAGATGTCTACAAGGATGCCAGTAGGAGACCACTCCAGAGCCCAAAGTCAGAATTTACCCATAACTCAACAGGCTTCTGCAATACCTTTGGACTTTCCTCACAAGTTTCTGTAGATTCACCCAGAATTGTGAAGCACCAATTACAGTAGATTTTCTGACTTCCCAAGAAAAATAAAAGAACTTCTATAAAAGAGAGAATAGGGTTTCATAGTAATGTAATTAGCTCAATTCTTTCTACATAAACCAGAGCAGCAACCCTAGACCAGTGGTCAATACGCTCCTTAACACCCACTTCTTTTTTTCTCTCTCCAAATAAAATAAAAAAGGAAACCCTAATCCTTGTCTATAAGGAATCAACCAAGAAGACACCGGATCTTCACTAGAGCACTCCATCATCAAGCCTTTAAAGGCTTCACGTGGCCTTCCCAAGGCACCTTCTAGGCCTCTTTCCAGTCACTGCCACTTGCAGCCACCCCCATCAAGCCTTCCTAGGCCTTAAGCAGTCGGTTGTTACTATCAAGGCCAATATTTTCGAGGCCTTGTATGGTCCCCTTTAGATCGTTGCCAATATTTTCGAGGACTCACGCAACCTCACCAGGCCACCACCAAACAATTGGTTGGCTGCCACAAGCTATTGAGTGTCGAGCAAGCCTTGATTTAGCCCTCTCTGATGTAAACGGATCATCTTTAGACTAATCTAAGTTCCCCATCCAACTTTAAGTTTGTGGTTTGCAATTTCTCTTACGCTATAATCTCCATAAGAGTTTTGCTTAAGGAATGAACCCTCCTATCCTCAAGATGCATGCAGTGTGAATTGCCAATCTATACAATGCAACAATGAATGCCATGTATTTTTTCCCATCTCAAGTGATGTGCTATCACTATCTTTTTTTTTTTTAAAGAAGTGCTATCACTATCTTTCAGATGGCTTTTACTGCATGTCTCCTACCCTCATGGTTGTGTTTGGACCATCCTCTTCTGATGAGGCTAATCACTGACCTATACTAGTGCTGTCGTCCAAGGGACCTCTATCAAGTTGAATAGAGTCTAAAATTGTATTCTATTGTGGCAGGCATTCAAGACTCCAAAGCCACAAAATATGACAAGGTGAAGGTGGAGCAGCCAAGCCAAAAAACTATGTGGTTGAGTGGTTATGGACTGGCTTATAAACAATATTGAGCCGAAAAGTGCAATTAACATGTATAACAGGAATGCGAAGGAAATATAACAGAGTTTAGATAGTAAATATTCCTAAAAGTTGAATAGCTCTAGGCTGGCCAACATCTACAAACATCTTTGGCCAATGAATCAGGGGTAGATGTCTAGTGAATTGCTACACCACCATGGAGTCTCTTTATGCAGAACTTGCTATTTTTCAACCTTCTTGCTGTGTGCATCAGAACTCTCAAGGAGCAAAGTGGCAGCTTTATTGCTTCCTTGATGGCCTTGGCCCTCACTATTTGTTGGTTAAGGGTCAACTTTTGTCTTCAGATGCCATATTGGATCTTGAAATTGTTTGCAGTCCGACTTCAGAAAATCGAGGTGGATACTTCTCGATCCACCATTTTTCCCACCTATATTGCATAAGAACCTTTTGTTGTTTCAGTGGGAAAGGGGGTTGCTTTTGTGGTCGTGGAAGAGGTAGTGATGGTGGCAGAGGCAAAAGTTATGCATATCATCTGTGTATCCATTGCAAGTGCACCAATTATCCATTTGAGATGTACTAAGACAAGCTTGGGAAGCCAGCTTAGGCCAACCCTACTGTTCATGAGCAGACTACACCTGGTTCAGCTGCTTCCACTACTTCAGTTCAATTATCTTCGAAGGGATTACAGCTGTGTCTTGGAGCTTTTGAGGTCATCATATCCTGCTCTGTCATCTTCTGTTGGTCCTGATTCTTCAATGCATTTTATAAGGTACAAGTATTGTAGCAAAATCGGCTTCTACTACCTCCACAGAATGGGACTTAGGTGCATCTGACCACTTAACTAGTAGGAATTGTTATTTATATACTGTCAGATCTGCTAGAGTAACTTGTATGCACCTAGCAAATGGGACTTATTCCCCTACAACTGACATTGTAAAAGTGTGTTATGTTCCCCAAGATTTTATCAGATGTCTACATGCACTGCAATTTCCTACAATCTTGCTTAAGTTGGCAAATTATGTAAGAATTTGAAGTGTCAAGTTATATTTGATGAGCATCATCATTACTTTCAACCAGGCAATACAAATGATTGGTTGAGGGTGTAAAAAGGATGGACTTTACTCTTTGGATCTCCTCACTGTTTTTACTGGAGCTGCTTCTCTCTCATCAATCCTCTTTTGTGGCATTTTAATTCATGTCCTGGAATGACCTAATATAGGTTTTCAACGAAGGTGGAAAGTCAGCATAGTTAACCCAGTTAACGTCGAAAAGGACTTGGTTACTGTAGCTGTTAACACAAATAACTTATTTCATATTTATTTTGGTCAAACATCATCTTATGGCATGCCTAAGGTCTCCATTATCTAATGAATCTTCGAAGTGTATACAACTTATGGGGGAAATTTGTTCATTATTTGTTGGCGTAGATGGCGTAATTTTAAAAAAAATGATTGTTTTAAGAATACTCTTAAATCCTGTTTTTGAGCTCTGAAAAATGCTTGTCATGTTATTTGGTAAATATTGCCAAGCTGCATGCAAACACATGCCGATGTGTGTGCTCATGCATGTGTCCACGCATGCATGCTCATCAGTACAATCTTCCTTGGAATTCAAGTATACAATAAGTAGCCAACAACTGAATGTACGTATGCACGCATGCACGTGGAGAGAGAAATGGGGGAAGATGAACATCAATTTCAATATGTTTCAGGATTTTGGTGAATGTAATTGGAAAACTTGATGCATAGTATGCCAACACATATGGAATTCTGAGAGAAACATGCTCACAGATACCAAGAATCAATGAGTGAAATTTTATGAATAGAAGATGACCAAACTGACTAGGAATTAGTCGCCCATATTAGTAAATGAAATAGTTTATAAGTGATAAATACATCTAATATTATATTTTTTATTGAAGGTTCTGGTATATTACAGTTAAGTTGGAATGTTTGTCTTCACAGTATGGCCCAGTGTGATGTAAAAAAAAACCAGCCACCTAATGGCCATGGAAATGACCGCAATATTCGGTAACATGCCAAAAGGAGATCAAAAAAATATGGAGAAAACAAGAAAAGAACCATGTACCTCAGCTTGAACAGTAGCAGCTTGCTTAGCATGCGGTGGATGATAAGCAGCAGGTTTTTGAACTGGTGTAGGCCCAGGCTTTGTTGATGACTGAGAAGTCCTATTATCTAAAACCAAAATACACATGACATAATGAAGACATTGTTGAATTAAGCCATATCAGAATCCAACTATGGAAAACTTTGCACCTTGCTTTTTGCTCTGATCAATATTTAGAGTGCCAACTGACTTAATAAGATCATTTATGTCACCAAAAGCTTCAAGTGCTACTGGCCTCCATTCAGCCTGTGAGGTCATTTCTGGTTTATAGGAGAACAATGTTGTGACTTCAATTTAAAGAAATAAGTAAACACACCAACCTGGTACAATTTGTCAAACATTTTCTCAAAATATAATGATCCATTGTGATGGAAAATTTTGATCCTTTCAGAGAAAGACAATTGGAAAAAGAAAAAGGAAAAAAGAAGTTAGACTCAGGAAAAGTCCTATGTAGAACTATATAACCAAAGGATCTAGAAAATGTCTACCCGTTGTCTATCTGTAATCTAGGGGCAGTTGTGGCAGTCATAAAGTAGCAACCATCTGGTGACCATTCACTGGTAACAGAACATTCAGCTTTAGTTGTACCCAGCAACTTTTTCTCTGAGTAATCCCAAAAGGCCTAGTACATGAAGCAGAAAAGCATATAAAAATAACACAAAATTCCCCTATATCACTACCATACAAGTAGATAGCATTAATGGTGACAGTTTTACTTCAACAATCACATGATATACCAAAGAATGATTGAGAAGCTTCAAAAACTCCCATGACAGTAGTAGAAAAGTTGAGCCATTAGAAAGGATGGTAAGAAATGTCATATTTCAGAACAACACTTGTAAATGACCATTCTAGGAGTATGTGTAAAGCATGAAATACTCGCAAAATTGACATGAGTCCATCATAAGGACAAGAGAAGCTTAGGTCATGTTGTTTTATCAAATGGCCTCTCTTCAGATCGCCTCCTACCTGTAGAGTAACTGTATGCTTCCCTAAATGTGATATTGATCTTTATGAATAGCCACCTGGATAAACCATTCCATTCATCTTGTCGACCTTGGAAACACCTCAGTGCCGAGACTCCTTTATAGCAGATGCCATTACCCAATCTTTTCCAGATTTCTTTTTTAAGGATATTTACATCTCTTTTTCTTTTTGTTTTCTGAAAACGTATGTATCTTATTCTTTTCCTTGTATTGTTTTCCTGCTTAAAGGGAAGAGGAAGCAACTCCAATGACACATAATGAGAGTGAGGTCAACAAAAGCACCACTAGATAGATCCAATCAGGATGAACTCTGAACTCCCAGCTACAAGCAGGATTCAGTGATACCTTAACACTCCCAACTCTCCCATTCCCACAACCAAAATAAATACATGAAAATAAAAATAAAAAGGGATATTTATATCCATGCCTCTGGAATCTTTCATAATTACAACCCCCACCCCCACCCCCCCCCCTCTCCCCCAAATAAATCTCATATTTACTTCTATAACCCCACAGAGTTCTTAACCATTACAAGTTATGTCCCCAGGCTACTTCTCCGTTAGCTTTTAAAGAATATTTGGGGAATATGCCTTAACAGCCGTCAAAGATAACGGTAAGAAAAATAAAAAATTACATCACTACCTCTATCCTTATTTTTCTTTTTTCTTTTTCCTCTTCTTTCTTCTACCTTCTCTTCTCACCTCCTTCCTCCTCAAGCTCTTGTTGCACTTCATTGTTGGAGGACATGACAACGACGGTGAGAGCTACAACGTGTGCAGTGGCACGAGGTCCGCGGAGTGGCAAGGCACAGTGACATGGCTAGGGACACAACCTCCTCTGCACCAGCCTCCACCACCCCATGGTCGTGAACAATGACAAAGCCGCTCAGCCTGCAGCTCCACCCAGCTATAGGCCCTTGCGATGAGGAAGAGAGGTGGCATCAACCATGATATTCTAATTCTCTCTCTACTTTTTTCTTTTTTTAAAGGTAACTCTGGCTTATAGTTACATCTCAACCATGGTTAGTGCATTTTACTATTAAATACTAATGGAAAGGCATATGTGATAAATGACACAAGTTTGTAGGGGTATAAAAGTAAATATGAGATTTATGGTGGCATAGATGTGATTAGAAAAGATTTCAGGGGCATGAATATAAATATCCCAAATAAGAAAGACCAACATTATCACCAAAATGGGAGATGGTTAGCGGAAATCTAGGTTCCATGTCTGCAGAAAGAAGAAGTGGATATAAATATAATTTTCTTAGGGCTTCTTTGAAGATGGAGGTCGGTCACAAAGGCTAGAAGGAAGCTTTGGGTCCAAGATGCTAGCAGCAGTTGTGATCTCTGTGGTCTTGTTAAGGAAGAAGATACACATTTGTTCTTTACATGTAGTTTCGCCAAATCAGTTTGCAGGTGAACTCCTTTGAAGATTTTTGGGTGGCTTTTCAGAGTGGCATCCATGCAAACTCTCTGGCATGGACTAAGGCTTGTGCAGCTTCGTGCTCAATTTGGCTCCAAAGGAATGGGTTATTTTCCATAAGGAAAAAACTTGGCGCGAAAATGTTGTACGGGAAGCTCTATCTTTGTTTTGCTCTTGGTCATAGCATATGTAATTTATATTCTGGAAGTGGTGATGAAGTGGATGGCTATCAATAGCCATTAACAAACAGATTGCCCGATTTCTTAATTTCATGTCCCATCATGCACATCATGCATAATCACATTACCAAGGCTTAAAATCAGTTAAATGGAAAATATAGATAATTAGGACTATTCTGGAGATTCAGAGGTAATTAAGATTCAAATTAATGTAAAATACAAAGATGCATGGTTCATGGACTGAAAAAGAGAATAACTCCTGAATATTTCTGCATTATTCGCTTCATTTGTTATAACACAATGATTTATCTGGGCAGAAATTTATGTATAGCAGTATAAGAATTGATTTTTCCAAGCAGGTGAATATATGTCATTCCCAATATCCTTGTACTCAAGCCAAAGATGATCTTAAATCCTCGCAGCAAATTTGTATGCAGTACTGTCATAACCTACATGGATCTTACCCATTCGAAGGCAGCCTATATTTTTATTATGAAAAAGGCATTCTGCATGACATCCTAATCTCAATCAGAAAATAAATGATCACTGAATTTTTTCTAACTTACCATATCACCTGGTAGATTTCCAAAACCTGCCAAACATACAACTGGGTACAAATTAAGGTTACAATACACGATGAATAATATTTTTTTAAATAAATACAATCTATGGTGAAGAACTTGCCATATTTAGTTTGTTCTCAGTTCAAAACAAAGGATACATTTTCCCTTAGGATTCCATCTTATTGTATTGTAAGGGCCAGTTCCCAAATCCAGTAAAGGATTGCACTTCTTATCAAATAAGGTCGCCTTTGCAGGCATGTCTGAAATCAATAAACATGTAGGAAACTGAATTGAAAAAGTTTTTAATTGAATTGGCACCAATTCAGCAAAAAGGAGAGGTACTTTACATCCATACACAACAGCGAATTCAGAGCCTGAAGAAGACCATTGAACATCATGGATAGGCCCCTCTTTACCTGCACATTAGTACGAGATTGAGAAACTTCACATGTGTAGTAACCCTGACAAATTGTTCATGCAGATAAGAGGATTACGTAAAGGCACAAGTCCTTCATGAACTCCATCAGTTGTAAGGTAATTCAGCTTTGATTCACCATAGTAACTTTGGTTAGTTTTATCAACATCAGACTGGGCAACAACAAGTAGGCCTGTAGACCCACGATTCCAGTGGAATTGAATGGTGGAGCACCGGAAAAAGCTCCGGCGAGAAACAGGCTGAGATTGCACCTCCTTGTTGCAAGAAAAAATCTGAACACTGGCCGGAATACCCTGAAAGGCCAATGCATAGAGTACTTCAAGAAATTAGTATGATGACAATATGAAGTGAGTTAGGACAATGGAGGCTGATTTCTAGATAATCAAGTTGTATGGCCATAGTATATCCAGTGAACATGAATAGTGGCCCAATACGATCAACCTTAGATTCTGGAACGAAGGCAGAAATATGTGATCCAGGATCCTTGGAAAGCTCCATAGCAGACATGCCAGGTATCCTTAGCCTACAAATGATTCCTTTGGAAAAATCACTTGTGTCGAAAAACTGTATTTCATTTGTCACCATCCGGCATGCAACAGATTCATCATGGCAAAACTGAATACATGGCCTACATAATATCAAGAGGTTGTAAAGACAAAAGTTCATTACAAAACAAAGGCCATCGTGTGAAAGAATTATTAACAAACCATGTAGTCTTTGACATGTTCTTCTGGAACAGCTGATACACTGGAGCAGTAGTGTCAATTTTCCAAAGAGAAACATTCTTGTCCTGTGGAGTAGATGACTTCTGAAAGGTTTGAATATATGTACCCCGCAGAGAGATGACAGCAGCAAGTAGGGAGGGAATCTCAAATGATCTAATCTCTGCCAGGTTGCCACAGTCATAAATGCTTATTGTGGTATTTTTAATCACCATGAGCCGGGAGCCACTTTCACAGAATTTTACAGAAGTACAGGGAACTCTATCAATCTTGGCAGCAAGTGTGCCATTGGCAAATGGCGGGCCATTCCAGATGGAGAAACCATCAGGTTCCCGTGCTAGAAAAAGATAATTGTCAGGCAAATGTAAAGTATAAATCATCGGGATGTAGGTGAGCAAGCTATCATTAAAGGGTAACTGATAATTATGTAACAGTGGCAAAATTAATCAAAGAAAGTGAGACAAGTGAATGGGCATATAGAAAAAATGAATGATGAATGATGAGAGTACCTAAAATTTCCAAAGCTGGACGGCTCATGGCTGATTCCACTAAATTGTTGTGCAACCCACCAATCAATAACCCGAACAAAACAGGCTGCAATCCTTCAGTCTTTCAAGAATTTTCGATTAAGCAACCTATAGGATATGTAGCACAGTGAAAAGCTGCTAGAGGCATACAATAGAATAGCTTATACAAAATGATTTTTTCATTCAAGAATCTAATGTAAACAATGTAATTAACAGGGTGCTGCACGTGAAAACTGTAGAAACGACCATAGAGCCACCATGGGGGTGCACAACTCTAGAACCTACAGGCGGCTAGGATTATCTTTCCTTAAAACAAATGAAAATGGAGCATGATTACAAATTTACAATATATGGCCATATGGGGAAAGTGGCTCCACACCTAAAATCCATCTACTGTAATAAAACATAACTACAACATTCAATATATAGCTGCACTTTAAAACAGTAGAAACAACCATAGAGCCACCATGGGGGTGCGCAACTCTAGAACGTACCGGCGGCTAGGATTATCTTTCCTTAAAACAAATGAAAATGGAGTATGATTACAAATTTACAATATATAGCCATATGGGGAAAGTGGATCCACACCTAAAATCCATCTACCGTAATGAAACATAACTAAAACATTCAATATATAGCTGCACTTGAAAGCTATAGAAACAACCATAGAGCCACCATGGGGGTGCACAACTCTAGAACCTACTGGCGGTTAGGATCATCATTCCTTAAAACAAATGAAAATGGAGAATGATTACAAATTTACAATATATAGACATATGGGGAAAGTGGATCCACACCTAAAATCCATCTACCATAATAAAACATAACTAAAACATCCAATATATAGCTGCAAACAAGAAGATGATTACAAGATGCTAGGTCATAGAGTGTTTTTGTTAAGCAACAAGAGTCAAGGGTCTAATGCTTAAGGTTGCTCAAATATTTCATGGGCTAAAAGTGGCTTGTATAGAGGTGTAACACCCAGAGCAGTAACCAGAATGTTGAGAATTGAAATGTTTATTCGGAATTTGAGATAAGGTTTAACCCAACCCTTCCAAGAAAAAAGTATGTCGAGAAGAATAATTTAACAAATATCCTACTATTTTAACCATATTTTAATTTTAATTTATTTTTTAGGGAAATATTTTAACTGATTATCTACACAAGTAGGCGGAATATTGACTTAAACAAACTAAATTCACTGAAACTGACTGGAAAGTAGACCCTGAAACTTCAGCATTTTTTTTCTCAAACCTACTGTAGAAGGTTATCTGCAATATCAGTCCTACGATTGACAGAAGCAGTTAGAGAAACCAAAAGGCCAAATTAAGCCATAAATACAGGCACCAAAAAGAGGACAACCGTTTCTTTCGTGTCAGTTTTTTGCAATACTATCTACCAAGACAAAGACTGAAATGAATCAGTTAAAGAAGCCAATATAGGAAGAAAACCTCTTACCTAAGCGGCACAATGTTTTTTTTGAAAAGGAGTTGAGCGGCATAATGCCAACCACAACCATGGATACACCTATTATTTTTAAAATAACAAAAAATAAAAGGGTATTGCCGCTTAGAGCATGCTTAAATGAAAATTAACAAGATACTGGTCATATACAAATTGTTATCTGAAAGAAGATACCTTTACCAAATGTTTGTCAACTTGATATCATACACTTTCTGGCTAGTCAAGGACAAGACTGCTATTAGGGAAAAACAAACACTTGGAATGACCCCCACCCCTCCCCAAACTTGAGGAAAAATGAAACTGCAAGTCTGAGGCCTCTACATTTTGTCAATAAAAAAACGGTGTCCCAGTCTCCACTTCTGGCAAGTGTACAATCTCCAGGAAGAAAAATTATATACAGCCATTGAAAATAACTCCAGTGAGTCAAAGAAACTATAACCTGACAAGTACGTGCATGATAAGGAGGTAAGCATACATAAGTAATTTTTCTAACAAGAAAGCACATGTAAGTAATAACAAAGTACAAAATCATCAAAGAAAAATGCAGCCACAACAAGGTAATTATTAATCCAGAACAATCTAAAACGAGGTCCGACTACAGATCTTTGAACAAAATAGCAGCCAATCTTCTTTTTCCCTTCCCAATTCGTTACTTGATCTTTGTCTGCTAACAGTGGGCACTAACAGTATCACATTTTTCAATGGATGAACCATCCTTTGATCCGGTGGGATGGTATCAAAGTCACTTCCTTAGAAACCCAAATCCTCTCTAAATACAGTATTAGATGAAAAGTTACGTATTTTTGCTGGTAAAAGGAGGGCTACTTGAGATCAATAGCACTCCTGCTCGATTACAAAATAAACACCGTTACATCAGATGCCTATGACAGACGCTTTTCCCACTCCACCATTAAGCCCCTGACACAAAAAGGACAATAACAACATAAAGCCTCAAATATTACCCCCACTACGCTCAAACCAGGTAACATTAGACCTAAACTGAGCCGGCCAAAAACTACTCCTACCACTCGTAAAAAGCTTCGAAAAATCTTCAAAGGAGCCAAAGCTGAACTAGGGAAGTTCAACTTCTTCTTCTCTTACCCTCTTGGCCAGAGGGTAGGATAAGAAAAGATGATCCATGCCCTCAACTACAGCCTCGCAAAAGGAACAACTAATTGACGAATTTGACTAACACCTCGACTTCCAAAACTTTGTTTTTTGTTTTTGTTCACAATTCTTTTTCGCCTCCACACTCAAGCAAGAAGCTCAGCTTCCAAGAGGGCCCAAGCAATCCACAAAAGCCTACGGTCCCCTAAAAAAGTCTTCTTTGCGGTCTTCCAGGAATGGGTGAAAGCAGACGCTCCCGATTCAGCGACCGTTGGGAGTCCGCCAGATCCCCAATGGCGAATCGGAGAAAATGAATAGGATGATGATGGTATTAAAGCTCCAACACGATACAACAAGTAATTTCTTCCACGCGAAGAATTCCGCGAAAACAGTTAGATGAAGTGGAGGAGGGGTGCTTTTCACACCGAGAGAGGTACCCGGGAGGCGGAGGCGTCGAGCGGTGGTGGTCGCCGTTGAGGTGATAGGGTGGTTGGAAGGAGGGGGAGCGGCGTGGCGGTGGCGCGTGGAGTTAGTAGGTGGCTCGTCGGCGGTGAGGTGGGAGTGGCGATGGTGGTGGGGGTGTTCCGGTGAGTGCGGGCCAGGGAGACGGCGTAGGAGGTGGTGGTAGGAGAGGGTTGGACCATCAAACCTGACCGATACGGCCGTGTCCGTTTAACGGGCCCGAACCAGCCATTTTGTGGACCGCACCTGGATCCGGAAAAAGAGTATGTACCGACCACCATCGCTAATAATACTTAATTAATTGCGATTTAGAAAATTACAGTTAAATTTAGATAGATACATAGATGATTTTTTAAGGATCATTTTAAATGATTTGTACTTAATCTTGGAAGGATCATTTTTAAAATAGTCAACTTGGAAAAGATTTACCATAAATTAAAATTAATTTTGGTAGAAATCGATTTTCATATAAGCTATTATGTCTTAGTTAATTTTTCCAATGATAATATATTGTTGCTACTACTCTTAAGCTTAGTTTAACATAGGGGATATCCCCTCTTTTTAAGGGATATCCCTCGTTTACCGTAGAGGATAAGTTAACCCCCTTCACCTCCGTTTATTTCGGAACAGCCAAACCCAAGTTTGGTGAGGGAATAAGTTATCCCCCCTTTTATCTCACAATCCGTACGCCTTGGGCTCTTCCCATGCACCTTGGGTTCTTCCCACTTAGCCCTCGCATTGGCCATATCATCTCTTGCTACCCTCACGAGCGATCGATAGCCCTAGTGCGGCGAATCGTGCTTTGCGTCTTCGTTCCCATTTCACGCGTTGCGATGCAGTTGCAGCCTTCCCTTTCTCTCACTCAACTACGCAATGACCTCTGCTTTGAAGGTGATATTTACTAGGAGAAAGGCTAGTTGGCCATTACTCCTTCCTTTTTTCCTGATAGCTTTCCTCCATTTGTGAGGTTCTGTGGTTGGAGTTGATGTGGCTCCAGCTTTATCTTGTCCATGCGCGAATCCTGCTGCAATTTCTCGTGGCACGATCTGTGGTTGCTTTTATGATTCATCGTGTTGTTAGTCTGTGTTGGTTGGATGCATTCATGACATTTTATTCCTCTGGTTCTATAAGAAGGGGCCTTATTTTCACTTGTTCTTCACACTTTCCCCAAACCTTACTTGGTGCGTTCAACTCCTTCACATTTTCTTAACACCGTATTCTCATCCTTATCTTCGTTGTGTGTTTGAAATGTGTTCCTGTGCAATTATGAAGGGGCTTTTTAGCTATAGCAGTAAGTTGCTTTGGCTTTTGATTTCTGTGAGGTACAGCTTTGTTCTTGTGCAATTTTTATGGGCATTTTAGTGGACTAGTGTCTATGAGTAGATATAGCAAATAACAATGCTTTTGGAAATACTAATTTTTGTCTTAATTTTAATCTACTTTCGTTGAGCTTTTACTCTCATTCCAAGAGCTTTTAACTTGGTCTCTGGTAACTACCTAGCACGCTGCTTCTTATCTTAGTGTGTATAACTGATTAAGTACCAAGAAAAGATAACATGATTTGTGTGATTTCATAGTTTTGAGTAAGAATCACTCTTTGTTTTTGTCTGAACATGGTCATGAGTTGGATGTGAATCTTGCAATAGGATTGCATGAGTGGTCTAATTTTCCAGTTTGGTCTCATTTTCAGGTTTTGATTTTTTAGTTGGATGTGAATCTTGCAATAGGCATCCAAGCGTTTTTGTACATTGGTGATTCAACAAAGTATTTGTTATTTCACATCATATTAATTACATAAAGAGATGAAGATATTTGGAATTGGTTCTTTCATTGGATGTCACATGGTTGAGATGGAGAATGGCAGCTGCACATTGTTGGGAAATAATTAATATCTAAAATGGAGCATCGAATAGTCAGGATGTTCGCTTGGAGTACTTGTAGTTTGGTGGTCAGGAGAACATCCACGAAAGTATTTTTGATAAGGTGCTTGATTGGAGGGATCGATGGGAGCTTGAAAATATACTTAAAAGGAGTATTATTAAAAACTATAACGGTAGCATCAATAATAGAGAAGATGATAGGAACGATCTTTTATGTATTTCTTCTCTCCCTCTCTCTCTCTCTTCCCCCTATTGCATGCAATCTTGCATCAGCTTTGGTGAGTGATTTTCCATCAATGTGGGTAACCAATGGATGCGAGATGGTAATATGAATGCTGAATTATGGCAGATTGGTAGGGTACTGACATAACTATTGCTAGGTGGGAATGAAATTATAGGGTCAAAGTAGATGAACTTGATATATTATCAAGGATATTGGTGCAATCAAGATCTTGTGTTAAATAAGGAAATGAGAATGATTTCACCTTTCAGCTCATTGTGCACATGTAGGGTGTAGATTCAACTGTTTCTATTGGAGTATAATGTAGCCCATCTACTAAATTACTAATTTTAAAGGTTGCAAGCTCTTTCTTAGCATTTTAAGATGTTAATGATTGTTGACTTATTTCTGGCCAGATGAATTTAACATGAACAATGTGAGGGCTAGACAATCTCAATCAGTGTACTATCTCCCTATCAATGTTAGATCAAGTTTAGAAGCATTCATGTATTCTTGTTTTACTGTGCATTCGATTAAATAGCATGAAAAATCTTGTTGAAATTTTTTGTGAGGAATTGATGAACTTGATTTATGCTTAAATTCTATATCTTCACTGATTTCAATATTCAATTCATAAAATTGACTTTGTGAGCTTTTTTTATGTCTACTTATTTAAAACTCGTTTAGCTAATCTTCCTTCATAATGATAAGTTTTGTAGCTTATATTTCATTGATGGTTTATATACCCTTTCCTTCTTTTTATCGTTATTTTGATATAATTTATTTCATACCTTTGTATATTGCTTTCTGCGAGAATGGATGGAGTTCATTTCATTGATTTGGGTTCTAATTTTCATAAATGGCTATGCAATCAGGTATGGAAATAACAATCCCCTCTCCAACTTATGTTATTCATTATATGTGTTAGTAGCGAAACCTAATTTGTAGACAATTATTTTGAACTATTGGACAACAAAACTAAAAACTAATTAATATTCGATTACATTTAGTAGTTATTTTGTTGAACTTGTATAGTAGAAATAATTCCAATTCTTCTTACCAATGAAAACAAAGTTCTTCTTATGGTAACAATTGTACCTGTATAACCCACACATGTTGAATGCATGAATGGTAAATGACAACCATGTGGAAATCGATTATATTAAAATTCATTTATCTCAAACGACAATCCTTGCCCAAACATTGCTGATGAGGTAATTGCCAATTAAGGTAGAAATTCATTTCCTAAGTGGCCTCAATGGATTTTGGTCCTAAAATTTTGAGACAGGAAATGCCTGATGTAGCTAGTCGTGCCAGTCATTATGTATATTAGCAGAGAAGGAGACCGAGAGTTGGACATGTAAAAAATTTAGTCATCAAAATCATTGTAGCAATTGCTAAAATGATTATTGAATTGAAGATGGAAGATGATAACATAGATGATGTCGACAAACAATTCTGGTAAGCAAGGTATAGACTAAATCATTGCTCGCTGGATTTAGAAACGTTTCGATCACATAAATAATACATATTTGGCATAGCAACATCGGATGAGTAATTATGTTATGTATATAGGATGAATGAAGAGGGTTCGAGTTGGCGGATGGGTGTCCGACAAGGTACTAAGAAGGTACTACAAGAACGACTTTGTTAATGAGTCATTTACGAGAACAGGATGGATTGACATTGTACAAGAGTTCAATTCCGAGAGCGGTCTCACCTATAACAAAGGCTAGTTGCCGAACTGGTTCAAGATTTTGAAGGAGTACAACGCTTTTGTTGCACTCACCAACAAGAGTGGGTGAGGTTGGGAGGACTGTAGGAAATGTCTCATCCCTTACAATAACAGTGCTTGGGATGAGGTTGGTAAATTTTACAATTCAATTGTCATATTTGTCTATCAAAAATGATGTTCTACGTAAAATATGTTATATAATTGCAGCTTTCAGAGTATCTTAAGAAGCTCCATGGACGATCATTTCCTTACTATAAGGAATTTGAGATTATTGTTGGTGGAGATAGTGCTCGGGGAGTGAATGCTACATTCAGTCTTAGGCAAGTGGACGGAGAGGATTTTGTTGATTATGAAGGCATTGGTGAAGTAAATGTCTCAGATGAATTTCTCCATGAACGAACATGCATCAATGTCTTCGCAAGCTACCAACATGAGGAACTACAGTTCCTCTCAACGAGCACCAACCGACCCACAGGTGGCACAGGTTGCTGAAGAGGGAGTACATGTCAAGGCAAACTCGTCGTCAGCAATAGGGAAGGCAAAGGCTACTGGATGCACATCCAGAAGCAGTGGGAAGCGACGCTGTAGCGTGACCTCCAATTCTAAAGGAGTTGAGAAGGTTTCTACAATGATGGATGAGTACTTGCAATTTAGCAAGAGCAAACGACTTCGTGAAGTTGAAAGAGGTGAAATTGATGAATGTGCTTATGGATTGGTATCAATGCTACCAAACCTCGGGGTTCATGAGAGATCTAAGATGATTGCTCGGTTGAAGGATGCATCATTTAGAGATATCATGAGGGTTTTCCTGTGTGGTACTTCGGAGGATATGTTGGAGTTAGTCCAGATGGCCATGATGGGAATATAAGACTACGTGCTAATCTGCTTGGTGTGTGATTGGAGTTAGTCAGTGGTTAGTTTCTTTTAGAGTTGTAGTTCACCTCGTTTGTCCTTTATGGGATGTGTGTGTTATTATTGTCATTGTCAGACGTATGATGATATTACCATTATCTATGTTGAATTATTTTATGCTTTTGTATTATTTTATCTATCTTGTACTTGTAAGAATTGCTACATGGTAATGGATGACTTATTCAATCTTCTAATGTTTTCCATAACTTGTTAATAGATGGAAGACTCTAGTTGTTCATTAGATAGTGATGAGGTTGGAGATGTAATATGGATGTCAAGTTCGAAGAAACAATACATCACGTTGTTGATGAACTGGAACATAGTACATATGTTCCACGTGTACGTAACACAGGTGATTTGAAGGGATTGCGGTAGGTGAATAGTATTCTAGAATGGCACCATTACCGACCAATTTATATGTTTCACGGAGTCTTCAATTCATCAAGTTACGAGACATGTTACTTGATAGGAAGTACTCACTAGTAGAAAAAGGACTGTTCGCGACGGATATTTTCGACTGTTTAAGTAACGATCGGCAATAATACTATTCTCGACCGTTTTAATACGAACGATTACTAAAAGTCCGATCATTAACTTTACCATCTGGAAAATAGTCAAGAAGGTTGAAACCATTCTCAATCGTTATAAATGGTCAACACTAAAAATTTACTCGACCATTGCTATGTAAACAGTCGAGGATAAATAATTCCTCGACTGTGTAATATATAACGGTCAAGAAAGTGAAGTAAAATTAAGACGTCTAGTTGACACCATTGTCGACCATTATAAACGGTCGACAATAATAATATAGCTAATTGTTTCTATATTAACGGTTGATAATAATATTTTCATAACCCGCAAAGGCGGGCGGTTAAATTTTCAAAGTCTATCGTCAATCGTTCGACCTTAACGGTCGGAAAAGGAGTTATTGCCGACCGTTATTAACTGTCGTTAATAATAGTATTGTCGACGGTTTATTAGGAACGGTCGAGAATATTGAGTTAAATCCCTAGCGCAAACCCGACTCCCTCCCCGTTTTGTCCCAAATCTGAACCGGCCTCCTCCACCTCTCGACCTCCTCCTGCCCCTCCCCTCCGCGAGACCTCCCCTCGACTCCTCGGCGAGTGTCGCTGCAACTCCTCCACCTTGGCTCCTCCTTTGCGACCTCAACGAGTACCCGGGTTGCTCCTCTTCTTCCTCCTCCGCCCGCCTCCTCCTTCCCCTCCCCCTCATCGCCAACCTGAGGCCTACTCCCCCTCGCCCACCACTAGCACCACCCACCACCACCCGCCACCCGCAGCACCAGCACCCACCGCCACCACCAGCACCTTTGCCACCACCACTCCCTGCAGCCCCACCAACACCACCACCCACTACCACCATGGCCACTCCCCTTGCAGCCACAACCACCACAACCTGCCACCCCCCCTCCCCACCAACAGCACCACCACCCCCTGCACAGCCAACAACACCACCACCCCTTGCCACCACCCCCTGCCCCAACCAACAGCACCACCACCCCTTGCCACCACCCCCCTTCCCTCCCCTTAGCACCACCACTAACTCATACTCTTCCTCCCACCTCCTCCCTACCACCACCGGCACAACCATCTCACTATACTTTTTTTAATTTAGTATATCTTGATTATATGTTTTAATTAGTATGTTTTAAGTAGTATTCTTATGCAATTGTGGCTACATGTATATTTAGTTTGATTACATTATTTTGTGTGAGTGAATTGTGTTAATGAATGAATGTTTTCAAATTATATGTTTTAATTAGTTTGTTTTGAATGTGTTAATGAATGTGAATGTGAGGAGGACGAGGAGTAGGGGTTGTGGGTGGTGCTGGAGGAAGGGAGGGAAGATCAAGAAGGAGGGTATTAGAGGTGGATAATGGTGGTGAGGGGGGAGGTGGGAAGAGGCAGGCGGCATAAAGGAGGTAAGGGGGTGCGAGGAGGAAGGAGGAGGTGGGAGGAGGATCTTGAGGAGGAGGAACTAGAGGAGAGAATTGAAGGAGGGAGGAGGCAAGGGGAGGTGGGAGGAGGGTCTAGAGGAGGGCCTGAGGGAGAGGGAGGAGGAGGAGAGAAACAAGTGAAGGGGAGTGGAAGGAGGTTTAATGTCATGGGTTACGCGATGGATTTATTTATGGGTTAGAGTTTAGGACTTAGGATTTATGGCCTTCGGTTTAGGGTTATGAAGTGAATGTTTAAGGTCTTGAGCTCAGGATTTATTGCCTTTTGTCTTACTTAGGATTTAAGGTTTACTTCTGGGGTTTAGTATTTAAGATTGAGTGTTAGGGTTATGTGTTTAGGGATTCGATTAACAAACTTAATGTTTAAGGTTTTATACAGGAGGGAAAGATGAGAATGGAGAGAAAGTAAGAGAAATATGAAGATTATTAGGGGTTTAGAAAGTGAGGAGGAGGAGACGGTTGAGGTGAGGGCAGTTAAAGTATAATTTATAAATGAACATTTGTTATTTATGTTTGATTATGAAATTTTTATTATAACTTTGTAGATACACACTTGCACAAATTTAGATACACGATATGATAAACAACAGGAATTCTAACCCTTAGGCAACAGGTTGTAGGAGGGATATAATTATGTCAAAATAATAGCCTGTCGAGACTTATGATCATATTATACGAACAATACAAAGTGTGTGTATACCTCACTTACATGCACGATGCATTGTCTTTATAACATGCCATATGTGTTGTCGTCATTTGTTCAAAGAAGTTTTGAACAAAAGGGGGTCGTTGAAGATTTGATCATAACTTAGCGTTACTTCTTGTATGTAGCTAGTATTTTGAGAAATTTCGGTTGCATTTTTTCGCTCTTCTTCAGTATACCAACTAATCTTAGCTCTGTTCCTGAAGCACCCCTTAGTGGGGGCTATTGGGGATGTTGTTAAGGTTAGTCTTGGGGGGTATACTAAAGAAGTGTGGGGAAATGCTGTCGAAATTTCTTCAAATACTGTAAGAAGTAATGTTGTGATCAATTTTTCAAGGATGAGCTATCAAGTGAAAATCTTCTTAAAATACACATTTCTTCTTTATTTAAGTATAACTTATGAATGATCTAAAAATACACATTCTTACCTTATTCGAGTCCAACTTATGAGTGGTTGTCTTTTACATTTAGGATAATTATCATGGATAAGTCATAAATTGGTATGAGGAATTCGAATTACCACAACAAGAGCGGAGTGATTTTGTTTCTGGAGTAAGCATTTCATGATGATAGGAAGACATTTAGACGAGGTAAATTCCTTCAGCTAATTTTATGCCAATGTAGACAGTGTTTAAATATATTTTTCTATGCCCGAGACACAGTTTTGAGCATGTAATATGTAACGGTTGGTGGCAACATTACGTAAATTGGACAGCTCATGGTGAACAAATGAGAGAAGTTAGGAATGAGACAATTGAAGCCTTTGAAGGAAGTGAAATAAATCAAGGAGATGAATTGGTTAAAATGTTTTATGATATGAGAGCAACAAACCATGAAGATGCAGATGATGAGGCATTACGAGATTGTAATGAGTTGTACGACACAATCAAGGCAGCAAAGGATCCAATTGCTCTTGGAATAACGTCAATGTCGAAGCTATCATTCCTTCTGAAATTGTTTCAGATGAAAGTGATGAATAGAGCCACAGTGAAATTAATGTCTGAGGTTCTGGAATTTATTGGAGATCTGTTGAATAATCCTGCTGAAAATCCTAAGTCATTGTATGATACGAAGAAGCAGATACGTGAGCTCGGACTGAAATGCGAGAAGATTGATGCATGTCGTAATGACTGCGTCTTATACAGAAATGATTACTCAGGGTTGACTGTTGTCCTAAATGTGGTGAGGAGAGATATAAGGTGGGTAAGTCAATAAACACCGGCGGGAAGAAACAACCGGAGAAAGTTTTCCGTTATTTTCCACTGATCCCTACGCTACAACTATTATTCATTTCTAGTAAAACAGCAAAACTGATGTCATGGTATCATGATAATAAATCGAAAGATGGACACATCCATCATCCAACAGATTCTAATGAGTGGAACAGATTTAACGAGAATCATGCATTATTTGTAGATGATGCACGGAATGTGAGACTAGGTCTTGCAAGCGATGGATTCAATCTATTCAGGAGTATGTATCCATCATATTCCATATGGCTAGTGGTTATGGTAACTTACAACTTACCCCCATTGCTATGCATGCGATCTTCATTCATGATGTTGAGACTCCTTATCCCAGGACCCAAGCAATCAGGAAATGCAATAGATGTTTATCTCCAGCTATTGATTGATGAACTAAACGTGTTGTGGTACAGTTGTGTTCAAACATATGACACACACAAGAAACAATTCTTCCAATTGCACGTAACATTACTGTGGACAATCAATGACTTTCCAGCATATGCGAATTTGTTAAGATGGAGTACGAAAGGGAAGTTCGCATGTCCAATCTGTATGGATAATACTCATCACCTGAGATTGCCTGAACGCAAGAAGTTTTTTACTTAGGTCACCGCAGGTTTTTACCCACTGAACACAGATGGCCAATGTCACAATTTAAGGACAGATTTGATGGTAAAGCATGTCGGTATTCGTCGAGGAATTCGAAGAATAAACTTAGTACAAATTCTATTAGAATGTCGGGGATGAAAATCATGGAGACATTGCAACAGCTCAGATAAATACGTTTGGGTCATCTTTTCAAGAATGACTTAGCTTCCTTACGACACTCAAGGTTTAGAAAGAAAATTATATTTTTTATGGAGATTCCATATTGGAAGGATTTGATAGTGCGGCACAATTTAAATGTTATGCACATTGAAAAGAATGTAATGGACAACATTCTCGATGTATCAAACCTAATAGATAACCCGAAGGATACAATTAAAATAAGGAATGATATGAAAATTTTGGGTATTCGTCCTGAGTTGCACGTTGAAGGAGGGTCTCACTTTTCAGAAGCTATATACAGTTTTACCGGAGAGAAGAGGCAAAGGATTTTCTTGTTCCTTAAAGACATTCGGGTTCTAGATGGGTATTCATCGCAACTTTCACGTTGCGTAAATGAAGCGCAAAAGAAGATTATTGGATTAAAAAGTTATGATTCTCATGTATGCATGCAAATCTTATTCCCACTAGTGATACGTGAAGTGATGCCTGATCCGGTAGTTGATTTTTTCATGGAGATGAGTAAATATTTTAAAGTTATCTGTTCAAAGACATTAGATACCGAATTGCTAGACTATTGGGATAAACAAATTGTGATCACACTTTCTAAAATGGAGTAGATTTTCCCACTTGCATTTTTCGACATTATGGTTCATGTCATGCTTCATCTTTCAAATGAAGCAAGAATTGCTGGACCTATGCAGTACAAATGGATGTATCCAATTGAATGATATTTGAAAAAATTGAAAGATTATGTCTTTAATAAATCTAAACCAGAAGGGTCAATTGTTGAAGGCTATCTTATAGAAGAATGTATTAACTTCTATGCCATATACATGAATGAAACACACAACAGATTTAATCGTCTTGAACGAAACTATGAAGGAGAGTTTAATGGTAATGATGAAGATTGTCTATTCATATTTAACATTGGAGGGAGGTCGATCCTACGGACGGCGGTTAAGCCCATCTCGGAAATGAACCAACGTTTGGCACACTTGTACATTCTGAAGCAAATTCCGGAAGTGGATGAATTTAGAATCATCTGATACATCTACACACGACGTGCAGTTCCTTCATTGGTTCAAGGATCATGTAAATAAACTGAAAGAAGTTGGGGATCCACGGTGGGTATAAGATTTTGATGTAATTGCTAATACATCTTTGGCATACGAACGTTACCATTCCGGATGCATAATTAATGGTTTCAGATTCATAGTACGATCCATTGATGATGCGAAGGCCACGCAATAGGTGGGAGTTCTTGTCAGTTGTGACCTAAGCACTGGTTGTGATGGGTATTACGGTCAAATTGAAGAGATTATGGAAATGAGTTTCAGGTTTGACCGTAAAGTGGTTCTATTCAAGTGTGATTCTTTTGATATTTTTAAAAATGGCGTTGGATTCAAAATCGATAAGAAACACGGATTCTTGAGCTTAAGCAAGAACCATCGCATCCTCCAATCAACAGAACGATTCACACTAGCTTGTCAGGTACGTGCTTGATAATAGTAGAAATGGGTGGATTATACCAGTTAGAGCTCAACCACGTGAACAATATGATGCGGGAAAAGATCTACACCCAAATGTTGAATCTGAAGCATATCAACAAAACCCACAAAATGAAGAACTTGCCCCTCGTGCAACTAACATTGACATATAAAGTAAATTGTCAAAAGTATTAATTCATAGCTATAAATATAAATAAATTGTGAAATTCTTAGTTTGTTTTGTTTAAATTACCTTTAAATTATTTTATCTTTTATTAAAGGTTACGTTCATTTATATATCAAATTTGATTTTTTTTTTATTGCCTTCTCATATATGTTATTCGTATTCTCCTATTGTTTGTGCACCAACTGTTTCCATTTAGTCACTATGGTGAGTTTCTTGCTACTTTTTTTTTAAATGCTATTATCATGTTAGATGTGGGGTGTACCCATTTAGATTTATTTCTTGTGTGGAATGATGCTTTTTTTCTACATCTTGAATGTTTTATGTTGAAGAAAGAGGAGAGGAAATAAGAATGGGAGGGTAATCAAGGAAGAAAGAGAGAAAGAGATGGGGAGGTTTAGGGGAATGGGAGAAAGAGAAGGGGAGGGTAAGAGAAGCGGAAAGAAGAGAAGAAAGAGGAGAGGAAATAAGAAGGGGAGGGTAATTAACGAAGAAAGAGAGAAAGAGAAGATGAGGTTAAGGAGAAAGGGAGAAAGACAAGGGGCGGGTAAGGGAAGGGGAAAGGGAATGGGATAAAGAGAAGGAGAAGAGGAAGGGGAGATTAAGGAGAAAGGGAAAGGGAATGGAAGAAAGAGAAGGAGAAGAGGAAGGGGAGGTTAAGGAGAAAGGGAGAAAGAGAAGGAGAAGAGGAAGGGGAGGTTAAGGAGAAAGGGAAAAAGAGAAGGAGAAGAAAGAGGAATGGGAGGGTAAGGGAAGGGGAAACGGAATGGGAGAAAGAGGAAGGGGAGGGAAATGGAGAAAGGGAAGGTTATTTCATTTATATACGCTCATTTCATTTTCAATTATTTGTATATTTATTTCATATAGGATTTTTGAAATATCACAATATATAAGGGAAATGCTGCCGATTTTTTTAAAAAAATATATGATTATTTGTGATGTTTTTATGCAAGTTATTTTCAAGAAAAAGGCTAATAGGAGGAGCAGGGAGGAGGCTCAAGCTCCCAATAGCCTGAGCCCCACACAACAACCTGAGGCCTCCCTCCAGCATCCTCAGCCTCAGTCCCAGGCACCTCGCCAGGAGTTTCTGAGGCCTGGAGATATAGCTCGATATTTCCAGAGTTAGAGGAAGGGAGGTAGGGGGAAGGGGAAGAGTTCGATGCCTCTTGCGGCAGATCTTCCAGCGGAGGATTCTGACTACGAGGAGGATGCACTCGCTGATGAGGAGGAGGATAGTACTTCATTTGATGAGGAGGATGCTAGATTGAATGATCAGCCAGAGCAGACGTCTGATCCAGATCCTTCTTAGACGAGATGTTCTGCACCACCACCACCTGCCCGCAGTTTAGCTATAAATTTAAGATCTGGTAAATGTTATGTTCTTAATTTTTTTTCTTTGTTATTTAATTTTATGTTATAATTCTTTCTTATAAGTGCACGTAGGGGGAGAGGTCCCACGCGGAATAGGGACTGAGAGAATTCCGCATGGGGCCTGCATTTCAGTGCAGATCACATCAGCGAGGGAAGCAGTGGGCTATCGTCCATTCATTAGCAGACTGGGTACACTGACGAAGACGATCATCCCACTGTCCCAGTTCAATTGGAGGAAAGTGTCAAACGAGCTGAAAAGGCAGCTCATTCGAGAGTTAGAGGTAATTGGTAAAAACTAATAACTTTTGTAAATTGCTTTATATAAGTTTAAATTATGTTACAATTTCTGTTCTCTTTCTAATGTAGGCCACGTTCGAATGGGGCAATGATTCGAACATCCCCAAATATATCCTCAAGTACGCAACAAACATTCATAAAGATTGGAGATTGGAGATGAGGAAAAGGTAAAAGATAAATTTTAAAAGTATTTCTTTATTTCCTTTACCACAATCAAATATTATTTTTAATATTAAAATTATATTTTTTAGTATTATAAGAACAGGAATCATGATGAGGCATTGCATAATACGCCTCTTTTGATACAGCCGCATACTTGGAAGGAAGCGTGCGAGTATTGTCATGATCCAGCGACGCAGGTAAAAGTATTTCATATATTATCATTTATTTAAACAATTTCTAAGTTAATAAATTGTATCTTCATTTTCAGGAGCACGCTAAGAAAAATATGGAAAATAAGGCTAAGGCTCCACCGAAGACCTATGTCTTGGGTAGGAAGAGCATAGGCGGGATGAAATCTATATGCGTAAGTATCTTTAATTAATATTTTCTTTTAAATCTTACAAAATTTTCTAATTTATTAAAATTAACTGTTTCAAATTATTGTAGTCCGACATGCATCAAGGTGCCCAACTTGATTGGGTGGGAGCATATGAGGCCACTCATAGCAAGATGAGTGAAAAGGGAAATAGAGAGTGGCTTCACAACACATACCAATAAAGACACGCAAGTTAAAAAAATACAATACTTTTATTTTATTTCGTAATTATATAATTAAATGAAATTACTTAACATAATTCAATATCTTTCAGAATAATATGATCAATTTAATTTATCCTCCTGAAGAAGCAAACTCCAGTACAGTTCAGCAGCCACTGACAGCAGAGGAGGCCTACCGGACCATCATGCCACCTGAGCATGGCGTGTACGTCCGTAGCGTAGGAAGAAGCGAGATCGTCTCGAGGTGGCATGAGAGAAGGGGAGCATCATCCTCTTCAACTGAGGTGCAGGAGATGAGGAAGGAGCTTGCGGCATTACGCCACAAAGACGAGGAGAATGTGTTGCGAATCGAGAAGCTGACGACGTTGGTCAAGGAGAACGCGACGCAATTCAAGGAATCCAACAAAACCATGAAGGAGCTCCTGGCATTACTTTAGAAAAGAGGAATTGATCACCCCGCCCTTCATGAGTTTAGAGATCATCGTGATGACGACGATTTAGGTGGTAGCGGTGCTAAAGGCGTTGGTGCCACAATATAATTGTATTTTTTATATATATTACAATTTGTAATGAACTTTGTATACGTTACTTTTATTTATAAAACTTTAATTTTCATTTATTCTATTTTATTTAAATGTATAAATTTTTAAGTTGTGTGATTGATTTATACTCTTAATAGATTTGGGCATTATTTACTGGTTTTTCACATAAATTAAATATATTACAAAAAGAAAAATCCTCATTATTCTCGACTGTTATTTAAATATGGTCGAGAATTGTTAATATTATCGATTGTTAAAAATGATTGCTAATATGAGTTTTCTCGACCGTAACTAAATAACTGTCACCGATATTTAACATTCTCGACTGTTAAAAACAGTATACAATACAAGTTTTCTCGACTGTTACTCAATAACGGTCGCGAAAAGTTAACATTATCGACCGTCCATAAACTAACGACAATATCAATATTTTCGACCGTTACTAATAAATGGTCGGAAATATGCTCTTACTTGACTATTTAAATTACGATCGAGGTAAATACTTTCGTCGACCGTGTACCTTACACGGTCAGGAAATAACATTACAGACCGTTGAAAACTGACGAGAGAACTTGTTACGACCCGGTTCCCGGATCCTTATAGGACTTAAGATCGGCTCGCCTCAACTAATCCCAAGACCTATTTGTCCAACAAGAAATAACCAAAAGCAGGAAATAAACCACATTCACACATGCAATATAACTAAGTAGAAGGAAAAACGAAACAATAAAGGATAATAGAACTGTCTCAAAAATAGTACATGCCACCACAACAACAACAGCGAAAAAGAAATAGAAAGTAAGAAGAACAATAATTTTAAAGTCCAGTACTCACAACTACAGCAGAAACAAAAGAGCTGGAAAGAAAACTACAACAGCTGGGCTCAGCTGGGCCCAGCTCCCTCTGCAGCCGGAAACTCAGGCTGCTTAACTCCTAGTCCTGAACAGGGCTACGAAAGGATGGAGTCAGCGAACGCTGAGTAGAGTGGTGTTTACATTATTTATGTGCAAGTAAATTAGAAACAGACAAGCAGGTTTTATTCTCTTTTCTTTTTGTCTCATCTATGTATTTCTGGTTCATATATTTCACAAAGTAACCAAATATTTCTTAATCTTGCTTGTTCCTCGTGGGAACGATCTTGATTGCAGTCTTTTCCGTGGAGTAGAAGGTATACATGGTGCTCTCCTGGCCGAGAGAGTTCCCCGTGGTAGTCCTACACCCAGTCAACCACCCCGAGGTCACTGTCGAGACGTAGCGATGACTGCAACACTCGTGATAAGCGCACGGGTAGCTACCCAGCACTGACATGCGGTCAATTGTTTCTGCTAGCGGGTACGCCCAAAGTACAACACGGAACAGTATAGGGCATTGCCCTCTCAGAACAGGGGTCTCGCCCCTCAGAACCAAACGGGGTCTCGCCCCTCTACAGCCCGCGTACCCTTGTCCGACTACCCCGGTTTGCCTAGAGGGCCTAATAAAGTTGGTGTAGGGTGCCTAGCTTAACCCCAGGCCCCGTGGGGTGGCTAGCTCCCTCCCTACACTAGTAGCACGCCTCGATACCACGTATGCGAGGGCCAACAAGAATCGGTGTAGCGTTGCCAATCCTAGCCCCGGGTCTTAACTCAAGGATGGCTAGCTCTACTCTAAACTAAAAGGGACAGTTGCTCTCCTTGGTACCGCGTACACAAGTGCCAGCACACTTCCCGTCTACATTCCAGATTTCTTTCATACACAGGAGTTCTACTCCTAATTCCCCGTGGGGTTCATGCTCATATTCATCTCATTTATCCATATTCAGATCTCATGTTTCATAACTCGTTCCTCATCCATATACAGGCAGCTCGTGTTTTCACAATTTAATTCTCAATCATATACATGCAACTTGTAGTTTCACAATTCACTTCATTCACATACAGGCAACTGGTATTTTAACATGCATCTCATAATTACACTAATGTCCTTTGCTAGCAATTTATTTTAAACATGCACTCAAGTAAACAGTACAACTCAAAATAGGCTCATACATTTCTACCATAGGGTTCATTTCACATCCTAGAGTTTGATCCGATTATTCCAAATAAGTACATTCTTATTTAAATATTAACAACTAAATTAAATCACTCTACCAGGTATCACGAGAGGAATGGGGGCCTACATCGCAGATCTCGTTGTCTCCGTAGGCCCCGAACACGCCACCAGCTAGTAACTTGTACTAGGGACTAATTTACATCAGACGAGCACAAAATAGTAGATACCCAACACGAACACGTAGAGGAACTCGAGTGGAAAACAACAGCATTTTGTTTATGGAAATCCGATTCCGTTTGGGCCCTAAACAGACCAGAAACACGGTTACTATCCAAAATCAGTCGTCTGAGACTAGTCCCAGACGTCTTAAGAGACGTCAGATCTCTCCTTGTGTTTTCTATGGTATTCTTAGACGTCTAGATCCCTCTGCGATCGTCTGGGGCCAGCTTCAGACGTCTCACCCTCCTTCCAGTTGTCTGGAAGGGCCGTCAGACGTCTGGTGATGCGGTCAGACGTCCAAAAGTGCCTGGGAAGGCACACCACACACCTTTCCAATGTCCCGCACCTATGTACGAAAAACGTAGGCACAAACTCAACTCGACATCTCTTGCGCTACACTCTGCATGGCAGAAAGTAGTGCAGGAAGGTACGTACCTCATGATATTATGCTTTCAGACGTCCGGCTTCAACTCCGAATGTCCTAATGCCTCGTCAGACGTCTGGTCGATACTCCAGATGTATGATACTGGAAAACTTCCAGTATCAGAACTCCTCTGTCAACTCACCCCTCTCGCGCCTCCGCCCTCAGACGACGTAGCGGCAACTCCAGCAGCTGCAGGAGCTTGAGAAGCTCCCCGTCGGCGTCCTCTCTTCCACGAACTCCTCGAGCTCCCGCAACCATCGTCCTTCTCCCTGCTCTCACTCCGTCGCACTCTCTCGCTCTCGCTCTTCCTCGTTCTCCCTTGCCGGTTCCTCTCCTTCCTTGCCGCGGCTGCAGTAGAGATGGAAGGCTGGAGGGGCGTGGCCATTGCTAGGAGAAGGTGGAGGTGGCGGTGGCTTGAGTGGTGGGGTATGGGGTGGATGGAGGGTTTAAATAGGGAGGTTTTAGGGTTTGGGTGTGGGGGTGGAGGAGAGAGAGAAACTCTGCGCACCGCTTGCACGCAGAGCGAAAAGAAGGTACGATACTCTCCTACTTTCGGACGTCCGGACATATGTCCAAACGTTTGACTGATAGTCCAGACATCTTATCCGACTAAAAAGGCAACGGGTCATTTCAGAACTGACCCAATGTCGAGTGGGGGTGCGCCTTTTTCTCGACCGTATTGTTCAAGAACGGTCAAGAAAACCCAATCGCAACTATACATTCCTCGACCCTTGTTCTCGACGGTTATTTGAACATTTGCAGCCGTTTTTAACGTTCGAGAATACTCATTATTCTTGTAGTGACTTAAAATCCGCTAATGAGATGCATCCAAACAAGACACTCGCAATCCTCCTATATGGTGTGGGATAGGGGCTACAAATCAAAACATGCAAGGGCCGATTCGAAAGATTGTCAAGAACAGTAAGTAATTACTACAAAGGAGTTGCCCGGGCTACCAAGAAGCTCCAATTCGAGTTCATTTCCTTTTCTGATCACTCCACACCAATTTTGGTTAAGATAAGGAGGAACTGGAAGCTTTACCCATTTTTCAACTTAACCCCCTATAGTTCCCAATTTGGCATGGTATGATTGTTCGTTTACGATATATCACATGTTTGTTCATCCCAACACTATCATTGCAGGATGTCATTGGGGCAATTGATGGAACGCATATTGAGTTATGTGTCAACCTAACGGATGCTGCTAGGTATCGAAACTGGCATGGTTGGTGTTCTTTGAACGTTATGTGAAATTCCCTACTAGGAGGGGGTGATGTAATAATTGCGGAAATAAATATAAACAATCTCACAAAATAGACAATCACACAAGTACACAAGTATTTTTTAGGTGGAAACCCAAACCGGGTGAAAACCACCACCTAACCCTTCTCGAGTTAGGATTTTCCGATCAACCACGTTGATCAAAATCCACTAAACGAATCACTTTAAACGAGGGTGATTCAACCTCAAATACAACCATGTTACAAGTGCGAGGGTAGCGTTCCTCAACCCCTTCTCTTCACGAGAAGGATTTTGTCCCTCGAAGGAGACGGGAATTCGCAAAGCAAATACCCAACCAAATAACAAAGATAAAAGAACAATAATCCTATAGAGCCAACAAAGTAATTTTAAACCTAGCTTCTATAGGAATTAGGAAACTCCCCTTTGAAAGGAGTGCGTCGGCGACGCGGATGCGTGAACAACACGACGGCGCTACGTCGCTCTCGTGAACTACGGCGGGAGAGCGGGTGCGCAAAGCATGATGCTCTCAAGATGTAGAACTAGAGCTTAGAGAGCAAGAGAGACACAAAATGATTTGAAAGTGTATTGCAAGGTGTGTGTTTTTGTTGCAAAGGTTCCCCTCTATTTATAGAGGCCTTAGGAAGGCTTAGGAAAGGTTCCATAGCCGTTGGGTACAAAGCCCAAGAGAATTAGCCCGAAATCAGGAACAATCATTGCACTGACAGGCTTATCTGATGTCTAATTCTAGCATCAGACGTCTGGAAGAACACATTAAGACATCTGAAAATAAGGTCAGACGTTTGATTTTGGGCAGGTCTCTTCCTGACTTGGATCAGATCTAAACAGGGTTCTAGCGCAAGTCCATCAGACGACATACAGGACGTCGGCACTATGTCTGGACGTCTGGAAACCTACTTTTTCGTGGGAATGGATTTGCAACAGCTACAAAATCTCTGAGAAGAGATTTTCGGGTCAGTCGAGGCAAAACGGCCAATTATCAGATGTCTGGAAGGGCTTAAGGACGTTTGATAAGGCTCTAACGGTCATATCCTTGAGTGTTTGTTAAGAGAGCCAAAAGTACATGAAAGGAATAAAATGGAATTCTATCCTATTCTTCTTGTCCTTCCATCTTCAATCTATCGCTCCTCGCGAATCCCCTCTGTTCTCCATCAAGCTCCTCTAATCCGTCCTGGATGCGAGCTCGAATTCCGTCTAAACACGTCTACATTTGCAATTGACCTGAAATCTAAGACTCAAAGTGCAAATGTTAAATAACATGTGTTTTGTTAACATCAAAACAAATGATCGTGGTGCTCTAGCACCAACATTATGTGCATTGCATCATTAGATCTATCGATACAGTACGTTCCTAGTGGTTGGGAAGGATCTGATGCTGACATTGACTATACTTCGATGGGCTGTTCAAGAAGACAATATTCCCCGTACCACCAGGTTGGGCGTATCTAGTGTATTGTGGATATACAAATACCCATCAATTTCTTGCACCATATAGAAATGTCATATCACTGAATACAACTCCAAGAATTCACGAAACAGATATCGAAATAAGGAAGAGTTGTTTAACCATTGCCATGCCAAGGTTAGTTACTGCATTGAGAGGCGTTTCGGTATTTTGAAGAAGAGATTTCTATGTTTGAAGTATTCTTCGTTCTATTCAGATGAAGTCCACCGAGACGTCGCCGTTGCATGTTGTGTCATTTACAAATTCCTACTAAGAGATGTGGGATGTAATGAATTTTATAATAAGAACATGGAAGCAACGCCATATCAAGATCATATACTTGGCAATTGACTAGTCCCCAAGATAGATACCCTGGTGACACAACTCCTGAACCTTTCGTGTTATTAATTCAGGCGGATATACAACAGGGGGGACAAATAAGGGAGTCAATTGTCGACGTCATGCGGGAGGAATTCCAGATGAGAAATGCACGTGATTGATGGCTTGTCAAGGATGTCGTAGAATTGCATTGTCTTCATTACTATGTACTCATCATCTATAAATTCTATATCTAATATATGGGAATGTTATGGTGCCCATATGACATGGGAGCAAGAGTTCGATGAATATTTCTTATTCTATTTTTATATCTTTATGATTTATTGTACACCCACATAGCCTTTGCATCATATGAGTTCATTTCAGGGATGGAAACTATTCCTTACACAGGGGGAGACTAGTATCAAGGCCGTGAATGCCTCTGCCATGAACCATGCAAGCTTATTTTTTAGAAACATAACCCAATAAATAGGAAAGCTTTGGACCACCTATTTTACGTGTACCCTCAAGGAAAGGAGGTCGGTGTCTACACGACTACCTCGATCATCACCTTGTCCTGTCCATGGGATTAACGTGGTGCAAGTAATCTATTGCATGTAGGGATGCAACCAAAAATAAGTTGCATGATCATATCTTGCAAATTTCTCGTCAATGAAAGTTGAGCGCAATTTCAAGAGCCTTTTGTATGATAAGCTGGAGGCAGGATGGTGTTGTCCCAACAACATGATGGTGGATAGTGTGCAAGCGAAGTTAGAACGAGTTAAGTTTGAGTTGGCGCAAATGAAGGCAAAAGCTGCTAAATTAGAGACTGAATGCGATGATTTGCTAGCTCGCATTGAAAATATTCATTTCACCTAGTTTCAATGTCATATCTACCCTTTCACTTTTACCATGGACTGTTATCCCTGTAGGCTATGAACGCATTACCTATCACTATTTCTTTCTTATGTCTATAGACTACCATATCAGGAGAACATTATATGCAGACTTCTACAATTCCTATTACGAAATTTTCGTTCTATCGTTGCCAAATTTTGTTAGGATAATGTCTTGCATTAAATTTGTTACCATACAGGTATATCTATATCTTGAGGGATGTCGACAAATGCAAGGCGCTACTTATGTGGACTTCCTTGCGACCTTGTCTTAGAGGAAGATGGAAGAAGACTAGATGTAGTCTTACATAGTCTCTACCACAAAGGCCCCTATGAAAAGTGTAAGAGAAACCTTCTCTTGCAGTATTTCGTTTCTTTATAGCACATAACAAATAACTTTATTCTATGGATGCAATTTTCGTAAGTCTCCTCTCTAGTTCAAGCCTACTCTGAAATCACGGGAGGTGGAGTTAAATTTCATGGTATTCATGTATTACGATGTATACTATGAGCTCATGCAGGAGAAGAGCAAAAAGTTGGAATTGGAACTGCAATATAACACGTTCCAGGAATATATTAATGCACTAAGTAGCAAGTATGATGTTTTGAATGATCGTTCCACGAATAATGTGTACGATTTGCAAGAAGATTTGCCTTCCTGTACACATAATAATCAAATACCTGAACATTCAATGGATTAAATGTCTATACGTATGTACGGGTTAATCTATATAGGGTAACATGAAAATACATGAGATATCTTATATTTAAATGAGTAATGTCGTTTCTTTACAGTTACTTCTTCTACCATGCCATTCAAATTAATGTTGAAAAGTTCTGACAATTCTTTCAAATTTGGAATGGCACCAAGGGTATGGATTGAGGAAGAGGACGAATGCCTTTTAAGGACTTTAAGGAACCTCAAATTTAATGGGGAGTTTAGTCGTGGTTCGTTCTTGGCGAATGCTTGGTTCATTACTAAAGAACACATGGAATTTCATTTTGCGGAGGCCATTCCAATGCATGGAATTCAAAGTTGATGGAAGTTTCTTAAATATATGTACAGGTTGATCATAAATCTGTTGGGAGATCCTAGTTGGCATTGAGACGTCGCACATAATATCATTGTTCCAGCTGATCCTATCCAATAGGATTATGTATTATATCAAGTACTCAAAATTTGTCATTTAATCAATATCTTCTAAAGCTTCTAATTTCTTTTCATCTCGTAGGTTGAAGTAAAGTACAAAAGGCTGTGTGATTGTCAATTTCCTTTCATGGACATCTTCGAGGACCTAATAGATTATGATTACTATGAAGATGTCCTTTAAAACTACGTACACCAAGCCTTTCCTTCATGTTCTGTTCTATGTGTTTTTCAGTATTGTTTGTTGGTTGTTATTCTCGATGTAGATAGTTGTTGGTACTATGTTGTACTGTATGCCTTTTTCATAACTATTCGTACTTGATGTCAATAGTTTTCTATGTCGCTACTTATATATGATTATATTAACTGCATATATATTTCTATATTTACTTCTTTTGAATTTCTTTTGTTACAACCATTTTAAAAGTTCTTTCCTACATGAAATAAGTGAATTCTTATATAATTTTCTTTACTGTCAATTATATCTACAAGATACATTGCAAAGAAAGTTTAATTCATATAGGTAATGATGAAAACTTCAAACGCTTAAGAGAAAAGTTGTTACACACTTGGATAGTCCTGGTTTGGTTGCTTAATGAGTAAACAAAGGCAACCCTAGGAAATCGTATTTGTATAGTTAGGATGGCTGTGTTATAGAAATCCTATGCAACACTAAATTCGAGGGTAAATTTTATGTTTGCATGGCATGGACGGCTGCAACGCTGAACACTATCCAAACCAAATTTCTAGGGATAACGATTTTACACCATCCATTGTTAATAAACTTTGCCCAATAACAAGTGTCGACTTATAAATTAATGGAGCAACCTAAGCCTACTACATTACGTAATATACATTACGATTACATGGAATACTACATACCGAAATGTCACAGGTTAGATAATTTTGATTTACTAATATTACCATTTTAAAACCATTCATCATTACATAATGCCCTTCATTTTTCCATGCAACCTCACTTTGGCAATTTTAGCAATACACAACCCTACCATTAAGCGGTACATTAATTGCTATATCTATATCAGTCATTTACTGGTTTTCAAATTTCCGCTTTCCTCTGATATGTTATATTTCATTTGTATAATATTTCTTTATTTTATCATGTATGTTATGATAATATACTGCAATACAAGTAATTATCATTAAACTTATCATGCAATTATACCTAATATTTCCTTCATCAATAATTAATTATTACCTTAAATCTATTAATTACTACGGACATTTAATAATGGATTGATAATAATTCAACAAATTATTTCAATCCCATCCAAATTTTACTACTTAATTATATTAGTAATTACACATTAACATATTCTACCAAATTCAATTGTATTCTCTATATAATTATGAATTTTATTATCATTTATCCTCCACATGAAATAAATATTATAAAAATATAACTACCAACTAACTTACCTACCACCATAAGGGTAGAGTAGTCATTTCTCACCTTATTTTCCATTCTAACTACCATTCTCAGGTAAACATCCCCCTGTCACATCATAGGATAATCCTCATTCCTAGCCCCCTTCATTAAACACAAACATGGGTTATCCCCTCTTCTCAAGTAAACAGAAAGGGGGGTTATCTCTGTTGCAAACAACTTATCACGGGTTAGCTATCCCCTGCGATAAACTAGCCCTTAGATGACAACTCCCATCTTAAAGGGGATTGTGGCGAGTGCTATTGCTACTCTTAACTCTTGATGATGGCTACACTAGTAGAAAATGTACTGTTCTCAACAGTGCATATTTGATGGTTATGCCACCGTCAAGAATATTAATATTCCTGACCATTCTAAGATATAACGGTTGCGAAAAGTCTGATCATTAACTTTCTTAGCTACCCTTGAAGGCAGAATGGTTGAGATCATTCTCATCGATTCATATTCGACGACAATAATAATATACTCATCGGTAATCATAAAACGGTTGACAATAGTTCTTCTTGGAAATCATTGATGTTAAAAAGTTATTTTTGAAATTCATTCATCGATCGTTTTACATGGAATGGTCGAGAATGGTTGATCAAAAACCTTTCGGTGCATACCCAACTCCTCCCTTGTCGACTTCGGCGAAGAGGATGACTCCTCCCCCTCTGTCGATGACGACGCACCAGCTCTTAGCCGCTCAAGCGCGAAGGTCCTTCGACGGCCCCCCCTTAGAAAGGGGTCATTATCCACCTCCTTTGCCCCCTCCTCTCGTCGCCACCGCCACCCTCCCCCTCCCACCATGCCCTCGCCACATGCCTCCTCCTCATCCTCCCCCTCTCTCGCCACGTGCCCTCTCCCCCTCTTTTGCCGCATGGCCAGCCACCACCACCAACAACTGCTCCCACCTGCCCCATCCTCCTCCGACCACCACCACCTACCGGCCACCACCACCCTCTACCACTGCTCCCTCCTCTTAAATAGGTTTTTTTTTTTTTAAGTACTTAGGTTTGATTTTTATATGTGAATGCAATTAAGATGTTTTACAAGTTATTTTTAGTTGTATTTCATTTAAACAATTAACATGTTATTAGTTTATATTGAATGTTTGATTAATTGTTTAGTTAATTAGGTTTAGTTAGATTATTACTAATTATTATTATTTGTGGGGTGTGCCCACATGTAGTGGTTAATTGTGCCCACATATGTTAGTTGCATATGTGGTGTTATTTGTAAGTTGTGCGATGCACTTTTGTGTATGCAGGATTTGAGAGAAACCCCCATATTATAGTGAAAACTCTGTCAAAATTTTTCAGGCTATGGTTTGCGTGTAGATATAGGTTTATGGTTTATGATTAGGTTTTATATTTTGGATTTATGGTTTTGTGTTTATGGTTTAGGATTATGGTTATTTATTTTTAGGTTAGGTTTTAGGGTTTAGTGTTTGAAGTTTACGGTTAGGTTTAGGATTTTTTTTTTTTGGTTTTGATATTAAGTTTTGAGTTCTAAATTTAAGTCATATGATTTTTATTTTAGATTTAGGGTTTTTTGTTTACGGTTTAAGTTTAGTTTTTTTTGTTTTTAGTTTAGGTTTATGATTTCTTATTTTAGGTTTTGGTTATAAGTTTTGTGCTTTAGATTTAGGATTTTGATTATTAAATTTGATTTAGGGTTTTATTTTTATGATTTTGGGTTTTGGGTATAGAATTTAGAGTTTACGTTTAGTTTATAGTTTTTGGGTTTAGTCGTTCAGTTTAAGGTTTAGTATTTTTATGTTCTGCAATGTGGAGAAATTTATTAATGAAATTTCGGATCATTTTAAATTTAGATACACATTTGTATCAATTTAGATACACTTGATGACAAACAATAGGAGTTTTAACCCTTAAGATATAGGTTGTGAGAGAATATAACTGTGTAAAAATATTTGCCCATAAAGACTTATGATCATGTTATACAGACAATGCGAAATGTGTGTATATTTTACTTACATGCATGATGCGTTATCTTTATAACATAGCATAAGACTCGATCGTCTTTAGTTCGATAAAGTTCCAGACTAAAGAGGATCCTTGAAGATTTAATTACAACTTAGGATTGCTTTTTGCATGTAGCTAGTGTATAAAGAAATTTCAATTACATTTTCTCACCCTTCTCTGATATATCAGCTGATCTTAGTTACGTTCCTAAAGCACCCTTAAGTAGGAGCTATTATAAATGTAGTTAATGTTAGTCTTAAATAAGTAGTTAAGGAATGTTGCTACTCTTAGATAATAACTGTCATCTTAAGGGGACTGTAGTGAGTGTTGTAGGTACTTTTAACTCTTGATGATGACTGTCCTTATGTCATGAAAAAGTAAAAATGACATGCATTGCATATGTGCATCGGATAGACATTGAAAAAAGAAACACTGCTTCTATGTATGATCTTATACCAAGTGGACCATCCGAGAAAAAAACTGAGAGGGGATTCATGGAATGTTCAACCTATTGTCAATGAGAGGATTTGTTTAAAAGGAATAATGGATTGTACATGCTATAAACTAATATTTCGTCGATGGAAATAATGCCATTCGATATAAGATCATCGGCATCAACATTGTTTTTTTTAATAATCCATATAATGCATCGATGCAAGGAATGTTATTTTAAAACTTTTGCAAAACAGCATTGGTCATCATGTAGAGAGAGGGAGAGATTGTCTTTTACTTTGTAGTTTGTAATTTACATCATTGCACACATAGTGAGAACCTCTTTCCCTCCTCCATGTAAAGGAGGATCATATACAATATCTTATCCAACCCAGGTAGAACATGTTAGGTTCAAGTGAGGTCATTTGGACCTGTTGAATCCATTAACTATTTTTAAGTTAATAAAAAAGGACCCCATGATCCACACCATATTACGGGTGGGTGTTTGATTGATTTAGGTAGATTTAAGTTATTCAATTTAAATCATTTAAGTTTGGATTAACAAAATAGTCACTTATGACTTAATCAGGAGGTAACGTTATTTGAGTTATTAGTTTAGAGTAATTAAATTGAGTGAAATCTAGAGGTTTTATATATGTTAATTAATAAGATTACTGATCTATATTGTTTACAATTTTTTAAACCAATTGGTTAGATATAAGTAAAAAATGTGAGGGCACGAATCAATAACACAATTATTTAATTTAAACTCATTTTACAACAAATCTTAAAGAAATTATAATAAATCATCTCACATGTACATATCATCTAAAAGTCACAAGCTCCTAAAAATTTTGTAAATTTACGATTGTTGATATGCCTATAATAATATGTGAAAATGCCTTTGTTTTGAGTTCCTTCTCTTCTTACAATATTATCCATAGAACTCTACTACAGTTGGGTGATCATCACTTCAAATTGAGAGTGTGGGATGGGGTTAGGTTTTAAGGATTTTGTTGGGATGGATGACCCATGGGGTGAGGTATCTAGAGCTTTGTAAGAACTTATGTATCTTAAAATATTAAGATGGATTCAATTGGTTGGGTGAGTTAGCAAACCCATCGGTCACCCATTTCAAGTTATTTGAGTAAGTCGGATCGGAAGTGTTAGACTCACGAGTCTACCTAACACCCATGTTAATCTTACGATTTGCCTTGACCCAACTCATAACTCAAAAAATTCAAACCAAATGACCCATTTCCAATTATTTGAACGTGTTGTTTGGGTTGAGCCAAAAATGCCCAACCCTAACTTGCTCTTGCTCCCGATGATAGTTTTAAGAGAAGTTGCTAACCATGACCTATTTGGATTCATTTAAAGATCCGTTGACCTAGATATGTTTCGACTCACTTAAGGATATGACAACTCAAACTTGTTCAAATTCATTTAAATATATGATTTGAGTTGGGTTATATAGAGTTTAGTAGGTCAAATAGTATATTCAACATTATGGAGTAGTTTAGTGAATGAGTTCACCTGAACTTGACCCTTAGGAAGAATAGAGGGTTGAGTGGAGAGAGATGAGAAATAGAGAGGAGCGAAAAAGAGGTGAGAAAAATGGCAAAGACAAAAAAGTTCTCACCATTCTTCTTACATGCCCCAAAATCAATAGCAAAATGGGAAACATACAAGGCTTGTCACTCATGTTTCAAATTTTAAAAAGAAAAACCTTGCTATAATGTTTCAAAGCACATCGTGATGCCAATCATGATGGAGATGATGAAGGCGGGGGAGGTCCTGGGCTCAGTGTCAGAGCTAGAATTTTATTGTAGAGTAGGCACAAGTTTACAGGTAAGAAGCACAAATACAATAAAAAAGTGAAAATACTTAGCATAGTAAAGTTAGGTAAAGAATGTGCATGGATTCATAAATTAAACTCTTACTTAAAAAGTGTCCTGGCTCAATGTTTCGCATAAGACTTATCGCAAATTATTCCTTTCAATTGAAAGAGGTATTCGTGAGTTATTTACCATTGAAGCATACGTATATTCATTATTCATCAAGACCTATTTACTTCCTAGAATGTGTGATAAATAAAATATGTGATTACAATTAAAAAAACTAACGTTGGAAATGTTAAACCGTGAGTTTAACTGATGAACTAATATGTGTGTAATTACACATTCATGACTTTCAATTATTTGGGTCCCATATTAAAGCTAATTATGAGTATTAATGTATCATTAAGATATGAGAACATATGTGTAAAGATTTTTGAGTTATTTACTTTTCTGATAATCAAACATAAATCAATTGTTATCGATTTATATTAAAGGGAAAGTTATGATCTTCATTTATAATAGAACATTAATCTTTATTGGCCACCCCCATCGTCCAAGAGAGAAGGTAAGGAGAGGAGGTGGAGGCAAGTTGTGTGATCTTTGTTAGGATTTCGTCAAAAGATCGATGCTCCTCAACCAAGTCAAGTTAAGATTTGGGAGGCCTTTCCCATCATTTCTAGCGACACAACTATGGCTATGAGTTCAAGTAAGTTATCTCAAATCTCTTAGCTCATGGAAAACTTATATGTATGTTCATTCATTTAATCATTATAAATGTTTTGATCACAGCTTCATCATACATAGAACCTAGGATCACTCATAAAGTAGGTTTAGAAATCCAATTTATTCACTTGTTGAAAATATAACTTTTCTTCTTGTAACTGCTACAAGTATCGGTACTTATCATTAGTACCGGTACGTGTAGGAAATAGTTTTGCCACTTAGGTTTCAAGTTAGAAACTATAGTTATTGAGTGCCGATACTAATCATCAGTTCCAATACACATAACTTACATGTTCTTTTTGTGGCTTCAAATGACCCAAGTCGATACATTACAAGTATCAATACTAATTATTAGTACCAGCACATGTTGTCTACAATTAGAGGTCAAGATTATGGTGCCTTAACCATTACCTCACATATACCGATATTGATCCTTAGTATCGATATATGATTAGTATTGGCGAATTACTTTAGTTTCTAAGTTTCAAGCATGTACTCAATATGTATCGATACTCATCGATAGTACTGGTACTCTTTGAAATCGGTTAAATCCTAAGACTTCAAGTGTGATACTAGCATCCTACAGATACTCGTACTCATCATGAATACCGATACATCTAATGAATTAGAATGGAATATTAATTGATGACACTTTCCCAACAAGAATGTCCAAGGCACTGGTATTGATTCTCAGTATCAGTACTACTTGAGTATCAGATCATATTATCACAGACAGTAGGTCAATGACACCGATACTAATTTTCAAAGTGCTAATACTAATTGAATACGAGTGACAACTATCTTAGGTCCAACGTTCAAGGTCATCGATCGGTAATTGGTGGGTTAATAGTATTTAACCCCAATAGGAAAATCCCTTTATTAAGTTACAAAATAATCTCTTGAGCATGCATGACCCCATTGATTATCTTTTAGTTATTAGTATGTTGATGCATATTTTATGTCAAGAATAGTAACTTGTGCTGCCAATACAAAATATTTACACGTGGGCATCACATACTAAATGATCGTTTCCTTACGTGAAACTCGTTTGTTTCAAACTCACCTTGGGCACCTGCCATCAGTAACTAAAATGTGGCTCCGCCACTCACCATGTCAAGATGGTCTTGGTGAAGGTTGCAGTGGTTGCAACAAGTCGAGGGAAAGAGGGAGCTGGAGATGGAGGTGGTACCGTCGGAGGTGTAGATAAGAGATGCGGCTCATGGAGGCCACGGTGGTGGTTTCTAGTGGAGGGAGATGCTTACAGGGAGGAAGGGGATGGATGGTAAGAATGATGTGCTTTACAACGGTGGATTTGTTTTTCTTTTTTTTTTAAGTATTAGTAAGTAATCAATTCAATGGATTGCAAAAGATGTTCAAATTATTTTAGAGGTATCCACATTCTTTCAAGCACGTCCAGCACGAGATTGGGAGGAGGGGGGTTACGTGACGTGCTTACCATCTGGACGATCGGGCTTATGACTGGATCTCTCGTCGAGATTTTTTGAAAAAAGAAAGTTTGCATTCAATCAACTCTGCCTTCACAGCATTCGGATCAACCCATAAAATACACATGATATGGCATACAAAAGGCATGAGAAGACCATCCATAAAATTGAGCAAAACACATCCATTTTGTGGTCATGCACGTCCAACTCATGTAACACATTCATACTCTGACGACAGCAAAGTGAAGTGAGGATTTATATCTCTTGATAGCAATCTCGGCCACCACCACTAATGTGGTGGCTGCCATCACCTGCAATAATACGGTTGCAGGTATGACAAGCTTCTGGGCTACATTGAACAAAATCCAGTTCGGTGCCAAGATGAGCGAGAGTAAAGGTTTTTCAAGGTTGATTAGCATAGCCATGATTAGGATGACCACTTAATGGGGTTCCATCACCCACAAAATATCGTAAATCTTTTACGAGGATCATGGTTTGAAGACCTAACCGACATGGACCCTGTGGGAAGACTAAGGTGCGTACTGCTGCTAATCTGCAATGAAGTTTCCTTTACCCTAAGAAAAAGGTACATTGAACATATTCGATTTATCCAGATTGCACTAACGTCTTCACATGCTGATAACATCAATGCTGTAAACATCATGCAAATCCTATCCTTTTCATGAACGAATTGAGCGCGTCAAAATGGACGGTCATTATATTCTGGAGGCTTAAGTTTCTTCTAGACAAGCTGCTGGTGGCAGCTGATTCACCGTGGTGAATTTGAAGTGTTTTAAGGCATTCACATGAACAACCGCCCGTTTGTAACCGTATTTTTACACTTCCATTGCAGCCAAATATTTGTATCATGTATAGAATTTCAATCCATCAGTATTTTTGTGCAACCACTTTTGTGTCTTATGGGGTTTAATCCATAGTCTTCCTTATTCATCAATTTTTTGAGATCATCTACCAGAATTTCCCATGAAATCCATCCATCGGTTAGTTTATGAAGAACCAAGAAAAAACCGGTCACTTATGCAGCTGTCGGGGAGAAGAACCTCTAATAATTCAAGATTAAAAGAAGAAAGCAAAAGCTCAATACAGAGTAAAAATTTACTATGAGTATCTTACAGAAACACCGTGCACAAGAACCGGCTCAATTCATGGCATCATAGTCATCCACTTGGCCATGATACTCCAGTACTTTCCTCTTTATCTTAGAGGTATCCACCCATGTCATGAAGTCCTCCATGTTCCTAGTCACAAGATAAGCAGGATCAGTCACAGTCTCTGGCCCAACGCGAACGTGACCCTGCTCGACATAAGTAGTTGCCTCTTTCAGATGCTCTGCAAACTTCTGCCGTACAAGCACATATGCTAACCTTCGCCTGTCGGCACAAGATGAAAAGATAAGTAGAGAGAAACAATAACATTGTCAAACACCCATTCGCATCAAAGAATGATCACTCAGAAAGATGGATTTGCTTTCACAACATGATTGCTAGCCATTGGCTCCAATTTAATTTATTCTTCGACTAATTAGACACAACAGTCCAATTCATATTTGATGTTAATGTTATCTAATTAACTTTATGTTGAAGAATCTTAGAAATCAAGTGTTGGAATTGTAAAAATCATTCTCACTTACAGCAAAAATGAAGGACCATACCCTAAATAGATGTTTGAATTGACGCTGGAAAATAACACACAATTGTTTCCATATCCGGCCTTTCTAACTCTAAATATAACCAGGCCCGCACACACACACAAAAAAAAAGAAACTATTCCTCAAGGCATCCCACATTTGTCCACTAATACGAGATGAATTGCGTTGTTTGAGTGAGGGAAGGGTAGCAGAGCTTTTAACCAAAAGAAATCTGGTCAAATAGGGAACGACATTCTTTTTTTCACCTTACGTGGTTTATATTTTGAGACACCAACCCGCCAACACAAAGTGTATTTTTCATAAAGCAAAGAACAAAATCACAAGTGGTGCAACATTTAATACCAAAAACTGCGATCTATTTGGAGCCATCGTGCTGGAGGTTTAAAAAACAGTAACCGTATAAAGTGAAGCTACAAAAGCTTTCAAAAATAAAAAAAATGAAAAGAGATATATTGACATGTATTGACAAAAGAAAATCACAGCAAAATTAGATAACCACCACAAGGAAATGTACTGACAAAAGAGTGAAGTATTAAAGAAACCAAATCGGAAAGCAACCATATAAAAATATAGCTCCGAGTGTGACAGTATTAAAGAGAGCTGATTTCAATAAACTTTGACAAGTACAGTTGTTTTTATGCGAAGAGAGCCCCGGAAGTTAAATCCTGGTGGCTGGTTCGGTCCTTCCCAAACAGTGATGTTGGGCATGATAACAGCAACTAAATTTTCTAGAATTTTGTAAACCAAAAGGGGGTCTAGATTTCTAGATAAAATTCAGGTTTGAAAGAAAAAGCCTTTTCTTTGATTCTGAATAAAGCCCAGTATATAAGTCATTTTCCCACAAATCCCCTCAGCAATCATGCAAACCAAGCCTTCAATACTGAACTAGGAGTTAGTGGTTTTGCTCACTGCATTTGTCCTCCAGAACAGAGAAAAGGGAAAAAATACCATATTGTCTGAGTAGAAAGCCCATAAGCTCAAAGAAGCCGCTGGTGATTAGGGCACCCATAGTCATAGCACCGCTACTAATCCTATATCTAAGTAGACAAACTGAAAATCCTCTTGGACACGAAATAGGAGCAGTGGAAAGTAGATGCAAATGAAAGTCAATCTGCATGCTTCTTTTCAGAAATAGTTAAACAAGCACCTATGGCAGAAACCATCCAGCAAACAATAAAACATAAAGACAAGAAGAGCACAAACAACATCAATGCCACAAGAGTTGCTCAAGACTCCCACCAATTGCATCGAGAGGTTGGGTGGGTAACCAGCATTGGCCAAATGTGGTTAAATTTTCAAGGGCATTCTCTTATGCACAACTTTTGAGAAAGCATTTCAGAGGTAGTCACTCATCCCACTAATGCAAGAATTTAACTGTCAAGTTTCAAACTTTCAAGTCTAAACTCAAACCTCAACATAATATAAAATTCATTCATATGTTTGTTACTGGGATCCCTTTACTAGTCACCATTTCAGCTTGTTATAAAATTTGAAATGTAATCACACAAGTATCTCACCTACAAAATGATGAGACAGAGAGTTTACCACACAAGGCCAAACTCTTCCTCGTCGGAATCACCCCCATATCATACCTGTAACACAAAAAGGATGGCAACCTTGGGGACTTCAGAAAGAAAAGGACAGAAGAGAAAGGCAAATGAGTCATACAAGTGACAGAATCAGCTACAACAGCTTTCCATATTTGCCTGACATTGCTTATGCCTCCCATTTACTTTGGGTGCACTCAGATCTTCAAGAATCGAGGGAATGCAAATATAACAGAATATTTATCATACCAGAAACTAAGCATAAGTATTATAGATTGAGAAATTATTGTAGTTAAATGTCCATAGCAAGAATGGATACCCAAAATTATGCACCTGTGGTTAATTTTTCTTTTCAAGCAGTTTTTTCTTCATCCTTTCAAAATTCAACATTCTAAGGCTTCTCCACGTCTATCTCACATTAAACACCACAAGGACGAAACAATATTCTTTATGAAACTGACCACAATATAACTATCAAAAACAAAGAGGATAAACTAAAAAAGACACTAGGAAGTTTTCACCATGACAAGTTGTAATTTCAGCATTTGCATTTTTTGTATAATTATGGTTTTAAATTTTCTTCTGCCTTCCACTTTGTAAGCCAGCTGATTACGGTTTTGAGAAAATCTTGGTGTGTGAGATTTAAGCTATGGTCCTATCTTAAAGATTCCAACAACTCTACCAATGGACCATTAAAGTGTTACCTTAAATTGAAAACAAGTTGAATATTAATTTTGCTAGGATTTTATTGTTTCACCCAAAAGTACCAATTGATACCTCAAGTTGTTACTAGAATAAGGGAAGGATGAGATGTGGAATTTTCGTGACAACAAGCAACATAATAAGCATTATAAAGGAGACACAACATACTACAATCAAGTGAGCAAAAAAAAAAAGAAATCAACTAATCCAATTGAGGATTCTCTCCAAAATAAGGACACCAACAAATGCATAACTCCAATTCAGAATGGATTGGTGTTAACCACTTAGAATCCAAATAATAGATCAGACTTGCATTCAAGTGGGTTTCATTGGACAAGATTTATTATTATCAACATTCCTCAACTATGCCAATCTCCTAAGAACCTCTTTGGAAGAGGAAATAACTTGGACAGGATAACTTTTGTGCAGTAGAAGAAAGCTTGGAAGTCTCCCATTTGGTGTTTGAGAGATGGGGACAAACTTTATTGGGGATAACTACTGAGTTAAGCTCGTGCTTTGCAGCGGGAATATAACCATAATTTGATTCATCCTTTTTTATGACGAAGAAGTTGAAGCATTCCACTGCAAAGTTTTTTTATTCATTAAATTACTTAAGATATGGTTTGATATTGTTTGGATAGAGGTAAATATCACATTTAGAAAAAGAAATGTAAATCTAATTAACGTGATAATTGACTTGAAAGAGTGAAAATGTGAAGCACTTCAATAATTCATCCAAACTTTACAATTTTTATAAATCAAGACTTCCAAATAGAAGCACCATTACTTTGGTCATGTTGGGAAACAAATACAAAAACTCAACAAAGGAAAGAGATAAATTAATATTCCAAATTCTTGGTTAATCAATATGCTTGTATATAATTTTCTTTTTGAAACAAGAAAGGGTGGTTATCCGAATAATAACCACCTAAATTCATTCATTACCAAAGAAATATGCTTGTATATAAATGCCTCATCATTTTTTTAGTCATTCCTACCATGTAAAGCCGATAAAGATTAAGAATTTGGAAGTACTTCAGATAAATCAAAGATTTAATGATATCATAAGTCCGTGTTAAACATAAATCAAGATTGAAAGCTAGAACGAAGGTGGTAAAGAAAGTTCAAGTCATTGACCCAACAGGCATAGCATCCATGCTATTCTCAAAGCTTGACGGTTATGCCCATGCCCACTGTTACGTTATGATAGTCAAGAAATCTGCTTAACGGGAGGGTATCTTTCACACTCGATATATAGCTTTGATGGCATCCATTGTCCAGCTTACGTAGAAAAATTGCAGATCGTGGAATTAGCATCAGTTTGTTGCTATGTGGAACTCCTTCATAATTGATTTTGTACAAGATAAAAGCTCAAATTTTCTTTCTCCACTACTCAGTGAGAGAGTTTACAGTCTGGAAGCAAGATGATTGAAGAAACTTACAAAGCTGAGGGGGAGTTGGGATGATTAGAGAGGCCTAGGAAGGAGAGGAGAGTTGAACTTCCCTGTAATACCATATAAATTAAGCCTGATTCAGGTCACGAAAACCTACATTTTTGTGGGTCAATCCTGCAAGTAAATTTACTCTAATCATATTTTTATGCAGGTGTCTATAAATTAAAAATCACTTTTTTCCATCCTTTTCTTCTAGGAGTACTTTCATTCAGATTTTCTTGGCCATGTGAGCTGCTTTCAATTTTCCATGCCCATTACAGCTACTGAAAGTGATTTCTTATTTTAATTATCTTAATTACCATATTTATGGTAATTCATCAATTGCTTGTAGAAAAGGATTTCATGACATGGACAGGATAACAATTGATCTCAGCCAATACCATGCTCCCAAAATGGCAAGGGGGATGACTCCATTTTTTTTCAAATCAGATGCACCTTACACGTAGCATTGAAATATGTGCATCACAGCTCTACCAAAAGGTGAAGGTAAATGGGATCATCATCAGGAGCTCTGCTACACGTGATCCTGTATCTTGCAACCCACAGTTCCCGAGAGAGGTGTTTGGTGCTGCTGAAATAGAGAGTGGGTGATTTACTGATGGGAAGAGGGATGACAGTGGTCGTCGTATAGGAATTGTTATGAGTGTGTGGCAACTAGCAAGATAGCACCTTGTTTTAATTTCTAGTATAGAAGTGTAAAAAAGTGACATGGAATAAAGAGAGGGACAAAACTTGAAATTAAAAAGTTTCACCCTCCCTGAGCTTTTTCATCCTGGGATAAGAACTCAAATCCCAGGTACATCTATTCCATAGGATATCCCCACCCAAACGTGGGATTTCCAGGAAAATCCCCTCTTCCAAATGGACCCTACGGGCCTGTTTGGTAGGAGGAATAATTAAGAGGGATAAAAAAGGGATGTAAAAGAATAGGAGGAATTAGGGATTTTTATTCTACCTAAGTATTTAGTTGTGTTTGGTAGGAGGAATAAACGAATTTTATGTGGTGAAGTTGAGAGAAGGAGATGAGAGAGGCGAAATAAACCAGCGGAATAAATGAATTCCACCTCTTCGGCGGAATTCGTTTATTTCGGAATCCACCCCTCAATTCCAGAATCCGCCGATGTCGGAATAAAAGCTACCAAACGTGAAATTCGACCCTAATTCCCGCTCTATTCTGCCAACCAAACAGCCCCTTAGGCACTGTTTGTTTTGCGGGATATCGCATATATGAGGATCAAAGCCATGTGATACTCGAGCTAGCTGCATTGCACCCCCATCAAACCTTCAGATTAACATCCAAAAACATTCTCTCTTGTTTGTTTTTTTTTTCTTGGAGATACATTCTTAGTGTTTAAGAAAGCTTCTGCACGTAGCATTATTCACATGTCCTTTCTATTACAGTTCCTATTTCAAACAAAAAAAAAAGCAAGCACACAAGCACACAAGCAGAGAGGGAGAAAAAAAGGAGGGGAAGGTGAAAAGAATACAGCTTATCGAGGAGGGAGCCGGTCATGTCCTTGCGGAAGGGGTCGGAGGGGTCCATCTGCTTGAGGAGGTGGACGAGCTTCTGCACCATGCGGCATATGGTGTTGTACTTCTTGTAGTCATCCCTTTCGGTTAGGAGGTACCTCCGCGTTACCTGTGCCTCCCGGTGCCCACCTTCCCTCTTCCACTCCAGGAAGTTCGCCTTCTTCAGCAGTTTCTTCTCGTGGAACTTTAGCTTCCTCATCCTCCTCTGTCGCTCCCTCCCTCCTTACTACTGTCGATCCCTTCCCTCCCCCCGATCAGATCGACCGCCTCGGCTACAAAGGACTGGGAGAATTTCGGGTTCTCGAAGAGCGCGAGGAGGATGCGTGAAGCCGGCAGCAGCCGGAGGAGAGGGGGCGGAGCAGGTGGGCACGGGGCGGGCGGCGCACGGGTGATGGGGAGAGGAGGGTTTGGGAGTGGGGGATGCCGGGGGAGTACGTATAGGTGAGGGACTTGAGGTGGGTCTCTTTTATCTAATTTTGGGCCTGTTTTTTCGGGCATTTTACAGATCGAGCATTCACGGTTTTTTTTTTTTAATTTATGGCCCATAAGCTCATTGAAATAATTTTGTACGGATGGTTAATATTTAATTTAATTTATTTATTATAGTAATATAATTTTTAATTTGTTATTTAAAGTTAAGTGAAGGCATTACTTGTTTATTTAAAGACAAGTTCTACCTTAAAGACACAACTTCATTGGAAATGATTAAATCGTATTCTCAAGATATGACTTCGCATTGGATAGTATGTGGATGACAAAGTCTTCTCCTCAGATGCTATACCCAGCGAAGTTGTGTCTTGAAGATTTAACTTAGCCATTTCCACCGAAGGGGTGTCTTTAAGACACAGCTTCACTTAAAATATTGAAGTCGTGTCTTTAAAACACGACTTGAGTTTAAACCCTAATAAACCTGCCATCCTTCTCCCTCTCCCTTCCCTACTTCTGTCACTCTACGTCGAGGGCTCCTGCCTTGTCGCTGTTGCTGCTATGGTTTGAGAGCTCCTATTACTGCTCCTCCTGTCGTTGTTATTGCTGTCACCCTAACGGTTTCACGCTCCCGCCAATAGTCCATCCTCATCGGTGATGGCAGCAGACTCAGTATTCCATCGTTATCGCCAAAACTCCATCCAACGACTTAGCCTTGTCCACTGTCAGCCATTGTTGCAATTAAAGCAAGTCGCCACTGTAACGACCCGGTTCCCGAGTCCCTACGAGACACGAGAACCGGACCGACTCGACTAATCCCAAGACCTAGTCGTCCAACGAGGAAGTAACCAAAAAAGCAGTAAAATAAACCACATTCAGCATGAATATAACTAACAGTAAGAAAGTACAGCAGTAAGGAAAGAAACTATCACAGTATATACCACCACAACAGTAGAACAACATTCATCATATAATTTGAACTACAGGTAAAGAAAAGTACAGCGGAAACAAGAACTACTCACTATAACGTAACAAAAGAGGTACAAGAGACAGTGGTAACTCTACTGGACCCTATTCGGTCCAGCGTCCTTTGCAGCCGCTGACCCTGGCTGCTCAACACCTGGTCCTGAAAAAGGTAACGAGTGTAACACGTCAGCAAAACGCTGAGTAGAGTGTACAGTAGCTGTTATGTTCCATTACTTTCTTTATTCACATCTTTCAATTGTCTCACTATTCCTCAGATCTTTTTCTTGATCTTGAATGTTCCTCGTGGGAACGATCTTGATTGCAGTCTTTTCCAAAAAGTAGAAGTAGCACGTGGTGCTCTCCTGGTCGGGAGAGTCCCCCGTGATGATCCTACCCTCAGTCAACCACCCCAAGGTCACTGACAGACGTAACGGTGACTACGGCACGCGCGATAAACGCACAGGTAGCTAACCCGTACTGGCACGCGGTCAGTTGTTTCCGTTAACGGGTGCGCCCAAAGCACAGCACGGAACCAGTCCAGGGCAGAGCCCTCTCAGTAACAGGGGTCCAACCCCTCCACAGTAACCAAACCGGGGCCTTGCCCCTCCACAGTCCGCGCACCCTCGCCTGACTACCCTGGTTTGCCCCAGTGGGCCTAAACAAGTCGGTGTAGGAGGCTAGCAGAACCCCGGGGCCTGTAGGGTAGCTAGTGCCCTCCTAACACTAGTAGCTCTCCTCGGTACTACGTACACGAAGGCCAGCAAGTCGGTACAGAGCGGCCGGTCCTAACCCCGGGTCCCTGGGGTAGCTGGCCCCACTCTGCACTAAACAGGTACAGGTACTTCCCTTGGTACTACGTACCCAAGAGACAGTACACAACTACATCTCAGTTCCATTCCTTTCTCTTTCCAGAAGTTTCACTCCTAATTCCCCCGTAGGGTTCCATCCTTTTTACTCAAACATCCAGGTTTCACTTTCCAGTTTCACATTCTTACAATCCATGTTCCCAACCACGTTATTTGTTCACAACAGGCAGCTGTTAATTCAAATTACAGGCAGTTTTATACCTCTTTCCATTTTCCAAGACTGCAGTATTATACATTCCACTAGTTTTCCTATCCTAGGATTCATGCCATATCCTAGGATCTATCATACAATCTAGTTTTCCAGCCCTAGGATTCATGCAACACCTAGGAGCTATCATTCCATCTATTTCTCATTCCTAAGATTCATGCAATGTCCTAGGTTCTATTTATGATTCCATAATTTAATAGATTTTATTAATAACTTAAAGCCACTCTACCAGGTACAACGGGAGTAATGGGGGCATGATCGGGAATCCCGCGTGCCTCCGCGACTCCCAGGACTGCAACTGAACGAGGTCCTATCACAAGGATCAAACACAAGGAGTGTCTCAAAACAGTGTATAGCTACTGTAGACGGGTAGAGGAATTAATTCTGAAAAGAACGCAACTCGAATCGCGGAAAACGAAACCCGAACGGGCCCTAAACGGGTCAAAAACGACGACACTGTGCAAAATCAGACGTCTGGAACTTCTTCCAGACATCTTAAAAAGTGGATCAGAGAATTACCTTATTCAGCGTGGTTTCCCAGACGTCCAGAAGTCTGCGGGGACGTCTGGCCTAGCTCCCAAACGTCCGATGGTCACCCCGGACGTCTGAAGGTCGCTCCCACCATCTAGTACGACAGCCAGACGTCCGATTCGCGATGGATGGCGAATCACCGAGCCTGCGCACACCCATCTCCCTCCCTCAGTACGGTCAGTCGACAGGAAGGAAGAAGAAGACGGAAAACTCACCTTTCAGACGTCTGGATTGTCTTCCAGACGTCGCCCTCGCCGTCTGGCTATCAACTTAGACGTCTGATTCTGGAAGTTTTTTCCAGAATCAGGGCACCACTTGGCCTCCGCTCGCGACGCCGCCCGCGTCGCACCTCACGCGCTTGCTGCTCAAACCGCAGCAGTCCCCCCTCCGCGTCGCTCCGCGCCCCCTGCACCCTCCGCCGGCCCTAGCAGCCCCGGCGAGCCCTCACGGCAGAGCTCCGCTCTCGCACGCAGCACCTCCTCCGCGCTCACTGCGGCCGCCGCTGCTGCCCTCGCGCTCGCGCTCACACTCACTGGCTGAAGGAGAAGAGGGAGGAGACGGTGGTGACTGAAGTGAGGGGAGGCGTGGCCTTTTAAGGCCGCGCGAGGAGGAGAGAGGACGCTGCAGGGCGTCTGCAGCCGCAGGGAATAAACGAATATGCGGGTCTGCGCGCTCAGGCGCGCAGACGACCCGCGCGTGTGGAAGATAACGGATTTCCAGACGTCTGGAAACGATCCCAAACGTCTGTCCAGATGTCTGGATGTGATCCCAGACGTCTGGTCCGACGTCTGGGCCACCTCCCAGACGTCTTAAAAGGCGTTTGGGGCACGCGTTCGTAATAGCCACTGTTGCCGCCGGTGGTGCCCCATCCTACCTCATTGTCGTAACTGTGTAAACCGTTGTGACGAAGGTATTGGAGTTGTCTTTTGTCAAATCGTATTTCTCATTCTTGTAGTGAAAGCTAGTAAAATAATGGTTTACTATTTGTGAAGCTAATTATTGGGAGACCTTGCATTAGTAAAATAGGGTTTCAATAATATATTGAAGTGTTATTATCCTTGCATTTGTTTGTTGATTATGTTAAGTCTTTGTAAATGATACCTTGCGAGAATAATTTACTTAGTATGCCTGCCTAAACCTTAAGTAGGAGGTGTGAATAAATCCTAAGACCTTGTTATGAAAATTGTGCATTTTAATACTAGTACAAACATAAGGTTTATTGCAAGAGAAGAATGCATGATTGATTTAGAGAATTGATTTATGGTAAATGATGTGAGTTTTAAGAATGACGTTTCAGGTTAGTTGAAATAGCTCCTAATTTTTGTGCATGTTGTGCGCACATGGAAATATTATTGAGAGAGAAGATAGAGTTGGATATAATAAATCATTTTGTAAAACTGTAATGATTTTCAAAGATGAACGAGACTTTGAAAAATTGAAAGAGAAAATAATGAGGAGGCTATAATTTGATCCTCTAACACAAGACATTGAGATGATATATAAATTTTCAGTAATTGAAAGAAGTGGAGACTGCAAGCTTGTGATGTATACATCGTCACCGATTACAGATGATGATGATGTTGATTCTCTTCTTGGCACTGTGAACACTATGGGGGCAGTGTACTTCCCAAAACATTATGTTAAACTACATGAAATCTGACATATTCCTATAGTGAATGCGGAAGTTATATATCATACAATGGCTACTATTGAGAAGTCCAGTTGTATAGGCTGCAGTGAGTACTCCAATTATGTAGCTTGTAGTGAGCACTTATGCAGGTTGCAGCGAGTGATGCAGTTATTTCCGTTTAATGAGTAGTCCAATTGTCCGATCTCTGTTGACTACTCTAGTTGTTTAGGCTCCATTAATGTTACGATGCGGTTCCCGAATCCCTACAGGACCCGAGACAGGCTCGCCTTGACTAATCCCAAGATCCAGTCGTCCAACAAGAGATAACCAAAAAGCAAGAAAATAAACTACATTCATATATACAATGTAACTAAGCAGTAAAAACGTACAAGTAGTAAGGAAAAGTAATAGCTGCTAATTCAGTACATACCACAACAACAACAGGAAAAACGAAACGAAAGCAATAGTAACAGGAACAGTAAGAAAAAGTCTGAAACTCATTATAGCAGTAAAGAGAGTACAACAAAAATTACTAAAAACTATGGCTGAGCTCGATTGGGCCCAGCACCCTCCACAGCCGGTAGCTCGGGTTGCTCAACTCCTGGACCTAAACAGGGTTATGAAAAAGACGAAGTCAGCGAATGCTAAGTAGAGTGGTAACCATACTATCTAAAGCAGTAAAAGTAGCAGGTATATTTATCTTTTCAATTTATTTTATTTTACAGGTAATTCCTTTTTTTTCACCCCTTTTTTTGTCATCTTTCAGATTTTTCTTGATCTCGCATGTTCTTCGTGGGAACGATATTGATTGCAGTATTTTCCGAAGAGTAGAAGGTACATGTGGTGCTCTCCTGGTCGGGAGAGTCCCCCGTAGTAGTCCTACACTCAGTCAACCACCCCGAGGTCACTGTCATGACGTAGTAGTGACTACTGCACGCGTGATAAGTGCATGGGTAGCTACCCTGCACTGACACGCGGTAAGTTGTTTCCGCTAGCAGGTACGCCTAAAGACAGTACGGAATAGTATAGGGTCTCGCCCTCTCAGAACAAAACAGGGGTCTCGCCCTTCCACAGTCCACGTATCCTCGTCCGACTACCCCGGTTTGCCTAGAGAGCCTAACAAAGTCGGTGTAGGGTGACTAGCTGAACCATAGGTACCGTGGGGTGGCTAGCTCTCTCAATACACTAGTAGCACACCTTGGTACCGCGTACGTGAGGGCCAACAGGAGTCAGTGTAGAGTGGCCAATCCTAACCCCGGGTCTCAACCTAAGGGAGGCTAGCTCCGCTCTACACTAAAAAGGGACAGTTGTTCTCCTTGGTACTGTGTACACAAGGGCCATCTCACTTCTCGTCTACATTCTAGATTTCCTTTCATCCACAAGAGTTCTACTCCTAATTTCCTGTAGGGTTCATGCTCATATTCATCTCATTTATCCAGGTGCAGATGTCATGTTTCATAATTCGTTCATCATCCATATACAGGTAGCTTGTGTTTTCATAATTCAATTCTCAAAAACATGCAACTTTTGGTTTCACAGGAAATTTCTCAATTACATACAAGCAGCTCGTATTTTAACATGCATCTCGTAATTATATTAAAGGCATTTGTTAGCAATTTATCTTAACCATGCATTCAAGTAAACAGTACAGCTCATGCAGGCTCATTCATTTCTACCTTAGGGTTCATTCCATATCCTAAAGTTCAATCCGACTATTCCAACCAAGTACATTCTTATTTAAATATTAACAACTGAGTTAAACCACTTTACCGGGTATCACGAGAGGAATGGGGCATGTGCTTCAGATCTCATCGTCTCCGCGGGCCTTGAACACGCCACTGGCTGGTAACCCGTACCAGCGACCAATGTACATTAAACGAGCTCAAAACAGTAGATACTCAACACGAATACGTAAAGGAATTCGAGTGGAAAACAACGGTACTTCGTTTGCAGAAATCCGATTCCGTTTGGGCCTTAAACAGGCCAAAAACGTGGTTATTGATCAAAATCAGACGTCTGGGACTAAACCCAGACGTCATAAAAGACGTCAGAACTCACCTTGTGTTCCCTACGGCTGATCAGACATCCAAACTCCCTCTGCGACCGTCTGAGGGCAGCTCCAGACATTGGACAAGGTCTCTGGTCGTCTGGAAGCACCTCCGGACATTTGGCGACGTGATCAGACGTCCAAAAGTACTTTGGAAAGCACATCACGCGCCTTCCCAAAGCCTGCCTTGCGTACGAAAATGCAGGCACGGCTTTAGCCCAACAACTCCTACGCTGAGTTCTTTTGTATGGCAGAAATCAGCGCAGGAACGTGCGTACCTCGCACGATACGTGCTTTCAAACGTTCGGCCTCAGCTTCGGACATCCTGGTGCTTCGCCAATCGTCTAGACTTCACTCCAGACATCTGATATTGGAAAATTTCCAGTATTAGAACCTCTTCACGCCGCCCGCCTCGCTCGCCCTTTGCCCAAGCGGCAGCTCCAGTAGCTGCAAGAGCTTGAGCAGCTCCTCACCGGCTCCACCTATCTCCCACGAGCTCCTCCTCAAGCTCCCGCGGTCGTCTCCCTCCTCCCCTGCTATTGAACGACGGGTTGCTACGTTAACTTGTTTGGTTTTGAAAAACCTGCTATTGTAGTTTGAAAGCAAAGAACTCATGTTCAACAAATAAAATTTATACTGAAATGGAAATCCCGGGTCGAACACAGGGAGGATACGTCGATCTATATTTGCAATTATATTTTTTTAGAATTTTTCTTGAAAAGTGAGGCGCTATAATTACAATGAAGCCATAATAACAATCAGACTAAACAAAAGGGATAGAGAGAGAGAAAACATGCATTCAATAATTCAAAATATTTATACAATAAAACCAAATAAGAATTACACTAGAAAGCGGGAAATCAGCTACACTAGAAAGCAAGAAAATTCTACACTAGAAAGCTGTAAAGAAGAATGAGAGAGAGATATCATCCTCGACGGTCGCTTGGAGGACGAGCTGGACGGGACGACACCTGGACGAAGGAGGACAAAGCAGGACAAAGGAGGATGAAGCAGAAGAACGGGAACAGGGCAGCACGTCGTCATCGCGGGATCCGCTTCCGAAAGGGGGATGAAAAATTGACTTTATCTCACAAGAAGCATCCCAGGTGTGGGACAAGCTTCTCTTGAGCTTTGGAGAGGGAGAGAAGAGAAGGAAGTGATGAGAATTTCATGTGGAGGGGGTCTCCTTTTATAGTTGCAAGGAGTGGGGGTAATTCGGTCATTACAACTCTTAAAACATTAATTCAAGACCTTTAGTGTCGGATAAAATCGTCGTTGATGAGAACCTCATCATGAATCCTAACTAGCATAATTTAATCCAAATAAGTGTGAAAAAACTCCTATAAAACCTAAAGAGAAGCTTAACTCAGAGAATTCTGAGTTAAAGAACAAAACAAATCATAAGGGGTAAAACTGTAATTTCACCAATGCAGTGTGCAAACAGGGTGATTAAGGATCCAAACACAGGTCAAACGAGCTTAATAAGGAAGGAAGTGGGATGATATAATCTGAAAAGGGTTATAGCAACTTCTATGAATTAAATGACATTCTGTAACCATAAAATAAGCCTACTTTAATTCACGAGGTTCGAGGCAGGGTAAAAATTCACTAAACCCTCTAAAATTCATGGAAAAATATTCCCTAGGGTTTAAAACCTTCAATTTGGCCTTTGCAACAAATTTTGACCTAAAATGAGAACCATGTCCAATTTATGACTTAATTTGGGTTTTTATGCAAATTGACCCATCAAACATGGTCCAACCTAAAATCAAATTTCACCATTAAAATCCTTAGGTTCAAATTAGTCTGGTATAAAAATTTGGGCCTAAGATAAGACCATCTTGACCGACTTTACATATTGGTCCTCTTAATTTACTTTTTGACCCTTATCTTTTGAAACCCTTATGTTTAGCCCCTATCTTCTCATCATTATTTGCAGAACGGTCCCCCCTGCCATTTCTACGCAGCACCATACCTCCGACGACCTTACATGGAGGATGGCGCCGCGCAGGGCGTCCGTCCTCAGGAACAAGCGGGAGGTTCCCTGCGTCGTCCTCTGTCGCAAGGACCCTCCCCTGACCTCTGCAACCGACCATGCCTTTCGTGTGAACGCACGAAAGGCATGGGTATCCATTTCCGGCCACACTTCGGCGAGCGCGGCACGTCGCCTCCTCGATCTCCTCTCCTCGCCAGTGCCTATTTAAGGAGCGGCAAGGTCTACCGTCTCCTTCAAGTTAGTTTTGGCCGAGAGAAACCCTAGATTTCATCTCTCCCCTCTCCGGTCAGGCAGCCCAAGCTTCCGGCGATCCTCCCTCCTCCTCCTCGCCGCTCTGCTGCCCTACCTGCAACAAAGCCTACTCCGCTCCGTTGTCCCGCGCCAAGCCGTACCAGCTGGCGCCCTCTGATCTCCTCCTCATTGCCGATAACCCCCTCCTGGGCATCTTCATCTCCAGCTCCAGCAGGCACGAGCCGGATGCCTCCCTCTCCCCCTTCGTCAACTAAGTAGGTAGGAATCTTCCTCTCTCTCTCTCTCCCTTATATTTTCCCCTTCCTGATTTACATTTTAACCCATCGACCACCACTTCCACCCTCATCTGCTCCATCTCCAGTTGCCATCTTCGGCGAGGTCGCTTCACCTCCACAGACCACCTCACCCCTCGCCGACAAGCCCAGAAGCTCCCCCTCACTCCACTCAACCGTTTCCCCCACTCTATTCACCGCCCAACCAACCCCCGAACAAACCCACTTCCGCACATACAGTCTGCCTTAGGTGCACCTCCACAGGGGCTCTCGCTCCTCGCCGACCCTCGCACCACCTTCGCCGCTCTCTGGCGAAGCTCCCTGCGTTATCTGATGCGGCCGAGAGGCTGTCCTTGTGATTTCAGATCTCCGCCTCCTCGCCGCCATTGATGCGCTGCTGAAGCTCCTTCGCGAGCAGCTCCAGGATGCCTCCAGCCTAGGTGTGAGCCCCAGGCAATGCGAGGTGATTCCGCGAGCACGCCCAGGTTTGCGATTGGGGTCGCAAACGTTTGCTGCTGCCCCAATTAGCAGCTCCTTCTCTCCTGCGGGCGCGTAGATTGGAGGTAGGACTTTAGTCCCACCTCGTAAGTGTGTGGCCTCCGCCCACACTTAAATTGCAAAAGTGAATAAGGTTGTTTGCCTTCGATACACAGGGGTCAGGTCCCTCGCCCACGCACGCAGCGCGCCACACGCTCGCCCGCCCTCGCCCACGCTCAGGCCCCACGGGTCTGGGCCGAATCCGACTACCCAACCAAGCACTCCTCGCTCACCACCACACGCCGGTGGGCCTGGTCTCGGGAGTGCAACCCGAACCCGATTACCCGGCTTTGGGAGAGCATTCCTAAAGAGAGATTCAGAGAGAAAGAGAGACGCGGGGAAGGGGTAGGGGTAGGTTTTGCACTGATTGTTATCTATGCGCGCAGGGAAGAAGGAAAAAGAAAGAAGAAGGAAGAAGAAGAGAGGAAGAGGAGCGGTTGAAGACTCAGCAGCCAGAGCAAAAGAAGGCAATCAGAAGAAGAAAGGAAGGAGAGGAGCTGAAGGAGAAGAAAAGAGGCCACACAGTAGCAAACGCATAGTTAAGTCGTCTGAGCACCGAGTCAGACGACGGAAGGTCAGCAGCTAGAGCAGGAAAGAAGGCAGGCTGAAGAAGAAAGAAAGAAGAGGAATGGCCAGAGCAGAAGAAGAAGAAGAAGAAGAAGAAGAAGAAGAAGAAAACAAGGAAGAAGAAAGGAAGACCTAGCAGCTGAAAGAGAGAGAGGGCAGAAGCTCTGCAGCCGCAAGGAAGAAAAGAAGAAAATCAGAAAGGAAGAAAGGAAAAAGAGAAAGGGTCACCACAGCTGAAGAAAGAAAAGAAGGGAGAAGAAGGCAAGGCAGATTGAAGAAAGAGAAGAATCAGAAGAAGAAGAAGAAGAAAAGAGAAGAGAAGAGAAAGAGAGAAGAAGAAGAAGCCAACAAAACTTTTGTGCTCTCTCTCTCTCTCTCTTATTATTTGTGTAACATAATTGTGAACCTCTATGCTTCTAGGATTATAGTTGCTCCTTGAGTTCAACATCGGGAATCTTGTTCCGAGTAAAAAATTGTATTAAACTGATAATTATTTTGCCATATACTACGACGAATATAAATAAAGACAGAAGACACGCGACCAGAAGCTAAAGGTTTGAACGTGGGCGTAGTGGGCGACGCGCGCACGCCCGCTCACTTGCCCGCGCGTTCAACGCTCACGCACGTCTAGTCGATTTCAGCCGTCCGATCACGATCAGACCGCTTCGATTGCACCTTCGCTGCGAGCCCCATCGCGCGCGATGCCGCATCTTCGCTGTGCGTGCAGTAGCGCGTGAGCGCTATCGGGCGCACAGAGCCATTCGATTGCGATTTGAAGCTCGCCCGCTCGCGAGGAATCGAACGCACGTCAGCGCCTCGCGATAAGGCGCTCACCTGCTGCACTGTGGAGGGGAGTTGGTCACGGAGACGTTTTAAGGTGCACGCATCCACAGCCGTTGTATGAAGATCCAACGGCCCAGATTGTGCGCTAGATGTCCTTTGGAGAGGCAGCGGCGGTCTTGAGGGCCGGTTGGACGGCTGAGGTGGCGCCACGTGGTGCCATCTTGGCTGTTCATCTTCTGGATGATTTAGATGGTGCCATGGTTGTTGGATTGAGTCGATTTTCGCGTCGTTAGGATGCGATCATTGATCCGAATCCATCCGTGAGGTCGGATTTGTCGTTTGAAGTGCGGATTCACACCATCTTGGCCCTTGATCCTCTAAGGTTCCCCGGTCACTATCTGATGCTACAGATGTCTGATTAGGGCGATCTTGGAGTCGTTGAACTCTGATCGTCGCCCTGATCACATCTGTACGGTTTGATCTTTGATCCGAGGCCCCGATAAAAAAATTACCCTATCCATGAACATAAAAGGAGACAATTAACCTCCATTTTATTCAAACTACTCTAAATGCAAGATGATGCATGTTATGCAATATTTATAGCATTCATGCAATCCTATGCTTAAGAACATACGTAAATAGACATCTTAAGTAGTGTAAACATGTTTACATCATACCCCCATGCCTATTTTTTGCTAGTCCCTAGCAAAAACTATATGCTATTTATAAAAGAATCAGGTTGGATTATTTGGGCATGAGTTATTTTCAATCATTAATAAAATGTCTACCTAGGATCTGAACTTTCAAAGACACAACAGTGCCCGGGTATCTGCCAAAATGCAGGCCGCCTCAAGCCCTCGGCTTATTCAAAGAAAATTTTCGTTTTCTCTTTTTCCTCTTTTCTAATTTTTTTGGATTTTCAAGTTTTAGGGTTTAAGAGTGACTTTCTACGGCCTTTCAACTCACCCAAGATTTGATGAGAACCCTAAGTTTTAAGCATCTTATTGTGAATGTGATAGACTCGTTGACTGGCAGTTAAAACAGACTTCGGATTTCTATGCCTCTAGGTGACCTAAAAAAGAGAATTCTACCTAAAGGTGTATCTTTACAACCGGTAGCTTTCTCCCTACTTTTATTTTTACGGGGTCAACATAAGGGTGAATCCAGTTTATATCTCCCTAGTTTATTCTACTTCTCCGCTTCTTCCTAAGTGTTATGAGATTTTTATGTGCATTTATTAAGCTGGGTTCTGGATAACCGGTTGGTGAGCTGTTACCACCGACAACTTACCAGCCATACTCGTGCGGCGAAGTGTGGCTTATTTCTTTATTTCTTTTCTCCTTTTTTTCTGGTCTAAGATTTACCTAAAGGCAGCAAAAAGAGAAAGGTCCAGTGACTGAGCTTTGGACAACCTACCTATGGGCTGTTATTCACGATAACTTGCCAACCATATCACCCTAGAAGGTTCATTAGCTACCCAATTTCCGTTAGAATCGCCGAACAATGAGTCAGTGACAAGATAGTGTGTAAATGCTAAAAACTCAAAGTTCCCTCAAATCAGAGGGTGGGTTGATAAGTCGTGTACTTATCACCCAAACTTATTTACTCCAATTAAAATAGAATTTAGGTTGGCGAGGACTCGAAAAACAAATCCATCTTTTAGTGGATACACGGGCTAATTAAATCCAAAGACCTGAAGGGTCTTTGTGTTCAAATCATAATGTAGTATTTCCTAAGATTGAAAATTTTCTTAAACCCAAGTTTCCTTTCCTAATTCCACAATTTTTTTTTAATAAAAGAAAATAAAACAAATCTACGAAGCTGACAAATAAATTTAGAGATGAATATCCACCCCCCCATGCCTTTCTAAGTCATGGGTGATGCTCTCCTACTTCCACCATGGCATAGGAAGTGGCTGCAATGGCCCTGCAGGCTTCTGATGCTCAGCCTTCACCTGCTGGCATACCAAACACTGCTGCGCAAATTCACTAACATCCCTCTTCATCCCTCTCCACCAAAAGTCGCGTCGTAAGTCATGGTACATCTTTGTGTTCCCGGGATGTTTGGTGAACCTGGACCCGTGCGCCTCAGCTAGCAGCTCTCTCAACAACTCCTCGTCCCTGGGAACGCATAAGTGTCCCCTCATGCGCAGTATCTCGTCTGAAAAGGAAAAGTCTCATGGGTCCCCTATCAACACCTTGTCTCACAACGTCTTTAAGTACGGATCTGTCATCTGCCCTGTAATGATGCGGTATATCAGCTCTGGTCGTGTCTGTCGTGTCACTATCACTGTCCCACAAAACCCCTGTGACTCCCGAGGTCGCCAACTACCCAACTCCTCCATGAGTCTCCAACTCTGTGCCTGTAAACTGGCTAAGTGGGCGGGCGCCTTCCGGCTTAAGGCGTCAACCACCACATTAGCTTTCCCTGGGTGGTAGGAGATGCTGCAGTCGTAGTCCTTCAGGAGCTCTAACTAATGTCTCTGTCTCATGTTAAGCTCCTTCTAGTCAAACAAGTACCTGAGGCTCTTATGATCTGTGAAAATCTCGAAAGTCTCACCGTAAAGGTAGTGCCTCCATGTCTTCAGCGTGAAGACGATTGTTGCCAGCTCTAAGTCATGGGTAAGGTAGCTATGCTCATGGGGCTTCAGTTGCCGCGAAGCGTAAGCGAGAACGTGACCCCACTACGTGAGCACACCCCCTAACCCATACAACGAAGCGTCGGTGTAAATGACAGGCTACGGACATGTTTGTTTAAAAGGGTCGTTGTAGTTCGCGTTCGTTGCGTCGATTTTAAATAAAGAAACGGACGTGAGTCCGGGTGTCGAACACAGGGAGGTGTGAAAATCGGGCTTTTCTGTTACTTAGTGTCACGGAAATGGCGGATTTTTGCTTGCAAGAAAATGCGGGAGAAAAGCGAGTAGGGAGAGAGAAAGAGAGAGAGAGATAGTAGGGTTAGAGTTCTTTTAAGTCATGGCATTCATGCAACTTTAAGCTAAAGAAGACTTGATAACAGGAGAGAGATAATAGCTAAATAAGGAACGTCATCATTTAATCATGCAACTTTGAGTTTTACAAATACAACCATAGATGAATGCTTAAGTAAGATAAAGCTAAGCTAGAGAGAGAAAGAGAAAGAGGAGTCGGTAAGGCAGCCACGACGGTGGAGGTTGGCTCCGTTAGTGGCTCGTCAACTCCGGCGCTTACAAAAGAGTGCTAAGGTGGCTAGGAGTGGGTAAAACACTTGCAAAGGTATTCAATGCCTTACATGGGTGGTTGGAAGGGGTTTATATAGGAAGAAGGGCTTTCTAAATGAAGAAGGGGTTTTAGTGACGTTCGAGACGTCGCTAAAACCCTTCCCAAAACGTCGGTGAAGACCCCTGCCCACTGGTCGCACGCGTGCGCTATGCTACCTCTCGCGTGCAATCTGCGTGGTTGCCTTGAGGGTCGTCCGATAGGAGATCGGATGGCTGAGATCTCGCGGAGGGCGCGCTCATGGATTGTTGCTGAGGCGTGCGTTGTTCGCGCGTTTGGCCGAACGCTCTTGATTGCACCGTGTGGCTCTATCGAGGTCGCTCGATGGCGATTGAGCGGTCTAATTTGGTCGCGCGGACGAATTCCACGCTCGGGATGCTGCGAGCGCGCGACCGCTATACTACGTTGCATGGTTGGTTGCGGACATGCATCTGTTGTCGGCTGTTTCCAACTGTTGGATGGAGATCCAATGGTCGAATCTTCATGCTGAGGCGTGAAGGCGTGCTGGCGAGGATGGTTCTCAGTTGTCCGATTGGAGATCGGACGGCTCAGCTCGTCCTGCGGCTTGATGGAGGAAGCTGGCATGGCCTGGTGGTTGCTGATCGGGCGCCACGTGGCGTGCTATGGGCCGTTGATCATCAGATCAACAGCCAAAACTTCTTGGGTCAATTGCGGGAGCTCCGGATGTCGGATTTGGTCAATTTTAAGTCTGTTGGACTCCGTTCATCATTCTGAATCTATCTGTGCAGTCCGATTGCTCATTTGAGGCCTGTTTTGACATGAGCTTATACAAATGGCCATTAACAGTGCATTATGAGCAATCTCAATGTGCTATGCATGTAATGCTCCCATGCCTATTTTCGATATATTATTTGTGCATTTTATCCTTAAGACAAACCCCAATTAGCATAATTATTACTCCAAAATGTAGTGTTATCAGTAAACTACAAAATCGCCACTACTGTCTGGAATGGTAAGCACATGAGCTGAAGTTCCCCTAATTGAAGTAACACTTTCTTACTAGAAATAATGTTTCTCTAAAATTTTCATAATGCCCTCTCTTCACCTTTTTCTAATTAAATAGACTTTAAACACTTTGATAACTAGCAAAGTGCCTTGGTGCTTCTATAAGTATATATTAATTATATATTCCATTTATTTGAGACACATGATTAATTTTCTCATATTTCTACATTATTAGTTGTTGTATCATGTTGTAAGGAGATTTTGTAGGCAATTCAAAGTATATCTATTATTAGGATCTCCTCATACGAATGGTTAGATCAATTATTAATTTGATTTTATTCTAATAATCATTCCTCAATTCTCTAATTGAGATATACACATTGATAAATTAATCTGAGCATCACTCTATATTTATCCAATTATGAGTAATATCTAATTTATTAATTTTCCTGTTGCCTAGTCAAAATTACTAAGTGTTTATTGCATAGTCATAGTAAAGAGTGATGGCTATCGAATTATTAAGGCAATATCCCTATGTTCTACATACACAAAGACACACATTAGCGATTCAAGGCTTTGGATCTTATCCCACCATCGTCCCTTCAAGAATCGGTCCATGTAAATTACCATTGTACTTTGAATAAAAGGCATTCGGGATACCTTTTCTAGTTTCGTTCAATTCTCTCATTCCTATGTCAAATTACTTATCAAACAATCAAAAGTGGAATTGGACCTCCAAATGCACATTTGTGGGCCACTATCCCACAGGAGGTGCAGGATACCAGCCACCACTCCTACCTTTCCCTCTTTTGTCTCGCACCACTATCTAGTATGGCAGGTTGTGCTCCAATGTATCAAGTCGGAGCAGATAGATGTTCCTCCCCACACCCACACTCAAATCCTTCTCAACACCGGCTTTGTGGTGAACACCACTCTACTAAACACACAATAGATGCCTGCAGCACACGTTTGAGGTTGTTCTTACCACATGAACACACATGTCCCCACGTAGCACCTCGCGTGACACAGGTGTAGCAACACACACACCTAATGGGTAATATCAAAGTTCCTAACTATTGAGTACTATTTTTCAATTTCCTCGAATGTAAATACACTAACATTGTATTCAAATTCCAGGTGTAGTTGTAGATATGGATGACAATCACAGTTCTTATGTTAATTACAAACCTATCAACTGTTGTTGCAATTGTCTGGCCAAGCTTAGGATGGATAGCGGACATTGTGACAAATGGACCTCGCATCCATTGACCTGCGTTTACCTTGTTTGTCCAAACTGTGAGGGGGTAAGTACAAACTCTCCTTTCTACTCTATTTTAGTTTTCCAGAAATCAATTATAGCTTCCGTTATGGAATGACAGAGACAACGGATGTGACTCAAAGTGTTTATATGGGTCTTCTTGAGTTGTACCATAAAAAAATGGAAGCAGCCCAATGGTGCTACTCTTAATCTCATAGGGGAGAAAATCCCCTTGGGGTCTCCTAGGTGCAGCAAGTGGGTAATCAGAAGGTAAGAAATAGTCTTTGAGTGCTCTTTAATTCTCCTCCTGTAGGGGCCCTAAACATTTAGCCATCTCTCATGTTGCTTGGTTTGCTCTCCTAAGGATTCTTCCAGATTCAGGATCAAAGACTAACCTTTGCCTTAAGGACCTTTTACTAGGCATACAACGGCCAATGCAAACACAAATCCAATGGGACTTCTTATTTTTTAGTCGATTAAGGTCTTTAATTAAGGTTCCAAATAAGTGGCCAATCAAGTTATGCAATCATTACGGATCCTAGTTGACCTACATTTGTGCCTAAAAGACCTACTCGCAAGGGAAAAGAGCCTCAAATCGAGACCACTCACGAGGAATCGAAGTTCTTTGGTGAGATGGACTTGCTGATTTCTAGACAAATTCTCTTGTGGTGCAAGGAGATGAGATAGAAGCCCTTCTCATGGTCCTTATGTGTGATGTGCACAAGTGTTACGTGTGCAACATAGTGCATATTTGAATTTTGAAATCTGCAAACAAATTCCTTTCACACGCAATTTTGATCACTTGAGTTTTGGTCAACCTCTTAGCAGTCCCAATTTTTAAAGGTTGGCCACTTTTTAAGATCATTTCAAGCACCTGAGATGGTCTTCTCTTTAGGTCCAAAAATGCAAATGAATGGCAAGTAATTAATGCTCAAGATAAGAAGCACGTACCTTGCCAAAGCTCTCTACACGAACATGCCAGACAAACGCAAGTATATACCAACAAGTCTAGAGGCAACAACAAGTAATCCCTAGGATGCTTGTCATAAAATATGCTACTTCTAGGCAAATAGCACGAGATTTTAAACACTTTTCATAATTACAAGCATTTCTCGTAATTAGGTGAAACGATATTTGATACATGCCAAATACATGTCACAATCGTTACAAGATGAGGAATTCAATGCAACTATCAGATTTTAAATCCGAGGTTATTTATACAATGCAACTGTTGAAATGGTTTGCATGCATTTTGCGTATCCAGAGTCCAATCCTCACCATGATCCTCCTCTACTCATGTCGTTGCATGGATGGGTGCTATCGATGCATCATCAAAGGGTGAGATTTGCAACCCTCTTCACCTGTGCGTATGAGAGAGAGAGAGAGAGAGAGAGAGAGAGAGCGAGAGAGAGAGAGAGAGAACCTGATCTCTTTCTTTCTCTCCCTCTCATTCTTTCTTCTTGTTTTCTCCTCTCTCTCGAAAAGTTGTAATGTAGGGGAATGCAGTGGTGTGAAACCCAAGGCCCTTTTGTAGTATCTTAGGGTGCTCATTAGGTTTAGAAAAATATGAAAGTGGACTCAAATGCCCTGGGTTTGGTTTGTGTATGTCCACATTCTTGCTAAACTTGTTTTTCGTGTAACTTGGGATATGTAGCTCGAATTTTTGCTAAATGGGATCCATTGGAAAGCTTATGACGAGAAGAATCCAACAATATCATATATGGCATATTTTAAGAAGGTTTTATATAAGGGTTGATCATGTTTGACCAAAAACATATGTTTTCTTATCTTTGGGTTACGCTAACTCGATTCACACTTGATAAGTGTCAACAGATTCCTTTTAACGTGCTTAATCTCAAGATGGGCTAAAAATCAAATTTCAAATGATTACAACTACAACCCTTGAGCCATGCATCCCACTATCCCACTTGGTCGTTAAGCCTAACTTCCTCTCTCGAGGAGGCCAACAACTCCCTAACTAGTTCAATCGATCTAAATCCAAACTAACACTACAACTAAAACACTGGCAAGCAACAATGACTAAGTTGTTCCACAGTGTATATAACCTGACCATTTTGTCACTATCGAGTTTAATGAATTAATTCCCAGATAACTGAATTATCAATTATTATGTCAATGTCTACTTTTCAATTGTTTTCACGTTAGGGTTATTAATGCTCATTAAGATTTGAATAATTTATAAAGTAACTTGATTACTTATTCAACATGGTAATCAAATTTGATATTTAAGAGACAAAACGTATTCATAACTCTAATCAGAGAATACCAGCAAGGCAGTTCATAATTTCTTGATCATTACCACTTTATCGAATCGATTAACCTTACCAAGTAAGTTCACCATTTATTTAAGGAACTAAAGTCATTTTAGTAGAGAAAGACCAAATCTAAATTTAATCAAACCTTAATTACATATATTAGACATGATAATTAGACATCTTGTGTTCATGACTTTGAATCATCCATTAATTGCAACTTCATCATTAATGGATAATTTCAATCATTATTAACTAATATTCAAGTATTTAGCATAAAGAAAGATGACATTGTACAACAAACGACTCTCATACTTGGCAAGAGAAGTTGAACACAAGCAGAATGAGGCAAAATGCGAGAAAGATCATAGAAGCATTCCACTCTATGAGAGGGAGTGCAACTACTTTACCTAATGTTGTTGGGAGGTCATGATGACTTCTAAACATGCGTGCAAGGCTTAGGGATGTGTGGCAAGCATCCTCATGGTTTGTGCATGCTCTAGGTTGAGTTCCTAGGCCAAACACATTATGAACTAGGATCTTATAGGCATCAATTATACATTCTAGGATTTTTCAATTAATAACAATACGTAAAATTGATTATTGGACTCACTGACACGTAGTGCTCATTGGGGCGATTCCAATGGTACCTTATTTGCGAAAAATAGAGTTCAGGAAGGCCTCGAATTGCTTGAAATACATAAAGGCTTGAATTGGGCTTACGCTTGAATCGATTTACGTGGCACCTGGACACATGGCGGCATCTAATTGGCTCATGAACTCGCTTGCGAATTGTTCTCCGCATTGCACCTTGCCACTGGATGCTTGCTGCATGTAATGCACTCACACCTTGCGTGATGGGGCTGCTTACACTCCTCCCCATGCGTGCATGCGCACCTTCCTCTCTTCTCTCCCTTATGCCATAGGGCATACAATAGTGCCCCTGCTGTTAATGCCCTTGCTAAGCATTGTGCGCATACTCTTTACTGCTGCTCGCCATCCAAAAGTTGCAGAGATGCCCCCACCACTAGTGTAAATTGCAAAATATGCCTTTCATCCTCTTTTTTTATTCTTTTCTTCTTTATTCTTTTTTTTCTCTTTCTTCTTGAGTTATGTGCGATGATGAGAACCTCATCATGAACCCTAACTAGCACAATCTAACTTAGATATGCAAGAAAAAGCTCCTACATAACTCATAGAAAGGCTTAGAAAATTCTGAGTTTGTAAAGAAAACAGGTCATAAGGGGTAAAAATGCAATTTCACCAACACAATCAGTAAACAGGGTAACTCAGGGTCCAGACATAGGTCAAACTAACCTAATAAGAAGGAAAGTGGGATGATTTGATCCAACAAGGGATACAGTAACTCCAAGGAATTAAATGACATTCTTTAACCCTAAAACAAACCCATTTCAATTCACGAGGTTCGAGGTAGAGTAAAAATCGACTAAATCCTCTAAAATTCATAGAAAAATAATCTCTATGGTTTAGAACCTTCAATTTGGCCTTGGGAACCCATTTTGACCTACATTGAGAACCATGCCCAATTAATGATTTAATTTGGATTTTTATGTAAATTGGCCGGTCGAACAAGGTCTGACCTAGAAATAAAATTCACCATTAGAATCTTTAGGTCCCATTTATTCATGCATAAAAACTTGAACCTAAGATGAGACCTTCTTGACCGACTTTGCATTGTGGTCCTCATCTATTACTTTTTGGTCCTCAACTTTCGAAACCCTTGCATTTTGGCTCCTAGGTTCTTCGTCGTTATTTGCATACAGGTCCCTCCCGCAAATCTCTGAGCAGCGCCATGCTCCGGCGACTTTGCGCGGAGCATGGCGCCGCGCAGGGTGAGGGAGGGTACCTGCCAGTTGAATCGGGTGTTCCCTGCGACGTCTGCTGTCGCAGGGACACCGCCATGACCTCTGCCCTCGCCCACACCTTCCGTGCAAACGCGCGGAAGGTATGGGTCGCAGTTTCGACCACTCTCTGGCGAGGGAGGCACGTCGCCTCCCTGCGCCCACCCCTCCGCCTTTATAAGGACCAGCATCGCCAGTCGACTCTGGTAGCTCGGTCCTGACGGAGAAAAACCCCCACCTTTCCTCTCTTCCGACTCCGGTAGAAACCCACCAGCTCCGGCGGCTCCTCCGTCTCGTCACTCTGCTGCAATACCAGCAGCAGAGCCACCTTCGCCTGCTCTTCCCGCGTCGCGCCGTACCCAGCGCGCGCCCTCCCACTCTCTTCCTCGCCGCCGCCCTCCCCCTCTTGGTATTTCTTTTCCGGCGACAGTCGATACGACTGCCGCCCTGCTCCGACCCGTTCGTCCCCGTAATTAGGTTAGAACTATTCCCCATCTCCCCCTCTTTCTTTTCCTCACTGTCTTTCATTCGATTAAACCCTCGACCGCTCCTATCCACCGTCACCTTCCTCGACTTCGGCCACCCTCCGGCGAGACGCTCCCATCGCTACGTAGCCCCACACGCCTCACCGACCCTCATGTAACCTCCGCCTCATCACGCTGAACAACCTCCGCCCACCCACTGCCGCTCTACACCCTCTCATCGCTCCCCCGAACACACCTACACCTCCGGTCACAGGACGACCTAGGCACGCACGCCTAGGTCACCCCACGACCTGCTGCACCTTGCACCACCTTCGCCGTGCCACGGCGAAGGTCCCTCGCTAGTCTGATTAGGCCAAGAGGCCATGCTTCTGTCTGACAGGGTCGTAGCCCTAGCCGCCATTAACGACAACTGAAGTAGCTTCGAGGTGAGCTCCAGGCACTGCAGCTTTAGGATCCCAGGTGCTGCAGGTTGGGGTGAAGTCTACGAAGACTTTTGCCTCAGCATTTGGCACCGATAGTGGCTGCAGTTGAGCGGAGGGCAAGGCGAAATCGTCCTGTGGGTGCGCGCGAGAAGAGCGCTGTCACGACCCGATTTTCGAGTCCCTACGAGACACGAGAACCGGACCGACTCGACTAATCCCAAGACCTAGTCGTCCAACGAGGAAGTAACCAAAAAAGCAGTAAAATAAACCACATTCAGCATGAATATAACTAACAGTAAGAAAGTACAGCAGTAAGGAAAGAAACTATCACATTATATACCACCACAACAGTAGAACAACATTCATCATATAATTTGAACTGCAGGTAAAGAAAAGTACAGCGGAAACAAGAACTACTCACTATAACGTAACAAAAGAGGTACAAGAGACAGTGGTAACTCTACTGGACCCTATTCGGTCCAGCGTCCTCTGCAGCCGCTGACCCTGGCTGCTCAACACCTGGTCCTGAAAAAGGTAACGAGTGTAACACGTCAGCAAAACGTTGAGTAGAGTGGCAAACTAAACTAAAGACAACAGTAGAGTGTACAGTAGCTGTTATGTTCTATTACTTCCTTTATTCACATCTTTCAATTTTCTCACTATTTCATTTATTTCTCAGATCTTTTACTTGATCTCAAATGTTCCTCGTGGGAACGATCTTGATTGCAGTCTTTTCCAAAAAGTAGAAGTAGCACGTGGTGCTCTCCTAGCCGGGAGAGTCCCCCGTGGTGATCCTACCCTCAGTCAACCACCCCAAGGTCACTGACAGACGTAACGGTGACTACGGCACGCGCGATAAACGCACAGGTAGCTAACCCGCACTGGCACGCGGTCAGTTGTTTCCGTTAACGGGTGCGCCCAAAGCACAGCACGGAACCAGTCCAGGGCAGAGCCCTCTGAGTAACAGGGGTCCAACCCCTCCACAGTCCGCGCACCCTCACCTGACTACCCTGGTTTGCCCCAGTGGGCCTAACAAGTCGGTGAAGGAGGCTAGCAGAACCCCGGGGCCCGTGGGGTAGCTAGTGCTCTCCTAACACTAGTAGCTCTCCTCGGTACTACGTACACGAGGGCCAGCAAGTCGGTACAGAGCGGCCGGTCCTAACCCCGGGTCCCTGGGGTGGCTGGCCCCACTCTGCACTAAACAGGTACAGGTACTTCCCTTGGTACTACGTACCCAAGAGACGGTACAAAACTACATCTCAGTTCCATTCCTTTTTCTTTCCAGGAGTTCCACTCCTAATTCCCCGTAGGGTTCCAGCTCTTTATCTCAGAATATCTTATGTTTCACTTTCCAGTTTCACGTTCTCACAATCAATGATCTCAATCATGTTTCTTTATTCATAACAGGCAGCTGTTAATTCAATTTATAGGCAGCTTTATATTCCTTTCCATTTTCCCAAGACTGCAGTATTATACATTCCACTAGTTTTTCCATCCTAGGATTCATGCCACATCCTAGGATCTATCATACAATCTAGTTTTCCAGCCCTAGAATTCATGCAACACCTATGAGCTATCATATATTTCTCATTTCTAGGATTCATGCAATGTCCTAGGTTCTAGTTATGGTTCCATACTTTAACAGGTTTTATTAATACTTAAAGCCACTCTACCAGATACAACGGGAGTAATGGGGGCGTGATCGGGAATCCCGCGTGCCTCCGCGATTCCCAAGACTGCAACTGAAGGAGGTCCTATCACAAGGATCAAACACAAGGAGTATCTCAAAACAGTGTATAGCTACTATAGACGGGTAGAGGAATTAATTCTGAAAAGAACGCAACTTGAATCGCGGAAAACGGAACCCGAACGGGCCCTAAACGGGTCAAAAACGACGACACTGTGCAAAATAAGACGTCTGGAACTTCTTTCAGACGTCTTAAAAAAGTGGATCAGAGAATTACCTGTTCAGCGTGATTTGCCAGACGTCCAGAAGTCTGCAGTGATGTCTGGCCTATCTCCAAGACGTCCGATGGTCACCAAGGACGTCTGGAGGTCGCTCCCGCCGTCTGGTACAACAGCCAGACGTCTGATTCGCAAAGGATGGCGAAACACCTAGCCTGCGCACACCCAACTCCCTCCCTTAGTACGGTCAGTCGACAGGAAGGAAGAAGAAGACAGAAAGCTCACCTTTCAGACGTCTGGATTGTCTTCCAGACGTCTCCCTCGCCGTTTGGATATCAACCCAGACGTCTGATTCTGGATATTTTTCCAGAATCAGGGCACCACTCGACCTCCGCTCGCGACGCCGCCCGCGTCGCACCTCGCGCACTTGCTGCTCAGACTGCAGTAGTCCCTCCCGCGCCGTTCCGCGCCCCCTGCGCCCTTCGTCGGCTGGCCCTAACAGCCCCGGCGAGCTCGCCCTCACGGCAGAGCTCCGCTCTCGCACGCAGCAACTCCTCCGCGCTCACTGCGGCCGCCGCTGCCGCCCTCGCGCTCGCTCGCTCTCGCGCACAGGAAGGAGAAGAGGAAGGGGCGGAGACGACGGGAGGAGAGGCGTGGCCTTTTTAAGGCCGCGCGAGGAGGAGAGAGAGGACGCGGCAGGCGTCTGCAGCCGCAGAGAGAGAGGGAATAAGCGAATATCCTGTCTGCGCGCTCAGGCGCGCAGACGACCCGCGCGTGTGAAAGATAACGGTTTTTCAGACGTCTTGAAACGATCACAGACGTCTTGGCAGACGTCTGGATGTGATCCCAGACGTCTGGGCCACCTCCCAGACGTCTTAAAATACGTCTGGGCCACCTCCCAGACGTCTTAAAATACGTCTGGGGTACGCATTCGTTACAAGTGCAGAGGATAGTCCCACATCGTGAGTTTACCAAACCCCGCAGTAGTATAAGTTGATTTTGTGTTTTCTACTGGTCGCATCCGAAAGCACTGGGGTGAGGTCCCTCACCTTACTCATGCTCGCCTCGTCCGCGGTTTCACCTCGCGGATCTGGCGGGATCCGACCCGACCCTATCTGAGCACACCTTGCGCATCACCCACACACCGGTGCCTGGTCACTGGCACGAAACCCGACCCGATTACCCGCGGCTCTGGGAGAGCATCCTGTGAGTGGTTTACAGAGAGAGAGAGACGTGCGGGTAGAGGGACAAGGTAGGTTTTGCTCTTTGTGCAGGGACAGGGTGCGAGGGAAGAACACACTTGGCCGAAGGAAGAAGAAAGAAGGAGAAGGCCAAGGAACAAAGCAAAAGAAGACCGCAGAAGAAGAAGAAGGAGAAGCACAAAGGAAGCACTGTAGCAGACACCACTTAAGCCGTCTGATTGAGAAATCAGATGACGGATGAAGCTCTTCAGACAAAGCAAAGAAGAAGAAGAAGAAAAGAAAAGGTGCCGCAGCTGAAAGAAAGGAGAAGAAGGAAGAAAGAAGAAGAAGAAAAGAGAAGAAGATAAAGAAAGAAGAAGAACTGAAGAAGATCAAGAACTGTGAAGAAAGAAAAGAGAAGAGAAAGAAGAGAAAAAGAAGACAGGCAAAGAGAGAAAGAAGAGAAGAAGAAAAAGCCAAGAAATAAAATATACTTCTCCTTCTCTCTCTCTTTCTCTCTCTTATTTTTGTAATAAAGAAGCATTGTACTTCTAGAATTCTAATAGCTCCCTGAGTTCGACCTCGGAAGAAAAATATTTCTGAGTAAAATTGTAATAGTGGCAATGACGACAAACCGTAGCTATTTTATCTGTACCACAACAACATTATTATAATAAGAACAAACAAAAGGCTAAGCTTCGGTGTCATCATCAGACACTATGCAACTTAGGGAAGCAAATGATGTCCCAAAACCTTAATTAAAGCTTTATATAAACCACTACCCAGATGAGGATTAGGATTGGCTTGGGTTTTGACTAAAAAGATCTTAGGTGTTGGTTTAATTATGCTTCATACCTCTTCATTTTGTTTTTGCCATAAATTGAGTTACATATCTTAGATTTACGGTGATTGGAATCAAACAGTATCACATATGATATTTTTAAAAGGGGTTTGATTGAGGTTTGATCGAAAACATTTATTTTTCACGTTTATGAAGTATTTTGATGCGATCCAACCTCGATGGATATTGACGGGTTTGAAATGACGCGATTGACTTTGAAACAACTCGAAACCCAAATTTTGAGGCTTTACATTGTCTCATTATCAAACATGCTTGGCTTAAATAGCATCTAATTATACTTAATCTCTTAGCTAATTGAATATTTGGTTAAGGTTGAGCCCTTACAAGATTAACATACTTTAGTCCAAAATTGTGAGTTGTGACCACTGGTCACAACCTTGAATGAATTTAGAGAAGATGCCTTTGCCAAGAAACTTTGAATTGGGTTATTTTGGTCTGTTAAATAGTAGCCCAACTAGTTAAAAACAACTAGAAATCAATCTGAGAGATATTCATATATAGTTTTGAATGATTAGAGAGGATTCTAGCCAATTAGCTAGAACCAATAGATTAGTTAGGGAAGCCATGCACTCTTTTGCCATTGAAAGGGGCCTAACTTGTTAGCCAAAACTGAAATTGGAAATTATGCTCTTGTTGACCACTCAGGGAGAATTTTGACTGTCTAATATACGTTCGCCTCCTTCATGCATGCTGATGCTTAATCTGGCCAATTAACACACCCTCTAACTTATTGGTGGCACTAAATCTTGACCCATGGATAATGCAACAAGCACTTTGACGTCTTTGAACTATATCGCAACTGATCCTCTTTGATGTGGATCACTTGGGAAGAAGACATTGCATCTTGAAACCTCAATGCAAGAGAAAAGCCCTCATGTGCATGGGCTTTTAAGTTTCCTCAACATGCCTAATGAGCATGGAAGATTCCATAAAAAATGGGAAGCTCTTGGGATCAAAAGATCTACTGCCATACAAAAACTAAAATCATATAAGATGTAATGCGTCAATCACACAAAAAATACATGATTTGCATGGAAAGAAAAATAATGTGAACAACTTTTCTTAGATCTCATTCCGTCTTGGAGTTTATGGCTACTTTACTAAGACAAAGAACAAAAGGGGAGCGTTGCAATACATAGATTTTAGTTATCAAGCACACATGTGAGGATTTATACATCCATTTACACAAATTAATACTCTTGTCATGCATAGTTTGTAAACTTCATCTTGGTGACATATTCGGTTGTTTGCTAAGAACTTTATCAAGTTAAACACTTTTTTCTATTTTGATTCTTTTGTATTTTTTATGATGTTTTGATGTCTTTTGTTTTCCCTTATAGGACGTTAGGTTTGCCCCCTTAGGAGGTGTAGGTTGTTCTCACACAAGATATTTCAATATATCTCTTCATGGCTGTATCTCATTGCAATTGATTGTCTTTTTCTATTTAACTGAGTACCATCTTCAAGGAAAAAAAAAATAATTCCCAAATTCAATCGGAGACTATTTTACTAAATATATAATTTGTTGGAAATAACAAAACATATGATTTTTTTACATACTTTTCTAAGTACAGAGAAAATGTAAGATAACAATAATGTCCAAAATAAACTTACGTCACATGTTTAGGATATAACGATTAGGTCAATTATTTGAAAAAAGGGTTCGGTTGGCAATTTGAGCAAATAATGTACTTTTTTTCCTTGATATTTCTCCAAATAGATGATGAATTCTAAATAAGGTGCAGCGGAGTTGATATTGAACACTAATCTATCTTATATACTAAAAGAAAGTTTAAAGCAGTATTTTTTTTCATGTGTCAAGTAATATTCTAGACTCCTCCATTTCTCTTTCCCACTAATGGATTTTTTTCTTTTTGCCCCCTAAGAGCAATTATGTCAACCTATAATAGTTATAGAAAAAGATCACGAGATTATAGCATTTGAGGAAGGTATTTCCTCCTCCAAGATTGCATGTAGTATAAAAGAGATTATTTGAATTACATGACAATAAATATTAATTAAAAGTAAAACCTCCATGGTGAGAGGGAAAAGGGCTCCCATTTGAACGATCAAAATGTAACAAGTATGATTCGACATTTTCAATTAACTCGTTACAAATTTGTTCCATCATTTCTATGGAATAAATTTAACTTACCTAAATTTCCAAACATCAAAATTTATTTATTTCATCATTTTATTTCAGTAAGCTAAATATTCAAAAATTTATAGGATTTCCTCTTGTCATATGATCCAAAACAAATATAGATATATTTTAAGCTAAATAAATCAAGTCATATAGTCCACAATGTATATAGTTTGAATTGGGAATATAGAAAATAATTAATTTGTTTGATAAATAATTTCTATAATTTTTAGAACAAAAATATGTATCATGCATATCTTTGAAAATGAGAAGTATAAAAATAAGTTCTTCAACTTAGATATTTAGATATACCTTTTTTTACCATTTTTATTCCGATAATATTTTTTGAATACATGTTTGATCTTTCTATCAATCTCTCATGATCCATTTGATATAACCACAACCAACAACCTCTCCCCTCTTATCTATCACGTTTACTAATTATACCACAAACTAGTTACACTCTCATTTTTATTAGCAACATATAAGGACATCTATCATCCTCCTCCTCCATATTGTATCCTGATTAACTTAAATTTTGTTGTTTAGTTGCTGGTAGCCTAAGTTAAGTGAGTTTGTGTCAGGTTAAGTTGTTAACCCCCCACTTAACTTAGCCCCCACTTATGACAGGTTATGTGAGATTTAATGCGAGTTAAAATTATTTTATCATTTCTATGAAATAACTTTAACTCACCAAAACATATAAATGAATTAACTTACTTATTCCATTCTTTTTTTATTCATCTACTTATTCCAAAAATTTATTTCAGTTAACAAATGGGAAGCACAAAAAACTTTGTTTAAGATAACTTTGTTAAGCTCAAACTTAAATATCAATAAAGTCAACACAAAAGCTATATATATATATAGTCATAGATATATAAATGAATATTTAAACAATCTTTTTATTAAAATAAAATAATGTATTTATCGAAATTAACGAGAAAAATTAACATGTAATTTAGAAATTATACATTTAAAATATCAGTAAAATGCTAAGTTATCTGAGATATATTTTTCTTAATGTAAATAAATTAGTATCGATTATATTTAAAATTTAAAGAAAATTTATCATACATCCCGCGATGCAGCGCGGGTTTAATCAACTAGTTCCCGCAAGGAAATCCACGTCAATAACGGAGAATAGATAGATCCCGGACTTCCTCCTCCTCCACCACAAGCCAAGCCAAAGCCAAGCGGACCGAACCCCAACCCAAATGGCGGCCCTCTGGTCCACCACCTCGCGCCGGCTCCCTTCCCTTGTCCACCACATCCGCCGGACCACTGCCTCCACCTCCGCGAAGGTCTCCGACCGCATTGTCCGCCTCTCCGTGGTTGACCCCGCGGGCCGCCGCCGTCAGGTCGTTGGTCTCGCGGGTCAGACACTCCTGCGCGCCCTGGCGAACGCGGGGCTGATCGATCCGGAATCCCACAGGCTGGAGGAGATCGACGCGTGCTCTGCGGAGTGCGAGGTGAGCATCGCCCAGGAGTGGCTGGAGAAGCTGCCCCCGAGGTCCCACGGCGAGACGTACGTCCTTCAGCGTTATTCGAGGGTCCGCACCCTCAACCCCCACTCGAGGCTCGGCTGCCAGGTCGTCCTCTCCCCCGACCACCAGGACATGGTGGTCGCCATCCCCGAGCCCAAGCCCTGGGACACCCACTAATTTCATGGTATGCATTCTTGCCCTTCTTTTGATTGGCGTTGGAATGCTACCGGTGGTTCTGATCCGAGGGATCAGGCCTCTCCACTCCATCTAATAAGTGCCAACTGCTCCTCCTCCTCCTTCTTCTTCTGAGGTGGGAAGTTTGGTTCTTTTGTTGAAACACCTCTTCTTGTTGTTGTTTCTGTTTTTCGCCGTACCTAATTTTATACTGTGATAATCGACGGTGGCCGTTCCGATGGGGTGTCGGGATTCGGATACCCGTTGTTGCGCCATAGTGGCGATTTTTTTTTTTCCTGTTGTTAGTTTTAATTGTTGGATATTGGAACTTGTCCATGCTGTCTATCGATTTACTGCTTGAAAATTGGATGCAACTCGTGGAAAGCTGTCTTTGCTTGAAATCCGGATTGAATTTGGTCAGCAAAAGGAGGAAAATATAGGTGCAATTTAATCAGTGCGTCGATCCTAAATGGGAGGGAAGCTGCTAAGGTCCAGGAAATTCCATGGGTAGATTGTACTTCGTCGTGGCTTCTCTTTTTTTTTTTTGTCCCCTGTAGTTTTTGGGTTTGGAATAGTGAAGAGCTTATACTCCAGGATGGCGACCCAAGGCTGAACCCAATGTCAATTGGATCAAGCTGGCAGGACGGAAGCCTGAGTTTAGGACCAAAGGATGGCTGATGTATCCATATCTACCAAACCTCTGCCAAGGTGTAGATTGGTGGCTAAGGTATATAAGCTGAAATGGGCTTAACTGTTTGAAGATAGCTGAATTTTATGTGATATTACTGTCATTTATTTTTCATGATTGCCTTTTGCTAAGGAGGATTTAGCAAAGGCAAAGGTTGATTGCTCATTTTTTGAAAGATTCCAGGGGGGTTTCCAAATGGAATTCTTAATTCCGGATCTGGTGTGTTGTAGATTGAAGGGGCTGATGGGGATATTCCATTATCTTCACTTTTGTTAACTTGGATTGAAAGGAATGAGTTTGTCTTGGTGTGCCTGTTGGGCGAGTGAGGGTTATATCTTATGTTGCTAATGCTGTTGTTGCATCTAGATTTCCAAGGGATTTGTGGGGATCCTCTTTCTAGTCTCATGTAACTTTCTTCTTGAAGTTCAGTTAAATCTGAATGATCGCTAGGCTCGAGTGACCATCCTTTTATACCTCTCTCTCTCTCTCTCTCTCAAAAGGAGAAAAACAGGAAAAAGAAAAAGTGTCAGTCAACCGGTGAAGTTGCATTCGTACCTCTTACATGGCTAAATGCCTTCTTCCTTTCATATGCTGTTACAAGTAGCATAATGGGACAAATCCAAGGGTTTAGATGAATAGTTGTGTATGATTGAAGTTCTTGAGACTCATGATTGTTGAGGTCAGGGGCCTCTTTTGTTCTTCAGTGGCCTTTTAGCATTTTGATGGGTTAGTCCAATTTTGGGGGTTGGGGAGTGGTGTAAACTTTTGGTTTTGTTCTATAGTTTCCTTATTTTGGATGGCTTTGGTTTCACTTATTATAGAACCAAGCTAAATGTTCTTCATTCAGATGTGTACACTATCGTGTCATACTTGTCGAAAATTGTTGAGAGTTGGCTCTTTCCATGTTGCCTTATTCTTTTTGTTATTTTATGAGGGCTTACTTGTAAGTTTTCCATCCTCTATAAATTGAGGATTTGGATCTTTCAATGAAATTGATCTCTTCTTTTCTTCTAACTTGGTATTCGAGTAGTGATCCTAGGCTAATGTCTGGTGCACTCCTTGATTCTCGTTTCTTTATTTTTTGTCTCCACTAGAAAAAAGTCTAAAAGGAAGAGGAAAAATCCCTAAAAACTAGGGTTTGGAGCCCCGAATAGTAGCCTTTGGCCTCTTAGGGTCATTGGACAAACCATTGGTCTGCTAGGCCATGTCGCCCCGCCATCGCAATTGACCACAGTCGGCGACCACCGATTGGATCTCCTCTAGATTCGACGGTAGTAGGGCTGCAACAACCTTGTTTTGGTTGCTGCTGTCATTGTTGACCCTTGTTGGCTGCCAATGGGGTTCGGCGAGGGTTGCCAACCTCTACCTTGATCGGATAGGCCTCATCGGAGGGACTTTTGTGGTCAGATTCATCCTATTCGATCGATTTTGGCTTGATTCAAACCGTTTGACCACTGTTGGAGTATGTTGGGACACTGATCACCCTTTTTTGATGCCTATGTGATTTCCTTTCGTATTACTTTGACGTACTAGACAATCATTTTTGCTTTGTTTCTTGCTACCTCTCTGTTGTTGGTGGCTTTGGTTGAGGAGAAAATGGCTTCCAAAGACTTGTTAGAGGTGACATTGATGCAAATGATGGAGATGGGGGTAGATGAGAGCCGTATCTTCGATTCCTTGTTGAGGTTGGATGAGATTAACCATGCACGATGGTAACAAACCTTTAGGACGATGGTAGAACGTTTGGATAAGGGGCACATTTTGTCCAAACTAGAGCTGACCAAGAGGGGTAGCGAGAATGCACGAGGAGAGTTCCATAACCTTGAGGTGGCGTGCGTGCAAGAGGAGAGTTCTAGTCATGTTGCTCTGTCTGTTCATATGGATAGTATACATGATTCTGATTGGCTTGTTGATTTGGATGTGTTACGCTATTTGTGTGGTGATTGGCTCTGCTTCAATTGTTTTCTGCAGCTTCCTGCAGGATGAATAGTTCAAGTGACAAGTGGGAACATTTTCCCAACATTGGTCAATGGGAGGTCATGGTTACCTCGATCATCCGGTTGTTAGGCGCTCTATATGTTCCTGACTTCCTTGTCAGCCTATTTTCAGTTAGCAGAATCATAAAAGAGTTGAATTGTCGTGCTATCTTTGATGGTATTTCATGCATGTTTCAAGACATTTTCACTAGGAAGATCATTGGTGAAGGTCGGGAGGAAGGAGTGTAACAACTACTTCAATGCCCATTTACTACCCATGCTGCAGTTCCTACATCATCAATATATGCTCTTCCGTGGCACACTTGCGATTGGGTCATCTTTCCCTTTTCAAGCTTCCACGCATCATTCCTTAGATTTCTCCATGTGCAAAGATCGAGTGTGAATCATGCTAATTAGGGAAACACTACAGAAGCATGTTTCCATCCAGTCAAACACGGAGATCAGGATCTCTATTTGAGCTCCTTCACAAGGATGTTTGGGGTTCCAGTTGTGTTCCTGATAGACCAGGCCATCGCTACTATTCAGTGATTGTTGACGATTATTCTTGCTTGGCCTGGGTGTTCTTGCTAAAGCAGAAATATGATGTAGGGATGTTCTTTAGGAATTTTGTTTTAGAGATGGAGACACAATTTGGGGTTATCACCAAAATTGTTCGTTCTGACATTGCCTTGGAGTTTTGCACCATGTTTCTTTGTGACTTCTACAAGTCACATGGGATAATACACCAAATTACTTGTCCACATATTTTTTAGTAGAATGGTGTCGCTGAGTGCAAACACCGGTACATCTTGGATGTGGCCAGGACACTATTGATTCATAACAGTGTCCTTTAAATATATTGGGGATATGTGGTTCTTATAGCATGTCTTATTAACTGCATGCCTTCTTTAGTACTTGATGAACAGATTCCAATACAACTATTACATCAAGATGGAGAATTGTTCTTTGTTCAGCCTCGTGTATTTGGATGTGTGACGTTTGCTCATCTTCATGTTCTGGTAGAGACAAGTTGGCCCTTAGAGTAGTAAAGTGTGTCTTCTTGCGATACTCTAAGTCACCAAAAGGGTTATCAGTGTTATGATCCTCTCTAGCGATGCCACTATGTTAGTGAAGATGTGACATTCTTTGAGTTCGTTCTATATGTTTCTATTGAAGGATCATATCTGCATATGGTTTCCGATATGGTGCTTATGCCAATGTCTCCTACCCCTTTGGAATGGATTCCTGTTGTTGTTTCTTCAAATCCTGAGTACAACAAGCATCCTGAGATCTCTAGTCATCTTCCTTCCCTTGAGCCTACATATCCATTAGCTCATGAGGAGAATACTGGTCTAGATGTTCCAGATGATGCGATGGTGGATGATATGTCCAATACCCAGGTGATAGATACTTCACTTGTAGATAAGCTAGTAGGTGCCAGTGATAGTCCTGAGGATAAAACAGATTGAGACTGGCCAATAGCTCTATGGAAGGGACATCATACTTGCATCATGCATCTCATTTCCAAGTATATATCTATGGCATGTCTTGGGCCCTCGTTTAAGAAGTTCTCTTTGGCACTATCTGATGCCAATCCCTACATCTCACCATCAGGCCTTATCAAACCCTTGATGGAGACATGCTATGAAAGAGGAGACGCCTGCCCTTAAGTCTTGTGGTATCTGGAAGTTCACTGAACCACCATTTGATGCCACTATGGTAGGGTCTAAATGGGTCTTCACTGTTAAGCATAATATGCATGGATTAAGTGGGAGATACAAGGCTAGGCTTGTTGCAAAGGGATTCATCTAGACTTATGGAGTGGATTTCTTTGACATTTTCTCACGGTGGCTCGACTCTCTATTGTTCGGATTTTGCTTTCCCTTGTAGTCCATCGGGAATGGTCTCTTTACTAGTTGAATGTGAAAAATACCTTTCTTTATGGTGATTTAGAAGAATTCTACATGTAGCAACCACTAGGTTTTGAGTTTTAAGGGGTGTGTTAGAAAGTATGTTGCATTCGCAAAGCGATTTATGGCTTGAAATGAAGTCCTAGGGCATGATTTTAGAAACTATTGAAGGTGGTTGAGATCCTTGGTTTTCGTAGATCATTTCTTGTTTGTTCAACAAACACCTTGAGGGATGGTGGTAATGTTGGTTTATGTAGACAACATCATTCTTACTAGTGACGATACTCAAGGGATTTGTGACTTGATGAAATGTTTGGCTGAGAACTTTGTGATCAAGGACTTAGATCTACTTAGGTACTTTCTTGGAAGCGAAGTTACTTGTAGCAAACAGGGTATAGTGTTATTCTAGAGAAAGTATGCTATTGATTTCTTACAGGGGAATGGTATGTTGGGGGCAAAATCAACACATATTCCTATGAATCCAGAAGTTCATCTTTATGATGGGAATACGATACCTGTTGATGCTCGCCAGTTTAGAATTTTAGTTAGGAAGCTTCTATATTTGATTGTAATATGGCTTGGCATCATATTCGTAGTTGAGAAGCTGAGTCAGTTCATGCATAAACCAGCCAAGGTACATTGGGATGTAGCTATGATGGTACTTAGGTACTTGAAGTTGTTACCAAGAAATGGGCTTTTATTCACAAAAGGCACCTTTCTTGACATTGTTGCCTACACAAATGTGGACTGTGTAGGATGTCTAGAGGACAGAAAGTTGAAGACATGTTTTTATACGTACATCGCTGGGAATCTTTTGACTTGGAGGAGCAAGAAGTAGGGAGTTGTGTCTAGATCGAGTGTCGAGTTTGAATATCGTTCTATGGCTTATAATGTTGCAGAGATGATGTGGACACGATTTGTACTATGTGACTTGCATATTTTCAATAGTTCTTCTATGGAGATGAGATGTGATAACAAGGATGCTACCTATATTGTGAATAATCCTATGTTCCATGAAAGGACTAAGTATGTTGAGGTGGACTGCCATTACAGCAGAGATCTTATTTAGAAGGGGCTCATTTGAACCATTCACCTTTGACAGTAGATATCTTTACCAAAGTACTTCCTAGGCTTTTATTTGATAGATATTGTTTCAAGCTGGACATGATAAATATCTATGCTTCAACTTCAGAGGGAGTGTTGAGAGTTGACTCTTTCCATGTTTCCTTATTCTTTTTCTTATTTTTTTATTTTAGGAGGGTCAACTTGTAATTTTTCCATGCTCTATATATTGAGGATTGTGATTTTTCAATGAAGTTGATATCTATGCTCCAGTTTGAGGGAGAGTATTGAGAGTTGGCTCTTTTCATGTTTCCTCATTATTTTTCTTATTTTAAGAGGGTCTACTTGTAAAATTTTCATCCTCTATATAGTGAGGATTGGGGACTTTCAATGTAATGTGTTCGTGGGCAGGTTTTGCAAGTTCTAAGGGATGCATGCAAAGTGGATTGGAACAAGGACATTGAGAGATGCAAGTGCCAAGGTTTTTAAGTAAGTTATCAGAGCATGGTGTGTGTAAATGCTTGTTGTAGACAAATCACAAGAGAAGGGCCTACAAGAACAAGTTTTTTGTGCGAAATTTCTACATTGAGAAGAGAAAAATCACAAGGGTAGGAGCCCTAGTGCTTACTACTGGCAGAGTTTTCTTGGGTTATTAGTATGATATTTAGGCATATTAAGTAGGTGAACATATACCTAGTATCCATATATCCATATACAACTCAATACTTACCCTCAAGTTTGGCATAACAATCAAACATTACCAGCCTGATAATTATCTCCGTAAATTGGAAGAATGTAAGATCCTTAGTGAAGCTGTCTGCAATTTGGTCCCTAGACTTTATTTATTTATTTATTTATTTATAGAGGAAAAGAAGGGTTAACAAGGGTTGTTAAACCCCCGCTTCCATTTTAAAAAGACGCTAATTACACAAAAAATTATAAAGAACAGTAAAGTGATGGGGAACTTCCTCGATAGAGGATCTTTCATTGCATTACACTCCAACAAAATGCACCAAAGCATGATGAAAGCCTTTGAAGGTACAATACCTGAGCATCTATTTTCTTACGGATTGGGCGTTTGAGTAATAGCAACTTTCTGTATTTTGTGCAATCATGAAGTATCACATTATATCAGCAAGGTTGGTGGCTGACTTATTGTAATAGTAGAGCATACTGAGTTCTTGGTTGGATATTAATATATGTGAGAGAGATTTTTCATCTAAAACATCTTAGTGACCCCTATGTAAACACTTCTCAGTTTAACCTCTTGATCCAACAAGAAGTTACTTCTTGCTTCTACAAATGATGACACCTTTTCCCAGGTACAAGCAAGAACCATGTAATTTGTTCACCAAAGCCTGAGATAAACCCTGGGATAAAAGTCAAGCTACCTTCACACAACAACTGAGATAAATAATCAACATTTTGTGTAGATCACAACCAAGTGATCCTCTAGTACATGGAGAGTATGCCTTTGGTGGATTACGGGTTGGCTGTGGACTGCGTGAAAATTTGGAAGTGTAAAATCCCCTTGAGGATGAAGTTCTTCCTGTGGCTCCTGAGGAGAGGAAAACTGGTAACTTGGGATTATAGGATACGTTGGCTGTTGGATGGATGCTGATGTTGCTTGCTCTCTTTGTGGCGAGGGAGTAGAAGATATCAACTACCTTTTCTTTGGCTGCCCTTTTGTGCTTTTCTACTAGATGGGTGCTGGTGATTGGTCCATTAGGTATTTCTCTGCCTAGGACTTTTGGTCCAGCTTGCATGCAGCATTTGCTGGTGGGGGTACTATTCGGAGAACTTTCATCCTTTTATGGTATATTTGGTTAGACTGCAACATGGTTACTTTTACAAGGGAGAGGATGTTTGTCTAAGGGGCCTTGCATCACTACAACATACTCTATAACCTTTGATGTTTTGAGCTCTTCTTTTAGTGAAATTTGAGGGTTAACAAAGCTTGTTAACCCCTTTTTTCCCTTTTTAAAAAAAGACCACTACCAAGTGGGATCAGGGGCTAAGACCCTGGACAAACTGCAATTGTTTTCAACATCAAATATAGTTACTTTTTGGATTTATACAATATATTTCAACACTTGCAGGACTGCCTAGTTGGTCAAAAAAGATTTTGATTTCTTAGACAAAAGATACCTTTAAAGTAATGAACACACCTGATCTATTTGATTAATCATAAATGGGTTTGACTTGTTGGATTGATGCAAAGAAAAAGCCAAGTGATCAACGGATTCTAGTTGACCAGTTAGAAATTGATTAACTGGTCGGCCATGCTTGGCTTGTAGATTGTACATTGAATCTCTTGACTGATTATAAATGTGTCTCATTGGTTGGCATGGCACCAACCTACAAATCATGAATATGATTTAAGTTCCTATGTCACAATCTTGCTAACCACTAGTTACCATACCAAACTTCCATGATTAAGGCCTTTAAGGACAACAGCAATTATGTGTACCGTGACCTACTATTGTATATGCAATCAGCAAGAACATGATCCCACATGACCAATCTAGCTTTTGACCTTCCAACTTTGATCTAAACCTAAAAGAAGCAAATTTGCAGTGCTGATACCATGTGAAAACAATCACATCTGATAGAAGCAACCGGAAGAGCAAGATTTACGTGGAAAATTATTCACCTTGAGAGGGAAAGACCACATGAGCACAAGTGGTAGAGCTTGCTGGTAGACCAAGACAAAATGAAAAGGTGGAAGAATGCAAGTACAATATATAGGCACACATGGGCATATAGATCCACTTGGAAGATTTTAATTTACTTTAATCACTTGATGACTTTTGGAGATCCTACCAATGTGGTGGCAGACTCCAAGGATCCAACCAATATAGATCCAACAATGAATGGGCTGTTCCTCTTGGTTTGGTGTGGGCTATTTGGTTAGAAAGGAAGAACATTGTTTTTGATAATGCCAGGCCTGTTGTAGAGAGTATTGTTGCGAGAGCTAGGTTGCTCTTGAGGGGTGGAGTTTGGTTCATCTATGATGTAAGCCCATGCTTTATTCTTGAAACAAATTTGTAGGGGGTTGCTGGTCTCTAAGCAACCTCCCTTTTACCTTTAAAAAATTACTTTTAATTACTTTTGAGAAAATGACATCTTGGTTTGCTTTGATCTTGAAAAAGGGTTGTGCCTGTTTGTTTACGGGAATATGAGGCTTGAAAGCAGGATCTGACATCCCCCGTTCCCAAACTAGATTGACCCATTAGATAAATCAAGAATATGAAAAAAAAAAACAATTGGAGCAGAAAATGCATTTCACTCCATTCTTTTACAAATGACAGGTACGAACTGACTGGAAAACAAGGATTTATGTTTTTAGAAAGGTACAAAATGTCATCAATTATTCAATATGATTTTGCAAGATAAATGGTTGGAGTGTCTGAAACAGTAACTAAAGCAGCTATGTTAATAATTGCATGCAAATGCCTATATGAACACAAAACCAAAAATGAAGAGTCTTCGAAAGGAGATTTCATGGCTACATTTATACAAAACTTCTATGTTGAGCACAAGCAAGGGAGCCATAGGCAGGAGATTCAATCCATGAAAGAATTTGATTTCTTTCCCTCTTTCTATTACCTTTCCATTTCTCTGCATCCCTTTCCTTTTGTTTGTTTCATAACTTGAGAATTGGATTGATCATTTTTTGAGAGGTAAGAATTGGTTTGATCATAATCCCATTTTTGGGTGGAAGACAATTTCAGTTGCTACAACTATAAAAAGGGGGAGAATCCCTTTACATTCAGGTGATATTTGTCATGACTTACTTGCATCAGCATAAAGGAACTTCTAGAAATAGACGAAAACTTGCAAGATTAGGTATCAAACTGTTAAAAGATAACCTTTTTTTTTAAAAAAAAAACTGTTACAAGATCAAAATTCCAAATTGTTACAAATTTTCTATTGGGTGCCATTTTACTTGGACCCTTTTTGTAAACTACTCTAAAATATGTAATCTCAGTTGTTGCGAGATACTAGTATCTAATAATTTCTCTTCGTACTTGGTAATGACCAAAGTGCGATCACCCAAAACTTTCCCCACTCTTTCAATTTTGGGCAACACATCAAGGAATAAACTTGGCCATATAGGTTCAACTGGACTAACCCTAGAAATCTGGGTCATACTTTGGATGGTCATATATATGTTTTTGAAACAATGAGGATTGAAACAATGTGGATGGAAATTTAAACTCAACCTGAATTCTTTTCTTTTTATCAAATTATTCCATTTTCATTTTGTGCTATTTCTTCGAAGAGTTTGAGTTTATGGAATGTAAGTTGAATAATAGAGGGGACAATGAGGGTATAAATGTGAAAATTAGAGCAGAGTGCATTTCGAAGAAAGATGTTTTTAAATTCTTTGCATCCATTTTTTAACAAGATGGAGAAATTGATAGAAATGATAAACATAGAATAAATATTTGGTGGTTGAGATGGAGGGAGCATTTGGTATTCTATGTAATAAGAGGATTATTTTAAAAGTTAAAAAAGAAATAGAGCTACTGAAAGACTTGCCATTCTATATGGTTGCGAGTATTAGATTGTTAATTAGAGGTATGTACACAAATTGTTTGTGCTAGAAATAAAGATGTTAAGGTGAATATATGGCCACACAAGGGATAGAGCCATTATGTTGAGAATTTTGTTATGTCTATTTCCTCGTTGAGTGGCCTTTGGAGTTTTGTTATGTAACCTGGATTGTACTCTTTTTTTGAAAAGTAAAAAGGTAGTTATCTGGATGATAACCACCCAAATTTGTTACTTAAAAAATGAAGGGTTACAACAACCAAAACTACAAAGTAGAATCTCAAAACACAATTTGGGAGGATATGGAGGTCACAATATTCTCGATAAAGGGCATTTTGCCCTTGAAAATAATCCCCTTCTTTCCCAATCATGCTCTCTATAGAACTGCCAACACGTTAGCCTTCTCCTTCCTCATCTTGAACGTGCTACCACTTCCCTTGATGTTACCCCTTCGAAAACATGGCCAAAATCTATCCCAGCTGTCATGATCAATCCAGCCAATCCCCATCCTCCTCCAAATCTGCACAACAAAAGTACAACCAAAGAAGAGGTGTTGAATATTCTCATCAGCACATGCATAGAACGAGCACCTAATGTCGTCCGACACCACCTACCTTGCCTACCACACCTTGGTGAGCACCCTTCCCCTTATCATCGGCCACGCATAGATTTTGATGTTTAACGGGCAAGCCGCCGACCAAAGTAGCCTGCAATCTCGTTGGAGATCCACATCCGTCACTTAAGAGTCTCCAAGCAACTTGCAAAACACCTTTTTCGCCGTAAAGGCTTCGTCACCTCAGTAGTAGGCATCTCTCCCTCCTTCGGGCTCCCACCCTTCCAAATCCTGCAACATGTGCAAAAGCTTTGTGCACCTCTGCTTCGACAATGTACCCTGAAAAGTGGGGCACCAGGCCACCATCTCAACAACTTCCGATAGTTGCCTACCTGTCCGTGGTCCTACAGAAAAGATGCTGCTATCTACTGACTATTGCAGAGTGTCCCCTCCCCCTGCTAGTTATCCAACCAGAACCTAAAGGTGTCCCCCTTACTAACAAACGGTAAAAAGAATCCATGCACCTTTGGGGCTACCAACGCCATGCCTTTGAAGAAAGGCGAAGCTCCACTCACCAGTGACTTAAGGGCCTCCCAAGAGAGAAAGGAGCCATAACACTCCTGGAACACCCTACCAAGAATATCCTACTCCTGGCCCACCAACCTTGCAATCCACTTCGTAAGAAGGCTTATGTTGACATGCTGCACATCTCTCACCCCCAACCCACCTTCCTTTACTGGGCGACACACCTCATCATAAACCATCAGCCGTGTCCCCTTCTTTGCTGTCCCATAGTTCCATAAAAAGTCATGCATGAGACTTGTGAGCTTCTTCTCCACATGATGGGGCACCCTAAAGACCGATAAGAAATAAGCTAGAATGAAGGAAAGAATGGCCTTAATCAAAACCAGTCTTCCTCCCCTTGATAAAGATAGCAATTTGGAAGCCCACCCAGACAATCTCCTCTCCATCTTCTCCAGTAATGGTAGCTAGTCCTGCTGCCTGAGCTGTCTATCCGTAAGTAGTAGGCCCAGGTAGGACAAAGGAAGATGTACAAATTTGTCTGGAGCACGACACCACAAGTAGCAACTTCCCCCTCAGACATGTAGAATGGCACAAAACTCTACTTCCCATAATTGATCTGCAATCCCAAGGACTCCCCAAACACCTTCAAAAGTGTGTGAAATCTGCTCACCTACAACGAGGATCCCTCCACCAGAAACAGGTTGTCATCTGCATATTGCAGTATTGGAACTTCCTTGCCAGCTCCTGCAACGAAGCCCTTGAGTAGACCCCCAACACAGGATCTGAAAGCCGCCCTCGTAAGGTGTCCACTGCCAAAACAAACAGCATAGGCGTAGGCGGACAACCTTGCCTAACTCCTCGCCTAGGCTGTACCCATGCACCCATCGAATTTCCATTGATAAGCACAGAGAAGGAGGTGGTTGTGACACATCTCTTCATCCAGTCAATCCACTGTTGCAGAAAGCTCCTCTTGGCCATTGAAGCCCACAAGGAATCTCACTGAATTGAATCATACGCCTTGCTAAAATCTACCTTTCACAGGAAAGCCATCTTCCTTGCTCTTCTCCATGTTGCTAGAGCCTCCATAGTTATCATAAAACCATAAGGAATTCCTCTCCTTGAGACGAAAGTTGCCTGCACTGACGAGATGATGCCCTTCAAAATCTCCTGCAACCTGTTAGCCAGAACCTTTGCCACAATGAGGTAGATCGCATTTGATAGGGCAATGGGCCTAAAGTCCTCAATGGCCTCTGTCCTTTAAGCAGGAAAAGGTAAAGTTTGTTTAATTTGTCAAAGCTCTTGTTCACCTCCATAAACTCTGCTAGCAGCTGCATCACATCCTGCTTAACCAGCGTCCAGAACTCCCTGTAGAAAAGGATCGGGAATCCATCTAGACCCAGGCAGCCCTTCGCATTGAGGCCCCAAACTGTCTCCATTACCTCATCCTTGGAGAAGCCAACCTCAAGTGCCTTTGCCTCCGTCCTAGACACCCTTCGCACATCCTCTCCTTTCCACTTCCACCTGGTTTTCTTGTCTCCCCGTGAACTCTAAAAAAAAATCTGCCGCTCTCGTCCTGACCTCCTCCCTGCCTGAGTAAGGTTCCCCATTGACGATCAACTTCTTTATCCAATTCTTCCTTCATGTTGACACCACCTGATGAAAGAATTTGGTGTTGGAGTCTCCCTTCCTTAGTCACTTTTGCCTGGATCTCGTCCTCCACTCAACCTCCACCTTCTTATCCTCCTCTTGCACCACCCACAAATGTCTTGCCTTGCATTACTTGTCCTTTGGGGACATCCCGCTGTCTTTTTGCTTGCCCAGCCTGGAGGTCTCAGCCAGTGCCTCTGACTTCCTTCTACACCTCAACTCCCTGAGTTCCTTCCTGTATCCCTTTAGGAAACCCTGTAGTGCTGCCAACTTCCCCGATAGAAAAGTCACAGCCGACCCCTCCACCTCACAAGACCTCCACTCTTTCTCCACCTGCCCTATGAAGCTAGCCTCCATAATCCAAGATTTGTCGAATTGGAAGCATGTGTCGCATGACATGCCCTCATTCGACCTCCACAACAAGGGCGTATGATTGGAGAACAACCTCTCCATTGATGAGACCCTACCAGCGGATAGGTCTTCGTTAGCTCAACACTCGTTAAGAACCTGTCAATCTTGAATTTTTGGCCATTGGAGTTCCTCCAGGTGTAAGCACAAGACGTTGGAATCATGTCAATCAAACCATGCACTGCCATGAATTCCTCAAACTGGTCGGAACCTGGGTCCTGCCTCCCGCATCCACCAGGTCTATCATCCATCTGCAAGGTGACGTTGAAGTCCCCTCCAATCAGCTACGGCAACCCCAGGCTACCTGCTACTATCACTGTCAGCTCTTCCCACATAATATCCCTCACCTGTGCCTCAACCGACCTATACACTCTAGTCACCACCATCTTGGACCTGTTTCTCCTCACCAACGTGGCTACGATGATACGACTCCCTGCATAGCAGTCCTTCAGCACGAAAGTGTCATCCCGCCAACCCATCAACTGCCCCCTTGCTCGACCCACCGCATCCAACGCCTAGAACTCCTTTATCCAATCATCTCCAATCTCCCCCCACATCCTCCTGTCGCACGTAGTCAGCTTTGTCTTTTGAAGTAGAATGTTGACCCTCCACTGTTTGATGTATCCCCCCAACGTCGCCCTCCTCGAGGGGTCATTGATACTACTAATGTTCCATCAAAGGATCCCTATCATTGGGCAACTGTGCATCCCTCCCTCCTGAAGTGGTAGAAACTAGCCACCTCCACCACATGTTGCACCATTGAGTCCTCCACGGCCATCGTCTCCGTCGCAATCCCCTGAGCATCGCTAGGGTTTCTGTTGCGCCTATTGACCACCATCCGTGCCTAACCACTACCCTGACCTACACCTCCAAAAGACCATAGCTTTTTGTAATGAATTCCGCCACCCCGCCTTCGCACCACATGCGGCAGCCAACGTGAGAGATGGTGGTTATCAATCGGGTAGCCATCCTTTCCCTTTTCAAAAAGTAATAATATTTTTGTGAAAAGGTTGGGGTGGCATCAATAGGGGATAAAATGAGAGACTTACATCTAAGGTGATTTGAAATAGTGTTCCGAAAGCCCACGGTGTACCTATGGTATGTCGGTAAATTAGCCCTTTTGTGATATAGAACCACATATGTAAAGTTGAAATGCTGTAGTGATATTTTGTCAAATTTTGTTAGTATGCAAAGAATTTTATTGAAATGGGTGGGGTTAGGTATACTTTTTAAATTATTTCCATATTTAGGGTCAGCATAGGGGGTTTATTAACCTGGTTCTATCCATTACCATTGTTATCTTTAAGATATTTTAGCTTCTCCAGAGTTAAATAGGATTTTTTTTTCCTAAACTAGATGTAAACTACAATCTCTTGATTGATTGATTCTATCTATTGTAGATTTTAGGATCACATTTGTGGATCCATGAATTTATGGTAGGTAGCATTCTAAATGCTCACAACGTGCTACAATATGCTTGTGAAATGACCTTTTTTTGATGTACGGCCAAATCAACACATGTAATGTCAAAATGCAGGAGTGTTAGCAATATTTTACCAAATTTCAATAATATGTTGACAATTTTGGCAAAATGGTGGTCTTATGTACAATTTTTAGATTGTTTCCAACTTTCCATAGTTTAAGGTTGATATGGCCAACTTAATAACCAAATATGTTAATTGGCTGAAATGACTTAATTCACTTAGAAATCCTAGGGTTCTCTTATATAGAGAGACTGAAAAGGTGAAAGTACATAAAAGCCCCTGAAGAGCAAACCAAACTCAACAGCCATAGAACAACAAAAAATAGAAATATAAAATATATGCTAACACTCCTCAAGCTGGATCATAGATATTTATCATGCTCAACTTGGATACACATGAATCAAATAGAGATCTAACTAAGGGCTTGGTAAAGATGTCAGCAATCTGCTCCTCAGATGTGACTGGCGTGGTAAAAAGCAACCCATTCTGAATGATGTCTCTGGTATAGTGACAGTCAACCTCAACGTGCTTTGTATTCTCATGAAATGCTGGGTTGGCAATAAATGTGGCTGCTCTATTATCACATCTCATCTCTATCGGGTTAGAAAACTATATCTGCAAGTCAACAAACAAGGATTTGATTTACATAATCTCTGCAGTGGTCTGAGCCATAGCCCTGTACTCAGACTCGGCACTGGATCTTGCAACTGTGCTCTGCTTCTTGCTCCTCCACGTAATCAAACTCCCTGCTAGAAAGGGCCGAATCCAGTAGTGAATTTGCGATCCACATGACATCCAACGTAGTTCGCATCAGAGTATCCAACCAAGGTCATGGAAGACCCTTTGGAAAAGAGAAGACCCTTTTCAGGAGCCTTCTTAATGTATCTGAGCACCATCAATGCTGCATCCTAGTGTTGGCATGTTGGCTTGGCCATGAACTGATTCAGTTTCCCTACTGCAAAGGAGATGTCTAGCCTCCTAATAGTAAGATATAGTAGCTTATTCACAAGCTGTTTGTACTGATTGCTATCCATCAACTATGCATTTTCATCATATAGTGGCATCTTGGGATTCATAGGAATATTAGCCTCCTTGGCTCCAAGCATGCCAATCTCCTGTAAGATATCCAAAGCATATTTCCTTTGAGATAAGACCGCACCCTTTTTGCTACGAGCAACCTTAATACCGAGAAAGTACCATAGAGCTCCCAAGTCCTTCATGACAAACTGCTCTGCTAGGATGCGTTTAATCTCAGCAACACCTTGTACATCATCTTCTGTGATAATCAAGTTATCAACATAAATAAGAAGTACCACCATACCTTGTCTAGTCTTCTTGACAAAAATAGAAAAGTCGGCTGTCGACCTTCTGAACCCAGTTGCCTTTACAACCTGTAATAGTCTCTGGAACCAGGCTCTAGGAATCTGCTTAAGGCTATATATGACCTTCTGTAGTCAGCATACACACTCCCCATGAGCCTCAAAATTAGGCAGTTGCTGTATATGAACTTCCTCTTGGAGATCCCCATAGAGGAAGGCATTCTTCACATCCAGCTGATGTAAAGGCCAATCTAATTGAACTGCTACTGCAACCAGCACCCGTACAGTAGGAAGTCTGGCAACTGGTGAAAGGTGTTAGAGAAATTTACCCCATAAGTTTGGGTGAACCCCTTTGCCACTAGACGTGCCTTGTACCTGGCAATGCTTCCATTTGGATTGAATTTCATTGTGAATACCCATCTACAGCCAACAACAGGAGCTTCGTCAGGAAGTGGAGTGAGCTTCTAGGTCCCGTGATCCCGAAGTGCAGCCATCTCATACTCCATGGTAGCCCATCATTTTGGATGAAGCATGGCTTGCTGGTAGGTAGTGGGGATCTCTGCAGTGACAAGGTAGAAGTAAACTGAACAAATGACTTCCCAAGATGGGCACTGGGAAGATCACCTACAACATGGTAGCGAGCACAAGAGCGTGAAGCCTTCCTAATAGTAATAGGAAAATCCTCAGTAGCATTGGGCACTGTAGAATGATTTGTGAGATCATCATCAACAGGCAGCTCAGTGGTGTCAACATGCACTTGTGCAGGAGAGTCTGGTGGCGTAGACGGAGATGGTCTATGTAGAGTCAAGTGGGGTCTACTGTATATGCGCATTGGGTCATGTAGCTTCTCAAAATCATCCATGGACTTCCTGGAATCTGAAGCAGGAGGTGGGGGAGTCGAAATAGGAATTTCGCCAAATTGGACAGGGGGAAAGGGCATCGGAGCAGTGAATCTGAAGTAGACATCCGGTGGCCCCTCATAGAAAAATAAGGCACCTCATGAAACGTGACATCCATGCTAACATAGTGTCGCCTACCAATGGGATCATAACATTTGTAGCCTTTTTGGGTGATACTGTAACCTAAAAATACACACTTGACCTCATGGGGAGCAAGCTTATCCTGTCAGTACCAAGAATGTGAACAAATGAAACACGGCCGAAAACCCGAGGAGGCACAACAAGCAAATCTTTATCAGGATACAGTATCTGGTACGGAATCTGCTCATGAAGGATCGAATTAGGCATCCTGTTGATTAGGTAGCAAGCAGTCAAAATAGCATCTCCCCAGTGGGAAGATGGAACATTGTGATGTATCAACAATGTCTGGGCTACGTCTAAGAGATGTCTGTGTTTCCTTTCTGCCACGTCATTCTGTTGAGATGTATGGGGGCAGGAGGTCTGATGTATGATGCCTAGGGAGCTGTAGAATTGAGCTAGTCTCCTGGTGCAAAACTCAAGTGCATTGTCGGTTTTAACAATCTTTACAATTGTAGAAAATTGAGTCTTGATCTGATTAATTAACATCTCAATTGTATTTCCTACATTTGACTTACTACAAAGTAAAAAGGTTCATGATAGTTTGGAGAAATCATCAACCACCAAGTAAAAGTGGAATCCCTGCCTGTCTGGAGTACAACTCGGGCCCCATATGTCCATGTGGAGTAAGTCAAAACATGCAGATGACGCAACCGTAATGCTAGGAGAATAGTTGGAATGATGATGCTTGCTTAGTTGGCAAGCGTCACAAAGAAGATTAGTAGCAGGTGATAAATGAGGAATAACTCATCTTAGTCGATCGAGAGAGGGATGCCCCAGTTGATGGTGCCATTGAAGTGCTGTCCCTGCCTTGTATGCTACATCTGCCTGTCCAACAACTGGTAATGGAGATTGAGCTAAGCGGTATACACCTCCTTCCTCGTGTCCACCACCAATAGTTTTTCCCGTGAATTTGTCATGGAAAACACACCCCACATCATCAAAGATTGCTCTGCAGTTGAGCTCTTTGGTAATCCTGCTAACTGAAAACAAACAGATCTGAAAATTGGGAACAAATAGAACATTGGGCAGTCTTAAGGTAGGGGATATAGTAACCTCCCCCTCGCCCTGGACCTGAGAAAGATGTCCATCAGCCACTTGAATAGTCCTGCCAGGAACATCACGCACCATGCGGAAGCACTCTCAGTCTCCACTAAGATGCCTGGATGCTCCGGAATCAATTAACCATCCATCATCTACAGAAGAAGCAAGAGCTGTAGTATCTAAAGTGGTAGACATCACAGTCTTATCCTCTTTCGTAACAATTTCATCGACCCGCTCGGTAGCTTTAGTCACAGTCTGAATATGACCTATCTTGCTAGGGAACATACCAGTGGCCCACTGCCTGTTACTCTGTCGACGACGACGCCCCCTACCTCGTGTAGAAGGGCCTCCTCGTCTATTCAGATGACATTGTTTGACACGATGGTCTCTATCAAGACTGACTAGTCCTGCTTCCATAGCGGCTTCCATCATGAACTCAACAATTCTCGATGAACTCAACATGTCCAAAGGGAGTCAAATAACTCCTTATCAATCAATAAAATGGACTGATCCAAAGGCATCCATCAATCACACCCAATGAAACAAATTTCTTAATGAAGAAATCCATAATAACTACGAAATCATCCAAAAATTTGAAATTGGACAAATTTCGACCTACATCACGGGCTTACGTTCTTCGATCAGAAAACAAAACCCCTTTTTAGTCGCTACATAGGGATCAGAGCATGAAAATTGCCTCTCTGTCGATCTGCGCCGCCAACCGCCACCACCGGAGTATTATAGCGTTGTCGCCGGAGGTCAGCGTTGCCTGTAGTGCACCTGCAACACTGTCGCAAACTCAATCGTGGGTTACTGTGTCGTCGCCGTGCTCTTATAGCGCCACTGTAGGCTTAACGCTGGTTGCTGCGCCATCGCCGGAAGTTAGATCGACCTCCAAGAGATCCCAGCGTCGTCGCGAGCTGCCCACGATGCTGTTGCACCGTTGCCAAGACTTAGGAAGGCTGCGAAAAGTGTCGCAGAGCCACCATAGCGGCCCACGGCATCGTCGCGCCACCGCTGGAGGCCAAGAAGGCCCCCAAGCTTGCTGTAGCACCGTCGTAAGCCCTACTTGAGCATCGCTAGGGCTCACCTGCGTCGCCGCAACACTGTCGCGCATGCTGCAGCGTGCTGCTGGAGCTTCGCTGTGAGCTATTGCCGCTCAAGAGGGAGGAGAGGATTAGGGTTTGGTGGTTAGGTTTCTGGATGCTGTGAGGGGTGGAATATCTAGAGCCACGGTCTAGGATCGATGCTCTGATACCAAATTGGTTGAAATGACTTAATTCAATTAGAAACCCTAGGGCTTTCTTATATAGAGAGAGACTGAAAGGGTGAAAGTACATAAAAGCATCTGAGGAGCAAACCAAACTCAACAACCGTAAAACAACAAAAAATAGAAATATAAAATATATGCTAACAATATCCGTTACTTTGTTGCATGTTTGTTGGGGTGTAAGGGTTTTTTCTCCCTATTTGTTAGATCTTTAAGTTTTTTAGGTTCTCCAAGGTTGGGTATCTATTTCTTATTATTTAAGCTATATTGAAGCTACAACGTCTAGATTGATCGATCCTATTATGAGGTTTTAAGGATTACATTTGTATATCCGTGGGTTTATGACAGGTTAACTAGTTTCATAATTGTTTGATCTATATGTTTTATAGAGTTAATGATTAGATCTTAGGATTTAATGTTTAAATATTTTTTTTTGATAGGATTAATAATTAAATATTTATCAAGTATTGGTAGCAAAATCATATGAATTTAATAGAATTATAGTCATTTTGATAGAGTTTTCTTGGCATGCCTTCAAAGTGGCTATTTTGAGGCGGTCAAAATCATTGAAATTAAGCATCAAAATTCCAACATTTCCTCTGCATGCCTTTGGCTTTCCTCTAAAATAAAATTTCCAAAATTGTCGAATCAACATTGAAATTGACATTTAAACCTTGATGGTAGGTTAATCAGATTATAATTATTTAATCAAATATGTTTTATAAAGTTATAATATAACTTTAGATTGATTTTTTTTTGTGGGCCATGTTTATCAAATTTTGATGGCATGAATTTAATAAATCATAATTATTTTGATGATGTTCTAACTTTTTCTTAGCATGCTTTCAACGTTCTTATGAAATATTTATTTTTGTGGGTGCCGAAGTCATTGAAATTCAATGTCAAAATTTTAGCATTTCCGACATGCATGTCTTTAAAATGGATATTTACAAAATCATTGAAATAACGTGAAAATCGACAATTAGAACTTTGGTTTCGTCATTTGTAAAGAAGGCCAATTAATGGCCCAATAAGAAGACGTAATGACTTGGATGTTGAACTTTCCAAGAGGAGGGTGAGGAAGGTCAAAGAAATGTTAAAAAGAAATTATTATGTAGAATCTCATTTACTTTAATTTAAACATTGAAATAGCTTAAAATTGATATGAATGGAGGCAAAAAAATTTTAAATATTGAAATAAAAAAATTTATGTAGCCGACCCCACTTAATGTGGGAAAAAGCTTTATTCTTTTGTCTGTGCTAATTTCAATATTTTCCTTTGGTAGGATTGTGTGTATACCACTTCCATGGTTGGATATATTGAACCATAGTATAATTATGCATACTATATTTCTAATAATACCCTAGTTTGTGATGGCAGTCTCTTCTACCTTTGCCATGGTCTCAGGGACGACTAAGGAATCATTGGAAGGAAATCACTAGACATGGTATAACAAATCCATGTAGATAACTAGACATAAATATGTAAGAGGGTGCAGGTTGGTTGGATGACCAAAACTTCAAAAATATGATTACCCATGACTCAACCAAAGTAAGTTGAGGTATATCACTTAATTGAGTTTTTCACTCTAATTTCTACCTTCCCCAGTCTTGAAAACTTGGCTTTGCTTACCCTTGACTAAGTTCTCCTTTGACTTCCATGGATTAGCACTGTGAATTTTCAAGGACCATCCTTGCGGAGTTTTTGTTGAATTCAACTTCTTTATAAGAGTTTGGAGACTCTTTCATGTATTGGTGTAGGTGTCTGTGTTGAAAGTCTAGTGAGTAAGGTTTTAAATATCGATATCGATATCGTATCGACAAGTCAAAAAATAGATATATTGCTGATATCGATGAATTTCAGGGAAATCGCTCATAAAAGTTCAAAATATCCCAAAATATCACAAATTTTATGAAAGTTAACATTTTAATAATTAATACATTATGAAGAAATGCCTAGAAGGCGAAAATTATAAATTTTAAATGAAAATATAATAGAAATGTACTAATCACCTATCGATAAAGTCATATATTGAAAAGAAAGTATACAGAACATGATAATAATTGAAAAATATTCATAGTAATTTTCGTTGCATATTGTTGACAATTGAACTCATGCTTTAGTTGCATTGATTTTCTTATCAGTTTCAACATACTCTGTATTCCAATACTCCTCTCATTGACCTACCTCAGATTTCATGAATCACCATATTGCTCTTCTCATTACGATCTCAAGACATGAAATTACAAATATTATCACCAAAGATGCACTTGGTGATAGAAGATACGATTTAGATTACACAGGAGTATATAATAAACAAATATAAATGGCCAAATAACTAGAGTCCTGATTTTTTTATCAGTTCCAACACGTTCTCCATTCCAATATTCTTCTCTCTCATTGATCTGTCTCACATTTTGTGAATCACCCTATTACTCTTCTCATTTTGAGGTCAACACATGAAATCACATCTCCTACCAACAAAGATGCACTTGGTGAAAGAAGACATGGTTTAGATAACACAAGCGTATAATGGACAAATATAAATGTTCAAATAACTAGAGAGAAATTATGTCCATCATGGCATAATACACAGTTTGTAAGATTAGTGGAGATCAACAAAGCACCGGTGCACAAGTACTTAGATAAACCATGCTGAAACAAATGAGTCTGTCAACCCTAGGTTGTTGTGGGGGAAAGAAAGAAGAACCATTATGGATGACATCCTTTAATCAAAGGAAAATGATAAGATAGCCCTTTCAATACCCCCATGGATTATCAAAGTATTTGGTTTTATGTATCTTTTTATAGAGGTTTGAAGATACTAATGTATTTTTCACTCACGTTTGAGAATCTTCTTCCTATTTTTCAATAAGTAAAATCAAGTGCAATGATTGAATTGTTGATAGAGGTGTACAGCTCTAAAGTTGACATATTTGATGGACTACAAGGGAGCAAGAATACTAGCATGTACAACTCTAAATTTGAACAAAAGTCTATGATATCACTGATATCATGAAAAAAAGATACTAAAGGTGATATCGATTTGTGGTAACCTGACGATACTAATATATTGGCGATATATCATTCCTGCTGGTGAGTTGGTAGTTCTAACTTCATATTTAAGTATGTGCAACACTTTGTGATGAGCAAGCTCTACAATTATCCCCAGTTAATTGAAATGGTTAGACCAGTTAGTAATTCTGAAGCAACTGTAAGTCAGCTGAACTGAGTTTATGCCTGGCAAGACGTTCCTAAGGCGATGTGTATTTAAATGATGGCATATTAGATCACATTGAGATACTAGGAAGTTGAAAACATCATTCAAGATGTGATGTGATTTAAGAGTACTTATGCCTAGATTAGGATTTTATCATTGATATCATGGTTAGTAATTTAGAAAGAGCTTGTTATATATTGGGTTATTATACCATCAGCTATTCTGTTGAAAAACAGAGAAAACATGCATATGTTTCCACATTCTTTCTGCTGCTAAGCTTTTCATGCTCGGTTCTCCTTTTTGATAGTACGACTTAGTAGCTTAACTGCTTTCCCTTGCTCTATCAAAAACAAGTTATTGAAAACATCGAAGAAGATTTCCCTTCAAAACAAGTTATTGAGAATATTGAAGAATAACAGATTGATTGAACGGGAAAAAAAGGTTCAGTGGGATAAAAGAGTGGCCAAGATGGCCAGTCCGATGTAGTAAGTTTTGAGAGTCTAGCATATCCAATGGACAAAATAGTTGCAGTGAAGCAAGAATCTGTTAGGGATTTGACTAATGGTGATGAATTTTAGTATGGGGAACTGATATATATATTTTTTTTTGAAAAGAGGGGAACTGATAATTTTATTCGGTTTCCAAGTTATCCAAGGATATTGTGATTTCTCTTGAAGGATCCTTTTTGCTTCATACAAGTTAAGTTGCCAAGTGATTAATCATCTGATTGTGGGGTGAAAGAAGTTTGAAGTGAGAAGGCTTATTGTTACTAGAAGTACAATCTATAATGTACTGATATTAAGCAAAAGTTATATACATATAAGGAAACCTGAGCCAATTAGTGCCTATTCTCTAGGTGTCTCTTCCCAATTTCCTTGGTCTCCAAATGGTGTAATATTTTATTTGTCTTGCTAATGTTGGAGATGCGAACGAGCAATGCATGTGATAGAGATGACTCACTGATGATGCTGGCTTTAGCAAGTTTGCTTAAAGTCCATTCGGACCGCGACTGCAGCAAGTTATCTTGTGTATAACCATATTGGGTTGATGCTTGTTCAGAACTACCCTTTATAAATGCTCTCAGAGAATGACATCTGAAATCAGGTCTTGTTTGATAATGATCATTATAGTAGGGAAGAGCGTGACCCCTCCGATTTAGCTCCTTGTTGGTAGTAAAGACTGAGGACCAGAGGTAAGCCCAAGAAGGTGTTGGAAGGTACCAGTTGGTTAGTTGGGATTGCTTGTTTTAGGTCTGGCAATCTGTTTCTTCAGATCTTTTAAGCCAAGAGTCTATGTATGCCGTGGTGTTTCTTAGGTTGCCCTAAACATGTCAATTGCATTTGAATCTTGATGAGTTTCTCACTTGTTGGGGAATAGAGATGCAAGCCTACTTGCGTTGCTATGTGTTCAAGAAATGTGGCATGTTATGATCACCACTTGACAATTATCTGCAAATGTTGCTTAATCTTCTATGAACTTCAGTTGTAAAGGTTCTTGTTGACGTTGAAGTTTTTTTCTTTGAAGTTGTCAATTTTGCCTAAGCTAAATTCTGATTTCAGCAGAAACACCACTAGACAATGTTAAGGTTCTTGTCTCCTGCAGTTTATGATTCTGTTGCCGTTGTTTTGACAACCATTTCGGTATTATGGGTTCGCTCAATTTGTGCATTGATGTCTAAGCATCAAGAATAAAACATCTATAAATTATAACGACCAAGAAAGAGCATTGTTTCATTACACAGTGGTTATTTGTAAAGAAATAGGCACATCAAGGAAGTTTATACGATTGTTCAAAAACAATTTTTTTTGCAAAATATGATCTTAAATTTTGTCTAAAGAATGATTAAAAAATTGAAACAATTCTAATGCATCACGTAGAGATTGCACCTCCACGAATGGTTACCATGAGATTAAATGTAGTAAGTGGTCAACATACATTGCATTTGACTTGAATTTCTTAGCAAAGTAAGACACCTTACCTTGTTTTACGAGTATACATTGGTCATGAATGCTTTTGACTCTGCCCTATATGCATGTTTTTGTGTGCATTCAAGGAGGGAGGACATCTTTATGCCTAGGGAGAAGGATGTACTGGTTGAAAGAGGGTGTAGATAATGCATAGGGTGGAATCTTTCTTCCACTCGAGATTGGGGGATGGAACCTTTAGATTTTGGTTGGATGATTGGATAGAGGTTGGGTGTCTTGCTAATCTATTTCCTAGTCTCGTTGCTTTAGTAGATGGCAAGGTGTGTAAGGTAGTGGTGGTTTTAGTTGATTTGTCCAGATCTTGGTCGGTGATGGTAGATGCTACCCTTTTTGAGGCCTAATTTCAAGATTTATAGCTTTTTCTTTCGATCTTGCATGATTTTCGTCCCTTTTCGTCCTTAAAGGATCAATTGGTTTTGGTTGAAGGTCGCTTTACTGTCTTGAAGGCTTATAAGTTGTTGAGGGGAGCTATGCCGCTTGCGCTTGATATGGTGGAACATTGCCACATTTTTTGGCATTTGAAGATTCCTCTGTGGATCAAGATCTTTCTTTGGCTCCTTAGGATGGATGGCTTGGTTACTAAGAAGTGGAGGGGGAAATGGATGGAAGATCTTGATGTTGCTTGTTGTTTGTGTGGCTCTATGAAAAAGACACTCCTTTTTTGTTCTGGTTGTGTGATTTTTCTATTTTAGTTTGGAGAACCATGGGTCTTGTTGGTGTGATTGTGGAATTTGAAGATGCTTTTTGGAGGTCCTTCAGAGATGGATTTTAGACAAATACCCATGATTGGGTGACGATGGCTGCGATCTTGTGGTCTATTTGGCTTCAACGTAATGCTTGTATTTTTCGAGGGGAGTATGGGTTGAAAGTTTTGTTAATGTGACGTGGGCTTTATCTGATACATGGTTACAATTAATTTAATTGGATGATTATCGACCTCTGGTAATTGCTTTTTTCCTTTTCACAAAAAAAAGTTCAAATAAGGTTGCTCATCCTTTTTGATCAAATTAGGACATATAAGCATCTTTTTTTTTTTTAAGCCATTTTTTCATAAATGTCATTGTAAACTTTCAAAATTAATATAATGCCATCATGTTTACAATATTGCTTTTAGTGCCATTCAAAAAATGACTACTTTTGCAATTGCTACTCCGTTAGTTATTGCTATCAAACTTAATGATTATGGACTAAAATGTAGGGAAAAATATTTTTTTACCCTCAAAACTTATTTTTTTATATCCCCGACTTTCTTTCCCCTCTCCTTCTCTTCCACCTCCTCCTTCCTCCTTACCCCTCCACCTTCCTTCGCTAGACGTAACCTCGTCAAAGCTTCCCCTTACAAGCGTTAGCACCAAACATTATTGGAACACTGTCTCTCATATCCTTTTGCACTTCCACAGCCTCGTTGGGCTTCCTGAGGGCCTCTAGCCCCTTCAAGTGCATTGCAAAGGACATTAAGTTTAATGCCATGTTTGTCGATAAGTTCACTGTCATCCACCTCTCTTCCGTCCTTTCTTGTGAGGGGTATCCTTACCACCACCACCAACATCAGGAGCACCAACCCCTCTTGGACTCCTATAAGATTAACCCCACTGTGGTTCTCACGACGACTCTGTCCTTTTGTTGGTGGTGTTGGTTGAGGTACGATTGGTCGATCCTCGTAGGTGACATCTTCCCATGGCAACAAGATTCACTTCAGTAAGAAGGTAGGGTCTAGGAACTTCATGTTCCCGACTTTAGAGGTAGAGTGTTACATTGTGTGCTTCTTAACACTCGATCACAAGCCTGTCGAGGCCGTTATGGTGTTTGACTAGAGGTTTGATGTCACCGCTAGGAATTGACCTATTGTTGCAGGTGAGGTAGACGATGGTGCTTAAGGGGAGGGGCACATGGAGGGGATTGAGGGGTGTAGAAACCTAGTTGATGGGGAGGACGTGATCATGGAGAGTAGAGTGGTGGGAGGAGTATGTGTTGAGGTTGAGCTTGGAGAGGTATTGCGTGTGGAGGTGGGAGGATGAGGTTGTAGTGGAGCAGTGCTGGATGGGACTGCACTGGAGGTGGGAGATGTTGGGGAGGGAGGAGAGGGTGTAGCATGGGAGACTTGGTGAGTTCCAATGATGTCTGGTGAGGTCTGATGAGGTTTGGGGAGTTGTGAGGGGTCGATTGAGGGGAGGTTTGGTGAGGGAAGGTGGAGGGGGGAAGAGGGAGGAGGTGAAGGGTAGGGGAGAGGAAAAAAATAAAAATTATGGGTAACAAAATTTTTTGCTTACTTTTAAATCCACCACTGGTAAGTTCAATGGTGTTAATTAACATAGTGTAATTACAGAAGTGACGCCACTTTTTTGGTGGGACTTAAAGCAATATTGGAAATATAATGGCATTATATTAATTTTGAAAGTTTATAGTGGCATATGTTTTAAAACCCCTTCTATGAATCATAAGATGTGTCAGTGTTATGCTATAGGAACTTGTCAATAGTCTATACAATTTACCATTAAGATCTACTCTTAGATTAAGGGTTGGGAACTTTTTACCAAAAATTCAGGACTTAATTCTCAATTAATTATTTCTTCTATTTCAACAGTTGAATTTATATTAACAAGTTACTGTATATTAATTCTCTTTTTCTAATTGAGCCTATGCCTATCAAAGTTATCATATGTTCATCACATAGCTCTGTTGAAGGATGATGGCCATCAGATTATCTTTTTTGAAAGGAAAAGATATTGGATTATTAAAGGATTTATTATCACATGATATACAATGTATATCACATACAAATTACAGGGAAGGGGATACATATAACTTAACTACTTAAAAGTGAGGATCTATTCTCACTATCATACCCCTTGGAATTAATTTGAGTGATATACCATTATGCGTTAGATCTATCCAAGGCATGTTGAATGACTTATTTAAGTTTGTTTAGCTCCTTTATTTATGTGTTGATTGACCTATCGATATGATTATCGAATGAATTGGATCTCCAATGCAATAATGATGGAGTTTACAATTGCTCCGTCAAATGGTTTGGTGTGAATCCCTCTTGAGCTAATTTATGCGACCTGTGCCTTGTGCATACTAGCCTCCTAATATATAACCTTTGGACTGTGAAAATTTTTTCTTTGGATTGCTACAATGTGACACAATATTGATTCTTGTTAATAAATAGGCACGGTGGTGGATCTTTGAGCTTGGAGATTTCTAAGGAATAACTAGCAAATGGATATTCAAACTGGGATTGGAGTTAAGGAAAGGAATCAGTACACAAGCATGAGACACAGAGATTTGATAGTTAAGTTCATGCCTGAAAGATGCTGCTGCTTCTAGGAGAGATAGTGTCCCTTAAATTCACCAAGAGAAATGAATACAATTTCTTGATTGGGAGTACATGTTGCCCTCAATTGAATATGTTCACCTATAATTATGTCCGGTTGCACATCTTATGTTGATGCTCTTAAGAGCCTTCTACAATTACAAGAGACTGATGGGTAATTCTTGGCAGGGACTTTCGTTCCTACTAAATAGTTGTTCAGGTTTGTTAGATGTATTGCTGTTGATCAACAGAAGTCATGAGGTGCCTCTTGATGTCTGAAAGATTCATTGGATCTTCTTACTTAAGGAGATTTGTGGAATTATGATGGTTTCCTTTGCCGTTTAGCAATGATGCTACACCTGTTGCCTTGTCAGATGGCTGGCACTGATTGTTAGCATTCTACTTTTGATTCTTCTTTTAAGCCCAACTCTTCTGGCCAACTTTTGAATTTTCCAAATAGATTATTCCTAGTTTCAGACCTTAGGTTCTCATAACTAACTATCTTCTGAAGAATTAGATAAGTTGTGGCTTTTGTGTGGTGTTAGGCTTGATGATTGTGGCCTGATTCTCTCTGTTATCAGATTTCACTATTTGAACATGGGGCTACATGAAAAAAAAATGTTTGAAGTCAGGGCCAAGGTGCAACTTTATCACATTGTGCCTCTCTGGATGGATAATATGATAGAGGATTTCCTCTCCCAGTTCTGTTAGTCAACCGTTTTGTCCAGGTTCACATCACGAGCTTGGATTCTTTATTCCTTATGGAGAGGAGTTAATTTTGAATTTATTCAAGTGGAATTCTTTTCTATATAGTTCATCTCCGACAAGATCGAGAATTGTTGTCATGAGTATGAGTTGATCGTTGGTGATCTATGGAATTTTCATAATTTCTTCTTTCTTCAATCTGGAATTATTCCAAAATCTCGATCCACTTTCCTCACTTGATCTAACCTTTACATAACTCATCCTGGTAATGCAAATAGGACAATTTGCACATATTTTTGTGCTTAGTATTTCTTTAATTCGATAAATGAAATAAGAACAATCCAATTGATATACTTATTGTGTAATCACATGACTTATTTTGAACATACGACTTCCATTTAGGATTGCTTCTTGCATCATAGTTCACTATAGTTTCTCCATTGTATATGCTGTCAGCTAGATTGGGTTAGGCCTCAAACATGGAATGAGACAGATACCTGTTGGTTGCCATACCAGTGGCCTGATTCAATTGGGTTGGGTAGAGATTCAGGACTTGGATTGAACTCAGAACGGTGTAATTGGCTTTGCGAGCAAATGGGCTTTGGACTTTGATATTAGAATTTTTTTACTATCATGCTGGATTTCGCCTGGTAGACCTGATCCCATAAAGCATTTTTGGATAAGTTTTTTGATGCCAAATACGATAAGTGGTTCTACTTTGAATTTCCACTTAATTTTGTGGGTGTCGTACGCCTCCAACATCTTCCTCTTTTAAGATCTTTTCCTGGAATATGGATAGGTGGGTCAATAGTTCATGAAGTTGGGGGCACGTTAGACGTCATGCATATGGGGTCCACTAGATTGTTGGCTGGAATGGGTGTCCTAGAGGTTCAAAAGGAAGCCTGTTCTGTCAGCACGTGGGCATGGTGCTGCAGGACCTTTGGTTTGACGAATTTGAAGAATCAAGCTTGAATTGATAGCTAAATGGGTCTGGCCATTCCCAGGCTTATAAGGGCACCCTTTGTGCGTGACCTTGAATTCATTGTACTCATCTGCTGCAAAAAGAATTACTTGATTTTTATGGGTTTATTTTTTTTTCCCCACCGGTAGATATATGTTTGTATTTCATTCAACGCTTTATTTGCCCCAAACTTGAGGAAAGGGCGTTGATCATTCCTACAGAGCGAGTTGAAGTACAACGTTATTACTATCTTCTAAAGATTTGACCACTGTACACCCAGGCTAAGAACCATACTTGGCTTTGATGCCACTAACAAGGAAATATAGGCAGGGAAACTTCAATTGCGAATCGTTCCAACCGTCACTAAATTTGTTTGATAGACATATGCCAAGGCTACCAAAATGAAGAATGAAGGATTTTTTTTTCTTTTCCTTTTCCTTTTCCTTTTCTTCTTCTTCTTTTTTTTTTCTAATAAGAAAAGATTTATTTTCCTGTGAAGAGCAATGGGAAACCAATTGAAAACTCATGATACACTGCAGCATCGTAGCATGATTCGCTGTTTTCCATGTGCCTAACCGAGAATATCATGATTCGTATGCATTTTTTAGCTGTCGAATGTTATTAGAACTGCATATGGCGTGGCCGCGTTTTCTCTTACAGAAAAAGACTCTTTTCTCGGTCAAGAGGGCTCAGACATCTACAATTTGGTATGCAAGAACCAAAATTGAGCATGCGTACATGATGATGTATGCGATTTGACATGCACATGCTTTGTTTCATTAGAATATGATTGGAAAGGTGGGATGTGGGTTGGAGACAAGAAGTCGATTCAAATCTTGGTTTACTTGAAATTAATAGTTTATCAAGAATAATTGAAGTTTGTAAGCTTGCTCCAACAAAATAATTAGCTGGACAATCTCTCCTCATTTTTCAAAGATTCAATTGCGAAAAGGATAATTGAAACAAATGATGGTTTGTAACTGAAGTTTTGCATTGATGTTAGTCTAATGAGATAGAACTAGTGCAATAGCTTGCGGGTCAATCGTCACGTTACTCTTAGGTATTGTTTGACTGGGGGAATAGGGTCAATAATTCTTTGTTTGATAATTTTAGTATTAATTCATTTTGAAATTAGCTTCTTAATATTGGAATAAAACGATTTCACTTAAGGGGTGGAATTATTTTACTCTTATTGAATATTAGATGATGTTATGTTTAATTCTTTAACATGATGGCGAAGGTCAATTTGAAGCCAAAGCCATTCTTGGATCATACCCCTTTGATCTTGGTGCTCAAATGAGGGGTTGTCTTCATGAGCTACTAGAAGATTGATAATTCTTGGTTGTTGGAAGTTGGCTTTAGAGATATAGTTCAACAGAAATGGAAGGAAATCCCCTCTTCCATGTTCACGACGAGTACCTTGGCATCAATGATTCAACAGTTTAGAAGTGTGCTTATTACAAACAAGGAGCTTTGGGAAAGGAGAGAGTGGGTTAGGACTGAAGCATTGCAAGGAGTGGTTGAGCTTGATAAAGTAGAGGATGCTAGAGAAGTCATTGAGGTTGAGAGGGAGGAGGGGGTTAGATTATAGGGGGTGGTCATGCAGGGGGATTTAAAAAAGGAGATGCATTGGCAACATAGATCTCATCAGTTGTGGGTTAAGGAAGAAGATGTCAACACTAAATTTTTCCATCTTATTGCGAATGGTAGAAGGAGGTCTAACCTTATCAATTCTCTAAAGGTGGGCAATGGCATTTTGTGAAGTAGGGAATAGATTGCTGTGGAAGTTAAGAGATATTTTTGGGATTTTACCAAGAGGTGATCACATGGGAGATGGGGTCTTGCTTCTTTTGATCTATTGAGGAGGCAAAAGTGGGTTTGATTGGAGAGGTCATTGAAGATGATGTGTGGAATGCAATTTGGAGCTTGAAGGTGGAGGGCTCTCTGGGTTTTTGATGGATTACCTATCTTTTTTATAAATAATTTTGGGAGGTGGTGAAAATTGATTTTATTTCCATGCCGAAGGAATTGCTTGAAGGAAACTTTGGTTTTGAGAATCTTAATAGGTTTTATTTCTTCCTCCTTTCGAAGAAGCTAGGTGCCGATAGACTTGATGATTTTTCACTGGTTGCTTTATCAAATGCGACTTACCTAATTGTTTCTGAGGAGTTGGCAAATAGGTTGTCGGGGTTGTTGTAGACACTAATTGGTCGATGCAATATGCCTTTTTTAAAGGTAGGTCTTTGTAGGAATCATTTATCATGGCTGACAAGATGGTGGCTCTGTAGCGTAAGATGGGTCAGAAGGGTTTTCTTTGGAACTTGGATTTTTCAAAAGCTTATGACTCAGTCAATTGGTTGTATCCATGGTAGATCTTAAGAAGAAAGAATTTCCAGATGTGTGGATCTTGTGGATGAAGTGATGTATTACCATGACTTCATTATCTGTCTTGATTAATGGGAGGCCTATAGATGGATGGATACAACCTCAGAGAGGTGTTAGACAAGGGTGCTCCTTAGCTGGTCTGCTTTTTACTATCATAGTTGATACGCTAGTTGTCATATTCTTCAAGGTTTGTGGTGGTGGCTTGATAAATGGTACAAGCTCAGTGATGTGGAGTCCTTGCCTTACAACGATATTACAATATGTAGATGATACATTATTTTTTTATAGGAGGAATGGAGGTAGAGAATATAGTTGCCTTGGTTAATATTTTTGGTGAGATATCTGGTTTGCGGTTGAATCCTTTGAAGTTTGCATGTGTCCCTTTCAATATGGAATATCAAGAAAGGCAGGTGTGCTCCTAGCTACTACACACTAAGCCTGGATAGCTACCTTTCATGTATCTTGGCTTGCCTTTAAAAGGTAAGGGCCTATTTACTGGGGATTGGAAGTCTTTGGTAAATAAGTTGGAGAAAAGGTTTATTGGACGGTCTGGTTGTCTACTTTCAAGGGTTGGTAGACTCATGCTTCTAAAGTTGGTACTCTTAGCCATATCGGTTGGTGTTCAGGGCTTCTAGGAAGATACTTAAGATGATTGACAGAATTAGAAAGAGATTCTTTTGGAAGAGTCCATAATTGGTACAAAGATTCTTACATTCGGTGGTCTGGGATGACTATAGGTAGGAAAAAGTTGAAGGGTTGGGTGTCCTGGAACGTGTCGATTTCAATGCGTTGCTCCTGGCTAAATGGGTTGTTAAGGTAATGTGGAATGGTGAGGGATTTTGGCACCAATTACTATTTGATTCTTATGGCCTAGCGCTTGACTGGAAAGATTAATGGTGGTGCCTTAAGGTGCTTCTGGTTTTTGGAGGGGCTTGGTTCAAGTAATGAGGGTGTTTGCTTCCTTCCAGTCGAAGCTTGATGATGGTTGCACGTTCATGGGAGGGTAATTGTGAAAACACTGGGGGGGGGGGGGGGGTGGGGTGGGGGGGGGGGGGGTGACTAATGCTAATGATGGTAAAAAAGAGCAATTAAGACAATTAATTAAGTTTGCAAGATAGCTTAAATTATAAAAGATGACAATAGCAAGAAATCCAATTTGTAACACTAGAATTATAGTGGAAAATCCTCTAAAATGGAAAAATCACTATCTAGGTTTCTTAACTTAGGATTTTGCCTCGAGTCTACTTGGAATCATTAACAAGGTACTTCAGGAGTAGCCAAAAGCCTTGTTACAACCTGCTCTTGAAACCCAATCAAGAGCCAAATCCTCTCCCTTAAGAGAATTGAGATCCATATCTTGGACCTTTGGATTACAATGAAAATAGATGTAGAAAAATAGAATTGAAGTAACAAAACTCAAAAACAATCTTAAGGATAGCCCCAAACTAGGTGTGACCTAGTGTAAATAGAGAGCTATCTTAGGAAATTAAGTGCTCCCTTGTGATGTGGATGAGAAGTGTAGTAGAAGAAGGGGACTGCATCGAAGCTTCAATGGTGATGTAGATCAAGTACAAGAGCTCCAATAGTGGTGGAGAGCCAAGTATAGTTGGGAATTCAGTTCAGTGTAGAGGGCTCTCTTAATGCTCAAAGCCCTCAATGGATGTGCAACAATGTGTCTAAGAGAGTTTTAGGTGTTGTGGAGGTCCTACATACATAGAGGGGTGTTTTTGGGGGCCAAAACAACCCAATAAGCTTGAGTTTCAATATTCAAAATGGTTTCTCGCGTGTCCATCCAATGGGCAAACATCACTTTACAAAAAGTGCTTTTCATCCCAATTATCATTAGCGGCTAATGCTACTAGCTAGCATTTGGTACAAAGTTCGCAATTTACTGGATGTGCAGATTGGAGCCCAACCCTACAACCAACGCTAGTAGCTAATGTTAGCTATCTTGTATTGCCTATCTTAAGGTTCAAAAATGCAAATTAATGATCCTCTCTTTAATACCAAGGCCATTAAGAAGTAATTGAGGTATGATTAGTGATTAGTGACCTAATTAAGGGTTTATTAGGCATGCTTAGCACTAATTAAGCTATCTGAGAGTGCTTTGGTTGCTTTTTGTACAAGGATCCCCTAGGTTGTGCTCAAGTCATCTGGTATGGGGCTCTCTTTATAAAATTTTATAATGAAATTGAAAAATATAACTCAAAGGTCCTAAATTACACAATCAACACTATTTAGAGGATATTTTCAATCTTTAATGGTCTTTCTTATTTCCATGGCCAAGTCCTTTACCATAATGCTTTAAATTTGCTCTTTATTATCTCTTTTCTAGACATGATATCAATGAGGCTTGCATCAAAAAATGCCTCTTTTGAGCCTTCCTAAGCCTTGATCCTGTATGTTAGTCATCACAAAAATCAAGATATATATCCACAAAGTATTTGATTTTAAATTTTAAACCTGGTATATATGAATTATTTATTATCATCGAAACTATAATTAACAAATGATTAAGGTGTCTAATTACTTATGTACCGACAAATTTGTTGGTTGATGGCCCTTTCAAAGAGATAATGCCTAGGCTTCATGCTATGTTTGCGGATAAGCTCGAATGTGTTGAGGATGTTTGGGATTCTACCATTAATTCTTGGTCTGCAGGTTTTTTCGGCAATCTCTCTAATGCCAAGGTTCAGGACTTGTTGCTACTTTCCTTGCTTCAGGAGGTATGTCCTTTGGTGGGAAGATGTGACTCTTTGGTTTGGAGTCGTGGGATAGCTTCCATCCAGAAGATATGTTGCTAGGTATAGGGATTCTCCCCGTCAGGCAGATAACTTGATGGTTGCAGACTGTTCTCCTTTTTCGAAGCTTTAAGGTTCCTATGAAGTTCAAGGTCTTTCTTTGGTTGTTCTGGAGAGGGAGGTTAGTCACTAAGATGTGCTGGAGTTTGTGGACCAAGGTTGTTGACATAGTTTGTTCCCTATGCAAGTAGGGGGATGAAGATGCCAGACATCTTTGCCTGGTACGTGGCTTTGCACAAGATGTTTAGGTGCAGATGTAGTTGCTTGGTTTGTGGTGTGTGACCTTAGAAGAGTTTTGGTTGGCCATCTGGGGAAGGGTGCAGATGGATGCCTTGGCATTAGTCAAAGCAACAGTGACATTGTACTCTATTTGCTTGCAGTAGGATAGATCCATTTTTAGGGATGTACGTCCTTGGGTGGAAAATATTGCAAAGAGAAGCATGAGGTTTATATGATTACCGATCAAATTTGTTGGAAGCCTTAGTTTTATATTAATTAAAGCAGATGGCTAATTTCTGATAACTATTCTTTTTTTTTCCAAAAAAGTAATTATGATAAAGACAAAAAAACCTTTAATTCTTCCATAATTCCTCTCGTCACTCAATTCTTCTACTAATTTCACTTTTTAACTTTTTACAACCAGACAAACCCTTGGTATTTGAACACACCTGCCCCTATATCTGTCGAAAGGCCACCTTCTTTTGGCATGTACGCGGTGAAAACTATTTTCTTAATGATGGGGCTCATTTGCTTGTACTTGAAGGTCGTTTTCAACCTCTCAAAGTGGAGTCGAACACTTGGAGGTCGAGTCATTTGGTATTAGTTGGAAATAAAGCGTTCTTTTTCCCGTGGCTCACCTTTCTTCCTGGATAGGAAATGCTTTTATTATGAGCCAACTTGGCCATCTCGGTGAGACGTAATTAGAAAAAGTACGTGAATTGAAAAACGTAGAAGTTATGTAAAATCTGACGTATGGTTATAAACTTAGTCCTCTTCTCTTTTTTACGTAAAAAAAATGTTAATATAATGTAAGATCTATCATTGTTTAAATTAATAAGTCACTTTCGTAGAGGTGATTAGTTATGTAAAATCATTTTATACATTCAAAAAAATTTTATATTTGTACAAAATAAGATTGCACTGAAGTAATTTTACTTTGAATTACTTTACATCGATGTAATATTTTTTTGTTCTAGTGTAAAATTAAATTCTAAGTGTTTCTTTACATATGAATAGTGATTTTTTACTTGAAAGATGATTTTTCATCTTAGGATTTAAGGTCTAGGATTTAGGGTTAGGATTTAAGGTTTAATTGCAGGTTAACTAGTTCAAACAGAGTTGTATGATATATCGAAACTAACATGTACTCATGACCCCATTAAAGTTTTTCTTTCTCATGCATTTGGATGATTATCATTCAATATACAAGAATAGCACTCAAAATTGACTTAAAAGTGAGAAATTCAACTTGCACAGGGCCACAACAAGAAAGATATTTTGACATGATCAAGGGTATAAATATATGCAATGCGAGCTATAGTTGTGAGCTCACTTGTTTCGCTATTCAGAGTTGAACTTTGTAGGGTGGGATCAAGCAAGGCCAATATGCTTATTACTCTCCTTTTTTATGTCATATCTTGAGACTTTAAGCCAGAGACTTCTAAGCTTATGAAAGCCTAAAAGAGACATTAGTTAAATTGTTAATTAAAGCATTGTAAGCCTAGAACTTACTAATTTTGTCTCCAACCTGACTTAATCCAACTCAACCAATGTGCACCTAGTTTTGAGATTTGTTCTTAGAGAAGTATTGCTGAATAATTGGTGTGACAAGTCTAATGAGAACCTCTCAAAATATGGTGATCACGTTCATACTTGATGCATTTCATCCATAAACATATTTCAAAATTACCTCAGAGAGAGTATTGAGATAAAAGACCCTTGAAGAATAGAGAGCATGAAGGTGGTTAGGAAAAATGGGACTATTTGTCTATCTCATAGCACATACAAGGACGTCTTCTCCAAATTGTACTTATGGTTAGGATGCACTAACACAAAATAGTGGTAGAGGATATACCTCAAACCACCTTAGAATGAGATATAGATGCTGTGACTTTCTACTAATGCCTTTTGGATTAATGGATGTGCCAAAAGTATTCATGTATTTCTTAAACTGGCTGCCTATACCTGGACATGATGATATTTAGGTGTGATTGGATTTTGATTTTTCCTTTCATTCTCAATGTTTTCAACTTTCCCATAAAATTGGCACCTTTTTCACTATGCTTAAATGCTAACTTAAATTGGACTTTCTGGAATTGCAATCAAGTTTTGATAGCAAGCCAAATCACTCTTTAAGCCTCCTATACGATCATCACCTTATGTTAACCCCTCTATCTATTTCCTTAAAGAAAAGAATACACTAGCTTGTAATTGGTTCTTTCCGTAGCCCAACTGAGCTTCTATCACCTCATCGATTAATAATCAAAGTGCATTACAGTGGTTTTAGTACAAGATCATATGCTTCACCTTAAGAAAAACTCCTACTTGGAGGATCTTTTGTCTTCACCACCCCTTGGTAACGATGATCTTTATGTATTTCTTAAAACAACAATGAAGCTAGAAGGAACCATTTAAGGCAAGTAGAAGGCTAAGAGGATAATCAATGTGCAAATAGCATAAAAAGAATAGTACGGATAGATAAAAGTACAAGAATGAAGGAAAGCTTCCCAAGTCCTTGCTTGACTACTTGATTATGTTATTATGTTGGATTTGAGAGTTTAATTGTATCAATTGGGATGTAATTGTTATATGATAACGTGTGAATTCATGTTGAAATTAGTGAGATTTGGGAGAGGTTTTTAGTCCGATAAAGGAAGTGGACAAACCTTTTGGTGGATGTAAAAGACTTTTGTCTCTGATGGCTTATGTTACGATCCGCTTCCCGAATCCCTATAGGACTCGAGACCGGTTGACTCGACTAATCTCAAGACCTAGTCGTCCAATAAGAAATAACCAAAAAGTAGGAAAGTAAATCACATTCACTATGCTAAGTAACTAACAGTAAAGAGTACAAGCAGTAAAGGAAATAAAAGCTTCTAATAGTACATATCACCACCACAGCGGTAAAGTAGAACAAAGTAGAGAACAGAAACGGTAACAACAGTCTAACTCACTAGCAAAAGGAAGTACAACAAAAATAGGAACTATTGCTAGGCTTGACTGGGCCCAGCATCCTCTGCAGCCGGTGACTCGGGCTGCTCGACTCCTGGACCTGTAAAGGGGTACGAGTAAAATGGAGTCAGCGAACGCTGAGTAGAGTGGTAACCAAACTAGCCAAAATAGTGAAAGCTAATAGGTGATTTTATCTTTTCCAATTATTTTATTTTACAAGTTATTCATTTTTCCCCTATTGGTTTACTTTTTAGATCTCTTTCTTGATCTCGCATGTTCCTTGTGGGAACGATCTTAATTGCAGTCTTTTTCGGAAAGTAGAAGGCACACGTGGTGCTCTCCTGGTCGGGAGAGTCCCTGTGGTGATCTTACACCCAGTCAACCACCCCGAGGTCACGGACAGACGTAGCGGTGACTATGGCATACGTGATAAGCGCACGGGTAGCTACCCCGCATTGGCACACGGTCAGTCGTTTTTGCTAGCGGGTGCACCCAAAGTACAGTACAGAATAGTATAGGGCTTAGCCTTCTCAGTAACAGGGGTTTAGCCCCTCAGAACCAAAAGGGGTCTCGCCTTTCCACAGTCTGCACATCCTCGTCTGACTATCCTGGTTTACCTAGTAAACCTAACAAGTCGGTGTAAGGTGGCTAGTTGAACCTCGGGCCCCGTGGGGTGGCTAGCTCTCTCCCTACATTAGTAGCTCTTCTCGATACAGTGTATGTGAGGGCCAAAGAAGTCAGTGTAGAGTGGCTAATCCTAACCCAGGGTCCCAACCCAAGGGCGGCTAGCTACGCTCTACACTAAATAGGGGACAGTCGCTCTCCTTGGTACCACGTACTCAAGGGCTAGCACACTTCCTACTCACATTTCCAAATCCATTCCATTTATCTACAAGAGTTCTACTCCTAATTCCCCGTAGGGTTCATGCTTGTATTCCCCATGTTATTCCATACTAGATTTCATCATTCATAATTCCATTCTTAGATTATACACATGCAACTCGTATTTCCACAATTTTGCATATACAACAAGTAATGTCACAAGTATTTGTTTAACTAACACATGTATTTCATATTTCACAGGCAACTCTTATTTATTATCAGGCAGTTGTTTACATTTCTATTCATTCATGTAAGACTGCAATCTCAAACACGCATATAAACAGTGCAAGTACTTCTCATCCTAGGATTCATGCTACATCCTAGGTTTCTAGTTATCCAATTTCACATATGCATTATGTCTTGTAATTAAATCAAGGGGAAACCACTCTACCAGACAATGCGGGAGTATTGGGGGCTCGAATTGCAGGCTCACGTGCCTCTGCAGGCCCCGAACACGTAACAGATCAAAATCCTTTATCAAGGAACATAACACAACGGAATGTTCAGAACAGTATAAAGGCCTTTTAACACGTAGAGGAACTCACAAGGAATACACAGATCTTGTTTGCGTAAAACGGACCTCAGACGGATCCTAAATGGGTCAAAAACAGAACTGCAGACCTAAATCACACATCTGGCACAAGGTCAAGAAGTCTTAAAAGTAACTAGGGTCTCACCTTAGTTTCCTGCGTCGACTTCAGACGTCCAGAACCCCTTCTTGATCGTCTGGACCCAACTCTAGACGTCTGACCTCTCTTCCAGTCGTTTGGGAGTGCTTCCGGTCGTCTGGTAAGCTGTCCAGACGTCCGAAACCCGCGGGAGGGCGTGCCCCGTGCCTTCCCGAAGCTAGCCCTGCACGCGACAGACGATATCTTCTACTTTTAGCCACACAGATCATAGTTGCGGTGTGTCCTACATGGCCGTAACCGCAAAGGGAACATACCTTCGTGAAGTTTTGCTTTCAGATGTCCGGTGTCGTCACTAGACGTCTAACCCGTCGTCTGGACGACACGCCAGACGTCTGATTCTGGGAAGAACCTAGAACCAGACTGACCTCCTGCTCCTCTCGCCGCGTGCAGCAGCGGCCTCTCCTCCTTGTCTGCAGCCCTGGCTACAGCAAAGTGTCGGGAACGTCTCCCCCAATGCGCTCCTACACGCGCCGCTCCGGTCGTGCGTCCTCCGGCAAGCTCCCATGAGCTCGCGAACGCAAGCTCCTCTTTTCACGCCGCCTCTCCTCCTCGCCCTTGCTCTTGCACCCTCTCTCGCGCTCGTCCCTCTTGCTGCAATGGAGAGGAAGGAAGGTGGCGGTGGTGGAGTGGGGAAGAGAGGAAGGGGGGAAGAGGGGTTATATAGAGGGTGCGGCTTGGGTTCTGGTGGGGAAGGGAAGAGAGAGAGAAAAGAGAGTTTGTCTGCGCGCAGCCAGTGCGCAGATGCGAGTATGCGTACAAAATTTCAATTTTCAGACATCTGACTAACAATCTAGACGTCTTAAAAGGCTCAGAATAGAACAGGTCTTTACATCATAAAAAACTTAAAGGAAGTTTCATCCATGAAACTTGAGCTAGCTAGGGTGCGGAAAAGGAAATATTCACCCTTAACAAACTTAAAGAGGATCGAAGTCGGTCCGAAAAGACGTACTCTCAAAAAGCTCTGGTTACTGCTCTCGCATCGTCTCCTCAGGCTCCTAGGTAGCCTCCTCGTACCGCTGGCTCCTCCATAAGACCTTCACCAGGGGTACCTGCTTCTGTCTCAAACTCCGGACGACTCTCTCGGGCTAGGTTGGGTCGTCACCCACCTCGACACTCTCGTGGCTTAGAACGTGACTGGGATTGGCGACGTACTTCCTGAGGTTGGACACGTGGAACACGTCGTGCACACCAGAATGCTGGGGAGGAAGGGCAAGTCGGTAAGCAACGGGTCCTACCCGCTCCAAGACCTCAAAGGGCCCCATAAACCTCGGCGCAAGCTTCCCTTTCACCTCGAAATGCTGCAGGCCCTTCATTCGCGAAACGCGAAGAAAGACGTGATCCCCAACCTCGAACTACACCTCCCTGCAGTTCTGATCGGCATGACTCTTTTGTCTGCTCCTGACAGTGCGAAGTCGTATGTGAATCTATTTTATCACCTCCTGACTTTACCGGATCAGCCTGGGGGCAACCTCCCAGTTGGTCCCCACCTCAACCCAACTCAAGGGCGCAGTACACGTCCGTCCGTACAGAGCCTCGTAGGGTGCCATGCTGATACTCGAGTGATAGCTGTTATTATATGCAAACTCTGCCAGGGGTATGTACTCCTTCTAAGAGCCCCTCCAGTCTAGTACACAAGCACGTAGAAGGTCCTCAAGTGTCTGTATCGTGTGTTCTGATTGTCCATCCGTCTGGGGGTGGTACACCGTACTGAACCTTAACCGTGTCCCCAAAGCCTGCTGAAACTCGGCCCAAAATTGGGAATTAAAATGGGTATCCCTGTCGGATACAATCTCACGCGGAACTTCGTGTAGACGTACCACGTCATGAATATACTTCTCTGCCAACTGCGCTAGTCCGAAGGTGACTCGGATCAGCAAGAAACGTGCCGTCTTTGTTAATCTGTCTATAATCATCCAGACTGCGTCGTGTCATTGCTGGGTAACGGGTAAGCCCACTACCAAGTCCATGGTGATGCTCTCCCACTTTCACTCTGGCACAGGAAGTGGCTACAACGGTCCTGCAGGCCTCTGATGCTCGGCCTTCACCTGCTGGCACACCGAACACTGCTGCATGAACTCACCTACATCCCGCTTCATCCCTCTCCACCAAAAGTCACGTCTTAGATCATGATATATTTTCGTGTTCTTGGGATGTTTGGTAAACCTGGACTTGTGCGCCTCAGTCAGGAGCTCTCTCAATAGCTCTTCGTCCCTGGGAGCGCACAAATGTCCCCTTATGCGCAGCACCTCGTCTGTAAGAGAGAAGTCTCCTGGGTCACCTGATAGTACTCTATCTCGCGACAACTGCAGGTACGGATCTGTCATTTGTCTTGTGATGATGCGATCTATCAACTCTGGTCTCGTCTGCCGTGTCACTGTCATTGCCCGATAATACTCCTGTGACTCTAGGGGTCGCCAACTGGCCAACTCCTCCATAAGTCTCCAACTCTGTGCCTGTAAACTGGCTAAGTGGGTGGGCGCCTTTCGGCTCAAGGTGTCGGCCACCACGTTGGCCTTCCCCAGATGGTAGGAGATGTAGCAGTCATAGTCCATCAGGAGTTCTAACCAACGTCTCTGTCTCATGTTAAGCTCCTTTTGGTCAAAAAAATACCTGAGGCTCTTACGATTCGTGAAAATTTCAAAGGTCTCACCGTAAAGATAGTCCTTCATGTCATTAGCGCGAGGACAATAGCTGCCAGCACTAAGTCATGGGTAGGGTAGCTATGCTCATGAGGCTTTAGTTGCCGCGAAGTGTAAGCGACAACGTGACATCGCTGTATGGGCACACCCCCTAATCCCTGCAACGAAGCATTCGTGTAGATCACAAAATCGCCACTGCTATCTGGGATAGTAAGCACAGGAGCCGAAGTCAGCCTCTCCTTCAACTCCTGAAAACACGCCTCACAAGCGTTTGTCTAAGAAAATGGACGTCCTTCCGGGTCAACTGAGTCATAGGACGCGTAATCTGCGAGAAACCCTTGATAAACCGCCAGCAGTAACCTACCAGTCCGAAGAAACTGCGTATCTCTGTCACTATACGTGGCCTCTCCCACTTGAGTATTGCCTCAACTTTGGCTGGATCCACAGCCAAGCCATCTCCTGAAATCGCGTGGCCCGAGAAGGCCACCTGCCTCAACCAAAACTCGCACTTGCTGTATTTGGCATACAGTTTGCGCTGTCTCAAAGTGTCCAGAACCATCCGCAAGTGCTGTCCGTGCTATGCCTGATCCCGCGAGTAAATGAGCACGTCATCAATAAATACCACCACAAACTGATTTAGATACGGTCTGAACACCCGATTCATCAAATCCATGAATGCAGCGTGGGCGTTGGTCAGCCTAAACGGCATGACCAAAAACTCGTAGTGTCCGTACTGGGTGCGGAAAGCTGTCTTGGAGATGTTGGTCTCCCTGATTCTCAACTGGTGGCAGCCTGATCTCAGATCTATCTTAGAGAAAATCGTGGCACCTCGCAACTGGTCAAACAGATCATCAATCCTCGGCAGAGGATACCTGTTTTTGATGGTGACCCTATTCCGCTATCTGTAGTCAACACAAAGGCGCATGGTATCATCCTTCTTCACAAATAATACAGGGGCTCCCCACGGGGATGCACTGGGCCTCACAAAGCCCTTCTCCAATAGGTGCTGCTACTGTGACTTGAGCTCTCGCAGCTCAAGTGGTCCCATTCGGTACGGTGTCGTAGAAATGGGGCTGGTCCCCGGTACCTATGAGATCTCAAACTCGATCTTATGCTTAGGCGGTAGTCCTGGCAGCTTCTCTGGAAACACGTCGGGGTACTCTCTGACCACCGGGATACTCTGAAAGTCTGTCACGGGGCTGGGCTTCGCCACCACACAGGCTAGAAAGCCCCACACCCCTGGCCCAAAAGTCTCGCTACCCGAAGTGCTGAAATGCACCTGAAACCTCCATCCACCGGCTGTCCATGAAACTCAAAGGAAGGCATCTTCGGTATGGAGAAGACGATCTTCCTCCCAAAATAGTCCACCAAAGTATGGTAAGTGGATAGCCATTCCATCTCCAGAATCACGTCGAAATCCTCCATCGGTATCACGATCAGGTCAGCGGGGTGGCTGTGTCCCTCGATACTGACCTCACAGTCTATGTAGGCCTCCTTAGCTACAAACAGCTGACTACTCGGACCTCTGATCACAAATAGATCTTCTAACAACACGCAGTTCTGTCCCAAACTGACAGCAAAACTCGCAGCAACAAATGAGTGTGTGGCGTCGGAATCAAAAAGTACGTAAACTAATCTTCCGGTAACCGTAACCATACCTGCCACCACTGAACCTGATGCCCTGGCGTCTCTGTGTGTTGGGGCGTTGATATGTCGCTCAGCTCTCGGTGCAAAAGAAGCAGTCACACTCTGCGTCAGACGGGTAGCCGCTGGCTGGTACCCTTCTCGTTACTGCTGTCGTCCCCCACGCGCCTGGGAACCACGACCACCTGCTCGACCTCCAACGCTCGGTGCGGGAAGCATCTGCTACGCTCCAGCCCTAGGCGGGTAGTCCCTCTTGATGTGGCCCAGTTGGCCACACTAGTAGCAGAGGGGGATTCGACTCCCTCCCTCGGTAGGTCCTTGCTGATGGTTGGGCGGAGGTCCAGTGCTGACAGCTGGCCCCTGTCGGGGGCCCCCAAAGGCCATTGACGGCCTCGCAGAACGAGATGGCTCCCCTGTGGGCGCCGTGTGCCTCCTCTCTCGTCGGCACTATGAGTACTCTGGCTGGTAAGGCCTCTTCCGTCCGCTGTTGGTGTCTCGTGTGGCCGGGTTGGTCTCCTCGTACGTCATAGCTTCCTCCACCACTCTCGAGAAGGTGGGTAGCTTCAGGGGTTTGACATACCCTCGAATGGCAAGTTGGAGCCCCTCAGTGAACCTCCACAGGCGCTCCTCCTTAGTAGCTACAGCTGTCGCATCAAAACGTGACAGCTCTAGGAAGCGCGTGCGGTACGCGCTAACAGTCATCGTCCCCTGGCGGAGAGTGTAGAACTCCCGCCTCCTCTGGTCTTGCCAAATATGTGGGAAGTACAGCTTGCAGAAGAGGGTCATGAACTGGTCCCACGTCGGTTCTCCCCTCTCCTTGCCTCTAATTGCCCTCCACCACCTATGTGCCGTGCTCTCCAGCTGGTATGTGGCAAAGGCCATGCGGCACTCCGCAGGGGGGCGAAGGGTGTCAAACACCTTCTCAATCTGCTCCAGCCAGTCCTCTGCCTCAGACGAGTCCTCATTCCCCTTGAAGGAGGGGGGCTTCAGCTTTCGGAACTATCTGAAAAGCTCGTAGTGTAGCTGTAGTGGGGGAATAGGCACGCCTCCAGGCAGGGAGGGCTCGTGCTCAGAAGTGTCAGAGTGCGGTGGGGCGGTGGAGGACCACCCCCTCCCCCTTGTGCAGCGCAGCGTCGGTCTCTCGGCCCCACAGAGGACTCCCCCTCCACGTCCCCAGGGACAGGTGCCTGTGGAGGCGGGTGGAGCTCCTCTCGTACTATGTCTCGTATCCACTGAGAGAGGTCCTGGTCTTGAATGCCCGGGAGAAGTGGCAGGTCAACTGGTACCTCGGGCCCAGTACATCCGCCCCTCCGACCTCATCCACGGCCACGCCCGTAGCCCGCCTCAAAAACTCAACGTTGAGGCATCTCATGTAAGGAGATGCGGAAGACAGAACAAAAAGAAGTCAACTCTAATGGACTTCTGCGAAAGAAACTCACAACAGATGTCAAGCGGTACGTTGTGGTGGTTGCTCTAGTTACATGTACGTGAATTGGTTATTATCAAGCTAGTTGGTTCCTTTCTCGAGACGACCTTGCTTTGGTACCATCTTATTACGACCCGGTTTCCGAATCCCTACAGGACTCGAGATCAGCTCAACTCGACTAATCCTAAGACCGAGTCGTCCAACAAGAAATAACCAAAAAGCAGGAAAGTAAACTACATTCATTATGTTAGGTAACTAACAGTAGAGAGTACAAGCAGTAAGGGAAATAAAAGCTGCTAACAGTACATATCACCACTGCAACAGTAAAGTAGAACAAAGTACAGAATAGAAATGGTAACAATAGTCTAACTTACTAGCAAAAGGAAGTACAACAAAAACAGGAACTACTGCTGGGCTCGACTGGGCTGCTTGACTCGGGCTGTTTGACTCCTGGACCTGTAATGGGGTATGAGTAAAACGGAGTCAGCGAATGCTGAGTAGAGTAGTAACCAAACTAGCTAAAGCAGTAAAAGCTAACGGGTAATTTTATCTTTTTCAATTATTTTGTTTTACAGGTTATTCCTTTTTGCCCCATTGGTTTACTTTTCATATCTCTTTTCTGATCTTGCTTGTTCCTTGTGGGAACGATCTTAATTGCAGTCTTTTCCGAAGAGTAGATGGTACACGTGGTGCTCTTCTGGCTGGGAGAGTCCCCTGTGGTGATCCTACACCTACTCAACCACCTCGAGGTCATGGACAGACGTAGCGGTGACTACGGCACGCGCGATAAGCGCACGGGTAGCTACCTCGTACTGGCACGTGGTCAGTCGTTTCCGCTAGCGGGTGCGTCCAAAGTACAGCACGGAACAGTATAGGGTCTAACCCTCTCAGTAACAGGGGTCTTGCCCCTTAGAACTAAACGGGGGTCTCACCTCTCCACAGTCCACGCACCATCGTCTGACTACCCTGGTTTGTGCAGTGGGCCTAACAAGTCGGTGTAGGGTGGCTAGTTAAACCCCGGGTCCCGTGAGGTGGCTAACTCTCTCCCTACACTGGTAGCTCTCCATGGTACAGTGTACGCGAGAGCCAAAGTAGTCGGTGTCGAGTGACTAATCCTAACCCCGGGTCCCAACCCAAGGGCGGCTAGCTCCGTTCTACAGTAAATAGGGGACAGTCGCTCTCCTTGGTACCGCGTATTCAAGGGCCAGCACACTTCCCACTCACATTTTCAGGTCCATTCCATTTATCCACAGGAGTTCTACTCCTAATTCCCCGTAGGGTTTATGCTTGTATTCTCCATGTTATTCCATACCAGATTTCATCATTCATAATTCCGTTCTTAGATTATACACATGCAACTCGTATTTCCATAATTTTGCATATACAAGTAATGTCACAGGTATCTGTTTAACTAGCACATGCATTTCATATTTCACAGGCAATTCTTATTTATCAACAGGCAGTTGTTTACATTTCTATTCATTCATTTAATACTGTAATCTCAAACATGCATACAAACAGTGCAAGTATTTCTCGTCCTAGGATTCATGCCACATCTTAGTTTTATAGTTATCCAATTTCGCATATGCATTCATGTCTTGTAGTTAAATCAAGGGGAAACCACTATATCAGACAATCCGGGAGTACTGGGGGCTCGAACTGTAGGCTCACGTGTCTCTGCAGGTCCCGAACATGTAACAGATCGTAATCCTATACCAAGGAACATAACACAACAGAATGTTCAAAATAGTATAAAAGGCCTTCTAACACCTAGAGGAAGTCACAAGGAATCGATAGATATCTTGTTTGCGTAAAATGGACCTCAGACGAACCCTAAACGGGTCAAAAATTGGATTGCAGACCTAAATCAGACGTCCGGCACAAGGTCCAGACGTCTTAAAAGTAACCATGGTCTCACCTCAGTTTCCTATGTTGACTTCAGACATCTAGAACCTCTACTCGACCGTTTGGACCCAACTCTAGACATCCGACCTCTCCTCCAGTCGTTTGGGAGTGCTTTCGGTCATCTGGTAAGCTGTCCAGAAGTCTGAAACGCGCGGGAGGGCGTGCCCCGCGCCTTCCCGAAGCCATCCCTGCACGCAACAGACGATATCTTCTACTTTTAGCCACATAGATCGTAGTTGCGGTGCGTCCTGCATGGTCGTAACCGCGAGGGGAACATATGTTTGCAAAGTTTTGCTTTTAGACGTCCGGTGTCGTGACCAGACGTCTAACCCGTCGTCTGGACGACACGGTAGACGTTTGATTCTGGGAGAAACCCAGCACCAGACCGACCTCTTGCTCCTCTTGCCGCGTGCAGCCGCGGCCTCTCCTCGTCGTCTGCAGCCCTGGCTGCATCAAAGAGTCGGGGACGTCTCCCCTGACGTGCTCCTTCTCTCGCACGCGCTACTCCGGCCGTGCGTCCTCCGACGAGCTCCCATGAGCTCGCGAACACAAGCTCCTTATCTCTTCACGCCGCCTCTCTTCCTCGCCCCTCGCTCTCGCGCCCTCTCTCGCACTCGTCCCTCTCGCTGTAGTGGAGAGGAAGGAAGGTGGCGGTGGCGGAGTGGGGAAGAGAGGAAGACGTTTGGGAAAGCATCCAGACGTCTGACAGTCCATACGTCTTAAAAGACTCGGAACAGAATGGGTCTTTTCAGCGTATGTAGTGAAGAGTGAGAGGTGGGGCTAGGGATCACGCACGCACGTGCGCCTCGCCGTGGCTCGAGCTTGGGTTAGGCTCGGGTGAGAATCAATTTGGAACTTGGACCTTGGACTCTTGCTACGTATTTTAATCTCACGATTTTGACCTAGATTGGTCGATCAGAATGTAAAGTCGGTCGACCAATTATTTTGGTCGATCGATGAATTTAGTTTGGTCGATCAATTGGTTTGGTCTACCAAATAGTAAGGTTTGTTCGACCAATTGTTTTGGTCGATTAGTGGACTTAATTGGTCGACCAATTGTTGTATTTCCATAAAACGGGATTTTCCCTAAACGTTTGATTTTGGGCTCTATATAAGGGCCACGACAAGAGCAGAAAGCTCTCTCCATTCTCTCCCTCTCTCTCGTTCTTGTCTCTCTTTTTTGGTGCATTCGTTCGACGTCAGATTGGTAAAAAAATCTCTAATCACTTTTATCGATCTTGCAAGAGGAGATTGAGAGATTCGCGAGTAGTTTTTTGGTTGATCAAACCATTAAATTGGTAGATCAATCAGAAATTTGGTTGGAAACCAAATTCCCTCGGCTTCGTTCTCCTGAGGTGGTTTTTGGGGATATCGAAGATCGGAATGCGTCGAATCTTGGAGGTGGATCATCGTAGCCTGGGAGGAGTTTGTTAGACTCTAACGCATCGGTATTGTGGTGGTGATACATTCTCTAAGTGAAGTCCTTAATGGGTGCTTCGATTAGAGTAAAATCTAATCTATTCTCACTTTGTTTATTTATGATATTGCATGTTATTTGTTCTTTATTTTATTTTGGATCTTGCCAAATCATGTTTGACTTGCTTGATTTAATATTTTTGGTCTATCTCAAAACGTTGGAAATGCATATGTTTTTATTTATTTATTTTATATATGTGTTTATTTTAACAATCTTAGAGAATGTATCGCTTAGATCTAAAATATATGAGATGTTAGAAATGACTTTTAAATCACCTATAGACTTATTTGGTATATCTGAGAAATTTGGTGGGCAAAATTTGAAGCGTTGGTAATGCATGTGAATTTGGTTGACCACCATTGGTTTGATCTCAACGTTGGAAATTGATTGCCTAATTTTGGATAAGGAAAAACCTGCTCCTGATGGTCAAAATGCGGTGGATGTGTGTAATGAGTACAACCGTATTTGTCATGGTGGCATCTTATTGGCATTGTCTAATGTGTTGTTTGATGTATACAGCACATCCACGTCCACTGCGAAGGGTTATGGGGGGATTTGGACAAGAAGTATAATGCCGGGGACCTTGGTATTGAGAAATACTCTGTTGCAAAATTCTTTAATGTCCAAATGGCTAAGAGTAAATTGGTATTGGAGTAGGCATACGAATTTCTGTTGTTGCTCCATGGCTTAGCAAAGCTGAAATGAAACTTTCTGAGAGGTTTCAAGTTATGTGTATCATTGAGATATTTCCTAAATCTTCAGAAGACCTCGGGATGACTCCCAAGCATAGGAGGGGACAGATTTCTGGAGATGATTTGATGATAGTCATTGCTATTGAAGAAGAGCATAGGAAACAGAAACCTAGAATGCCTATGAAATTTAAGGTGAATGTTATGTCATTTAAGGGCAAGAAGAATACAAATAAGAGTAATAGAAAAAAAATGAAGGTCCAATCCAAGATCCAGAAGAAATCCAAGAATAAACCATGCTGACACTGTGGGTAGGTTGGGCATTGGAAGCAGGATTATCCTTCTAATAAAGCTCAGCAGAAGTCTACAAATGGGAATCCTCAAGTAAATGTTATCATCGAGGAGGCCGGGCCTAGCGATGGGTAGGTCTCAATAAAACCCGAACTCTATGTTATTCACGATCCAACCGAATGGCTCATGGATACTGGGGCCAATGTACATATTTGTTCTGATAGATCGTTCTTTTCTTCCTATCAGACCTGTAGTAGTGGGACTGTGAAGATGAGGATCGACTCTACAGCCAAGGTGCTGGGATTCGGATGCGTGGACTGGAGGTTTTGCTCTGGGTGATTCTAGACACCACGTAGGGTGTTGCACATTCCTGTTGTGAAAAAGAATATTTTTTTTGGTTCCTTGTTAGTTAGAGAGGGTTTTGAGTTAAACTTTAAATGTAATAAAGTTGTTATGTTGAGACATGGAATATTATGGAAAGGGGTATTTGGCATATTTTGATATATTATTTAGAGTAAGATGTGATTGGGATGTGCCATTTAGAAATGCTTTAAATAATGTTCGTTTCCATTCGATTCAATCTATTTGCAGTAATATTGAATCTTGTGATATATGGCATGGTAGATTAGGTCATGTAAATTTCAATTCTTTAAAAAGAATGATGAAGTTAAAGATGATTCCTGAACACACCATAAATAAAATTAAGCAATGGGAGATATGTGTGCAGGCTAAACAAATTAGGAAGCCTTTTCACTCGATTGCTAGAGATATTGAGGTTCTAGATTTGGTGCACATGAATATCTGCGAGTTTAATGGTGTGCTGATTAGGGACAATGAAAAGTATTTTATCACCTTTATAGACGATAGTAGTATATACTGCTATGTGTATTTTCTTTAGTCTAAGGATGATGCATTAAGTAAATTCCTCATCTTTAAGAAAGAAGTAGAAATATAAACTAAGAAAACTCTTAAGAGACTGAGGTTAGATAGAGGAGGGGAATATACGTCCAACTTATTCGATGAACAGTGCCAAGTTTTTGGTATAATTCATGAAGTGACGGCCCCATATTCCCCTTAATCTAATGAGATAGTATAGCGAAAGAATATGACCCTTACTGATATGGTCAATGCTTTCTTGCAAAGCTCAGGATTACCTACTTACATGTGGGGGGAAGCTTTGAATACGACATGCTATATTCTGAATAGAGTTCCTCTCAAGTATAAGGAAAGGAGTTCATTTGAGACTTAGAGAAACAAGCGACCAAGTTTGAAATACCTTAAAGTGTGGGGTTGTCTTGTAAAAGTGGTTGTCCCAGAACACAAGAGGAAAATGCTTGGACCTAAGACAGTTGATGTGGTCTTTCTGGGTTATGTTGATAAAAGCTATGCCTATTGATTTTTGGTTATAAAATCTAAGATTTCAGGCATAGATGTCAATACTATTGTTGTGCTTCACGATGCTACGTTTTTTGAAGATGTCTTCACTAGATTACCTTAAAATGTGACTTCAGATGATCTACCTACCACATCTGGTTCTATTCTTGATTGAGTGGAAAGGATGTCTAATGTAGGGGCTAGCTCTTTCCGTTTTAAACCCAATCAAGTAGAAGAGTTTGAATATAAGAGAAGTAAAAGACCAAGAATTGCCAAAGATTTGGGAAGTTATTTTATTACTTACCAAATCAAGGTCGATTCCCCCACTTATCGTGATGCTATGGCTTCTTCTGAAGCTAAGCATTGAGAAGATGCCATAAGAATGAGATGGACTTGATCATCTCTAATGGCACTTGGGAGTTAGTTGATTTACCTTCAGGGTGTTCTACCATTAGGTGCAAGTGGAATTTTAAGAGAAAACTCAGGCCTGATGGATCTATTGAAAAATACAAAGCTAGAGTTGTTGCCAAGGGGTTCAAGCAAATGGAAGGAATCGATTATTTTGATATCTATTCTCCAGTAACTAGGATAACTACTATCCGGATGCTTATTGCATTAGCTTCTATTTATGATCTCAATATCCACCAAATGGATGTGAAGACCACCTTTCTTCATGGCGATCTTGAGAAGGAGATCTATATAGACCAGCCTGAGGGATTTGTAGCTCCTGGGAACGAGAGAAAGGTTTGCAAGCTTGTTAAATCTCTTTATGGTTTGAAACAAGTACCCAAGCATTGGCATTAAAAATTTGATAAGACTGTACAATCTTTTGTCTTTGTCGGTTACAAATCTAACAAGTGTGTCTCCTTTATGATTAAAGGTGATATGTATATTGTCCTCTACCTATATGTAGATGATTTATTATTGTTTGGATCAGACATTAGAATTGTGAGTGATACTAAGTTATTCTTAAGTAGTAAGTTTTAGATGGAGGATATGGGTATTGCAAATGTGATCTTTGGCCTCAAACTGATTCGATCAGCAGAGGGGATAGCTATTTCTCGATCTCATTATGGTGATAGGGTTCTTGAGAAATTTGGTTATGAAGATTGCAAGGCTGTAAGCACTCCTTTTGATTCATCAAAAATCGTCTATAAGAATAAAAGTGGAACACTTATTTCACAACTAAGATATTCATAGATTATAGGAAACTTGATGTATTTGACTCACTGTACTAGACATAATATTTCTTTTTCCATGTCTAAATTGAGTAGATACATAAGATGTCCTAACCATGCTCTTTGGGATACCTTAATCGAATACTTAGGTACTTAAAGGGAATTGTTTCCCTTAATTTGCGTTATTATAAATATCCTTCAGTTTTAGAAGGATATAGTGATGCAAGTTGGATTGGTTAAATGGACGATTGCAGGAGTAATGGTGTTACAGGGTATGTCTTTACCCTTGGAGGTGGTGCAGTCTCCTGGCGGTCTACAAGACAGATCATTTTAGCCCGATCTACCTTTAAGGTTGAGCTATGTACTTTGGACACCATTGGAATTGAGGTTGAATGCTAAAGGAACTTCTTACAGAAATCCTTATGTTGGGTAAGTCAATTCCGGCGACATCTTTGCATTTTGATAGGATGACTACTATAGCAATGATTAAGAGTTTAAAGTTTAATCAGAAAATAAGGAGACATTTTCAAATCAGACTTAAGTCTTGTAAGGGATTTAGTGTCTCAAGGAGTGATTGCTGTGGAATTTATAGGATCTAAGGATAACACAGCGGATCCGTTTACTAAATGTTCAGACCCGTGCCACCAAAACCCTTTTAAGACGTTTGGGAGCTGGTTCAGACGTCTGGACACCTTCCCAGACGTCGGGAAATCAAAATTTTTTTTTCTGCGTACGACCTTGAGTCTGCGCGCGTGCCGCACGCAGACTGAGCCCAGCTGCCTTCTCTTTCTTCTTCCCTCGCCGACTTGCAGAGCCCCCCCCGCTTACGTATATCCCCTCCTCTCCCTCACGCCACCCCACATCCATCCATCCACCTTCTTCCTCCTGCAAGGGTGAGAGCAGCGGCGGAGAAGAGAGGGGCAGCGAGAGAAGGGAAGAGAGGAGAGCGCACTAGCCGTGAGGGAGCTCGCCGGAGAGGCTCACGGCCGGTCGGGCGTGCGCGAGGTAGAGTGTTTTGTCGGGGAAGTCCTCCTTGACGCTGCTGCAGCTGGAGCAGCGGGTGGACGAGCACGGTGCGGCTGTGCGCAGCAGGAAGAAGACGAAGGGGCTTTTGATTCTGGGATTTTTCCCAGAATCAGACATCTGGACCTACATCCATACGATGTGGACGACGTCTGGAGGAAGCTCCAGACGACTGAGAGGTACGTACTGCGTCCAGTGCTTCCCTTTTTGTGGATACAGCCATGCAGGCTGTTGCACCGAAGCTCTGCTACGTGCCGTGTTAAGAGATTTTTCGTGCGTGTGCAGGATTCGCTTCGGGAAGGCGCGGGACACGCCCCCCCATGCGGTTCAGACGTCTGGGCGAGGCACCAGACGGCGGAGAGCATCTCCAGATGTCCGGAGGGATAGTCGGACGACTGGAACTAGGTCCAGACGGTTCAGTAGGATCACTGGATGTCTGAGGAGCAACGTAGAGTGAGGTATGGATCTGAACCCATTTTAAGACGTCTGGAAGATGTTCCAGTCGTCTAATTTGAGTCAGAGTTGTCGTTTTTGACCCGTTTGGGGTCCGTTTGAGATCCGATTTCCGCGTTTAAGATTTCGTTTTTCTTTGTATAAGTTCTTTTACTTATTGGAATGCTTTTTATCATGTTCTGAGTGGTTTCTTGTGGTTGATCCTTGTGTTAGGACCTCGTTCTGTTGCAGATTTGGGGGTTACGGAGGCATGTGGACCTGCCGATCACGCCCCCATTACTCCCGATGCATATCTGGAATAAATGATAGATTCTAGGGTATGGCATGAATCCTAGGACCAGAAACACTAGATTGAATGATAGAACCTAGGTTATGGCAGGAATCCTAGGACCAAAAACACTAGATTGAGTGATAGATCCTAGGGTATGGCATGAATCCTAGGACTAGAAACACTGGAACGATTGTATTGAGTGGTTGAATTGTAGTCTTGGATGAGTAGATAAAATAATAATAATTGCATGTACTTGGATAAGGGCTGCCTGTGAAATGTAGAGTACTGTTGTTAGTAACTACTTTATGTAATTTCTGTTGTTTGAAATTAAATTCGAGCTGCTTTGTATAAATTGGAAAAGAAAGATTGAATGTTGGAAACACGAGTTACCTGCGAATAAACCTGAAATGATGAAACCAGTATGGCTTGGCCTGAGAAACATGAGCACGAACCCTACGGGGAATTAGGAGTAGAGTTCCTGAATATAAATAGAATGGAACTGGAAATGTGAATGGGAAAGTGTGTTGTCTCTTGGGTACATGGTACCAAGGAAAGCACATATTACCTCTTAGTGCAGAGCGGAGCTAGCCGCCCTAGGGTTGGGACCAGGGGTTAGGACTGGCCACTTTGTACCGACTTTTTGGCCCTCGCGTACACAGTACCGGGGAGAGGTACTAGTGTAGGGAGAGAGCTGGCCACCCTACGGGGCCCGGGGTTTAGCTAGCCGTCCTACACCGACTTGTTAGGCTTACTGGGCAAACCAGGGTAGTCTGGCGAGGGTGCGCAGACTGTAGGGGGGCGAGATCCCTGTTTGGTTCTTAGGGTCTAGACCCCGGTTACTGAGAGGGCTCTGCCCTATATTGGTTCCGTGCTGTGCTTTGGGTGCACCCGTTAACGGAAACGACTGACCGCGTGCCAGTGCGGGGTAGCTACCCGTGCGTTTATCACGCGTGTCGTAGTCACCGTTACGCCTGTCAGCGACCTTGGGGTGGTTGACTGAGTGTAGGACCACCACGGGGGACTCTCCTGGCTAGGAGAGCACCACGTGCTACTTCTACTCTTCGGAAAAGACTGAAATCAAGATTGTTCCCACAAGGAGCATTCGAGATCAAGAAAAGACCTGATAAATAAACCAAGTGATGAAAGAAAAAATAATTAGTTTAATAAAGAATGAAATTGAAAATAACAGCTACCTATCCACCTTTACTGTTTTTAGCTCGCTAGTTGCCACTCTACTCAGCATTTCGCTGACGTGTCGTACTTACAACCTTTTCAGGTCCACGTGTTGAGCAGCTAGATCCTATGGCTGCGTAGGGTGTTGGGCCCAGTAGAGCCCAGTAGTTGTACTTTTCTTGTTGTATCGTTCTGCTGTAGTGAGTATTTTGTTACACTCCTGTACTCTTTTGTTGTAACTTTATATTGCTGTACCTGTTTAAATTCTCTACTGTTGTAGTGGTGTGTATTGTAGTAGTTTATTTCTTTACTGCTGTATTTTTGTTATTATTAGTTGCTTGCATGGTGAATGTGGTTTATGTTTACTTGTTTTTGGTTACTTTCTCGTTGGACGATTAGGTCTTGGGATCAGTCGAGTCGGTCCGATTCCCGTGTCCGGTAGGGATTCGGGAACCGGGTCGTAACACTAAAGGACTTGATAGATGTTTAGTCCTTATGTGTTTGCTTGGGAAGACTGAGATCCAATGGGAGTTCATTCGTAGTAGCAACCCAACCTAACTGACTGGAGATCCCACAAAGTAGGTTCAATGTGGTAACAAGTTGTATGGGGAACTTGTTGGCACTCATTGTTAGATGCTTTTACATTTGAGTCCAATCTTTGGAAGCCTGAGTGCCTTAAGTTGCAAATTTAGGAAGAACAGAGGCTCTAAATGGGTTCAAGTCTTTTGGAAGGATGTGAGCACTGCATCCTTGGAGAACGTCACCTATGTGAGTGTTACTGTGGGCTGCAGGTAAGGAATAGGGTCTTTCCCGATTACACTCATGAAACAGGAAAAGGTTCATGGCCTTTAAGAGCACCAACCTTGAAGATTATCCCCAAGAACTTCATTCTATTGTCACCACTATACATCCCACATCAAAGGTCTAGATTTGAAGAGTAGTTTCACTTTATTCCTGTAATGGTAAAGGTGAATGGCTTAGGTAAGGGTTCAAACCGGAAGGTACTTTTACTGAAAGTAGAGTGTGGTAGCGGAGGAATTTATTGTTGAATTTCAACGATGAATTTGTGGGGAATTGTTGGATTTGAGAGCCTAATTGTATCAATTGGGATGTAATTGTTATATGGTAACGTAGGAATTCATATTGAAACTAGTGAGATTTTGGAGAGGTTTTTACTCATACTGGAAGTGGACAAACCTCTTGGTGGGTGTAAAAGGCTTCTGCCTCCCATTGCTTATGTAACAAAGATTGAGAGGTGGGGTTGGGGACCACGCATGTGTGCGCGCCTCGCCCTGCGACAGTTTGGGCTTGGGTTAGATTCAATTTGGTACTTGGAACTTGGACCTTTTGCTATAGATTTTAATCTCACGATTTTGACCTGGATTGGTCGATCGAATTGTAAAATTGGTCGACCAGTTATTTTGGTCGATTAATGAATTTAGTTTGGTTGATTAGTTGGTTTGGTCGACTAATAGTGAAGTTTGTTCGACCAATTATTTTGGTCGATCAATGGACTCAATTGGTTGATTAATTATTGTATTTCCATAAAATGGGAATTTCCCTAAACGTTTGGTCATAGGCTCTATATAAGGGCCATGAGAGGGCTCTCATTTGACATACAACAAGAGTGGAAAGCTTTCTCCACTCTCTCCCTCTCTCTCTCTCATTCTTGTTTCTCTTTCTTAGTGCATTCGTTCAACGTGAGATTTGTAGAAAAGTCTTGAATCACTTTTGTCGATCCTGCATGAGGAGCTTGAGAGATCCACGAGAAATTTTTTGGTTGATCAAACCACTAAATTGGCAGATCATTCGGGGATTTTGTTGGAAACCAAATTGCCTCGGCTTCGTTCTCTGACGTGCGAAAGACGTGTTTGTTTAAAAGGATCGTTATAGTTCGTGCTCGCAACATTGGTTTTAAAAGAAAAAACGGACGTGAGTCTGAGTGTCGATCACATGAAGGCGTAAAAATTGGATTTTCTTTGTCACTTAATGTCACAGAGATATCGAGTTTTTTCTTTCAAGAAGATGTGGTAGGAAAACGTGTGAGAGAGAGAAAGAGAGAGAGAGAGAGAAAGTAGGGTTAGAGTCTTTTAAATCATAGCAATTACTCAAGGCAAGATGGAGAACAACATCATCACTATATTAAACATGCAAATCAAGTTTTACAAATACAACAGTAGCTAAATGCTTGAATAAAAAGGAAGTAAACCCAGGTTAAAGGGAAAGAAAGAGAAAGAGAGATGGGAAACGGTGAGGTGGCCACGGCGGTGGAGGGAGGCTCCGTCGGCGGCTCGTCGGCTCCATTAACTACAGGAGGGGCTAAATGGGGTTGGAGGGTGTTACAACACTTGCAAGTTGAATTGAATGCTTAACATGGGTGGTTGGGAGGGGTTTATATAGAAAGAAGAGGTTTCTATTTTAAGTATGGGCTTTAGGGACGTCCGGGACGTCGCTAAAACCATGCTAAAAGCGTCGGTGAAGCTTCCTTCCCACTGGTCTCACGAGCGTGCCTGCACTTCTTCATGCGCGATACGTACGTGCGCGCTGTGGGTCGTCCGATTTGCTGATCGGACGGCTGACATCTTGTGAAGGGCGCGCTTGGATCGTCGATCGGCGTAGGTGCGCGTGTGGAAGATCGACGTTTGCGGGTGCGCCGTGTCACGACCCGGTCCCAAATCCCAATAGGATCTGAGATTGGCCCGCTTCTGTTTATCCCAAGATCTAGTAGTCCAACAAGAAATAACTAAGTAACATTCAGCGGACCACAATCACACAAGTACAGTAACTAAGCAAAAAGAAAGTTTCAATTGGTTGAAAGAGAACAGTGATATTACAGCCATTACATCAAAGAGTACATGTAACAGAATACAAACTATAAAACTCACTAGCAGGCAGTAGAACTAAAGCTAGGCGCGAGTAGCTATCCCGCACTGGCAAGCGGTCAGTCGTTTTCGCTAGCGGGTACGCCTCAACGTACAGTGCGGAACAGTGTAGGGCCTTGCCCTTTCAGAACATAATAGGGGTCTTGCGCCTCCTCAGTCTGTGTGCCCTCGTCCGACTACCTCGGTTTGCCTAACAGGCTGACGAGAGTCGGTGTAGGGTGGCCATACCTAGCCCCGGGCCCCCTGGGGCGATAGCTCTCCCCTACACTAAGTAGCTCACCTCGGTACCACGTACACAAGGGCCAGTAAGAGTCGTCGTAGAGTGGCCAAACCCACCCCGGGTCCCAACCCAAGGGTGGCAAGCTCCCTTCTACACTACAAGGGATAGTTGCTCTCTTCGGTTCTACGTACACAAAGGTCAGCTTACCTCCCTTAACAGCTGTCCATAGGCAGCAAATTCCCAGAACCATCTGGTTTTTCGAGGTACGGTGTTCATGTTTACATTCCCTGTGGGGTTCATACAGGAATTTTTTTATCACATTCGGGTTGGAATGTTTGGGACAACAGCTCAATTTCCATTTTATTATAGTAGGGGTCCATTTTAGTAGAAAAATAGGCAGTTTTCGATTACTCAATTATTCACATGTAGTAGGGGTCCATTTTAGCTAAAAATCGACTGCTCTTGATTACACAATCATTCACATGCAGTTTCTTCTGACCCTAGTGTTCATGCCAAGACCTAGGGTTCAGGAATCTATTCTCGAATATATGTTTATTCCTTCCTAGGATTCATCTCAAGTCCTAAGATTGCTTACTCGCATGTATTAAATTTGAGATTTAAGGTTGTAACCACTCTACCTGGGTAACCGGGTGGAATGGGGGCTCATACGGTGGTTCCTAATGTCTCCACAGGTCCCGTACACCCGACGGACTGGAGACCTAAACACGAATTGATGGGCCAAAAGGTTCAAAAGGATGTAAACATGGTATCATTATACAGAGAAACTTGTATGGAAAATAGAGGCAGTTCGTTTGCGGAAAAGCGATAATAATGAGGCCTTACACGGCCCCAAAACATGCTATCAGACGGAAATCAGACCTCTGGGAAAGGTCCCAGACGTCTTAAAACAGTTCTCAGGGATACCTCTCTTGGTATTCCGCTATCAGACGTCTGGAACTCAAAGCCGTCGTCTAAGGACTTTGTCGGACGTCTGGGAGTGCTCCTGGACGTCTGAAATTGCCTCAGTTATGCTCCCGCCCTCGGACACATACGTACGCTGTCAGGACTTAGAGAGGAAAAGTACGGAAGGTAGATCTCTACCAGACGTCTTGCCATACCTTCGGACGTGTGGTGAGACGTGTGGGTGTCTCTCTGGCCGTCTGATTTCGCGAAAAAATGACTTCCGCGGAATCGCTCTGGCTTCCCTTGCCTGCAGGTGCTACGGCAGAATGGCGCTGTAGCCTTCGCCCTCGCACTTCCTCTCGCTTGGCCCTCTGCTCTTCACTTCGCTCTCACTCGCTCTCGGCTGTGGGATGGCAACGAAGGGGAGGGGGAAGAAGTATATAAAGGGAGAGGAGGTGAGGGGAGCGGTGAGGCGAGCATGGGCGAGGAGTGGCATCGTGGTGAGGCACGGTGAGGGATGAAGCATGGCGCTCATACGCTGGGTGCTAAAAGTATTTCCAGATGTCTGGTGAACATCCCAGACGTCCGGACAGACATCTGGTGAACAACCCTAAATGGCTAAGGGGTGGTGGGTTGTTTCAATATAACAAACTTAAAGGAAGTTTCATCCTCGAAACTTGGACTGACTAGGGTGCGAAAAATATAACGTAGTAGGTATAATAAACTTAAAAAGGACCGAAGTAGGTCAGAAGAGTCATACCTTCGAAGAGTTCCGGGTACTGCGCTCGCATCGCCGACTCAGGTTCCCAAGTTGCCTCCTCGTACCTCTGGCTTTTCCATAGAACTTTCACCAGGGGTACTTCCTTCTGCCTCAACCTCTGAATGGCTCGGTCTAGTATCTGTATTGGTCTCTCGAGGTAGGTTAGGTCATTTCCCACTTCGATGCTCTCGTGGCTAAGGACATGGCTGGGGTCGGCGATGTATTTCCTGAGGTTGGATACGTGAAATACGTTGTTCACTCCATAAAGTTGGGGAGGAAGGGCAAGCCGGTAGGCGACGGGTCCTACCCGCTCTAAGACCTTGAAGGGTCCCACACACCTCGGTGCAAGCTTCCCTCTCATCCCAAACCGTTGCAAACCTTTCATCAGTGAAACACGGAGAAAAGCGTGATCTCCAACCTCAAATTGTACCTCCCTACGCTTCAGATCGACGTAACTCTTTTTCCTGCTCCGGACAGTATGCGGTTGTCGATGGATCTGCTCGATCACCTCCTGACTCTGGCGTATCATACGGGGGCCGACCTCCCTTTTGGTTCCCACCTCTACCCAACTCAAGGGAGTCGTACACTTTCTCCCGTACAGAGTTTCATATGGTGCCGTGCCGATGCTCGAGTGGTAACTGTTGTATGAGAATTCTGTCAGCGGCAAATGCTCCTCGCAGGAGCCTCTCCAGTCCAATGCACAAGCGTGCAGAAGGTCCTCAATGGTCTGAATGGTGCGCGTTGACTGTCCGTCTGTCTGGGGGTGATAGGCTGTACTGAATTTCGGACAAGTCCCTAAGGCTCGCTGAAATTTTGTCTAGAACTGGAATGTGAAACGAGTGTCCCTGTCTGAAATGATTTTGCGGGGGACCCCGTGAAAGCGTACTATGCCTCTGATGTATCTTTGTTCCAATTGTGCTGGTTCATAAGTGACTCGGATTGGCAGAAATCGTGCTGTCTTCGTTAAGCTATCCACAACCACCCAGACTGCATCGTGCCCTCTCTGTGTCATAGGTAGCCCCACTACTAGATCCAAAGTGACACTTTCCTACTTCCATTCTGGAATGGGAAGTTATTGCAATGGCCCTACGAGCCTCTGATGCTCGGCCTTCACCTGCTAGCATGTCAGACACTGCTGGATGAAAATGCCAACATCCTGCTTCATGCCTCTCCACCAAAAATCATGTCGTAGGTCGTGATACATTTTCGTGTTCCTGGGATGTATGGTAAATCTGGATCCATGAGCCTCAGTCAAGAGCTCCCTTAATAGCTCCTCATCTCTAGGAACGCACAAGCGTCCCCTCATCTGCAGAACTCCGTCAGTGAAAGAGAAATCTCCCGAGTTCCCTGCCAATACTCGGTCCCGCTGTGCCCGTAGATATGAGTCCGTCATTTGTTTAACCATGATGCGATCCATTAGCTCTGGTTGTGTTTGCCTCGCGACTATCACTGTCCCGCAATACCCCTGTGTCTCCTGGAGTTGCTAGTTGCTCAACTCCTCCATGAGCTTCCAAGTTCGTGCTTGTAAGCAAGCCAAGTGGGCAGGCGCCTTTTGGCTCAGGGCGTCAGCCATCACATTGGCTTTTCCTGGGTGGTAAGAGATGCTGCAATTGTAGTCTTTCAGTTCCAACCAGCGTCTCTGCCTCATGTTGAGCTCCTTTTAGTCAAAAAGAGGCTCTTGTGGTCAGTGAAAATTTCGAACGTTTCTTCGTACAAATAGTGCCTCCAGGTTTTCAATGCTAGGACGACTGTTGCCGGTTCTAGGTCGTGGGTGGGATAGTTATGCTCGTGGGGCTTCAGTTGTCGCGAAGCATATGCGACAACATGACCCCGCTGCATAAGTACACCCCCCAATCCCTGCAATGAGGCGTCTGTGTAGACGACGAATCCGCCGCTGTTGTCCGGGATGGTGAGTACAGGAGCTGAAGTCAACCTCTCTTCTAGCTTCTGAAAACAAGACTCACACTCGTCGGTCCTGGCGAAGGGTACGTCCTTTCAAGTCAATTGAGTCAAAGGACGAGCAATCTGGGAGAACCCTTGGATAAATCGTCTGTAATAACCAGCCGGCCCCATGAAACTGCGTATCTCAGTCTCCGAACGCGGTCTCTCCCACCTGAGTACTGCTTCTACTTTGGCTGGATCCACAGGTAAACCGTCCTCTGAGATCACATGGCCTAGGAAGGTGACTTGTCTCATTCGCATTTTCTGTATTTGGCATACAATCTATGCCGGCTCAAGGTGTCCAAGACCATGTGAAGGTGTTGCTTATGTTGCGTCTGTCCCGTGAATAAATGAGCACGTCATCAATACAAACAACCACGAACTGATCCAGATACAGCCGAAAAATGCGGTTCATCAAGCCCATGGAAGCGGCAGGGGCATTGGTCAATCCAAATGGCATGACCAAGAACTCATAGTGGCCGTACCGTGTACGAAAGGTTGTCTTGGAGACGTCGGTCTCCCTAATCCGCAGCTGATGGTATCCTGACCTCAGATCTATCTTTGAAAATACCGTGGCATCTCTCAGTTGGTTGAAGAGGTCATCTATGCGTGGTAACGGGTATTTGTTCTTGATGGTGACCCGGTTCAGCTGTTTGTAGTCAATGCATAGCCGAAGAGTACCGTCCTTCTTTCTTATGAGCAGGACGGGGGCTCCCCACGGAGAGGCACTGGGCCTTATGAAGCCTTTCTATAGCAGGTCCTGTAGCTGTGTCTTAAGCTCTCGAGGTCAAGCGGGGCCATTCAGTACGGTGCTGACGAAATGGGGCCTGTCCTTGGTATTGGTGAGATCTTGAACTCGATCTCGCGTTCGGGTGGCAGTCCTGGCAGCTCTTCTGGGAAGACGTCGGGGTACTCACAGACCACCGGAATACTCTTTGTGCTGCTCACAGGGCCGGGCTTTGCTAGAACGCAAGCATGGAAGCCCTCGCATCCTTGACTCAATAGCTTCGCTGCTCGAAGTGTGGAGATGCATCTGAATCCTCCGTCTACAGGCCGGCCATGGAATTCGAAGGGAGGCAGTCGTGGTATTGAGAAAACAATATTCCTCCCAAAACAGTCTACAAGGCCGTGATATGCTGCCAACCAGTTCATCCCTAAGATTACACCGAAGTCATCCATCGGGATTATGATCAGGTCTATCGGGAGACTGTATCCCCCTATCATGACCTCACAGTCAGCGAGAACCTCCTCGGCGACAAATACCTGCCCACCTGGTCCTCTAATCAGGGAGGGCTCTTCTAAAAGCACACTGCTCACTCCCGTGCAGACAACGAAACTCGTAGAAACAAACGAATGCGTGGCTCCAGAATCGAAAAGTGTGTAGACAAGTCTGCCGGAAATAGTAACCATACCTGCCACCACAGAGCCCGAAGCTCTGGCATCTCCGTGAGTTAGGGCGTTAACACGCCCTTCAGTCCTTGGTAGAAGAAACAGCCGTGCTCTAGGTAGGGTAGGAGGCAGCGGGCCGGTGCCCTCCTCATGACTGTTGTCCTCCTCCTCGGGGCTGGAATTCGCGACCGCCAGATCGACCTCCAGTGCTCAGTGCTGGGAGCATCGGCTGTGCTCGAGTCCTAGATGGACAATTCCTCCGTATGTGACCCGGTTGGCCACACTGATAGCAGAGGGTACGCGACTTCCCTCTATCTGTTGTCCCTACTGGTGACTGGGCGGGGGTCAGCTGCAGTCGGCTGATCCCTGTCGGGGACTCCCATAGGTCCCTGGTGGACCTACAGAACGGGACGGTTCTCCTGCTGGTGTCTAGTGTCTCCTCTCCCGACGACCCTATGAGTGCTCCTGCAGGTAGGGCCTCTTCCGTCCTCCCCCATCAATATCTCGTGCTGATGGGTTGGTTTCCTCGTAGGTCATGGCAGCCTCGACCACGCGGGAGAAGGTAGGCAGCTTCAGGGGCTTTACGTACCCCCGGATGGCGGGTCGGAGACCCTCGGTGAATCTCCACAGGTGCTCCTCCTTGGTAGATGCGGCTGTCGGGGCGAAGCGTGATAGCTCCAGGAAACGCGTACGATACGCGCTAACTGTCATTGCTCCTTGGCGGAGAGTGTGGAACTCCCGCCTCCTCTGATCTTGCCATGTTTGTGGGAGGTGCTGCTTACTGAAGAGCACCACAAATCGGTCCCACGCCAGTTCTCCCTCCTCCTGTCCTCTGACCACCTTCCACCACCTGTGGGCTGCACTCTCCAGCTGATACGTGGCAAAGGCCACACGGCATTCTGCAGGAGGACAGAGGGTGTCGAAGATCTTCTCCATTTGTTCCAGCCAATCTTCTGCCTTAGATGGGCTTTCCTCCCTCTTGAAAGAGGGGGGCTTCAGCTGCCTGAATTGGCTGAAGACCTCATGGTGTAGCCGTAGCGGAGGATGGGATGCACCTCCAGGCAAGGAAGACTCGTACCCCGAAGTGTCTGAAGGGGGCGGTAGAGGATCACCCCCTGATGAGAACCTCATCATGAACCCTAACTAGCATAATTTAACCCAGATATGTAAGAAAAAGCTCCTACATAACCCAAAGAAAGGCTTAACTCAGAGAATTCTGAGTTTAAGAAGAAAACAAATCATAAGGGGTAAAACTGTAATTTCACCAATGCAATTTGCAAACAGGGTAATTAAGGATCCAAACACAGGTCAAACAAGCCTAATAAGAAGGAAAGTGGGATGGTCGGATCTAAAAAGGGTTATAACAACTTTAGGAAATTAAATGACATTCTGTAACTATAAAATAAACCCACTTCAATTCACGAGGTTCGAGGCATGATAAAAATCAACTAAACCCTCTAAAATTCATAGAAAAATAATCTCTATGGTTTAGAACCTTCAATTTGGCCTTAGAAATCCATTTTGACCTACAAAGAGAACCTTGCCCAATTAATGACTTAATCTAGGTTTTTACGTAAATTTGCCGGTCAAACATGGTCCAATCTAGAAATAAAATTCATCATTAAAATCCTTAGGTTCAAATTAGTCTTGTATAAAAACTTGAGCCTAAGAAGAGACCTCCTTTTCTAACTTTACAATTTGGTTCCCTTCATTTACCTTTTGACCCTTATCTTTCGAAACCCTTGCATTTTGACCCCCAGCTTCTTCGTCGTTCTTTGCAGAACGATGCTTCCTACAAAACTCTACGCAGCACCATGCTCCGGCGACTTTGCGCGGAGCATGGCGCCGCGCAGAGAGGGGTGACCGCCCTGCAAAGCAGACGCGGGGTTCCCTGCGACGTCCTCTTTCGCAGGGACCTGGCCATGCTCTCTGCCGGCCCCCATACCATCCGTGCGAACACGCGGAAGGTATGGGTCCCCTCTCTGGCCACGTTCTGGCGAGGTTGGCACGTCGCCAGCCTGCGCCTCCGTCTGCGCCAGCCTCTTTATAAGGACCAGCACCCCCTGCTGGTTCCTTCAAGCTCTCTTTTACGGAGAACAACCCCGCACTTCATCTCCTCCTCCTCCGTTAGACGGCCCGCAGCTTCCGGCGACCTCTTCCTCATCGCTCTGCCACCTTACCTGCGGCAGGGTTCTCCTAGCCCTCTCGTCTGTGCTGTGCTGCACCCGTCAGTACCCTCCGCCTGCTTCCTCGTCGCCGCACTCCTCCTCCAGGGTCTTTTCTTCCCCAGCTCCGGCAGGTACGAGCCAGTGGCTCCGCCCTCCCCCTTCATCCAAAACCTAGGTAATTAGCTTCCTCTCCTCCTCCCTTACATTTCCCCTCTCTCAATTTGTCTTTTCGCCTCACTGCACGCGACTTCCACCCCCGCCTGCTTCGTCTCCGACCACCCTCTCCGGCGAGCTCATCCCACCTCCACAGACCTCTCACCCCCCGCCGACTACCCTAAAAGCTTCCCCTCACTCGACTCAACAAATCCCCCCTTCCCATCTACTGCCAGACGCCATTCGACGATCCCCCGAACAAACCTATCTCTCCGGCCACAGTCCAACCTAGGGCTACCACCATACGCCGCCTCACACCTCGCTACCACCCGCACTGGCTTCGCCACAGTTCGGCGAAGCTCCTCGCATCCTCTGATAGGGCCGAGAGGCCATATTCTTATTTTCAGGTCGACGACCCTTCACCGCCATTACCGAGCTTCTGGAGCTCCTTCACCTACAGCTGCAGGTGCCCTCTCGCCCAGGCTCACGCCCCAGGATGCGTGGCTTGCCTTTGCAAAGCGTTCCAGGCTTGCAGCTGGGGCAAAAGCCTCGCGTGCTGCTGTGATTGCCTGCAGCTAACTTAGCTGTAGGCGCTAATTTGGGTGGGACATTTAGTCCCACCTCGGCAGTTCTGGAAGCGCCGCAGCCAAATAAATGGAATAGATGTTGTTGGCTTATCGCCTTCGAAGACAGGGGTCAGGTCCCTTATGCACGCCGCGCGCCTTGCGCTCGCCCTCACCCGCGCTAACGCCCTACGGGTCTGGGCCGGATCCGATTACCCTAACCTGTGCACTCCTCGCCCACCACCCCTCGCCGGTGGGCTTGGTCCCGGGCGCAATGCCCGTACCCGAATACCCGGCTCTGGGAGAGCGATCCTATGAGAGAAATCTGAGAGGGAGAGACGCGGGGAAGGGTAGAGGTAGGTTTTGCTTTCTAATCCTTGTGTGAGCGTGCAGGAACAGAGGGAAGAAGAGGAGGGAAGGCGGCCGAAGCCTTAGCCGCTCTGGGCAGAGAGGAAGAAGAAGAAGCAAGAGAGAAGAAATAGAAGAAGAGAAGCACTGTAGCAAACCTACAGTTAAGTCGTTTGACTGCTGCATCAGACGATGGTTGAGTAGTGATGAGAACCTCATCATAAACCCTAAACTAGCACCATTTAACCCTGATTTGCAAGAAAAAGCTCCTACATAACCTTAGAAAGGCTTGGCTCAGAGAGATTCTGAGTTTGCAAAGAAAATAGAAACTAAGGGGTAAAAATGCAATTTCACCAATCCAATCTGAAAACAGGGTAACTCAGGGTCCAAACATAGGTCAAAATAACGTAATAAGAAGGAAAGTGGGACAAGATGATTCAATGAGGGCTACAGCAACTCTAAGGAATTAAATGACATCCTGTAACCCTAAAAATGAACCCACTTAAATACACGAGGTTTGAGGCAGATAAAAAATCAACTAAACCCTCTACAATTCATAGAAAAATAATCTCTATGGTTTAGAACCTTCAATTTGGCCTTAGGAACCCATTTTGACCTACATTGAGAATCATGCCCAATTAACAACTTAATTTGGATTTTTACGTAAATTGATGGGTCAAACAAGGTTTAATCTAGAAATAAAATTCACCATCAGAATCCTTAGTTCCTAATTAGTCATGTATAAAAACTTGAGCCTAAGAAGAAACCTTCTTGACCAACTTTACACTTTGGTCCTCATATATCTACTTTTTGGCCCTCAACTTTTGAACCCTCACATTTTGGCCCCTAACTCTCCTTCGTCTTTGCATTTAGGTCCCTCCTGCAAAACCTGAGCAGCACCATGCTCCGGCGACCTTGCGCGGAGCATGGTGCCGCGCAGGGTGAGGGGGGGCCTGCCAAGTCAAATGGGGGTGCCCTGCGTCGTCAGCCGTCGCAGGAGCACGCCCCTGAGTGTTGTAACCACCCATACCGGCCGTGCGAACGCACGGACGGTATGGGTCTCCTTCCTCCGGCGTCCCCCGGCGAGGGTGGCACGTCACCTCCCTCCGCCCTCCTCTCCGTCTCTACCTCTATAAAAACCCCACAAGCTCTGCCGTTCTCCTCAGCTCGGATCTGACGGAGATACCCCCTCACTTCCTCTCTTCCCACTCCGACAGACGCCCCCTTGCTCCGGCGGCTTCTCCTCCTCCTCCTCGTCGCTCTGCCGCACTACCAGCAGCAGGGCTGCCTTCCCTCACTCTTCCCGCGCCGCGCCGCACCCAGCGCGCGCTTCTCCGGCCCTCTCCTCGCCGCCGCCCCTCTCTCTGGGCAGCTTCTTCTCCGGCGACAGTCGATACGACTGTCGCCTGCTCCAGCCCCCCCTCGTCCCGCTAAGTAGGTGTAAGCTCTCCTCTTCCTCCCCTCTTTCTTTTTCTCACTGTAAATCTTTACTGTCGCCCTCGACCTCGTCCAAACACTCTCACCTTCCCCAGCTCCGGCTAAACTCCGGCGACCTGCTCCCGTCACTCCAGCACCCCACACAGCTCGCCGACCCTCACAGAACCTCCGCCTCCTCACCCTGATCAACCTCCGCCCTTCCACTTCCCACCAATCGCCCTCTGCAGACCCACTGACCAAACCTATCTCCCAACCTGCAGTTTGACCTAGGGCGGCCCTTAGGCTCCGCCCCGCCACCTGCAGACCCCCCGACCACCTTCGCCGTGCTACGGCGAAGGTCCTCCGCGTATCTGATTAGGCCGAGAGGCCGTTTCTCTGTGAGCAGGTACTTCGCTCGCCGCCGCCATTGCTGAGTGAAGCAGCTTCTTTGACCTGCTCCTCCAGGCGCGCCACGCCCAGGTCAGACTCCCAGGCTGCGCGGGGCATCTCCGCAAAGAAGTCCCAGGCTGCAGTTGGGGCGAAGCCTTCGCGTGGAGCCTCGATTGTGCGCTGCCTCCTCCGCGCGGGCGTCCAATTGGGGTGGGACATTTAGTCCCACTTCGGAAACTCACTGAGGCGAGCGGGCGCTTAAAGGAAAAAAGTGCCTTAAGCTGTTTGCCTCATATCACGGGGTGAGGTCCCCTTCACCCGCCCGATTACCCGGCCTCGTCCGCGCTCACGCCCCGCGGACCTGGCCCGACCCGATTAGCCCGACCTGCACTCCTCGCCCACCACCGCACGCCGGTGGGCCTGGACCCGGGCGCGACCCGCGTACCCGATTAACCGGTTGCTCTGGGAGAGCTTCCGTAAGAGCGAATTCTGAGAGAGAGAGACGCGGGGGGAGGGTAGAATAAGTTTTGCCCTCTGACGAAAACCTGAAGTGTGCAGGCACAGGTGAAGAAGAGGGACTGCAGAAGAAGAAGGAAGCTAGGAGACACTGTAGCAGCAGCAGTTTAAGTCGTCTGATTGGAAAATCAGACGACGTCCTGAAGGCAAAGAAGAAGAAGAAGAAAAGAAGAAACAGGACCGCAGCAAAGAAGAGAGAAGACAAGAAGAACACGAGAAGAAGATCTGAAGAAAGAAAGAGAAGCAAGAAAAGAAGAAGAAGAACACAGGAAGAACAAAAGAATGAAGATTCAAGAGCCAAAGAGAAGAGAAGACAAAGAGGAAGAAAGAAGAGAAGAAGCCAAATTTCCATCTCTCTCTCTCTCTCTTTATTTTTGTAATAAGAACTTTGTACCCCTAGAATACGACTTGCTCCCTGAGTTCGACCTCGGGAGAACTTTATTTTCCGAGTAAAAAAAAAAAATCTGTAATGATGGCAATAACTAGCTTTACTACAACGCTATTTCTATAACAAAACCTAGTCATAAGTTATCGGCCATCCAAGTAGCGGCCAGAGGATATAACACAGGAGAAGAAAGAAGAAGAAGGCAGAAGAAAAAGAAGTTAGAAGAAGAAGATTGTCACAGCTGCAGAAGAAGAGAAGAAAAAGAAAGAAAGAGAAGAACAAAGAAAGAACATAAGAGGAAGAAGAACTCTGCAGAAGAAAAGAAGAGACACAGCCGTGAACAGAGAAGAAGAAGAAGAAAAGAAGAGCAGCTGAAAGAAGGAGAAGGAAAAAGAGAAGAGAAGAAGAAGAAGCCAGACAAGCTCCCTCTCTCTCTTTCTCCCTCTCTCTCCCTTATTTTTGTAATCTAATAGAGAGCCTTTGTATTTCTAGAATTCTAGTAGCTCCCTGAGTTCGACCTCGGGAAAACCATTTCCGAGTAAAAAAATTTTGTAACGATAACATGGTAGCTGTCTTATTACTACAACGACTGTAACTTGACATATAACAAACACAAACAAGCTAACTGGACAGCCAGACCGTTGTCATTTCTTGGCGTCGTTGCCGGGGAGCAATAGCTATTCTAGAAGCTATAAATTCTCTATTTGGGAGTTTGTAATAATCTCTTCTCTCTTGTGTGCAGGTACAGGAAAAATTGAGAAGAAGCCGCACAACAACCACTCCAAGGACAGGTAACTTCTATCATCTCACTCTTAACCCCTAAAGAGGAAGAAAAAGGAAAACATAATATATAGGTATAACCTGTCTTTCATACTTAGTAACAGCTGCATGTTTTCAAAACCAATATTCCTGCACACAGTATTAAGGGTAATTAAGGGCTAACATCTTCTTGCCTGAAGCTCTAATTACCCAACAAGGAGTTAACTGGACCAGGTAGAGCCAACATAGGAATTAAACACTAGGGTTTTTAGAGACACACTACTTAATTAAGAATTGAGCAATCCCAAAAGAAGTGTGGCTAAGCCATTGATTGAATATACCTATTCAGAAAAACCTTAAGCAATTGGCTCTCTAAAAACACTTGAACCCTAAAAGATAAGACCTAATAAGTTCTCAAAGGAATCAATAGGTGAGGTTGACCCCTTAGGGTCAACCAACCTTCAACTTAGGTCACTCTTCGCACTCAAAAATCTAAAAGTTCAAGTGAAAATCTAAGCACCCTGATCTTAAACTAAAAGTGGTAGACTTAAGAGGTCAAGATCCCCATTCTGGTCTACCTGGAATCTCAGTGACAAGAGAGGTCGGGTGGGGGAAACCCTGTAACCCGTGGGGATGCTCTACCGTGTAGGGGTCTTCGCGGGACTCACCCTTTCTGGCTGCCTAGGTAATTCTCAGGTGGCCAATCTTTTGATCAAGGGGTCCTTCTGCCTCGCACCTCTATAGTCACCCAACATTTTGGGTGCCTTGATTGGGTCCAGCACCTGCTAAACTCATCTCTTGCAACAGTGTATGTTTGGTAGGAGGTCCTTAAAACCTCCTTTAGAACTTCACTCTCCACGAAGCCGAGCGTCAGTGCCCTTGTTTGAGAAAACAACACCACGCATCGACCTCTCCTCCGACTCCGAACCCAACTCACCTTCTTCTTCCACAATGGCTCAGCCAGTTGAGGAAGAAAACAATGTGGAGCGCCAGCTCCAGCGACTCAATGACCTCTTCCAGAACTTTGTGCACCCACTGCAGCGTCCTATGATGCGGGACCATTATAATCCTACTGCGGTGGCTATTGAGCCTCGAGTCAGAATCCCGACTGGAGGACCTGATTCTGAATTAAAGTCCAAAATGATTCATGCTATACCTAAATTCCATGGGCTTAATTCTGAAAAGCCCTTCCAGCACATCAAACAGCTGAAGCATCTGGCCCAAACTTTTGGGTCAGATGAACAAAATCGGGACATTCTCCTCATGAAGATGTTCTCCTTCTCCCTTATGGACAAGGTCGCTCATTGGTACCGGACTCAAACCTGACCGATCAACAATTGGGAAGAACTTCAGTCCGAATTTTTGAAGAAGTTCTTTCCCATTGGTTGGACCAATGCCTTGCGCCATCAGATTACTCAATTCACTCAGCAAACAGGAGAACCTCTCCATGAGGCATGGGATCGCTTTCAAGATCTCATGAGAAAGTACCCCCATCACGGAGTTCCTAAATGGGAACAAGTCCAATCTTTTTACCAGGGACTTCGTGAGGATATCAGGCTTTTCGTCAATGCAACTTACGGAGGGAATATCATGGGTCAACATGAGGACACCGTGTGGGAGATTTTCGAAAACATGTGCAAGAACTCCATCAACAATGACTCCATGGGCTTATTCGACAGGATGAATACCCGCGTATCGACGAACCTTAGGGGAGCGCATGAGACGCAGGGCCTGTCCGCATCATTCGACCTGGAACTAATGGCCAGTCGATTGGACAAGGTCTCCATCATTGAGAAGAAGGTGGACGAGCTGACTCAGCACTTGCAGCGAGCCACCTCTGCGCATAGCGCCTTTGCACAGCCTCCTTCCACACGGGAAACTGTGCAAAACATTCTCCATCGATCTTCTCCTGGGATGGATCCATATCTACCCCCATTTGATTCTCGGATTAGAGGGTCTTCCAATCCTTTCTACACTAGATCGGGGAATTCCATTCCCCCTTTCTCTAATTCTTTGGAGGATCCTCAGACCTGCGAGGACCTCAACACCATCCAGAATGACCCATTCTCCAACACCTATTACCCTGGATGGCGAAACCATCCCAACTTCCAGTGGGCGGGAAATTCCCAAACCCAGAGACCACCCTTTTAGCCTCGTTCACAACCATCTCGTCCTTACGAGCCGGCTCAGCCTCGGCCCAACCCTACCTATCCATCAGGGCCAAATCAGGACCAAATGTCTCTCATCCTTCAGACTCTGGCTGAGATTCAAAGAACGAATGTGGCTATTCAGAAGCAACACAAGGACGAACTTATAGAGGTTTGAAATCAACTGGCCCAGTTGGCAAATTCTCGTCAGCCAGGCACACTTCCTTACCAACCTCTTCCTAACCCGAATAACGTCTCGACCCAACGGCGCGCTATGAACCCAAACCCAGGCCAAGCACACATGATTTATCAGGCCTCCTCTGTTCCTTCACCCGACGGAATGGAGGCTTCCACTTCCTATGCGGGCTATCAGCAGCAACCTATCTTACCCAACCCTAACCAAAACCAGGCAGAGCTAAGCTCTGTAACAACCCGTAGTGGTAAGGAAACCCAAGATCCACCCTATCCAGACCACTCCAAGCCTGGTAGTAATCCCAACCCTAGGACAGTAATACAGGACATTCCTATCCCTGTCCCAGATCAAAGACTTGGACCTATCCTAGAAGAACCAACCAAGGTTCCGTTTCCCGATGCCTTGACCAAGGGAAAGAAGACCACCAAGCCCATGGCACCTGAGGAGGACCTGGTCAAGCTCTTTGAGAAGGTCCAAATAAACATCCCCTTGATGGATGCGATTCGCCACGTACCGGCTTACGCATCATTCCTAAAGAATGTGTGTACACCCCAGCGTAAGCCGCGAACCAAGAGTGGGAGTCCAATTGTATTGTCAGAGCACGCCAGCTTTGTAATCCTAAGCAGACTCCCACAGAAGGCTAAAGATCCTGGTATTCCCCTGATTTTTTGCAAGATAGGTGATACCCAATTTAACAGAGCATTGCTAGACTTGGGTACTTCCATAAATCTGATGCCCACATCCTTACCTAACCACCTAGAAGAATCTGAGCTAAACCTGACTGAGGTGACATTACAATTAGCAGATCGATCTATAAAGTCACCAAATGGGATTCTCGAGGATGTTATTTTAAGAGTGCGGGATTTCTACTTTCCTGTAGACTTTATAGTCTTAGACATGGACGCACCTGAAAACCCTAGGGATACATCGATCATTCTAGGGAGACCTTTCTTGGCTACTGCTAGAGCCAACATTAGCTGTGAGGAGGGCCAAATAGAGCTCAAATTTGAAAATCAAACCCTAAAAATTGATATATTTAAGGCCCAACAAGGAATCAATTGCGGTGTCATCGAACAGATTTGTGATATCAGGACTTTGGTTGATGAAACGCATTTTGAGAATGACCTGATTATACCTCATCAACCACAAAAAGATTTTGAACCACAATCAGAGGAGTCAAAACTAGATTTAGACAAACCCATAACTCCAACCCTTGAACCTCACATTTACCCTGAACCACCCGCCGCTGCTGATAACCCCATCCTTGAACTGAAACCCCTTCCCGATCATTTGAAATACATCTTTCTAGGTTCTAATCAGACCCTTCCTGTGATTATTAATTCCAAGCTTAATCCCGAACAGGAATCCCGTCTGATTGCTGTTCTCCAGCAACATCGCAGAGCCATTGGATGGACTCTCGATGATTTGACTGGAATAAGTCCCTCTTATTGCACATGCCATATTTACTCAGAAGAGGGCGCACGACCTCGTGAAATGCAGAGACGTTTGAACCCCAATCTGCAGGAGGTCGTGAAAAAGGAGATCATCAAGTTGTTAGATGCAGGGATCATTTACCCGATCTCCGATAGTCGTTGGGTGAGCCCAATCCAGGTTGTGCCTAAAAAGGTAGGGCTCACCACCATAACGACTGAAACGGGAGAGGTCATACCTACCCGATTAGCCAATTCGTGGAGAGTCTGCATAGATTACCGACGACTCAATTCCTCCACGAAGAAGGATCATTTCCTACTACCTTTCATTGATCAGATTCTCGAGAAATTAGCGGGAAATCGATTCTTCTGCTTCCTTGACGGGTACTCCGGTTATAACCAAGTAGCTTTTCATCCTGAGGACCAAGAGAAGACCACGCTCACCTGCCCCTTCGGAACATACGCATTCCGAAGGATGCCGTTCGGTCTCTGCAATGCACCTGCAACCTTTCAGCGGTGCATGCTTGCCATATTCTCTGATATGGTAGGTGATTATCTGGAAGTCTTCATGGATGACTTTTCAGTCTTCGGGGCATCATTTGATGATTGCCTTCAGCACTTGGTTCATATACTTAGGCGCTGCATCGATGTTAATTTGGTTCTTTCCTGAGAAAAGAGCCACTTTATGGTGCTTGAGGGGATCGTCCTAGGACATCTGATTCTGAGAAGGGCATCCAGGTGGATCGAGCTAAGGTTGATCTAATTTCTCGCCTTCCAATGCTTAGCTCGATCAGGGACATCCGTTCTTTTCTAGGGCACGTCGGTTTTTACCGTCGTTTCATTCTTGATTTCTCGAAAATCGCGCGTCCCCTGACGACTCTCCTCTCTAAGGATGTACCCTTTGAAATCTCCAAGGAATGCACTCTAGCCTTTGAAAACCTTCGTGAATGAGTCACCTAGGCGCCAATCCTACAATCTCCTGACTGGTCTCAACCCTTTGAGATCATGTGCGATGCGTCTGATTTCGCCGTAGGAGCGGTTCTGGGGCAGAAAGTTGACGGGAAGCCCGTGGTCATCTAATACGCTAGTAAGACACTTGACGAGGCTCAGCGTAATTATACAGTTACGGAGAAAGAGCTGCTAGCCGTAGTATTTGCCCTTGAAAAATTCCAATCTTATCTCCTGGGTTCCCACGTCATCATCTACTCGGATCACACGGCTGTGAGGCATCTCCTTGCCAGGAAGGACGCGAAGCCCCTACTAATCCGATGGATCTTGCTGTTGCAAGAATTCGATCTCGAGATTCGCGACAAGGCGGGAAGACAAAATGTGGTAGCTGACCATTTGTCCCGCCTTCCTTCTGAGATTATCACCCCTTCCGGACCCATCACGGAGCATTTCCCTGATGAGCACCTACTGACTATTGGTACTAAACTTCCATGGTTTGCTGATATAGTAAACTGCTTGGCATCTCGCCAAATCCCGTCTGATTGGCCGAAGGCCAAGAAAGACAAATTGCTCTCTGATGCCAAGTATTACATTTGGGAAGATCCGTACCTCTTTCGCATAGGTGCTGACCAAATCATCCGGAGATGTGTCCTGGAAGATGAAGTCAATGATATTCTTTCCTTCTGCCATGACCAGGCATGCGGTGGCCATTTCTCTGGGCACAAAACCGCATCGAAAACCTCCTGTGTGGTTTCTACTGGCCCACACTATTCAAAGACGCATACAGTCACTGCAAGGCATGCAGTCGTTGCCAAACTTTGGGCAACATGAGCCATCGCGACATGATGCCTTTGCAGTCGATTCTCGTATGCGAAATCTTTGATGTTTGGGGGATTGATTTTATGGGCCCCTTTCCTATTTCGGGTGGTTTCGAATACATTCTGCTAGCTGTGGACTACGTGTCCAAATGGATCGAAGCCATACCGACCCGAACCTGTGATCACAAAATCATTCTCAAATTCATTCATCACAATATCTTCTCACGGTTTGGGATTCCTCGTGCTATCATCTCAGATGGGGGGACCCGTTTCACGAATGCTCAGTTTAGGTCACTGATGACCAAATATGGGGTGTCCCACCGAATCTCTACTCCTTATCACCCACAGATTAATGGTCTAGCTGAGCTGTCAAATCAGGAGATCAAGAAAATCCTGTAGGTCACTGTTCGGCCTGACAGGAAGGACTGGTCGTCCCGACTTCCGGAAGCCTTGTGGGCCTATAGGACTGCCCACAAAACCCAATTAGGCATGTCTCCCTTTAGACTGGTGTACGGGAAGGCGTGTCACCTTCCTGTCGAACTGGAGCACAAAGCCTATTGGGTAGTATGGAATTGTAATCTAGATCTTTCGAAGGCTGGAACCCACAGAAAGCTTCAAATCAGCGAGATCGATGAGCTACGTCTCGATGTGTACGTGAACTCGCGAATTTACAAGGAGAAGGTTAAAGCTTTCCATGACAAGCATATCGCTAGAAAGATCTTTTATCCTGGTCAGAAGGTCCTACTCTTTGATGCCCGACTCAAACTTTTCCCTGGGAAGTTGCGATCCAAGTGGGGCAGACCATACTTGGTCCAACTGATTTTTGGAAATGGAGCCGTCGAGATTAGCCCACTCAGCCATGATTCCGAGCCTTTCATCGTGAACGGTTAGAGACTCAAACCGTTCATTGATGTAACTTCTACTGATTTGGCTGAATCATCTTATATCCTCCATTCCCCATGAGCTTATTGCGCCCAGCCGATGGCGTAAAACCTAGTGCTCAACGGGAGGCAGCCCATCATTCTCTTGGAAAACCTGAAACCTTTTTTTTGACACCTTTGTGCACTTAAGGTTCACCCTTTAAGACAGCCAACTCCACCTCAGGTGCTTGCATCTGAGATTAGAAATCGTCCGCAATAGTCGTCATGATCCATTCACTCATCAAAACATCTGTCCTAAGGAATGAACTAAGTTGAATAAAAATCCCCTAAGTCACAATGAGGACATTGCGAATCTTAGGCATGGGAGGTATGGAAGTGCAAAACTTGTAAGAAAAGGTTTTAAGCAAAAAAATTCACACATGCCAAAAACACCATAAAAATTAAAAATTTTTGATAAAAAGAAAATCATAATAAAATAAGTGGAGGAAAGAAATTTTGTGGAGGAAGGAAAAAGAAACAAAATGAAAAAGGAGCACAAAAATGAGAGAAAAGTGATAGTCATTAGTAAGAACTAAGGAATTAACCTAAGTTCTAGACCTCATTCAAGAAAAGAACTGAAAAGTGCATAGTGAGATTAGTAAGAACGCAAACCCTAGGCATTCTTTGATAGACTTTTAGTACCCATTAAGATCTAGACATTCCTCAAGAGGTTGAGGAAAATGAAAAGCTTAAGTATTAGGTCCAAGGCTTAGGAGGTATTTGGCCTTATTAACTAACTTTTGATTTACGGGACTCAGTAACCTAAGCACCTTAACCTCTCACACAAGCTGGTTCAGTAAATGTAAAAATCAAAATCACGCAGAAGCGTCGCAAAATTATGAAAATAACACCTAGAGTAGGAGCGGCCGATCAACACAAGTTGATTTGGATGAGTTCCCAGCGCGGAGAGGTGGGAAATTCGCCTCGAAGATGCGTAACAAAATATTATCTCGGTGATTGTCTCTTAGGATATTTACATATCCTACCAGGGGCATGTAAGCACTCTGCTGGTTCAGATTCCATGGATGGCATTATCACGAAATGTCAATTGCTAGGGTGTGAATTCGGCCTCGGAACACCATGGATGGGATTATCTCGAAATCTCAATTGCCAGGGTTCCGGGGGTTACCATGGGCGGTGCTATCTCGAAGTATTGACTGCCAGGAACCCTTAAGGATTGATGATGGGGACAAGGAATCTGATACAGACCGTGTTGAAAAGCCAATCCTAAGCTAGAATTAAAAAGAAAAAGAGAGAGAAAACTCTCCGAACAGATAAATCTTCTATCTCTCTTTCTTACAAAACGCACTGCGAATTGAGCCAGGGCTAAAATCATTTCAAGCACGGGTGCTGTAACCACAAAGTCCAATAAACCTTAGGTTAGCTCCTGTAGGCCTTAAAAACCTTTGCTAAGGACTGAGGCTGAGGCTAGACAGATCCGGATCTTGGTTGGTACTAGAATACCTTTTAAGCATATGGTTAGCATTCTAACCTAATCTAGGTTTCAAATGAAAAAGCACTTATCCGAAATCATTAAGAACTTCGTGGTCTAGAACAAGGGTTGAAACCTTAAGTTTTTGCTAAGGAACTAGCAAAAGCTAGGCATAGGGGTATGATGAGAACCTCATCATGAACCCTAACTAGCATAATCTAACCCAGATATGTAAGAAAAAGCTCCTACATAACCCAAAGAAAGGCTTAACTCAGGAATTCTGAGTTTAAGAAGAAAATAAATCATATGGGGTAAAACTGCAATTTCACCAACGCAATTTGCAAACAGGATAATTAAGTGTCCAAACACAGGTCAAACAAGCCTAATAAGAAGGAAAATGGGATGGTCGGATCTAAAATGGGTTATAGCAACTTTAGGAAATTAAATGACATTCTGTAACCCTAAAACAAACTCACTTCAATTCACGAGGTTCGAGGCAGGAAAAATTCAACTAAATCCTCTAAATTCATAGAAAAATAATCTCCAAGGTTTAGAACCTTCAATTTGGCCTTAGAAACCCATTTTGACATACAAAGAGAACCTTGCCCAATTAATGACTTAATCTGGATTTTTACGTAAATTAGCTGGTCAAACATGGTCCAACCTAGAAATAAAATTCACCTTTAAAATCCTTAGGTTCAAATTAGTCTTCTATAAAAACTTGAGCCTAGGAAGAGACCTCCTTGACCGACTTTACAATTTGGTCCTCTTCATTTACTTTTTGACCCTTATCTTTCGAAACCCTTACATTTTGGCCCTCAGCTTCTTCATCGTTCTTTGCAGAACGGTCCCTCCTGCAAAACTTTGCGCAGCACCATGCTCCGGTAACTTTGCGCGGAGCATGGCACCGCGCAGAGATCGGTGACCGCCCTGCAAAGCAGACACTGGGTTCCTTGCGACGTCCTCGTTCGCAGGGACCCGGCCATGCTCTCAGCTGGCCCCCATACAGTCCGTGCGAACGCACGAAAGGTATGGGTCCCCTCTCCGGCCACGTTCCGGCGAGGCTGGCATGTCGCCAGCCCGCGCCTCCCTCTGCGCCAGCCCCTTTATAAGGACCGGCACCCCCTGCGGGTTCCTTCAAGCTCTCTTTGACGGAGAACAACCCCCCACTTCATCTCCTCCTCCTCTGTCAGACGGCCCGCAGCTTCCGGCGGCCTCCTCCTCTTCCTCCTCATCGCTCTGCCGCCTTACCTGCGGCAGGGTTCTCCTCGCCCTCTCGTCTCTGCCGTGCTGCACCCACCGGCACCCTCCGCCTACTTCCTCGTCGCCGCACTCCTCCGCCAAGGTCTTTTCTTCCCCAGCTCCGGCAGGTATGAGCCAGTGGCTCCACCCTCCCCCTTCGTCCAAAAACCAGGTAATTAGCTTCCTCTCCTCCTCCCTTACATTTCCCCTCTCTCAATTTGTCTTTTCGCCTCACCGCACATGACTTCCACCCCCGCTTGCTCTGTCTCCAACCACCCTCTCCGGCGAGCTCATCCCACCTCCACAGACCTTCTCACCCCTCGCCGACTGCCCTAAAAGCTTCCCCTCACTCCACTCAACAAATCCCCCCTTCCCATCTACTGCCAGACGCCACCAGACGACCCCCCGAACAGACCTATCTCTCCGGGCATAGTCTGACCTAGGGCTACCACCATACGCCGCCTCACGCCTCGCCACCACCCGCACTGCCTTCGCCACACTCCGGCGAAGCTCCTTGCATCCTCTCATTGGGTCGAGAGGCTGTATTCTTGTTTTCAGGTCGACGACCCTTCACCGCCATTACCGAGCTTCTGGATCTCCTTCACCTGCAACTGCAAGTGCCCTCTCGCCCAGGCTCATGCGCTAGGACATGCGGCTTGCCTTCGCGAAGCGTTCCAGGCCTGCAGCTGGGGCGAAAGCCTCGCGTGCTGCTGCGATCGCCTGCCACTTCCTTAGCTGCAGACGCCAATTTGGGTGGGACATTTAGTCCCACCTCGGCAGTTCTGGAAGCGCCGCAGCCAAATAAATGGAAAGTGTTGTAGGCTTATCGCCTTCGAACACAGGGGTCAGGTCCCTCACGCACGCCGCGCGCCACGCGCTTGCCCTCGCTCGTACTCACGCCCCGCGAGTCTGGGCCGGATCCGATTACCCTAACCCGTGCGCTCCTCGCCCACCACCCCACGCCGGTGGGCCTGGTCCCGGGCGCGATACCCGTACCCGAATACCCGACTCTGGGAGAGCGATCATATGAGAGAAATCTGAGAGAGAGAGACGCGGGGAAGGGTAGTGGTAGGTTTTGCTTTCTAATCCTTGTGTGAGTGTGCAGGAACAGAGAGAAGAGGAAGGAAGGCGGCCGAAGCCTTAGCCGCTCAGGGTAGAGAGGAAGAAGAAGAAGCAAGAGAGAAGAAACAGAAGAAGAGAAGCATTGTAGCAAACCTACAGTTAAGTCGTCTGACTGCTGCTTTAGACGACGGTTGAGCTTCGGCCCGAGGAGATAAAGCAAGAGAAGAAAGAAGAAGAAGGCGGAAGAAAAAGAAGTTAGAAGAAGAAGAAGATTGTCACAACCATAGAAGCGAAGAAAAAGAAAGAAAGAGAAGAACAAAGAAAGAACAGAAGAAGAACTCTGTAGAAGAAAAGAAGAGACACAGCCGTGAACAGAGAAGAAGAAGAAGATAAGAAGAGCAGCTGAAAGAAGGAGAAGGAAAAAGAGAATAGAAGAAGAAGAAGCCAGACAAGCTCCCTCTCTCTCTTTCTCCCTCTCTCCCTTATCTTCGACCATCGCTTGTCCTCCCCTGCGACCACGTCCTCGGCCATGACCACGTCGGCGGCCTGACTCAATAGCTCCTTGGCGAGGTATTTCCTACTCAAATATCGAGGAGGAACGAGATTATTGGTGCATGTTTGACCAAAGAGGAGACAAGAGACTCGGGTACAATAACTAAGAGAAAAAGTTGTGATGGCTATCTTAGTTACATGCACAAGTGTGGTGTTTTCCAGACTACTTGGTTCATTTCTTGGGACGACCTTGCTTTGATATCATCTTGTCACGACCCGGTTCCAAATCCCAACAGGATCTTAGACTGGCCCGCTTTGGTTTATCCCAAGATCTAGTCGTCCAACAAGAAATAACCAAGTAACATTTAACAAACCACAATCACACAAGTACAGTAACTAAGCAAAAAGAAAGTTTCAACATGTTGAAAGAGAACAGTGATATTACAGCCATTACATCAATGAGTACATATAACATAATACAAACTATAAAACTCACTAGCAGGCAGTAGAACTAAAGCTAGGCGCGACTAGGCCCAGCGTCCTCAGCAGTCGGTGGCTCGGGCTTCTCAAATCCCTGGCCTATACAGAATATATTTGACTGGAGTAAGCTAAAGCTAAGTAGAGTGGTGGCTAAGAATTAGCATGCATTAACATAAAGTTTTCCATTTTCTAATTATATTATACATGTGGGTGCATAGAGATCTCTAATTAGGATTTGTTAATTAATCATCTGGTTCCCTATTGGATCGATTTTGCTTGCAGCTTCCCATGATATAGGATGCCCACGTGGCACTCGCTTGGCCGGGAGAGTCCCACCGTGGTAGTCCTATACTTGGTCTACTACCCCGAGGTCACGGTCGTGACGTAGCGGTGACTACGGCACACGTGATAAGCGCGCAGGTAGCTACCTTGTATTGGCACGCGGTCTGTCGTTTCCGCTAGCGGGTATGCCTCAACGTATAGTGTGGAACAGTGTAGGGCCTTGCCCTCTCAGAATAGAGTAGGGGTCTTGCCCCTCCTTTGTCCGCGTACCCTCGTCCGACTACCCCGATTTGCCCAACAGGCTGACGAGAGTCGTTGTAGGGTGGCCATACCTAACCCTGGGTCCCCTAGGGCGGATAGCTCCCCCATACACTAAGTAGCTCACCTCGGTACCACGTACACGAGGGCCAGTAAGAGTCGTCGTGGAGTGGCCAAACCCACCCCGGGTCGCAACCCAAGGGCGGCAAGCTCCCCTCTACACTACAAAGGATTGTTGCTCTCTTCGGTACTACGTACACGAAGGTCAGCTTACCTCCTTTAACAGCTGTCCATAGGCAGCAAATTCCCAGAACCATCTGGTTCTTCGAGGTACGGTGTTCATGTTTACATTCCCCGTAGGGTTCGTACAGGAATTTCTTTATCACATCTGGGTTGGAATGTTTGGGACAACAGCTTAATTTCGATTTTATTATAGTAGGGTCCATTTTTGTAGAAAAATAGGCAGTTTTCGATTACTCAATTATTCACATGTAGTAGGGGTCCATTTTAGCTAAAAATCGGCAACTCTTGATTACACAATCATTCACATGCAGTTTCTTCTGACCCTAGTGTTCATGCCAAGACCTAGGGTTCAGGAATCTATTCTCGAATATATGTTTATTCCTTCCTGGGGTTCATCTCAAGTCCTAGAATTACTTACTCGGATGTATTAAATTTTGAGATTTAAGGTTGTAACCACTCTACCTGGGTAACCGGGTGGAATGGGGGCTCGTACAGTGGTTCTTAACGTCTCCACATGTCCCGTACACCTGACGGATTGGAGACTTAAACATGAATTGATGGGCCAAAAGGTTCAGAAGGATGTAAACATGGTATCATTATACAGAGAAACTTGTATGGAAAATGACTTCCGCGGAATCGCTCTAGCTTCCCTTGCCTGCAGGTATTGCAGCAGAACGGCGCTGCAGCCTTCGCCCTCGCGCTTCCTCTTGCTCGGCCCTCTGCTCTTCACTCTCACTCACTCTCGGCTGCTTGAAGGCAATAAGGGGAGGGGGAAGAGGTACGTAACAGGTGAGGATGTGAGGGGAGTGGAGGGGCGAGCATGGGCGAGGAGTGGCGTCGTGGTGATGCACGGTGAGGCGCGGTGAGGGAGGAAGCATGGAGCTCGTACGCTGGGCGCTAAAAGTATTTCCAGATGTTTGGTGAACATCCCAGACGTCCGGACAGACGTCTGGTGAACATCCTAGATGTCTTAAATGGCCAAGGGGTGGTGGGTCGTTTCATGCCGCGTAGTGCTATCGAGGCCGCTTGATGGCGATCGGGAGGCTGAATTTGAGCGCGCAGGTGAAATCAGCTGATGATGCGCGGCGGGCGATTTGAATCTGTAATCGCTTCGTGTGGGGACGGGTGCGCGACCGATGCGCTACGGGTGCAGATGGTCGCACTCCTTCGCCATTCGTCAGCTGTTCGATGAAGGTCGGACAACTGCCGTTAGATCTTCATGATGGGGCTACGTCGTGTGGCGGGTGGGGATGCTCCTGATGCTGCCACATGGCTGCCTCGTGATCGTTGATCATCAGATGAACGGTCAGAACTTCTTGATTCATTTGTGGGTGCTCTAGATGTCGGATTTGGCCGATTTCGAGTCTGTTGGACTTCGTTCGTCGCTCTGGATCCATCCGTGTGGTTCGATCGCTGATTTGAGCTCTGTTTTGACATGTACTTGTACACATGGCCGTTAATAATGCATTATAAGCAATCTTGACGTGTAATGCATGTGATGCTTCTATTTCTATTTATGTTGTATCCTCTGTGCATTTTACCTTTGAGACTGTCTCATTTTGGTAGTGTTTGCATTGTACAATGCAGTGTTATCATACCCCCATGCTTACACCTTGCTAGTCCCTAGCAAGGTTTATTCTAGACATTATTCTCCATCAGAATTTAAGACGTAATTACTTAGATATTTTGTTTCTTGTCAATAGGATGAAATATACTGAGATCCTGATCCATGGAGACTAAACAGTGCCCGGGTATCTGCCAAAATATGAATCGCCTGAATCCTTGCATTAGGCCATGTATATATATATTTTGTTTTTTTCTTTTCTTATTTTTGGAGTTAAGAGTGTGTTGGTAACTTTTTACGGCTACCCAACCGATTCAAAACTCGGAAAAAACTTTAAGTGTTAAGTATCTTGGTGTGAAGATCGTGATAGACTCACTCAACGGTAATTTAGACAGACTTCGGGTTTCTACGCTCCTAGGTGATCCGAAAAGGAAATGTTTTGCCTGAAGGTGTATTTGTTCGATTGGTAGCTTTCTCCTTACGTTTGTTTTACTTGGGGTCAACACAAGGATTTTTCCAGTGTATATCTCCCCAGCTTGCTCTACTTCCTCACTTCTTTCTTAAGTGTTTTGGGTCTTTTTGTGCATTTAATGAGGTGGGTTTTGGACAATCGACCAATGGGCTGTTACCTACGATCACTTGCCTACCATACTCGTGTGGTGAAGTGTGGTTTATTTTGTTCTTTTTGCCTTCTTCCTTTTCTTTTTTTTATTTGGTTGGTGGCTTCCCTGATCACAAATTTACCTATCGGCAATAAAAAGAAGGTGGTCCTATGGCTGGGCTCTGGACAACCTGCTAATGGACTGTTACCCACGACAACTTACCAGCCATACCACTCTAGAAAGTTCATTAGCTACCCAATTTCTGTCAGAATCTCCGAGGAGTGAGTTGGTGCAAAAAAATGTGTGCAGATGTTTAGGCTAAAAGTCCTTCTGAGTTAGAGGATGAGTTTATAAGTCATATACTTATCACCTTATTTAGTTAGTGGATTAGAATAGATTAAGGTTGCAAGGATTTGAAGCTAAATCCATATTTTAACGTACACCAGGGCTGATTAAGCCTGAAGGCCTGAAAAGTCTAAGTGTTCAGGTTCTTTCCGTATTATTTCCCGCAGATTCAATTTTTTTTTCATTTATTTTTTTATTTATTTCTATTCGAACCGATTCAATGAACTTAGAATCATGCAATTTACCACCCCCTCATGCTGAAGTTGAACAATGTCTTCATTGATAAGTACATGGATGCAACAGGGGTCAAAAATATATTACCTGAGTGAAGTACAATACTAAATCAGTCTGAATCTTCTGGGTTGCCTCTCAGGAAGCGTTGAGTTTAATGCCTCCAGCTGTGCGGTGCTTCGTGTCATTCCTCAATGAGGGTGACAACCTCTTTTAGGGGAACCTGGGCAAGGAAGTGTTTCAATATCTGGCCATTGACTGTGAAGGTGTGCCAAGTATTTGGATCTGCGATTTCAACTGCCCCATAATAGTAGGGCTTGACCACCCTAAATGGTCCTGTCCACTTGGACCTGAGCTTCCCTGGAAAGAGTTTTTGACGGGCATCGAAAAGCCAAACTTGCTGATTCGGCTCGAAGGTTTTTCTATGGATGAATCGGTCGTAGACGGCTTTCATTTTCTTCTTGTATAATCGACTATTCTCAAAAGCGTCTCATTGAATCTCCTCGAGCTCGGAGAGTTGGAGCGTCTTCTGCGCACCGGCTAACTGGGGATCCATGTTACACTGCTTGACGGCCCAGTAAGCCCGGTGTTCCAACTCAACAGGAAGGTGGCAAGCTTTGCCAAAGACCAGGCGATAAGGCAACATGCCTATCGGGGTCTTGAAAGCGGTCCGGTATGCCTATAGGGCATCATCCAGTAGTACGGAGTAGTCCTTCCTGTCAGGTCTCACAGTCTTCTGTAGAATATTCTTGATCTGCCTGTTTGAGACCTCGGTTTGTCCATTTGTTTGTAGATGATACGGGGTACCAATGCTGTGGTTAGCTCTGTATTTTCTGAGTAGGGTACGGAATTGGGTGTGGATAAAATAACTTCAATCATCATTGATCATGGCCTTTGGTATTTCAAACCGGGAAAGATGTTCTGCTTAATAAAGTCTATGACAGCCTTATGATCGCATCGACGGGTGGCGACGGCTTCAATCCATTTGGAGACATATTCTACAGAGACTAAGATGTACTCAAAGCCGTTGGATGGTGGGAAGGGGCCCATAAAATTAATACCCCAAATGTCGAAGATCTCGACAATCAAAATGGGCTGGAGGGGCATCATGTCTTTTCTGGTCATGGTCCCCAGAGTCTGGCAGCAAGAGCAAGTCTTAGAGAAATTGTGTGAGTCCTTAAATAATGAAGGCCAGTAAAATCTGGACTGCAGAACCTTTACGGTTGTTTTCTTTTTTGAGAAGTGGCCACTAAAAGCCTAGTCGTGACAAAAAGATAGCACACTCTGAACTTCGTCCTCGGGGATACACCTCCTGATGATCTGGTCGGCATAGAGGCGAAACAGCATGGGATCATCCCAGGAATAATGCTTGGCCTCGGCTATGAACTTGTCCCGTTGCTGTTTGGACCAGCTGTGCGGGGTCTGTCCTTGAACGAGGTAGTTGACATAGTCAGCATACCAAGGTAGTTTCTTATCTTGCACAGTCAGAATGTGCTCATCAGGAAAGGTGTCGAATAAAGGCAGGGAGGGCCCAATGTGGTCTGGGTGGATTCTGGATAGGTTGTCAGCCACCACATTCTTTGATCCGGCTTTGTTGTGGATTTCGAGGTCAAATTCCTGCAAGAGCGGGATCTATCTGATGAGCCTGGGCTTCGCATCCCTTTTAGCCAATAGGTGCCGGATGGCTGAATTGTCCGTATAGATGATCAGAATGATCCCAGAAGGTAAGATCGAAACTTTTCAAGTCCAAGAACTACAGTGAGCAGTTCTTTCTCTGTGACTATATAATTTCGTTGGGCCTCATCCAATGTCTTGCTTGCGTAGCAGATCACCACGGGTTTCTTGTCTTGTCTTTGTCCTAGGATGGCGCCTATGGGAAAATCTGATGCATCACACATGATCTCAAAGTCTTGGGACCAATCTGGGGGCTGAAGTACAGGTGCTGCGGAGACTAAGTCCCGGAGGGTGTGGTAAGCTTGGATGCAATAAGAGGTCATGTGGAATAGGGAGTCATTGGCCAGAAGGTCGGTCAAGGGTTTATAAAGCTTGGAGAAGTCTTTGATGAACTTTCGGTAGAGGCCAACATGTCCAAGGGACGAACGGATCTGCTGGACTGAGCTAGGCGGAGGAAGTTTGGAAATCAAATCAACTTTAGCCTGATTCACCTCAGTGCCCCTATGTGATACGGTGTGACCGAGGATAATTCCTTCTTGAACCATGAAATGGGTCTTTTCCTAACTTAACACCAAATTAACCTCGATACATCGTTTCAGGATTTTCTCTAGGTTGCTCAAACAATGGTCGAATGAATTCCCAAATACAGAGAAATCATCCATAAAGACCTCCAAGTATTCACCCATCATTTCTGAAAAAATGGCTAGCATGCAACATTGAAAGGTAGCGGGTGCGTTGCATAACCCGAATGGCATACGACGGAATGCAAACGTGCTGTACGGGCAAGTGGATGTGATCTTCTCTTGATCTTCAGGAGCAATTGCGACTTGGTTATATCCTAAATATCTATTCAGGAAGCAAAAATACTTTTGCCCTGCCAATCTTTTAAGAATCTGGTCGTTGAATGGCAGGGGGAAATGATCTTTCTTGGTTGCTTCATTGAGTTTCCTGTAATCAATACATACCCGCCATGCGGTGATAGTGCAGGTGGGGATGGATTCACCACGCTCATAGGTGACAACGGCAAGCCTGGCTTTCTTCGGGACCACTTGAGTGGGGCTCACCCAGGGGCTTTCGGAGATGGGGTAGATGATGTCAGCGTCAGGGCACTTGATAATTTCCTTCTTAACGACCTCCCGCATATTTGGGTTTAACCGTCTCTGCATCTGACGGGAGGGTCGTGCCCCATCTTCTAGGTAGATCTTGTGGGTACAATAGGTGGGGCTAATTCCTCTTAGATCTGAAATAGTCCAGCCAATGATAGCCTTGTGTTCTGATAGGGTTGTTGTCAATCTAAGTTCCTGATCCCTAGTTAGGTTGGCATTGATAATTACGGGGAAGGTCTGGTCTGGTCCCAGGAAGACATACTTGAGATTCTCGGGTAGCGACTTCAATTCAGGTGTGGGTGGCATAATGTTTGAAGGAAGGGGAAGGACGGGAGTTGATCAACATCAATTTGCTCGAATGGTGTTGGTTGATGGTAATTAGCCCTACAGAGATCCATGGGCATAGATGGTGATGGGTCGGAACAGTTGTTACAGGATTGGTAGTCTGAGACAGAACTAAGGGTGAGGCATTCCTCGACCAAAGGTTCCACGACATCGTGTTCCTCGATACAGTCGCAATCAAAAGACTTGGTCGCCTGGAAGATATCCAACTGCATTTTCTTATCTCCGTAGGCGATTTCCATGCATCCCATGTCTCAATCGATGTTTGCCTTAGCCGTAGCTAAGAAGGGTCTGCCTAGGATGACGGGTGTGTTCTGTAGATGTTCAGGGACTTCCATGTCGAGCACCAAAAAGTCGACCGAAAAATAGAAGTCCTTGACCCGCACAATTACGTCCTCGACAACCCCCTTTAGGGTTTTCACAGATCTATCAGCCAATTAGATGGTAACAGGTGTGGGTGTCAACTCTCCGAATCGAAATTGGTGGTACAGGGTTGTCGAAATCAGATTGATGGAAGCACCTAGATCCAAGAGCGTTGTATTAAATGTCATGTCCCCGATATTGCAGGATATCAGGGGTGCTCCTGGGTCAGTTCGCTTGAGCGGAAGGTTGTTTGATATTATAGAACTAGCTTGCTCTAAAAGCACAACCTTCCTAGGTGCTTGATGTCCTGGCATACGTTTGGGTGTACAGGCATCATTTAGGAACTTGGTGTAAGCCGGAAAATGCTTGACGGTTTTGAGGAGCGGAATATTAATCTGAACCTACTTAAAGATCTCCAAAAGCTCCTCAGTTTCCACAACACTTTTCCTCTTGATTGTCTCCAAGGCCTCGGGATATGATGTCTAAATGTGGATAGGATCCTTTTCTTGGTCCTTGGATTTTTTCAGTGCCTCTTCTGAGTCGGGTGTTTCAGAAGGTGAAGTCTCGGGAAGAGTCGGCCATTTGGGATCCTGGGTTTTGGTGCTGCTTCTCAAGGTTACCGCATTTGTAAAGGCATTGGGACCATGGGTTGATCTTTGAGAAGACAAGGATGAAGAAGCACCAAACCAAGGGGATGTTTGTGGGGCTGGCTGGACCATGTGAGCCTGCCCAGGATTGCCTTGGAACCCTTGCGAATTGGGGCCTCTATTAATCATGTTTCGTGGGTTCGGTTGTGGCTGGGACGGTAAGGATCCTTGTTGTTTACAGTACAACAGCTAGCTTAACTATCCCTTTACTAAAGCCATTTCCTCGTGATGTTTTTGGTTCATTTCAGCCATCATTTTTATTAGGGTGTCCATTTGATTTTGTGGGGGAGGGGCTGCCCTATTCGGATTATATAGGGGTCTAATTGGTGGTCCTTGTTGATAGGGGGACAGGTTTGGCCTGTGTTGGTTCTGGAATTGTGGCGGTTTTTGGTTTGTCCAAGCAATGTTTGGGTGATTACGCCAGCCGGTGTTGTAAGTGTTGGAGAAAGGGTCAGGTTTGGCATAACTTTGGACAGCCTGTACATCTTCAAGGATAACAGATGTCGAGGGGGAGGGAAGAGAGTAATCAAGGGTTGAGGGAGCAAAGGTCCCTCTCTGGAACGTGGTCAGGGGTTGTTTCAGGTTCATTTGGCTTAAGGGCTGGATCAGGTCAACATTGTGAGCTCCGTTTGCTAGGGAGAAGGTCTGTAACGGGTTCCTGGTTTGGTTCAGTAGCTCATCTGTCTTTTTATCCACCAATTCCACTCGATCCAATTTCTTAGCAATGATATCCATGTCAACCATTCCAGAATTTGCTTGTACCTCATAAATCCCACCACGGGGTTGACTGGACTGGCTAAACTGGGTCATGGAGGCATTATTGAGAGAAATTTTCGCTCATAGACTCAAAGAGATCAAAGGCGCTCTCCTCTTCTTTGCTTAGGTAGTTCCCCCTGCATGAGGCATTGACGAAGTTCCGTAGGTTGCTGTCCAGACCGTGGTAGAAGATCTGGGCTAATTGTCACCTTGGTACTTCGTGGTGTGGGCATTTCCTCTATAGTTCATTAAATCTTTCCCACGCCTCATGGAACTGTTCCCCATCTTAGAGTGTAAAGGTAGTAATGGCTCTTCTGAGGGCATTGGTTTTTCTTATAGGGAAGAATTTCTTTAAGAATGCATGTCTCAGTTCTTCCTAGGTGGTGATGGGTCTACCTAGGGTTCTAAGCCAGTGAGATGCTTTGTCTCTCAGAGAGAAGGGGAACATTTTAATCAAAACAATGTCAAGGCTAATGTTCCTAGGCTTCACAGTCTGGGCGATCCGGTCAAGATCCTTTAGGTGTTGGAAGGGGTTCTCATTTGAGCTTCCATGGAAGTGGCTCTGAATCAGACTCAGGACATTTGGAAAGGTGGTGGTGGTTGCCCTTGTGGGTTCTGCAATCTGTGTATGGCTTGCATGATGGTGAGGATTTGTTGCTGCTGAAGCCAGTGGTTTGCGTTGATCTGGGCCTGGATGGTGGTCATTGTGTCTGGTGGGGGTTGGTCCTCAACCTCATCTACTTTAGGTTTAGCCGTGTCTCTAGCAAAATCAGGTCGCCTGGATTCCCATCCCAAAACAAACAACTCGGGATGAAGTGATCGTCTCCCGTGCATACACTAGAGAAGAACAGGAGGGGATGCAGAGAGCAATAGATGCGAGAAGTGTGTGTGCATAACCAAGCAAACAAGCCTAGTCCTTATGGTGTATTCCTTAGGGGACCTAGAACTCTCCAAAGGGGCGATCAAGTCCGTAAGCATTGGACTTCCCTTTCCCAACCTAATCTGGCCAGGTTGATTACGAGGGGATTGGAGGGAGGGTTCTTCCTTTGGCTTGCGCCGCCGGTTCCGTAGACCCCACAACTGTAGTCGTTTGACACTTCCCTGCAGCCTAGTCACCAGATTTTACTAAGGGAATGAAAGTCAAGTGCCCAGTGAACAAAACCTCACCTCTTGAGATTTAACCCAGTTCTGCTTAGGGCACGTCTACTTTGTTTTAAAAGGGGCTAGGATAGTGCTTGTGCTTGGGTTATGTGATGAGGCGTTGATTGGGGTGGTGCCCCTTAGTCTTCCAATTTCAGTGTGTGTGCTCTTATTAAAACATGGTTTTTAAGCAAGGATTTTTTTTTAAGATGTGGTATTTTGTAATGTTTGTCCTTACTTTTGTGTCTTTTAGGGTTGACGCGTCTTAATGTTTTCAGAAAAATTTCAAGTGGGCACGCCAAGTTTTGCACACAATTGGTGAGAGTAGATTTCCTTTGATGTGAAGAGTCTCTAAAAGCCTAAAGTGCTCATCCTAGTGTTCATGCAACTATTATCAGATGAGTTGATTTTAGGGTTGAGTGGTACGGCTCAGGTCAATTCACGGTGGCTTCTCAAACACCACTCAAAAAGAAAGAACATTCTAAAAAGGTTAGGCCATTAAGAATGTTAGAGTGTATTTTTTTTTTTTAGGTGATGTGTTGGGGATGTGGATCAGGCAATCATGCACCACGCCAATTTTTTCGATTTTACAATTTTTTAAAGATTTTCTTTAAGCAGGTAAACAACCACGGGTGATGAATTACTCACATTCGGTCCTTGTTGTGCTTACTCCATCTCTACCGTCACGAGTTGCACTGCTTCGCCGTCCAAGTGCTGAGTTCCTGCAACCATCAAGTAAAAGGAGAAATTGCGTTAGATGATGTGAGCATGGATATAAAATGCAAGTGACAAAATAGATCCGTTGCCTGCCCGTTAATGGCGCCAAAAACTGACGTGCGAAAGACGCGTTTGTTTAAAAGGATCGTTATAGTTCGTGCTCGCAACGTCGATTTTAAAAGAAGAAACAGACGTGGGTCTGAGTGTCGATCACAGGGAGGTGTAAAAATTGGATTTTCTTTATCACTTAATGTCACAGAGATACCAAGTTTTTGCTTGCAAGAAGATGTGGTAGAAAAACGAGAGAGAGAGAGAGAGAGAGAGAGAGAGAGAGAGAGTAGGGTTAGAGTCTTTTAAATCATAGCAATTACTCAAAGCAAGATGGAGAACAACATCATCACTATATTAAACATGCAAATCAAGTTTTACAAATACAACAGTAGCTAAATGCTTGAATAAAAAGGAAGTAAAGCTAGATTAGAGGGAAAGAAAGAGAGACAGAGGGGAGACAGCGAGGCGGCCATGGCGGTGGAGCGAGGCTCTGTCAGTGGCTCGTCGACTCCGTTGACTACAAGAGGGGCTAAAGGGGGCTAGGAGGGTGTTACAACACTTGCAAGGTGAATTGAATGCTTAACATGGGTGGTTGGGAGGGGTTTATATAGGAAGAAGAGGTTTCTATTTTAAGTATGGGCTTTAGTGACGTCCGAGACGTCGCTAAAACCATGCTAAAAGCGTTGGTGAAGCTTCCTTCCTAGTGGTCTCACATGCGCGCCCGTGCTTCTTCATGAGTGATCCGTGTGCGCGTGCAGTGGGTCGTTCGATTCGCGGATCGGACGGCTGACATCTTGTGAAGGGACCGCTTGGATCGCGTCGTTGACCGGCGTAGGCACGCACGTGGAAGGTCGATGTCTGCGGGTGCGCCACGTAGCGCTATTGAGGCCGCTCGATGGCGATTGGGCGGCTGAATTTGAGCGCGTAGGCGAAATCAGCTGATGAGGCAGGGCGAGCGATTCGAACTCGCAATTGCTTCGTGCAGGGATGGGGGCGCGACCGTCGCGCTGCGGGCGCGGATGGGCACGCTCCTTTGCCATTCATCAGCCGTTCAATGAAGATCGGACGGCTGCTATTAGATCTTCGCGATGGGGCTACGTTGTGCGGCGGGTAAGGATGCTCCTGATGCTGCCACGTGACCACCTTGAGATGATCAATGGTCAAAACTTCCTGGGTCATTTGTGGGAGCTCCGGATGTCGGATTTGGTCGATTTTGAGTCCATTGAACTCCGTTCGTTACTTTGGATCCATCCGTGTGGTCCGATCGCTCATCTGAGGCTTGTTTTGACATGTACTTGTACTCATGGCCATTAATAATGTATTATAAGCAATCTTGATGTGCAATGCATGCGATGCTTCTATTTCTATTTATGATGTATCCTTTGTGCATTTTACCTTGAAGTCCATCTCCTTTTGACAGAGTTAGCATTGTACAATGTAGTGTTATCATTCTCTTGAGGTTGTTTTCGAGGACATCGAGGATTGGAGTGCGTCGAATCTTGGAGGTGGATCATCGTATCCTGGGAGGAGTTAGTCAGACCCAGACGCATCGGTATTGTGAGGGGCGATAGCTTTTCTTAGGGTAGTCCTTAATGGGTACTTCGATAGAAGTAAAATCTAATTCATTCCCGTTTATTTTTTTGTGTTATTGGATGTTATTTGTTGTTTATTTTTTTATGGATTTTGATAAATAATGTTTGATTTGTTGATTTAATATTTTTGATGTATGTGAAAATGCTAGAAATACATATGTTTTTATTTATTTATTTTTTATGTGCGTTTATTTCAACATATTATTCCTGAAGAGAAGGAAAAACTTAGTGTCAGTCTCTAGAATTTGCATATGTTTGAATGATGGGGTGACTTCATCATGTCTCTTGCAAGGAAGCCTTGGCCAATTAAGTAGTGGGAGGAATGTGGGAAGACATATTGAAGATTGTAACGTAATGGAGTGGAGATCGCACAAAGTAGGTTCAATGTGGTAACAACCTGTTTGGGGAATTGGTTGGCGCTCATTGTTAAATGCTTTTACATGTAAGTCCAATCCTTGGAAGCCTGGGTACCTTAAGCTGGAAATTTAGGAAGAGCAGAGGCTCTGAATGGGTTTAAGCCTTTTGGCAGGATGTTTACAGTGTGTGTAACGACCCGGTTCCCGAGTCCCTACGAGACACGAGAACCGGACCGACTCGACTAATCCCAAGACCTAGTCGTCCAACGAGGAAGTAACCAAAAGACAGTAAAATAAACCACATTCAGCATGAATATAACTAACAGTAAGAAAGTACAGCAGTAAGGAAAGAAACTACTACAGTAGGTACCACCACAACAGTAAAAAAACAGCGTTTATCATATAACAAGAACTGCAGGTAAAGAAGGTACAGGGGAAACAAAAACTACTCACTAGAACAGAAACAAAAAGGGTACAAAAGGCTGTGGTAACTCTACTGGACCCTACTCGGCCCAGCGTCCTCTGCAGCCGCCGACCCTGGCTGCTCAACACCTGGTCCTGAAAAAGGTAACGAGTGTAACACGTCAGCAAAATGCTGAGTAGAGTGGCAAACTAACTAAAGGCAACAGTAGAGTGTACAGTAGCTGTTATGTTCTGTTACTTCCTTTATTCACATCTTTCAATTTTTCTCACTATTTCATTTATTTCTCAGATCCTTTACTTGATCTCGAATGTCCTCGTGGGAACGATCTTGATTGCAGTCTTTTCCAAAAGTAGAAGTAGCACGTGGTGCTCTCCTGGCCGGGAGAGTCCCCCGTGGTGATCCTACCCTCAGTCAACCACCCCAAGGTCACTGACAGACGTAACGGTGACTACGGCACGCGCGATAAACGCACAGGTAGCTAGCCCGCACTGGCACGCGGTCAGTCGTTTCCGTTAACGGGTGCGCCCAAAGCACAGCACGGAACCAGGGCAGAGCCCTCTCAGTAACAGGGGTCCAACCCCTCCACAGTAACCAAACCGGGGCCTTGCCCCTCCACAGTCCGCGCACCCTCCCCTGACTACCCTGGTTTGCCCTAGTGGGCCTAACAAGTCGGTGAAGGAGGCTAGCAGAACCCCGGGGCCCGTGGGGTAGCTAGTACTCTCCTAACACTACTAGCTCTCCTCGGTACTACGTACACGAGGGCCAACAAGTCGGTACAGAGCGGCCAATCCTAACCCCGGGTCCCTGGGGCGGCTGGCCCCACTCTGCACTAAACAGGTACAGGTACTTCCCTTGGTACTGCGTACCCAAGAGACAGTACAAACTACATCTCAGTTCCATTCCTTTTTCTTTCCAGGAGTTCCACTCCTAATTCCCCGTAGGGTTCCAGCTCTTTATCTCAGAACATCATATGTTTCACTTTCCAGATTCACGTTCTCAAAATCCATGATCTCAAACATGTTTCTTTATTCATAACAGGCAGCTGTTAATTCAAATTACAGGCAGCTTTATATTCCCTTCCATTTTTCCAAGACTGCAGTATTATACATTCCACTAGTTTTTCCATCCTAAGATTCATGCCACATCCTAGGATCTAGCATACAACTAGTTTTCCAGCCCTAGGATTCATGCATCACCTAGGAGCTATCATTCCATACATTTCTCATTCCTAGGATTCATGCAATGTCCTAGATTCTAGTTATGGTTTCATACTTTAACAGATTTTATTAATAACTTAAGCCACTCTACCAGGTACAACGGGAGTAATGGGGGCGTGATCGGGAATCCCGCGTGCCTCCGCGACTCTCAAGACTGCAACCGAACGAGGTCCTATCACAAGGGTCAAACACAAGGAGTGTCTCAAAACAGTGTATAGCTACTGTAGACGGGTAGAGGAATTACTTCTGAAAAGAACGCAACTCGAATCGCGGAAAACGGAGCCCGAACGGGCCCTAAACGGGTCGAAAAAGACGATACTGTGCAAAATCAGACGTCTGGTACTCCTTCCAGACGTCTTAAAAAGTGGATCAGAGAATTACCTGTTCAGCGTGGTTTCCCAGACGTCCAGAAGTCTGCGGGGACGTCTGCCCTAGATCCCAGACGTCCGATGGTCCCTCCGGACGTCTGGAGGTCACTCCCGCCGTCTGGTACAACTTCCAGACGTCTGATTCGCAAAGGATGGCGAATCAGCGAACCTGCGCACAGCCAACCCCCCTCCCTCAGTACGGTCAGTCGACAAGAAGGAAGAAGAAAGCGGAAACTCACCTTTCAGACGTCTGTATGATCTTACAGACGTCGACCTTGCCGTCTGGCTATCAACCCAGACGTCTGATTCTGGAAATTTTTCCAGAATCAGAACCCTGCTCGGCCTCCGCTCGCGACGCCGCCCGCGTCGCACCTCGCGCGTCTGCTGCTCAGCCCGCAGCAGGTCCCTCTCCGCGTCGCTCCGCGCCCCCTGCGCCCTCCGTCGGCCGGCCAAGCCGCTCCGGCGAGCTCGCCCTCACGGCAGAGCTCCGCCCTCGCACGCTGCACCTCCGCGCTCACTGCGGCCGCCGCTGCCGCCCCCTCGCGTCCGCTCGCTCTCGCGCACAGGAAGGAGAAGAAGGAGGAGACGGTGGAGACGGGAGGGGAGGCGCGCCCCTTTTAACGCCGTGCGGAGAGGAGAGAGAGAAGGCGGCGGGCCGCCTGCAGCCGCAGAGAAAAGAGGGAATATGCGGTCTGCGCGCTCAGGCGCGTAGGCGACTCGCGTGTGTCGAAAATAACGGATTTCCAGACGTCTTGAAACTATCCCAGACGTCTGGTTGTGATCCCAGACGTCTTGTCCGACGTCTGAGCCACCTCCCAGACGTCTTAAAATACGTCTGGGGCACACATTCGTTACAATATAACAAACTCAAAGGAAGTTTCGTCCCCGAAACTTGCGCCAACTAGGGTGCGGGAAAAAGATGTCCAAATAACCATAACAAACTGAAAGAGGACCGAAGCCGGTCCGAAAAGACGTACCCGCGAAAAGCTCTGGGTACCGCTCCCGCATTGCCGCCTCAGGCTCCCAGGTGGCCTCCTCGTACCGCTGGCTCCTCCACAAAACCTTTACCAGGGGTACTTGCTTTCGTCTCAACCTGCGGACGGCTCGGTCTAGGATCTGCACTGGCCGCTCGGGGTAGGTCAGGTCGTCGCTCACCTCGACGCTCTCGTGACTCAGTACGTGGCTGGGATCGGCTACGTACTTCCTGAGGTTGGACACGTGGAACACGTCGTGCACACCAGAAAGCTGCGGGGGAAGGGCAAGTCTGTAAGCAACGGGTCCAACCCGCTCCAGGACCTCAAAGGGCCCCACGAACCTCGGTGCGAGCTTCCCTCTCACCCCAAACCGCTGTATGCCCTTCATGGGCGAAACACGAAGGAAGTCGTGGTCCCCAACCTCGAACTGCACCTCTCTGCGTCTGCGACCTGCGTAGCTCTTTTGTCTGCTCCTGACAGTGCGGAGTCGTCTGTGGATCTGCTCAACTACCTCCTGACTCTGCCGGATCAACCTGGGGCCAACCTCCCACTTGGTCCCCACCTCAACCAAACTCAAGGGTGCCGTGCATTTCCGTCCGTACAGAGCCTCGTAGGGAGCCATGCCGATGCTCGAGTGATAACTGTTGTTGTATGCAAACTCCGCCAGGGGCAGGTGCTCCTCCCAAGAGCCCCTCCAGTCTAGTACACAGGCACGCAAAAGGTCCTCAAGTGTCTGTATCGTGCGTTCCGATTGTCCGTCCGTCTGGGGGTGGTAAGCCGTGCTAAACCTCAACCTCGTCCCCAAAGCCTGCTGAAACTCAGCCCAAAACTGGGACGTAAAGTGGGTATCCCGGTCGGATATGATCTCCCGCGGAACTCCGTGTAGTCGCACCACATCACGGATATACCTCTCTGCCAACTGTGCTGGTCCCAAAGTGACTCGGATCGGCAAGAATCGTGCCGTCTTCGTCAATCTATCCACTATTACCCAGACTGCGTCGTGTCCTCGCTGGGTAACAGGTAAGCCCACCACCAAGTCCATGGTGATGCTTTCCCACTTCCACTCTGGCACTGGAAGCGGCTGAAGCGGCCTTGCAGGCCTCTGATGCTCGGCTTTCACCTGCTGGCACACTAAGCACTGCTGCACGAACTCACCCACATCCCGCTTCATCCCTCTCCACCAGAACTCGCGTCTCAAGTCATGGTACATTTTCGTGTTTCCGGGATGTATGGTGAATCTGGAACCGTGTGCCTCAGTCAGGAGCTCTCTCAACAGCTCCTCGTCTCTGGGGACGCACAACCGTCCCCTCAAGCGTAACACCTGGTCTGTGAAAGAGAAGTCCCCTGGGTCCCCTGATAGTACTCTGTCGCGCAAAGACTGCAAGTACGGATCGGCCATCTATCCCGTGATGATGCGGTCTATCAACTCTGGCCTGGTCTGCCGTGTCACCGTCACTGCCCCACAGTACCCTCGTAACTTTAGAGGTCGCCAACTGCCCACCTCCTCCAAAAGGCTCCAACTCTGTAACTGTAGACTGGCCAAGCGTGCGGGCGCCTTACGGCTCAAGGCGTCAGCCACCATATTGGCCTTTCCCGGGTGGTAGGAGATGCTGCAGTCGTAGTCCTTCAGGAGCTCCAACCAACGTCTCTGTCTCATGTTGAGCTCCTTCTGGTCAAAAAGATATCTGAGGCTCTTGTGATCTGTAAAAATCTCGAAGGTCTCACCGTACAAGTAGTGCCTCCATGTCTTCAGCGCGAAGACAACAGCTGCCAACTCTAGATCGTGGGTAGGGTAGGTATGCTCATGGGGCTTCAGTTGCCGCGAAGCGTAAGCGACCACGTGACCCCTCTGCATGAGCACACCTCCTAACCCCTGCAAGGAAGCGTCCGTGTACACAACGAACCCGCCACTACTGTCAGGGATGGTGAGCACGGGAGCCGAGGTCAACCTCTCCTTCAGCTCCAGAAAACACGCCTCACAGGCGTCTGTCCAAGCGAAAGGCACGTCCTTCCGGGTCAACTGTGTCATAGGACGCGCAATCTGTGAAAATCCTCTGATGAACCGTCTGTAGTAACCTACCAGTCCCAGGAAACTGCGAATCTCAGTGACTGAACGCGGTCTCTCCCACCTGAGCACTGCCTTGACCTTGGCGGGGTCCACCGCCAGGCCGTCTCCAGAGATCACATGACCCAAAAAGGTCACCTCCCTCAACCAGAACTCGCACTTGCTGTATTTGGCGTACAGCCTGCGTCGTCTCAGAGTGTCCAGAACCATCCGCAAGTGCTGTCCGTGCTGCGTCCGATCTCTAGAATAGATGAGTACATCATCTATGAAAACCACCACAAACTGGTCCAAGTACGGTCTAAACACCCGGTTCATCAGGTCCATGAAAGCAGCGGGGACATTGGTCAGCCCAAACGGCATGACCAAAAACTCGTAGTGTCCGTACCGGGTGCGGAAAGCTGTCTTGGAGACGTCGGTCTCCCTGATCCTCAACTAGTGGTATCCAGACCTCAAGTCGATCTTGGAAAACACCGTGGCACCCCGCAACTGGTCAAACAAATCGTCGATCCTCGGCAGCGGATATCTGTTCTTGATGGTGACCCTATTCAGCTGTCGGTAGTCCACACAAAGGCGTAGGGTCCCATCCTTCTTCTTCACAAACAGTACCGGGGCTCCCCAGGGAGACGCACTGGGCCTCACGAACCTTTCTCCAAAAGGTCCTGCAACTGAGACTTGAGCTCTCGCAGCTCAAGCGGTGCCATCCTGTATGGCGCGGTGGAGATGGGGCTGGTCCCTGGTACTAGTGAGATCTCAAACTCGATCTCACGCTCGGGCGGTAGTCCTGGTAACTCGTCTGGAAACACGTCGGGGTACTCTCTGACCACCGGGATGCTCTGGAAGTCTGCCACGGGGCTGTGCTCTGCCACCACACAAGCTAGGAAGCCCTCACACCCCTGGCTCAAAAGTCTCGCCGCCCGAAGTGCCGAAATGCACCTGAAACCTCCGTCCACTGGCTGCCCGTGAAACTCGAAAGAAGGCAACTCCGGAATGGAGAAGACAATCTTCCTCTCAAAACAGTCTACCAAGGCGTGGTAAGCGGACAACCAATCCATCCCCAGAATCACTCCAAAGTCCTCCATCCGTATCATAATCAGGTCAGCTGGCAGGCTATGTCCCCCGATGCTGACCTCGCAACCCGTGTACACCTCCTCAGCTACAAACAGCTGACCACTCGGACCTCTGATTACGAACGGATTCTCTAACAGTATATAATCCTGGTCCAAACTAACTGCGAAACTGGCTGCGACAAACGAGTGCGTAGCGCCGGAATCGAAAAGCGTGTAAACGAGTCTGCCAGAAACTGAAACCATACCTGCTACCACGGATCCCGAAGCTCTGGCGTCCCTGTGTGTTAGGGCGTTGATACGCCCCTCGGCTCTAGGTGCGGACGAAGCAGCCACACTCTGCGTCGGACGGGTAGGTGCTGGCTGGTACCCTCCTCGCGACTGTCGTCCTCCTCCTCGTGCCTGGGGACCGCGGCCTCCTGCACGCCCTCCAGTGCTCTGCACGGGAAGTATCTGCTGACCTCCTGCCCTAGATGGGCAGTCCCTCCTGACGTGGCCCGGCTGGCCACACTGGTAGCAGAGGGGAAACCGACTCCCGCCCTCAGTGAGTCCCTGCTGTCGGCTAGGCGGGGGTCCGGTGCTGGCGACTGGCCCCTGTCGAGGGCCCCCAAAGGCCACTGATGGCCCTGCACAACGTGACGGCTCTCCTGCGGACGCCACGCGTCTCCGTTGAGTTCTCCTAACACGCCTGGTGTGGCGGCGGAAATCTCGTTCCACCACTAACTCCCCTGTCGTACGCTCGGAAGGGGGAGGGGGTGGCGACGTGGGTGGAAGCTGAAATTCTTCTCGAACCACCTCTCGAATCAGTTGGACGAGGTCCCGAGACGGTATACTCAGGAGAAGAGGAGGGGTAGTATGTATTCCAAGCCCGACATATCTGTCCCCCGGGCCCTGACCTCGGCCGCGCCTGCGGCCCACCCTCCTAGCTCCACGACGCGGCATCTCCTACAATGGAGATGCGAAACAAAATGAAAAGCTTCTAAACAGACGGTACCTAATGAAACCTCTAAGAGCTCATGTCAAGAGGTATGTTGTGGTGGCTACTCTAGTTATAACATGTGAATTGGTTATTTTCCAGTCAGTTGATTCACTTCTCGGGACGACCTTGCTCTGATACCATCTTGTAACGACCCGGTTCCCGAGTCCCTACGAGACACGAGAACCGGACCGACTCGACTAATCCCAAGACCTAGTCGTCCAACGAGGAAGTAACCAAAAGACAGTAAAATAAACCACATTCAGCATGAATATAACTAACAGTAAGAAAGTACAGCAGTAAGGAAAGAAACTACTACAGTAGGTACCACCACAACAGTAAAAAAACAGCATTTATCATATAACAAGAACTGCAGGTAAAGAAGGTACAGCGGAAACAAAAACTACTCACTAGAACAGAAATAAAAAGGGTACAAAAGGCCGTGGTAACTCTACTGGACCCTACTCGGCACAGCGTCCTCTGCAGCCGCCGACCCTGGCTGCTCAACACCTGGTCCTGAAAAAGGTAACGAGTGTAACACGTCAGCAAAACGCTGAGTAGAGTGGCAAACTAACTAAAGGCAACAGTAGAGTGTACAGTAGCTGTTATATTCTGTTACTTCCTTTATTCACATCTTTCAATTTTTCTCACTATTTCATTTATTTCTCAGATCCTTTACTTGATCTCGAATGTCCTCGTGGGAACGATCTTGATTGCAGTCTTTTCCAAAAGTAGAAGTAGCACGTGGTGCTCTCCTGGCCGGGAGAGTCCCCCGTGGTGATCCTACCCTCAGTCAACCACCCCAAGGTCACTGACAGACGTAACGGTGACTACGGCACGCGCGATAAACGCACAGGTAGCTAGCCCGCACTGGTACGCGGTCAGTCGTTTCCGTTAACGGGTGCGCCCAAAGCACAGCACGGAACCAGGGCAGAGCCCTCTCAGTAACAGGGGTCCAACCCCTCCACAGTAACCAAACCGGGGCCTTGCCCCTCCACAGTCCGCGCACCCTCCCCTGACTACCCTGGTTTGCCCTAGTGGGCCTAACAAGTCGGTGAAGGAGGCTAGCAGAACCCCGGGGCCCGTGGGGTAGTTAGTACTCTCCTAACACTACTAGCTCTCCTCGGTACTACGTACACGAGGGCCAACAAGTCGGTACAGAGCGGCCAATCCTAACCCCGGGTCCCTGGGGCGGCTGGCCCCACTCTGCACTAAACAGGTACAGGTACTTCCCTTGGTACTGCGTACCCAAGAGACAGTACAAACTACATCTCAGTTCCATTCCATTTTCTTTCTAGGAGTTCCACTCCTAATTCCCCGTAGGGTTCCAGCTCTTTATCTCAGAACATCATATGTTTCACTTTCCAGATTCACGTTCTCAAAATCCATGATCTCAAACATGTTTCTTTATTCATAACAGGCAGCTGTTAATTCAAATTACAGGCAGCTTTATATTCCCTTCCATTTTTCCAAGACTGCAGTATTATACATTCCACTAGTTTTTCCATCCTAAGATTCATGCCACATCCTAGGATCTAGCATACAACTAGTTTTCCAGCCCTAGGATTCATGCATCACCTAGGAGCTATCATTCCATACATTTCTCATTCCTAGGATTCATGCAATGTCCTAGATTCTAGTTATGGTTTCATACTTTAACAGATTTTATTAATAACTTAAGCCACTCTACCAGGTACAACGGGAGTAATGGGGGCGTGATCGGGAATCCCGCGTGCCTCCGCGACTCTCAAGACTGCAACCGAACGAGGTCCTATCACAAGGATCAAACACAAGGAGTGTCTCAAAACAGTGTATAGCTACTGTAGACGGGTAGAGGAATTACTTCTGAAAAGAACGCAACTCGAATCGCGGAAAACGGAGCCCGAACGGGCCCTAAACGGGTCGAAAAAGACGATACTGTGCAAAATCAGACGTCTGGTACTCCTTCCAGACGTCTTAAAAAGTGGATCAGAGAATTACCTGTTCAGCGTGGTTTCCCAGACGTCCAGAAGTCTGCGGGGACGTCTGCCCTAGATCCAGACGTCCGATGGTCCCTCCGGACGTCTGGAGGTCACTCCCGCCGTCTGGTACAACTTCCAGACGTCTGATTCGCAAAGGATGGCGAATCAGCGAACCTGCGCACAGCCAACCCCCCTCCCTCAGTACGGTCAGTCGACAAGAAGGAAGAAGAAAGCGGAAACTCACCTTTCAGACGTCTGTATGATCTTACAGACGTCGACCTTGCCGTCTGGCTATCAACCCAGACGTCTGATTCTGGAAATTTTTCCAGAATCAGAACCCTGCTCGGCCTCCGCTCGCGACGCCGCCCGCGTCGCACCTCGCGCGTCTGCTGCTCAGCCCACAGCAGGTCCCTCTCCGCGTCGTTCCGCGCCCCCTGCGCCCTCCGTCGGCCGGCCAAGCCGCTCCGGCGAGCTCGCCCTCACGGCAGAGCTCCGCCCTCGCACGCCGCACCTCCGCGCTCACTGCGGCCGCCGCTGCCGCCCTCGCGTCCGCTCGCTCTCGCGCACAGGAAGGAGAAGAAGGAGGAGACGGTGGAGACAGGAGGGGAGGCGCGCCCCTTTTAACGCCGCGTGGAGAGGAGAGAGAGAAGGCGGCAGGCCGCCTGCAGCCGCAGAGAAAAGAGGGAATATGCGGTCTGCGCGCTCAGGCGCGCAGGCGACTCGCGTGTGTCGAAAATAACGGATTTCCAGACGTCTTGAAACTATCCCAGACGTCTGGTTGTGATCCCAGACGTCTTGTCCGACGTCTGAGCCACCTCCCAGACGTCTTAAAATACGTCTGGGGCACACATTCGTTACAGTGTGTCCTTGGAGAACGTCACCTATGTGAGTGTTACTATAGGCCGCAGCTGAGGGAATATGGTCTTTTCCGATTATACTCATGAAACAGGAAATGGTGCATGGCCTTTAAGAGCAACAACCCTGAAAATTATCACCAAGGACTTCATTCTATTATCACCGATATACACCTCACATCAAAGGTCTAGAGATCAAGACTAGTTTCACTTTATTCTTGTGGTGGTGAAGGTGGATGACTCAGGTAAGGGTTCAAACCAGAAGATACCTTTACTGAAAGTAGAGTGTGGTAGCGGAGGAATTTATCATTGAATTTCAACGATAAATTTGTGGGGATTGCTGGATTTGAGAGCCTAATTTCATCAATTGGGATGCAATTGTTATATGGTGGCGTGGGAATTTATGTTGAAATCAGTTAGATTTGGGAGAGATTTTTAGTCTCATACTGGAATTAAACAAGCCTCTTGGTGGGTGTAAATGGTTTCTGCCTCCCATGGCTTATGTAGCAAAAAGTTAGAGATGGGGCTGGGGACCACGTATGCACGCGCGCACGCCTCACTCCACCTTGACTTGTGCTCGGGCTCGGGTGAAAATTGATTTGGAACTTGGACTCTTTTGCTATGGATTTTAATCTCACGATTTTGACTTGGATTGGTCGATTAGAATGTAAAATTGGTCGACCAATTATTTTGGTTGATCAATGAATTTGGTTTGGTCAATCAATTGATTTGGTCGACCAAATTGTGAGGTTTGGTTGATCAACGGACTTAATTGATCGACCAATTGCCATTTTTCATAAAACGGGAATTTTACTAAATGTTTGGTCGTAGGTTCTATATAAGGGTCACGAGGGAGCTCTCATTTGACATACAAGAAGAACGGAAAGCTCTCTCCACTCTTTGCTCTCTCTCGCTCTTGTCTTTCTTTCTTGGTGCATTTGTTTGACTTGAGATTGGTAGAAAATTCTCCAATCACTTTTGTCGTTCTTGCACAAGGAGATTGAGAGATCCACGAGAAGTTTTTTGGGTGATCAAATTATTAAATTGGTAGATTAATCGTAAATTTGGTTGGAAACCAAATTGCCTCGGTTTGTTCTCCGAAGGTGGTTTTCGAGGATGTCCAAGATTAGAGTGGGTTGAATCTTGGAGGTAGATCGTCGTATCCTTGGAGGAGTTCGTCAGACTCTGACGCACTGGTATTGTAGAGGGCGATACCTTCTCTAATGGAAGTCCTTAATAGATGCTTCGATCGGAGTAAAATATAATCCATTCTAATTTTGTTTAGTTGTGTTATTGTATGTTATTTGTTCTTTATTTTACTCTTGATCTTACTAAATTATGTTTGACTTGTTTGATTTAATATTTATGATGTATACTAAAATGTTGAAAATGTATATATTTTTATTTATTTATTTTCTATATATACTTATTTCAGCATATTATTTCTGAAGAGAAGTCAAATCTTAGCCTCTGTCTTGAATTTGCAAATGTTTGAATGATCTGGTTGACTTCATCATGTCCCTTGCGAGGAAGCCATGGCCAATTAAGTAGTGGGGGGAATGTGGGAAGACATATTGAAGATTGTAATTGCTCAAAGTTTAGGAATTTCAAAAGATCATGTGAAATAACCCAACGTCATGGAAAAAATGAGATCTGAGTTCCATTACCATCATTCTAAGCGTGTAGATGTAGGCTTTCCTTAGGTCTTCGCTATAAGATTAAAGAAATCACTCAACTTTATATATCCAATCTCAAGAGCTCTTCGATTTACTAACTCTTCAAATTGAGTTAAGCATTGAATCCTGTTATGGGAGATCTATATATTCTATATTGCAAAACATCGTAGCCAGCTGACTTGAATGTCATAGGTTTGAGTCGTGGAAATGGCCTTACGTAGAAAAAAAGGGTAAGGCTAGAAAAAAATAGATCCAAAGTGATCCGACTCTTTCTCGGACCCCTCGCGCAACAGGGGCTTCCCAAACATGTCTACCCTATATATTTTTATATCAAAATTAAGTTCCTTTGAGTCACCCATCAAATTCCTCTTTCTTCCCTCTTATTACGTTGCTCGAACTTTACCTTTCTTGCTTTGTTTTTCCCTTCCCTATTTTAAATGCAAGAGTAATAAGCTTACCTCGTTTGCCATTGTTGAGTTCCCTCGTGTTTGGAGTAGTAATGACAACAGTGGTTCTGTACTAGTTTTCATTCTAGGCACTTCAAAATCAAAGATTGGTTGAGACGAAGCCAGGTTGAGAGCAAGGGTTTGGGTGGTAAATTTGTGGGATATGTACATGGATATGGTTCCTTGTTTTGTCTAGGAATATACCTGCGATTATATCATTATTTGCGGTTGAAATATCAACGCTTGGGGGGTCTTAAAAAAGTGACAATTTAATGGATATACAATATTTGGAGGTTGTTATTTGTTGCTATTCCATCTATTTTTGCATCATGTTTGAAGGAGTTGCCAATCCATAACGACGAAATGATAGTAGCAGCTTGTTGCTAGACTTTTCAAATCATGGTTGATGGTAGAATCCCTTCTATTTAGGAAGAATTACAGTAGACTTTTGTATAGGTGCCACCGTAAATATAAAAGCATACACACTTGCCATCACTGCTTTTGGTATTTAAACACTACTTGAACTTGCTCCATTTAAATATTTGTCACTTTATTGGTGAACGTCGTTGATGGATAATAATTTTCAATCTAATGTAGTGAAGTTTTACTTTTGTACCCTTAAATTATCTATTTTCCCCTTCTTGCCTTCCACCTTACCCTTCACCTTTTACCACTCTTCTCCTTAGTCCATCTCCCTTCCCGTGGCTCTTCTTAGTCGAGGGTGGAGAGAGAGATAGAGAGTGTGGAGGAGGGTAATGGAGGGAAAGGCAGGGATGGTGAGTTAAGGTGGTGATAGCGAGTGCATTGATGGAGATAAAGGTGGTACTGGGAAAGGCAATGGAGGTGGGGCCAAGGTCATGGTGGTGAGTACATGGTAGAAAGGGGGAATAATGTAGAGGTGAAGATGGCTAGGATAAGTTAGATGGTGGTAGTGAAGAGTGCGTTGTCAAAAATAACAACTCGATTAACGGATCCAAAGCTAATTCGAATCCACTTACATTAAGTAGATTTAAACTTATTTATTAAATACGTCGGATTCGAATTTACTCTCACGAATCCACTAAACCCAATAAATTTGATTAAGGAGAAAACAAATCTCTACATTTATTCATTTAACTTGTTTAATCCGTTATTAAATAAATTAAACAGATCAAGTTGGATTTAACCAGTGTAAATGGGTTAGGTTCGGGTTAAATTATATACATCTATTTAATAAATAAGTTGTACTCGACTCGACCTGACCCATTTATAAACGAATTTGATCTAAATGACTTGGGATCAATTCAACTCAAACCCGTTTGACAACCCTAGTGAAGAGGGAGAAGGAAAGTGAAGGGAAAGGTAGTAGGAATGAATGGAAGACGAAAAAAGATGACTGAGGAACACAAAAATAAAAATTTATTTTCCTTTAAGATCCAAATTATTATCCATTAATATCATTAACTAATAGGGTGCATCACATAAATAGAGCAACTTTCAGAGTGGCATTTAATTAAATATTTGAATCATGATGATATGTGCATAACTTTGCATGCTTACAATGTTAATTGCGTAAAATCCCTCATAATTTGAGGGTATGTTTGCAAGAAATAAGCCCGATGGATTTGGATTTTTTTTTTTTTTTCTTGTGGTGATAATTGGAAGAAACATTTGAAATTAAGCGGGAGCAAAATGAGGGGATAGGTTTGTTCCAGATGTGTTGAGGGTTGGGAATGGGAAGTTAAAAGGTACTTATATCTTAATTTATGTGATCTTTTTCTTTAGATGTGTTTCTATTTTTCTTTGTCACCCAAAATTTTATTTGGAAAAATTAGGCAAAGATTGATCATTTCTTACGCGTCAATCCTTTGCATAATGTAGGATGGTGAAATCAAATGTGGATCACTTTTACCAAAATGAAAAAATCTCACTGTTCAACCGTATTCTGATGGGTGTTTTGATCAAATTTTTGTTATATATCCTATGGCTAATTTTAAGAATTAAAGTGGTCTCATCTCTTAACTTATTTGCCCTGTCGTAGGGTATCTTTTTAGGAGGTCACATTAAATGAATCGAGAGTTACACACACAGATATAAACCTCCAAGTATACATATATTGATTATCTTTTGATAAAGAAGGAATGAACTCTTATGATATCCAAATGGAACGTGGTAAAAATAAGTAAAAGATCACATGAAATGTTACGTGTCCTTTTAAAACGTGGAAATCAACGGCGATATTTATTTTATTTCACTAATGACATTTGGCGTAGAATCAAATATCTCATACATAATCTCTAAATGTTATTGATGTTATTCAAAATTAAAAATGTCACATATGTAATTATTATTGTTGCAATTTAATTTGGAGGGGTTGGATAGGGTAAGAGGGACATGAAGTATGAGTGAACTTTCATGTTGATGTATATTTGTACTATACAAGGTATATAGACAAGTCTTTCATATTAGTTGAATAAATTTTATTTTTCTTCTTTTGGGAATAATTCTTTAGTTTAGGTATTATGTAATGTGATTTATTCTTGTATTAATTGACAAATTAATTTTTGTGAGAGAAGCAAGTGACTTTCTTCACGAACTCTCCCATAAGAACTAAATTTGGTTTTCCTCTGCAATTAGACTCATAACAAACCAAAAAGTGCAGGCAATTGTTTCGGGATCACTGAAACAAAAGGTGCAGGGAACCACCAGGGAATTACTAACATTTCGTAGGTGTTACAATTTGACGCTAAACAAATTTCTCACATACGCTTAGCCTATAACTCCATGAAAACTCTGCCTTGTGTATGGATAAACTTTAGGGTGTGAGTGTGTAAATATATGTTGTAATATATCTTGTGATAGTTGAAAATTAGAATTAGTTGATTAAAAATAAAATTAATTAATTGAAAATAGAAATTTACAAGTTGAAAATCAAGTATATAATAAATATAATAATTAAAAATAATTTTCAATCAAGTAAAAATATTTTTTAATTAATTAAAAATTAATATACATCAATTAAAAATTAAAATATATTAAAAAAAGAACTTCATTTAAAATCTTTGCTCTCACTTTATAACGTATTACACCATACGTTTATTTATTTATTATTATTATTATTATTTTTTGACTAGAGGTAAAATTTTACAACAGGTAAATCAGACGGTCACTTGGAATTAATGTAGATGTACGGCCACGATGCATCAATAATCCTTGTTGTTTCCTCCCTGTACTAATGAAGGAATTACATCCTTATGTTGAGCGCGGAATGTCATACCGGAGTATGATCTCTTGAATTCCCCGGTTAAATAGATCAATTACGATTTCTTATTTTCTTCGTCTAGGTCTATAATTCGATTGGCATGTATTTATTAGAATCGACGATCTAGTTTTCCTTGTTTGGATATAGGATGCGTGTTAATTTGGTTAGCTACTTTTGGGAAGGGATTTACGTAGGCCTTGGGTTAGAATTGAAATAGGTTAATTTGGATAAGATGCTTGTTTTTAACAGATGGTGGATAGGTTTATTTTAATTGGTATGACGATGTGAATGATTATTGTCGAAAGTCAAATAAATGTACATTTGTAATATATTTTATAACATATAAAGGGAGAATGTTAGCTTAAGTGAGTGTATTTTAATTTATCATTGGTAAAAATTATTTTTAGATGAAAAATTATTTTGTAAATGAAAAATTATTTTTCACATATGAAAATCATGTTCTAAGTAAAAAATAATTTACCACGAATAAAAAGGTAACACACATTGTCGTATCTTGATTTTTAAGTGATTGAAAATCATTTTTAATCGATACGTTTTAGTTTAAAATAATTTTGAATCGATGTATTTTAATTTTTAATTGATTAAAAATTATTTTTAATTAATATATTTTAATTTATTTAATTTTTAACCGATTGATTCTGATCACGTATTATAAAATATATTATAACATACGTTTCCATACTCTTATGATATGAATAATTTTTTAACATTACGAGATAAATGTGAGTGGGTTGATATAACATTACCAATATATTTTAATTGATATGATATATTTTAATAAATATTGTTGTTGATGTGAGGTAGGAGATAATAATAATTTATATAAAATAAAAATATTTAATCCTTTAACCTTACCTTTAAATATAGTGGTAATATGCTTTTAGGCCTTGTTTAGTGAAGATTTAAATGAATGCTTTGTATCCTACGTGTAAGGTGTTAATGCTGCAGTAAATGAATAGTGAAAAAAATTTATTTTTTATCCATCTCATTTACCATCATCCATCACATTTATCTCTCACTAATTATATCTACATCTACTAATTCATTCTTACCTATCCAGTCATCTATTGCATCTATCCTACTAATTCACTCCCAATATAAATAAAAATAAAAACTAATAATAACATATTAGTTCAATTATTACAACCGCACCTACTAACTCTTCTTTTGTTTATTCACTTATCCCTCTTTAAAATTTCCTAAACTTTATTTAATTTTAAACTTTAGATCCATTTCATAAGGAGAATAAATTTGTAAAAATAGATAGAGGAATAAAGAAAGAGTAGTATAAATGATGAAGTAAGTGAATTAATATGTTTAAAAATTTTAATAGATTTAAATTATTATATAAAAAAGGTGTAAAATAAGTTTGTCTTGAGTTAAATAAAACGTAACACGGCATAAATTTAAATTGAATTGAACAACGGATTGACTATTTAACATGAGCTAAGTCGACTTATCTCGCTTAAAACGTCTACCAACCGAGGCGTCAAACCCTTAACCCACCTCCATGTCCTTCGCCAAAACCCACCCGCGAGGTCCGAGCTTGGGGGATGGATAATTTGCATATGTGGTCCCATGCCGAGGCTAAGCCTTCTTTTCCTTTGCAGACACTTGTGAACACCCATCCTGATGTGACCGGTCGAGGGAATGGGCTTCCGATTGAGGTCGATACATGCAGGTCTTGTCCATTCCAATGGAAGAGAATCTTTCCTAACGAAGTGTAAGATTGATCGTACTGAAGTTGGGAGGTCAAATCTGGAGACCAACTCCCTTAAGAATTTGGTTTACGTAATTTTTTTAACTCTTTAATTTTGACTTTTAGATTAACGGTGCATGTAATATTTTGAAAATTACGTGCGTCATTTGAGATGTTCGTCCTCTGTTTGATAAGGAGGGAGATTTGAAAAGTAACATGGGTCAAATCTTTCTTTATTCCTAATGGTTACCATGCCATATGCATAATTTGACATAGTCTGATAAAGGTTAGGGTAGGCCATGAGTCAACATCTATGTGATGACCCGATTTTGGACTATTCGACTCACCCTTGCGTCTTAGTCGACAGCCAATCTCACACAATGAAATTGTGGCCATCCCTACTCCAATCTCTTTCGCTCCATCAACGTCTTTCGCTGCATCAACGAAGGAACAAGTGCTTTTTTTTTTTTTTTGGTAACGGGAGGGACGTGGAATTCACGGTAGATTCAGCCGTGCATTTAACATTTTTCTTGATTATGTATGTTGTATTCATATCAATTCTTTTCCATCACGTCAAAAGAGAATAATCAACGTGTAATCGAATAGAAATGGATTGAGTAAGCAGAAATGAAATACAAAAGTTCAATGTACAGTAGAGACGTATCGAGTTTAATGTTGCCGTCAGTACCTGAACAAGGTGGGTATCGTCTAACTGAAATAAAGAAAACTCCAGTCGTGACTTTCTCTGCGTCAAGCCGTGTATGGTCCTGATGGATTTGCCAATGGCCCTATCAAATCACTTGCGTTTGAGTAGAAGCCGAAATCTTGGTTAGCGAGAAGAGTGCCACCAAACTAAGGGTTTGTTTGTTGTGCGGGAGAAGATGGGACGTGTGGCTTTTGGTGTACTTTATCCAAGGATAAAGTTATCCTTATTATAGGAGGGATATCTTATGAGATAATGTATTTTGAAGTGGAGAGTAGGATAAATTTATTTCTTTTCTTGTGAGGTAAACTTTTCACTTATCCCTTCAAACATCCTACTTATCTTACCATTTGACACATATCTCTCCCAGATATAAAATTTTACTTATCTCTTACATATACTTCAATTACACTGCTTACAAAATTTATCATTTAAAGTTTATCTCATAAACCAAACATGACCTAAGGGTGAACATTGTTTCAAATTTGGATCGGGTTGGATAAGATTGAATTAGAAAAATTTTAATTGAATTGAATTTAGGTTGTAATTTTTACTGATATAATCTAATTCGTAATCCATAAAAGTTATAACATGCATAATTTGATTGAATCTGACCTACAAAATGTAAGAAAGAGCGTTTGGATATATATTACATGTAATAACAGAAAGAAACAAATCCTTATACGCAAAGTCGTATAATCAAAAGTACCAAAAAGCCTTATTATTGTTTCCTGTTTCTCTCAGTAGCACCCCATCAATTCCTCTACGTTGAAATTAGTGCCCACACGGTCTTTTTTTAATATTATTCTTATTCAAGTAACTTGCGGACCCTTCCTACCGAGCCTCCCCTCTCGTAATTTCCACGCCGACGTAAGATTTGGTAAGTTTGACTTACATTTACCCTAATTTAATTAAAAAGGAATAGATAATGAGTATAGGTATACATCCATATTCCATTATCATATTTAAATATTTAAATAAATTTTTCATATGGTCAAGATATATAAATTTTATTTTAAATTCCTTATTCTTCTAATTTTAATTTTTTTCATGATTTTCTTCTGATTTCAAAGGTTGAGAATGTTTGTAAAGTTTTTATTAAATATTTACTTTGAAGATGTAGATTTTTTTATTTGAAAGGTACTTCTATTTAATATTTTTTTATAATTTTATTTTTAATATATTCTCTTTTAAATTTTTTTATAATAATTATAATAGAGATAAATAAAATTAAAGTAATTTAAACTTTGATATTTAGAATTTATTAAAAATAAATAATTAATAAATTATATTATAAAATTTTCTCCTTCCTAAATTTTTACATCTGATTGATTAAATAGATAAGATATGAATATTAATTATATAAATAGATATAAATATAGATTTAACTAAATCCAATTCAAACTCAAACGGTCTGCATCTCTACTCCTCACCCCGTCTACGAAGCAACCGGCGCTCGTTATGCTTTGGCCCTCTACTCCCTGTGACACCTTCGTTCTTTTCTCCCTCGTGTCCTTTGCCCCAACTTCACCCCTGCTACTTGTAGGTAATGATTAGGTGTGGGAATTTCTGAGTGGTTGGTCTTCTTGATAATATTTGTAGATATGTCTACGTACGTTGTAGATAATAATCTAATAGAATTTTTTTTTTTTTTTAATTTGAAAATTTACATTAGTTAATAGAAAATCATGTATAATTAGAAAAAAAATCATTCTGACACCATTCAATCCTAAATTTTATGAATTGTATTAAATTGGTTTACTCTTTGAAATTGATTAGATTGGATTTCAAAAATATCAAGTGAAAAAAGAGCTGATTGAAATATAGATTTGCTAAACTTTGATTTAATTCGATCTACTTGTATTCCTAGCGTCAATTAGATTCTAAACCGTACGACAAGCGACAACATTTAAAAATCTTAATCCATGTAAGCATGTTAAAAAAAAACCCAGTCAGGTACATTAACCATCCAATAAAGAGCCACGAGTAAAAAGTAACTCTATGTTTTAGTCATCGCAAGAGTGTAAGGTCACCTTTATAAACATGTACGAGAGCGAGGTTAACCCTCAACTATTTAATTAGGTAGGCTCATAGCTTAGGACCTAATTTATTTAAATTGTGAAAAGTTGGCCCAACTCCAAATTCGATCTAAATAAAATATGCTTTCATTTGATTGATTTATTCTTTAAAAAGAAGGTTTAGATTACGTATTAAAAAGTAGAGAATAATAGCGTGACCTATGGAGTGATTTCTCAACAACTCTTACATTGCCTCTATTTAAAAGATGTTAGTATGAAAATATATATCGTAATATATTTTATAGCGTAGGATTGAGAATTAAATAATTGAAATTGGGAATTAATATATTTAAAATTAAGAAATTAAAATGTAATGTTTGAAAAAATTAAAATACATCGATTGAAAATAAAAATATATCGATTGAAAATGAAAATACATCGGTATATTTTATCTTTCCATCGGTGAAAAATGATTTCACTTATAATATAATTTTTTATCTATAGAAAATGATTTTTCATTTAGAAAGTGATTTTTTTATCAGTGAAGAGTGATTTTCACCGATGAAAAATTAAAATACATCTATTAAAATCACTACTCTTATCTATACATTGCAAAATGTATTTGAAAATATATTTATTTACTCTTTCCTTCCATTTAAATATAAACAACCAACTTACATGGTTACAATCAATTGAATGTAAGTTACAACCAAGAGAACGCTTGAGATAACTTCTTTACATCACAACATGAATCTTTCGATTGGTCGAACAAGATGTCAAGGGTTCCCTCGCGCACACTGATGGAGATCTTTGCTCCAATACTCACCACGTACCGCCAGAGAATCCGGACCTTCTCCTGATTATTTGATTATTTGTTCCCCCCAGCCCAATTTTTTCCCGTAGGTATCTTTTAGGATGCTATTTGCCTTACTTAAAATCCCACAAAATACCTTACCCAAGCTATCTCCACGGTCAGATGCCCCACCAACGTAGTCAGATGGTGGGGTCTGTTTTTTTTTTTTTTTAATTTTTTCTTTCTGGTAAGAGGAGGAATGTAAATTTTCCTGTAAAAACTGTTGTATGTCGGTATGGGAGTAGAGAACGCCTGTTGAGGGAGATTGTTGGCCTGTTGACAGGTAATCGGCGCGTCCCCATTTACCGAGAACGGGGGACCCGCAGTCAGCTTGGGGAGGGGGGGTGGTGGAGTCATGCCAAAGCTTTGTCTGTTTTTTTTCGATGAAATGATGGAGACGGTAGGCGTGGAATCTGAAGTTGATTGGGTCACACGAGACCACATTGGTCATTCTCAAATATACACTCACAAAGAAATCGAAATAAGTTTGCAGGGCGGAACCAAGGTAGCAAACGGCTTGACCTTCTCCACCCGGTCGCCCACACGCGGCTGCGACTGGTCCACGCCGAGACTGGCGCACTGTATCTTAGACGCAGAAGATATGATGAGGTAATCGGATTCCCCAAAACAGCGCAGGTACTACCGCTGGGGAAACGACTGGAGCATTAGACAGACAACTGCTCATCCGTCCATCCCCACGTTGGTTCCCACGAGAAGTGGACTGGAGCACTTTTATGGCAAGACGGTGGCAAAAGAAATGGACCAAAAAGGAGGGACACCCTCTTCTTGTAGCGAAGGAGGTCCCGTCCACGGCGAAGCCTCGACCTCGAGGAACCGAAGGAACGTTTTCTACAGGTGGGGTCGTGGTTTGAGTGTTGATGTTCTCTGAAAGATAGCATTTTTGTCTGTATCTGCTGATGGAACTTACTGTTTGCTGCTTGGGGTTCTGAACTGATTGTGGCATTTTATTGTTGATGGGGGAGTGGACCCATCCCACACCTCGTAATTACTTTACCTTTGAACATATAGCTATATCATTTACCTCTTAGGGACAAAAAAAAAAAAAAAAGGGGGGGGGGGTTGTCCCCTTACACCCATTCCTTAGCCTCGAGATCGGAGGGGCCGACCAAATCGAACGTAGTATCCTATCTGCCTTCAACACCAAGCTGACGTCAGGCTTGGGAATATTCCTCTTTTTTTTTTTTTCACTTTGAGATTTTTACACAGATAACATTGAAAACTTTTAAGATTACTTCGTTATCATTCACATTTAAATGATATTTGAAAAGTAATACCATCTCCGTAATTATCACTTTCTTAGCTAACATGTTAACTTTAGCAGATTAAAAGTAGCGAAAATTTAATTTTCTACCATTGATTTTTTTTAATTAAATAAAATTTAACATATATGTCATTAAAATATTTTGAAAATTACTTTCTTGTCAATTACTTCCCAATATTACTTTAAATGTTATTGAAAAAGTTACATTATTTTTGTAATTATCACTCCATTAGTTAAGATCACTAACTTCAATGGTGTCAAATTTAAAAATAATGAAAATTTATTTTTCTACATTCAAAACTTATTTTCTTTATATTTCCTAGATTCCATTCCTTCTTCCTCTACCCCACTCCACCTTCCTCCCCGTCCTCACTTCACCTTCCTATCCTCCTCCTCCTCACCTCCACCATGCATCACCACCGCCGTCTCCTTGCTCCCTCCTCACCATCGCCACTCTCTTCCTACTCCCCCACCTTGCTGCACACTACCACCACCCACCATTTACGACTGCCACCCTCTCCCTCCTTCCTTGCTACACATGATCACTCACCATCGCCACTATTAAAGTTAACAACACTAACTAACGAATTGACAATTATAAAAAATAACATTATTTTTCGATAACATTTAAAGTAATATGGAGAACCAATCATAAAAAAATACTTTTCAAAAATTTTGATGACATCTATATAAAATTTTTTTAAATTTTTTCTCTTTTTCTATTCTTTTCTTTCTTTTCTTTCTTTAATTCAGAACTCTTGTAGATAAATCAAGAAATACATACCCCTCGTAGATAAGTGAAAGGCTGAGTTCGAATGTCGGGTTTGGAATGATTCCAATTAAGCCTAATTGCAATTGCTTTGTTTTTTTTTTGTCTAAAATCTTTGACCTCGATTATCAGATATTATTGATAATAATCATATCTAGCTTCAAAAATAATTTGCCTCCAACTTTCCGGCTTAGTATGTCAACAAAGTTTGAACACATTAATATGGTCATATGGCATAAACCTTGACCGCATCATAGAGACGCATTTGCAAATAACACGAAACTATGACAGGACTAGCACTCGAAATTGTACCTTATGAGTTCTAATCACCTAGTTGTTTGCCACGTTGTTGGGGCCCATGGAATTGTTTGAATTCAATTGCAATTAAAAGCCGACAATCGTTTCTCCATCAACAATAATGACATTTTTGTGTGAAAAGTACAAGAGAATGCCCTTAGGTTAGGCTTCAATGCGTCAACCTATTGTACATGCTCGTGATGACCCAAATAGTAATTTTTTACATTAATTTTGTTAGATTTAATTCGAAGACTAGCTTGGTTACCAGTTGAATTTCACTGGACTTATAAAGTAACTATATCGATTTTCTTTCATGGTCTATCATTCTTTGCAGGTAAATTGAGAAAATTAATTATCTTATAATGTTAACTTTTAATGTAAGGTTGTAGTTCAAACTCAAATCTACTGTACTAGAATCAGTAGTTACTTTGTCATGATAAGTACTGTACTGATTTTTAATAATGCATTTCTCCTTTGTAAAGTCAATTAATCGATCTGACTATTAGAACTTAGACAGGAATTTTTTTTATTGCAACCTGACAAAATCCTCGTATTATAGTCCAAATAATAGAATATTGAAGTGTTCTCGCAATTATGAATCAACATTTATAATAGATTGAAATATTCGTACGCTAGAGATTGTCGTTCATCCTCTCTCCCCTGCAATACTTCTACGATGTAAACCCAAGATATAGGGTTGTCTCGATTTAGTTTCAAAATTTTAAAATGTGCCTAATTTTTAACCTTTTTTTATTTTAACAGAAAAGATTTTTCATGGCCACAAAGGGATTAACTCAATATCTTACAGACGTCCAAGAGGTTATTGGGGGATTAAATCTCATACTCATCGTATTTGCCTTCTTCAAAAAAAGAAAAGAATTTTCATTCAACAATACAAAGAGTACATAGCATCCCACTGGATGAAGAGGTGATTTTCATTTAGTAACCTCAAATAATATTATATGGTAAACTTGATCCACTCAATGAATCCCATGACTCATTTTTGATACAATATTTTGCTAGATTGTACATACTTGAACTTTTTTTCTACACAAATTTTGAGTGTAGGAAAATAAGGAAGTCTTAACAACACATCACAAAATTCTTTAGTCTCCAAAGAGGTTGCTTAAAACCAGTAACTTGGCACATTGGAGTCAATATATCATTAATAATTTGAAAATATGCACCAGAGGGGAACTGAATGGTATGGGAGATAAAGAAAAGCAACTGTAAAAACTAGCACAAGACACAACACAAGAAATTCAAAGCTATTTAGGTTGAAAATCCTCTAAAGTTAAAATCATCACCTAAGTCTCATTGACTTAGGATTTCCTCAATGGACAAGTATTACGATCTGATTCTCGAATCCCTACGAGACACGAGAATCGGACCGACTCGACTGATCCCAAGACCCAGTCGTCCAACGAGAAAGTAACCAAAAGAGCAGTAAAATAAACCACATTCACCATGCATATAACTAGCAGTAACAAAATACAGTAGTAAAGGAAAGAACTACTACAGTATATACCACCACAACAGTAAAGAAATAAACATGTACATAAATATGATGCTTACAATAAAAGAGTACAGGGTAACAGAAACTATTCATTACAACAGGAGGAAAAGTACAGTGGGTACTACGCAAGTAACACTACTGGGCTCTACTAGGCCCAGCACCCTCTGTAGCCGCCGACTCTGGCAGCTCAACACCTGGTCATGAAAGGTAACAAAGGTGATACGTCAGTGAAACGCTGAGTAGAGTGGCAACCAAAAGCTAAGAAAAATAGTAAGGTGGACAGTAGCTGTTATATTTTAATTTCTTTCTTTAATTTTTCCATTTATTCACTATTGAATTATTTCTCAGATCTTTCTCTTGATCTTGATTGTTCCTCGTGGGAACGATCTTGATTGCAGTTCTTTTCGAAAAGTAGAAGTAACACGTGGTGCTCTCTTGACCGGGAGAGTCCCCCGTGGTGGTCCTACCCTCAGTCAACCACCCCAAGGTCGCTGATAGACGTAACGGTGACTACGGCATGCGCGATAAAGGCACGGGTAGCTACCCCGCACTGGCAGGCGGTCAGTCGTTTCCGTTAACGGGTGCGCCCAAAGCACAGCACGGAACCAGTATAGGGCAGAGCCCTCTCAGTAACAGGGGTCCAGCCCCTTCACAGTAACCAAACAGGGGTCTTGCCACTCCACAGTCCGTGCACCCTCGCCTGACTACCATGATTTTCCCAGTGGGCCTAACAAGTCGGTGTAGGAGGGCTAGCAGAACCCCGGGGCCAGTGGGGTAGCTAGTGCTCTCCCTACACTAGTAGCTCTCCTCGGTACTGTGTACACGATAGCCAAAAGTCGGTACAAAGTGGCCAGACCTAACCCCGGGTCCCTGGGGCGGCTAGCTCCGCTTTGCACTAAACAGGGGGACAATCGCTCTCCTTGGTACTCCATACTCGAGGGCCAGCTCACTTCCCCAGTTATATTCCATTCACTTTCTAGGAGTTCTACCCGTAGGGTTCATGCTCTTTTAACTCAACCCATTTAGGTTTCATCGTTTCAGCTTTATATTCATATAGCCCATGTTCTCAACAGTAATTATTCATTCATAAACAGGCAGCTGTAACCAATTACAGGTAGTTATCATTTCCTTTCTACTTTTTCAAGACTGCAATGTATATATATTCAATCTAGTTTTCCAATCCTAGGATTCATGCCATACCCTAGGATCTGTCATTCAATTTAGTTTTCCAGTCCTAGGATTCATGCAATACCCTAGGATCTATCATTCAATCTAATTTTTTAGTCCTAGGGTTTATGCAATGCGCCAGACTCTATTAATTATTTCACAAGTGCATAATTTTTGATAAATAGATTAAAGAGCCACTCTACCCGCAAAATCGAGAGTACTGGGGGCATAATCGGCAAGCCCGCGTGCCCCCGCAACCCCCAGAGCCACAACGGAACAGGATCCTAACACAAGGATCAAATACAAGGAGCTACTCAGAATAGTATACAATTACTGTAAACAGGTAGAGGAACTAAATCTGAGAAGAACGAGACTTGAAACGCGGAAAACGGACTCCGAATGGACCCTAAACGGGTCAAAAACGACAAGCCTGCCCAAAATCAGTCATTTGGAACTTCTTCTAGACGTCTTAAATGATAGCTCAGGTCATACCTTGATCTGCGTGGTCCTTCAGACGTCCCGAAGCCCGCTGAACCGTCTGGACTTGGTTTCCAGACGTCCGACTGTCACTCCGGACGTCTGGAGACCCTCCCCGTCGTCAGGTGCTGTGCCTAGACATCCGATCTCTGTGGGATGGCGTGCCCTTGCACCTTCCCGAAAAAGTCCTGCACACACACACGATCGTTCACAACACGAAATGAGCAGGACTCTTTGGCGAAACGGCTGCATGGCCGTACACGCGAAAAAAGGAAGGAAGGTAAAAATATCGTACCTCTCAGACATCTGGACCTTCCTCTAGGCGTCTCCTTCGTAGTCTGGACGTATGTCCAGACGTCTGATTCTGGGAAATTTTCCCAGAATCAGGACCTCCTCGCCCTCCGCCCGCAGCGCACGGCCGTGCCGCGCCGCGCTCGCCTACTACCTGAGCTGCAGCAGCTCCTCCCCAGCACCACACGCTTGCTGCACACCCGCCGGTTGGCTCTGGCTGCTCTGGCGAGCTCGCACCCTCGCGGTCAAGCTCTCTCTTCCTCTCGCAGCGGCCCCTCCTCCCCACACACTCGCAGCAGCCGCTGCTGCTGCCCTCGCCCGCTCACTCTCTCGCTGATAGGAAGAAGAAGAAGGCGGTGGAGTGAGGGTGAGGGTGAGAGAGGGGTGTATTTGAAGGCAGCCGCAGGGAGAGAGAGAGAGAGAAAAGGGCTGCTTCTGCAGGGAGGGAGGAAAGAGAAGAAGGAGGGCGGCGGTGCAGTCTGCACGCGCATGCACGCAGACGCGAACCCGTACGCCAAAAAAATTAAATTCCAGACTTCTGGGAAGGCTTCCAGACGTCTGACTAGATGTCTGGACCACTTCCCTGACGTCTTAAACGACGTTTGATGTCCTGGTTATAACAATAAGTCAATTGAATCTGCTAAATTATCACTCAAAATCGAAAGTGGTGTAACATCATGATACAATCCCTCACCGATCCCAATTGATGAAATTTATCTCTCCTTTTAGGAGATGAGACGAGAATTTACAAATCAAATACTCTTACAATAAAATAAAGAACTAAAGAAAATACAGCACCCCATTGATCCAACAAGTATGAATTAATGGAATATTAGCTCCTAAAGTTTTGAAGTACTTCCCTTTGAATGAAGAGGTTGCGGCGTTGAGTTGGAGTGCTCTTGGAGTAATATTGAAGAATGTGAAGAGCTAAAGCACAAGCATGTTCTTGTAGAGTGAAAATATGGGTGTAGATTGGTGTTCTAAGCTTTTGTATGGCCAAGGGAGTCTTCTTAGGTATTTATAGGATCCATGGGAAGACTTTAGATACACTTTGTAAGGTCCTATATCCGTTAGACAAGAATTGGACTAAGTATCTAATAGATATCAAATCTGAAAAAATAACAATCACAGCAGTAGACTCATATTAGTTGACCAACAATAGTCATTGGTTGGCAACCAAGAGAAGGATTGGTTAGTGCTCGATCGACCAATAAGTGCTGGAGCAAAGGATTAACAAAGTCAATGTAGTGGTTGATGCCCATAGTTGGCGGTTGACACCTAGCGTAATTATTGGTTGGCATAATAAGAATTTTGGTCAACCAACAAGAAAGGAGGTGATTATTATGAGTTCTTTTTTGCTTGGAAAGAAGTTTTTAGTGTTAGGTCAACTATTGAAATAGTTCAAGTCGGCCAACAAATGAAGTGATGGTCTTACCACTAAGGTAAGGATGTCGACTGTTAAGTACAATGGCTAAAAGTGTCCACAGGCTAGACTTTAATTAATGTCAGTAAACCATTAAATTAGTTCCAAAGCCTTCATCAACTAAGTGAATATTGGTTAAGCAATGTTGATCTATTGGTTGATGCTTATGATGGTTGGTTGAGCACTAAGTATGGCAAGGGCTGACCAAAAGGCACAGAGGTCATCCAACGAAGGAAGTGTTGGCTAACTTATTGTTAAGGGGATCGACCTATATCTACTTCTTTGAAAATTTATCTAAGTTTTAAGGATTCTTATGTCATCCTGAGATGGTCTAACAACTATATTAGTTAATGGATATTTTGGTTAGTTACTTGTGGCTTTTTAACAAGGATTCTAAGGAAAAGAAGGAAATAGAACAACTTGCTTTAAATACAAAGAAGGCCATTCTTTTCTTTAATGGCTTGGGGCCTTCAAGATGTCTTGAGCTTCATATCTCCAAGGCAAATGCCAAATCATCAAGACACTTAATTTGGCTTTCAACAAGGCTAATATCGGCAAATTTTCTTGACAAACCACAAATACAAGAGGGCCATCTATAGAATAGATTATTGGATTAAATTTCCCATTTTGTAAATCATGAAAACTAAGTTTACCACCAATGTAACTGATTCCCCTTAGCAAGATAAACTCACGTTAAAGGTGAGGATCAGAAGAATTGCAAGTGATTTTGGTTCTTCCATGTTAGAAGTTGTAACGACCCGGTTCCCGAGTCCCTACGAGACACGAGAATCGGACCGACTCGACTAATCCCAAGACCTAGTCGTCCAACGAGGAAGTAACCAAAAGACAGTAAAATAAACCACATTCAGCATGAATATAACTAACAGTAAGAAAGTACAACAGTAAGGAAAGAACTACTACAGTAGGTACCACCACAACAGTAAAACAACATTTATCATATAACAAGAACTGCAGGTAAAGAAGGTACAGCGGAAACAAAAACTACTCACTAGAACAGAAACAAAAGAGGTACAAAAGGCTGTGGTAACTCTACTGGACCCTACTCGGCCCAGCGTCCTCTGCAGCCGCCGACCCTGGCTGCTCAACACCTGGTCCTGAAAAAGGTAACGAGTGTAACACGTCAGCAAAACGCTGAGTAGAGTGGCAGACTAACTAAAGGCAACAGTAGAGTGTACAATAGCTATTATGTTCTATTACTTTCTTTATTCACATCTTTCAATTTTTCTCACTATTTCATTTATTTCTCAGATCCTTTACTTGATCTCGAATGTCCTCGTGGGAACGATCTTGATTGCAGTCTTTTCCAAAAGTAGAAGTAGCACGTGGTGCTCTCCTGGCCGGGAGAGTCCCCCGTGGTGATCCTACCCTCAGTCAACCACCCCAAGGTCACTGACAGACGTAACGGTGACTACGGCACGCTTGATAAACGCACAGGTAGCTAGCCCGCACTGGCACGCGGTCAGTCGTTTCCGTTAACGGGTGCGCCCAAAGCACAGCACAGAACCAGGGCAGAGCCCTCTCAGTAACAGGGGCCCAACCCCTCCACAGTAACCAAACCGGGGCCTTGCCCCTCCACAGTCCGCGCACCCTCGCCTGACTACCCTGGTTTGCCCTAGTGGGCCTAACAAGTCGGTGAAGGAGGTTAGCAAAACCCCGGGGCCCGTGGGGTAGCTAGTACTCTCCTAACACTACTAGCTCTCCTCGGTACTATGTACACGAGGGCCAACAAGTCGGTACAGAGTGGCCAGTCCTAACCCCAGGGTCCCTGGGGTGGCTAGCTCAGCTCTGCACTAAATAGGGGGACAGTCGCTCTCCTTGGTACTCCGTACTCAAGGGCCAGCTCACTTCCCCAATTCTATTCCATTCGCTTTCCAGGAGTTCTACTCCTACTTCCCCGTAGGGTTCCAGAACATCTTATGTCTTACTTTCCAGTTTCACGTTCTTACCAACCATGATCCCAATCATGTTTCTTTATTCATAACAGGCAGCTGTGAATTCAATTTACAGGCAGCTTCATATATTCCTTTCCATTTTTCCAAGACTGCATTATTATATATTCCACTAGTTTTTCCATCCTAGGATTCATGCCATATCCTAGGGTCTATCATACAATCTAGTTTTCCAGTCCTAGGATTCATGCAACACCTAGGAACTATCATTCCATATATTTCTCATTCCTAGGATTCATGCAATGTCCTAGGTTCTAGTTATGGTTCCATACTTTAACAAATTTTTATTAATACTTAAAGCCACTCTACCAGGTACAACGGGAGTAATGGGGGCGTGATCGGGAATCCCGCGTGCCTCCGCGACTCTCAAGACTGCAACCGAACGAGGTCCTATCACAAGGATCAAACACAAGGAGTGTCTCAAAACAGTGTATAGCTACTGTAGACGGGTAGAGGAATTAATTCTGAAACGAACGCAACTCGAATCGCGGAAAACGGAGCCCGAACTGGCCCTAAACGGGTCGAAAAAGACGATACTGTGCAAAATCAGACGTCTGGAACTCCTTCTAGACGTCTTAAACGGTGGATCAGAGAATTACCTGTTCAGCGTGGTTTCCCAGACGTCCAGAAGTCTGCGGGGACGTCTGTCCTATACCCCAGACGTCCGATGGTCCATACGGACGTCTGTAGGTCACTCCCGCCGTCTGGTACAACTTCCAGACGTCTGATTCGCAAAGGATGGCAAATCAGCGAACCTGCGCACAGCCAACCCCCCTCCCTCAGTACGGTCAATCGACAAGAAGGAAGAAGAAGGCGGAAAGCTCACCTTTCAGACGTCTGTATGATCTTACAGACGTCGACCTTGCCGTCTGGCTATCAACCCAGACGTCTGATTCTGGAAATTTTTCCAGAATCAGAACCCTGCTCGGCCTCCGCTTGCGACGCCGCCCGTGTCGCACCTTGCGCTCTTGCTGCTCAGACCGCAGCAGGTCCCTCTCCGCGTCGCTCCGCGCCCCCTGCGCCCTCCGCCAGCCGGCCAAGCCGCTCCGGCGAGCTCGCCCTCACGGCAGAGCTCCGCCCTCGCACGCCGCACCTCCGCGCTCACTGCGGCCGTCGCTGCCGCCCTCGCGTCGGCTCGCTCTCGCGCACAGGAAGGAGAAGAAGGAGGAGACTATGGAGATGGGAGGGGAGGCGTGGCCCTTTTAAGGTCGCGCGAGGAGGAGAGAGGAGGTGGCAGGCCACCTGCAGCCGCAGAGAGAAAAAAGAGGGAATATGCGGTCTGCGCGCTCAGGCGCGCAGGCGACTCGCGTGTGTCGAAAATAACGGATTTCCAGACGTCTGTAAACGATCCCAGACGTCTTATCAGACGTCTGGTTGTGGTCCCAGACGTCTTGTCCGACGTCTGGGCCACCTCCCAGACGTCTTAAAAGACGTCTGGGGCACACATTCGTTACAGAAGTGAATTGCTTCTGCACTTTTTCTACAAGAATAGCTCCATCCAAACTTAACGAAAGAACAACTATCATAACATAGGAGCATTTGATTGCCACATCAACCTACATAATTGAATTTGTAGTGCAGAGAAATTTACCTATGGTTTATTTATTAGGTACAAACTTGTTAGATTTGAGGAATTATAATGTGGCATTGTGGAAGTGTGAAATTGAGCGTGTTAAATTTTAAGTGCAAATCGATCCGACACCAAAAATCGATCATGCAAATAAATGAAATTATGCTAGAATCGGAATCACATGGAAATAACTAGTTTGTATCTATTCCGGGGTCTCACAAGATAGAAGTATACCTTCGCAGGTATATATGGTTGTCAAACGAGTCGGGTCGCGTTGGACCTGACCCATTTAAACCAAACCCGTTTATAAAAGGGTCAGGTCGGGTTCAACCCGTTTATTAAATGGGTCTATATACTCCAACCTGAACCCAACCCATTTACACTCGCCAAACTCGACCCGACCTGTTTAACCCAGTATTAAATGGGTTAAACGGGTTAAATGGCTAAACATGGGGATTTCTCCCGACCTGTTTAATAAACGGGTTAAACGGGTTTAAACCCGTTTAATGTAAGCGGGTTCAAGTCGGGTTCGGGTTCATTAATTAGGTCAGGTTTGGGTCAGGTTAGGTTGGTTTTGTTTTTTTGATAACCCTATTTGTAGGTGGTGTAGATCAGTACCCCAAGTACGGTGCCTTCTACAAGTCCCAATGCAACTTGAGGTTCTTCATGTTAAGGATGATCAACTACTGCATATTGTGAACTCCTTCATGAATGTCAAGGGCATACCTCATCCTCTTCTTCAAACTGCGTGCTCCTTCTAACAATCAAAAGGACTCCAATATCAAGCCCCAGAAATTAGGATGTCTGGGAGATGTCTTGGACATTATGTGTGCTTCAATCTAGGTGCCTGAAGGGAGAGTTAGACATCCAGAGGGCCAATCAAACTTCCCTTGATTGCCTTGGATGTCCAAACTGGGAGGGGAGGTGTTACGCCTAATGAGAGGCTCATCATGGATTCTAATTACCCCTAATTAATTAGTTTCCCTAGCTAATTAGCTAGGAATATGTATATATAAGGATTAATTATGAAATAAGAGACCAACCATTAAAGGTCCTTAAAATAAGTTAAAAATGATAAATTATAAGCCAATTAATATTATTAATAACTTAATTAATAAATGGACTCAAAATACTATTAATTAGTTACTTAATTAATATTTTATTTAACTTAAGTATAACTTAAGACCTAAGTTTTTAATAAATATAACTTAAGTTTTTATTTAACTTAGGTAAGTTACTAAGTAAATAAATATAAATAAATGGATAAAAAATGTGAATACAAGACTTTAATATAATATTTAGCTAAATTATAAATATATATAAAAAGTTGGAAAAGAAAATAATTTAAATTAACTTAAAAAGCCTTTGTTTGTATTTCGATCTCTATAATTTGTTGCAGTTGAGTCCTTTCCTTTCACCTAGGTCCTCATCTTTTCTTTCATACAGGTCCTTGCAAACATCTTCATTTCTTCTTCAGTCGTTCGACGGCTGTTGATCGGTAGTGCATTTACCACCTGATCACCTCACATCTTATGCCATTCTTTCCTTGCCAAGCTCCTAGAGCTTGCACTCACTGTCATCTTTCCATCCCACGGTCTGGATGCACTTGAAATCCTAATTAGGACTCAAGGTTAACTTCACCGGCGTCGGAGAAGACGCCGGTGGTTGCCTTGAACCTAGTCATATTCTCGTCCGGATTCAAGCTCCTTCATAGCCGCTGAACCCTATAAATACCTCGTGAACCCTTCGATTTCAGTAGTTAGCTCCCTTCCCTCTTCCCCCTAACTGAGGCTAATTGATAGGCTATTCCCTCCTACTCCGGCGACCTACCTCCACCACCACGCACTTCCTCCGATCATTTCCGCCATTCGCCGAGCTCTGCTGTCCTCCGCCACACCTCTGATCAAGGTGGTGACTCCGGACTACACTTCCACTTAGCAAATTTGCCCACCAGACTTCTTCCTTCTTCTCTCTGATTTCCTCCTCTGTTATGACCGTTGACGAAGATATCTCTGCCTCCTTCGTCTAGGTAATAGTAGGATAGGTAAGATAGAGTGGTTAGTTTAGTTAATTAGGTAGTTTAGTTAGGTTAAATGTTAATTTCTTCTGTCATCTTCTTCAGCTCCGGCGAGTTCTTTGAGCTCAACTGCAGCATCCTTTTGTCTTTTTAAATCATTGATCACATTCCACAATCTTCCACGATCATTTCTAACTCATTGATTTCATGATTGTATCACCTACACTCCTAATCCATCTTCACACTCGCCAGCAACTTTCACTATTCACGGTGGAGGTTTCTGAGATTAGAACACACTCACTGGGGCCCTCCATCACTTCTTCATTATCTAAGGTCCTCGATCTTATGTATAATTAGTATAATTATCTCATATAAAGTAAACGCTTAAATTTCACCCTCATTTTTGAGCTCGCTGTCAATGGTGACTTAGAGATGAGTTAATCATCTAATTTCCTAGTCCACTAGCATCGCTTCACCCCTCAGAACTCTTTCCTTCACTCAATTGAGTGAGGGGACACTCTCTGAGTTCCACTGAACTCAGAATTTACACTTTCTAAATTCGTTGCAAATCTTCTATTTTGATAATCAAAGGAGTTAATTGATCAGCTCTTGAGGTTCTTAGTGACCTCAAGAAGCTTTCCAGACCTTCAATGACTTGTTTCGTTGAGTTTTATAGTATTTCGATCTTTTTCTAGACTCACCGAAGCTTCGGCGAGCTCCGACGAGTCGACATTGATCTTCAGCCCATAGAACTCTATGTAGAGCTTTAGAATGATTATTTAGGATCTAAGAATAATGTATCGATTGTCAATTTGATGTTCTGATGCCTGGAGCCTGTAGGAGGCCTCTATCATCTCGAACTCCGACAGAGTTGGTGAGTCATTTCTATTAGGGTTTAGGCTACTGAAAGAGGTTCAAAAGCAAGACTAAGACTTGTTTAATTCATACTTGACCTTCTATTGATCTAAAAACCTCCAGGATTCTCCACCGAACAGACCCTCAGGCGATGATGCCTGAGACCTTAATGAACTTAATCAAGCCCTATTTTTGAGACTTAGGATCAATTTCTGAATTTAAGTAGAATTGAATTAGGGTCTTAATTAGGCTGGAGAAGCTTTAATTCAGAAAGTCAACTTTTGGAGCTTTATAGTCAAACTCAGGTCTGATTTAGAGAATTCCTGAGTAAAGTTGATGTTTATTGAGTTGAATCTGATGTCAGGGTGATTTTGAGGTTGTTAGAATAAATTTTAAGTTGTTTTATTGAGGATTTAGGTCAAATCATTTCACTGTCCAGTTTGGGTCATTTTGGAACCCAAACTACTTTTAGTGCATTCTTGGTGAGATTTGGATGTTAATTCTGCTCAATTAGGATCTTTGCAACCTTAAGAGATTATTTGATCTGATACCTTTGGACTTTAACTCTCTGTTGAGCTGTTTAGAGCTCAAAATGGAGCTCTAAAGCTCCTAAATGAAGATCGGAAGCTTCTTCTTCTTTCTGAAGCTTTTCAGAGGTCGTCTTTTTACCCAATAGATGTGGAATCAACTACTGAGGTGGTCCAGGACCTCATCTAGAGGTCAGAGCCTTTCCCTGCAGGTCCTCAGACCTGATTCACCTACTGTAGGCCATGAATGGTCGTGCGATCCTTCTAGTTTCTCCCTTCAAATCGAAGGGCTAGAACTAATCTGAACACCAAATTGGTGTTATAATTCTGTAGATCATCCATAGAGCTCTCGATTGAACCTTTGCTCGATTGATTTGGTCTAAACAATCGGTCAAAATCGTCGGTCGAAGTTTGGTCTAGAATGGACTAAAATAGTTCCACCTCGGGAGTTTAGAAGTGCATGCCTTAATATAATAAGAAAAAGTGTTGATGACGTTTCAGTCGTAAGCGCTGGGCGCAAAGAGAAACTTAACTTGTGTGCGGGTGCGTGCATGTGCATGTGCCTGTGTGGGTGTGTGTGTGCGTGGGCCTGGGAGTGGGCGTGGATGTGGATGTGGGCCTGGGAGGCCGTGACTGTGCTTGAGATGAAAATACGAGAAATCCTCCCAATAAATGAACTAGGCCCGGCTGAGTAGGGTCTGGTCTCGCCTCTTGTGGGCGTTGTGTATCCTCGAACGGCTGGGCGACAAATTAAATAAATATAATTTTGGAATAAAAGGAAGTTAATGGGCTCAGTTAAATATGCCAAATTTGGTTTAGTGTGGCATAAGTAAATGCACAGAACTAAGGTAGAAATATGATGGGAACACCATCATGAGCCATACTAGCTCATTTTTGACTCAATTAAGTCAATAAATGCTCATACACAACCACCAGAGAGTCACAAGTCACGGCATAATCATTCTGTGGGCAAAGCTAGAAACTAGGGTTAAAACTGTAATTTTACCAGTTTATCATGAATGCAGTACAACCGTGGGTTTTCTCAGGGGTTGAATGAAGGTCAATTGGTCTGAAAAAGATAACAAGTGGGTTATAACAATCAGAAAATGATTTGCATGTGTTCTGAGAATTAAATGACTTTTGAAGTCGTAAAAACTGGCCTGCTTAATTAACTGAGGTTCTGATCAGTATAAAATTCACCTAAACCCTCTAAAATTCATACAAAAATATTCTCCAGGGTTTGAAACTTTCAATTTGACCATTAGAACCTGTTTTAACCCAGAACAGAGTTATAGACAGGCAATTACCCTAATTTGGGTTTTTGCATAAATTAACCATTCAAACGTGGTCAAAACCAAAATCCAACTTCACCATTGGATTTCTTAGGTCCAAATTAGGTTTGTACCAAAATTTAGATCTAAGATGAGTTTGTCTTGACCTAGTTTGTAAATTAGTCTTGTCTAATTACATTTCTACCCTTAACTTTCAAAAACTTTTCAAATAGGGCCCTAGCTTTATCATCGTCCTCACAAAAAGGTCCCCACCGCACAGAACTCCTAATCCTACAACTCTGGTGACAATCAATCGAGGATTTCTTCTTGATTGATTGATGAAACCTTCTCAAAATTGATCTGGAGATTCCTCTTGAAATCCTCTTTCAATCAGACCGATTCTTGTGCTTCAAATCTTTCTCAATTTCTCTTGCGAATGCATGAGAAAATTGGATTTCCAACTTCGGCGACCTTCCGAGCTTGAAAGCTTGGCTTCCATGCTTTAATCGACCCCTTGATACCTATATAAAGACTCCCAAGGCCTGCCCGATCCTCTAACCCTTAAATTCCTCTCTCCTCCAGTCGATTTTCTCTTCAAGCTCCGGTGACTCTCCCTACCTCCCCTCATCGTCTGACCGCAATACCAGCGGCAGACTCTTCCTCCTTGCCTTCTTCCGCGTCGTGCAACACCTGCCGGTGCCCCTATCTCATTCATCCTCGCCATCCACCTCTCATCAGAGCTGCTTTATCTTCGACGCCGGTCATACCTCAACCGGCGCCAACTCCGTCCCTTCATCTACCTCCTCTCCTAAACGACTCTTCATCTTCCACTCTTCGTTTCCAGACATCCGCAACTTCGTTTCAACCATCGACATGCCCTCCGCGGCTTCATCTTCCACCTTGCCGGCAGGCCTCTGGCAAGCTCTAGTGGCTTCCACACTCGCTCAACCGCATCGCTTTCACACTCCTCACCATCGTCTCGACTCATTGATCAAAACCCCTCAAGTAATTGAGGGGATTGGCCTCTCTATCACCCCCCTTGACTCTCGCACTCTCACACACAATCTGTGAGGTCGACAGGCCTCCACATCCACTTGCACGCGACGCCACCACCATAGTTGCATTCCTTGACATCCGATGAAGCTCCTAAACTCTTCTGATGTGGCCGTGAGGCCGTGTTCATGTTTTCAGGTTCCAACGTCCAGTTGCCATTAACGAAGCATCCTCGAGCAAGCTTCAGCCGTGTTCATGAAGCTCTAGCACCAGGGACACGCCCTAGGTGAAGCGGAATGCACCCAGGCAGAGGAGCAGGTAGTCAATTGGGCTCTTTGACTACATCCCAGACCTCAATTGGAAGGATCCTCCTTGCTGCTGCTGTGTGAAGGAAAGGGGAGTGGTTTACTCCCACATCGGCTGCTGAAGAGTGCCCTTTAGCGCATAAATTGATTGTCTGCTAGAGGCTTATCTCCTCAGCATGCACAGGGGGTGAGGTCCCCGCACGCACGCGTCACGCGCCTCGTCTGCGACTCTGACCCTGCGGACCTGGTGCACCCGATAACCCGCCTAACCCTAAGCACTCCTCGGCTGCGACCCACTCCCATAGCCCCGGTCCCGGGTATGCTCTAGGTCCGATTACTCGTATACCCAGTACTATTGGAGGCTCTGGGAGAGCATGACCTAAGTAGAGAAAGAGAGGAGAGAGCTTGCGTGGGGAAGGGGGAGGGTTTTGCTGCAGAGAGTGTTGGCGACACTTAGCCAATTCTAGAAGCCCCCCTCCCTGTGTGAGGAGGCTAAACAGAGAAGAAGAAGCAGAGGGAGCCACAGTAGAAGAAAGACAAAAAAGAAGAGAAGAGGAGCCATAGCAGAAGAAAGACAAAAAAAAGAAGAGAAGAGGAGCCGCAGCAGAAGAAATAGAGAAGAAGAAAAGAAGAAGAAGCCACAGAAGAGAAGCATAACAAAAGAGGAGAGAAGAGAAAGAAGAAAAAAATCTTAGCACTGTAGCATAGGGTTACTTAAGACGTCTGATACTTTGATTGCATATATTTCAGGCATTGATTTAAGTGTTATTCGTGAGGAGTAATTGGTGATTTAATTTTGACATTACTCTTATTTTTTTTGTATATTGATTTTGACATTACTCTTATTGCAATATTTATTCTTGATTTAAATTGTGATCTTGAGCTTTAAATTTCATATTGCTCCCTATGTTCGACCTTGGAACCTTTTCTAGTAATAAAATTTATTTGTTTAAATACTATTTTGGCTATACTACAACACGATAATCTTAAACACCGATTTAGTGCGCAAGCAAAATAGAAAAGAATAAACTTAAGGAGAGAGTTAAGAAAAGAGAACGGAGAGGGCTTAGAGAAAGAAGAAGAAGAGAAAAAGAAGAATAAGAGAAATAGAGAATTACGGCAGAGATTAAAAGAGAAGAAAGGGGCTGAAGAGAAGAAGAAAGGAGATTTTGTGATTTTTAATCTTTACTTTTGTATATTCATTATAATAATGTCTCCTTTTAATATTTTGAGCTTAATTGATATAATGGGGTATTTGTATTCACTTGTATAAATTTTCTTGCCTTAAACTTTTGTAAAAAAATTGTAATTAGTGAATAAATATGTTTACTTGATTCTTAGTGATAGATTACATGTGTAAATATGTTTTTGCTTATGGAATGTTGTATGCTTTTAAGTGAATATCTTTTATGCAAGACTCATGTACTTAAAAATAATATAATTATAATTCTGATTGATTAAGTAATTAGTAATTTATGTTTAGGAGTTAATGATGAATTAAGATAAGTTATGCCTCCCAGTGAACGACCTGGACTCAACCAGTTAAAATGAATTAAAAATCTAAAATGTTAGGTTAACTTAACCCTATACTACACAATTGATATTAATTCAAATTAACCTAAGTTACTTTCTCATGCAACTAATTAAGTCTAAATAACTTAATTAATTATGTTGAGTGACGTGCGGTTGTACGTGTGTGTTAAGAAGTGTCGTTATAGTCGCATTTGCAACGTCGGTTTTACAATAAGTAAACGGAGGTGAGTCCGAGTGTCGGTCTCAGGGAGGCGTGAAAATCGGATTTTGCTTATCACTTGTTGTCATGGAAAGCGCGGAGTTTTTCTTGCGAAAGATGCGATTTTGAAAAGCTAGAGAGAGATAGAGAGAGAGAGATTAGGGTTAGAGCGTTCCTTGTTTGATCATGCAACTTAAGCAGAAATTAAAGTGACAATTGAACAGAAAATAACTTCATTAATCATGCACTTTTAGTTCATAGCTTACAACATTAAATACATGCTTCAAACAAAAGTAATGGAAAGCTTAAAAGAGATAGAGAGAGAGAGAGAGGATGGAGAGCGACGAGGCAGCCATGGTGGTGGAGGAGGCTCTGTCGGCGGCTTGTCGTCTCCGGCGATTACAAGAGGGCCTAAAGCTAGCTAAGAGAGGGGTGGTGTAGTTGCAAGGGAAGTGAATGCCTTGAATGAGTGGTTGGAGGGGTTTAAATAGGGTTAAGGGCTTCCTAAAAGAAGAAGGGGCTTTAGCGACGTCCGGAATGTCGCTAAAACCACTCCAAAAGAGTTGGTGAAGCCCGCCAGCCCGTCAGTCAGCCGCCCGCTCTATTTCTTCTTCACGCGCGATCCGCGGTCGCTGCGTGAGAGTCGTCCGATCTTCTCTCCTCGGCTGTGCTTGGATAGCGCCTCGGGTGCGCGTGTGCGCGGGCGTCATCGCCCGGCGTACGCGCCCGCGAGCTGTGTCCGCCCCACGTGGTGAAATCCCGGCCGCACCGCCTAGCGAAATCTCAGCGCGGGCGACCCAATTTCGCCGCGCGCAACCTTCGTCTTCGATTTCATGCTCCGCGTGGCTTGAACCCGCGTCGCGTGCGTGCGGGCGTGCGCGCTAACCGTTGCGCCACGCTCGCGCTTTGTCGCGACGACTGCGGGCGGACGTGCGAGTCTCTTCGATCGAACGGTCGAGATCTGATCTCGGCTAGATGAAGAGGCGACGTGCGGTGGAGCGGGGGTGATGTGGCGCAATGTGGGCCGTTGATCTCCATATCAACGGTCAGAACTTCTTTGGCCCATTGTAGGAGCTCCGGATGTTGGATTTGGCCGTTCTTGAGTCTGTTGGACTTCGTTCGTCGTTCTGAATCCATCTGTGCGGTCCGATTACTCATCTGAGGCCTGCTTTGATAGGTGCTTACGCAAATGGCCATTAATACAGTTTTATAAGAAATCTTGGTACATGTGTATGCAATGCTCCCATTCTACTTTTGTTGTGCCTTTTATTCTTGAGATGGGCATATTCAACATAATTATCACCCCCTTGTGCAGTGTTACCATTGAGGAATTAAACCATCAACTCCCCAAAACCCAAACCCCCAAATGAGGGTCAGAGTCGCAAGGGATGGAAAAAAAAGAGGTGCTGGTTTACTTAATTTGGGTTGTACCTAACTAAGTCAAGCTATAAAAGAGTTCCATTCACAGCATAAAATGGAATAAAATCCGAAAAGAATGACACATTATTGATACAAGAAAACAGTAACAAAACATAAACTTGCTGTAAACCAAAGCATAAATTGTACATGTCAACAGAGCATGCATAAACTTGCTCAGCGACAAATTTCGTACGTTGACGACCCGTAATGACAACCTGAAAGTAGGTCACAATGTAGGGATGACCTAATCGGCTCAGCAGGAAACAATCATCTACTGTATCTCAACCAAACAGGATAGTGTACAGTTCCAATAGTGGCTAGTTCCTTGCCCAAACCCACACTCTATGTTCTAGTTTCTCGAACCCTACCTGGTACAACTATTCATCTTGGTCCGGTAACCCATTAACATGTTACCCAAGTTCTTTCCACGATTTGGTATAATAATTTATTCTCACTCGCCTCAATGATCAAATCCTGGAAATCATTGCTCTCTACTAGAGGAGATTTTGATGCATCCATTCCTTTGAATCCCTACCTAATAGTCTCACCTTGGCCAAGGGAGAGATTAGCACTTTGTTAATCCTCTAGAAAGGCATGCCTGTTCTCGATGTATCTAGTACGTTGCTGACTTCAGTTAGAAGAGTTGGGCTTCTTGGGAGTTAACCAAGCCTGTGGCTTGTGATCACGAAACACGAGCCCAATCGGTGCCCAACAAGGGCTAGTCACAGTTCAAACTAGATCATCATCACAGGGTTGGCCAGAATTTCCGAGCCACACCAATGCTCTCGCTAGGAGTAGCTCCCTGTAGGAGCGCAATCCTCGAGTGTGCCCTCTTAATCCGCCATCGGATGACATCTCAAACAATCCATCTCAGTACCCCGGCCATCTCCTCACATGCGGGCACCTAAGTGAGCCTCTTGCTCGAGTACCTTCACGTCGAATCAGATTCGGGTACATCCAAGTACCAAACACCAGTGACAGCTGGAGGCTTTATCATCGAACCTAGGAACCTTTCTTGTTCCGAGGCAGATCTCCTTGGTAGCCTCTTGCTACCACAACAGCTCAGGTCTTCTACCCAAGCAGTGAACCCATGGTTCACCAAGTCTAAGGGTGCAACCTTATAAGCTCACCTAGTTGACTTACCCATCTCTTTGATTTCATTTGGGTTTCGTGCTCGGAACGCAATCCTAAGAACCTAGTGGATCTCTTGGGGTCTTACTGAAGACTTTTGGATCCAAGCATTTCCTCTTATTAGACTCGTATCGAGTCATAGGTGTCATCTCATGAGATTCAAGCCATTACTTAGGTAATTTAGATTGCTTTTAATGTGTTTAGGGAGCTTCATGCTCAAATTATAGGTGTACACACACACACACCTATAAATGTGCTTCACCCCTTTAGGGTCTAATTGCATTTTTCCCATTCATCCCAATCCATTGACCTACCTGCTAGACCCCCAATTAGGTTCTAACATTACATGAGATTTCTAATTATCTGAATCACACAGTTCAATACAATTATTACATTTAAAAACTATCAAACATTATGGACCTACTCCCTATCATTAGTTGTTACGACCCGATTCTCGGATCCCTACAGGACCCGAGTCCAGCTCGCCTTGACTAATCCCAAGACCCAGTCGTCTAGCAAGAAATACCAAAAAGCAGGAAAGTAAACCACATTCACATATGCAATATAACTAAGCAGAAGAAAACTACAAAGCAGTAAAGGAAAGAAAATCTGTTGTTTCAGTACATACCGCCACAACAATAAAATCAACGGAAAGCGGAAGTAAATAGTAGAAACAAACAGTAACTAAAGGTCCAATACTTACTACAACGGTAAAGAAACGAAAAGGAAGTGCTGAAAAACTACGGCTGGGCTTGATTGGGCCCAGCACCCTCTGTAGCTGGAAGCTCGAGCTGCTGAACTCCTGGTCTTGAATGGTATTATGAAGAGATAGAGTCAGCGAATGCCTAGTAGAGTGGTATCTATATTATCTAAAAAGAGTAAAAAGTAACAGGTTTAATTCTCATTTCTATTTATTAGTTTTATATGTGTTTCTGTTTCACCCATTTCTCTCAAACATCCAAATATTCTTGATCTTGCATGTTCCTTGTGGGAATGATCTTGATTGTAGTCTTTTCCGTAGAGTAGAAGGTACATGTGGTGCTCTCCTGGTCGGGAGAGTCCCCCGTGGTAGTCCTACACCTAGTCAACCACCCTGAGGTCACTGTCAAGACGTAGCGGTGACTGCGGCATGCGTGGTAAGCGCACGGGTAGCTACTCTGCACTGACATGCAGTCAGTCGTTTCCGCTAGCGGTACACCCAAAGTACAACACAGAACAGAATAGGGGTCTCGCCCCTCAGAACCAAAGAGGGGTCTCGCCCCTCCACAGTCTGCGCACCCTCGTCTGACTACCCCGGTTTGCCTAGAGGGCTTAACAAGTCAGTGTAGGGTGGCTAGGTGAACCCCGAGCCCCGTAAGGTGGCTAGCTCCCTCCCTACACTAGTAGCTCGCCTCGGTACCACGTACACGAGGGTCAACAGGAGTTGGTGTAGAGTGGCCAATCCTAACCCTAGGTCTCAACCCAAGGGAGGCTAACTCAGCTCTACACAAAAAGGGACAGTTGCTCTCCTTGGTACCATGTACTTAAGGGCCAGCACACTTCTCATCTACATTCCAGGTTTTCATCTTTCCACAGGAGTTTTACTCCTAATTCCCCTTAGGATTCATGCTCATGTTCACCTCATTTATTTCGATCCAGATTTCACCATTCACAATTTATCTCTCATGAATATACAGGCAACTCGTGTTTCCATAATTCGATACATGCAACTGGCGATTTCACAGGTAGTTGTTCATTAATTACAGATAGCTCATATTCTAACAAGCAACTGCTAACAGTTTATCTCAATCATACATGCAAGTACATTATACGGCATAAACGGTTCATTCATTTCTCTATCATAGGGTTCATGCCAGATCGTAGGGTTCCATTTGGCTATTTCCACAAGCACATTCTTATTTAAATATTATTAATAGAATTAACCACTCTACTAGGCAATATGGGAGTAATGGGGGCTCGAACCGCAGACCCAAGCATCTCTGTGAGCCCCAAACACATAGCAGGCTGAAACCCTATACAAGGGAATACATCACAAAAGGTGGGTTCAGAATAGTTACAAAGGACTCTAGTATGTAGAGGAACTCGCGAGGAAAATATAGGTATCTCGTTTGGGTAAAATGGACCCTAATCGGACCCCAAACGGGTCAAAAACGTGACTACTGTTTAGAATCAGACGTCTGGGGATACTCCCAGATGTCTTACAAGGTGCCAGATCTTTACCTTAAGTCCCTGCGGTATCCTCAGATGTCCATGCCTTCTCTGCGATCGTCTGAAGGCAGCTCCATATGTCGGACAATGCCTCCGGTCGTCTGGACACACCTCCGGATGTCTGGTGATCTGATCAGACGTCCAAAAGCACGTGGGAAAGCGTTCCACCCTCCTTCCCAAGGTTGCACTTGCGTATGACATCGTAGGCGCAGTCAGCCGACATATACCCCTGCGCTGCGATATGCATGGCACAGGGAGATACGTACCTTCACAATAAATGAGTTTTTAGACGTCTGGCCTTAGATCCAGACGTCCAGGTACCTCGTTAGCTGTCTGGACTCCACTCTAGATGTCTGATACTGGAAAACTTCCAGTATCAAGAACTCCTTCCAGCGTTCTTCGCTCGCTCCGCCTCGTGCAGCTGCAGCTCCAGTCGCTGTAGAGGTCCGGGAGGCTACCTCCCCGAGTTCTCTCCTCCTCCCGCATGCGCCCGTGGTGGCCGTGCGAGCTCTGCCGAGCTTCCATCAAAGCTCCTCTGACCTCGGCCTCCTCCTCCCGCGCTCTCCTCCGCTCGCCCCCTCGCTCGCCCCCGCTCGTCACTCCCGCGCAGCACTGGAGGTGGTGGTGGTTGGTGTGTGGAGTGGAGAGGAGATAGGAGGGGGGTGGCTTATATAGACGGCGTGGGGGGTTTTATAGTTTGGGGAAAGAAAAGGAAGGGAGAGAGAAGAAGAGGGTCCTGCGTGCCACTCGTGTGTAGAGTGCAGTGTGCGTACAAAAATTTCATTTTTAGATGTCTGGGAAGAGGTCTAGAAGTCTGGACAGATGCCTGACTGAGATTCCAGACGTCTTAACAGGATAAAAGTGTGACGGGTCATTACATCATAGCAAATTTAAAGGAAGTTTTGTCCCCGAAACTTGAGGTAGCTAAGGTGCGGAAAAGGAACATAAAATGCATAACAAACTTAAAGAGGACCGAAGTAGGACCGAAAAGACATACCCTTAAAAAGCTCCGGTTACCGCTCTCGCATCGCCGCCTCAGGCTCTCAGGTAGCCTCCTCGTACCGCTGGCTTCTCCATAGGACCTTCACCAGTGGTACCTGCTTCCATCTCAGACTCCGGATGACTCTATCTAGTATCTGCACTGGTCTCTCGGGGTAGGTCAGGTTGTCACCCACCTCGACGCTCTCGTGGCTTAGAACGTGACTAGGATCAGCGACGTACTTCCTGAGGTTGGACACATGGAACACGTCGTGCACTCCAGAAAGCTGGGGAGGAAGGGCAAGCCGGTAAGCAACGGGTCCCACCTGCTCCAGGACCTCAAAGGGCCCTATAAACCTCGGCGCAAGCTTCCCTTTCACCCAAAAACATTGCAGGCCCTTCATGGGCGAAACGTGGAGAAAGATGTGATCACCAACCTCGAACTGCACCTCTCTACGCTTCTGGTCAGCGTAACTCTTCTACCTGATCCTGACAGTGCGGAGTCGTCTGTGAATCTGCTCTATCACCTCCTGACTCTGCCGGATCAGCCTGGGGCCAACCTCGCACTTGGTCCCCACCTCGACCCAACTCAAGGGTGCAGTATACCTCCGTCCGTATAGAGCCTTGTAAGGCGCCATGCTGATGCTCGAGTGGTTACTGTTATTATATGCAAACTCTATTAGGGGTAAATTCTCCTCCCAGGAGCCTCTCTCGTCTAATACACAGGCGTGTAAAAGGTCCTTAGGTGTCTGTATGGTGCACTCTGACTGTCTGTCCGTCTGGGGGTGGTACGCAGTACTAAACCTTAGACATGTCCCCAAAGCCTACTGAAACTCAGCCCAGAACTGGGAAGTAAAACGAGTATCCCTATCAAATGCAATCTCACGCGGAATTCCGTGCAGGCATACCACATCACGAATGTACCTCTCTGCCAACTGTGCTGGTCCCAAGGTGACTCGAATCAGCAGAAAATGTGCCACCTTCGTCAACCTGTCCACTATCACCCAGACTATGTCGTGTCCTCTCTGGGTAACTGGTAGACCCACCACCAAGTTCATTGTGATGCTCTCCCACTTCCACTCTGTCACATTAAGTGGCTACAACGGCCTTGTAGGCCTCTAGTGCTCGGCCTTCACCTGCTGGCACACCAAACACTGCTGCATAAACTCACCAACATCCCGCTTCATCCCTCTCCACAAAAAATCGCGTCTCGGATCATGATATATCTTTGTGTTCTTGGGATGTATGGTGAACTTGGACCCATGCGCCTCAGCCAGGAGCTCTCTCAATAACTCTTTGCCCCTAGGAACGCATTAGCGTCCCTTTAAGCGCAGTATCTCGTCTGTAAAGGAATAATCTCCAGGGTCTCCTGTCAACACCCTGTTCCGCAGTGTCTGTAAGTATGGATCTATCATCTGTCCTGCGATGATGCGGTCTATCAGCTCTAGTCGCGTCTGCCACGCCACTATCACTGTCCCACAATAACCCTGTGACTCCCGAGGTCGCCAACTGCCCAACTCCTCCATAAGTCTCCAACTTTGTGCCTGTAGACTGGCCAAGTGGGCGGGCGTCTTCCGGCTCAAGGCGTCAGCCAACACATTGGCCTTTCCTGGATGGTAGGAGATGCTGTAGTCGTAATCCTTCAAGAGCTCTAACCAACGTCTTTGTCTCATGTTGACCTCCTTCTGATCAGATAAGTACCTGAGGCTCTTATGATCCGTGAAAATCTCAAAAGTCTCACCGTAAAGGTAGTGCCCCCATGTCTTCAGTGCGAATACAATAGCTGTGAGCTCTAAGTCATGGGTAGGGTAGCTATGCTCATGGGGCTTCAGTTGCTGCGAGGCGTAAGCGAGAACGTGACCCCATTGCATGAGCACACCCCTAACCCCTGCAACGAAGCGTTTGTGTAAACCACAAAACTGCCACTGCTGTTCGGGATGGTAAGCGCAGGAGCTGAAGTCGGTCTCTCGTTCAACTCCTGAAAACATGCCTCACACTCATCTATCCAGGGAAAGGGCACGTCCTTCCGAGTCAGCTGGGTCATAGGACGCGCAATCTGAGAGAATCCTCTGATAAACCGCCGATAGTAACCTGCTAGTCCCAAAAAGCTGCGTATCTTTTTCACTATACGTGGCCTCTCCCACCTGACTACGACCTCAACCTTGGCTGCGTTCACAGCCAAACCATCCCCTGAGATCATGTGGCCCAAGAAAGTCACCTGCCTCAACCAAAACTCGCACTTGCTGTACTTGACATATAGCCTGCGTCGCCTCAAAGTGTCTAGGATCATCCGTAGATGCTGTCCGTGCTGTGCCTGATCTTGCGAGTAAATGAGTACGTTGTTGATGAACACCACCACAAACTGGTCCAAGTATGGTCTAAAACCCCGGTTCATCAAATCCATAAAAGCAGCGGGGGAATTGGTCAACCTAAACGGCATGACCAAGAACTCGTAGTGCCCGTACCGGGTACGGAAAGCTGTCTTGGAGACGTTGGTCTCCCCGATCCTCAACTGGTGGTAGCCTGACCCTAGATCTATCTTGGAGAACACTGTGGCATCTCGCAACTGGTCGAAGAGGTCGTCAATCCTCGGCAGCGGATACTTGTTCTTGATGGTGACCCTATTCAGCTGTCTGTAGTCGTCGTAAAGTTGCAGGGTACCATCTTTCTTCTTCACAAACAGCACAGGGGCTCCCCATGAGGACTCACTGGGCCTCACAAAGCCCTTCTCCAATAGGTCATGTAGCTGTGACTTGAGCTCTCGCAGCACAAGTGGTGCCATCCGGTACAGTGCACTAGAAATGGGGCTAGTCCCTAGTACCAGTGAGATCTCAAACTCGATCTCACGCTCGGGAGGTAGTGTTGCCAGCTGGCCCCTGTTTGGGGTTCCCAAAGGCCACTGATGGCCCCGCAAAATGAGAAGGCTCTCTTGCGGGTGTCGTGTGCCTCCTCTCCAGACAGCCCTGAGAGTACTTGTTGAAGCTTCGAATTACTACGCTATTGTATTTGGTTTTGAAAACCTGTCGTTGTAGTTTGAAAACGAAGAACTCGTGTTCAATAAATAAAATTTATACCGGAATAGAAATCCCAGGTCGAACTCAGGGAGGCGGACGACGTGCATTAGGTGAGTGCGACCTGGACCGTTGGATTGAGATCCAACGGTCGAGGCTGCGTCTTCAAATGGGCTTCAGAGATTGAAGGCGCTGGTTCAGATCCACTCTCAGCTGGTTGGGAACGGGAGAGGCGTGGGCGCTAGAAGCTTCAGAGGTTGAGGGCAGCCAGTTGGGCAGTCGAGATGGCACCACGTGACGCCATCTTGGCCGTCCATCTTCTGGACGATGTAGATGGTGCCACGGGTATCGGATTGAGTCGATTTTCACGCCGTTAGGCTACGATCGTCGATCCGAATCCATCCATGTAGTTGGATTTGTTGTTTGAGGTGCGGATTCACACCATCTCGGTCCTTGATCTTCTATAGTTCCTCGATCTCTATCTTATGCTACAGATATCCGATTAGGGCGATCTTGGAGTCGTTGAACTCTAATCGTCAGCCTAATCAGATTCGTACGGTTGGATCTTCGATCCGAGGCCCCGATAAAAAGTCGCCTTGTCCCTGACCGTATGTTAAGACCCTTGTTGAGCCTTTTAGGACGTTTGAACCTTAGGTCAGACGTTTGGACTCATTCCCAGACGTCTGGAAATCGAAAATCTTGGGTATGAACTTACGCCTGCACGCGTGCTGTGCACAGACGGTACCCTTGTCTTTCCCTCCTCCTTCTCTCTCTTCTGCCTCAGCAAAACCCTAAACACCCACTTTATATAAACCCCTTGCCAGCCACCTTCCTTCTCCCCACCAGCGAGGGCGACAGAGCAGGCGAGAGCGCGGTACTGGAGTGAGAACGAGAGGAGGAGCAACGTGAGAAGGAGAGGAGGAGTTGTGCTTGCGAGCTCACGTGGGAGCTCGCCGGTGAGTGCACAGCCGGAGTGGCGCGTGCGCAAGCCGGAGGAGTGCGTCGGGCAGGTCCTCCCTGACACTGCTGCAACCGGAGCTGTAGGCGAGAGGGCGCGGCGCAGCCACACACGGCGCGAGAGGGCAGAAGCAGGTTTTGGTTCTAGGTCTTTCCCAAAATCAAACGTTTGGAGCAACGTCCAGGCGACGTAGCCAATGTCTGGAGGAGGTTCCAGACATCTGAGGAGGAAGTCTCGCGAAGGTACGTCTCTTTATGGATACAGCCATGTAGGCCGCTCCACCGATACACCTTTTGCATGCCGATTTGAGAAGGTCGGATATCTGCGTGCAGGATTCTCTTTGGGAAGGTGCGGGACACGCCCTCCCACTCATTTCAGATGTTTGGGCGACCTACCAGATGACGGGGAGTGCTTCCAGACGTCCAGATAGGTGGTCGGAAATCTAGAACTGGGTTCAGACGGTCCAGAGGAGTTCCTGGATGTCTGAGGATTGGCGTAGGGCTTGAGGTATGACACTGGACACTTTTAAGAAGTCTGGAAGTTGTTCCAGACGTCTGATTTGAGTCAGAAACACGATTTTTGACCCGTTTAGGGTTCGTTTGAGGTTCGTTTTCTGCAAATAAGATACCGATGTTTTTTGTATGAATTCCTCTACTTGTTAGAAGACTTTCTATAGTGTTCTGAGTATTCTCTTGTGATTGATCCTTGTGATAGGACTTCGTTCTGTTGCAGGTTCGGGGCTTGCTGAGGCACGTGAGCTTACTGTTCAAGCCCCCACTACTCCTGGGTTTACTAGTAGAGTGGCTTCCCCTTAATTTAATTAAAACCTAAATGCATGTGTGGAATGAATGATTCGAACCTTGGTTATGGCATGAATCCTAGGGCGAGAAACACTTGAAATGTCTGTAATGGATGATTGAATTGCAGTCTTGAATGAGTAGATAGAATAATAACAATTGCCTGTAAATAAATAACAGCTGCCTGTGAAATGTAAAGTACTTGTGCTAGCAAACTGTTACATGTAAATTCCTGTGTATACGTTAAATGATATAATACGCGCTGCATGTATATAAATTAAGGATGGTAACGTGAATGATGTAAATACGAGCTACCTGTGTATAACCTGTGTATGGAAATGTGAATGATAGAAATACAAGTTGCATATGTATAACATGAGAATGAAAACAGAAATGATGAAACCTGGTATGGCATCGCCTGAGGAATATGAGCATGAACCCCATGGTGAAATAGTAGTTGAGCTACTGGAAATATATGGAACGGATATGGAAATGTGACTGGAAATGTGCTACCTCTTGAGTACGTGGTACCAAGGGGAGCGCATGTTACCTCTTAGCGTAGAGGGGTGCTTGCAGCCTTCGGGTTGAGACCCGGGGCGGGTTTGGCCACTTTGCACCGACTCTGTGGCCCTCGTGTACACTGTACCAGGGAGAGATACTAGTGTAGGGAGAGAGCTAGCCACCCCACGGGGCCCGAGGTTCAGTTAACCGCCCTACACCGACTTGTTAGGCCCATTGGGCAAACCGGGGTAGTCAGGCGAGGGTGTGCGGACTGTGGAGAGGTGAAACCCCTGTTTGGTTACCGAGAGGGGCTAGAGCCCTTTTACTGAGAGGGCTAAGCCCTATACTGGTTCCATGCTGTGCTTTGGGTGCACCTGCTAACGGAAATGACTGACCGCGTGCCAGTGCGAGGTAGCTACCCGTGCGCTTATCACACGTGCCGTAGTCACCGTTACGTCTGTCCATGACCTTGGGGTGGTTGACTAGGTGTAGGATCACCACGGGGGACTCTCCTGGCTAGGAGAGCATCACGTGCGCCTTCTACTCCTCGAAAAAGACTGCAATCAAGATCGTTCCCACGAGGAGCATTCGAGATCAAGGAAGAGACCTGATAAATAAACCAAGTGGTGAAAAAGAATAATTAGTTAAAGTAATTGAAAAATAACAGCTACCTGTTCACCTTTACCGCTTTAGTTAGTTGGTTGCCACTCTACTCAGCATTCGCTGACGTTTTGTACTCCTAACCCCCTTTCATGTCCAGGTGTTGAGCAGCCAGAGCCTACGGCTGCAGAGGGTGCTGGGCTTAGTAGAGCCCAGTAGTTGTAGCTTCTTGTTGTACTCTTTTCTGTTGTAGTGAGTAGTCTCTTGCACCTTTGTACTGTTACTTTCTGTACTTTATATTCTTGTACATGGTTACTTTTCTACTGTTGTGGTGGTGTGTACTGTAGTAGTTTTCCTTCTTTCCTGCTGTATTTTTGTTACTATTAGTTGCTTAGCATAGTGAATGTGGTTTACTTTCCTACTTTTTGGTTACTTTCTCGTTGGACGACTGGATCTTGGGATCAGTCGAGTCGGTCCGGTCTCGTGTCCTGTAGGGATTCGGGAACCGGGTCGTAACACCATAAAAGGTGACAATTAACCTCCATTTTATTTAGATTAACCTAAATGCAAGATGATGTATGTTATGCAATATTTATAGTATGTAATGCAATTCTATGCTTAACAACATGCATAAATAGACAATTTTTGTAATATAAACATGTTTACATCAGTACTATGGCTGATAGGGTCTCTTCTGTCCGCTGTCGGTGTCTTGTGTAGTCGGGTTGGCCTCCTGGTAGGTCATGGTTTCCTCAACCACTTGTGAGAAGGTGGGTAGCTTCAGGGGTTTGACATACCCCTGAATAGTAGGTCGAAGTCCCTCAGTAACCCTCCACAGGCGCTCCTCCTCCGTAGACACGACTGTCGAGGCAAAACAGGACAGCTCCAGGAAACGCGTGCGGAACGCGCTAACAGTCATTGTCCCCTGGAGGGGATTGTGGAACTCCCACCTCCTCTGGTCGTGCAAGGTCTGCGAAAAGTACTGCTCGCAGAAGGGAGTCACGAACTGGTCCCATGTTGGCTCTCTCCTCTCCTGGCCTTTGACTGCCCTCCACCACCTGTGCGCCGTGCTCCCTAGCTGGTATGTGGCAAAGGCCATGCGGCACTGTGCGGGAGGGAGAAGGGTGTCGAACACCATTTCTATCTGCTCCGACCAGTCCTTTGCCTCAGATGGGTCCTCATCCTCCTTGAAGGAGGGGGGCTTCAGCTTTCGGAACTGTCCGAAAAGCTCGTGGTGTAGTTGCAGTAGGGGAACGGGCACACCTCCAGGCAAGGAGGGCTCGTGCTCGGAAGTGTTAGAGTGCGGTGGGGGCGGTGGAGGACCACCCCATCCCGCTCCTACTCGTTCGGTGCTGTGGCGGTCTCTCTATCCCACCGAGGACTCTCCCTCCACGTCCTCAGGGAGAGGTGCCTGTGGAGGCTGGTGGAGCTCCTCTCGCATAATGTCCCTGATCAGTTGGATGAGATCCTGGGCCTGAATGCCCAGGAGAAGAGGTGGGTCAACTGGTACCTCAGGCCCGGCACGTCTGCCCCTTCGACATCGTCCACGACCACGACCACGGCCCGCCTTGAGAACTCCCCGACGAGGCATCTCTAGCAAGGAGATGCAAAAGACAGAACAAGAGGGTCAACGATACAAAATTTCTTCCAGAAAAGACTCGGAGCGAATAACAAAGCGATACGTTGTGATGGCTATTCTAGTTTTATGCACGTGAATGATTATTCTCAAGCCAATTGGTTCATTTCTTAGAACGACCTTGCTCTGATACCATCTTATTACGACTTGATTCTCGGATCCCTACAGGACCCGAGTCCAGCAAGAAATAACCAAAAGCAGGAAAGTAAACCACATTCACATATGCAATATAACTAGGCAGAAGAAAACTACAAAGCAGTAACGGAAAGTAAATTTGCTGTTTAGTACATACCACCACAACAACAAAAACAACGGAAAGTGGAAGTAAACAGTAGAGGCAAAGAATAACTAAAGGTCCAATATTTACTAGAATAGTAAAGAACCGAAAAGGGAGTATTGAAAAGCTATGGCTGGGCCCAGCACCCTCCGCAGCCGGAAGCTCGGGCTGCTCAACTCCTGGTCCTGAACAGTATTATGAAAAGACAGAGTCAGCGAATGCTGAGTGGAGTTATATCTATATTATCTAAAAACAGTAAAAAGCAACAGGTTTAATTCTCATTTCTATTTATCTGTTTTATATGTATTTCTATTTCACCCATTTCTCGCAAACATCTAGATATTCTTGATCTTGCATGTTCATCATGGAAACGAACTTGATTGCAGTCTTTTCCATGGAGTAGAAGGTACATGTGGTGCTTTCCTGGCCGGGAGAGTCCCCCGTGGTAGTCCTACACCCAGTCAATCACCCCGAGTTCACTATTAAGACGTAGCGGTCACTACGACATGCGTGATAAGCGCACGAGTAGCTACCCCGCACTGACATCGGTTAGTCATTTCCGCTAGCGGGTACGCCCAAAGTACAGCACGGAACAGTATAGGGCCTTGCCTTTTCAGAATAGGGGTCTCACCCCTCAGAACCAAAGAGGGGTCTTTCCCCTCCACAGTCCGCATATCCTTGTCTGATTACCCCGGTTTGCCTAGAGGGCCTAACAAGTCGGTGTAGGGTGGCTAGCTGAACCCCGGGCCTTGTGGGGTGGCTAGCTCCCTCCCTACGCTAATAGCTTACCTCGATACCACGTACACAAGGGCCAACAGGAGTCAGTGTAGAGTGGCCAATCCTAATCCCAGATCTTAACCTAAGGGAGGCTAGCTCCGCTCTACACAAAAGGGGACAATTGCTCTCCTTGGTACCACGTATTCAAGGGCCAGCACACTTCCCATCTACATTCCAGGTTTCCATCTATCCACAAGAGTTCTTCTCCTAATTCCCTGTAGCGTTCATGCTCATGTTCACCTCATTTATTCTGAGCCAGATTTCACCATTCACAATTTATCTCTCATGCATATACAGGCAGCTTGTATTTCCATAATTCGATACATGCAACTGGTAATTTCACAGGTAGTTGTTCATTAATTACAGGCAACTCACAATTATAATACAGGCAATTGCTAACAGTTTATCTCAATCATGCATGCAAGTACATTATTCAACACAAACGATTCATTCATTTCTCTATCCTAAGGTTCAAGCCACATCCTAGGGTTTCATTTGGCTATTTCCACAAGCACATTCTTATTTAAATATTATTAACAGAATTAACCACTCTACTAGGCAATACGGGAGTAATGGGGGTTCGACTCGCAGACCCAAGCATCTCTGCGAGCCCCAAACACGCAGTAGGCTGAAACCCTATACCAGGGAATACATTACAAAAGAAGGGTTCAGAACAGTGTACGAATGGCTCTAGTACGTAGTGGAACTCGCAAGGAAAATACAGGTATTTCTTTTGCGTTAAATGAACCCCGATCAAACCCCAAATGGGTTAAAAATGTTCCGTGTGTGGGAAAGCGTTTCGCGCTCCTTCCCAAGGCTGCACTTGTGTATGACGTCGCAGGCGCGGTCAGTCGACATATACCTCTGCGCTGCGATATGCATGGCACAGGGAGATACGTACCTTCGCAATAAATGAGCTTTCAGATGTCTGGCCTTAGCTCTAGACGTCCAGGTACCCCGTCAGTCGTTTGGACTCCACTCCAAACATATGATACTGGAAAATTTTCCAGTATTAGGAACTCCTTCCGGCGCTCTCCGCTCGCTCTGCCTCGTACCACCGCAGCTCCAGCCGCTATAGAGGGTCGGGAGGCCGCCTCTTCGAGCTCTCTACTCCTCCCGCATGCGGCCGTGGCAGCCGTACGAGCTCCGCCGAGCTTCCATCGAAGCTCCTCCGACCTCAGCCTCCTCCTCCTCCCGGGCTCTCCTCCTCTCGCCCCCTTGCGCTCTCCCTTGCTCGCCCCCTCTCGTCACTCCTACACAGCACTAAAGGTGGTGGTGGTGGATGGTGTGTGGAGTGGAGAGGAGATAAGAGGAGGGGGGTATAGGGTTTGGGGGAAGAAAAAGAATTGAGAGAGAAGAAGAGGGTCCTGCACGTCGCCCGAGCGCAGAGCGCAGTGTGCGTATAAAAATTTCATTTTCAGACGTCCAGGAAAGGGTCCGGACGTTTGGACAAACGTCTAACTGAGACTCTAGATGTCTTAAAAGGCTAAAAGTGTGACGGGTCATTACTTTAGTAGACTCAAACAACATACATATGTTATCAAGTAATCCTGACCAATCGCTAGGTCAAGATGCTTGTCCAAACCAGGATTGCAAAACCTGCCTTTCGTGCTCAAAACGGGTTTTACACCACCAGGATCCTTTGTAATCAAGACCACCAGTACACACACATGTGCCTGTAATACAAACCTAAGAGATCCTTGATCTCAAAGTCCTAACTTCAGCCCTCAGCCAGGTTAAGCCAATTTAATCTTTCTTTAGAGTTCAATAATGTAGAACAAGTACACCAGCACTGGTCCTAGTCTTAGGCATCGGAGCTGGGCACCTTCTTCACCCACCAGGTTATAGAGTACTGGTATCGATACGAAGCTTTGGTACCAATACTGTGCACCCACAGCATAGCCTCCAATAGGCCAGCCAGTACCGGTCTTAGACCTTAATATCGACATTGGGCAACCCCAATACAATTTCCAACCCCAGCTAATACCAGTACCGAACACCGATGTCGGTACCAGGCACCAACCACACCTTTTCAAATAATCCACCCTGTACAAGTACTGAGCATCGGTACTGGTATCGGGCACCCTCTGTCATGGCTATTGAACCCATCCAGTATCGGTACAGGACACAAATATCGATACTAGGTGCCCTCAGTACCTGACTTAAGTTTCATCTTTAGCTCATGCTAAGCTAGCTAGCACCGACATAGGTTACCAGTATCGGTACTAGGTGTCTCTAGCATCAAGTTTCAAACGTTAAATCCCCCATTCAACTCCTCATATTTTATTATTACCAAGGTTCTTGACAAAACCCACACTTTATTATCCCAGAGTTATGCTTATTCGCCAATCGGGGTTTCTATACCCTTTTCATGTTTCATATCAAACCTTGTTTAATATCACGCATTTGGCCTCACGGATATCCTAACAACATGGCCTCATGCATCATACCTACGCTCAGTTCATTTCTCATCAAGACAAATCATCGTAAGTCTCTATTATGCTCAAAATCCAAGTTGCTAACATTAGACGCTAACATGGATTGATACCTTCCATTCTTGGCACTAAATAGGGATTTAGTTAATCATTTTAAGTTCCCAACCCACGTGGGGAAATTCCACACACAATAAGACCACAAGTATCTTATCGGATGTCCAACACAAGTGTTAAATGCCCAAAAATGCATCATAAGACATTTGATACACAATCCGGATGCCCGGAGAAAAAATGCCAGGAAGACTTGTCCCAAGCCAACGGTATTGGATGTCCAAACACTTCCTTGGATGTCCAGAGACTATTCTGGACGTATAACTATAAGAACAGACATCCAACAATGACTTCACACCAAAAGCCACAAACTGTTATAGACGATCATTTGATTCCTTGGCTATACGTCTAGATGAGCACATTGGGCATCCGATGCATTGTTAGATGTCCAATTGCTAGGGACTTAGTCCTTGGAACTGCAATCGAGTTACGGAGACGTCTAACTAAGAGATCAGATGTCGGGGTTGGGGCTATTTGACTTCTAATGAATTTATCAGATGTCTGATAACCCCCAGAACCAAATCCCAGGTTCCAAGCAGTATCGGTACTAGGCACCATCGGCCTAAACCAACACAACCCAGCCAATACTGGTACTAGGTAGCTCCAGTTCACCGATTGGAATCATTCAGTATTGGTACTGATCACTAGTGTCGGTACTGGGTGCCCTTAGTTCCCATTTCAGAGTGCTACACTGTGGTGCTAGGTCAACTAGTACCGATATTGATCATTAGTACCGATACTAGGTGCTCTCAGCACCTAGTTAAACATATCAAAATGCTCAGTTAACCCTAAGCCAAACCACCATTTACGTCTACAACCCGAAATTGATGGTAAACACGTAAAACCACATGAATTTATAAACTCAACATCAATTTCAACACAAAATGGAAACCCTCCATTTGGCATTCCTAAGATTTAACCCATAACTAGGGCATAACCAAACCTTTATCACAATCAACATGGAAATTTTAACCAAAACAACCCTTTTTGGCTACTTCTAGTCATGGGAACAAGAGGATGAAATAAGAGAATAAACCCTATCTCAGTTGGAGCTCCTTTCTCTTCTCTTAATTGCAGCAACAACATGGACAACAGCATTGGTAGCTACTACAATAGTAGCACCACCTCCTTTCCTCTCTTCTTTTCCTTTCTTTCACGTAGTAGCAGCAACAACGACAACAACAACAGCAACAGCTTCAACAATAGCTGCAGCAGCAGCTCTCCTCCTCTTCCTTCCCTTCTCCTCCTTCTCCTCGTAGCAGCAGCAGCAACAACGACTGGCAACAGCAACAACAGCAGTAGCTAGCAGGGAGGAGGGGGATGGGGAAGAAGGAACCGACTGAGGGGAAGAGATATGAGATTTTCTTTTCAATTTTTAAATCTCTCTCTCTTAAATAAGGGTTGTATATTTTGCATCCAAGCCCTTCAGCTTCTTACTTGAGCCTTAAGAAAGGCCTTCAAACTTGTTTTCCTCGTAAATGGCCCCCTCAGCTTTTCATTTATTAACATTTTGTTAATGACTTAGGGGATTTGTTTAATTCCAAGGCTAAAAATCACTAAATTAGGGTTCCCTAAACCCTTAATCTCACATGAAGCAACCAATTATGATTTTTAATTAGCATATTAAGAGTATTACAAATTCCGAACATTATTGTATGAGTAGCGGTAGTGTCCTTCCTTCTCTCTCTTAGTGCTGGTGGAGATTAATTAAGGTTGATTAGGGTTTTAGGTTTTTCCTTGAGAGAAATTTATAGGGAACCAATTAAATGCTAATATGATGGGAAATCATTGGATCTTAATCTAATTGTTGGGATGTAACTCTAGTTGAATTTTGCATGTTTGGCCCATAACTAATCTCGACTAATTTGGGTTTGGTATCAAAAATTAATTTAATAGCCATCTAAATCTTTTGGACCAGGCCCCACCAAATTAGACTCAATAAAATGTTAAATTAAATTTTATTTAACTTTTTAAATAACATTTGACTTCTTTACAACTAAGTATCCATGAAAATTGTTATTTGTTTTTGTAAATTTTCCTATTTGGAGGGGATGAGATATGCGTGATGTAAAAAATGCAGAATAAAAAGATAACAATCTCACAAAATTAGCAATCTTACAAAGTACACAAGTATTTTTAGGTGGAAACCCAAACTGGGTGAAAATCATCACCTAACCCTCTCGAGCTAGGATTTTCCGATCGACCTAGTTGATCAAATCTACTAAACCCAGTCACTTGAACGAAAGTGACTGAACCTCAATTACAACAACACTACTTAGACCGAGGGTAGTGTACCTCAAAACCCCTTCTCCTCAAAAGAAGGATTTTGTCACGTGAAGGAGACGGGAATTCACAAAGTGAATACCCGACCAAAGACAATAAAATGTACAACAATCCTATAAAGTCACAAATATTTAAACCTAGCTTCTATAGGTGTTAGGAAACTTCCCTTTGGTGGAAGTGCGTCGATGTGACGACGCGGGTGCGTGAATCACGCTTTGGCACAATGACGCTCTCGTAAACATGGAGGGAGAGCGGGTGCACAACTCAGATGAAGCTCTCTGGATGTGGAACAGATGCTTGGAGAGCTGGAGCTTCTACTACTTCTCTTGGACACAAAAGATGTGGAAAGTGTGTTGTTAAGTGTGTCTTAGGTATCTTGCAAGACAAGGGGTCCTCCTTTATTTATAGAGGGCCTAGGAAGGCTTTGGAAGGCCTTAGAAGGCTTTCATAGCCGTTGGGGTTGAACTCAAGGCAAAACGGGCCGTAATCAGAATCAATCATGATTTTGATAGGGTCATCAGACGTCTGGTCCTGGCATTAGACGATTGGAAAACCTGTTTAAGACATCTGGGAACTAAGTTAGACATCTAATTCTAAGCGGGTTTCCTTCCTGACTTGAATCAGACCTAAACATGGTTCTAGTGTATGGTCATCAGACGACATACAGGACATCTGGCACAGGGTCTGGAATTTTGGAAACCTATTTGTTCTGCGGAAATGGATTCCGAAGGAAGGTAACAGATAGAAAATTTCTCAAAGGAGATTTTGGGTCAGTCGAGGAAAAGCGGTCACATATCAGACGTCTAGGGTCCTCTACGGACGTCTGATATAAGGCTAACGGTCATTTTCCTCAATGTTCACTTAGGTAGCCAACGTTCCACTAATTGGACGTCTGGCAAAAACATCAGACGTCTGGACTAAGGTCTGGACAACTGATTCTTACATGTAGAACTTATTAAGTCTAGCCTAGATGTTTTGGACGTCTGATCAAACAGTTAGATGTCTTAAAAGTCACTATCAGACGTCTGATTTCCAAATTGGACATCTGATACGGCTGTCTGAACCCTATTTTGGATTTCTAAGTTTTCTACAGAAAACCTGCGTATCCTATGGTAGTGCAGGTGTTCCTAGGACTACTTTAAGGGTTCTTTGAGGCTCTTTAACATAAGATCTAAGAAATGAATAAAGAGCAAAATAAAGAAACAAAATTACATATAACAATAGAAAGGAAATCTATCCTATTCTTCATCTCCTTCATTCTTCAAGCTTTTGCTCCTCGCGAAGCTCTTTCACCTCTGTCAAGCTCCTCCAATCCGCCATGGATGTGAGCTTGAACTCCGTCTAAACACCTGTCTCCATTTGCAATTTGACATGAAACTAGGACTCAAAAGCAAATGTTAAAAGATACGTGTGTTGTTATCATCAAAATAAACGATTGTGGTGCTCTAGCACCAACAATCTCCCTCTTTTTGATGATGACAAACCATAAATAGAAATACATAAAATTCTCCTCCTTTTTGACATTATCAAAAAGGTTTTTATCAATTTTAATTCTCCTAAACTCCCCCTTAAGTCATGCTCTTCTAGTTTTTAGGTTAAATTTCTTTTAATTAAGAATGATGTTCTCTTCTTTTTGTAATAACAAGATAGCTATTATTTTTCTCCCCCTTTCTGAAAGAAATATAGCTAACTTAACAAGATCTCCCTTTTAATGATTGACAAATAGCTCATAATTTTAACTCCCCCTATCTATATGCTAGTGATAAAAAGATAGGGTTAAACGTTTTACCTCACCTACCATGGCCAATAAAATGGCCCAAATGGAGGTGGTGGATGCCATATCGGATGGGACTCCCATCCGTAGCTTGGAGGTCCGAGCATTGGTGCCGATCTCTAGTCTAGAGGTCGACGTGCGGCGGGTTCATCATTTGTTCGCCGTCTCGTCGGTCTTCTCGTTTTCCTCGGTCTACTCCTTGGTCCTCCCAACTCGAGTTGACAATTCTTGAGCTTGTAGGTCCAGTCCTTTACGTTGATATCTTCTTTGAAACCTACAAAAAGGGATTCCAATTCTTTCTTCGATATCCAAGTGAGCTTGGATCCGGATCTGTTAGCGGGTCTCCTTGACGGAGATCCTTTCTCAATCTTAGGGCTATATAAATTATCTACCTTATTTATTAGATTTTCAGAATTCTTCCTAAGGCATGCAAGTTCATTTTTTATAATATGCATCTTAGTCTTTAAATTAGAAATTTCTAATCTTAGACTAGTATTTTCCTCAATTAATTTAGTATTTTCTTTAATTAAGTCTTTATTTTCTAATAACAAACTATTGACCTTAGGACTAGCTTCTAGATCCTTAAGTTTTTCTAGCCTTTCATTTTCATATTTAAGAAAGTTGAAATTCTTTTTAATGCTTTTATTTTCTATCTTAAGTGATTTACTAACTTCAAATAATTCATCAAAAGCATCTTGTAAATCAGAATTTACCTAATTGTCGGAGTCGCTTTCGCTGTCTCCTGCTGTTGCCATGAAACCCATGCAGGCGGTTTCATTCTTCTTTTTATTATTTTCTTCTTTTTCTTCCTCCGAGCTCGAGTCGTCCCAAGTCGCTTGGAACGCCTTCTTCATATAGTTCTTTTCCTTCTCCTTCTTCTTCTCCTTCTTGAGAAGTGGGCACTCGAGTCGTAGATGTCCCTTCTTGTTGCAGTGGTAGCAACGTCTCGGGCTCTCATTTTCCTTCTTCTCCTTCTTTTCTTTCCTTGATTCCCTACAATACTTGGAAAATTTTTTAAGTAAAAATTTAAATGCAAGCGACTATCTGACATGGCTTTAAATGCAAGCGACTTCTTCGATTTTGGCTCTGGTGTATCCTTCTTCTTTTGCTTTAGCTTTGTCTCGTAGGCCATTAGATTACCTAGGAGATCCTCCATGTTGAGTTCCTCCACTTCATTTGCCTTCTCGATCGCGATGACCTTCTGCCCCCATTCTGGTCCAAGGGAACAGAGTAGCTTTCCTTGAATCTCTCCCTTGATGAATGTCTTACCTAAAGCTATTAAACTATTTACAATGAGAGTGAACCTAGTGTTCATCTCACTTAGAGATTTGCTAGACTTCATTGAAAAAGACTCAAATTCTTGAGGAAGTAAATTTATTTTAGAAGTCTTTACCTTAGACGCTCCTTTGTGTGCAACTTCTAGAGTGTGCCATACCTCGTATGCAGTGGTTCACTAAGATATTTGGTTGAACTCTTTCGGGCTAAGGGTGCAGTACAACACGTTCATAGCTTTCGCATTGAGGGAAAGCTCGTGGGTCTGCTGCCGCGAATAGCCTCTCTCTGGTTTCTCCGGGACTTCGTTTAGGGTTTCACAACGTCCCCATAAAGCGAAGTCGATGGCTTGAAGCCACATCTTCATCCGTAACTTCCAATAGCTGTAGTTGCTTCCATCGAAGAAAGGCGGTCGGACGGTGGACTGCCCCTCGATGATTTTGGTGGTGGTGACGCTTCCCTCCACCAGATCTTCGCCGGTGTGTAACGCTGAATATGCGAGACCTGCTCTGATACCAATTGTAAATTTACCTACTTGGAGGGGATGAGATGTGCGTGATGTAAAAAATGTAGAATAAAAAAATAACAATCTCACGAAATTAGCAATCTCACAAAGTACACAAGTATTTTTAGGTGAAAACCCAAACCGAGTGAAAATCACCACCTAACCCTTTCGAGTTAGAATTTCCCGATCAACCTTGTCGATCAAATCCACTAAACCCAGTCACTTGAATGAGGGTGACTGAACCTCAATTACAACAACACTATTTAGACCAAGGGTAGTATACCTCAAAACCCCTTCTCTTCACAAGAAGGATTTTGTCCTGTGAAGGAGACGGGAATTCGCAAAGCGAATACCCAACCAAAGACAATAAAATGTACAATAATCCTATAGAGCCACAAATATTTAAACCTTACTTCTATAGGAGTTAGGAAACTTCCCTTTGGTGGAGGTGCGTCGATGTGACGACGCGGGTGCGTGAACCACTCTTTGGCACAACGACGCTCTCGTAAACGCGGAGGGAGAGCGTGTGCGCAACTCAGATGAAGCTCTTTGGATGTGGAACAGATGCTTGGAGAGCTAGAGCTTCTACTACTTCTCTTGGACACAAAAGATGTGGGAAGGTGTTGCTAAGTGTGTCTTGGGTATCTTGCAAGCCAAGGGGTCCTCCTCTATTTATGGAGGGCCTAGGAAGGCTTTGGAAGGCCTTAGAAGGATTCCATAGCTGTTGGAGTTGAACCCAAGGCAAAACAGGCCATAATCAGAATCAATTATGATTTCAAACAGGGTCATCAGACGTCTGGTCTTGGCATCAAAAGCAATTTGGCATCAACCATGATTTTGCAAGCTCGAACTCCGTCTAAATACCTATCTCCATTTGCAATTTGACCTGAAAACTAAGGCTCAAAAGCAAATGTTAAAAGACACATGTTTTGTTATCATCAAAATAAACGATCGTGGTGCTGTAACACCAATAGTTTTATCATGTCAATAATGAGGTGTTCATGATTCATGGATTATGACACAACGATTCCCTTAGGTATTTCAAACACTTTTGCAATTAGAGGATAATATTAATCCTGCGGTCTAATACTATTAGACAGTTGTCATCGCTCGATTGGTTATATTATTTTTGATATTTCTTTGTATCATTGGAACGAGAACGAAGACCAATTCATTTCTTAACGGGTTAACTTCTTCGCTTTCATCCTTAAATCTGATCAAGACTTTGCGACTACATGTTAAATTTGTCCTTCTTAATATACTCAGAGTGAACCCTCTCCTCTATTTTTCTACATATATCTATGAAGCATATTTATGTGATCCTTTTGGAAGATCATGTGTTTCTTATTCCCTTCCAGGCACACCTGCTTTGCAATTTTAACACCATGGTGGGTGCATGTATTTACTATTAATATATCAAATGCATGTATTTATGAATGAAGATACAAGTTAAGTGATACATAATCTTGATGATAGCATTAAAGATGACACTACAGGAAAATATATCAATTGTGATAGGAAATTACTATCACAAAAACATCTACTACCATCGTAAAAGCTTTTTTAAGACGTTAACGTTAACCGTTACAAAAAGTGGCACACAAAAAAATTTTACCATCACAAATGTTAGAACATTTGTGACAGTTAACAACCATCACGGAAGGTCTTATGTGATGATTAATAACCATTGTAAATTTGCGACAGTAATTTCCTGTCTCAAATTTTTTTGACGCCATTTCGCACAATTAATTTAATGCTAAAATTTGCGACATATAAAAACCGTCACAATTATGTATATCATCACAAAATCCTTCATTAACCGTCAGAAAATATTTTTATTTACCTATTTTTAATTATAGTAATATAACATTACAACAATCATAATACCTGTTATAATTAGATCTTCTTTTGTCATTATTATTGTACCTATAATGTTAACAACACTCGTTATAGTAATATTCACACAACTAACAAAAGAATATATTTGCACACATAAGTGATCAAAAAATACACTTCATTCATTTTTAATGCAAAATATTCAAGTTCTTATAAAAAAAAGGTACACACATCATACAATAGATAAATACATCTCATCCATAATGTAAACTAATATAAAAACTAATCTTCATCTTCATCCTCGAACTCATTCGTGTTGGTGGTCCTTGTTACCAGCAACCCTCCTGAGGCAAGCTTGCCATCTCTCGTGTTGGTGGTGCCTATCGAATTAAATTAAAAAGGTAGTAATCCATTGCTGCCGTGTTTGGGCAAGCAGAAGTAGAGGAAAGCAATCTAAAAGGGATGTATACACATCCATGTGTGTGAGATTCGTATTCCTATCTTTGTTGGGTCCATGTCAATAACAAACATTAATCATCCTTGAAAAAGCAAGCCATTAACAAACATCAATCACCCTCTAAGGAAGCAAGCAAAAAAATCAACAGGTATACCTGTATAGCATTGATGTCTTGTTCCTTGAGAACCTATTAGGTTCTTTCTTTATCAAACATAGATAAAGGCTCTGGTCCAATGAGAATGCGATAGAAGTAAGTAAAGCAAAGGTGTCAAGGAAAAATTATAATTTTGACCAAATTAAAAAGGATGAGCAATGATTCATTAGTGCACGCTAGAGATAATGCAGAAGTAGCTATAATCTATAGTAAAAAAATGATATGAGGTTAAATACAAAGTCATAGGCTGAAAGAACCAATGGGCATGCTGGTTTTGAATGTTAGTAATATATTCATGTTTTTCACCAGAAACTCATGGCTATGATTGCTTAAACCAGTTATCCCTATTTTGAGCAATCCAAGTAATTAATCCCAATCATGCAACCATTCTCTAGCTGTTCTAGTGATTTGATATTTTATGCCATATTCCTAACATGTATGCACTTTAGATGGTATAATATCAGCTATGATTCCATATAGTCTCTTGTTAAAACTAAAAACTAAAAACTAACCAAGATTACCTTAATTGGTGTATTAAGAGTCCCTGAAAATCCTGCAAATGAAGTGTGAAGAATAACAGGGTCATGCTGTCATGAACATATTGAGTATATGGTCAACAATGGTAGGCCACATATTCTATGGCACAACAAAATCAAAGTCCATGACTAATATACCAAAAAAAAAAAAATGAACCTCTGATCAAAAGTTAAAAAAAAGGCCTAAGAAAACAAGATAGACTCTTTACTTGTTGCTTTTCAGTTTTGTACGTAACAAAGTTGGATCAACACCTGAGTTTACCTAAGTAACCAGAAGAAATTAGAAAGTTTTTTTTTTTTTTTGAACGAAAACAAGTCTCCATTGCTCAAGGCTTAAGCTATGGTATGTGACTGACAACTAAAATTGAAAAACATAAGCATGAATCAAAACATTTGGCCAAAAACCTTAACCAAAGAAATCCAACAAAACTAAGGATACCACAACAAAGATCCATGAATAATAGCAACATGTGAGTAAAACAAACAAGTAAAGGAAAGTATTTGATAACACGTTGATCTCTAAGAAAAATTTCAGATTGCAGTTAACAACATTTTTAAAGCCCTTCTTTTCAAACTGTAGATGACAAAAAGGAAATCATGTGATTCAAATTCCATACCAATTTCTAGAGCACCTACCAAAAAGTTTCTAAAGCACATTTACAAAAAGGAAAAGTTCTTATGCATGCATACACGTGGGAGGATGTGAAAGAGCCGGATAGGTGTAAATACATGATGAAGAAAATGACACCCTTGTTAGCAAATCTATAAGCAATAATTGCATGAACAAAAAAAAAACTTTGAAAATTATGAGATTTAAAAAATGAATTGAGTTTTTCATCCCACCAAATTGGTCTATAAACTACAATTTCGTGAATGGAAAATGCTTTTCTGTTCTTCACCTTTTTTTCTACAAAATACATAGTGTTCCATAACAACCCTGCTTTTTATGATGATGCTTGTAATAGCTATGGATGCCTCAATGCAAACAATGTGTTACAAACACAGCATCTGACGCAGTTAAGACGTCTGGGAAGTGGCCCAGACGTCTGGCCAGACGTCTGGAACCCATCCCAGACGTCTGGTATTAAATTTTTTCAGCGTACGGGTTCACGTCTGCGCGCGTGCGTGCGCAGACTGAACCCACCACCTTCGTTCTGCTCTCTCTCCCTCCCTGCAGACGCGCCACTTCGCTTTTCTCTCTCCCCGTGCTGCCTTTATATAGCACCGCCCTCTCCCTCACCCTCACTCCACCGCCTTCTCCTTCTCCTTCTCTCTGCCAGCGTAAGCGAGCAAGCGAGCGAGCGGGTGCGGCAGTAGCGGCTGTAGCGAGCGTGTGGGAGGGAGGAGTGTCGCGGGAGGAAGAAGAAGGCTCGACCGCGTGGTGCGAGCTTGCCGGGGTACCTAGAGCCGGTCGGTAGGGGAGTAGCGGGCGTGGGGTGTCGCGGAGGAGTTGCTGCTGCTCGGACAGCAGGCGGGCGCGACGCGGCACGGCCGTACGTCGCGGGCGGAGAGCGACAGGGTCCTGATTTAGGGAAAATTTCCCAGAATCGGACATCTGGACCTTCGTCCAGACGATGCAGAAGACGTCTAGAGGAAGACCTGGACGTCTGACAGGTACAATATTTTCCTTCTTTTTATGCGGGTACGGCCATGCAGTTGTACGCCACGTTCCTCTGCGCCTTTTCGTGATGAGAGCGGATGCGTGTGTGCGCTGGTGTTGTTCGGGAGGGCGCGAGGGCTCGCCTTTCCACACGAATCAAACGTCTGGCCACAGTACCAGACGACGGATAGGACCTCCAGACATTCGGGGTGACAATTGGACATCTGGAAACTAAGGCCAGAAGATCCAGCGAGCTTCTGGTCGTCTGAAGGACTACGTAGACTGAGGTACGACATGATCAACCTTTTAAGACGTTTTGGACAGATTCATCGTTTTTGGCCCGTTTAGGGCCCGTTTGGAGTCCGTTTTCCGCATTTCGAGTTGCGTTCTTTCCAGATTTATTTTCTCTACCTGTTTACAGTAATTGTACACTGTTCTGAGAAGCTACTTGTGTTGATCCTTGTGTTAGGTCCCCGTTCTGTTGCTGCTCTGGGGGTTGCGGAGGCGCGTGGGATTGCCGACCACGCCCCTAGTACTCCCGATTTCGCGGGTAGAGTGGCCCATTAATTTATTTAACAAAATTTGTACAATTATGAAATAATTAATAGAGTCTAGGGCATTGCATGAACCCTAGGACTGAGAAATTAGATTGAATGATAGATCCTAGGGCATTGCATGAATCGTAGGACTGGAAAACTAGATTGAATGATCGATCCTAGGGTACGACATGAATCCTAGGACTGAAAAACTAGTTGAATATACAACATTTGCAGTCTTGGAAAAGTAGAAAGGAAATGATAACTGCCTGTAAATTGGTTAACAGCTGCTTGTTATGAGTGAATAAATATGCTTGAAAACATGGGTTGCATGAACGTAAAGGCGGGACGGTGAAATCTAAATTGGCTGGGTTAAAAGAGCTTGAACCCTACAGGGAATTAGGAGTAGAACTCCTGGAAAGGAAATGGAATAGAATTGGGGAAGTAAGCTAGCCCTTGAGTACGGAGTACCAAGGAGAGAGACTGTCCCCCTGTTTAGTGCAAAGCGGAGCTAGCCGCCCCAGGGACCCGGGGCTAGGTTTGGCCACTTTGTACCGACTTTTGGCCCTCGCATACACAGTACCGAGGAGAGCTACTAGTGTAGGGAGAGTACTAGCTACCCCACGGGTCCCGGGATTCTGCTAGCTCACCTACACCGACTTGTTAGGCCCACTGGGCAAACCAGGGTAGTCAGGCGAGGGTGCGCGGACTGTGGAGGGGCAAGACCCCTGTTTGGTTACTGTGGAGGGGCTGGGCCCCTGTTATGGAGAGGGCTCTGCCCTATACTGGTTCCGTGCTGTGCTTTGGGAGCACCCGTTAACGGAAACAACTGACGGCAAGCCAGTGTGGGGTAGCTACCCATGCGTTTATCGCGCGTGCTGTAGTCACCGTTACGTCTCTCAGCGACCTTGGGGTGGTTGACTGAGGGTAGGACCACAACTGGGGACTCTCCCGGCCAGGAGAGCACCACATGTTACTTCTACCTTTCGGGAAAGACTGTAATCAAGATCGTTCCTACGAGGAACATTCGAGGTCAAGAGAAGGATTTGAGAAATAATCAACATTGAATAAATGGAAAATATGAGGAAAGAAAGTAACAATATAACAGCTACTGTACACTCTACTGCTTCTTTTAGCTTTTAGTTGCCACTCTACTCAGCGTTTCGCTGACGTGTCACCCTTGTTGCCTTTTCAGGACCAGGTGTTGAGCAGCCAGAGTCAGCTGTTGCAGAGGGCGCTGGGCCTAGTAGGGTCCAGGAGGGTTACCTGTAGTACTTACTGCACTTTTTTTTCCGCTGTAGTGAGTAGTTTTCTATTGCTCCTTGTACTCTAATGTAAGCTTCATGTTATGTACATGTTTTTTTCTCTACTGTTGTGGTGGTGTATGCTGTAGTATTTCCTTTCTCTACTGCTGTATTTTGTTACTGCTAGTTATATACATGGTGAATGTGGTCTATTTTACTGCTCTTTTGGTTACTTTCTCGTTGGACGACTGGGTCTTGGGATTAGTCGAGTCGATTCGATTCTCGTGTCTCGTAGGGATTCGGGAATCGGGTCGTTACACAATGCTACTAAGTAAAGATGTGAACAGTTAAGAACTAAGTTCATACTGGATATTTGCTTTGATGTATGGGGAAGTTGTGACATTAAAATAGAAACAAGACAGATATTTACTTTGCACGAGGAGAAACATAAATAGTTCATCAATCTTCTTGGAAGTCAAAGTGAAAGAATGCCAGGTTACTCTTGCTTGTATAGAGGTAAACAAACAACATGGCATTGGCCATCAGAAATACACCTATGCATTCAGGAAGCAAGATTTTGAGTCAACAATAGAGAAAGAATTGAAAGATAAAACAAAAGTTGGGTGATTTTCCTAATCAAATACACATTCTGATAGGAGATCGAAATCAGTGATTCGTATATCACCAATGAAATTCTTCAAGAACAACTTGTTATATTAGGAATCACTTAGAGAAGAGGACAACTTAATTCACATCTGACAAAAGAGCCTTTGTCTACAAATGTAAGAGGAAGAACCTAAGCATGTTGAGTAACGATAAACAAGCAATTCCATATAGCCCAACCATCCACAGATCTCGACACTGTAATGCAACACTATCAGTTCGAAAGTAACAAAGTAACTCAAAAAGCGGTAATACTAGTAGATAGTCAGATCGGTTCTTTGGACCCTGACAAATTTCCCACTCCATTCCCTTCCCATTTTCCTTCATCAACATCCCTCTCCCTTCAAATAATAAGAATCCATCTCCCTCCAAATCCTTTCAATCCATCTTTTTACCAAATCCAGATGTCAGATCCAGAAGCAGCATCCACCATCAAAGACACGAAGAAGCTAAGTAGATAGTCTTTAGCAACAAATATCCATCACCAACTTAGCATCACAAGGCCAACAAATATAACATCAGTAAGAACGATAATAATGACAAGCTATAACTGCAACAATGCGTTCAAACTTAGTCGCCCACACGACGCGCCTCCTTTTCACGACTCCAAATGAGGGTCCTTTTCTTCATACTATCTAACAACACTAATTAAAGATCCTGCAGTAGCTCCAGGAAGACCAGCGAACCCTATTTCCTTTTCCGACCATTTTTTTGGCTAAAAAAGAAGTAAATTTTTAGGATTGACTAGCAACTAACAACGCATTGTAGGGATCCATGCAAGATTCACATAAACGCAAGATTCACATAAACGCAACACACGTGCACCCAGAAACAAAACAAACATCTAGTTCAAGCACCTGCAACAAATTCTGCCAACTTTACTACTTTTACGGTCCATCGGAACCTAAGAAAGGCATGAGATCACAAGCAAGGGAGCATCTGATATGCGATCCACTTGGGGGCAAAGGCATCCGGTGGGAAGGAAGAGAGGGATGGATTGTTACCTGCTTGTTGATCTTGACGTTGATGGCGCACTTGGTGACGTTTCAGACCCTATCAGTGCGGTCATGGTAGAACTTGTGGGGCATCCCCTTGTGGACAGTGTCGTTCACTTTGACGTCCACGTAGTCCCCGATCCTGTAGGTCCTCAGGTACATCGTCAGGGGTATGTAACCCTTCTTTCGGAAGGTCTGCGCGAAGAGGTCGCGCGTGCGCGTGTGGAAACCATGACCTGCATCAAATAACAAACAAGATCAAATACCTCGGCCTCAGAAGCAATTATCAAAACTATGGGGAACACGCACAGCATCGCGTCCCCCTTCTTCCATGTCTAGGTTAGGGTTCTTGCCATTGGTTTGCTGTGCCATGCTCATCATGGCTCTTGTGCATCCCTTTGGAAACCCCATCGTTGCCAACGAGAACATGATCCCAGCGGATCGATCTCCACCTCCGACATAGTTGCCTCATCCGCCCGAGCCAGTAGCGCCTTAAAACCAAGGTAGCATTTGGGCGGCATTAAGCGTGGAGGTGAAGGTGAACTCGAGGTAGTTCTGTAGGAGGAGCCTGATGGCGTGGCCCTTGAAGATGTTGAAGGAGTGGAGGGCGAAGGTAGCCTTGCAAGAAAGGAGGTGGGCGTTAATGTGAAGAGGATGCAGCGACAATGGATGTACACGGATGGTAGTGGATGTGATCAGAAGGCACTCCTTTCTAATTCCAACACGAGGAGGTTGAGGTAAGGCACAGTCATGGTGTCGACAGAGCGCTTTGTTCGCATGGCCCTGTGCGCCCTCATGCATATGTCGTCATGAAGGAGGATGAGGGGGAGCAGCGACGAGGGAAGGAGGAGGCAACAGCGTCGCCTCAGGAGTGCTAGAGCCCTAAGAGCGTAGGAGCTCTAGGTGGTGTTGTTGCCCTATTTTCGTCGGAGCCCTTTCTCCTCCTCCGCTGCTCCTCGCTCGTCGTGTGCTGGCTCCACCCGTCCTCACCGTCCTCTCCCTCATGTGCAAGGTGTAGATTCGTCTCTAGCAGGAGGGGTGGCGTAATAATTGCGGAAATAAAATAAAACAATCTCACGAAATACAATCACACAAAGTACACAAAGATTTTTAGGTGGAAACCCAAACCAGGTGAAAACCACCACCTAACCCTCTCGAGTTAGGATTTTTCGATCAACCAAGTTATCAAAATCCACTAAATAAATCACTTTAAACGAGGGTGATTCAACCTCAATTACAACCACGCTATAAGTGCGAGGGTAGTGTTCCTCAACCCCTTCTCTCCACGAGAAGGATTTTGTCCCACGAAGGAGACGGGAATTCGCAAAGCAAATACCCAACCAAATAACAAAGATAAAATAACAAATAATCCTATAGAGCCAACAAAGTAATTTTAAACCTAAGGTTCTATAGGAATTAAGAAACTCTCCTTTGCAAGGAGTGCGTCGGCGACACGGATGCGTGAACAACACGACGGCACTACGTCGCTCTCGTGAACTACGGCGGGAGAGCGGGTGCGCAAAGCTTGATGCTCTCAAGGTGAAGAATTGGAGCTTGGAGAGCAAGAGAGATGCAAAATTGTTTGAAAGTGTATTGCAAGGTGTGTGTCTTGTGTTTCTTGGTGTATATTGGTGTGCAAGAGGTTCCCCTCTATTTATTGAGGCCTTAGGAGGGCTTTGGATGGCTTAGGAAATGCTCCATAGCCGTTGGGTGCAAAGCCCAAGTGAATCAACCCGAAATCAGGAACAATCATTGCATTGACAGGGTTATCAGACGTCTGATTCTGGCATTAGACGTCTGGAAGACCACTTTAAGACGTCTTATTTCAAGGTCAGACGTCTGATTTTGGGCGGTTCGCTTCCTGACTTGAATCAGATCTAAACAGGGTTCTAGCGCAAGTCCATCAGACGACATAGAGGACGTCTGGCACTATGTCTGGACGTCTGGAAACCTACTTTTTCGTGGGAATGGATTTGCAACGGCTAGAAAATCTCTGAGAAGAGATTTTCGAGTCAATCGAGGCAAAACGGTCAATTATCAGACGTCTGGAAGGGCTTAAGGAGTCTGATAAGGCTCTAACGGTCATAACCTTGAGTGTATGGTAGGAGAGCCAACGGTCCACTAATTGGACGTTTGGCAAAGTCATCAGACGTCTCCTAAGACGTCTGGTCTAAGGTCTGGACGTCTGATTTCATCAGACAGAACTAACTATGTCCAGCCTAAACGTTATCAGACGTCTGAATCAACAGTCAGACGTCTTAAAATACATTATCAGACGTCTGATTTTGGAATTAGACATCTGGAAATGGTGTTTGAACTCTATATTGGTTTTCTATGTTTTCTACAGAAAACCTAAGTATCCTAGGGTTGTGCGGGTGTTCCTAGGACTACTGTTAGGGTACTTTGAGGTTCTTTAACATGAATCTAAGTGACAAAAATAAAGAGCAGCAAAATAAACGAAAAATACAAAGAGTACAAGAGAAGGAAGTCTATCCTATTCTTCATCTCCTTCCTTCTTCAAGCCATCGCTCCTCGCGAATTTCCTCTGTTTTCTATCAAGCTCCTTCAATTCATCTTGGATGCGAGCTCGAATTCCGTCTAATCACGTATACATTTGCAATTGACCTGAAATCTAAGACTCCAAGTGAAAATATTAAATAACATGTGTTTTGTTACCATCAAAATAAATGATCATGGTGCTCTAGCACCAACACAAGGGTGTTGCAGCTTATTGCTGGAGCAGAGGCATCTGATTGATGGCATCAGAGAGTGGTGGGTGAGGGGATTACGAAAGGGATGAATGAGGATTTCTGTGAACTTGGGGGGGAAGGGAAGAGGAAAATGGGGGTATTTTTTTTGGATTGACGAGAGAGTACCCTCCTGATAGTTTATTTTACTTTTACGACGGTAATTTTAGGTCTCTAAGAATATTACGACTTAGTTTTGTATAGGATATATTATTACTGTCACAAAAAATGAATTCATTTGTGATGGAAAAACTTATCGTTGTAATCAACTATCACAAAAACATAATTTCCTTGTAATACAAATTAGTCAAGGCCAATTTATGATATGCTAAGGGATCCAATTTATATATTAAAATTAATCTAATTTTTTTATTTAATAAGCTATAATCATATACTATTGATGCAAAGTACTGTAAAAATTGGGATGCAGGATATCCTTATTTTATAGAAGCTCAAAATAGTTTACGATCGTTTACGAAGTTCTGTAAAGTAAATAATTTTCAAATAAATACTTCTCAAACGAAGCCTCAATAACAAACTCATTACTTTTGAAGGAAAAGGTTAAAAGAAAAAAAAAAAAATTCTTCCCGTTCTCATTTCATTCTAATTAATGAGAATGTTAGATCGTATCATCCCATCCATAAATTCCCCTTGACTATGAGTTCTTGTGATGTCTAAATCACTTTTACGAAACCCATATGTGCATTAATTCTTCAATATTTTGGACAACTAGCAGCATCTAGGTGGACGCTAACCTAATTTAGATATGTCAGTTCATAGGGAAAAGTAGAACCTTCTATTGATAAAGGGGCACGAACATGCAATCAAGTAATTTTTGTGAAAGGTTCGTGTAAATATATATGATTGATCAATTACAGGAACATTCACGGTGATTCATATAAATTTAGAAGAAAATAGCAAGATTTTCATGCAATGTCAATAAATATGCCAGGTGTAATTTACAAAACTATTTTTTTACCTCACATGTGCAACCTTAGCACTGCACAAGGGCACATCGTCCACGGATTGCATCCGGGGCATGGGAAAGTGATTGCCCATCCGCATCTCCAATTACCGAGATCACCGTTTCAGCTCGTGTGAAAACGTGGATATTCTATTTTTCATGAAAGAGAAATTAATTCCTTAGGCCAAATTCTATGACAAACTACACGCTCTCCACTTGGCTCCTACAAAGAACAAGGCACCCGCAGCAGGTGGTGGGATCACCTGCCCTCTTCGTCTCCATTTTCAAACTCCACGCTGTACATCCCCCGCTTGGATTTGGATGTGGAAAAATCATAACCCTTTGCATGATAAAAATATTTCGTGTACATTTAAATATATACAAAAATATACATATATAACTTTAATTTATTAAAAAAATGATTATATATCCAGACGATGTCATACATATTTAAATAGTGTCATATCATGTAACTATAAATTAATATACAAATTAATATACACTTGTCACCAATGATCGTTCTTTGGATAAACAACCTTCGGTTTCAGCTTGTGCCAAAACGTGGATTTTTCACATTTATAGTCATCTCATTTCATATCACATGAAGAACATGTATGAAACTGGTCACCAAACTAATTGTCATAAAAAAAAGGAGGCAATTTAGGAAAACGGACACGACAACCATAAAAAGTCTCAAGCAAACAGCTGCTCAAAAATTTCCCAAACTACTATATATCATCAAAACTCTACGGCAACTTCTTTGGGGTGTCCTTTTTTTTCTTTCTTTCTTTCTTTCTTTCTTTCTTTTTGCAGTTCACCACTAATTTCACATCACCCTGTTCGAATTCATAAGAAACAAACCAATCAACCGGATCAAATCCTGATCAAGCCTTGCAAAAACCGGGCTCGAATGGTTCAAAGTTTACGAGACCAGACCAAGCTCGGCCGAACCAAACCGAGTCAGCAATCGTTCGGGTTCGGCTCGTTTACACCTCGAAAGAAGTATACACATCACCGCCTCTTTCATCTCGCCTTTCGGGGCGACACCAGTGGTGTCAGACCACCACTACCTTCCGCCCTTCTCGTCCTCTCGGCCACGACCTCCGCCGCGAGCCACTCGATCTTCTCCGCATTGGTCTGCTCCCCGATCCTCCTCCCGCTGAACAGGACCGACTCGACGTTCCTCTGCTTCAGCACCTCCCCCTCCTCCTCCTCCACCGCCTTCGCCTCCACCGCCGCGGCGGCGCTGCTCCCGCTTACGCGGACGTACCCGCCGGAGCCCCCGAAGGCCATCGCCACCGCGTGGTCGACGAGCTCCGCGGAGCCCTCGGCCGCGATGCTCGCGATCGGGCGCGCCCACTCCTTCTCCCTCCACCGCCGCACGCTCTCGAACTCGACCTCCACGTGGCGGTCCGCGCCGAAGCCGATGGAGAGCACGAGGAGGTCCTGGACGCCGCGCACGTGCGGGAACTCGCGCTTGTTGTGGAGCACGTGCGTGATGGCGGCTGCCGTGGGGTTGCTCATGGCGAGGCCGCCGTCGACCGCGACGCAGCGTGTCGAGCCGTCCACGGACCGCATCTGGACCGGCTCGAACCGCCCCGGCTCGGCCGAGGTGGCCCGGCAAACCTCCCACAGGCGGAAGTCGAAGCTCTCGGACTCGAGCGCGTCCGCGCGGGAGAAGAGAAAGGGCGCGGAGCTTCGCATGTCGTAGCATGGGATCAGCACCGGCTTCAACGTGTCCCTCAGCGTCAAGTCCGCCCCGAATGCCTGCAGTTCGTTGGGGTTAAACCATGGCGTTGTTGCTTGTTAATTCCAAGGAAATTTTCCCACGAAAAAAATAAGGAAAACAATTCCGGTGTACTCCCTTCTTCCCCCCCTCCCCACCCCCCATTAAAGAGAGGTGTCATCGTGATCCATGTGGTCGGATCGTATCACATATTCTTTTATAATAATATATAAAAATGTATACATATTTTTGTACACATCTATTACTGTCCAAACAATAATTACCGTAACTCGTGGAAGAGTAAAGTTGATGTAATGATATTCTCTAAAAACAAAAGAGAGTAATCGATGATAAGATGCCCCCCTAAATCTGTCTCCAACCTTTGGACAACGCAACGATTTACACTTTCAACTAATAAAATCATCAATATTTTCTCTTTGTTTGGTTCATCTTTTTTATTTTTCTGGTGGTTGAGAAGTACTACTTCAGCAAGGTAACGTTTGGGTTCTGCGAAATGGTCACAGATTGTTCTGTTCTATTCGCCTTCTCTCGATCTGATTCAAATTTTCACTAACCTTTTGGAGAAGATTAAGGATTAGGCGGAGAGAGAGATCTTTTTCTTGAAGCCTTTTTAGCCCAAAGAGGTGAGGCTACCAGAACTAGGTTGATGATAAGGTAAAATGGTAGAGGATCGTTAGCTAAATTTCTCAAGCAAATTATATGGCTGTCCTATCCTGATATAATTAAGTGGAAACTGCCGGATTCTCATTGCAAATTATTATGCATAATTAGCCACCTAATGCAATGAAGATCTTTATCTAATCTGTTTTCCTCGTCCCCCCAAAGTATTTAGCTAACTTTAATTTACAAATAATTCACATTTGTAATGTAGTGTTTGTATGGTAAACCCATTATTTATCAGGAAAAGAGGGAGGTCACCTGATGCGTTGTATGATCTAAGAGCACAATGATCCTAAAATGTGGTGCGGGTGGTGATGATTGCATATAACATATTATTGGACAATAACGTATGCGTGCAGTGTCATACACAATTTCGGATACAAGGCTCTATTCGAAACATGATAGTGTATGAAATACATCATATCATGTCGATGTAATGTATACGTGACAGTACTCTATTACTATAAAAAGAAAATAAAATATAATATATCACATGATGTTATAGATATGTTAAATAAATGTGACATAATATGTCAGGTCAATATAACGTGACACATAAATTATATACATAATATTGTACAAACTTATATCTACAAAGTATTTTCCTATATTGGTTGACATCGTTTGCTAAGAAGAATGAGTTTGTAGGATAAGAAAAAAAAATAAGAAAAAAATGAGATAAATAGTTGAATAAGTAAATTAATCTATTTAGATATTTTAATATGTTAAAATTATTTCACAGAAATAATAAAATAATTTTAACCTAAGTTAAATTTAAGATATAAATAAAATAAAATAAAATAATAAATTAAATATTTAATTCAACATAAATTTATTTAACCTAACAACCAAACACCCTCCCATCAGAATAAGCAGAATTTACGCCCAACTATTACCCAGCGGTAGTTTTGTTAATCAAGCTTTCCTTTTCAAGCAATTGATGGCCAAACACACGCATTGTCAGCTTACATGTTTCGCTATCTGACATTTGAAAATCGTATGTTTCCGATGGGAGAAGGAAGGACGTCAGATAAGGAAGACGATTGGAGCGTTCCGTGGGAAAATAGATTTTTAAAAGGCACAAGATACCGATTTGCAAATTTTCTAAGGATTAGTTTTGGCTCAGACGAGACCTCCACTGCATTGGTCCGCCTGCATCAGCTTATTGGTTGCCGAAAAGGTTTTGGTAGGCCACACCTAGAACTTTTTTTAATAAGCCGCTGATTTTGACAAAAATAAATACTAAATCGCCAAGAAAAATCAAATACTCTTGCTTTTGACGTTTAGTACAGAATACGCTTCCATCTTATCAAAACAGCACAAAATATCAGCTTATGTCACGTGTATTTCGACAGGTATTAAACTGTGCATTTATTGAAGGGAAATAATTCTTGTCTTAAACCGGAGATACAAATGCGAGAATATCATAATTTGTTCAAACTTGATTACCTACACATGTATATAATAAAAACAATGCATGAGTTACAAAATTTGAGCTTTTTGTGAATATGAACAATCAACATTAAGTAGAAAACCTTGTGATTTTGATAACTACAAATATAGTTTTGCAAAGGAGATATCTTAGATATATGTAAGCGCCCCTAGAATGAAACTATGGCAAGAATTTTGCTATTGGAAAATCCTAAAATACAAATACTTCTCCCTTTCCTCACATCCTTACATTAAAGTAATGACAATTATCACCATAACCATAAATCCATTGCTGCTTCATTTTCGTGCATTCTCCAGATTTTGGTGACGTCATTTTCCTTTTTTTTTTTTGTTATTTTTTTGATATTTTGGTCAGATTGCAACATTTAGATGCATCTACCATGTTATAAATCCGAGACTCAGTATGATTAATTTGAAGTTTATATAGGTATAGAAACACAAATGTGAGATTGAACAACATAGTATCAATGTAGGTATACCCTTACAATCATTTGCAATAATATACATATCCTAATATCTCTAGAAAACTTGCCTTGTTTTCATCGTCACACTCATATTTAGTTGTCATCAAATTTGATAGATACGAGGATAGGATTGTCCTTGGAAAATGCAGGAAAGTAAAGGAAACTATTTTTCATTTGATTGAAAATTTTTAATTATTTTCCTTATGTTTATGTACCTTCCGTCACTTTTATCCTAATATCTCTAGAAAACTTGCCTTGTTTTCATCATCACACTCATATTTAGTTGTCATCAAATTTGATAGATACGCGGAAGAGCCGGATTGTCCTTGGAAAATGTAGGAAAATAAAGGAACGGAAACTATTTTTCATTCGATCAAAAATTTTTAATTATTTTCTTGGTGTTTATGCACTTTCCATCACTTTTCATGCATTACATCATTTTTCCTCTCATATTGAAATTATTTTCTTTACTGCAATAGATGGAATTTTGTGGTAATGTAAGGGAAATTAATTTCCTTTTAATTTTTAATATATGCATAAATAAAAAATGCTTAGTCAAAGAAAATTTAAGAAAAAATAAAGGGAAATATGATTTCATTTTCCTTGATTTTCATTTGATCTCAAAACTTATATTTTCTGATGCACAAACACCTCTTTGGATATGAAAGGAAAATGATTTTTGTGTTTAAACTCCTCTACCTCTGCCTTCTGCATGCTACAGATATCAGATGGCTTCATTTGAATGTATAAGGTACTAGACTTGACTAAAGATGTCATTTTACTAGTGAAAGAAATAAGAAATTGCTGGAGGAGGAGGAAGAGAAAGAAGGTAAGAACGGAGGAAGAAGACTAGGGAGGGAGAAAATAAACCTATAGGACCACAAGTGCAAACATCCAATACCATCAACTTCGACGATGGAAGGCTACTGATGTAAATATGAAAAATTTTTCAGAAGTAGATGGTACGAAATCAGAGGAATGTTTGCCACCGCAAATGCCTATATAGGCAACAATCTATGCATTGCCAAATTTAAATAAAGGACATTTATGCATCTATCCCAACAAAGTTTGCCAACGCGCCGACCACTTGTACGCTAAAATCTCCCCTTTTCTTTTTTTTTTTTTCCTTCTGCACGTTGGGTCGAAATCCTACATGCTGTACGTACGTTGAGATCAATTTTATGTCCACGCAAAACAGAAATAGTCCACCTACAAATTACCACATTTGCTTAATCAAAAAAGTTAAATCAATCAATATGAAGTGGGGTTATGATGTAGAAGAGAAAGTCAGTCATGTCTAGAAGAGCTAGCTCAACCTAGGAGTTAGGGATGCCAGCTACAGTAGGAGAAATCACCTGAGTATGCTGGTTCAATCTTCTGCTGGGAAGCAACCAGAAACACCCTCTCTCTCTCTCTCTCCATGCAACTGCCCGAGTTGCGGCCGTTGATCCTCGCCACCACCCTACTCCCATCAACCCTAGGTGACGATAGCATTGGAGATCAAGTGGCGGCACAGAGACCAAAGCAATGGGATAGGAATCAAGGCGGCGACATGAATAGCGAGGCAACGTACAAGGCAACCCACTTTCACTCCCTAAAGATCGAATGATTACCTCTTGTTTCCTTACATAAGGAGATGGTTGTATACCAAAAAAAAAAAAAAAAAAGGGACACACCCCCTTTGTAATATTCACCCGCAGAGAGAAAAAGGAAAAACAACGATAGTGAATATTTGTGGGTTGAACTTCCTCCTCTTTTCATTTCTGCCACCCCTTTTCCACTTTTTTCCTCCACCGCAGGTTCAGTTAGTTTATTACCTTCGGAAATCCGAATTATTATCTAACACCAATAGGTGGTTATCGCCAACCAAATAAATATTTAACTCCCTTAATCCCGCTCTTATCCCAAACCCCCAATCCACTAAATGACATCATCACGTAATCTAATCGTGCTTAACCAGACTCCATGCAAAAAACGAAGGAAAAGAAGGATGGAACCACGAAGGACGCACCTTCCTGAGGGTGAGGTCCATCCACCTGGTGGCTGCCGCCACCTCGTCCTCCCCGCCTCCACCGTCCGACGGGAAGCAGCACCCGATGAACTGCGCCTTCTTCTTCGCCTTCCCCTTCTTCCTCTCCTCCTTCCTCCTCTGTTGCACCAAGCGCATCTTCGCGCCCTCCTCCGACCAGAACCTCCACGTCTCCTCCGCCTGGAACAGCGGCGTCGCGTTCCCCCCCGCCTTCTTATCGCTTCCACGTGGACACCCCGCTGCGAAGAGCATCGACACGAAGATCCCCCCGATGCCCGTGCCCGCCGCCACGTCGAAGAAGTCGCAGATGCGCGCCTCCGCGTCGCCCGAGGCCCCACGGAGGGTGGCCTCGAGGAAGGCGAGGATCTTCCCCATCAGGATTGCACCGTGGAAGCTGCAGCCGCCGTCGACCGAGAGGATGCAGGTCTTCCCACGTGGGTTCTTAGTCGTCTGGTGGGTGGTGGTGGCGGTGGTGGAGGGGCGGTCGTCGTTGCCGAAGAGGAACTTGCTCTCCAGGAAGGAGAAGATCTCGTAGCTCAGCCTGTCCGGGTTGGATGGGTTGCGCTGGTGCTGGTAGTTGGAAGGGGCTGTTGGTGCTGGTGGTTGGCGTTGTTGCTCCACCACGCTCTTCTCCATCGTCTGGAGAATTGGGTCCAGTTGTGCTGTTGGTCTCGAAAGGTGTGGGTTTGGACGAGACCCAATTCGGAAGATTTGGGATTTAGTGCTGTGGTTGACGAGCCAAATCAAGAAAAAGCACAGAGAGGGAGAGAGATGGAGGCAGATATGGCAACGGAAATAGAAGGAGGAGAACCCAAGAAAGAGAGGAGGCTCCTGTTTCTTTTTACGGAAGGGATTGGATTTGAATGGAAGCAAATCGAGGGAGTGGATTGTCTACGCGCTGTGGCTTCGGGGGTTTGCGTTGCGTTCCAGAGGGAATCCAACTTGGGAGTAAGGTTGCAGAGGAAGATCAAGAAGGATGGAAGGCGACGGTAGGCAGAGGTGAGATTGGTAGTTGCAACTTCCCACCAACAACAACAAGGCAAGAGGAGAGAGGCGGCACGAATAGAGTAAAGAGGGACGAAGAAGGAGGAGAAGAAACAAGGGGATCATCAGCATGCTTGTGATCGTGGAGGGCTCATCTGATCAGCGGTAGACGGGAAGGGAGGGGGAGGTGTTTTTTTTCGGTGGGAGGAGAGACAGGGGGTGGGCGCGTGGGGCTATCTTGGCCGTCGGAGAGGGATCGGACGGTGGGTAGTGAGGCGATCCGTGAAAACGTCGCCTTGCGTTGTTGTTTCCCCTTCGAACCTCCTCCCTCTTTTGAAAGCCGGAAATGTGCCCGCACCGACGGGGGTTTCGGGTCAGAGCCAAAATTGGACGCAGTGATAAAGTTAAACGGATCGATCACCCAGGTAGAATATGGGGGTTTTTAAACATATGTTCTTCTAAGGTACTTATATTACGTATTTATCCTTTTATACTCCTATATAAAGTCAATGTCACTTTGCACAATGTTTTTCGACCTATTCTCTCCAGATCTGTGTTTTCGACCTCGAGAAAGTGGCCCAATCACAGCTTATTTCGTTGCGTTTGAACACCGATCGCAGGCAATCGTGCTTGGGTGTGATGTTCTGGCAAAAGCTGTCATTGCAGCTCTCAATCACCTGGACATGTCGCTTCAAGGAGTTGCCAAACAGTCCTTGAGGCTGCGTTTCACAGCATGAAAAGGTTATATTTGTTTGATGGATTAATTATTTACCTTTTTTTTTTTTCTTAATTTGTGTTAGGTTAAATGAATTTAATTTGAAATAAAATTATTCTATCTTCTATGAAATAACTTTATTTTACAGATAGATTAATTTATTTATTTCATAATTTATTTTTTCAATTTATTTCATAAATTTATTGTTTCATCGAATAGAATTTAAGTGTAATAATAGAATAAAATATTATATAAATAAGTAAAAATAAGTATTTATTTAATTGATAGGATAAATCGTAAATAAAACAATTAGTATATTATTAGTAGATATTTATTTAATATTAAAATATAGATATAGGTCGATTAATATGACATGATAAATATATAATAATGAAGATATTATTTTATAATAATATATTTTAATATATATTAATATTGATATCGATGTTAGATAAAGTGACGTACTCCCCCCTCCTCTCAATTTCGCTTGTTGCGTGTCACAATTGTTTTTCTGATGGGGGTATCCACCCAAAAATTTGATTTTTGATGGAGGCAATTGAATGGTAAACATGTTTCCTTCCCCTCCTCCCCCCCCCCCCCCCCCCCCCACCCAATGTCTTAATGTTCTATCTTCCGTCACTTCAACTATAAAATTGATTGTGACTTCGAGCTCCAGCAATATGCTTACCTACTTCGGTCGGTATGTTTTATTAGCTTTGAGTATTTTGATTAGAATATCACCACTTAGATGATCACCAAGATACTTAATTAGCCTCGATGTTGGTTCTAACTAAGTTCACATACGGCAGATTTGCGAGCTACTCGTAAAGGGTAAGATTTGCGAGCTTTACAATGGAATGTAGGGTAGATTTCCGATATCAAATATTTACATCTCACTTGTTTTTTCTCTTAATCCAAGTAAGAGCGTGCTATTCAATTTTGACTTTCTTTTCATTACTTTTATTCATGGTTATGGCACCTTATCAAAATCAAATATATTTAGGTAAATGAACTTCAAATAACACCCTCGTCATGCCATCGCCTTTTTGTCAACATCGTGTTTATGCAATTACCAATCGGAAACAACCTCAACCAACATGCAAGGCATATATCTATAAAAGCGCACGAACATATAGACAATTTAAAAAAAGTCTTCAAACACTAAAAAAATGTCATCTGGTCTCCGATCTTTTTCTTAGCACAAGTTACAACGAATGTTCAGAAAGTAATCTTCCAAATGCAATAGGAAAAACAATTCTGGTAGTCCACTCCGTCTGGGTCCAGATCACAATTAATAATCAATTAACAGCAGGAAATGCCATGACAGTAAAATTTATGTAAACAACGTGAATGTACACCTTGTCTTTGTTTATCGGTAACATACATAAATTGATTATTTAAAACAAATAATATATAAATGAGGAAATTTTATACAGATGTCACTGAAAATGATCAAAATTATTTTTTTTTGATGTTAGGTTGCAAATCTTGTTATTAATGCCATTGTAAAATTTACGTTCACTACAACAATATTTACTTTTGCCATCTGTTGAAAATCGACGAAAAAAATCCCTCTAATCAACACCAAAAAAGCAACGGCGTAATTAGCATTGCTGTTTCTTTTTTCCGTCAGTTACAAGGAACATCCGACGTCGAAATTTTATTCTCCTAGTTGATAAATTGGATCTTTTTCCGTCGTTTGAGAATCGACGAAAATTATATTTCCTGTTGCTTATAAAAAAGCGATGACGTTTTCACATTACCTTTTCACGAGTTAACGCGCCATTTTTTGAGTTTTGCTGTCGTTTAAAAGAAAACACCATTGCTTATACAAGCGACGGTAATACTTTTGCCGTCGCTTTCTCAAATAGGTGATGGCAAAATCTTTTCATTCTCTAAAAAAGTTAGCTTTTTTTGCCATCACTTTCTATAATAAGCGACGACAAATAATCACCTTTGTTAAAAAACTTACCTTTTAATGCAATCGATTATTACAATAATCGACGTCAAAGGTAGGAATTTTTTTTTTAATTCTAAAAGTTAGGATCCTTATTCAATCATAAAAAAATAGATAAATTCTTGAGTTGGAGGAAGTAGCTTCAATACTTGTTTAAACTCAAGTTGCTTGAATAAATATGAGCTGACTCTCATGTTGTCTTCAAAAGGCATATGGTTAAACCACAAAAAGGAAGGTCGAAGATTGAGGATTTCATGAATATGACATGGTTAATTGTTTCATCAAAACTCGATTTTCTTTTCTTTTTTTCAAGAAGTAATAGTCTTTTTTGAAATATCATTTTTAAGCTAATTCTTTCTCTATACAAGTTGCCTATCATAATGAATTATTCATGCAACATAATTTATGAGGCACGGGAAGCATAAATAGATGCATTTGCTATGCTATTGTAACAACACATATGGTATAATCAGCTCCTCTTTCCTTGAATCACATATGGTTGTAAACCCACTATTATTTCTTTAGAAAAATTTGAGAAGACCCTAAGAGAGGTAAATATGGCAACATCTTCGATCAAAAAGATCCAAAAGAGGGAAGAAAATGAAATTTGAACTTAACTGAGTGCCCCTGGGTGCAGCAAATACAATTTTCAAATGTCCGTAGTGTGGTAGAGAGCATGAAGTAGAAGACAAAAAAGAAAAGGGGAAAAAAATGCATTACATGTGCAAAATCACTTTAATTTGTATACTTGAGATGTTACTTGGTTTTCTTTTTAACTTTTCTTTCCTTTTATGAGGAATGATGACCTTTTTCCTAAATGTAAGATGCCTACATAGTTAACTAATTTGGCAAAATTAAGTTCAATGTCTCCAGATATAGATCAAGATAATGCCAAGGAAATGTCTCAAAGCTACCCTATGATTCCAATGTCAATTCCATCACCATCTAAGTTTGATCCACTAGTAGCAACTAGCAAGTATGACCTTGGTCATAACCCCTTACTTGCCAAACGATCTTCACTTCCATATAATAACACTTTTCAATTGTGTGAAATCAATAGATATATTATAAAATACCAAACTATATTCAAAATAGAGCCTATTGCTTTACATTTTACCCAAACCAATACCCCCGTCGGTCCATGATCTAAATTCAAAAATTACACATGTTCACCCTTACACAATAGATCATACTTATTTACAACACAAAATGCCGAATTCAACTATCGCACCTCATTCCCAAATCAGGCAAACATAGGCAAGAGTAACCACCAACTAAAATCAACTTAAACACAAAAACCAAACAAACAAGTAGAGTACCTTCTCACGCGAACCCAATATCCTTTTCAATTTACTGCTCTCCATCCTTTCCTCATTCTCCTCCTTCACCACAAATTTCAATAAATATCTTAACAAAGAAAATCAAACAAATCAATCTATCAACCAGCCTTTTTGCTGGTGTGGTGGTGAGAGTGCTTTTTTATTCTGAAAAAGGTGTGGTAACGGTTAAGAGCATTGCAAAATAACTTCTTTGAATTCCACCTTTTCCTACAAGTAAAAAAAGCCAAAATGTCATAAGAACATCTACATGACTCTTGATTGCATAGTTACTTTAGTATTTGATTGGAAGAAGAACGTATTAGATTAACTAGAGCAGTAGTTATATTTGTTACCTCCTCAGCATGTCTAATATCATCTGAATAAGGAAGATAGATCATATGCATTCCTGGAGGCTCAATCTGTCCACTTGGAGTTTCGATCTCATCCTTGTATGATCACCATATATGTCAATGTAGCTTTCAAAACTGCCAACTATTGCTACTGAAATAATGCAAGAAAAATGTTTCTGCATGGTATGCCAACTATTCATAAATGAATAGGAAAAGGGGGCTCTTACCTGTGCAACTAGCGCAACTACTCTAGGGTTAGCTTGGCCGCCATGAAAGGCAATAGCAAACCTGTACATATTTGATACAGTGAAAAGAATGGAATTGATGCAAACTTCAAGTATAAACATATCACAACACTAGTAACATGCTACATCTTGAACTTCACGTATAAACACTTTACAAGCTTGGTTCAAAAATAACATGCAGTAGTAGTAGTAGCAGCAACAGTTGCAAGAGTACGAGTAGCAGTAGTAGCAGCAGTTGCAGGAGTAAGAGGTACAATCCCCAAGTACCTACGAAGATAACCCGTAAACCATCAAAGGCAACCTATATAAATAGACTTAATATATAGATGGCCCTAGAGCGGTTAAAAAAATGGGATAAACGTTGTTACAGTATAAATGTTTTTAGCTAAATGACACATTCTAATTGTAAAATGAGTACTAAAAATGACTAAAAACCAATAAAATGCAAAAAATCAACATCATTCAATTTTAGTTAACAAGGTTACCTATGCCTTCACGGATGAAAAAACTTGGTCTTATAATTTCTTTTGAATTAACCAAAAAGATATCCCTGATATACAGGTGATTTGTAGGAGCATATACACTGCATAATTCCTCATCACCTTTGTCAGTTTGCAGTCAACAAATTCAGTAACGAATAAATTGACACTGACGAAAAAAAATGCAGGAAAGAGCAAACAAACAATATTTTATCATTCTCATACCGTAAATACATTAAGTAAACCTTAGTAATAGCAAGAATATTCACTTAGATAACACCATTATTGGATATGTAGGTCTAGCAGTCAAGAAACAAAAACCAATTGAGGATGAAGAAAAAAATTTTAAGAATATTCACTTAGATAACACCATTATTGGATAGCCACTTTTAAGTATTGGCATGTTAATTGTCGGACACCGTTTAGAGACCCATACCATCCAAAACGATAGTTTGAGGTGAAAAATCGTAGATTGCAGGTAGCGAACTTTGACTATGTCAAAAAATTTTAAGATACAAGAGAATGCTGTTGATTTCGTCAATGGGTCACCTAATGTCCAAAAAAAAAAGAAACCAAAAATAATTTAAAGCATAAAGTAACCACAATGTATAATAGAAGCTCAACCATGGAGTGATAAAAGAATGACAATTCTAGAAAGAAAAGCACTCATGACATCATCTCCAATAGTTAATAATAGAAAGAGCATTAAGTTTCTTTTGTTGGCACATTGGGATATTTTAGGCCAATAAGTGCAATGGTATGTAAAGTGATTCTACTAATCTTAAATTAGATTGTCAAATGACATAATTCCTCAAGATAGAATGAAACATTTACAGTATATGCTAGATAATATTTTATTTGGTCTCAAACTAATCGAGGGGAAAAAAGAAGCCAAGAATTCTCTACTTGAGAGAAAACATTAAGTTTTTTATGAAAAAATAGAACACACATAAACTACTACTTCAACAAAACCTTTGACACAAACACTTAATCTTTGATTGAAATGTTATTCAAGCTAAAAAATTAAATGGTTTCACACTACTTAAACTTCTCCCATTAGTCCTCTAGCTTTCTTCACTTGTAACTATGAATAAACGAATTACCTTATAATTGTGATTTACGTGATGAATATTTCTTAAAATTAATGAAAGAATGAACTAATAAGATCAAAAGCTTTGGATCAGACTACAAAATTCTACAGGAAATATTCCTCACCCTCTTAAAGTTAGCAATGAGAGATATCGAAACTTATCCCTCTTCATCCATGTGCCACCTCAGGAAGGGATCCTTGAACAGATTGTTGTCGTTGTGAAGGATGCAAGAAGACAAGGTATTCAGTCAGAAATAACTCAAATAGAAGAGTAAGACCAAGAATCCAATTCCTAACTGCATTGAACCACTTGAAGTAATTCTCGATCTGTTGAAGCACAGCAGATCTCAAGTGCACGTGAGGCTGATTGAGCAATTGCAGCGGAGGTGGAGGACTTCCCCAAACGTAGTTGGGATACGGCAGCGTGGGCACCTGGATGTGCCACATGTGCACAGGAGCATCTACAAGCACAGGAAAGAAGCATCATCAGCATCAGCACCAACCGTTGAACAAACTACCATCCAACCATGTAACGAAAAGGCACAAACCTTCGAATCCCATCACGTTCGGGTAGCTCCCGATCTGTGGGGGGCCGTAGAACGGCACTGGCTGCTGGAAGATGGGCGGTTGCAGGGGGGTGCGACCTGTAGGCGTTGCCCTTGTTATAGCTGCATGAGAGGGAGATCGAGATAACGAGGGATCGAGGAAAGGGACAGGGATTACGATCGAGACGGATGAGGGAGATTGAGTGGTGGTGGGGAGGGAGGGCCGGGAGCCGACGTTGACGGAGGTGGAGGTGGAGGTGGCAGAAGGGCGGGACCAGGCAGGCTTCTAGCTGGCAGCAGGGGTGACTAGGGGTCCCAAGAGGAGGGTTGCGCGGAGGAGAAAGAGGAGGATGAAGACGATGATGAGGACGGCTAAGGGGAGGAAGAAATGGATGGGGGCGTCAACAAGGAGGAGCAGGATCGATGTGGAGGTCCAAGGCGAGGAGGTGCGAGGGATTTTGCAAAAATGAAACAATGATGGGGGAGGAGAGGGCCTGTGGTCTTGAATAGATCATGAACATTTGCCGTCGCTTTAATTAGAAAGCAACGACAAAAGTTGAAGTAAATTTTGAAGCATGCGGCCAAATTATTTCCATTGGCAGGGATGTCGGAAGGGGAAATTAAATTTCCTCGATTTTCCGTCGCTTAAATTATAAAGCGACGGAAAAAGTCAAAGCAAATGTTATAGCGCGCCCAAATTTTTCCTTCTGTTAATCCACCAACTAAGGTTAGGAGAAAGCTAACTCGGGTTAAGTTGAAAGTGTTAATTTTAATGGGAAATGGACGGTGGTGATTTCAACCATCTTTGGAGATGGATCGGACAGATGAAATCTGTTAGGGATCGATCATCTCCTTCCTCTTCCTACTTCCTCCTTTCACTCGACCTGGAGGGTCAGGTAGAGGTTGGTGAGCTCAAGGAAAGCAAACTTCAATGTGGTGGCTGCAATAGCCAAGTGGGTTGATATCACCATCTCTAACACTGCCACCACATCCCCATGCCTCCTCCGGCTCCACTCTCCCAACCTTAACCTCATGCGTCCCCTCCATCCGACACCTCCACCTTTCCTGCAACCTCCTCTCCAGCTCCCTCCCCTACCCATTTTCATCCTCCTGCCTCTGCCTCCACTGCCGCCTCCTCAACCTCTCCCTCAACTCCCTCTTCAGAGGCATCCTCACTTGCCTCTTCCTCATCCCCTCTTGTAACGAGCGCGTGCCCCAGACGTCTTTTAAGACGTCTGGGAGGTGGCCCAGACGTCTGTAAAGACGTCTGGGATCACATCCAGACGTCTGACCAGACGTCCGGGATAGTTTACAGACGTCTGGCGAACAGTTATGCTCGCACGGGATATTCGTCTGCGCGCCTGTGCGCGCAGACCTGCGATCCTGCCTCTTTCTCTGCGGCTGCAGGCGACTGCGACCGCCTTCTCTCTCCTCTCCGCGCGGCGTTAAAAGGGGGGGCGCGCCTCCCCTCCCGTCTCCACCATCTTCCTCCTTCTTCTCCTGCCTGTGCGCGAGAGCGAGCGGACGCGAGGGCGCAGCGGCAGCGGCAGCCGCAGTAAGCGTGGAGGAGCTGCGGCGTGCGAGGGCGGGGCTCTGCCGTGAGGGCGAGCTCGCCGGGAGCGGCTTGGCCGGCCGGCGGAGGGCGCAGGGGGCGCAGAGCGTCGCGGAGAGGGACCTGCTGCGGGCGGAGCAGCGGACGCGCGAGGTGCGACGCGGGCGGCGTCGCGAGCGGAGGCCGAGCAAGGTTCTGATTCTGGAAAAATTTCCAGAATCAGACGTCTGGATTGATAGCCAGACGGCAAGGCCGACATCTGTAAGATCATACAGACGTCTGAAAGGTGAGTTTCCGCTTTCTTCTTCATTCTTGTCGACTGACCGTACTGAGGGAGGGGGGTTGGCTGTGCGCAGGTTGGCTGATTCGTCATCCTTTGCGAATCAGACGTCTGGAAGTTGTACCAGACGGCGGGAGTGACCTCCAGACGTCCGGAGGGACCATCGGACGTCTTGGATCTAGGCAGACGTCCCCACAGACTTCTGGACGTCCGGGGAACCAAGCCGAACAGGTAATTCTCTGATCCACCGTTTAAGACGTCTGGAAGGAGTTCCAGACGTCTGATTTTGCACAGTATTGTCTTTCTCGACCCGTTTAGGGCCCGTTTGGGCTCCGTTTTCCGCGATTCGAGTTGCGTTCGTTTCAGAATTTATTCCTCTACCCGCCTACAGTAGCTATACACTGTTTTGAGACACTCCTTGTGTTTGATCCTTGTGATAGGACCTCGTTCGGTTGCAGTCTTGAGAGTCGCGGAGGCGCGCGGGATTCCCGATCACGCCCCCATTACTCCCGTTGTACCTGGTAGAGTGGCTTTAAGTATTAATAAAATCTGTTAAAGTATGGAACCATAACTAGAACCTAGGGCATTGCATGAATCCTAGGAATGAGAAATATATGGAATGATAGCTCCTAGGTGTTGCATGAATCCTAGGGCCGGAAAACTAGATTGTATGATAGATCCTAGGATATGGCATGAATCCTAGGATGGAAAAACTAGTGGAATGTATATTACTGCAGTCTTGGAAAAAATGGAAAGGAATATATAAGCTGCCTGTGAATTTAATTAACAGCTGCCGGTTATGAACAAAGAAACATGTTTGAGATCATGGAAATTGAGAACGTGAATCTGGAAAGTGAAACATATGATGTTCTGAAATAAAGAGCTGGAACCCTACGGGAAATTAGGAGTGGAACTCCTGGAAAGAAAAAGGAATGGAACTGAGATGTAGTTTGTACTGTCTCTTGGGTACGCAGTACCAAGGGAAGTACCTGTACCTGTTTAGTGCAGAGTGGGGCCAGCCGCCCCAGGGACCCGGGGTTAGGATTGGCCGCTCTGTACCGACTTGTTGGCCCTCGTGTACGTAGTACCGAGGAGAGCTAGTAGTGTTAGGAGAGTACTAGCTACCCCACGGGCCCCGGGGTTCTGCTAGCCTCCTTCACCGACTTGTTAGGCCCACTAGGGCAAACCAGGGTAGTCAGGCGAGGGTGCGCGGACTGTGGAGGGGCAAGGCCCCGGTTTGGTTACTGTGGAGGGGTTGGACCCCTATTACTGAGAGGGCTCTGCCCTGGTTCCGTGCTGTGCTTTGGGCGCACCCGTTAACGGAAACGACTGACCGCGTGCCAGTGCGGGCTAGCTATCTGTGCGTTTATCGCGCGTGCCGTAGTCACCGTTACGTCTGTCAGTGACCTTGGGGTGGTTGACTGAGGGTAGGATCACCACGGGGGACTCTCCCGGCCAGGAGAGCACCACGTGCTACTTCTACTTTTGGAAAAGACTGCAATCAAGATCGTCCCACGAGGACATCCGAGATCAAGTAAAGGATCTGAGAAGTAAATGAAATAGTGAGAAAAATTGAAATATGTAAATAAAGGAAGTAATAGAACATAACAGCTACTGTACACTCTACTGTTGCCTTTAGTTAGTTTGCCACTCTACTCAGCGTTTTGCTGACGTGTTACACTCGTTACCTTTTTCAGGACCAGGTGTTGAGCAGCCAGGGTCGGCGGCTGCAGAGGACGCTGGGCCGAGTAGGGTCCAGTAGAGTTACCACAGCTTTGTACCCCTTTTTGTTTCTGTTCTAGTGAGTAGTTTCTGTTTCCGCTGTACCTTCTTTACCTGCAGTTTTTGTTATATGATAAATGTTGTTTTACTGTTGTGGTGGTGCCTACTGTAGTAGTTTCTTTCCTTACTGCTGTACTTTCTTACTGTTAGTTATATTCATGCTGAATGTGGTTTATTTTACTGTCTTTTGGTTACTTCCTCGTTGGACGACTGGGTCTTGGGATTAGTCGAGTCGGTCCGGTTCTCGTGTCTCGTAGGGACTCGGGAATCGGGTCGTTACAAGATGGTATCAGAGCAAGGTCGTCCCGAGAAGTGAACCAACTGACTGGAAAATAACCAATTCACATGTTTATAGCTAGAGTAACCACCACAACATATCTCTTGATATGAGCTCTTAGAAGTGTTGTTAGGTACCGTCTGTTTTGACGTTTCCGTTTTGTTTCGTGTCTCCTTGCAGGAGATGCCTCGTCGTGGGACTGGCGAGCCTGGCCGCGGGCGCGGCCGAGGGCGAGGTCGGCGAGGTGGACGTGCTGTCATTGACGTCTCGGTGGATCAGCCACCACTCCCTGGCATCCAGGCCCAGGACCTCGCCAGACTGATACGGGATATTGTACGAGAGGAGCTCCACCCACCGCCCCGAGCACCTCCTCCTGGGGTTGCAGAGGGGGAGTCCTCTGTGGGGCCACGCGACGGACGCGGCGCTGGACACGAGGGAGGGGATGGGCCCCTGCCGCCCCCACCTTCCTCCGACACTTCTGTACACGAGGCACCTTCGCCTGGAGGTGCACCAGCACCTCCCCTACAGCACCACTTCGAGTTTTCGGACAGTTCCGGAAGCTGAAGCCCCCCTCCTTCAAGGGGGATGAGGACCCGACCGAGGCAGAGGACTGGCTTGAGCAGCTGGAGAAGATCTTCGACACCCTTCGCCCCCCGGTGGAGTGCCGCGTGGCCTTTGCCACGTACCAGCTGGAGAGTGCGGCACACCGGTGGTGGAGGGCGGTCCGGGGACAGGAGAGGGACGAGCCGACGTGGGACCAGTTCGTCACCCTCTTCTGCGAGCAGTACTTTCCCCAGACGTGGCAGGACCAGAGGAGGCGGGAGTTCCACACTCTCCGCCAAGGGACGATGACCGTGAGCGCGTACCGCACGCGTTTCTTGGAGCTGTCCCGCTTTGCAGCGACAGCGGTAACCACTGAGGAGGAGCGCCTTTGGAGGTTCACCGAGGGGCTTCGGCCTGCGATCCGGGGGTATGTCAAACCCCTGAAGCTGCCGACGTTTTCGAGGGTGGTAGAGGCAGCTATGACTTACGAGGAGACCAACCCGTCCGCGCGAGAGACTGACGGCGGGCGGAAGAGGCCCTTTCAGCCAGACTTCTCACAGGGCCGGCGAGAACGGAGACACGTGGCGTCCGCAGGAGAGCCGTCACGTTGTGCAGGGCCATCAGTGGCCTTTGGGGGCCCTCGACAGGGGCCAGTCGCCAGCACCGGACCCCCACCGAGCCGACAGCAGGGACTCACTGAGGGCGGGAGTCGGGTTCCCCTCTGCTACCAGTGTGGCCAGCCGGGCCACGTCAGGAGGGACTGCCCATCTAGGGCAGGAGGTCAGCAGATACTTCCCGCGCAGAGCACTGGAGGGCGCGCAAGAGGCCGCGGTTTCCAGGCGCGAGGAGGAGGACCGTAGTCGCGAGGAGGGTACCGGCCAGCACCTACCCGTCCGACGCAGAGTGTGGCTGCTTCGTCCGCACCTAGAGCTGAGGGGCGTATCAACGCCCTAACACACAGGGACGCCAGAGCTTCGGGATCCGTGGTAGCAGGTATGGTTTCAGTTTCTGGCAGACTCGTTTACACGCTTTTCGATTCCGGCGCTACGCACTCGTTTGTCGCAGCCAGTTTCGCAGTTAGTTTGGACCAGGATTATACATTGTTAGAGAATCCGTTCATAATCAGAGGTCCGAGTGGTCAGCTGTTTGTAGCTGAGGAGGTGTACACGGGTTGCGGGGTCAGCATCGGGGGACACAGCCTGCCAGCTGACCTGATTATGATACAGATGGAGGACTTTGGAGTGATTCTGGGAATGGATTGGTTGTCCGCTTACCACGCCTTGGTAGACTGTTTTGAGAGGAAGATTGTCTTCTCCATTCCGGAGTTGCCTTCCTTCGAGTTTCACGGGCAGCCAGTGGACGGAGGCTTCAGGTGCATTTCGGCACTTCGGGCGGCGAGACTTTTGAGCCAGGGGTGTGAGGGCTTCTTAGCTTCTGTGGTGGCAGAGCACAGCCCCGTGGCAGACTTCCAGAGCATCCCGGTGGTCAGAGAGTACCCCGACGTGTTTCCAGACGAGTTACCAGGACTACCGCCCGAGCGTGAGATCGAGTTTGAGATCTCACTAGGACCAGGGACCAGCCCCATCTCCACCGCGCCATACAGGATGGCACCGCTTGAGCTGCGAGAGCTCAAGTCTCAGTTACAGGACCTTTTGGAGAAAGGTTTCGTGAGGCCCAGTGCGTCTCCCTGGGGATCCCCGGTACTGTTTGTGAAGAAGAAGGATGGGACCCTACGCCTTTGTGTGGACTACCGACAGCTGAATAGGGTCACCATCAAGAACAGATATCCGCTGCCGAGGATTGACGATTTGTTTGACCAGTTGCGGGGTGCCACGGTGTTTTCCAAGATCGACTTGAGGTCTGGATACCACCAGTTGAGGATCAGGGAGACCGATGTCTCCAAGACAGCTTTCCGCACCCGCTACGGACACTACGAGTTTTTGGTCATGCCGTTTGGGCTGACCAATGCCCCCGCTGCTTTCATGGACCTGATGAACCGGGTGTTCAGACCGTACTTTGACCAGTTTGTGGTGGTTTTCATAGATGATGTACTCATCTATTCTAGAGATCGGACGCAACACGGACAGCACTTGCGGATGGTTCTGGACACTCTGAGACGACGCAGGCTGTACGCCAAATACAGCAAGTGCGAGTTCTGGTTGAGGGAGGTGACCTTTTTGGGTCATGTGATCTCTGGAGACGGCCTGGCGGTGGATCCCGCCAAGGTCGAGGCAGTGCTCAGGTGGGAGAGACCGCGTTCAGTCACTGAGATTCGCAGTTTCCTGGGACTGGCGGGTTACTACAGACGGTTCATCAGAGGGTTTTCGCAGATTGCACGTCCTATGACACAGTTGACTCGGAAGGATGTGCCTTTCGCTTGGACAGACGCCTGTGAGGCGTGTTTTCTGGAGCTGAAGGAGTGGTTGACCTTGGCTCCCGTGCTCACCATCCCTGACAGTAGTGGCGGGTTCGTTGTGTACACGGACGCTTCCTTGCAGGGGTTAGGAGGTGTGCTCATGCAGAGGGGTCACGTGGTCGCTTACGCTTCGCGGCAACTGAAGCCCCATGAGCATACCTACCCTACCCACGACCTAGAGTTGGCAGCTGTTGTCTTCGCGCTGAAGACATGGAGGCACTACTTGTACGGTGAGACCTTCGAGATTTTTACAGATCACAAGAGCCTCAGATATCTTTTTGACCAGAAGGAGCTCAACATGAGACAAAGACGTTGGTTGGAGCTCCTGAAGGACTACGACTGCAGCATCTCCTACCACCCGGGAAAGGCCAATGTGGTGGCTGACGCCTTGAGCCGTAAGGCGCCCGCACGCTTGGCCAGTCTACAGTTACAGAGTTGGAGCCTTTTGGAGGAGGTGGGCAGTTGGCGACCTCTAGAGTTACGAGGGTACTGTGGGGCAGCGACGGTGACACGGCAGACCAGACCAGAGTTGATAGACCGCATCATCACGGGACAGATGGCCGATCCGTACTTGAAGTCTTTGCGCGACAGAGTACTGTCAGGGGACCCAGGGGACTTCTCTTTCACAGACCAGGTGTTACGCTTGAGGGGACGGCTGTGCGTCCCCAGAGACGAGGAGCTGTTGAGAGAGCTCCTGACTGAGGCACACGGTTCCAGATTCACCATACATCCCGGAAACACGAAAATGTACCATGACTTGAGACGCGAGTTCTGGTGGAGAGGGATGAAGCGGGATGTGGGTGAGTTCGTGCAGCAGTGCTTAGTGTGCCAGCAGGTGAAAGCCGAGCATCAGAGGCCTGCAGGGCCGCTTCAGCCGCTTCCAGTGCCAGAGTGGAAGTGGGAGAGCATCACCATGGACTTGGTGGTGGGCTTACCTGTTACCCAGCGAGGACACGACGCAGTCTGGGTAATAGTGGATAGATTGACGAAGACGGCACGATTCTTGCCGATCCGAGTCACGTTGGGACCAGCACAGTCGGCAGAGAGGTATATCCGTGATGTGGTGCGACTACACGGAGTTCCGCGGGAGATCGTATCCGACCGGGATACCCGCTTTACGTCCCAGTTTTGGGCTGAGTTTCAGCAGGCTTTGGGGACGAGGTTGAGGTTTAGCACGGCTTACCACCCCCAGACGGACGGACAGTCGGAACGCACGATACAGACACTTGAGGATCTTTTGCGTGCCTGTGTACTAGACTGGAGGGGCTCTTGGGAGGAGCACCTGCCCCTGGCAGAGTTTGCATACAACAACAGTTATCACTCGAGCATCGGCATGGCTCCCTACGAGGCTCTGTACGGACGGAAATGCACGGCACCCTTGAGTTGGGTTGAGGTGGGGACCAAGTGGGAGGTTGGCCCCAGGTTGATCCGGCAGAGTCAGGAGGTAGTTGAGCAGATCCACAGACGACTCCGCACTGTCAGGAGCAGACAGAAGAGCTACGCAGATCGCAGACGCAGAGAGGTGCAGTTTGAGGTCGGGGACCACGTCTTTCTTCGTGTTTCGCCCATGAAGGGCTTACAGCGGTTTGGGGTGAGAGGGAAGCTCGCGCCGAGGTTTGTGGGGCCCTTCGAGGTCCTGGAGCGGGTTGGACCCGTTGCTTACAGACTTGCCCTTCCCCCGCAGCTTTCTGGTGTGCACGACGTGTTCCACGTGTCCAACCTCAGGAAGTACGTAGCCGATCCCAGCCACGTACTGAGTCACGAGAGCGTCGAGGTGAGCGACGACCTGACCTACCCCGAGCGGCCAGTGCAGATCCTAGACCGAGCCGTCTGCAGGTTGAGACGAAAGCAAGTACCCCTGGTAAAGGTTTTGTGGAGGAGCCAGCGGTACGAGGAGGCTACCTGGGAGCCTGAGGCGGCAATGCGGGAGCGGTACCCGGAGCTTTTCGCGGGTACGTCTTTTCGGACCGGCTTCGGTCCTCTTTGAGTTTGTTATGGTTATTTGGACACCTTCTTCCCGCACCCTAGTTGGCGCAAGTTTCGGGGACGAAACTTCCTTTGAGTTTGTTATATTGTAACGAGCGCGTGCCCCAGACGTCTTTTAAGACGTCTGGGAGGTGGCCCAGACGTCTGTAAAGACGTATGGGATCACATCCAGACGTCTGACCAGACGTCCGGGATAGTTTACAGACGTCTGGCGAACAGTTATGCTCGCACGGGATATTCGTCTGCGCGCCTGTGCGCGCAGACCTGCGATCCTGCCTCTTTCTCTGCGGCTGCAGGCGACTGCGACCGCCTTCTCTCTCCTCTCCACGCGGCGTTAAAAGGGGGGGCGCGCCTCCCCTCCCGTCTCCACCATCTTCCTCCTTCTTCTCCTGCCTGTGCGCGAGAGCGAGCGGACGCGAGGGCGCAGCGGCAGCGGCAGCCGCAGTAAGCGCGGAGGAGCTGCGGCGTGCGAGGGCGGGGCTCTGCCGTGAGGGCGAGCTCGCCGGGAGCGGCTTGGCCGGCCGGCGGAGGGCGCAGGGGGCGCAGAGCGTCGCGGAGAGGGACCTGCTGCGGGCGGAGCAGCGGACGCGCGAGGTGCGACGCGGGCGGCGTCGCGAGCGGAGGCCGAGCAAGGTTCTGATTCTGGAAAAATTTCCAGAATCAGACGTCTGGATTGATAGCCAGACGGCAAGGCCGACGTCTGTAAAATCATACAGACGTCTGAAAGGTGAGTTTCCGCTTTCTTCTTCATTCTTGTCGACTGACCGTACTGAGGGAGGGGGGTTGGCTGTGCGAAGGTTCGCTGATTCGTCATCCTTTGCGAATCAGACGTCTGGAAGTTGTACCAGACGGCGGGAGTGACCTCCAGACGCCCGGAGGGACCATCGGACGTCTTGGATCTAGGCAGACGTCCCCACAGACTTCTGGACGTCCGGGGAACCAAGCCGAACAGGTAATTCTCTGATCCACCGTTTAAGACGTCTGGAAGGAGTTCCAGACGTCTGATTTTGCACAGTATTGTCTTTCTCGACCCGTTTAGGGCCCGTTTGGGCTCCGTTTTCCGCGATTCGAGTTGCGTTCGTTTCAGAATTTATTCCTCTACCCGCCTACAGTAGCTATACACTGTTTTGAGACACTCCTTGTGTTTGATCCTTGTGATAGGACCTCGTTCGGTTGCAGTCTTGAGAGTCGCGGAGGCGCGCGGGATTCCCGATCACGCCCCCATTACTCCCGTTGTACCTGGTAGAGTGGCTTTAAGTATTAATAAAATCTGTTAAAGTATGGAACCATAACTAGAACCTAGGGCATTGCATGAATCCTAGGAATGAGAAATATATGGAATGATAGCTCCTAGGTGTTGCATGAATCCTAGGGCCGGAAAACTAGATTGTATGATAGATCCTAGGATATGGCATGAATCCTAGGATGGAAAAACTAGTGGAATGTATATTACTGCAGTCTTGGAAAAAATGGAAAGGAATATATAAGCTGCCTGTGAATTTAATTAACAGCTGCCGGTTATGAACAAAGAAACATGTTTGAGATCATGGAAATTGAGAACGTGAATCTGGAAAGTGAAACATATGATGTTCTGAAATAAAGAGCTGGAACCCTACGGGAAATTAGGAGTGGAACTCCTGGAAAGAAAAAGGAATGGAACTGAGATGTAGTTTGTACTGTCTCTTGGGTACGCAGTACCAAGGGAAGTACCTGTACCTGTTTAGTGCAGAGTGGGGCCAGCCGCCCCAGGGACCCGGGGTTAGGATTGGCCGCTCTGTACCGACTTGTTGGCCCTCGTGTACGTAGTACCGAGGAGAGCTAGTAGTGTTAGGAGAGTACTAGCTACCCCACGGGCCCCGGGGTTCTGCTAGCCTCCTTCACCGACTTGTTAGGCCCACTAGGGCAAACCAGGGTAGTCAGGCGAGGGTGCGCGGACTGTGGAGGGGCAAGGCCCCGGTTTGGTTACTGTGGAGGGGTTGGACCCCTGTTACTGAGAGGGCTCTGCCCTGGTTCCGTGCTGTGCTTTGGGCGCACCCGTTAACGGAAACGACTGACCGCGTGCCAGTGCGGGCTAGCTACCTGTGCGTTTATCGCGCGTGCCGTAGTCACCGTTACGTCTGTCAGTGACCTTGGGGTGGTTGACTGAGGGTAGGATCACCACGGGGGACTCTCCCGGCCAGGAGAGCACCACGTGCTACTTCTACTTTTGGAAAAGACTGCAATCAAGATCGTCCCACGAGGACATCCGAGATCAAGTAAAGGATCTGAGAAGTAAATGAAATAGTGAGAAAAATTGAAAGATGTAAATAAAGGAAGTAATAGAACATAACAGCTACTGTACACTCTACTGTTGCCTTTAGTTAGTTTGCCACTCTACTCAGCGTTTTGCTGACGTGTTACACTCGTTACCTTTTTCAGGACCAGGTGTTGAGCAGCCAGGGTCGGCGGCTGCAGAGGACGCTGGGCCGAGTAGGGTCCAGTAGAGTTACCACAGCTTTGTACCCCTTTTTGTTTCTGTTCTAGTGAGTAGTTTCTGTTTCCGCTGTACCTTCTTTACCTGCAGTTTTTGTTATATGATAAATGTTGTTTTACTGTTGTGGTGGTGCCTACTGTAGTAGTTTCTTTCCTTACTGCTGTACTTTCTTACTGTTAGTTATATTCATGCTGAATGTGGTTTATTTTACTGTCTTTTGGTTACTTCCTCGTTGGACGACTGGGTCTTGGGATTAGTCGAGTCGGTCCGGTTCTCGTGTCTCGTAGGGACTCGGTAATCGGGTCGTTACACCTCTTCCACGTCCTGCCCCTCAACCTCTCCCACAACGACCTCCACTATCCCATCTCCCCTTCCTCTCCCTCCTCTTCCTCAACATCTCCTCCAACTCCCTCTCTAGTCTTGTACACTTGAGCCTCTCCAGTTGGTCCCAGTTCTGGGAGCTCTGCCTCGACCACAACAACCTCTCCAACTGCATCCCCACAAAGCTCGACACCCTTGAAAGCCTTCGTGTCCTCAACCTCTCCAACTACCTCTCTGATGAGATGCCACTCATCGGCTGCAAGTCCCTTGAGGTTGTCGACCTTGCACCAACCACCTCTTGAGCGAGGACAACAACTCCCTTGTTGCTGCTACTTTTGTTGTCGTTCCTGTTGTTGTTGTTGTTGCTGTTGCTTCTGTTGTTGTTGTTGTTGCTTGATGCTGCTGTTATTGCTACTACTTGCTACTACTGTTGTTGTTGTTGTTATTACTTGTTGTCGCTACTACTAATGCTTTTGTTGTTGTTATTGTTGCTATTAATGGAGCTTACGGATGGAATTTTTCAAGGCGGGGATGATCCAGTGTCGGAGCTTGAGAAATGAGCTCCTACTTGCCTTATTTGTCCGTAATGGCCACTAAATTCAATCTTAAATGATTAGCAAGTTCCTAATTGGATAACTCAACAATCAACCACTTCAAATTCAGATTAACTTAGATATTTTGCTCTCAATATCCTTTGTTCAGTTTCAGAGTAATTTAATCCAATCCTAATTTGTCATATCAACCCAATTGGTGTTTATATAATGATATTATCAATTGAGCTTTAACAATCTACCGAAAGAAAAGTGTAAATGCTCAATTAAGTTTATCTTCAATACAATAGTCTTCTCCAATTGTATGTTTGCACTTGTGATCATCAATTCTTCATTATGATTAACATAATTATTCAAGGTTCAACCTTCGTTACATTTAACTATGTGCTAACATTTTCATATTTGAATACATACACTTAATCTTCATAAAATCTTTTGCAAATAAATGCTCACAATTAATCATACTCTACATTGCATGAATGAAAGATGCATTAACCATTCGTATGAGATTGAGTTATGTAATGATATTTTGTAAGTATGTTTTTCATCAATATTAAAGAAATTTCATTCTAGCCCTTCAATTTTGCCAATAATTATTGTAAGTACCCAAATCATCTCTAATTATTTTACTAATATCAAAATTACTAATTAATAATATTTCAATATTATTCTAATGTGACTTAGCACATAGGATAAGCCCTCCACCTCAGTAGGGACATGGGTCCTTGCTAGCTACTTGATGAGGTGTGACTCATCATAGCTAAAATGTTAAAGCTAAGCTGGAAATGAGGTTAAAACACTATCAATTAATACAAGAAATGGATTAAGTGTGGGAATTAAGGAAAATGACCTAAAACATCAATTCTGTGTTACAAATTCATAATTAGGTCATGTTTGGGAGATTGTGTACTTAACAATGTAAATGTATGATCTGAATGCCAATTAAATGCCAAATGGGCATAAATTTACAAATCAATGATTGGATTATCTTTTAAAATGTTCAATTATCATGTCATAAAAGTTATATTGCATTTTGACCTCATTAGGACCTTACATTTAGTGGTTTACATCTACATCCTTATTACATACTCAAGAATTTACAATTTATTTACTAAAAGAGGTCAGGGACTTGTTTGCAAGCCATCGGGGACTGGTTAGTTATAGTTCCTAACCCTCATGGGCTACTATGCAAAATGCACACCATTCCGCACCTTAGGCTAAAGGTGCAAAAGAACCAACATACTTGTAGTTGTAGGTAGAGGCACTGTTCATCCACAATGAACTCAATGCACAGCCACCATCCATTTTATCTCCTCTGATCCTACGATGGATGTTCCACTAACCCATTGGAGCTGGTGTGACCAGCTTCGTGACTATTCCCTAATCACATCCAACACTCATATTTCATCCCAATCTTTTCCTGCACCCTCAATTCTCATCTCTATCGTGGATCCTAAACGGCCTTCACCTTTGATCCCCAGTCACCAAAGTCCCCATAGCATTTTAAAAGAGCAACCCATCAACCTGAGCTCCTTTACCAGCTCCTCTCCTACTCCCTTGGGTTGGTCGATTCACTCCCCTCTAGTTCCCTTTTTTTCTTCATCTATTGCCTGTGATAAGGGTAGCACCTCCTTCCCCAAGTCCTCCTTGCCACTAAGGATCTCTTGACTCCTGAGGGTAGCCATGGAGCTTCACTAGAGAGCTCTTTGTCGATGGAGCTTCTTCCCTTCTTCATTGCCACAACCACTAGCTGTGGTTTATCCTAGGAATCTCTTTCATCTGTTAGATAGAATTTATTGCTTTATTAGTTAGATTTAATGCTTTCTAGATTAGATTAGATTAGTTTAGATAGTTAGATGTTAAATTCACTGTTTGATTGTATAGCTTAGGAGTAGATTAACTTAGATTATTAATGTTCCTCGATCAGAACACTCTGATGAATCCTGATTAGAGAGGCAAAGTCGCCCATTCATAGTTGATCATAATTCTTCCTTCTCACTCCATGTTCACATTCTCCTCATCAGTTTATTCATAAATCACCCATTCACCTGGCATCTATCAAATCTTGTGCTCTTTAGCTCTCAGATCTGTTAGAGTGCCAAATCCATGTGAGGGTTCTCCCATACATATCATCTGATCATAAGAGCCCTCCTTTGATATGATTTGTGATTATTTCAGTTGATTGAGCGCAATTTGATTTCAATGGCTGATCAGTGAATTTTGGGATTAATTGAGCTTTACTCCAAATCAATTGTTAAAATTGAGTTGATAGATGTTTAATTGAGTTAAATTTGATTGAATTGTGCTATCTTAATTTGATTTACATTGAAAATTGGATTTGCACCCAAATTTAACCTTTGTTACTGTTTTGTTGTTCGCCATAGGTAGCGAGGGCATTGGATTTGAATGCATGGTTGTATAGCGCTCGCAATGACCTAATGAGTTTAAAGGTGTCGCTTGAGAGCCCTGCACACTAATCAATAGTGTGCAGGGATCCCAGATGACGATAATATTATGGGGATGGCATATCAATAGTCCACTTGGGTGACAAGGTGTTCTTGATTAAAAGTGTTTAAATTTGCCAATGAGGGTATGAATTAGGTTCGGACTATCACAACAAAGATTTGGATGTGGTTTTTAGTTGATCTTGTCCCTCCATACTATCTATGGTGTGAGGATGAAGGTTAGATTAGGGTTTTTGAAGTCTTTGAGCTTTGATTTGATTTTGGAAGAGTTATGGATTCATCATAGAGTATTTACGACAATTCTCATGAGTGTTTTATTGAGCATAACTTAGATCTAGGATGAATCTCCAATCACCCAGGTTTGTGAAAAAATTGGGTTTTAACATTCAATTAGTGTTTTAATGGTTTTGCCAAGATTCTAAGATGATTTTTGATGTTCACATACATGTTTTAATGATTTTATGGATGTTTTGAGCTTCATATCAGGTCTAATTCAATTTTATCATTACCGTAGTAGTAGCTACTGTTGATTCTGAAAGAAATATTCAATAAGGTTTGACCATGGTTTTCGAATGGATTTTCGAAGCTATTATGTATGTAGAGCTTTGTTTGGAAGAGGTTTGATTGGGAGACACACTTGGATGGTTGAGTATAGTGCAAATGGCAATGATCAATCCTTGGTATAGTCTTGAAAATAGCTTGTTATAGTACTTAGACAGTAATTGTAGTTTATGGTCTGAGTGAAGTTTCTAATAACAATTGAAGGCTGATCCTGATGTAAACAAGAAGTAGATGAGATACTAAGGAGGTTTTATGTATTATAAGCATTCCTAGATTGTTATTGAGTCAAATTTGAAATAGATAGTTTGTAATTCACATTTTAAATTCTCAGTCAACATATATATGACTAGTATGTGTCCAAATTGCATGATCTTATGTAATTCAATGATTAAAACCAGTTTCTGAATTGATTCTGAACCGAATGGACATTTGGATGTTTATAATGTCTTTAACTTTCATTCTAGCATTTTAAAGTGATATTATAGGCTTATTTTGAATTTCAAACCTTTATGAAGCCTATTTCCAAACTTCACTTGTAAATACATTAAAAATACAAAAAAATAGTGTAAATAAATAAATAAAAGGTGTCTTTAGTTAAATTAAAAATAGTTTTAGGTGTGTGAGTTCTTAGATTTAGCATTTGATTGTGTTTCTTGGTAGAACATACCTGTAGAATTTCATACTTCTTAGGTGTTGTCAATTAGAAAAATAAAACAAAAACCACAAAAAGAGTTTTCTTTCTCCTCTTCCTAACTTTCTCCTCTTCAAAAACAAAACAAAAATAAGAAAAAAACCAAAAATCCTACAAAAGTACCAATGTATATAGTGTAAATTCTTGTAAATACTTAACTTAAGTATATATTAAGTTATATGTACATAAGTGTATATATATGTTATATTTATGTTATCTATATGTAAATAAACTATACTAATTATTTATGTTAAGTTATATAGTGTAGTAATAAATTTATGTATATAAATTGTATAATTATTTATACAAAATTTATTTATTCTATATGTAAATATAAATAAATATATATTTCTACTTATTAAACTTATACATAACTGTATATATAATTTATAGTAATTATGATAGTAAATATATCTGTATTTATTTATTTATTTATTCAGATATTTGAAATAATTATATTTATATAAGTTAATTAGTTATATTATTTAGTTAATTTAATGTATATTAGCAAATTAAACAACTAATGAAGTAAATTATGTTGTATTATTGTATATTATAATTTAATGTATTTTCAGTATATTTATAACCTTTTTTATACTGTAGAATACCTTGTATATTGTCTAATATATGTAATATATATAGAAACTATGTATTTAAATGTGTGAATATGAAAATAAATTATTAAAAATCAATTAAAAATATTTATTAATTATGTAATACTGTAAATTAACTAAACTAACATTCAATTGTACCATTAATTCAACAATTTGTATTGTAATTAAGTAATTAAGCTTAAATTAAACGTGTATTTATCCTTAACTTTAACCGATTTTTAAATATATTTATATATTTAACTAAGGTAAGTAAACTATACCAATAAGAAGCCCTATATTTTGGCTACTTGTATATATAATTTAAAAGTAAAATAAATGATTATTTAATACCTAATTTAACCCCTAGATTCCTTGTTAAATTACGCAGATGCGTGCAATTTAGCACTCCAACATGGTGCCACATCGGACGTGGCAAAGCGCTCCTAGCACTATATGAGGATTCGTGTGGCTTAATCTATCGTCTAGTACAGGGGTCGAAACCCCATGAGCATATGCAAGTGAGAGAGAGAGAAAGAGAGAAGGGCTAAGATGGCCTAAAAATCAAATTTTTTGGGTTAAATGTTGAGTGTGTTAAGTTACAAATAAAAACTAAGTGTGTAGTGTTGTGTGCGTAGGTGTGTTATAGTGTGTGTTAGGTTAAGTGTGTGTATATATATATATATAAAGTGTAAGTAGTATATATTTAAGTAACAATATAGTATGTGAATATTAAATACTAGTATATTAGCTTATTAAATGTGTATATATATATATATACACTATATGAGTTATGTATATAGTGTTGTAAGTATGTATTTAGATTATTATTTTTAACACTCATATGTACATCATTAGAGGTGTAAATATTAGTAATAGGTATATGTTTAGTACATTCATATAATTAGTATTATAGATGTATATATGTCAGAGATATATAGGTTAGTTAGTATAAATACTTAGATATTGTGTACATAATTAACATAGTTTAGTTTAGAATAGTTTTTAATGCCTTTGATCTTGTATCTTTTCTTGAGGCATTGTTATTAACTTTAATTCATTTATTTTTGTACATATGTAACTGACTTGGATCAGTTTATTCTTTGATTTTTTTATTTATAATTCATTGTGTTGTAAATAAACTTAACATTTTTTAAATAAAAGATGATTTTTGGATAATAGAGAGTGATGTGCATCAATAACTATCTTCACGTGAACGACCTGAAATAAAATAAGTAAAAATTGTATATAAATAAATGGCATTTATTTTTATTGCAATAATATAGTACAATGTGCTAATTAACCCTAATTAACATGCTCTCCAGATGGTCGATCACTACTCGCCTTCGTATTTTTAGTTTTGTTATCTTTATTGAACTATTATCACATACCTAACTAAACTATTATTGAGAAATCTTTTATTCGGCATGTATACATGTGTTTGATGGTAACACCATCATTCATCATAACTAACTTAATTTAGTCGGAATTAAGTGATAAATGCTCCTAAATGATCGCCTAAGAATCATAATTCCACATTGATCTAATTTGAGAAGACAAGAAAACATGGTTAATTCCATTATTTTAATAGCACGTCACAAATGCAAATTAACCACGGGACTGATCAAGGGTTAATTAAAGGTCAAATCAACTTAAAAAATCAAGATTAAAGAAAGATGGTGTCACAATGACTGAATCAGCGTTTGATGCATATTAAGGATTAAAATAAGATTAAAAACCCTAATTATCAGCCACACTTGAATTAAAAGGGTTCTGGTCGAGATAAAATCAATCTAAACCTTCTAAAAATTATTGAAAAATATTCTAGGAGGTTTTGTACCTTCACTTTAACCATCTGAACCCATTTTGACAAAAAACAGAGATTTAGACGGGAATTTACCTTGATTTGGGTTCCTATGCAATTTACTGAGTCAAACGTGGTCAAAACTCAAATCCAAGTTCACCATTAGATTCCTTGGATCCAAATTAGTTTAGTATCAAAATTTGGGCCCAATCAAAGTCCATCTTGACCTAGTTTGCATTCTCGCCCCTAAAATCTCTATCCTTCACATTCAGACCCCTAGGTTTCAAGTTTATTACTAATAAGCGCCTAAATTCTTCATCTTATTCGCAGAAATGGCCTCACTGCTTGCAAACTCCTACACAGTGGTCAACCCTCACACCACTGCCTTTGACCAAGGAGATCTTCTAATCAAGACCAAATCCCTCCAAATTTGGAGGGATTAGTCAGGAAGAGTTCCTCTTCCATTTGAATGCAACCCCAGATCCTAAGGAGGATCCAAGAGCTCATGCGAGCTCGCAAAAAATGTGGGATTTCCTAATTCCAAATCTCAACTCAATCGCACGAATTCTTCCAAAAAGAGCTCAAATTTGAGCTCTATATAAGCATTATGATGTTCCCACAAATTTCCTAGCCCGATTCCGGCCATAAGACCTCTTCACCATCTTCCTCCGCCCCCCTCAGATCGCAGCTCCGGGGACCCTCACTCCCTCACTATGGCCACCCAACGACCAAAATATGTGGCCCAACATCCTCATCTTCTTTTGCTCCTCGTTGGATAAAGCAGATGTGCTAACCGCCTTTGTCGTCGCCGCCTCTCCTCACCGGAGGCGTCGTCTCACTTGTGTCCAGGAAGGTATGCCGGCACGAGCTCAATCCTATCTTCATCCAAAAAGTTAGGTCTACCTCTCCCACACTCTCTCTAGCAAAGGTATAGGTCCTTAGAACCCCAATTCGACCGCTATATCGCCTGCTCTCTCTTTATCTTCTTCACAGTTGGTGAAGCTACGGCAAGCTTCGTCCAGTCGGTATGCACATTCAACCAACAAACCATTACCACCAATACCTTCACCATGACCTGTTATGACCCGATCTCAGATCCTTGCAGGACCCGAGATCGGCTCGTCTCGACTAATCCCAAGATTCAATCGTCCAACGAGAAATAACCAAAAGAAGAAAATATTCCACAACCATACATGAATTGTAACTAGGCAGAAAATAGTACAAAGACATTAAAGGAAACAGAACAAAAAGTCTTACAATATTACATGCCATGACAACTACAACAACGGAAAAGAAAGCGGAAAATTAACAAAAATAGTATTACAGATATCAATACTCACTACAACAAAAGGAGCTCTGAAACGAAAAGGAACACAGCTAAGGCTGGGCTCGATTGGGCCCAGCTCCCTCTGCAGCTGGTGGTGCTGACTGCTCAACTCCCTTACCTGAACAAGGTTATAAAATCTGTAGTCAGCTAATGCTGAGTAAAGTGGTGGTTAAGCCATTTATATGCAATTAGCATAAGACAAGCAACTAATTAATTATTCATTTTCATTTAGCTCAACTAAGTAGTTCTGATTTGTTTATTCTCTTAAGAATCTGGTCATTTCTTGGTCTTGACGGTCCCTTAAGAGGATGATCTTAATTGCAGTCTTTCCCGTGATGTAGGATGTACACGTGGTGCTCTCTTGGTTGGGAGAGTCCCCCGTGGTAGTCCTACACCTAGTCAACCACCCTGAGGTCACAGTCGTGACGTAGCGGTGACTACTGCATCCGCGATAAGCACACAGGTAGCTACCCCGCACTAGTCATTTTTGTTAGTAGGTACACCTAAAAGTACAGCACGAAACAACATAGGGCCTTACAATCTAAGAACAGGGGTCTCGCCCCTCCACAGTCTGCGTCCCTCGTCCGACTATCTCAGTTTGCCCAATGGCCTAGCAGGAGTCGAGGTAGGATGGTTAGTCCTAACTTCGGGCCTCGTGGGGTGGTTAGAGTCCTCCCAATGCTAAGTAGCTCACTTTCGTACCACGTACGCGAGGGCCAAACAGCAGTCAACGTAGAGTGGCCAAACCCACCCCGGGTCTCAACCCAAGGGGCGGCAAGCTCCCCTCTACTCTAAGGGATAGTTGCTCTCCTTGGATTATGTACACAACGGCCAGCTCACTTCCCGTCTACATTTAAGGAATTTTCCATATATACAGGAGTTCTTTTCTTAATTCCCTGAAGGGTTCATGCTGGTATTCCTTTCATTTCCTTTTTCAACATTCAGATCTCATTATTCACATCCTAAGTTTCATTTTTTTATAACAGGTAGCTCGTGTTTTAATAACTGAGAAAGCATCACATCAAGTATCTATACACTTGCTTGTATTTAGGATTTAACATTCATCTCAAAGAAAACGTAGTAGCTCAAGTAATAGTCATTCACTTCTGCCCCAAGGTTCATTTCACATCCTAGGGTTCAATTAAGATATTCTAAACATGCACTTTTTTTATTTAAATCTTATTATTAAAGAAAATCACTCTACCGGGATTCATGGGTGGAATGGGGGCCTGGAATGTAGATCCCGTCGTCTCTGTAGGCCCCAAACATGCTACAGGCTGGAAACCTACACTAGTGACCAAGTCACATCAGACGAGTTCAAAACAGTATATAATTGACACTAACACTTAGAGAAACTCGAGCGGAAAACAATGGTATTTCGTTTGCGTAAATCAAACTTCGTTTGTGCCCCGAACGGCCCAAAAATGTGCACATTGTCTAAAATCAGACGTCTGGGACTAGACCCAAACATCTTAAACAATCTCAAAACCTCACATTATTTCCCTGCATTGCTGGAGGATGTCTGGAACCCTTTTACAGTCATCCTGGGTTCTTCCAAACGTCTATCGGTGCGTCCGGATGTCCGATAAGTCTATCAGACGTCTGTGGAGGCGTCAAGACATCCTAAAGCACCTCGAAGAGCATGCTTGCATGCTTTTTCAAGACTCGTACCTGCGCATGTGTTCGTAGGTTTAAAATCACGACAGCGCAATGTCACATACATAATGTACACGCATGCATGAGCTTTCAGGATGCTTACCTCGGCACTCCGCGAGTTTTCAGACGTCCGTCTTCAGCTATGGACATCTGCTGCTTCTCCAGACGTCTCATACTAGAAAAATCCAATACGCAGAACTCCTCGCGACGCTCGTCTTCTCGCGGACCTCCACCCGCAACGCCTGCAGTAGGGACTCCAGCAATTGTAGAAGGTCGAGGACTCTCCTCCGGTGTCCTCTCTCCCACGAGTGCTTCCCGAGCTCCCGTGGTTGCACTCCGGCCGCAACTCCTCCCTCTCGCGCGAGCTCCCTCAAGCGAGTGAGCTCTTCTCCTACACCCTCGCTCTCCCTCTCCCACGACGGCAACTTCGGCCGCAGCAAGGGCAGTCCCTACGCGAGCGAGCCCTCCCAGTCGTGCACACTCGAGCTTCCCCGAGCTCCCACACTAGTGACCGGGCAAGCGTGTTTTCATCTTTATGTTATTATTTATGGTTTACAATCGTTGTAGTATATGACAAAACAGCTACAAGATTACTACAAGATTTTTTTACTCGGAATAACAAGGTTTTCCCGAGGTCTAACTCAGGGAGCAACTATGTTTCTAGAAGTATGCATAAGTTCTCAATTATGTTACAAAAATAAGAGAGAGAGAGAGTTTTGTTGGCTTCTTCTTCTTTTTCTTTCTTTTCTTCCTCTCTTTGCTTTCCTTGCTCTTCTTTAGTCTTGCCTTCTCTTTTCTCTTTTTCTTCTCTGCGGCAGTGGTGATTCCGACGTCTGATATAGTGCTCAGACGACTTATCTGTGGATTTGCTACAGTGCCTTCCTTCTTCTTTCTTCAGCTGCCTAGTGTGGCTTCTTCTTTTCTTCTTCTGTTTCTCTCCTTCCTTCCTTCTTTAGCTTCTGCTGAGCGGCTAAGGCTTCAGCCGCTTCTCTTTTTCCTCTTCTTCATTTTTTCTTCCTACACGCTCACACAAAGGTCAGAGCAAAACCTACCCCTACCCCTTCCCCACGTCTCTCTCTTTCTTAGAATCTCCCTTAGGACTGCTCTCCCAGAGCCGGGTATTCGGGTTCGGGTAGCACGCTTGGGACCAGGCCCACTGGCGTGCGGTGGTGGGCGAGGAGTGCGTGGTTTGGGTAGTCGGATCCGGTCCAGACCCACAGGGCGTAAGCACGGGCGAGGGCGAGTGAGCACGAGGTGCGCTACGTGCGGGTGAGAGGGACCTGACCCCTGTGTTCGAAGGCAGTAAGCCCTATGCACTTTTGCAATTTAAGTGTGGGCGCTCGGCCGCACCCTTACGAGGTGGGACTAAAGTCCCACCTCTCGATTTTGTGCCCGCAGGTGAGGAGTCCGCAGCCAATTGAAGCAGTTGCGAGGCTTGCGAACCAAATCGCAAGCTTGGATGCCTTCGCGGAGACTGCCCGCACAACCTGGAACGTGCGCCTGGGCTGGGGAAGACCTGGAGCTGCAGGTGGAGCTGCTGCAGCAGGTCTACAATGGCGGCGAGAGGGTGCGAACCTGAAATCACAGTGACAGCCTCTCGGCCAAGTCAGAACACGTGGAAAGCTTCGCCGGAGTGTGGCGAAGCCTGTGCGATGGTCGGCGAGGCGCGGGAGTGAGTGTAGAGGTCGACCTAGGTCAGACTGTGGGCGGAAAGATGGGTTTGTTCGGGGGATGGTTGGGCGGTGCTTGGCAGTGAATGGAGTAGGGGGATCGGTGGAGTGGAGTGTGGGGGAGCTTCTGGGCTGGTCGGCGAGGGGTGAAGAGGTCTGTGGACGTGGGATAGACTCGCCGGAGTGAGTGATCGGAGATGGGGAAGATGGGTCTGGACAGTGGCAGTTGGGTGGTTGAAATGACAAATTGGAAGAGGGAAAATACAAGGGAGAGAGAGAAGAGACTATTTACCTATTTACTTGACGAAGGGGGAGGGAGGAGCATCCGTCTCGTGCCTACCGGAGCTGGAGACGAAGACGCCCTGGAGGAGGGTTTCGGCGACGAGGAAGCCGTCAGAGGGTGCCAGCGGGTACAGCCTAACGCAGACGACAGGGTAGAGTAAACCCTGTTACAGGTAGGGCAGCAGAGCGACGAGGAGGAGGAGAAGATCGCCGGAAGCTTAGGGCTTTCTAACCAGAGGGGAAGGGATGAAGAGGAGGTGTTTCTCCGTCAAAGAAAGCTTGAAGGAGTCGGCAAGGTCTGCCGCTTCTTATAAAGGGCTTGGCGCGGAGAGAGGGACGAGGTGTCGTCGTGCCAGCCTCGCCGGAGTATGGTCGAAAGGGATACCCATGCCTTCCGCATGTTCGTACGGAATGCATGGTTGATGGCAGAGGTCGTGGGCGGGTCCCTGCGACAGAGGACATCGTAGGGAACCCCCCTTCTATTCTAGAGGACGGCAGCCTTGCCCTGCGCGATGCCATCCTCCACGCAAGGTCGCCGGAGGCATGGCATTGTGCAGAAGTGGCAGGGAGGACCATTCTGCAAAGAACGGTGAGAAGTTGGGGGCCTAAATGCAAGGATTTCAAAAGATAAGGGTCAAAAAGTAAATAAAGAGGACCAAATTGTAAAGTCGGTCAAGGAGGTCTTTTCTTAGGCTCAATTTTTTATACCAGACCAATTTGAACCTAAGGATTTTAATGGTGAATTTTAATTCTAGGTTGGACCATGTTTGACCTGCCAATTTACGTAAAAACCTAAATTAAGTCATTAATTGGGCATGGTTCTCATTTTAGTTCAAAATAGGTTCCAAAGGCCAAATTGAAGGTTCTAAATCCTAGGAAATATTTTTCTATGATTTTTAGAGGGTTTAGTTTATTTTTATCCTGGCTCGAACCTCGTGAATTAAAGTAGATTTGTTTTTAGGTTTACAAAATGTCATTTAATTCTTAGAAGTTGCTATAACCCTTTTCAGATCAGATCATACCACTTCCCTCATTATTAAGCTTGTTTGACCTGTGTTTGGACCCTTAATTACCTTATTCGCAAACTGCATTGGTAAAATTATAGTTTTACCCCTGATGATTTATTTTATTCTTTAACTTAGAATTCTTTGAGTTAAGCCTCTTTTTGGGTTTTGTAGGAGCTTTTTCACACATATTTGGATTAGATGATGCTAGTTAGGGTTCATGATGAGGTTCTCATCATACCCCCATGCCTAGCTTTTGTTAGTCCCTTAGCAAAATTTTAAGGTTTCAACCCTTGTTCTAGACCATGAAGTTCTTAATGATTTCAGATAAGTGCTTTTTCTTTTGCAACCTAGATTAGGTCAGAATGCCAACCATAGGCCTTAAAGGTACTCTAGTACCAACCAAGATCCAGATCTATCTAGCCTTAGCCTCAGTCCTTAACAAAGGTTTTTAAGGCCTACAAGAACTAACCTAAGGCTTATTGGACTTTGTGGTTAAAGCACCCGTGCTTGAGATAATTTTAGCTCTGGCTTAGTTCGCAGTGCATTTTGTAAGAAAGAGAGGTAGAAGATTTATCTGTTTGGAGAGTTTTCTCTCTCTTTTTCCTTTTAATTCTAGCTTAGGATTGGCTTTTCAACACGGTCTGTATCAGATTCCTTGTCCCTATCATCAATCTTCAAAGGTTCTTGGCAGTCGATGCTTCGAGATAGCACCGCCTATGGTAACCCCCAGAACCTTGGCTGTTGAGATTTCGAGATAATCCCATCCATGGTGTTCCGTGGCCGAATTCAGACCCTGGCAATTGACATTTCGTGATAATGCCATCCATGGAATCTGAACCAGCAGAGTGCTTACATGCCCCCAGTAGGATATGTAAATATCCTAAGAGACAAGCACCGAGGAGATGACATTTTGTTATGCATCTTCGAGGGGGATTTCCCACCTCTCCGCACTAGGAACTCATCCAAATCAACTTGTGTTGGTCGGCTGCTCCTACTCTAGGTATCATTTACAGAATTTTTGTAATGCTTCTACATGATTTTGATTTTTATGCTTACTGAACCAGGCTGTGTGTGAAGTTAGGGTGCTTAAGTTACTGAGTCCCGTAAGCCAAAAGTTAGTTAACGAGGCCAAATACTCCCTGAGTCTTGGACCTAATACTTAAGCTTTTCATTTTCCTCAACCTCTTGAGGAATGTCTAGATCTTAATGGGTACTAAGAGTCTATCCAAGAATGCCTAAAGTTCGCATTCTTACTAATATCACTGTGCACTTTCCATTTCTTTTCCTGAATGAGGTCTAGAACTTAGGTTAATTCCTTAATTTCTTACTAACGACTATCACTTTTTTCTTTCATTTTCTGCTCCGTTTCATTTTGTTCCTTTTTCTTCTCCTCCTCCTTTGTATAGTCCACAAAATTTTCTTTCCTCCTCTCATTTTATTATTCTTTTTCAAAAAAAAATTTAATTTTTATGGTGTTTTTGGCATATGTGAATTTTTTTGTTTAAAACCTTTTCTTACAAGACTTGCACTTTCATACTCCCCATGCCTAAGATTTGCAATATCCTCATTGTAACTTAGGGAGTTTTTATTCAACTTAGTTCATACATTAGGACAGATGTTTTGATGAGTGAATGGGCTGGGGTGACTGTTGCGGATGATTTCTAATCTTAGATGCAAGCACCTGAGGTGGAGTCGGCTGTCCTAAAGGGTGAACCTTAAGTGCACAAAGGTGTCAGAAAAGGTTTCAGGTTTTCAAAGAGAATGACGGGCTGCCTCCCGTTGAGCGCTGAGTTTTACGCCATCAGCTGGGCGCACTATGCTCAGGGAAAATGGAGGATAGATATGATTCAGCCAAATCAGTAGAGGTTACATCAATGAACGGTTTGAGTCTCTGACCGTTCACGATGAAAGGTTCGGAATCATGGCTGAGCGGACTGATTTCGACAGCTCCATTTCCAAAAACCTGTCGGACAAGGTATGGTCTGACCCACTTGGATAGCAGCTTCCTAAGGAAGAGTTTGAGTCGGGCATCAAGGAGTAGGACCTTCTGACCAGGATGAAAGATCTTTCTATAGATGTGCTTGTCATGGAAGGCTTTAACTTGCTCCTTGTAGATTCGCGAGTTCTCGTACGCATCAAGGCGTAATTCATCGATCTCGCTGATTTGAAGCTTTCTGTGGGTTCCAGCCTTAGAAAGATCTAGATTACACTTCCATATTGCCTAATAGGCTTTGTGCTCCAGTTCGACGGGAAGGTGACACGCCTTCCCGTACACCAGTCTAAAGGGAGACATGCCTAATTGGGTTTTGTGGGTGGTCCCATAGGCCCACAAAGCTTCCGGAAGTCAGGACGACCAGTCCTTCCTGTCAGGTCGAACAGTGACCTGCAGGATTTTCTTGATCTCCCGATTTGATAGCTTAGCTAGACCATTAGTCTGGGGGTGATAAGGAGTGGAGATTCGGTGCGACACCCTGTATTTGGTCATCAGTGACCTAAACTGAGCATTCGTGAAATGGGTCCCCCCGTCAGAGATGATAGCACGAGGAATCCCGAACCGTGAGAAGATATTGTGATGAATGAATTTGAGAATGATTTTATGATCACAGGTTCGGGTCGGTATGACACGTAGTCCACAGCCAGCAGAATGTATTCGAAACCATCCGAAACAGGAAAGGAGCCCATAAAATCAATCCCCAAATATCGAAGATTTCGCATACGAGAATCGGCTGCAAAGGCATCATGTTGCGATGGCTCATGTTGCCCAAAGTTTGGCAACGACTGCATGCCTTGCAGTGATTGTATGCGTCCTTGAACAGAGTAGGCCAATAAAAGCACACTAGATGATTTTCGATGCGGTTTTGTGCCCAGAGAAATGGCCACCGCATGCCTGGTCATGGCAGAAAAAGAGAATATCATTGATTTCACCTTCCGGGACACATCTCCAGATGATTTGGTCGGCACCTATGTGGAAGAGGTACGGATCTTCCCAAATGTAGTACTTGGCATTAGAGCACAATTTGTCTTTCTTGGCCTTCGGCCAATCAGACGGGATCTGATGAGATGACAAGTAGTTTACTATATTAGTAAACCATGGAAGTCTAGTACCAATAGTCAGCAGGTGCTCATCAGGGAAGTGCTTCGTGATGGGTCCAAAAGGGTTGATGATCTCAGAAGGATGGCGAGACAAATGGTCAGCTACCACATTTTGTCTTCCCGCCTTGTCGCGAATCTCGAGGTCAAATTCTTGCAACAGCAAGATCCATCGGATTAGTCGAGGCTTCACGTCCTTCTTGGCAAGGAGATGCCTCGCAGCCGTGTGATCCGAGTAGGTGATGACGTGGGAACCTAGGAGATAAGATCGAAAATTTTCAAGAGCAAATACTACTGCTAGCAGCTCTTTCTCTGTAACTGTATAGTTACGCTGAGCATCATCAAGTGTCTTGCTAGCGTAGTAGATGACCACGGGTTTCCTGTCAACTTTCTGCCACAGAACTGCTCCTACAGCGAAATCAGATGCATCGTACATGATCTTAAAGGGTTGAGACCAATCAGGGGATTGTAGGATCGGGGCCTGGGTGACTCTGTCACGGAGGTTCTCAAAGGCTTGAGTGCATTCCTTGGAGATCTCAAAGGGTACATCCTTAGAGAGAAGAGTAGTCAGGGGGCGCGTCATTTTCGAAAAATCAAGAATGAAATGACGGTAAAAATCGACGTGCCCCAAAAAAGAACGGATGCCCCTGATCGAGCTAGGCATAGGAAGATGAGAAATTAGATCAACCTTGGCTCGATCCACTTGGATGCCCTTCTCAGAAATCAGATGTCCTAGGACGATCCCCTCAGGCACCATAAAATGGCTCTTTTCCCAGGAAAGAACCAAATTAACGTCGATGCAACGCCTGAGTATATGAACCAAGTGCTGGAGGCAATCATCAAATGATGCCCTGAAGACTGAGAAGTCATCCATGAAGACTTCCAGATAATCACCTACCATATCAGAGAATATGGCAAGCATGCACCGCTGAAAAGTTGTGGGTGCATTGCAGAGACCGAAAGGCATCCTTCGGAATGCATACGTTCCGAAGGGGCAGGTGAACGTGGTCTTCTCTTGGTCCTCAGGATGAATAGCAACTTGGTTATAACCGGAGTACCCATCAAGAAAGCAGAAGAATCGATTTCCCGCTAATTTCTCAAGAATCTGATCAATGAAAGGTTGTGGGAAATGATCCTTCTTTGTGGAGGAATTGAGTCGTCGGTAATCTATGCAGACTCTCCATGAGTTAGCTAATCGAGTAGGTATGACTTCTCCGATTTCTGTCGTAATGGTGGTTAGCCCTGCCTTTTTAGGCACAACCTGAATCGGGCTCACCCAACGACTGTCGGAGATCGGGTAGATGATCCCTGCATCTAACCACTTGATGATCTCCTTTTTCACGACCTCCTGCAGATTGGGGTTTAAACGTCTCTGCATCTCACAGGAAGGTCGTGCGCCCTCTTCTGAATAAATATGGTGTGTGCAATAAGAGGGACTTATTCCAATCAAGTCATCGAGAGTCCAACCAATGGCTCTACGATGTTGCTAGAGAACGGCAATCAGACGGGATTCCTGATCAGGAGTGAGCTTGAAATTTATAATCACAGGAAGAGTCTGATTAGAACCCAAAAAGATGTATTTCAAATGATCAGGAAGGGGTTTCAGTTCAAGGACAGGGTTATCAGCAGCAGCGGGTGGGTCAGGGTAAGTGTGAGGTTCAAGGGTAGGAGTTATGGGTCCGTCTAAATCTGGATTTGACTCCTCTAATTGCGGTTCAAGATCTTTCTGTGGTTGATGAGGTATAATCAGGTCATTCTCAAAATGCGTTTCATCAACGAAAGCCCTGATATCATAGATCTGTTCGATGACACCGCAATTGATTCCTTGTTGGGCCTTAAAGATATCAATTTTAAGGATTTGATTTCCAAATTTCAGCTCCATTTGGCCCTCCTCACAACTGATGTTGGCTCTAGCAGTAGCCAAGAAAGGTCTCCCTAGAATGATCGGTGTATCCCTAGGGTTTTCAGGTGCATCCATGTCCAATACTATAAAGTCTACAGGGAAATAGAAATCTCACACTCTTACAATAACATCCTCGAGAATCCCTTTAGGTGACTTTATAGATCGATCTACTAACTGTAGTGTCACCTCAGTTGGTTTTAGGTCAGATTCCTCTAGGTGTTTTAGTAAGGATGTGGGTATCAGATTTATGGAAGCACCCAAGTCTAGCAATGCTCTATCGAACTGGGTTTCACCTATTTTGTAGGAAATCAGGGGAGTACTTGGATCTTTTGCCTTGGGTGGGAGTCTGCTTAGGATTACAGAGCTGGCTTGCTCTGATAGTACAATTGGACTCCCACTCTTGGTTCCCAGCTTACGCTGAAGTGTACACACATTCTTTAAGAATCGTGCATAAGCCGGTACGCGGAGAATTGCACCCATCAAGGGGACGTTTATTTGGACCTGCTCAAAGAGCTTGACCAGGTCCTCCTCAGGAGCCACGGGTTTTGTTGTCTTCTTTCCCTTGGTCAAGGCCTCTGGAAATGGAACCTTGGTTGGTTCTTCTAAGATAGGTCCAGGTCTTTGATCTGGGACAGGGATAGGAACGTCCTGGATTACTGTCCTAGGGTTTGGATTGCTACTGGGCTTAGAGTGATCTGGATAGGGTGGATCTTGGGTCTCCTTACCACTACGGGTCGTTACAGAATTCAGTCCTACCTGGTTTTGGTTAGGGTTGGATAGGATGGGTTGATGCTGGTAACTCGCATAAGAAGTGGAAGCCTCCATCCCGTCAGGTGATGGAACAGAGGGGGCCTGATAAATCATGTGTGCTTGGCCCGGGTTTGGGTTCATAACGCGCCGTTGGGTCGGCACGTTATTAGGATTAGGAAGAGGTTGGAAAGGAATGTGCCTGGTTGGCCAGAATTTGCCAACTGGGCCAGTTAGTTTCGAACCTCTGTAAGTTCGTCCTTGTGTTGTTTCTGAATAGCCGCATTCGTTCTTTGAATGTCAGCCAGAGTTTGAAGGATGAGGGACATTTGGTCTTGGTTTGGCCCTGATGAATAAGTAGGGTTGGGTCGTGGCTGAGGCAGCTGGTAAGGATGAGGTGGTTGTGGACGGGGCTGAAAGGGTGGTTTCTGAGTTTGGGAATTTCCTGCCCACTGGAAGTTGGGATGGTTTCGCCATCCAGGATTGTAGGTGTTGGAAAATGGATCATTCTGGATGGTGTTGAGGTCCTCGTAGGTCTGAAGAACCTCCAAAGAGTCAGAGAATGGGGGAATGGAATTCCCCTGGCTAGTATAGAAAGGATCGGAGGATCCTCCGATCCCAGAATCAGATGGGGGTGGATACAGATCCATCCCAGGAGAAGGTCAGTGGAGAATGTTTTGCACAGTCTCCCGTGTGGAAGGAGGCTGTGCAAAGGAATTATGCGTAGAGGTGGCTCGCTGCAAGTGCTGAGTCAGCTTGTCCACCTTCTTCTCGATGATAAAGACCTTGTCCAATCGACTGGCCATCAGTTCCAGGTCGACTGATGCAGACAGGCCCTGCGTCTCATGTGCTCCCCTAAGGTTCGTCGATGCGCGGGTATTCGTCCTGTCGAATAATCCCATGGAGTCATTATTGATGGAGTTCTCGCACATGTTTTCGAGAATCTCCCACACGGTGTCCTCATGTTGACCCATAATATTCCCTCTACAAGTTGCATTGACGAAAAGCCTAATATCCTCATGGAGTCCCTGGTAAGAAGACTGGACTTGTTCCCATTTAGGAACTCCGTGATGGGGGCACTTTCTCATGAGATCCTAGAAGCGATCCCATGCCTCATGGAGAGGTTCTCTCGATTGTTGCATGAAGTGGGTAATCTGATGGCGCAAGGCATTGGTTCGACCAATGGGAAAGAACTTTTTCAAGAACTCGGACTGAAGTTCTTCCCAGGTGTTGATCGGCCGGGTCTGTGTTTGGTACCAATGAGCGACCTTGTCCATAAGGGAGAAGGAGAACATCTTCATGAGGAGAATATCTGACGTGTCATTGTGCGTGTGTGTTAAGGAGTGTCGTTATAGTCGCATTTGCAACATCGGTTTTAAAATAAGTAAACGGAGGTGAGTTCGAGTGTCGGTCTTAGGTAGGCGTGAAAATTAGATTTTTGCTTACCACTTGTTGTCACGGAAAGTGCGGAGTTTTGCTTGCGAAAGATGCGATTTTGAAAAGCGAGAGAGAGAGAGAGAGATTAGGGTTAGAAAGTTCATTGTTTGATCATGCAACTTGAATGGAAATTAAAGTGACAATTGAACGGAAAATAACTTCATTAATCATGCACTTGTAGTACATAGCTTACAACATTAAATACATGCTTCAAAAAAAAGTAATGGAAAGCTTAAAAGAGAGAGAGAGGAGAGGGTGGAGAGCGACGAGGCAGCCACGGCGGTGGAGGAGGCTACGTCGGCGGCTCGTCGTCTTTGGCAATTACAAGAGGTCCTAAAGCTAGCTAAGAGAGGGGTGGAGTAGTTGCAAGGGGAGTGAATGCCTTGAATGAGTGGTTGGAGGGGGTTTAAATAGGGTTAAGGGCTTCCTAAAAGAAGAAGGGCTTTAACGACGTCCAGAGCGTCGCTAAAACCACTCCCAAAAGCGTCGGTGAAGCCCTCCAGCCGTTGGTCAGTCGCCCGCCTCATTTCTTCTCCTCGTGCGATCTGCGGCTGCTGAACGAGGGCCGTCCGATTGAAGATCAGACGGCTGAGAACCCTCCTCGGTTGTGCTGGGATCGCGCCTCGAGCGCGCGTGTGAGCGGGTGTCATTGCCCGGCGTGTGCACGCGCGTGGGTGCCTGTGAGCTGCGGTTGCGCCGCATGGCGAGATCTCGGCCCCCGCTGCTGATCGGGCGGCCCAATTTCACCGTGCACGTCCTCTGTCTTCAATTTCGACTCCATGCGGCTCGAACCAGCGTCGCGTGCTTGCGGGCGTGCACGCTAACCGTTGCACCACGCCCGCGCTTTGTCGCGGCGACTGCGGGCGAGCGCGCGAGTCTCGGTCGTCCAATCGAAGATCGACGGCCGAGATCTGATCTTGGCTGGATGAAGGCGCGGCGCGTGGTGGAGCGGGGGCTGACGTGGCGCAATATGGGTCGTTGATCTCCAGATCAACGGTCAGAACTTCTTGGGCCCATTGTAGGAGCTTCGGATGTCGGATTTGGCCGATCTTGAGTCCGTCGGACTCCGTTCGTCATTCTGAATCCATCTGTGCTGTCTGATTGCTCATCTGAGGCTTGTTTTGACAAATGCTTACACAAATGGCCATTAATATAGGTTATAAGCAATCTTGGTACCTGATGCATGCAATGCTCCCATTCTACTTATGTTGTACATTTTATTCTTAAGATGGGCCATATTCAACATAATTATCACCCCCTTGTGCAGTGTTATCATACCCCCATGCTTACTCCTTGCTAGTATATTCTAGCCTTTATTTCCTTTCAGAATTTAAGAAGTAATTGTTTAGACACTTCGTTACTTGTCAATAAGAAGAAATATACGAAGATCTTAATCTACAAAGACTAAGCAGCACCCGGGTGTCTGCCAAAATACGAATCGCCTGAATCCTTGCTTTAATGTATATAACTATACATATGTATATGTATATATATATTTTTTAGAATTTTTTCGGAATTCAGTGTGGGTCGGTAACTTTTTACGGCTACCCAACTGATGAGAACCTTATCTAAAGCTATTAAGAACTTCATGGTCTAGAACAAGGGTTGAAACCTTAAGTTTTTGCTAAGGGACTAGCAAAAGCTAGGCATGGGGGTATGATGAGAACCTCATCATGAGCCATAACTAGCTCATTTTGACCAAATACAAAGGATAAAAGCTCCTACATAACTCAAGGAAAGGCTTAACTCAGAGAATTCTGAGTTTAAGGAGAAAACAAGTCATAAGGGGTAAAAATGCAATTTTACCAGTATAATCTGCATACAGGGTAATTCAGGGTCCAAACACAGGTCAAACAAACCAAATAAGAAGGAAAGTGGGATGATCTGATAAGGGCTACAGCAATTCCAAGGAACTAAATGATAATCTGTAACCCTAAAGCAAACCCACTTCAATTCACGAGGTTCGAGGCAAAGTAAAAATAGAATAAACCCTCTAAAATTCATAGAAAAATAATCTCTAGGGTTTAGAACCTTCAATTTGGCCTTCAGAACCCATTTTGACCTACATTGAGAACCATGCCCAATTAATAACTTAATTTGGGTTTTTGCATAAATTGACCGGTCAAACAAGGTTTAATCTAGAAATAAAATTTACCATCAAATTCCTTAGGTCCTAATTAGTCATGTATAAAAACTTGAGCCTAAGAAGAAACCTTCTTGACCAACTTTGCACTTTGGTCCTCATATATTTACTTTTTGGCCCTCAACTTTTGAACCCTCACATTTCTGCCCTTAACTCTCCTTCGTTCTTTGCATTCAGGTCCCTCCTGCCAAAACCTGCCAGCACCATGCTCCGGCGATCTTGCGCGGAGCATGGCGCCGCGCAGGGTGAGGGGGAGGGTCTGGCAAGTAAACCGGGGGTGCCCTGCGTCGTCAGCCGTCGCAGGGACACCCCCCTGGTCGCTGTAACCCACCATACCGGCCGTGCGAACGCACGGATGGTATGGGTTTCCATCTCCGGCGTCCTCCGGCGAGGGAGACACGTCGTCTCCCTCCGCCTTCCTCTCTGATTCGGTCCCTATAAATACCCCCGTCGCTCCACCATTCTTCTGAGCTCGGTCCTGACGGAGAAAGACCCCCACTTCCTCTCTTCCCACTCCGACAGGAAGCCCTCCAGCTCCGGCGGCCTCCCCTCTTCCTCCTCGTCGCTCTGCCGCACTACCAGCTACAGGGTTGCTCTCCCTCGCTCTTCCCGCGCCACGCCGGTGGGCCTGGACCCGGGCGCGACCCGTACCCGGCTACCCGGCAGCTCTGGGAGAGCTATCCTATGAGCGGATTCTGTGAGAAAGAGACGCGGGGGAGGGTAGAGGTAGGTTTTGCCCTCTGATCAAGCTGTGTAAGTGTGCAGGCACAGGTGAAGAAGAACCGTGGAAGAAGACGAAGGCTGAAGGAAGGAGGATCACCGAGCGGCACTGTAGCAGCGGCGGTTTAAGTCGTCTGATTGAAAAATCAGACGACGTCCTGAAGGCAAAGAAGGAGAAGGAAGGCGAGGCAGAGGAGAACACAGAGAGACAAGTAGAAAGAGCTGAAAGAAGAAGGAGAACGCAGAGAGGCCAAAGGAAGAACTGAAAGAAGAAGAAAAGCATCACTACTGCTGCAGATAAAGCAGAAGAGCCAAGCAGAAGAAGATAGGCAAAGAGAAAAGAAGAGAAGAAGAAAGAAGCCAATAAATTCTCTCTCTCTCTCTCTTTATTTTTTGTACAAGAAACTTGTATCTCTAGAATACAACTTGCTCCCTGAGTTCGACCTCGGGAACTCTTTTATTTCCGAGTAACAAATTGTATTAAACTGGTAATCACCTCTCTATACTATACTACGACGAAATAATAAAACTATAGAGGAAGGTAGCCCACCAGTTTTTGGCGCCGTTGCCGGGGAGCAACGGCTATTCTAGAGGTAAACATTCCTGTTTCTTTTTAATTTCTGATAATCTCCTCTCTTTTGTGCAGCTACAGGAAATGAAGAAGACAAGCAACCGCACGACAACCACTCCAAGGACAGGTATTTGTTTTTTCTCCTCTCGTTATTAACCCCTAAACTCTAAAGAGGAAGAAAAGAAAAGAACAAGCAATATAGGGCTAACCTGTCTTCCATACTTAGTAACCATAAAGAGTTGCATGTTTTCAACTCATCACTCCTGCACACTATTAAGGGTATTTAAGGGCTAACACATTCTTGCTTGAGCCCTAATTACCCAACAAAGAATTAACTGGACCAAGTAGAGCCAACCTAGGATCCAACACTAGGGATTTAGAGACACACTCCTTAAGCAAGAATTGAGAAAACCAAAGGAAGTGTGCCCAAGCTCTTGTCTGAAAATACCTATTCAAAGAAAACCTAAAACAATTGGCTCTCTAAACACTTGAACCCTAAAAGACAAGACCTAAAAGGTCTCAAAGAAAACAAGAGGTAAAGTTGACCCCTTGGGTCAACCAACCTTAAATTAGGTCACTCTTTGCACTTAAAAGACTAAAGTTCAAGTGAAACCGTAAGCACCCTGATCTTAAAATAAAAATTGGTAGACTTAAGAGGTCAAGATCCCCATTCTGGTCTACCTGGAACCGCAGTGACAAGAGAGGTCGGGTGGGGGAAACCTTGTAACCCGTGGGGACGCTCTACCGTGTAGGGTTCTTCGCGGGACTCTCCCTCTCTGGCTGCCCAGGTAATTCTCAGGTGGACGATCTTTCTGATCAAGGGGTCCATCTGCCCCGCACCTCTATAGTCACCCAACACATTTGTGGGTGTCTTGATTGGGTCCAGCACCTTCTAAACTTACCTCTTCCAACAGTGCATGTACGGAAGGAGGTCCTTAAGACCACCCTTAAGACCTCCTTTAGAAATTCACTCTCGCCAAGGCCAAGCCTCGACGCCCGTGTTTGTGCAGCAACACCCTCACATTATTCTCTCTTCTGATTCAGAACCAAGTTCTTCTTCTTCCCCCATCATGGCTCAGCCAGTTGAGGAAGAAAATAATCTGGAGCACCAGCTCCAGCGACTCAATGACCTCTTCCAAAACTTCGTGCACCCACCACAGCGTCCTATGATGCGGGACCACTACAATCCTGCTGCGGTGGCCATTGAACCTCGAGTCAGAATCCCGACTGGAGGACCTGATTCCGAATTAAAGCCCAACATGATTCATGCTATACCTAAATTCCATGGGCTTAATTCTGAAGATCCCTTCCAGCACATCAAACAGCTAAAGCATCTGGCACACACTTTTGGATCAGATGCGCAAAATCGGGATATTCTTCTCATGAAGATGTTCTCCTTTTCTCTTATGGACAAGGCCGCCCATTGGTATCAAACTCAGACCCGGCCGATCAACACTTGGGAAGAACTTCAATCCGAGTTTTTGAAAAAAATTTTTCCCGTTGGTCGGACCAACGCCTTGCGCCATCAGATTACACACTTCACTCAACAATCAGGAGAACCTCTCCATGAGGCATGGGATCGTTTTCAGGATCTCATGAGAAAGTGCCCCCATCACGGAGTTCCTAAATGGGAACAAGTCCAATCTTTTTACCAGGGACTCCGTGAGGACATCCGCCTTTTCGTCAATGCAACTTGCGGAGGAAACATCATGGGTCAACATGAAGACACCGTATGGGAGATTCTCGAAAACATGTGCGAGAACTCCATCAACAATGACTCCATGGGACTATTCGACAGGACGAATACCCGCGCAGCGACGAATCTTAAGGGAGCACATGAGACGCAGGGCCTGTCCGCATCAGTCGACCTGGAATTAATGGCCAGTCGATTGGACAAGGTCTCAATCATTGAGAAGAAGGTGGATGAGCTGACTCAGCACTTGCAGCGAGCCACCTCCGCGCGTAACTCCTTTGCACAACCTCCTTCCACACAGGAGACTGTGCAAAACATCCTCCACCGATCTTCCCCTAGGATGGATCCATATCCATCCCCATCTGATTCTCGGATCGGAGGATCATCCGATCCTTTCTACACCAGCCCGGGGAACTCCATTCCCCCTTTCCCTGATTCTCAAGAGGTTCCTCAGACCTGCGAGGACCTCAACGCCATCCAGAACGACCCATTCTCCAACACTTACAGCCCTGGATGGCGAAACCATCCCAATTTTCAGTGGGCGGGAAATTCCCAAACCCACAGACCACCTTTTCAGCCCTCTCGTCATTACCAGCCGCCTCAGCCTCGGCCCAACCCTACTTATCCATCAGGGCCAAATCAGGATCAAATGTCCCTAATCCTTCAGACTCTGGCTGACATTCAAAGAACGAATGCGGCTATTCAAAAACAGCACAAGGACGAACTTACAGAGGTTAAAACTCAACTGGCCCAGTTGGCAAATTCTCGCCAGCCAGGCACACTCCCTTCCCAACCTCTTCCTAACCCGAATAATGTGCCAACCCAGAAGCGCGTTATCAATCCAAATTTAGGCCACGCACAATGGATTTATCAGGCCCCTACTGCTCCATCTCCAGACGAGATGGAAGCTTCAACTTCTTATGCGGGATTTCAGCAGCAGCCACCCCTCTTACCAAACCCAAACCAAAATCAGGCCGGATTAAATTCTGTAACAACACGTAGTGGTAAAACAACTCAAGACCCGCATTATCCAAACCACTCCAAGCCTGATAACCATGACCCTAGGATAGTTATCCAAGATACCACTGTCCCGGATCCACAACCTGGACCTATCCTAGAAGAACCAACCAAGATCCCGTTTCCCGAGGCCTTGACCAAGGGAAAGAAGACCACCAAACCCGTGGCCCCTGAGGAGGACCTGGTCAAGCTCTTTGAGCAGGTCCACATAAACATCCCCTTGATGGATGCAATCCGCCACGTACCTGCTTACGCACGATTTCTAAAGAATATATGTACACCCCAGCGTAAGCCGCGAACCAAGGGAGGGAGCCCAATTGTTCTGTCAGAGCAAGCCAGCTCTGTAATCCTCAGTAGACTCCCACCCAAGGCAAAAGATCCTGGTACTCCCCTGATTTCCTGCAAGATAGGTGGTACCCAATTTGATAGAGCATTGTTAGACTTGGGTGCATCCATAAACCTGATACCCACATCTTTACTTGACCATCTAGAAGAATCTGAGCTAAAACCAACCGAGGTGACATTACAATTAGCAGATAGATCTATAAAGTCACCAAAAGGGATTCTCGAGGATGTTATCGTAAGAGTGCGGGATTTCTATTTCCCAGTGGACTTTATAGTCCTAGATATGGACGCACCTGAGAACCATAGGGATACACCAATCATTCTAGGGAGACCTTTCTTGGCTACTGCTAGAGCCAACATCAGCTGTGAGGAGGGCCAAATAGAGCTTAAGTTTGGAGATCAAACACTGAAAATTGATATATTTAAGGCCCAACAAGGAATTAATTGCGGCGTCATCAAACAAATTTGTGACATCAGGACTTTGGTTGATGAATCACACTTCCAGAATGACTCGATTATGCCTCATCAACCACAGAAGGATCTTGACCCGCAAACAGAGGAGTCGAATCCAGATATGAATAACCCAGTAACTCCCACCCTTGAACCTCACATCTATACTGAACCACCCGCTGCTGCTGATAACCCCATCCTCGAACTGAAACCTCTTCCTGCTCACTTGAAGTACATCTTTTTGGGTTCTAATCAGACCCTTCCTGTGATTATCAATTCCAACCTCAGTCCTGAACAGGAATCCCGTCTGATTGTTGTCCTCCAGCAACATCGCAGAGCCATCGGATGGACTCTCGATGATTTGACTGGAATAAGTCCCTCTTATTGTACTCATCATATCTATTCAGAAGAGGGCACACGACCTTCTCGTGAAATGCAGAGACGCTTAAACCCCAATCTGCAGGAGGTCGTGAAAAAGGAGATCATCAAGTGGTTAGATGCCGGAATCATCTACCCGATCTCCGATAGTCGTTGGGTGAGCCCAATTCAGGTTGTGCCCAAGAAGGCAGGACTCACCACTATAACGACTGAGACCGAAGAAATCATTCCTACCCGATTAGCCAACTAGTGGAGAGTCTGTATAGATTACCGCCGACTCAATTCCTCCACAAAGAAGGATCATTTCCCACTATCCTTCATTGATCAAATTCTCGAAAAACTTGCGGGAAATAGGTTCTTCTGCTTTCTTGACGGGTACTCCGGTTATAACCAGGTGGCAATCCATCCTGAGGACCAAGAAAAGACCACGTTCACCTGCCCCTTCGGAACATACGCTTTCCGAAGGATGCCTTTCGGTCTTTGCAATGCACCCGCTACTTTTCAGCGATGCATGCTTGCCATATTCTCAGATATGGTAGGTAATTATCTGGAAGTCTTCATGGATGACTTTTCAGTTTTCGGAGCATCATTCGACGATTGCCTCCAACACTTGGTCCAGATACTCAGGCGGTGCATCGATGTGAATTTGGTTCTTTCCTGGGAAAAGAGCCATTTCATGGTGCGTGAGGGAATTGTCCTGGGACACTCAATTTCGGAAAAAGGTATCCAAGTGGATCGAGCTAAGGTTAATCTTATTTCTCACCTTCCTATGCCTAGCTCGATCAGGGACATCCGTTCCTTTTTAGGGCATGTCGATTTTTATCGACGATTTATCCCTGATTTTTCAAAAATCGCGCGCCCCCTGACCACTCTTCTCTCCAAGGATGTTCCTTTCGAAATTTCCAAGGAATGCACTCAAGCATTTGAAATCCTGCGTGACCGAGTCACCCAAGCCCCGATCCTACAGTCCCCTGATTGGTCTCAACCCTTTGAGATCATGTGCGATGCATCCGACTTCGCTGTAGGAGCGATTTTGGGGCAGAAAATTGACGGGAAACCTGTGGTCATTTACTACGCCAGCAAAACACTCGATGAGGCTCAGCGTAACTATACGGTTACTGAGAAAGAGCTGCTAGCTGTAGTATTTGCCCTAGAAAAATTCAGATCGTACCTTCTGGGTTCCCGTGTCATCATATACTCGGATCACACAGCGGTGAGGCATCTCCTTGCAAAGAAGGACGCGAAACCTCGATTAATCCGATGGATCTTGCTGTTGCAAGAATTTGACCTTGAGATTCGCGACAAAGCGGGAAAGCAAAATGTGGTAGCTGATCACTTGTCCCGTCTTCCTTCTGAAATAATTGACCCTTCCGGACCCATCACTGAACATTTTCCCGACGAGCACCTGCTGACTATTGGTACTAGCCTTCCATGGTTTGCTAATGTAGTAAATTACTTGGCATCTCATCAGATCCCGTCCGATTGGCCGAAAGCCAAGAAGGACAAATTACGCTCCGATGCCAAGTATTACATTTGGGAAGACCCGTACCTCTTCCGCATAGGTGCCGATCAGATCATCCGGAGATGTGTCCCGGAAGAGGAATTCAACAATATCCTCTCTTTCTGCCATGACCAGGCATGCGGTGGCCATTTCGCCAGGCATAAAACCGCATCAAAAGTCCTCCAGTGCGGCTTTTACTGGCCCACACTGTTCAAAGACGCGTACAATCACTGCAAGGCATGCAGTCGTTGCCAGACTTTGGGCAACATGAGCCATCGCGACATGATGCCTATGCAACCGATTCTAGTATGCGAAATCTTTGATGTTTGGGGGATTGATTTTATGGGCCCCTTTCCTGTTTCGGATGGTTTCGAATACATTCTGTTGGCTGTGGACTACGTGTCCAAATGGATCGAAGCCGTACCGACCCGAACCTGTGATCACAAAATCGTTCTCAAATTCATTCATCAAAACATTTTCTCAAGGTTCGGGATTCCTCGTGCAATAATCTCTGATGGGGGGACCCATTTCACAAATGCTCAGTTTAGGTCACTGATGACCAAATACGGGGTGTCTCACCGAATCTCTACTCCTTACCACCCCCAAACTAATGGTCTAGCTGAGCTGTCTAATCGGGAGATCAAGAAAATCCTGCAAGTCACTATTCGACCTGACAGGAAAGACTGGTCGTCCCGACTTCCGGAAGCATTGTGGGCCTATAGGACCGCCCACAAGACCCAATTGGGCATGTCTCCCTTTAGACTGGTGTACGGAAAGGCATGCCACCTTCCCGTAGAACTGGAGCATGAAGCCTATTGGGCAGTACGGAACTGTAATCTAGATCTTTCCAAGGCTGGGACCCACAGAAAACTCCAAATCAGCGAGATCGATGAATTACGCCTAGACGCGTACGAGAACTCGCAAATCTACAAGGAGCGGGTTAAAGCCTTCCACGACAAACACATCTCGAGAAAGATCTTTCATCCTGGTCAGAAGGTCCTACTCTTTGATGCCCGACTAAAACTCTTCCCAGGAAAACTGAGATCCAAGTGGGTCGGACCATATTTGGTCCGACAGGTTTTTGGAAATGGAGCAATCAAAATCAGTCCACTCAGCCACGATTCTGAACCTTTCATCGTGAACGGTCAGAGACTCAAGCCGTTCATTGATGTAACTTCTACTGATTTGGCTGAAGCATCTTATATCCTCCATTCCCCTTGAGCTTATTGCGCACAGCCGATGGCGTAAAACTCAGCGCTTAACGGGAGGCAACCCGTCATTTTCCTAAAAATCCAAAACTTTTTCTGACACCTTTTTGCACTTAAGGTTCACCCTTGTAGACAGCCGACCCCACCTCAGATGCTTGCATCTGGGATTAGAAATCGTCCGCAAAAATTCAACCCGACCCATTCACGCATCCAAATTTCTGTCTTAAGGAATGAACTAAGCTAAATAAAAACCCCCTAGGTTACAATGAGGACATTGCAAATCTTGGGCATGGGGGGGTATGTAAGTGCAAAACTTGTAAGAAAAGGTTTCAAACAAAAAATTCACATATGCCAAAAACACCATAAAAATTAAAAAAAAAAAATTCGAAAAAGAATAAGAGGAAAAGAGGAGAAGGAAATTTTGTGAAAAAAAAAGAAACAAAAGGAAAAAAGGTGCACAAAATTATGAGAAAAAAGTGATAGTCATTAGTAAGGAACTAAGGAATTAACCTAAGTTCTGGACCTCATTCAAGAAAATAACTAAAAGTGCATAATGAGATTAGTAAGAACGCAAACCTTAGGCATTCTTGGATAGACTCTTAGTACCCATTAAGATCTGGACACTCCTCAAGAGGTTGAGGAAAATGAAAAGCTGAAGTATTAGGTCTAAGGCTTAGGGAGTATTTGGCCTCGTTAACTAATTTTTGGTTTACGGGACTCAGTAACCTAAGCACCCTAACCTCACACACAGTCTGGTTCAGTAAGCGTAAAAATCAGAATCACGCAGAAGCGTCGCAAAATTCTGAAAAGAACACCTAGAATAGGAGCGGCCGATCAACACAAGTTGATTTGGACGAGTTCCCAGCGCGGAGAGACGGGAAATCCCCTCGAAGATGCGTAACAAAATATCATCTCCTCGGTGCTTGTCTCTTAGGATATTTACATATCCTACTGGGGGCATGTAAGCACTCTGCTGGTTCAGATTCCATGGATGGCATTATCTCGAAGTGTCAATTGCCAGGATCTGAATTCAGCCACGGAACACCATGGATGGGATTATCTCGAAATCTCAATAGCCAGGGTTCCGGGGGTTGCCATGGGCGGTGCTATCTAAAAGCATCGATCGCAAGGAACCCTTGAGGATTGATGATGGGAGCAAGGAATCTGATACAGACCGTGTTGAAAAGCCAATCCTAGGCTAGAACTAAAAAGAAAAAGAGAGAGAAAACTCTCCAAACAGAAAAACTTTCTATCTCTCTCTTACAAAACGCACTGCGAACTGAGCCAGGGCTAAAATCATTTCAAGCACGGGTGCTTTAACCACAAAGTCCAATAAACCTTAGGTTAGTTCTTGTGGGCCTTAAAAGCCTTTGCTAAGGACTGAGCCTAAGGCTAGACAGATTTGGATCTTGATTGGTACTAAAGTACCTTTTAGGCCTATGGTCAGCATTCTAACCTAATCTGAGCTCAAATGAAAAAGCACTTATCTAAAGCTATTAAGAACTTCATGGTCTAGAACAAGGGTTGAAACCTTAAGTTTTTGCTAAGGGACTAGCAAAAGCTAGGCATGGGGGTATGATGAGAACCTCATCATGAGCCATAACTAGCTCATTTTGACCAAATACAAAGGATAAAAGCTCCTACATAACTCAAGGAAAGGCTTAACTCAGAGAATTCTGAGTTTAAGGAGAAAACAAGTCATAAGGGGTAAAAATGCAATTTTACCAGTATAATCTGCATACAGGGTAATTCAGGGTCCAAACACAGGTCAAACAAACCAAATAAGAAGGAAAGTGGGATGATCTGATAAGGGTTACAGCAATTCCAAGGAACTAAATGATAATCTGTAACCCTAAAGCAAACCCACTTCAATTCACGAGGTTCGAGGCAAAGTAAAAATAGAATAAACCCTCTAAAATTCATAGAAAAATAATCTCTAGGGTTTAGAACCTTCAATTTGGCCTTCAGAACCCATTTTGACCTACATTGAGAACCATGCCCAATTAATAACTTAATTTGGGTTTTTGCATAAATTGACCGGTCAAACAAGGTTTAATCTAGAAATAAAATTTACCATCAAATTCCTTAGGTCCTAATTAGTCATGTATAAAAACTTGAGCCTAAGAAGAAACCTTCTTGACCAACTTTGCACTTTGGTCCTCATATATTTACTTTTTGGCCCTCAACTTTTGAACCCTCACATTTCTGCCCCTAACTCTCCTTCGTTATTTGCATTCAGGTCCCTCCTGCCAAAACCTGCCAGCACCATGCTCCGGCGACCTTGCGCGGAGCATGGCGCCGCGCAGGGTGAGGGGGAGGGTCTGGCAAGTAAACCGGGGGTGCCCTGCGTCGTCAGCTGTCGCAGGGACACCCCCCTGGTCGCTGTAACCCACCATACCGGCCGTGCGAACGCACGGACGGTATGGGTTTCCATCTCCGGCGTCCTCCGGCGAGGGAGACACGTCGTCTCCCTCCGCCTTCCTCTCTGATTCGGTCCCTATAAATACCCCCGTCTCCACCATTCTTCCGAGCTCGGTCCTGACGGAGAAAGACCCCCACTTCCTCTCTTCCCACTCCAACAGGAAGCCCTCCAGCTCCGGCGGCCTCCCCTCTTCCTCCTCGTCGCTCTGCCGCACTACCAGCTGCAGGGTTGCTCTCCCTCGCTCTTCCCGCGCCACGCCGCACCCAGCTGGCGCCTCTCCGGCCCTCTGCTCGCCGCCGCCCCTTCCCCCGGGCATCTTCTTCTCCGGCGACAGTCGATACGACTGTCGCCCGCTCCGGCCCCTCCTCGTCCTGCTAAGTAGGTAGAACTCCTCCTCTTCCTCCCCTCTTCCTTTTCCTCACTTTAAACATCTACTGTCGCCCTCGATTCCGACCAATCACCCTCACCTTCTCCGCCTCCGGCCATCCTCCGGCGAGCCGCTCCCATCACTCCAGCATCCCACACGGCTTGCCGACCTGCACATAATCTCCGCCTCCCCACCCTGATCCATTTCCGCCCCTCCACTTCCCCCAAATCACCCTCTGCAACTCCACCGAACAAACCCATCTCCCGACCCACAGTCCGACCTAGGGCAGCCCTTAGGCTCCGCCCTGCCGCCTGCACACCCCCCGACCACCTTCGCCGTGCCACGGCGAAGGTCCTCCGCGTTTCTGATTGGGTCGAGAGGCCGTTCTTCTGTGGGCAGGTACCTGCGCCCGTCGCCGCCATTGTTGAAGCGAAGCAGCTTCTTCACCTGCTGCCCCAGGTGCGCCACGCCCAGGTTACGCTCCCAGACAGCGCGAGGCGCCTTCGCGAAGTACCAGGCTGCAGTCAAGTCGAAGCTCTCGCGCGAAGCCCCCACGCTTCGCCTCGACGGCCGCTGCTTCCTCCGCGCAGGCACCGAAATTGGGGTGGGACATTTAGTCCCACCTCGTAACCTTTCAAAGGAGAGCGCCCGCATAAAGGCAAAAAGTGCCTTATGCTCGTTGCCTCCTGAGCACGGGGTGAGGTCCCTCTCACTCACTCGCTCTCTCGACCCGGTCTCGTCCGCGACCACGCCCCGCGGACCTGGCCCGACCCGACTTAGACTGACCTGCACTCCTCGCCCACCACGCACGCCGGTGGGCCTGGACCCGGGCGCGACCCGTACCCGGCTACCCGGCAGCTCTGGGAGAGCTATCCTATGAGCGGATTCTGTGAGAAAGAGACGCGGGGGAGGGTAGAGGTAGGTTTTGCCCTCTGATCAAGCTGTGTAAGTGTGCAGGCACAGGTGAAGAAGAACCGTGGAAGAAGACGAAGGCTGAAGGAAGGAGGATCACCGAGCGGCACTGTAGCAGCGGCGGTTTAAGTCATCTGATTGAAAAATCAGACGACGTCCTGAAGGCAAAGAAGGAGAAGGAAGGCGAGGCAGAGGAGAACACAGAGAGACAAGCAGAAAGAGCTGAAAGAAGAAGGAGAACGCAGAGAGGCCAAAGGAAGAACTGAAAGAAGAAGAAAAGCATCACTACTGCTGCAGATAAAGCAGAAGAGCCAAGCAGAAGAAGATAGGCAAAGAGAAAAGAAGAGAAGAAGAAAGAAGCCAACAAATTCTCTCTCTCTCTCTCTCTTTATTTTTTGTACAAGAAACTTGTATCTCTAGAATACAACTTGCTCCCTGAGTTCGACCTCGGGAACTCTTTTATTTCCGAGTAACAAATTGTATTAAACTGGTAATCACCTCTCTATACTATACTACGACAAAATAATAAAACTATAGAGGAAGGTAGCCCACCACCAACCCACCCAAAACTCGGTCCAAACCCTAAGTGCTAAGTATCTTGGTGTGAATGTTGTGATAGACTCACTTAACGGTAATTGAGACAGACTTCGAGTTTCTACGCCTCTAGGTGACCGGAAAAGGAAATAAATTTTCCTGAAGGTGTATTTGTTCGATTGGTAGCTTTCTCCCTACGTTTGTTTTAAATGGGGTCAACACAAGGATTTTTCCTGTGTATATCTCCCCGCTTGTACTACTTCCCCGCTTCTTCCTTAGGTGTTTTGGTCTTTTTTTTCTTTTTTTTTTGTGCAAACATTGAGCTGGGCTCTGGACAACCGACCAATGGGCTGTTACCCACGATCACTTACCAGCATACTTGTGTGGTGAAGTGTGATTTATTTTCTTTTCTTCTTCCTTTTTTTATTTTTTTTTCGTAGGTGGCTTCCCTGATCTCAAATGTACCTAGAGGCAATGAAGAAGAAATGGCCTGTGGCTGGGTTCTAGACAACCTGCCAATGGGCTGTTACCCACAACAACTTCCCAGCCATACCTCCCTAGAGAGTTCATTAGCTACCCAATTTCTGTCAAAATGTCCGAGAAGTGAGTCTGTGCAAAAATGTGTGCAGATGCTTAGACTCAAAGTTTTTCTGAGTTAGAGGGTGAGTTGATAAGTCGTATACTTATTACCTTATTTAGTAGGTGGATTAGAATAGCTTAAGGTTGCAAGGATTCACCGCTAAATCCATATTTTAACAGACACCAAGGCTGATTAAGCCTGAAGGCCTGAAAAGTCTAAGTGTTTAAGTTCTTTTTGTATTATTTCCCACTATTGACAAGTTTATAATGCCTAAGTTTTCTTCCTAAATTCAAAATTTTTTTTAATTTATTTATTCATTCAGACTGATTAATTGAGCTCAGGATTATGCAATTTACCACCCCAGCATGCTTAAGTTAGACAATGTCCTCATTGGTAGGTACATGGATGCAAAAATGGTTCAAAAAGATAGTACCTGAGTGACGTAAACTACTAGATCAGTATGAATCCTCTGGGTTGCCTCCCAGGAAGCGCTGAGTTTAATGCCTCCAGCTGGGCGGTGCTCGGTGTCAACCCTCGACGAGGGTGATACTTTCCTTGAGGGGTACCTGGGCCAGGAAATGCTTCAATCTTTGACCATTAACTGTAAAAGTGTGCTCAATGTTTAGATCAGCAATTTCAACCGCCCCATTAGAATAGGGCTTAACTACCCGAAATGGTCCTGTCCATTTGGACCTGAGTTTCCCTGGGAAGAGTTTTAGGAGTGCATCAAACAGCTAAACTTGCTGGTTAGGCTCAAAGGTTTTTCTATGAATGAGTCGGTCGTGGACGGCTTTAATTTTCTCCTTATACAGTCGACTATTGTCAAAGGCGTCCAGACGAATTTCTTCGAGCTCAGATAATTGGAGCATCCTCTGCGCACAGGTTAACTAGGGATCCATGTTACATTTCTTGACAGCCCAGTAAGCCCGGTGTTCCAATTCGACAGGAAGATGGCTGGCTTTGCCAAAGACCAGGAGATAAGGCGACATGCCTATCGGGGTCTTAAAAGCTATCCTGTATGCCCACAGGGCATCATCAAGTCGTGTGGACCAGTCTTTCCTGTCAGGTCTCACAGTCTTCTGTAAAATGTTCTTGATTTGTTTATTTGAGACCTCAGTCTGCCCATTTGTTTGTGGATGATACGGGGTGGCAATGCGGTGGTTTACCCCGTATTTTCTAAGCAGGGCACGGAATTGGGAATGGATAAAATGGCTTGCACCATCACTGATCATGGCCTTGGGTATTCTAAATTGGGAAAAGATGTTCTTCTTAACAAAGTCCATGACAGTCCTATGATCGCATCGTCGGGTGGCGACAGCTTCAATCCATTTGGAAACATAGTCTACCGAGACCAGGATGTACTCGAAGCCGTTGGATGGTGGAAAGGGGCCCATAAAATCGATACCCCAAACGTTGAAGATTTCGACAATCAAAATGGGCTGAAAGGGCATCATATCATTCTTGCTCATGGTCCCCAGCGTTTGACAGCGTGAGCAAGTCTTGGCAAAGATGTGTGCATCCTTAAATAGGGACGGCCAGTAAAATCCAGACTGTAAAACTTTTGCAGCTGTTTTCTTTCCAGAGAAGTGGCCGCCATACGCTTGGTCATGACAAAAGGAAAGCACACTCTGAACTTCATCTTCGGGGATACACCTCCGGATGATCTAATCTGCACAGATGCAAAATAGCATGGGATCATCCCAGAAATAGTGCTTGGCCTCAACCAAGAACCTGTCCCGTTGCTGTCTGGACCAGCTGTGCGGGGTTTGTCCTACAACCAGGTAATTGACGTAGTCAGCATACCATGGCATTTTCTTGTCTTGCACGGCTAGGATGTGTTCATCAGGGAAGGCGTCAGATAGAGGTAGGGAGGGTCCAATGTGATCGAGATGAAGTCTCGACTAGTGGTCAGCCACCACATTCTTCGATCCGGCCTTGTCTCGGATTTCCAGGTCAAATTCCTGCAAAAGTAGAATCCATCTGATGAGCCTGGGCTTTGCGTCCTTTTTGGCCAAGAGGTGCCAGATGGCTGAATGGTCAGTGTAAATAGTCACGTGGGATCCCAGCAAGTATGATCGGAATTTTTCAAGTCCAAAGACTACAGCGAGCAACTCTTTCTCTGTGACAGTATAATTACATTGGGCCTCGTCCAATGTTTTGCTCGCGTAGTAGATCACCACGGGCTTCTTGTCTTGCCTTTGTCCCAGGACAGCGCCTATGGCAAAATCTGATGCATCACACATAATCTCAAAGTCCTGGGACCAGTCTGGGGGTTGAAGTACAGGTGCGGTGGAGACTAAGTCCCAGAGGGTGTGATAAGCCTGGATGCAATCAGGAGACATGTGGAATATGGCGTCATTGGCTAGAAGGTTGGTCAAGGGTTTGGAAAGCTTAGAAAAGTCTTTAATGAACCTTCGGTAGAAGCCAACATGTCCTAGGAAGGAGTGAATCTGTCGGACCGAACTAGGTGGAGGAAGTTTCGAAATTAAATCAGCCTTAGCCCGATCTACCTCGATGCCCTTATGCGATACGATGTGACTGAGGATAATTCCTTCTTGAACCATAAAATGACTCTTTTCCCAACTTAACACCAAGTTAACCTCGATACATCATTTCAAGATTTTCTCCAAGTTGCTCAGACAATGGTCGAATGAATTCCCGAATACAGAGAAATCATCCATAAAGACCTCTAAGTATTCACCCACCATTTCTGAAAAAATGGCTAGCATGCAATGCTGGAAGGTCGCAGGTGCGTTGCATAACCCGAACGGCATTCGACGGAATGCAAATGTGCCATACGGGCAAGTGAATGTGGTCTTTTCCTGTTCTTCCGGAGCAATTGCGACTTGGTTATAACCTAAATATCCATCCAGGAAGCAAAAATACTTCTGCCCTGCCAATCTTTCAAGGATTTGGTCAATGAATGGCAAGGGGAAGTGGTCCTTCTTAGTGGCTTCATTAAGCTTCCTATAATCAATGCACACTCGCCATGCGGTGGTGGTGCAGGTGGGGATGGATTCTCCATGATCATTGTTGACAACGGTGAGCCCAGCTTTCTTTTGAACCACATGAGTAGGGCTCACCCAGGGGCTATCGAAGATAGGGTAGATAATGTCGGCGTCAAGCCACTTGATAATTTCTTTTTTAACGACCTCCCGCATGTTAGGATTTAAACGTCTCTTCATCTGGCGGGAAGGTCAAGCCCCGTCTTCCAGGTAAATCTTGTGGGTGCAATAGGTGGGGCTAATTCCTCTTAAATCTGAAATGGTCCAACCAATGGCGGCTCGATGTTCTGAAAGGGTCGCAGTCAACCTAAGTTCCTGATCCTTGGTTAGATGAGAATTAATGATCACTGGGAAGGTCTGGTCAGGTCCCAAGAAGACGTACTTGAGATTCTCGGGCAATGGTTTGAGTTCAGGTGCGGGTGGGACCACAGTCGATGGGAAGGGAAATGGCGGGAGTTGATCAACATCGATCTCTTCAAAAGGTGTCGTGTGATGGTATTCAGCCTTACAGAGGTCCATGGGTAATGATGGTGACGGGTCAGAACAGTCACTACGGGTTTGGTGGTCTGAGACAGAATTGAGGGTGAGGCATTCCTCGATTAAAGTTTCCACGGGATCATGTTCCTCAATGTAATCGCAATCAAAAGACTTTGTCACCCGGAAGATATCCAATTGCATTTTCCTATCCCCGAAGGCGATTTCCGTACATCCCGTATCGCAATCAATGTTTGCTTTAGCTATAGCTAAGAAAGGTCTTCCTAAGATTATGGGTGCGTTCTGTAATTTTTCAGGGACTTCCATGTCAAGCACCAAAAAGTCGACCGGGAAATAGAAGTCCTTGACTCGTACAATCACGTCCTCGGCATCCCCCTTCGGGGTTTTCACTGATCTATCAACCAGCTGGATGGTGACAGGGGTTGGTGTCAGCTCCCCAAAACTAAATTGGTGGTACAGAATTGTTGGAATCAGATTGATAGAAGCACCTAGGTCTAGGAGCACTCTATCAAACGTCATGTCCCCGATATTGCAGGAAATCAGGGGTGCTCCTGGGTCAGTTCGGTTGAGTGGAAGGTTGCTTGATATCACGGAACTTGGTTGCTCAGAGAGTACAACCTTCCTAGGTGCTTGAGGTCTCGGCTTACGCTTGGGTGTACAGGCATCCTTTAAAAACTTGGCGTAAGCAGGGATGTGTTTGACGGCTTCTAGGAGCAGAATATTAATCTGTACTTGCTTAAAAATTTCCAACAGCTCCTCAGTTTCCATAACATTCTTCTTTTTCTTGATTGTTTCCAAGGCCTCAGGGTAGGGTGTCTGAATGTGGATTGGTTCCATGTCTGGGTCCTTGGTTGGTGCCTCTTCTGCGTCGGGTATTTCATCGGGTGAAGTTTCGAGGAGAGTCGGCCATTTGGGATCCTGGGTTTTGGTGCCGCTTCTCAAGGTCACCGCATTCGCAGAGGCATTGGGGCCATGGGTTAATCCTTGAGAAGACGAGGATGAAGAAGCGCCAAACCCAGGAGGTGTTTGCGGGGCTGGCTGGACCATGTGAGCCTGCCCGGGGTTGCTTTGGAACCCTTGCGAATTGGGGCCTCTGTTAATTATGTTTCGCAGGTTCGGTTATGGTTGGAAAGGTAGGGATCCTTGTTGTTTATAGTCCAAGAGTTGGCTTAACTGTCCCTTTACCAAGGCCATTTCTTCCTGATGTTTGTGGTTCATTTCAGCCATCATCTTTATTAGGGTATCCATTTGGTTCGGTGGGGGAGGGGCCGCCCTATTCTGATTATATTGAGGTCTAACTGGTGGTCCTTGCTGATAGGGGGCAAGTGTGGCTGCTGGTTTGGCCTAGGCTGGTTTTGGAATTGCGGTGGTTTCTGGTTTGTCCAACCAAAGTTGGGGTGGTTACGCCAGCCAGTGTTGTAAGTGTTGGAGAAAGGGTCAAGTTTCGCATAACCTTGGACAACTTGCACATCTTCTAGGATAGCCGATGTTGATGAAGAGGGAAGGGAGTAATCAAGGGTAAGGGAGCAAAGGTCCCTCCCTGGAACATGGTCAGGGGTTGTTCCAGGTTCAGTTGGGTGAAGGGCTGGACCAGGTCAACATTATGTGCTCCATTTGATAGGGAGAAAGTCTGCAAGGGGTTCCTAGTCTAGTTCAGTAGCTCATCAATCTTTTTGTCCACCAATTCCACTCGATCCAACTTTTTGGCAATGATGTCCATGTCAACCATTCCAAAATTTGCTTGTACCTCATAAATCCCGCCACGAGGTTGACTGGACCTGTTAAACTGGTTCATGGAGGCATTGTTGGGCGAATTCTCGCTCATAGACTCAAAGAGCTCAAACACGCTCTCCTCGTCTTTGTTCAGGAAGTTTCCCCTGCATGAGGCATCGACGAAGTTCCGTAGGTTGTTGTCTAGACCGTGGTAGAAGATCTGGGCCAATTGCCACCTTGGTATTTCGTGGTGTGGGCATTTCCTGAAAAGTTCATTAAATCTTTCCCACGCCTCATGAAATTGTTCCCCCCCTGGAGTGTAAAGGTAGTGATAGCTCTTCTGAGGGCACTGGTCTTTCCTATAGGGAAGAATTTCTTTAAAAATGCATGCCTCAGTTCTTCCCAGGTGGTGATGGGTCTACCTAGGGTTCTAAGCCAATGAGAAGCCTTGTCTCTTAATGAGAAGGGGAACGTCTTGATTAGAACAATGTCAAGGCTAATGTTCCTAGGTTTCACAGTTCGTGTTATGCGGTCGAGATCCTCTAGGTGCTGAAAGGGGTCTTCATTTGAGCTTCCGTGAAAGTGGCTCTGGATCAGACTTAAGACATTCGATTTTAGCTAAAAATCATCTCCCCCCTCTGGGATCCTAAGGTGTGGCTTGACTCTAACAGCAGAGGGATTATAAAAATCGCAGAGGGGCCTCGGCTGATCCTGAAATGGCGATAAATCAAGTGGTGGTTGCCCTGGTATGTCTTGAAAAGGTGGTGGTGGTTGTTCTTGTGGGTTCTGTAACCGTTGTATGGCTTGCATGATGGTGTGGATTTGTTGTTGCTGAAGCCGATGGTTAGCATTTATTTGAGCTTGGATGATGGCCATAGCGTCTGGTGGGGGTTGATCTTCAGCCTCATCTATCCTAGGTTCAGCCATGTTTCCAATAGAATTACGACGCTTAGATTCCTGCCCCAAAACACACAACTCGGGATGCAGTGAGCGTCTCTCGTGCATACACTAGAGAAGAACAGGAGGGGATGTAGAGGGCGACAGATGCGAGAAATGTGTTTCAATCAAGCACACAAGCCTAGTCCCTATGGTGTATTCCTTAGGAGACCTAGAAATCTCACAAAGGGTGACTAAGTCCGTAAGCACTGGACTCCCCTTCCCAAGGCGAATATGGCCAGGTTGATTACGAGGGGATTGCAGGGAAGGTTCTTCCTTTAGCTTGCGCCTCAGGTTCCATAGACCCCACAACCGCGGTTGTTTGACACTGCCCTGCAGCCTAGTCAACAGATTCTACCAAGGGAATGAAAGCCAAGTGCCTAGCGAACAAAACCTCGCCTTTTAAGACTTAACTCAGTCCTGCCTAGGGCACATCTACTCAGTTTTAAAGGGTTAAGATAGTGCTTGTACTTAGGGTGATGTGATGAGGCGTTGATTGGGGTGGTGCCTCTTAATTTTCCACTTTTCAAGGTGTGTGCTTCAAAACATGGTTTTCAAGCAAGGATTTGTTAAGATGTGGTGTCTTTTTGTGTTTCATCCTTACTTTAGTACTTTTTAGGGTTGACGTGTCTTAACGTTTTCAAACAAGTTTCAGTGGGCATTGAAGTTCTGCACACAACTTGGTGAAAGTAGATTTCCTTTTATTCTGTAGAGGCTCTAAAACCCTAATATACTCATCCTAATAATCATACAGCTTCTATTAGATGAGTCAGTTTTAGGGTTGAGTGGTGCAGCCCAGGTCAACTCACGGTGGCTTCTTAAACACCACTCAAGAAAAAGAAAAGAACACTCCAAGAATTTATTCAGAATGTTAGAGTGTACATTTTTTTGTGGGGTGATGTGTTAAGGATGTGGGTCAAGCAATCATACACCACGCCAATTTTTTTCAGTTTTTACAATTTTTTTTAATTTTTTCACGCAAGCAAACAATCATGAGAGAAAGATGACTCACTATCGGTCCTCGTAGCACCTACTCCCTTACTACCTTCGTGGGATGCGTCGCTTCGCCGTCCACGCGCCGAATTCCTGCAACCATCAAGTAAAAAAGAAAATAGGGCATTAGACGATGTGAGGATGAATGTGGAATGGAGGTGATAAAACAAATCCGTTGCCTCCCCGGCAACGGCGCCAAAAACTAACGTGTCATTGTGCGTGTGTGTTAACGAGCGTCGTTATAGTCGCACTTGCAACACCGGTTTTAAAATAAGTAAACGGAGGTGAGTTCGAGTGTCGGTCTCAGGGAGGCGTGAAAATCGGATTTTTGCTTACCACTTGTCACGGAAAGTACGGAGTTTTGCTTGCGAAAGATGCTATTTTGAAAAGCGAGAGAGAGATAGAGAGAGAGATTAGGGTTAGAAAGTTCATTGTTTGATCATGCAACTTGAATGGAAATTAAAGTGACAATTGAACGGAAAATAACTTCATTAATCATGCACTTGTAGTACATAGCTTACAACATTAAATACATGCTTCAAACAAAAGTAATGGAAAGCTTAAAAGAGAGAAAGAGAGAGAGAGAGGGTGGAGAGCGACGAGGCAGCCACAGCGGTGGAGGAGGCTACGTCGGCGGCTCGTCGTCTCCGGCAATTACAAGAGGTCCTAAAGCTAGCTAAGAGAGGGGTGGAGTAGTTGCAAGGGGAGTGAATGCCTTGAATGAGTGGTTGGAGGGGGTTTAAATAGGGTTAAGGGCTTCCTAAAAGAAGAAGGAGCTTTAACGACGTCCAGAGCGTCGCTAAAACCACTCCCAAAAGCGTCGGTGAAGCCCTCCAGCCGTTGGTCAGCTGCCCGCCTCGTTTCTTCTCCTCGTGTGATCCGCGGCTGCTGAACGAGGGCCATCCGATCGAAAATCGGACGGTTGAGAACCCTCCTCGGCTGCGCTGGGATCATGCCTCGGGCGCACGTGTGCGCGGGCGTCATCGCTCGACGTGCGCGCGCGTGGTCGCTCGTGAGCTGCGGTTGCGCTGCGTGGCGAGATTTCGGCTGCCCGCTGCTGATAGGGCTGCCCAATTTCACCGTGCGCGTCCTCCGTCTTCGATTTCAACTCCGCGTGGCTCGAACCCGCGTCGCGTGCTTGCGGGCGTGCGCGCTAACCGTTGCGCCACGCCCGCGCTTTGTCGCGGCGACTGCGGGCGGGCGCACGAGTCTCGGCCGTCCGATCAAAGATCGACGGCCGAGATCTGATCTTGGCTGGATGAAGGCGCGGCGGGTGGTGGAGAGGGCTGACGTGGCGCAATATGGGCCGTTGATCTCCAAATCATTGATCAAAACTTCTTGGGCCCATTGTAGAAGCTCTGGATGTCGGATTTGGCCGATCTTGAGTCCGTCGGACTCCATTCGTCGTTCTGAATCCATCCGTGTGGTCCGATTGCTCATAAGAGGCCTGTTTTGACAAATGCTTACACAAATGGCCTTTAATACAGTTTATAAGCAATCTTGGTACCTGATGCATGCAATGCTCCCATTCTACTTATGTTGTGCCTGTTATTCTTAAGATGGGCCATATTCAACATAATTATCACCCCCTTATACAGTGTTATCAATATCCTGATTTTGTACATCTGACCCAAAAGTTTGGGCCAGATGCTTCAGCTGTTTGATGTGCTGGAAGGGGTCTTCAGAATAAAGCCCATGAAATTTAGGTATGGCATGAATTATATTAGGCTTTAATTCAGAATCAGGTCCTCCAGTCAGGATTCTGACTCGAGGCTCAATAGCCACCGCAGTAGGATTATAATGGTCCCGCATCATAGGACGCTGCGATGGGTGCACAAAGTTCTGGAAGAGGTCATTGAGTCGCTAGAGCTGGTGCTCCAGATTGTTCTCTTCCTCAACTGGCTGAGCCATTGGGGAAGAAGAAGGTGAGTTGGGTTCGGAGTTAGAGGAGAGGTCGATGTGAAGTGTTGTTTGCTCAAACAAGGGCACTGAGGCTCGACCTCGAGGGGAGTGAAGTTCTAAAGGAGGTTTCAAGGACCTCCTACCAAACATACACTGGTGGAAGAGATGAGTTTAGCAGGTACTGGACCCAATCACGACACCCAAAATGTAGGGTGACTATAGAGGTGCGGGGTAGATGGACCCCTTGATCAAAAGATCGTCCACCTGAGAATTACTTTGGCAGCCAGAGAGGGTGAGTCCCACGAAGACCCCTACACGGTAGAGCATCCCCACAGGTTACACGGTTTCCCCCACCCGACCTCTCTTGTCACTGAGATTCCAGGTAGACCAGAATGGGGATCTTGACCTCTTAAGTCTACCACTTTTAGTTTAAGATCAAGGTGCTTAAATTTTCACTTGAACTTTTAGCTTTTTGAGTGCAAAGAGTGACCTAAGTTGAAGGTTGGTTAACCAAAGGGGTCAACTTCACCTGCTAGTTCCTTTGAGAGTTTTAGGTCTAGTCTTTTAGGGTTCAAGTGTCTTTAAAGAGCCAAATTGCTCAGGGTTTCTTTGAATAAGTATTTTCAGTCAATGGCTTAGGTACACTTCTTTTAGGATTTCTCGATTCTTGCTTAAGGAGTGTGTTTCTAAAACCCTAATGTTGAATCTTATGTTGGCTCTACTTGGTCCAGTTAGCTCCTTGTTGGGTAATTAGGGCTCAGGCAAGAAGGTGTTAGCCCTTAAATACCCTTAATAGTGTGTGCAAAAATAGCGGGTTGAAATTGAAAACATGCATCTTTTGATGATTTACTAGGTATAGAAGACAGGTTACACCTATATTGCTTATTCTTTTCTCTTTCTTCCTCTTTAGAATTTAGGGGTTAAAGTGAGAGGATAGAAAATTACCTTTCCTCGGAGTGGTTGTTGTGCGGCTGCTTGTCTTCTTTATTTCCTGTGACTGCACACAAAAAGAGAAGAGATTAATAGAAACTCAATAGAGAATTTATGGCTTCTAGAATAGCCGTTGCTCCCCAGCAACGGCGCCAAAATAGTGACCGGGCAAGCGTGTTTTCGTCTTTATGTTATTATTTATGGTTTACAATCGTTGTAGTATATGACAAAATAGCTACCAGATTACTACAAGATTTTTTTACTCGGAATAACAAGGTTTTCCCGAGGTCGAACTGAGGGAGCAACTATGTTTCTAGAAGTATGCATAAGTTCTCAATTATGTTACAAAAATAAGAGAGAGAGAGAGAGAGTTTTGTTGGCTTCTTCTTCTTTTTCTTTCTTTTCTTCCTCTCTTTGCTTTCCTTGCTCTTCTTCAGTCTTGCCTTCTCTTTTCTCTTTTTCTTCTCTACGGCAGTGGTGATTCCGACGTCTGAAGCAGTGCTCAAACGACTTATCTATGGCTTTGCTACAGTGCCTTCCTTCTTCTTTCTTCAGCTGCCCAACGTGGCTTCTTCTTTTCTTCTTCTGTTTCTCTCCTTCCTTCCTTCTTCTTCAGCTTCTGCTGAGCGGCTAAGGCTTCGGCCGCTTCTCTTTTTCCTCTTCTTCTTCTTTTCTTCCTACACGCTCACACAAAGGTCAGAGCAAAACCTACCCCTTCTCCGCATCTCTCTCTTTCTCAGAATCTCCCTTAGGACTGCTCTCCCAGAGCTGGGTATTCGGGTTCGGGTAGCGTGCCCGGGACCAGGCCCACCGACGTTCGGTGGTGGGCGAGGAGTGCATGGTTCGGGTAGTCGGATCCGACCCAGACCCGCGGGGCGTGAGCGTGGGCGAGGGCGAGCGAGCGCGAGGCGCGCTGCGTGCGGGTGAGAGGGACCTGATCCCTGTGTTCGAAGGCAGTAAGCCCTATGCACTTTTGCAATTTAAGTGTGGGCGCTCGGCCGCACACTTACGAGGTGGGACTAAAGTCCCACCTCCCGATTTTGTGCCCGCAGGTGAGGAGTCCGCGGCCAATTGAAGCAGCTGCGAGGCTTCCGAACCAAATCGCAAGCCTGGATGCCTTCGCGGAGACTGCCCGCACAACCTGGAACGTGCGGCTGTGCTGGGGAAGACCTGGAGCTGCAGGTGGAGCTGCTGCAGCAGGTCGATAATGGCAACGAGAGGGTGCGAACCTGAAATCACAGTGACGGCCTCTCAGCCAAGTCAGAACACGTGGAAAGCTTGGCCGAAGTGTGGCGAAGCCTGTGCGATGGTCGGCGAGGCGCGGGAGTGTGTGTAGAGGTCGACCTAGGTCAGACTGTGGGTGGAAAGATTGGTTTGTTCGGGGGATGGTTAGGTGGTGCTTGGTAGTAATGGAGAGGGGGGATCGGTGGAGTGGAGTGTTGGGGAGCTTCTGGGCTGGTCGGCGAGGGGTGAAGAGGTCTATGGACGTGGGATGGACTTGCTGGAGAGGGTGATCGGAGATGGGGAAGATGGGTCTGGACAGTGGCAGTCGGGTGGTCGAAATGACAAATTGGAAGAGGGAAAATACAAGGGAGAGAGAGCAGAGACTATTTACCTATTTACCTGATGAAGGGGGACGGAGGAGCATCCGGCTCATGCCTGCCGGAGCTGGAGACGAAGACGCCCTAGAGGAGGGTTTCGACGACGAGGAAGCAGTCAGAGGGCGCAAGCGGGTACACCCTAGCGCGGATGACAGGGCAGAGTAAACCCTGGAGGAGAAGATCGCTGGAAGCTTTGGGCTCTCTGATCGGAGGGGGAAGGGATGAAGAGGAGGTGTTTCTCCGTCAAAGATAGCTTGAAGGAGTCGGCAAGGTCTGTCGCTTCTTATAAAGGGCTTATCGCCGAGAGAGGGACGAGGTGGCGTCGTGCCAGCCTCACCGGCGTATGGTTGGAAGGGATACCCATGCCTTCCGCACGTTCGCACGGAAGGCATGGTTGACGGCAGAGGTCGTGGGCGGGTCCCTACGACAGAGGACGTCGCAGGGAACACCCCTTCTGTTCTAGAGGATGGCAGCCTTGCCGTGCGCGGCGCCATCCTCCTCTCAAGGTCGCCGGAGGCATGGCTCTACGTAGAAGTGGCTGGGAGGACCGTTCTGCAAAGAATGATGAGAAGTTGGGGGGCTAAATGCAAGGGTTTCAAAAGATAAGGGTCAAAAAGTAAATAAAGAGGACCAAATTGTAAAATCGGTCAAGGAGGTCTTTTCTTAGGCTCAAGTTTTTATACCAGACCAATTTGAATCTAAGGATTTTAATGGTCAATTTTAATTCTAGGTTGGACCATGTTTGACCGGCCAATTTGCGTAAAAATCCAAATTAACTCATTAATTGGGCATGGTTCTCATTTTAGTTCGAAATAGGTTCCAAAGGCCAAATTGAAGGTTCTAAACCCTAGGGAATATTTTTATATGATTTTTAGAGTGTTTAGTTTATTTTTATCCTACCTCGAACCTCATGAATTGAAGTGAGTTTATTTTTAAGGTTACAGAATGTCATTTAATTCTTAGAAGTTGCTATAACCCTTTTCAGATCAGATCATCCCACTTCCCTCATTGTTAAGCTTGCTTGACCTGTGTTTGGACCCTTAATTACCTTGTTCGCAAACTGCATTGGTAAAATTGCAGTTTTACCCCTGATGATTTGTTTTATTCTTTAACTCAGAATTCTCTGAGTTAAGCCTCTCTTTGGGTTTTGTAGGAGCTTTTTCAGACATATTTGGATTAGATTGTGCTAGTTAGGGTTCATGATGAGGTTCTCATCACACGCTCTCCCTCTTCCTCTCTCCTCCGAGCTCCACCTTGAGCTCTCCTCCCCCTTCCCCACCCGTAGTTTGCAGGGATATGGGGAAGGGAGGTCACTGGCTGTTGTGGAGGTGGTGGAAGTGGTGGTGGTAGTGTGGAGATGGTGAGGGTGGTAGGGTTTAAGTAGAGGTTGAGGGGTTAGCGTTTGATGGGGAGGGGGAAGGAGAGGTGTGCGTGAATGTGTGAGTGTGGGAAGGGAGAGAGGGAAAAATTGTGGAAACTCCTCTCGCTTTCCTCTCTTGTTCCCGTAAGGCCCACACACTCAACCCAAAGGGTCAAAATTTTCGCTCACACCACTATCTTTCTGGAAAACTCTGAAAGATCCTTGGAAAGGGTCATTTCAACATAACAAACTTAAAAGAAGTTTCGTCCTCGAAACGTAAGCTAAGTAGGTTGCAGAAATAACGTAAAAACGCATAACAAACTTAAAGAGGATCAAAGTAGGTTAGAAGAGACATACCCTCAAAAAGCTCCGGGTACTGCTCTCGCATTGCCACCTTAGGCTCCCAAGTCGCCTCCTCGTACCGCTGGCGTCTCCATAGGACCTTCGCCAATGGTACCTGCTTCCGTCTCAAACTCCGAACAGCTCTCTCTAGTATCTGCATCGGCCTCTCGGTATAGGTCAGGTCATCTCCCACCTCGACGCTCTCATGGCTCAGAACGTGACTGTGATCGGCGACATACTTCCTGAGGTTGGACACATGGAACATGTCGTGCACTCCAGAGAGCTAGGGAGGAAGGGCAAGCCAGTAGGTAACGGGTCCAACCCACTCCCACACCTCAAAGGGTCCCACAAACCTCGGCGCAAGCTTCCCTTTCACCCCAAAACGCTGCAATCCCTTCATGGGTGAAACACGGAGGAATAAGTAATGCCCAACCTTGAACTACACCTGTTACGACTCGGTTCCCCAATCCCTACAGGACACGAGACCGGACCGACTCGACTGATCCCAAGACCTAGTCTTCCAACGAGGAAGTAACCAAAAAGCAGTAAAATAAACCACATTCACCATGCAAGCAACTAACAGTAACAAAAGTACAGCAGTAAAGAAATAAACTACCACAGCACACACCACCACAACAGTAGAGAAATTAAATAGGTATAGGAATATAGAGTTTACAATAAAAGAGTAAAAAAGTGTAACAAAGTTACTCGCTACAACAAGAAACGGGTACAATAAAGGTACAACTACTGGGCTCTACTGGGCCCAGCACCCTCTGCAACTGTAGGCTCTGGCTGTTCAACACCTGGACCTGGAAAAGGTTATGAGTACACGAAATCAGCGAACACTGAGTAGAGTGGCAACCAGCTAACTAAAAACAGTAAAGGTGGACAGGTAGCTGTTGTTTTCAATTTCTTTCTTTCTTTATTTTACTAATTATTCTTTCTTTCATCGCTTGGTTTAGTTATCAGGTCTTTTTCTTGATCTCGAATGTTCCTCGTGGGAATGATCTTGATTGCAGTCTATTTCGAAGAGTAGAAGTAGCACGTGGTGCTCTCCTAGCCAGGAGAGTCCCCCGTGGTGGTCCTACACTCAGTCAACCACCCCAAGGTCGCTGACAGACGTAACGGTGACTACGGCACGCACGATAAATGCACAGGCAGCTACCCTGCACTGGCACGCGTTCAGTCGTTTCCGTTAACAGGTGCGCCCAAAGCACAGCACGGAACCAGTATAAGGCATAGCCCTCTTAGTAACAGGGTCCAGCCCCTAAGAACCAAACAGGGGTCTCGCCCCTTCACAGTCCGCACACCCTCGCCTGACTACCCTGGTTTGCCTCGTGGGCCTAACAAGTCGGTGTAGGACTGCTAGCTGAACACCGAGCCCTGTCGGGTGCCTAGCACTCTCCCTACACAAGTAGCTCTCCCTGGTACTGTGTCCGCGAGGGCCAAAAGTCGATACAAAGTGGCCAGTCCTTACCTCGGGTCCCAACCCTAGGGCGGCTAGCTTCGCTTTGCACTAAATAGGGGGACAGTCGCTCTCCTTGGTACTCCGTACTCAAGGGCCAGCTCACTTCCCCATTCACATTTTCAGCTCTACTCCTAATTCCCTGTAGGGTTCATGCCCATGTTTCTCAGGCCAAGCCATACTGGGTTTCATCATTTTAGATTTATTCGCAGGTAGCTCGTGTTTAATTTCAACAACAGGAATGTACATGCAACGGTTGCTAACAACAGTACTTTACATTTCAGAGGCAACTGTTATCCAATTACAGGCAATTGTTATTATTTTATTTACTCATCTAGGACTGTAATTCATGCGTTCAATACAATTATTCCAGTGTTTTTAGTCCTAGGATTCATTCCATACCCTAGGATCTAACATTCAATCCAGTGCTTCTAGTCCTAGGATTCATGCCATACCCTAGGATCTAATTTTCATTCTAGATATTCATTTATGTTTGTAATTAACTAGGGGAAGCCACTCTACCTACGAAACCAGGAGTAATGGGGGCTTGATCGACAGATCCACGTGCCTCCGCAACCCCTAAACCCGCAACGGAACGAGGTCCTAACACAAGGATCAACCACAAGAAACCACTCAGAACATGATAAAAGCATTCCAACAAGTAGAGGAACTTATATGAAGACGAACGGAATCTTAATTACAGAAATCAGACCTCAAACGGACCCTAAACGGGTCAAAAATGGCAATCCTGACTCAAATCAGACGTCTGGAACACCTTCCAGTTGTCTTAAAAGGAGTCCAGAACCATACCTCACTCTACACTGCTCCTTAGACGTCCAGGGATCCTACTGAACCGTCTGGACCTAGCTCCAGACGTCCGACCACCTCTCCAGACATCTGGAGATGCTCCCCGCTGTCTAGTGCCTTGCCTAGACGTCTGAACCACGTGGGAGGGCGTGTCCCCACGCCTTCCCGAAACGAATCCTACACATGCAACGTAATCTCCTCAATACAGCACGTATCAGAGCCTCGGTGGAATGGCCTGCATGGCCGTATCCGCAAAGGGAGGTATAGGGCACAGGACGTACCTCTCAGTCGTCTGGAGCTTCTTCCAGACGTCGGCTACGTCGTCTGGATGTAGATCCAGATGTCTGATTCTGGGAAAAATCCCAAAACCAGAAGCTCCTTCGTCTTCTTCATGCTACGCGCGGCCGCGTCGCGCTCGCTCGTCCACTGCTCTAGCTGCAGCAGCGTCGGGGGAAACCTCCACGGCACACCCCTTCTCCATGCGCACGCCTGACCAGCCGTGAGCACCTCCGGTGAGCTCTCTCTCGACTTGCGCGCGCTCTCCTTTCTTCCCTTCTCTCACTGCTCCGCCTCTCCGCCGCTACACTCAGCTGCACTCGCCTCTCTCGCTCTCACTGTTGGAAGAAGGTGGATGGGTGTGGGGTGGCGTGAGGGAGTGGAGGTGGTATAAGTAGGAAAGGGGTAGGGTGCTACAATTCGGCTAGGGGAAGAGAAAGAGAAGGATTGTGGCTGAGCTCAATCTGCGCGCGGCACGCGTGCAGACTCGAGGACGTACGCATGCAAAAATTGATTTCCAAACGTCTGGGAAGATGTCCAGACGTCTTAAAGGGTTCTGATGGCACGGGTCTTATCAACATAACAAACTCAAAGGAAGTTTCGTCCCCGAAACTTGCGCTAGCTAAGGTGCGGAAAAGAACAACATGCGCATAACAGACTTAAAGAGGATCGAAGCTGGTCCGAAAAGGCGTACCCTCAAAGTGCTCCGGGTACCGCTCTCGCATCGCCTCCTCAGGCTCCCAGGTAGCCTCCTCGTACCGCTGACTCCTCCACAAGACTTTCACCAGAGGTACCTGCTTCCGTCTCAGACTCCGGACGGCTCTATCGAGAATCCGCACTGGTCGCTCGGGGTAGGTTAGGTCGTCACCCACCTCGACGCTCTCGTGGCTCAAAACGATACTGGGATCGGCAATGTACTTCCTGAGGTTGGACACGTGGAATACGTCGTGCACACCAGAAAGCTGGGGAGGAAGGGCAGGCCTGTAAGCAACGGGTCCAACCCGCTCCAGGACCTCAAAGGGTCCCACAAACCTCGGTGCGAGCTTCCCTCTCACCCTTCATGGGCGAAACGCGAAGGAAGACGTGATCCCCAACCTCAAAGTGCACCTCTCTGCATTTCCGATCTGCATAGCTCTTCTGCCTACTCCTGACATCGTGGAGTCACCTATGAATCTACTCGATCATCTCTTGACTCTGTCGGATCTGCCTGACGCTAACCTCCCACTTAGTCCCCACCTCAACCCAACTCAAGGGTGCCGTACACCTCTGTCCATACAGAGCCTCGTAGGGTGCCATGCCGATGCTCGAGTGATAGCTGTTATTATATGCAAACTCCCCCAGGGGCAAGTGCTCCTCCCAAGAGCCCCTCCAGTCCAGTACATAAGCATGCAAAATGTCCTCAAGTGTCTATATCGTGCGCTCTGACTGTCCGTCCTTTTGGGGGTGGTATGCTATATTGAACCTCAACCGTGTCCCCAAGGCCTGCTGAAACTCAGCCCAAAACTGGGACGTAAAGCAGGTATCCCGATCGGATACAATCTCCTGCGAAACTCCGTGCAGACGTACCACATCGTAGATATACCTCTCTGCCAGCTATGATGGTCCCAAAGTGACTCGGATCAGCAAGAAATGTGCGGTCTTCGTCAATTTGTCTACAATCACCCAGACTGCGTCGTTCCTCGCTGGGTAACGGGCAAGCCCACCACCAAGTCCATGGTGATGCTCTCCCACTTCTACTCTGGCACTGGAAGTGGCTGCAATGGCCCTGCAGGCCTCTGATGCATAGCCTTCACCTGCTGGCACACTAAACACTGCTGCACGAATTCACCTACATCCCGCTTCATTCCTCTCCACCAAAAGTCACGTCTCAAATCATGGTACATCTTTGTATTTCCAGGATGTATGGTGAACCTGGAACTGTGTGCCTCAGTCAGGAGCTCTCTCAATAGCTCCTCGACCCTGGGAACGCACAAATGTCCCCTCATGTGCAGCACCTCGTCTGTAAAGGAGAAGTCCCCAGGGTCCGCTGACAGTACTCTGTCACGCAACGACTGCAAGTATAAATTGGCCATCTGCCCTGTGATGATGCGGTCTATCAGCTCTGGCCTCGTCTGTCGGGTCACAGTCACTGCCCCACAGTGCCCCAGTAACCCTAGGGGTCGCCAACTGCCCATCTCCTCCATGAGTCTCCAACTCTGCACCTGTAAACTAGCCAGGTGGGCGAGCGCCTTCCGGCTCAAGGCGTCAGCCACCACGTTGGCCTTCCCCGGATGGTAGGAAATGCTGCAGTCATAGCCCTTCAGGAGCTCTAACTAACGTCTCTGTCTCATGTTGAGCTCCTTCTGATCAAACAATTATCTGAGGCTCTTATGATCTGTGAAAATCTCGAAGGACTCACCATACAGGTAGTGCCTCCAAGTCTTCAGCGCGAAGACGACAGCTGCCAACTCCAGGTCGTGGGTAGGGTAGCTATCCTCATGGGGCTTCAGTTGTCGCGAAGTGTAAGCAACAACGTGACCCCTCTACATGAGCACACCCCCTAACCGCTGCAAAGAGGCGTCCGTGTACACAATGAACCCGCCACTGCTGTCTGGGATGGTGAGCACGGGAGCTAAAGTCAGCCTCGTCTTCAGCTCCTGAAAACATGCCTCACAAGCGTCTGTCCAAGAAAAGGGCACGTCGTTTAAAGTCAACTGTGTCATAGGATGTGCAATCTGCGAGAAACCCCTGATAAACCGCCTGTAGTAGCCTGCCAGTCCCAAGAAACTGCAGATCTCTGTATCTGTGCGCGGTCTCTCCCACCTGAGCATTGCCTCAACCTTGGCTGGGTCCACAGCCAAGCCATCCCCGGAGATCACATGACCCAAGAAGGTCACCTCCCTCAACTAGAACTCACACTTGCTGTATTTTGCGTACAGCCTACATCGTCTCAGTGTGTCCAAGACCATCCTCAAGTGCTGTCCGTGCTGCGCCTGATCTTGGGAGTAGATAAGCACATCATCAATAAATACCACCACGAACTGATCTAGATAGGGTCTGAACACCCGGTTCATTAAATCCATGAAGGCAGCGGGGGCGTTGGTCAGCCCAAACGACATGACCAAATACACGTAGTGTTCATACCAGGTGTGGAAAGCTGTCTTGGAGACGTCTGTCTCCTTCATCCTCAACTGGTGGTATCGAGACCTCAAGTCTATCTTGGAGAATACTGTGGCACCTCACAACTGGTCAAACAAGTCGTCAATCCTCGGCAGCGGATACCTGATCTTGATGGTAACCTATTCAGTTGTCTGTAGTCCACACAAAGGCGTAGGGTACCATCCTTCTTCTTCACAAACAATACCGGGGCTCCCCACGGAGACGCACTGGGCCTCACAAAGCCCTTCTCCAGATGGTCCTACAACTAGGACTTGAGCTCTCGCAGCTCAAGTGGTGCCATCCTGTAAGGCACTGTAGAAATGGGGCTGGTCCCCGGTACCAGTGAGATCTCAAACTCGATCTCACGCTCGGGCGGTAGTCCTGGCAACTCACTGGGGAACACGTCGGGGAACTCTCTGACCATCGGGATACTCTGAAGGTCTGCCACAGGGCTGGGCTCCGCCACCACACAAGCCAGGAAGCCCTCACACCCCTGGCCCAAAAGTCTCGCCGCCCGAAGTGCAGAAATGCACCTAAAGCCTCCGTCCACTGACTGCTTGAGAAACTCGAAAGAAGGCAACTCCGGTATGGAGAAGACGATCTTCCTCTCAAAACAGTCCACCAAGGCGTGGTAAGCGGACAGCTAGTCCATGCCCAGAAACACACCAAAGTCCTCCATCTGTATCATAATCAGATCAGTGGGGAGGCTGTGTCCCCCAACACTGACCTCACAACCTGTGTAAACCTCCTCTACTACAAACAATTGACCACCCGGACCTCTAACCACAAACGGATCCTCTAACAACACACAATCCTGCCCCAAACTAACAGCAAAACTGGCAGCGACAAACAAGTGTGTGGCATCGGAATCAAAAAGTGTGTAAAGTAATCTGCCGGAAACTGTAACCATACTTGCCACCACTGAACCCGAAGCTCTGGCGTCTCTGTGTGTTAGGGCGTTGATACGCCCCTCAACCCTAGGTACGGACGAAGCAGCCACACATTGCGTCAGACAGGTAGCCGCTGGCCGGTACCCACCCCACGACTGCTATCCTCCCCCTCGCACCTGGAAACCGCGACCTCCTGCTCATCCTCCAGTACTCGGCGCGGGGAGCATCTGCTGACCTCCAGCCCTAGATGGGCAGTCCCTCCTGATGTGGCTCGGCTAGCCACACTGGTAGCAAAGGGCAACTTGACTCCCGCCCTCAGTGGGTCCCTGCTGGCAGCTGGGCGGGGGTCCGGTGCTGGCAGCTGGCCCCTGTCGAGGGCCCCCAAAGGCCACTGACAGCCCCGCAAAGAGTGACGGCTCTCCTGCGGGCGCCACGTGCCTTCTCTCTCGTCGGCCCTGTGAGAAGTCTGGCTGGTAGGGCCTCTTCCGTCTGCTGTCAGTGTCACGTGCAGACGAGTTGGTCTCTTCATATGTCATTGCTGCCTCCACCACCCTCGAGAACATAGGCAGCTTCAGGGGTTTGACATACCCTCGAATAGCAAGCTGGAGCCCCTCGATGAACCTCCAAAGGCGCTCCTCCTCGGTAGCCACAGCTGTCGCGACGAAATGAGACAGCTCCAGAAAATGCGTGCGATACGCTCTCACGGTCATCGTCCCCTGGCGGAGAGTGTGGAACTCCCGCCTCCTCTGGTCCTGCCACGTCTGGGGGAAGTACTGCTCGCAGAAGAGGATGACAAACTAGTCCCAAGTCTGCTCGGCCCTCTCCTGACAATTAACTGCCCTCCACCACCTGTGTGCCGCGCTCTCCAGCTGGTACGTTGCAAAGGCCACGCGGCACTCCACAGGGGGGCGAAGGGTGTCAAACACCTATTCGATCTGCTCGAGCCAGTCCTCCGCCTCTGTCGGGTCCTCATCCCCCTTAAAGGAGGGGGGCTTCAGCTTCCAGAACTGTCCAAAAATCTCGTAATGGTGCCGAAGTGGAGAAATGGGTATGCCTCCAGGTAAGGAGGGCTCGTGCTCGGAAGTGCCGGAGGAAGGTGGGGGCGGTGGAGGGCCACCCCCTCCCCCATGTCTAGCGCTGTGTCCGTCTCGCGGTCCCACAAAGGACTCCCCCTCCGCAGCCCCAAGGAGAGGCGCTCGTGGAGGCGGGTGAAGCTCCTCTCGTAAGATTTCCCGTATCAGTTGGGCGAGGTCTTGGGCCTGAATGCCTGGAAGTAGTGGCTGGTCCACTGAAGCGTCGAGCTCAACGCGCCCGCCCCTCCGACCTCATCCTCGGCCACGTCCGCGACTCGCCTCGCTGCCTCCTCGTCGGGGCATCTCCTGCAAAGAGACACAAACACAGAACAGAAAAGACGTCAATTCTAACCGACATTCAACAAAAGAACCTTCAGAACAGATGTCAAAAGGTACGTTGTGGTGGCTACTTTAGTTACAAGCACGTGAATTGGTTATTTTCAGCTAGTTGGTTCACTTCTCGGGACGACCTTGCTCTGATACCATTTTGTTACGACCCGGTTCCCGAATCCCTACAAGACACGAGACCGGACCGACTCGACTGATCCCAAGACCCAGTCGCCCAACGAGGAAGTAACCAAAAAGTAGTAAAATAAACCACATTCACCATGGAAGCAACTAACAGTAACAAAAGTACAGCAGTAAAGAAATAAATAACTACAGTATACACCACCACAACAGTACAGAAATTAAACAGGTACAGGAATATAAAGTCTACAATAAAAGAGTACATAAGCGTAATAAAGTCACTCACTATAACAAGAAACGGGTACAAAAAGGTACAACTACTTGGCTCTACTGGGCCCAGCACCCTCTGCAGCCGTAGGCTCTGGCTGCTCAACACCTGGACCTGAAAAAGGTTATGAGTACACGAAATCAGCGAATGCTGAGTAGAGTGGCAACCAGCTAACTAAAAACAGTAAAGGTGGACAGGTAGCTGTTATTTTCAATTTCTTTCTTTCTTTATTTAACTAATTATTCTTTCTTTCATCGCTTGGTTTAGTTATCAGGTCTTTTTCTTGATCTCGAATGTTCCTCGTGGGAACGATCTTGATTGTAGTCTATTCCGAAGAGTAGAAGTAGCACGTGGTGCTCTCCTGGCCGGGAGAGTCCCCCGTGGTGGTCCTACACTCAGTCAACCACCCCAAGGTCGCTGACAGATGTAACGGTGACTACGGCACGCTCAATAAACGCATTGGTAGCTACCTCGCACTAGCACGTGGTTAGTCGTTTCCGTTAACGGGTGCACCCAAAGCACAACACGGAACCAGTATAGGGCATAACCCTCTTAGTAATAGTGGTCCAACCCCTAAGAACTAAAAAGGGGTCTCGCCCCTCCACAGTCCGCACACCCTCGCCTGACTACCCTGGTTTGCCTCGTGGGCCTAACAAGTCGGTGTAGGACTGCTAGCTGAACCCCGAGCCCTGTCGGGTGCCTAGCACTCTCCCTACACAAGTAGCTCTCCCTGGTACTGTGTCCGCGAGGGCCAAAAGTCGATACAAAGTGGCCAGTCCTAACCCCGGGTCCCAACCCTAGGGCGGCTAGCTTCGCTTTGCACTAAATAGGGGGACAGTCGCTCTCCTTGGTACTCCGTACTCAAGGGCCAGCTCACTTCCCCATTCACATTTTCAGTTCTATTCCATTTATTTCCAGGAGCTCTACTCCTAATTCCCTGTAGGGTTCATGCCCATGTTTCTCAGGCCAAGCCATACTGGGTTTCATCATTTTAGATTTATTCGCAGGTAGCTCGTGTTTAATTTCAACAACAGGAATGTACATGCAACGGTTGCTAACAACAGTACTTTACATTTCAGAGGCAACTGTTATCCAATTACAGGCAATTGTTATTATTTTATTTACTCATCTAGGACTGTAATTCATGCGTTCAATACAATTATTCCAGTATTTTTAGTCCTAGAATTCATTCCATACCCTAGGATCTAACATTCAATCCTGTGTTTCTAGTCCTAGGATTCATGCCATACCCTAGGATCTAATTTTCATTCTAGATATGCATTTATGTTTGTAATTAACTAGGGGAAGCCACTCTACCTACGAAACCAGGAGTAATGGGGGCTTGATTGACAGATCCACGTGCCTCCGCAACCCCTAAACCCGCAACGGAACGAGGTCCTAATACAAGGATCAACCACAAGAAACCACTCAGAACATGATAAAAGCATTCCAACAAGTAGAGGAACTTATATGAAGACGAACGGAATCTTAATTACAGAAATCAGACCTCAAACGGACCCTAAACGGGTCAAAAATGGCAATCCTGACTCAAATCAGACGTCTAGAACACCTTCCAGATGTCTTAAAAGGAGTCCAGAACCATACCTCACTCTACACTGCTCCTTAGACGTCCAGGGATCCTACTGAACCGTCTGGACCTAGCTCCAGACGTCCGACCACCTCTCCAGACGTCTGGAGATGCTCCCCGCTGTCTAGTGCCTTGCCCAGACGTCTGAACCACGTGGGAGGGCGTGTCCCCACGCCTTCCCGAAATGAATCCTACACATGCAACATAATCTCCTCAATACAGCACGTATCAGAGCCTCGGTGGAATGGCCTGCATGGCCGTATCCGCAAAGGGAGGTATAGGGCACAGGACGTACCTCTCAGTCGTCTGGAGCTTCTTCCAGACATCGGCTACGTCGTCTGGATGTAGATCCAGACGTCTGATTATGGGAAAAATCCCAGAACCAAAAGCTCCTTCGTCTTCTTCGTGCTGCATGCGGCCGCGCCGCGCTCACTCGTCCGCTGCTCTAGCTGCAGCAGCGTCAGGGGAAACCTCCCCGACACACCCTTCCGCCGTGCGCACGCCCGACCGGCAGTGAGCACCTCCGGCGAGCTCTCTCGGCTTGTGCGCGCTCTCCTCTCTTCCCTTCTCTTGCTACTCCGCCTCTCTGCCGCTACAATCGGCTGTACTCTCCTCTCTCGCTCTCGCTGGAGGAAGGAGAAGGTGAATGGGAGTGGGGTGGCGTGAGGGAGAGGAGGGGGTATAAGTAGGCAAGGGGTAGGGTGCTGCAATTCGACGAGTGGAAGAGAAAGAGAAGGGTTGTGGCTTAGCTCAGTCTGCGCGCGGCACGCGTGCAAACCCGAGGACGTACGCAGGCAAAAATTGATTACCAGACGTCTAGGAAGATGTCCAGACGTCTGACCCAACTCCCAGACGTCTTAAATGGTTTTGATGGCACGGGTCTTATCAACACCTCTCTACGCTTCTTGTCAGCATAGTTCTTCTACCTGCTCTTGACAGCACGAAGCCGTTTGTGAATCTGCTCTATCACGTCCTGACTATGACCGATCATCCTGGGACAAACCTCCCACTTGGTCCCCACCTCGACCCAACTCAGGGGTGCAGTACACTTCCTCCCATACAGAGCCTCGTAAGGTGCCATGTCGATGCTTGAATGATAGCTGTTATTGTATGCAAACTCTTCCAGTGGCAGGTCCTCGAGTGTCTATATGATGCGCTCTGATTGTCCGTCGGTTTGGGGGTGGTAGGCGGTACTGAACCTTAGATGTGTCCCCAAGGCCTGCTGAAACTCTGCCCAGAACAGGGAAGTGAAGCGAGTATCCCTGTCAGATATGATCTCGTGAGGGACTTCATGTAGACGCACCACATCTTCGATGTATTGCTCTGCTAGCTGTGTTGGCCCAAAGGTGACTCGGATTAGCAGGAACCGTGTCGTCTTTGTCAACCTATCCACTATCACCCAAACTGCGTTGTCTCCCTGCTATGTAACTGGTAGACCAACCACCAAGTCCACGGTGATACTCTCCCACTTCCACTCTAGCACAGGAAGTGGCTGTAACAGCCCTACAGGCCTCTAGCGCTGGGCCTTCACTTGCTGGCATACCAAGCATTGCTGGACGAACTCACCAGCATCCCGCTTCATCCTTCTCCACTAGAAGTCACGTTCTAGATCGTGATACATCTTCGTGTTCCCAAGATGTATGGTGAACCTAGACCCATGCGCCTTTGTCAGAAGCTCTCTCAACAGCTCCTTGTCTCTAGGAACACATAGGCATCCCCTCATGCGCAGTACCTTGTCAGAGAAAGTGAAATCTCCTGGATCCCCTGTCAACACCCTTTCAACACTCTGTCTGTAAGTATGGATCAACCATCTACCCTAAAATGATACGGTCTATCAGCTCTGGTCGTGCTTGCCGCGTCACTATCACTGCCCCGCAGTACCTTCGTGACGCTCGAGGTCGCCAACTGCCCACCTCCTGCATGAGTCTCCAGCTCTTTTCCTGCAAGCTGGCTAAGTCGGTGAGTGCCTTCCCGCTTAAGGCGTCAGCCACCACATTGGCCTTCCCTAGGTGGTAGGAGATGCTGTAATCGTAGTCCTTTAGGAGCTCTAACCAACGTCTCTGTCTCATGTTGAGCTCATTCTGGTCAAACAGGTACCTGAGGCTCTTGTGATCTGTGAAGATGTCGAATGTCTCACCATACAGGTAGTGTAACGACCCGATTCCCGAGTCCCTACAAGACACGAGAACCGGACCGACTCAACTAATCCCAAGACCTAGTCGTCCAACGAGGAAGTAACCAAAAGAGCAGTAAAATAAACCACATTCAGCATGAATATAACTAACAGTAAGAAAATACAGCAGTAAGAAAAGAAATCACTACAGTATATACCACCACAACAGTAGAACAACATTCGTAACATAATATGAACTGCAGGTAAAGAAAGGTACAGCGGAAACAAGAACTACTCACTACAGTGGAACAAAAAGAGGTACAAGAGAACAGTGGTAACTCTACTGGACCCTACTCGGCCCAGCGTCCTCTGCAGCCGCTGACCCTGGCTGCTCCACACCTGGTCCTGAAAGGTAATGAGTGTAACACGTCAGCAAAACGCTGAGTAGAGTGGCAACTAAAACTAAAGAAAACAGTAGGGTATACAGTAGCTGTTATGTTATGTTACTTTCTTTATTTACGTCTTTCAATTTTCTCACGATTTCATTTATTTCTCAGATCCTTTACATGATCTCGAATGTTCCTCGTGGGAACGATCTTGATTGCAGTCTTTTCCAAGAAGTAGAAGTAGCACGTGGTGCTCTCCTAGCCGGGAGAGTCCCCCGCGGTGATCCTACTCTCAGTCAACCACCCCAAGGACACGGACAGACGTAACGGTGACTACGGCACGCGCGATAAACGCACAGGTAGCTAACCCGCACTGGCACGCGGTCAGTCGTTTCCGTTAACGGGCGCGCCCAAAGCACAGCACGGAACCAGTCCAGGGCAGAGACCTCTCAGTAACAGGGCAGAGACCTCTCGGTCCTTCTTTCTTCTTGGCTTCTTCTTCTTCTTTCTGCTCTGTCCCTTGTCTTCTTCTTCCTCTTCTTTCTCCTTTCCTTCTGTCTCTAACTTCAGCTCCTCTTCAGCCATGCCTTCTCCTTCCGTAGCTTCTCCGGTTGCCTCTTCTTCTTCCTTAGCTCCCTCTTCTTCTTCTGAGAGCAAAACCTACCCCTACCCTCCCTCGCGATCTCTCCTCTTCCTTCTCTCTTAGGGTCGCTCTCCCAGAGCCTTCTCGAGTTATCGGGTTGGATATGCGCGCCCGAGACCAGGCCCACTGGCATGCGTGGTGGGCGAGGAGTGCACAGGCTAGCTGGGTATACAGGTCAGGGCCAAGTACGCGGGCAGTGGGGTCGCAGACGAGGTGGTAGGCGAGTGAGACCTCACCCTGTGGTTAGGAGGCGATAAGCCTCTGTGACTTTTTCACTTTATATAACTGTGCCCGCTCCTACACTTCCAAGGTGGGACTATGTTGTCCCACCTTCTTCGCAGGCGCCCGCAGCAGATGTCTCTTCTAATTGCAGCAATAGCTGGGTTGAGGATGTGCGCAAAGGCAATCCACGCGACCTGGGACTTGGAGCCTGGTGCCTGAGGTCCTAGATGAAGCTTCCAGGCACACTTCGTGCTTCGTCAATGGCAGCGAAGGCCTGAACCCTATCAACAAGAAAACGGCCTTGCAGTCTCGTCAAAACACAGAGGGAGCTTCACCCGAACACAGCGAAGGTGGTATGGTGGTCGACATGGCGTGGGGTGGCCTAAGCGTGCGTGCTTAGGTCACCCTGTGGGTGCAATGGTGGGTGTGTTCGAGGGGTGTTCTGGGGGCTTGTCGCGGTGGATGGAATCAGGGTTTAGGGTCAAAGAGGAGTGGCGGTGCTCATGAGGTGGTTGGCCAGGTGGGTGGAGGCATGGAGCGACGGGAACACCTCGCCGGTGGTCTGGCCGAAGGTGGAGAAGATGGTGGTGGTTTGCGAGCGTCGAGGCAGATTTGCAGAAATAAATGATATAAAAAAGGATGAGAAGAGCGAGAGAACTTATCTGAGGGTGGATAGACGAAGGGGGATGCAGAGGAGGCGGCCAGCTCGTATTGCCGTCGCTGGAGACAAAGGACCCAGTCGGAGGAGGACAGCGACAACGAGGAGGTTGCAGGGGCGTCGGCCGGTACGGTGCAACGCGAACAAAGGGGATAAAGGGAACTCTGCCACTAGTATTGTGGCAAAGCAACGGGAGTGAGAGAAGAGTCGTCGGAGCTTGCTGGGTGGTTGACCGGAGGGGAAGAGAGGAATTGGAGGATATCTCAGGCCAAATTCAAGCTTGAGTGGTGCAGAATGATCTGGGGAGGCTTTTATAAGCCCTGGCAGGAGGTCTTGTGCTTGGAAGCCAAGCTTCCAAGCACGGAAACCTCGTAGGAGTTGGAAGGTCAAAGTGACCCAAATCTCTCATGCGTTCGCATGAGAGATTGGGTAGCAATTAGGGCTTGATAATGGGTTCACATGAGAGGAGATTTCTCAGAGAATCTCCCTTTCAAATTTGAAAGGAATTCTCTGATGAATCAGGGAGTTCTTTCCCTCGATACCTAGTTGGAGTAGGATTTCTTCCGCTGTAATGGAGGAGGGACCTTATTGCCAAGAACGAAGAGGAAGTTAGGGGGTTTCTGTAGAGGTTTTCAAAAGTTTGGGGTAGAAATGTAATTAGGTTGGACTTATTTGCAAAGTAGGTCAAGGTGAATTCCCCTTTGGTCCAAATTTTGGTACAAACCTAATTTGGACCTAAGAAATTCAATGGTGAAGTTGGATTTTAGGTTTGACCACGGTTGACAGGGAAATTTATATAAAAACCCAATTTAGGACAGACATTTGACTAAGACCCCAATTTAGGTCAAAATATGTTCCAAGGGTCAAATTGAAGGTTCTAAATCCTAGAGAATATTTTTCCATGATTTTTAGAGGGTTTAGGTGAATTTTATATAGAGCAAAACCTTTTTAAATTTAGTAGGTCTGTTTTAGGGTTACGAAAAGTCATTTAATTCCTAGAATTTACATGAACCCTTTTCTATTTGAACCAACATACTTTTTATCATGTTAAGAGCATTTGACCTGTGTTTATCCCATGAGAAAACCCGTTGTTGCACTACAATGGTAAAATTGCAGTTTTACCCCTTGTTTCTTGCATTTCTTTCAGAAGGGTTTTTCCTTGAGTTAGGACCTCCAGTTGGTTATGTAGGAGCTTTTGTTCTCTTTTCTGGGTCAAAATGAGCTAGTTAGGCTTCATGATGGTGTTCCCATCACTAGGATCGATATATAGCCTTTTGTCCATAACTTCCAATTCGAAAGAGCTTGTGAGATTTATAATGGTCACTTGACAGGGTCTTTCCTAATTAAGTGTGAGTTTCTTCCTTAGCTCTCCAATGTTGGAAGAATTAGCTCTCTTGGGTAAAAGGTCTCCCATATCAATTTGGCTCGCTTGACTCTTTGGTTGTAATTTTGGCTCTACTTTGGTAGTTGTGTAGTCTTTCATGATTTTAAGCAAGTCAAGTGACACTTCATCTACTCTTCATTTTAGTATACAATCGGTAGGAAAGAATGTCCACTTGAAGAAGGATTTGATGTTTTGCCGTATAGACAAGATTGAATGGGTATGCCCAATAGTGGTACTTTTCCTTGTAAGAATCTCTTTTTCCCATTTGCCTTTCGCAACATCAAGTTGATGCCTTATGGTGGCAATAATTGTTAGCCTTTAGCTTGAATGTACACCACAAAGGTAAATTTTTGAGTTATTCCCTAGCTCATATAGAAGCCCTTAAAATACCTAAAAGCAAACTGTGTGACATTATATGCCATGATGATGTGAAGGATCTGTTAGTACATTAGTACTACAAAACTTTATTTTGATGTCTAACAAAATACATAATTATCATCTTTTATGATATCTTATCTCTTAATTGTAGATTTTTTAATCACATAAGCTTGATGAGATACAAGAAGGTTGAAAAGCTTGGGCATTTCGATTAGTTCAAGAAGATCATCATATTTCAAGATGAAGGCTTATTTTTACATTATTTTAGATCTTTGTTGAAGAGCCTCACTTGGAAAAACACGTTCAAATTAAACATCAAGTTATTTATAATTGGAAGCCAAGTCTTTTCTATTAGACAATTAATTAGCCCTATTCCAGAAGATTATTATCACATTGACCTTTATTTATATCTCAATGTAAACGTTTCAAAAATCTCTGTAGAAGTTTTCTTTAACACATGTTTTATCAGTTGATCAAATCTTTTCAAAATTTGTATGGTTTAACTGTTCAATAGTTTTCAACTTCAAAATTAATAACAGAAACCTTGTTCTCTGATAAAACACAAAAATTAATCCTATAATTGACTTTTAGTGATTGACTTTTAGTAATTGAATATTTTATACAACTATTTTTTTCTACAAATTTCATACTTGAACTTCAAATTCAATTTTTCTTATTGATGGTAACATCATCATTCTTTTTATCTAACTCAAATTGACTAATTTCCAAGGCTAAATTCACTTAATGTAATGAAAGGGTATAATTCAATCTGAGCCACATTAAGGAGAATTGATGTAAATAGGGTTTTAACAGGAAAATTTAAGTGCAGATTAATCAAGGGGTGAATGTACAATTGATTGAAGGTCAAATAAGCTTAAAGCTCAAATAAGTGGGCCTACATTGACCAATCTAGGGTTTGTATTAAGATTGACATATAAATCTCAAATAAAACCCTAATTTCTGCCTCACTTAGTTTCAAAGGATTCTAATTGAAATAAATGTAATCTATGCCTTTCCAAAATCATTGAAAAATATTTTATAAAATTTGGAACAATCAACTTTAAAAAATGAACTTAATTTGACATAAAATAAAGATGGAGGTTAATACTCAATATATTTTGGATTAAAACATAAATTGACCAGTCAAGCTTTCTCAAATCTAAAATTTGAAGGCACCATTAGATTCCTTGGGTCTAACTTAGGTTACTATAAAAATTTGAGACTTTTTGGACTACATCTTAGCCTACTTTGCAATTTGACCCTCAACTTTTGAATTCCTTACAACTTGGTCCAAATTCCTCTCTTCAGCTTCTTCTCCGAGGCAGGAATGAGTAGACCTCCTCTCCCCTCACTTGGAGATCAATCCACAGCTGTTTGGTCATGATTCCCACGACCATATCCCACCATAATTGGTGGGATTGATTCCCAGATCTTTACAAACATGGCAAGCAAGATCTTAAGCCTTGTAATGGCATGAGCGACCTCCATTTCATCTGGAAAATTGGGGTTGTAAGCCCATCAAATTGACAGCCAATCCTTACGAGAATGGCTCGATTTGATGAGTAATTCACATCTATATAAACCTCTGATCATAGCCTTGCAAAAGCATTTGAAAATAGGCGTGAAATTCCTCCCCCTCATCTTCTTCCTCGCGCCAGTAGAGCACCTTGGAGCTTCTTCGACCTGCCTCGCCACCACTTGTTACGCCCAGTTCCCGAATCCCTACAGGACATGAGACCAGACCGACTCGAATGATCCCAAGACCCAGTCGTCCAACGAGAAAGTAACAAAAAAGCAAGAGAGTAACCCACATTCACTGTGCTAAGCAACTAACAATAACAAAACTACAGCAGTAAAGAAGTAAAACTACTACAGTACACACCACCACAACAGTAGAAAAGTAAACGGGTACAGGAATATAATGTTCAAAATGAAGGAGTACAGAAGTGCAATAAACTACTCACTACAACTGGAAAAGGAGTACAATAGAAAGCTACAACTATTGGGCTCTACTGGACCCAGCTCCCTCTGCAGCCATAGGCTCTAGCTACTCAACACCTGGACCTGAAAGGGTTATGAGTACAAGAAATCAGCAAATGTTGAGTAGAGTGGCTACCAACTAACTAAAGCAGTAAAGGTGGACAGGTAGCTGTTGTTTTTCGATTTCTTTCTTTCTTTAACTAATTATTCTTTCTTTCACCACTTGGTTTATTTATCAGCTCCCTTTCTTGATCTCGAATGTTCCTCGTGGGAACAATCTTGATTGCATTCTTTTCCGAAGAGTAGAAGTCACATGTGGTGCTCTCCTAGCCGGGAGAGTCCCCCGTGGTGGTCTTACAACCAGTCAACCACCACAAGGTCACGGACAGACGTAACGGTGACTACGGCACTAGCGATAAGTGCACGGGTAGCTACACCGCACTGGCACGCGGTCAGTTGCTTCTATTAGCGGGTGCGCGAAAAGCACAACACGGAACCAGTGTAGGACATAGCCCTCTCAGTAACAGGGGTCTAGCCCCTAAGAGCTAAACAGGGGTCTCGTCCCTCCACAGTCCGCGCACCCTTGCCTGACTACCTTGGTTTTCCCAGTGGACCTAACAAGTCAGTGTAGGGCGGCTAGCTGAACCCTGGCCCCGTGGGGTGGCTAGCTCTCTCCCGACACTAGTAGCTCTCCTTGGTACAGTGTACATGAGGGCCACAGAGTCGATGCAAAGTGGCCAAACCCACCTCGGGTCTCGACTCGAAGGCGGCAAGCTCCACTCTACACTAAGAGGTAACATGTGCTCCCCTTGGTACCACATACTCAAGGGCTAGCACACTTTCCAGCACATTCCCAGATCCATTCCATGTATTTCTAGGAGCTCATCTCCTAATTCCCCGTAGGGTTCATGCTCATATTCCTCAGGCCATTCCATACTGGGTTTCATCATTTCTATTTCCATTCTCAGGTTATACACATGCAAATTGGTAACTCTATTCTATATTCAGTTCGTTCACAGATAGCTCGTGTTTCCAACATTCACCTTTCCATTTTCAATTTATATACATGCAGCTCATAGTGTGTCATTTAACGTAAACAACAGGAATTCACATGCAACAGCTTGCTAGCACAAGTACTTTACATTTCACAGGCAGCTGTTATTTATTTACAGGAAATTGTTATCATTCTATCTACACATTCAAGACTTCAATTCAATCATCCATTACAGACATTTCAAGTGTTTCTCGTCCTAGGATTCAAGCCACATCCTAGGTTCTAAACATTCATTCCACACATGCATTTTAGTTTCAATTAAATTAAGGGGAAGCCACTATACCAGTAAATCTAGGAGTAATGGGAGCTTGATCGGCAGGACCACGTGCCTCAGCAAGCCATAAACCCGCAACGGAACGAGGTCCTATCACAATGATCAATCACAAGAGAATACTCAGAACAGTATGGAAAGTATTCTAACAAGTAGAGGAATTCATACGGAAGACATCGGTATCTTAATTGCGGAAATCGAACCTCAAACGGACCCTAAACGGGTCAAAAATAGTGATTCTGACTCAAATCAGACGTCTGGAACACCTTCCAGACGTCTTAAAAGAGTCCATAGCCATACCTCAAGTCCTGTGCTACTCCTCAGACATCCAGGAACTCCGCTGGACCATCTGGACCCAATTCCAGACGTCCAATCACCTCTCCGGACGTCTGGAAGCGCTCCCCGTCGTCTGGTGTCTCGCTCAGACGTTCGAAGTGCGTGGGAGGGCGAGTGTTACGACCCAATTCTCGAATCCCTACGAGACACGAGAATCAGACCGACTTGACTGATCCTAAGACCCAGTCATCCAACAAAAAAGTAACCAAAAGAGCAGTAAAATAAACCACATTCACCATGTATATAACTAGCAGCAACAAAATACAGCAGTAAAGAAAAAAACTACTACAGTATACACCACTACAACAGTAAAGAAATAAACAGGTACATAAACATGATGCTTACAATAAAAGAATACAGTGGTAACAAAACTACTCACTACAACAGAAGGAAAGATACAGTGGGTACTACACAAGTAAAAACTACAGGGCTCTACTAGGCCCAGCACCCTCTGCAGCCGCCGGCTCTGGCTGCTCAACACCTGGTCCTGAAAAGGTAACAAAGGTGACACGTCAGCGGAACGCTGAGTAGAGTGGAAACCAAAAGCTAAGAACAACAGTAAGGTGGACAATAGTTGTTATATTTTTAATCTCTTTCTTTATTTTTCCATTTACTCAATTATTGAATTATTCCTTAGATCTTTCTCTTGATCTTGAATGTTCCTCGTGGGAACGATCTTGATTGCAGTCTTTTCCAAAAAGTAGGAGTAACACGTGGTGCTCTCCTGGCCGGGAGAGTCCCCCGTGGTGGTCCTACCCTCAGTCAACCACCCCAAGGTTACTGACAGACGTAATGGTGACTACGACATGTGAGATAAATGCACGGGTAGCTACCCCGCACTGGCACGCAGTCAGTCGTTTCCGTTAACGGGTGCTCCCCAAAGCACAGCACAGAACTAGTATAGGGCAGAGCCCTCTCAGTAACAGGGGTCCAACCCCTCCACAGTAACCAAACAGGGGTCTTGCCCCTCCACAGTCCGCGCACCCTCGCCTGACTACCCTGGTTTGCCCAGTGGGACTAACAAGTCGGTGTAGGAGGGCTAGCAGAACCCCAGGGCCCGTGGGGTAGCTAGTGCTCTCCCTACACTAGTAGCTCTCCTCGGTACTGTGTACACGAGGGCCAAAAGTCAGTACAAAGTGGCTAGACCTAACCCCGGGTCCCTAGGGCGGCTAGCTCCTATCTTCACTAAACAGGGGGGACAGTCGCTCTCCTTGGTACTCCGTACTCAAGGGCCAGCTCACTTCCCCAATTCTATTCCATTCACTTCTCAGGATCTCTACTCATAATTCCCCGTAGGGTTCATGCTCTTTTAACTCGGCCAATTTAGGTTTCATCATTTCAGCTTTATATTCATATAGCCCATGTTCTCAATAGTAATTATCCATTCATAAACAGGCAGCTGTTAACCAAATACAGGCAGTTATCATTTTCTTTCTACTTTTCCAAGACTACAATATATATATATATATATATATATATATATATATATATATATATTCAATCTAGTTTTCCAGTCCTAGGATTCATGCCACATCCTAGGATCTATCATTCAATCTAGTTTTCCAGTCCTAGGATTCATGCAATATCCTAGGATCTATCATTCAATCTAGTTTTTCAGTCCTAGGATTCATGCAATATCCTAGAATCTATTAATTATTTCACAAGTGCTTAATTTTTTGATAAATAATTAAAGGGGCCACTCTACCTGCAAAATCGGGAGTAATGGGGGCGTGATCGGCAAGCCCGCGCGCCTCCGCAACCCCCAGAGCCGCAACGGAACAGGATCCTAACACAAGGATCAATTACAAGGAGCTACTCAGAACAGGATACAAATATTGTAAACAGGTAGAGGAACTAAATGTGAGAAGAACAAAACTTGAAACGCGGAAAACGGACTTCGTACGGATCCTAAACGGGCTAAAAACGACAAGTCTACCCAAAATCAGACGTCTGGAACATCTTCCAGACGTCTTAAATGATGGCTCAGGTCATACCTTGATCCTGCGCGGTCCTTTAGACGTCCAAAATCCCGCTGAACCATCTGGACTTAGTTTCCAGACGTCCGACTGTCACTCCGGACGTCTGGAGACCCTCTCCGTCATCTAGTGTTGTACCCAGACGTCCAAATCTGTGTGGGAGGGCGTGCCCTTACACCTTCCCAAACGAGACCTGCAAGCACACGCGATCGTCCTCTACACGAAATGAGGCAGAACTCCTTGGCGGGACGGCTGCATGGCCGTACACGCGAAAATAGAAAGGGTGGAAAGATATCGCACCTTTCCGACGTCTGGACCTTCCTCCAGATGTCTCCAGCATCGTCTGGACATATGTCCAAATGTCTGATTCTGGGAAATTTTCCCAGAATCAGGACCTCCTCGCCCTCCGCCTACAGCGCACGGCCGTGCCGCGCCGCGCTCGCTTGCTGTCTGAGCTGCAACAGCTCCTTCCCATCACCACGCTTCCGCTGCGCACCCGCTGGCTGGCCCTAACTGCTCCGGCGAGCTTGCACCCTCGCGATCAAGCTCTCTCCCTCTCGCAGCAGCCCCTCCTCCCCACGCACTCACAGCAGCCGCTGCTGCTGCCCTCGCCCGCTCACTCTCTCGCTGACAGGAAGAAGAAGAAGAAGAAGGCGGTGGAGTGAGGGTGAGGGAGAGGAGAGGGGGGTATTTGAAGGCTGCCGTGGGGGGAGAGAGAGAAAAAGGTGGCTGCGCCTGCAGGGAGGAAGGAAAGTGAAGAAGGAGGGATGCGGTTCAGTTTGCGCGCGTATGCGCGCAGACGCGAACCCGTATGCCAAAAAAAATTAAATTCCAGACGTCTGGGAAGGCTTCCAGACGTCTAGACCACTTCCCAGATGTCTTAAACGACGTTTGATGCCCGGGTTATAACAGCGTGTCCCACGCCTTCCCGAAGTAACACCTCCGCGAATCAACCGAAATCTTCTCAAAAAGGTAGGAAACAGCGCCTCAGCGGAACGGCCGGCATGGCCGTATCCGCAAGGAAGATGTACGTACGCGAAGCCTACCTCTCAGTCATCTGGAAACTCCACCAGACGTCAGCTACGTCGTCTGGACGTCGCTGCAGACGTCTAATTCTGAGAAAAGCCCAAAACCAGCACCTGCTTCCACCCTCTCGCCTGCTGCTCCGGCTGCAGCAGTGTCGAGGAGGACTTCCCCGATGCACTCCTCCACCTTGCACACACACCGACCAGCCGTGAGCTCACTGGTGAGCTCCCACGCGAGCTCTCAAGCTTGCTCTCCTCTCTTCCTCACGCTGCGCCTCCTCTCCTCTCACACCGCTCCTCTTCGCTGTTCTCGCTCACTACTCTCGCTGGAGGAAGGAGGAAAGTGGCTGGAAGTGGGGGTGGTGTGAGGGAGAGGACGGGGGCTTATCTAAAGTGTGGGTTTAGGGTTTCGTCAAGGGCGGAAGAGAGAAGAAGAAAAATGAAAGGGGGTACTGTCTGCACGCAGCATGCACGCAGACACGAGTTCGTACACAAATTTTTCGATTTCCAGACGTCTGGAAAGGTGTCTAGACATCTGACCCATAGTCCAGATGTCTTAAAGGGCTCAAATAGCACGAGTCTTAACACCACTCCTCGTCGCCAACCGAGCCTATGGATCCCTTCCCCATCTCGTCGCCAAGCTTCCCATCATAGAAGTCAACTCTTTGGCCCCTTCTTCGCTCCAACTAACTCATTGAATTCCTCTTCTTCCTTGCATCTAGTCGGCAAACGTCATACGCTATCCAACCCTCCTCATCTACTCGTAGGTAGCCTATCTCCGTCTCCTCCCTCTGTAGTGTTTCTTATGCTCCTTAGATCTAGGAATTGATCCCACACTCTCCTACACCGCCATCATCTTCCCTATGGCCGACCACATTGTTGGCGACCTCCACCACGACATGCCAAACACCTCTGCTCAATGCCGACCACCTTCGAAGCTCCCTGACACCTCCACCAGCAAAAGCCCTCAACTAATTTGGGGTTTCGATGTCCCTGGACACCTACCAGACAACACTCGCCATCGTCGCCTTCCTCGGTTCTGGTGGCTTGCCGTCGAGCTCTCCACGTCGAATCACCACCGCCACCACCTTTAGCAAGCTTCAGTGGAGTTCCTCAACCATTTACCTAAGGCTGAGGCTCACTCCCTCACTCAGCTGACACCCACCACCCCCACTAACTTCCTCAATGCTGGCAACCCTCTTTGGCTTCCCTCAAGGTTCCAAGCTTCACGAGAATCTTTGCAAAGCCATGCAGGACGTGTTGCAATCCCTAACAGGGGATTTCGGCCACCAACGGTTGCTCTCCCTCTCGCCAAACCTCCTCCCTGCGGTCCTTCTCGATGAAGAAGAGGAACTTAAGCTCCATAAGCTGGTAAGGACCAACTTGAAAGAATAGAACCCACGTAGGGACCAAATCACAGGATACCAGGGACTAAAATGTAAGAAATTTTAGTTTCTTAAGGGTTGATTTGGAGAGTTTGTTAATTTGGGTTAAGTTTTGGTTCCAAGTGAATTTTTATTGGAGAGTCTTGCTCAAACATTAGTGATATCTATTATTTAGTACTTAACTCTGATTAATATTTGATTAATTACTTGATTATTGAATAATTGAAACATAATCTTCTTAATTGATGTATAGAAGTTGTGTGATTATTGTTTATATTTTTGAACTCGATTTAGTAACTAGAAAATCAAATTCATTCAACCTAATTCTTGAGTTTTTGCAGAATCTTGGTAGTGGTATTTCCACATCTAATTGCTTCTAAAGTGATCAAGCATGTTTTCGACTATAACACGACACATTTTATAAAACATCGATTCGTGCATGTCACTTATCATAACAAAATGAATGTTTGAAACATGAATTTTCATGACTTTTCAAGGATTTATATTCTATAAATATTCTCATTGATTCTTTGTTAAAAACATATGTGAAGTACTCTTATCTTCACTAAAAGAATCTTCAACCATTTATTATTTTACAGAAGCCCTCTCACGCAATCAAGTGCTCTCAATTCTCTCAAGCTTGCTTGGCTACAAGGAATTTACAACTTTCATCTTCCATGCATTAAAGCCATGGTTTCAAAAAAGGGAAGTAGTTTCTCTTTTCCATACTCCTTACTTTCACGTACATTTTTTGAGTTTAATTGAACTTACGCATTCACGCTACATTTGCACACTTGACTCTATAAGATTGTTGTAAACTTCAAGTGATTTTGATTCTTATTGTTGTTGGGTTTCTTTATGTGAAATTCCCATTTTTCCTTGAAAGGACAAAAGTACTTTCTTGTAGGTCAATGTATAAGAAAGTGGTTGATGTAAATGAGGCATAGCAACCTCATTTCTTTAAGTGATATAGGTTAGTGGATTGCTTGTGTGAAAAAAGTAGAAAAATTCTTGTTGGGAAACTAGGTATAGGTTTTCCCCAATTTAAAGGTTTCTATCTAAATGTGATGTTCATTTGTAGTTTGGTATATTGTGCTTTTTAAATTTTAGTTTATTTGATATTTGTTATTTTTGCACAATTTACCCCTCTCTAGTGCCATTCTCAGGACCCTTTACCAACAGATGATATGTTTCTATGCAAAATTGATTACACACTCTGCATTAGGGCTTACTAGGGCTTCTTCTTCCAACTACTTGGAAAAGTAGTCCATTGGTGTTAAGACCCCGGCATCAAACATCTTTTAAGACGTCTGAGAGTTGGTCCAAACGTCTGGTCAGACGTCTAGAAGCCTTCCCAGACGTCTGGAAATTAATTTTTGCGGTGTATGATTTCGCGTCTGCGCGCATGCGTGCGCAGACTGACCCGTCGCCCTCTTTTCTTCTCTCTCTTCCCTCCCCGTCCTACAGGCACATATTTTTCTTCCTCTCTCTCTCCCCACGGCGCTTTCAAATATCTCCCCCTCTCCTCTCCCTCACCACCACTCCACCGTCTCCTCCTTCTTCTTCCTATTAGCGTGAGAGTGCGAGAGCGAGGGCAGCAGCCATTGCCGGGTGCGTGCGGGGAGGAGGAGTTGTAGCGGGAGGGAGAAGAGGCGAAGCGTGTGAGGAAGAGAGGGCGAACTCGCCGGAGCTACCAGGGCCGACCGGCGGGGGCACGCAGCAGGAGCTTAGCGCTGGGGAGGTGCTGCTGCAGCTCAGGCAGCAAGCGAGCACGGCGTGGCGCGGTCGTGCGCAGCAGGCGGGGGGCGAGGAGGTCCTGATTCTGGGAAAATTTTCCAAAATCAGACATCTGGACCTACGTCCAGACGATGCGGGAGACGTCTGGAGGAAGATCCAGACGTCTGAAAGGTACAATATTTCTTTTCTTCTTACTTTCGCATGTACGGCCATGCAGGCCGTTCTGCCGAAGGATTCTGCCTCTTTGCCGTGTTGAGGTCTATTGCATACGCGTGCAAGTTCATTCTGGAAAGCACAAGGGCATGCCCTCCCACACAGATCGGACGCCTGGGCACTACACCAGACGACGGAGAGAGTCTCCAGACGTCCGGAGTGTCAGTCGGACGTCTGGAACTAGGTCCAAACGGTTCAGCGGGATTCTGGACGTTTGAAGAACCGCGCAGAAACAAGGTATGACCTGAACCATTGTTTAAGACGTCTGGAAGATGTTCCAGACGTCTGATTTGGGGCAGACTTGTCATTTTTGACCCGTTTAGGGTCCGTTCGAAGTTCGTTTTCCCCGTTTCAAATTTTGTTCTTCTTATAATTAGTTCCTCTACTTGTTTACAGTACTTGTATCCTGTTCTGAGTAGTTCCTTGTGTTTGATCCTTGTGTTAGGACCTCGTCCCATTGCGGTTCTAGGGGTTGTGAAGGCACGCGGACCTGCCGATCACTCCTCCAGTACTCCCAGTTTTGCGAGTAGAGTGGCTCCCTTTAATTATTTATCAACAATTATGCACTTGTGAGATAATTGATAGATCTAAGGTATGGCATGAACCCTAGGATTGGAAAACTAGATTGAATGATAGATCCTAGGGTATGGCATGACTCCTAGGATTGGAAAAACTAGATTGAATGATAGATCCTAGGGTATGGCATGAATCCTAGGACTGGAAAACTAGATTGAATGATAGATCCTAGGGTGTGGCATGAATCCTAGGAACAGAAAACACCGAAACGAATGTCGTGAATATATGAATTGCAATCTTGGAAAAGTAGAAAGAAAAATGATAATTGCCTGTAATTGGATAATAGTTGCTTGTTTATGAATGGATATTAACTGTTGAGAACATGGGCTATATGAAATTAAAGCTGAAATGATGAAACCTAAATTGGCTTAGTTAAAGGAATATGAGCATGAACCCTTCAGGGAATTAGGAGTAGAGCTCCTGAGAGGTGAATGGGATGGAATTGGGGAAGTGAGCTGGCCCTTGAGTATGGAGTACCAAGGAGAGCGATTGTCCCCCCTATTTAGTGCAGAGCGGAGCTAGCCGCCCCAGGGACCCAGGGTTAGGTCTGGCCAGTTTATACCGACTTTTGGCCCTCGCGTGCACAGTACCGGAGAGAGCTACTAGTGTAAGGAAAGCACTAGCCACCCCACGGGCCACGCGGTTCTGCTAGCCTTCCTACACCGACTTGTTAGGCCCACTGGGCAAACCAGGGTAGTCAGGAGAGGGTACGCAGACTGTGGAGGGGCAAGTCCCCTGGTTGGTTACTGTGGAGGGGCTAGACCCTGTTACTGAGAGGGCTCTGCCCTATACTGGTTCCGTGCTGTGCTTTGGGGCGCACTCGTTAACGGAAACGACTGACCGCGTGCCAGTACGAGGTAATTACCCGTGCATTTATCGCGCATGCCGTAGTCACCGTTACGTCTGTCAGTGACCTTGGGGTGGTTGACTGAGGGTAGGACCACCTCGGGAGACTCTCCCGGCCAGGAGAGCACCACGTGCTACTTCTACTTTTCGGAAAAGACTGCAATCAAAATTATTCCCACGAGGAACATTCAAGATTAAGAGAAAGATCTGAGAAATAATTCAAGAATGAGTAAATAGAAAATAAAGAAAGAAATTAAAAATAACAGCTACTTGTCCACCTTACTGTTTTCTTAGCTAGTTGGTTGCCACTGTACTCAGCGTTTCGCTGACATGTCACCTTTGTCACCTTTTCAGGACCAGGTGTTGAGCAGCCAGAGCCTGCAGCTGCAGAGGGTGCTGGGCCTAGTAGAGCCCAGTAGTTTTACTTATGTTGTCCCTACTGTACCATTTCTTCTGTTGTAGTGAGTATTTTCTATTACAACTGTACTCTTTTATTGTAAGAATCATGTTTATGTACCTATTTAATTCTCTACTGTTGTGATGGTGTGTATTGTAGTAGTTCTTTTCTTTACTGTTGTACTTTTGTTACTACTAGTATGCATGATGAATGTGATTTATTTTTCTACTCTTTTGGTTGCTTTCTCGTTGGACGACTGGGTCTTGCGATCAGTTGAGTCGGTCCGATTCTCGTGTCTCGTAGGGATTCGAAAATCGGGTCGTAACAATTGATGTCATTGTGAACTTCTAGATACGTGTTCTTGCAAATTAGCCATCAGAATCCATCCCCCACCACAAGTTGAATGGATGAACTTATTAGTATAGTATCCCTTGGTAGGAATTGAAAGTTGTTTGATAGACTCTTTTGGATAGCAAGTCATCTAGGGCGAGTAATACCCATATTGTAGTAGTTGTGATTGTCAACATAAGTTTTGACCCATCCTATCTCCCCCTTATTAGACAAGAATTAGGTTGACTCAATTCCCTAATCTGACACTTTGTCCTTACCACGACTACTTCACCATTACATGTATAAAGATAAGGGTCTACGTAGACCACAAAGAGGACAAAACTTTCTTGAAATCAAGGATCTTATGATCTTACCCTATTAATATAACCATAACCAATAGACTGGTGAGAATAGTGAACCACAAGGACTTGGGTAGTTGAAGCCTGTTCAGCATAGTTTTCAAGAATCATGACTTGAATGATTACAGTTCAGTGTGTAGGAAGATATGGGAAAGAGTACTATGCCAATATGTGGTTGAGTACGCTGCCATCAATGTGATATGAAACGCTTGTAAGGGCTTTTTTTTTATTAATGGAGTAGCCTTGTTCTAACACTATCTATGAGGACTTGTATCCCATCGATGAACTAATGTTGATAGCACTGTATTCATTGAGTACGAAATATCATGCAAATCAGAGGATCACCGTCCCCCGTCAGGGCCATCACATAATCGTGAAACTTCACTAGGCAATCACGAAATTTATAAAGCATTAAATAAGTAAAGAAGTAAATGCTGGTCAAAAATAAATAATCGAATCTATCTATAATTCCAGAAAACTAAAAGAAAAGAGTGATTTAGAAACCAAGGAATACGTCTACTGGAAAATTGCAATAAAACTGAACAGCTACAAGAGGGAATCTTTCGTTGTCATGGACCATCTCCTTGTGCTGAGTTAAGTCATACCAATCGCTCCAAATGTAACTGTTGCTCCTCGCTGCTTAGCTACATGTAATTATTGAAGACTACATGGGTTAATTTTTTATTGTTCATTTTTTCAATCATATGTTTAAATCTTAGTTCTCTTTTCTCCCACATAAATTTGAGGTCTAAAGGGGCAGCCTTGAAATTTATTGCATCAATTGCGCGGGAACGTTGGGTAAGGGCACATGTCCATTGTTTGAGATATAAAAGAATCAAATGAGCTATTAGGTTTTCCCTTCACACTTTCTGTTACAGTGGTCGTGGATGGATCCAATGATTTCAAGGATCTTGATGCTATTACACCTACATTGTTTTTGTGTCATTGTAAGTTGTGAAATCTAAAGACATTTAAACATGTGTTGGCTAGCACATTTAAACATCTGTGTCTAACTGTCATATACAAAAGGATACATTGTGGGAACTAAGGAGATCATGGAAACAAATCCGGAGTTTCACAAGGTAGCTCTCCCCTAATTAGTCATGTTGAGAGATGTTGGCTTCTTTGGCTTTTACCGTCCATGGAAAACATGGAACATCATACTACTGGAATTGGTTAAATTTTAAGTGCCCAAGCTTCTCAAGCATAAAGATTTGGCAAGCCTCCCGACTTGTAAAGTAAGACATTCAGTTGACGAGTAAGTTATCCAAGAATGGACATCCAGCTAGAAGCTGAACAATTAAAACCTAAAATGGCCTTCCACCTAGAAGTTGAATGATTTTGAGGTCAAGCTTGAATGAGTACTTGTGATCTAGGTCAGTGTGATGGGCGAAAGCATCTCTCATCTTTGTCATCTTTGGTTCTATTTGCCAACAGAATAAAGGAGGGGATAGGAATAGGTCACTTCAATCAGCATCTTCATATACCATCCGATCAAGTCATATCAAAATCAATTTGCATTAAAATATACATACTCTAATATAATATAACTATTAAAAATTTACAATATTACATCAACTCATTCACATCTATATCTTAATATTAAATAAATATCCACTAATATTACATCAATATTACCAATTAATTTTACCAATATAGTAGTTTATCCCAAAATAACTCTTATTCCGTGTTATAACCCGAGGCATCAAACATCGTTTAAAACGTTTGGGAAGTGGTCCAGACGTCTGGTCAGACGTCTGAAAGCCTTCCCATATGTCTGGAATTTAATTTTTTCAGTGTACGGGTTCGCGTCTACGCGCATGAGCACGTAGACTGAACCGCCGCCCTCTTTCTTCTCTTTCCTCCCTCCCTACAGATGCAGCCCTTTTTCTCTCTCTCTCTCCTCGCGGCTGCCTTCAAATACACCCCTCTCTCTCCCTCACCCTCACTCCACCGCCTTCTTCTTCTTCTTCTTCCTGGCAGCGAGAGAGTGAGCGGGCGAGGGCAGCAGCAGCGGCTGCTGCGAGTGTGTGGGGAGGAGGGGCTGCTGCGAGAGGAAGAGATAGCTCAATCGCGAGGTTGCGAGCTCGCCGGAGCAGCCAGAGCCGACCGGCGAGTCCACAGCAAGCGTGTGGTGCTGGGGAGGAGTTGCTGCATCACAAGCAGCAGGCGAGCACGGCACGGCCGTGCGCTGCGGGCGGAGGGCGAGGAGGTCCTGATTCTGGAAAAATTTCCCAGAATCAGATGTCTGGACATACGTCCAGACGACGAAGGAGACGTCTGGAGGAAGGTCCAGATGTCAGAAAGGTACAATTTTTTTATCTTCCTTCTCCTTTCGCGTGTACGGCCATGCAGCTGTTCCGCCGAAGGTTTCTGCATCGCTTCGTGTTGAGGACGGCCGCGTATGTGTGCAGGACTCGTTCGGGAAGGCGCAAGGGCACGCCATCCCACACAGATCAGATGTCTGGGCACAGCACCAGACGACGGAGAGGGTCTCCAGACATCCAGAGTGACATTCGGATGTCTGGAAACTAAGTCCAGATGGTTCAGCGGGCTTCTAGACGTCTGAAGGACCGCGCAGGATAAAGGTATGACCTGAGCTATCATTTAAGACGTCTGGAAGATGTTCCAGACGTCTGATTTTGGACAGACCTGTCATTTTTGACCCGTTTAGGGTCCATTCGGAGTCCGTTTTCCACGTTTCAAGTTTCGTTCTTCTCAGACCTAGTTCCTCTACCTGTTTACAGTAATCGTATACTATTATGAGTAGCTCCTTGTAATTGATCTTTGTGTTAGGACCCCGTTCCGTTGCGACTGTGGGGGTTGCAGAGGCGCGCGGGCTTGCCGATCACGCCCCCAGTACTCCCGATTTTGCGGGTAGAGTAGCCCTTTTAAATATTTATCAAAAATTATGCACTTGTGAAATAACTAATAGAGTCTAGGTCATTGCATGAACCCTAAGACTGAAAAACTAGATTGAATGATAGATCCAAAGGTATTGCATGAATCCTAAGACTGAAAAATTAGATTGAATGATAGATCCTAGGGTATGGCATGAATCCTAGGATTGGAAAACTAGATTGAATGTATATACATTGCAGTCTCGAAAAAGTAGAAAGGAAACGATAACTGCCTGTAATTGGTTTAACAGTTGCCTGTTTATGAATGGATAATTATTGTCGAGAACATGGGTTATATGAATATAAAGCTGAAATGATGAAACCTAAATTGGTTGAGTTAAAAGAGCATGAACCCTACGGGGAATTAGGAGTAGAACACCTGGAAAGTAAATGGAATAGAATTGGGGAAGTAAGCTGGCCCTTGAGTACGGAGTACCAAGGAAAGCGACTGTCCCCCTATTTAGTGTAGAGCAGAGCTAGCCACCCCAGGGACCCGGAGTTAGGTCTGGCCACTTTGTACCAACTTTTGGCCCTCGTGTACACAGTATCGAGGAAAGCTACTAGTGTAGGGAGAGCACTAACTACCCCACGGGCCCCAGGGTTCTGCTAGCCCTCCTACACCGACTTGTTAGGCCCACTGGGCAAACCAGGGTAGTCAGGCGAGGGTGCGCGGACTGTGGAGGGGAAAGACCCCTATTTGGTTACTGTGGAGGGGCTGGACCCCTGTTACTGAGAGGGCTCTGCCCTATACTGGTTCCGTGCTGTGCTTTGGGCGCACCCATTAACGGAAACGACTGACCGCGTGCCAGTGCGGGGTAACTACCCGTGCTTTTATCGCACGTACCATAGTCACCGTTACGTCTGTCAGCGACCTTGGGGTGGTTGACTGAGGGTAGGACCACCACGGGGGACTCTCCCGGCCAGGAGAGCACCACGTGTTCCTTCTACTTTTCGGGAAAGACTGTAATCAAGATCGTTCCCACGAGGAACATTCAAGATCAAGAGAAAGATCTGAGAAATAATTCAGTAATAAATAAATGGAAAAATAAAGGAAGAGATTAAGAATATAATAGCTACTGTCCACCTTACTGTTTTCTTAGCTTTTGGTTTCCACTCTACTCAGCGTTTCGCTGACGTGTCACCTTTGTCACCTTTTCAGGACCAGGTGTTGAGCAGCCAGAGTCGGCGGCTGCAGAGGATGCTGGGCCTAGCAGAGTCCAATATGTACTTTTCCTTCTGTTGTAGTGAGTATTTTTTGTTACCACTGTACTTTTTTCTTGTAAGCATCATGTTTATTTACATGTTTATTTCTTTACTGTTGTGGTGGTGTATACTGTAGTATTTCTCTTCTTTACTGCTATATTTTGTTACTGCTAGTTATATACATGGCGAATGTGGTTTATTTTACTACTCTTTTGGTTACTTTCTCATTGGACAACTGGGTCTTAGGATCAGTCGAGTAGATCCGATTCTCCTGTCTCGTAGGGATTCGGGAATCGAGTCGTAACAAGATAGTATCAGAGCAAGGTCGTCCCGAGAAGTGAACCAACTGACTAGAAAATAACCAATTCACGTGTCTGTAACTAGAGTAGCCACTACAACGTTTCTTTTGACATATGTTCTTAGACTTTTCCATTAGATATCGTTTCGTATTGACGTGTTTCCATTCTGTATTCGCGTCTCCTTGCAGGAGATGCCTCGACGCGAGACTAGCGAGGCGGGCTGCGGGTGCGGCCGAGGATGAGGTCGGAGGGGTGGGTGCGTTGAGGTCGATGTTTCAAAGGACCAGCCACTGCTCCCGGGCATTCAGGCCTAGGACCTCGCCCAGCTGATACGGGACATTGTGCGAGAGGAGCTCCACCCGCCGCCACGAGCGCCTCTCCCTGGGGCTGCGGAGGGGGAGTCCTCCGTGGGACCACGCGACGGACGTGGCCGCGGACGCGGGGGAGGGGATGGCCGCCACCGCCCCTACCTTCCTCCGACACTTCTGTGCACGAGGCTTCTTTACCTGGAGGTGCACCAGCATCTCCACTGCAGCGCCACTTCGAGCTTTTCGGACAATTTCGGAAGCTGAAGCCCCCCTCCTTCAAGGGGGATGAGGACCCGACCGAGGCGGAGGACTGGCTCAAGCAGATTGAGAAGGTTTTTGACACCCTTCGCCCCCCGGTGGAGTGCCGTGTGGCCTTTGCCACGTACCAGCTGGAGAGTGCAGCACACAGGTGGTGGAAGGCGTTCAGGGGACAGGAGAGGGACTAGCCGACCTGGGACCGGTTCGTCACGCTCTTCTCCGAGCAGTACTTTCCCCAGACATGGCAGGACCAGAGGAGGCGGGAGTTCCACACTCTCTGCCAGGGGAAGATGACCGTGAGCGCGTATCTCATGCGTTTTCTGGAGCTGTCTCGCTTCGCAGCAACAGCAGTGGCCACTGAGGAGGAGCGCCTTTAGAGGCTCACCGAGGGGCTCCGGCCTGCGATTCGGGGGTATGTCAAAACCCTGAAGCTGCCTAAGCTCTCGAGGGTGGTGGAGGCAGCTATGACATACGAAGAGACCAACCCGTCCGCGCGAGATACTGATAGCAAGCGGAAGAGGCCCTATCAGCCAGACTTCTCACAGGGCTGGCGAAAGAGGAGACACGTGGCACCCGAAGGAGAGCCGTCACATTTTGCAGGGCCATCAGTGGCCTTTGGGGGCCCTTGACAGGGACCAGTTGCTAGCACTGGACCCCCACCCAGCCGACAGCAGGGACCCACTGAGGGCGGGAGTCGGGTTCCCCTCTGCTACCAGTGTGGCCAGCCGGGCCACATCAGGAGGGACTGCCCGTCTAGGGCAGGAGGTCAGCAAATGCTTCCCGTGCCAAGCACTGGAGGGCGAGCAGGAGGCCGCGGGTTCCAGGCACGAGGAGGAGGACAGCAGTCACAGGGAGGGTACCGTCCAGCAGCTACCCGTCCGACACAGAGTGTGGCTGCTTCGTCCGCACCTAAGGCTGAGGGATGTATCAACACCCTGACACACAGGGTTGCCAGATCTTCGGGATCGGTGGTGGCAGGTATGGTTTCAGTTTCCGGTAGACTCGTTTACACGCTTTTCGATTCTGACGCTACGCACTCGTTTGTCGCCGCCAGTTTCGCGGTTAGTCTGGGGTAGGATTGTGTACTGTTAGAGGATCCGTTCGTGATCAGAGGTCCGAGTGGTCAGCTGTTTGTAGCTGAGGAAGTATACACGGGTTGCGAGGTCAGTGTTGGGGGACACAGCCTTCCCGCTCACTTGATTATGATACAGATGGAGGACTTTGGCGTAATTCTGGGGATGGACTGGCTGTTCGCTTACCACGCCTTGGTGGACTGCTTTGAGAGAAAGATCGTCTTCTCCATACCGGAGTTTCCTTCTTTCGAGTTCCACGGTCAGCCAGTGGATGGAGGCTTCAGGTGCGTTTCTGCACTTCGGGCGGCGAGACTTTTGAGCCAGGGGTGTAAGGGCTTCCTAGCTTGTGTGGTGGCAGAGCCCAGCCCTGTGGCAGACTTCCAGAGTATCCCGGTGGTCAGAGAGTACCCCGACGTGTTCCCAGACAAGTTGCCAGGACTACCACCCGAGCATGACATCGAGTTTGAGATCTCACTAGTACTAGGGACCAGCCCCATCTCCATAGCACCGTATACGATCAGACGCAGTACGGGCAGCACTTACGGATGGCTCTGGACACATTGAGACGATGTAGGCTGTACGCCAAATACAGCAAGTGCAAGTTCTGGTTGAGGGAGGTGACCTTCTTAGGTCATGTGATCTCTGGGGATGGCTTGGTTGTGGACCCAACCAAGGTCGAGGCAGTGCTCAGGTGGGAGAGACCGCGTATGGTTGTTGAGATTCGCAGTTTCTTGGGACTGGCAGGCTACTACAGGCAGTTTATTAGGGGCTTTTCACAGATTGCACATCCCATGACACAGTTGACCCAGAAGGACGTGCCCTTTACTTGGACAGACGCCTGTGAGGCGTGTTTTCAGGAGCTGAAGGAGAGGCTGACTTCGGCTCTCGTGCTCACCATCCCAGACAGTAGTGGTGGGTTCGTTGTGTACACGAACGCCTCTTTGCAGGGGTTAGGGGGTGTGCTCATGCAGAAGGGTCACGTTGTCGCCTACGTTTCACAGCAACTGAAGCCCCACGAGCATAGCTACCCTACCCACAACCTGAAGCTGGCAGCTGTCATCTTCACGCTGAAGACCTGGAGGCACTATTTGTACGGTGAGACCTTCAAGATTTTCACAGATCACAAGATCCTCAGATACTTTTTTGATCAGAAGGAGCTCAACATAAGACAGAGACGTTGGTTGGAGCTCCTGAAGGACTATGACTGTAGCATTTCCTACCACCCGGGAAAGGCCAACGTGGTGGCTGACGCCTTAAGCCGGAAGGCGCCCGCACACTTGGCCTGTTTATAGGTGCAGAGTTGGAGCCTCTTGGAGGAGATGGGCAGTTGGCGACCCCTAAAGTTACGGGGGCACTGTAGGGCAGTGACTGTGATGCGACAGACGAGACCAAAGCTGATAGATCGCATCATCACAGGACAGATGGCTGACCCGTACTTGCAGTCCTTGCGTGACAGAGTACTGTCAGGAGACCCTGGAGATATCTCTTTTACAGACCAGGTGCTGCGCATAAGGGGACGTTTGTGAGTTCCCGGAGGCGAAGAGCTGTTGAGGGAGCTCCTGATTGAGGCACACGGTTCCAGATTTACCATACATCCCGGAAACACGAAGATGTACCATGACTTGAGACGCGACTTTTGGTTGAGGGGGATAAAGCGGGATGTGGGTGAATTTGTACAGCAGTGTTTAGTGTGCCAGCAGGTGAAAGCCGAGCATCAGAGGCCTGCAGGGCCGCTGCAGCCACTTCCAGTGCCAGAGTGGAAGTGGGAGAGCATCACCATGGACTTGGTGGTGGGCTTACCTATTACCCAGCGAGGACACGACGCAGTCTGAGTAATCGTTGACAGATTGACGAAGACAGCGCGTTTCTTGCCGATCCGAGTCACCTTGGGACGAGCACAGTTGGCAGAGAGGTATATCCGCGACGTGGTACATCTACACGGAGTTCCGCGGAGATCGTATCCGACCGAGATACCCGCTTCACGTCCAAATTTTGGGCTGAGTTTCAACGGGCCCTGGGGACGCTGTTGAGGTTCAGTACAGCTTACCACCCCCAGACGGACGGACAATCTGAGCGCACGATACAGACACTTGAGGACCTTTTGCGTGCTTGTGTACTGGACTGGAGGGGCTCTTGGGAGGAGCACTTGCCCCTGGCGGAGTTTGCATATAATAACAGTTATCACTCCAGCATCGGCATGGCACCCTACGAGGCTCTGTACGGACGGAGGTGTACGGCACCCTTGAGTTGGGTTGAGGTGGGGACCAAGTAGGAGGTTGGCCCCAGGCTGATCCGGCAGAGTCAGGAGGTGGTCGAGCAGATTCACAGGCGACTCCTCACTGTCAGGAGCAGACAGAAGAGCTATGCAAATCGGAAACACAAAGAGGTGCAGTTTGAGGTTGGGGACCACATCTTCCTTCGTGTTTCGCCCATGAAGGGCCTGCAGCGGTTTGGGGTGAGAGGGAAGCTCGCGTCGAGGTTCGTGGGGCCCTTTGAGGTCTTAGAGCGGGTTGGACCCGTTGCTTACAGGCTTTCTGGTGTGCACGACGTGTTCCACATGTCCAACCTCAGGAAGTACGTCGCCGATCCCAATCACGTCCTGAGTCACGAGAGCGTCGAGGTGGGTAATGACCTGACCTACCCCGAGCAGCCAGTGCAGATTCTCGACAGAGCCGTCCTCAATCTGAGACGGAAGCAAGTACCCCTGGTGAAGGTTTTGTGGAGGAGCCAGTGGTACGAGGAGGCTACCTGGGAGCCTGAGGCCGCAATGCGGGAGCGGTACCCAGAGCTTTTCACGGGTACGTCTTTTCGGACCAGCTTCGGTCCTCTTTGAGTTTGTTATGCATACATTGTTCTTTCCCGCACCCTAGTTAGCGCAAGTTTCGGGGATGAAACTTCTTTTGAGTTTGTTATCTTGTTATAACTCGGGGCATCAAACGTCATTTAAGAAGTCTGGGAAGTGGTCCAGACGCCTGTTCAGGCGTCTGGAAGCCTTCCCAGACGTCTGGAATTTAATTTTTTCGGCATATGGGTTCGCATCTGCGCGCATGCGCTCGCAGACTGAACCGCCGCCCTCTTTCTTCTATTTCCTCCCTCCCTGCAGACGCAACCCTTTTTCTCTCTCTCTCCCCACGACTACCTTCAAATACACCCCTCTCTCTCCCTCACCCTCACTCCACCGCCTTCTTCTTCTTCTTCCTGTCAGCGAGAGAGTGAGCGGGCGAGGGCGGCTGCTGCGAGTGTGTGGGGAGGAGGGGCTGCTGCGAGAGGAAGAGAGAGCTCGATCGCGAGGTTGCGAGCTCGCCGGAGCAGCAAGAGTTAACCGGCAGGTGCGCAGCAAGCATGTGGTGCTAGGAAGGAGCTGCTGCAGCACAGGCAGCAGGCGAGCGCAGTGCGGCACGGCCGTGCGCTGCGGGAGGAGGGCGAGGAGGTCCTGATTCGGGGAAAATTTCCCAGAATCAGACGTCTGGACATACATCCAAATGACGAAGGAGACGTCTGGAGGAAGGTCCAGACGTCTGAAAGGTACAATATTTTGATCTTCCTTCTCCTTTCACGTGTACGGCCATGCAGCCGTTCCGCCGAAGGTTTCTACATCGCTTCGTGTTGAGGATGGCCACGTATGTGTGCAGGACTCATTCGGGAAGGCGCAAGGGCACGCCATCCCACACAGATCGGATGTCTGGGCATAGCACCAGACGACGGAGAGGGTCTCCAGATGTCCGGAGTGACATTTAGACGTCTGGAAACTAAGTCCAGACGGTTCAGCGGGCTTCTGGACGTCTGACGGACCGCGCAGGATAAAGGTATGACCTGAGCTATCATTTAAGACATCTGGAAGATGTTCCAGACGTCTGATTTTGGCAGACCTGTCATTTTTGACCCGTTTAGGGTCTGTTCGGAGTCCGTTTTCCGCGTTTCAAGTTTCGTTCTTCTCAGATTTTGTTCCTCTACTTGTTTACAGTAATCGTATACTGTTTTGAGTAGCTCCTTGTAATTGATCTTTGTGTTAGGACCCCATTCCATTACGACTGTGGGGGTTGCGGAGGCGTGCGGGCTTGCCGATCACGCCCCCAGTACTCCCGATTTTGCAGGTAGAGTGGCCCTTTTAATTATTTATCAAAAATTATGCACTTGTGAAATAATTAATAAAGTCTAGGGTATTGCATGAACCCTAAGACTGAAAAACTAGATTGAATGATAGATCCTAGGGTATTGCATGAATCCTACGATTGGAAAACTAGATTGAATGATAGATCCTAGGGTATGGCATAAATCCTAGGACTGGAAAACTAGATTGAATGTATATACATTGCAGTCTCGAAAAAGTAGAAAGGAAATGATAACTGCCTGTAATTGGTTAACAGTTGCCTGTTTATGAATGGATAATTATTGTCGAGAACATGGGTTATATGAATATAAAGATGAAATGATGAAACCTAAATTGGCTGAGTTAAAAGAGCATGAACCCTACGGGGAATTAGGAGTAGAACTCCTAGAAAGTGAATGGAATAGAATTGGGGAAGTAAGCTGGCCCTTGAGTACGGAGTACCAAGGAGAGCGACTATCCCCCTGTTTAGTGTAGAGCGGAGCTAGCCGCCCCAGGGACCCGGAGTTAGGTCTAGCCACTTTGTACCGACTTTTGGCCCTCGTGTACACAGTACGGAGGAGTGCTACTAGTGTAGGGAGAGCACTAGCTACCCCACGGGCCCCGGGGTTCTGCTAGCCCTCCTACACTGACTTGTTAGGCCCACTGGGCAAACCAGGGTAGTCAAGCGAGGGTGCGCGGACTATGGAGGGGCAAGACTCCTGTTTAGTTACTGTGGAGGGGCTGGACCCCTGTTACTGAGAGGGCTCTGCCCTATACTGGTTCCGTGCTGTGCTTTGGACGCACCCATTAACGAAAACGACTGACCGCGTGCCAGTGCGAGGTAGCTACCCGTGCGTTTATCGCTCGTGCCGTAGTCACCGTTACGTCTATCAGCAACCTTAGGGTAGTTGACTGAGGGTAGAACCACCACGGGGGACTCTCCCGACCAGGAGAGCACCACGTGTTGCTTCTACTTTTCGGGAAAGACTGCAATCAAGATCGTTCCCACGAGGAACACTCAAGATCAAGAGAAAGATCTGAGAAATTATTAAATAATAAATAAATGGAAAAATAAAGGAAGAGATTAAGAATATAACAGCTACTATCCACCTTACTGTTTTCTTAGCTTTTGGTTGCCACTCTACTCAGCGTTTCGCTGACGTGTCACCTTTGTCACCTTTTCAGTACCAGGTGTTGAGCAGCCAGAGTTGACGGCTACAGAGGGTGCTGGGCCTAACAGAGCCCAGTAGTTTTACTTGTGTAGTACCCACTGTACTTTTCCTTCTGTTGTAGTGAGTATTTTCTATTACCACTGTACTTTTTTCTTGTAAGCATCATGTTTATGTACATGTTTATTTCTTTACTGTTGTGGTGGTGTATACTGTAGTGTTTCTCTTCTTTACTGCTGTATTTTGTTACTGCTAATTATATACATGGTGAATGTAGTTTATTTTACTACTCTTTTGGTTACTTTCTCGTTGGACGACTGGGTCTTGGGATCAGTCGAGTCAGTCCGATTCTCGTGTCTCGTAGGGATTCGGGAATCGGATCGTAACATTCCGCTACCAAATATTAATAGCCTTGGTCAGTGGCGTCCAGAGGTTTTCTACAAGGTGCCTTATAGGTGCTTTATGGTACCTCATGTCACTCTATTCTACCCCAGCAGGGAGTCTTACAGGTGATTCTCATATTATGCCTAGCGTCAGGTTCCAATAAGCCTCTTTGCTTAATGCTCGTTGGTGCTTTGGACTATTCCTCGGCTTGATTGCGTTCCACTATTGAAGTTGGAGAAATTTATGATGATCACTAGAGAGAGTTTCCATTCTCATGACATTGGCAACTCCTCCTTCACTGTCTGATGCATGACCTCCTCCACCTCGTCCCTGAGGAGGTGACTATTACTTGAGCTAACTCCAGCTTAGTCAACTTCTCTCTCATGTGATCAATCATATGTGGCATGGAAGTTTTGATTGTCATGAGAAGATCATTTAATTTTCTTTGGTTCAACCCACACTGCATTGAAATGCCAGTGGATGAAGATCTGTCTCAGTTGAATACACCTTTGCCAATTGATTATTTGAACTAATTGTTCTTTTATGTTGTGTTTCATGAAGCATGGTGCCGGTGGGGGCAGGCCTATTCCAATTGTGCTGGTTGTATAGCCTTCGTAGACTAGGAGGATATAGCTTTGCAAGGTTTCTCTAATACGGGTTACGACTTGGAGTGGTAGTTCAAGTTGTAGTCCTGAGATTCGAAGTGCTTGAGTTACGCTCGCCATAGCTCGATCTCTATTTTCTTTTATCATTGTTAGGGATTATGTAAGACAAAACACCTACACACAACCAAGATGCAGCTTGGTTTGTTCCAACTTCTAACATTTGTCGGAGTTCTTATTTGTGCGGATCAATTTGATTGCTAGGAATTTTGCTCGGTGACATAGTCATTATCTACATGCATGACTAGCTAGTTGATATCCAATTCTTTGGATGGAGCATTGCTAGGATTTTGTTACAAGGTACACATATATGTTTGCTAATTTCTATTGCTTTTTTTTCTATTTTCTTTGTGTTTGTTTTTATTTTGTTTTGAGTTCCTCCATCTAGGGGACATCTTTCCCTATTCTTTGAGGTGTTATCTTCTCCCTCCGCGGGGAGTGAGGTTTTTTCTCCCCTTTACCCTTTCTAGGGTTGTGTCATATTATAATGATTTTGTTCCTTATCCATAAAGTTTTACATATAAAAAACACACAAAAAAGTCTAGTAACAAGATTAATATCTTTCATTCATATCTCTAGTAATTATCATGATCCTGTGAGAGATATCGGATTGTGTGTTAGAAAATAATATGAGTAGATACTCGATAGTTTTACACAATTAAAATTAAGATAGAGAATGGCTGTTGGCTCAAAATAAGAAGCTTACATAGCTTAATTACAAATCGAGTGTAGAAGACCAACCAAAAGAAAGATCTTAAGGTTTCATTTGGTTGTGAAGTAAATTTTATCCTATGTGAATAGGATAATTTGTAAGATAAGAAAAATTTATCCCACGAACATAAATCCTCACACAATTAAATTTGATCAATCGTGTTGGTAATGATCACTATACTCACCTTTAAGTAACCGTTACTTGTATCATATGTATCTTAACCTACCGCAAATATCACTATCCATCTATCATTCATTCAAAGATTTTGGTATTGTTATTTTAATAAATGCTATGATAAGGTATAAATGAAGTAGTGAAATTTAAACTTTGGGAACTTCGTTCGGACAATATAAACATGCATATTTGACGAAATTTCCATCTTCCCCACTCCAGTTTTCGTGTGGCTGTACGAATTTCCCAGTTAGCAAGGAATATTGCAGCCCTTCCGTCCAAGGAATCTAAAATAAAAGTTAGTGACATCTTCCTTAATCCCATTTATTATGACCAAATTGAAAACCAACCAATGGCAGGCCTGAGATTGTACTACATTAATATTTGATTCCAAGTAATAACAAAAACCTTGGACGAAATTATAGCATTTATCACCTTAATTTAATTAAGGCAACCCTTCGACCCTAGGGTGTCTTGGCCACATTTGATGGCTGGCAGTTGGATATATCACTATTGGAGGGCCCCTTCGTGAATAAGATTTAATCATGGACAAGGAATGAACAAGCGATGATGAGACAGCAGATAGATATTGGACTGTAACAACTAAAAAGACGAAGAAATAGGAATTTCATCTCTAGGGAATCTATTCTTGTGTTATCCAATCATGGTTTCAATAGCCTAAAATCTGAAACGTCCAAACTTAAGCATGTAAATGGAGTAGATGCGGAGTGGATATCTTAAAATCCTGAATCCACACTTTTTTTTATCTAAATTACCCAATATCCAATTTAAAATCCAAGATCCAAACTCATGTTTGGCTAGATTTATTAGGATTCGGGTAAGAATCCGCATCTGAATATCTGATCTGAATTTGTACATGTAAGAACTAATATCTAATTATAATGAGTTTGACCTTATTACATGAGTGCAAGCATATTATCTTGTGAGTTCATTATTTTTGTTGTGCGGATCATTCAACTCAATACAAATACTTTTATTTATTTCTTTTACTTTTGCAAAAAAATAAGGGACTGATTTCAATAGCAAGATAAGATAGGGGGCCATGGACTCAAATTGTCAGGTACAAAATCAAAAGAGAAAAGAAAACGTTACGAAATCTAGTGCCAACCCTGAGGTTACCATCCGTGTGGATAAATTGAAGAAATCTCAAGCTGACTTGAAACAATCAATTAATATGCTGATAAGTGACACCAAAGCCAAGGCACAAGTAAACAACAAAAACATATAGGACCAAATGTAAGCAGGAAGCATAGTCTTACACAAAAGGAAGAAAAAATAGAGATAGATGATGACAATGAAGCCCTGAAAGAAAGATGTAGGGCATCTGAATTACGTCCCCTTTATAGAAGTTGAGAGTGTGAATAGAGGATGCTTTAGCCTCTAGAACAAATGGAGGGGGGCAGATCTAAGAGGTGCTTTGCCATTGCATTAGTCGACCTGTGAAATAAATGAAAGGAAGTAAAACAATGTTTGAAGTTATTGACAAGGTTGAACCAATCACGTGCGTGACAGATAAATGACAATTTTTTAGCTCGTCAATATAGAAGTAATGAAGAATTAGTCTTCACGTGAATCTCTAAAGGGAGTTGCTTGGAGGAAGAAAGAGCATGCTATAAGGAGATCAAAAGTGATCGAGCGTAAAGGACTCGACAGAAAGTGTGGGAGATGCGAATATTGCCAACATACAAGTAGGAAACAATGAATAGAATAATTTGGTTACCCAGTTCCATGTCATGGGTGTATGTCTGGGGAGGGGGTCTAACTTTCAATTATCTACCAGAAACTTACCTCTACACAAGACAGGGAGAAATCCCCTTTTCACAAATACATGAATCGTCTTTTAGAAGAGAATTTTCCTTGTTATGGAGACTAGCAACATTTATCCATTGCGGAGTGTTATTTCCCAATGGGTTGCTTCATCTTCCACATGTTCACCTCGTTATTCATGCTAGCACCTCGATTCTGGTTCAGGAGTGCCTCATGGATATCAAAAGATGGCATCTCCCCCTTGCCAGAAGAAGAAGGGATCTCGAGGTTTGGGTTCTACAATCGATCCATAGAATCAAACACAGAAAATGCAAAGAAAACAGATGGGAAAATTGGTTGCCTTAGTGCAAGCGGTCTAGGTAGATCTGTCGAAGGAGATACGAGAGGCGGTTTCAAAGATCGCCTCCCGTGAATAAACTGCAAAAATGTGCAAAGGCACACTCACACCATTGCGTAAAAATAGCGGTCATCAAAACCCGAAAACAGCGCAAAAAGTGGGTTTTTCTCCTTTTCAAAGGAAAAGTCGATTGAGAGAGTCAATTTGAAGTTTCGATCAAATTTGAAGTATGGATTCGAAGGAGGAATATGATATTGATGCCATACTAAAATGTGTTGCAGATGAAGCAAATTCAAGTCTATTGATCTACAGATGATGAAATGCCGTCATTTGAGGGTTCTGGAAAGCTTTTGAGAAGCATTCCTTATGGATTAGAAGAGGGAGAGAGGTCAAGTAATGCTTCAGGAGCATCAGAAGCTTGAGAGCTTCAATGTTACAGTTCAGAACTTTGATTCAAACTTGAATCAGCATAACAGAGAGAATTTAACATCAGGAAGAGGTTTGAGCTAGTTCAGAAGATCGTAAAGGTTTGATCTGGGCTAAAAATGTGTTAAAATCTCAACAGAGAGACAAGGAACAGCTTTGGGTTCCATTTTTAACCCAAATAGGTCAAATCTTGAAATTTGCATAAAAACTTAGTAAAACACAATCAAACCTATTCTAAATAATCCCAAATCATCTCAGGAGTTCAAATATTCCATCAGATCAAAGTTTCAAACTTATCACCCTCAAGAACAGTTCTAGGTTGACCTTCTGAGCTTGAAAATTAACTTTTAATTCTAAGACTTCTCAGATCAAATTAAAGCCTTAGATAGACTAAAATGATCACAAAGAATTCATTTAATACTTCAAATCCACATTTTGAACTCTCCAACAATGCTCTCAGGCTTCGCCGCCTGAGATCAAAGGGTATGTTGTTCGTTGTCACAAACCAGAGCTTGTAAGACTAAACCTAAAATAGGTTCTACATAATCAGCTCTTACTTCTTAACCTGATAAACAATTCTAAACCTCATTGAATTTGTCTACTTAACTCCATTAGAGTTGAGGAAGACGATGACCAATTTAACAGAATCAACATCAAATCATTGACCTAATTGGTGGAATCTGTTCCTTAGGTCACAAAAAGGTTAATATGGAGCTATTCATTCTATTCTGAAGGCTGAGCCTCATCTTATGATTCGTCGGAGCTCATGGGAGCTCCGATGGGTTCTAAAACGGGTCACTAGAGATCAAATCTCCAAGAAACACTTCAAGAAAGATCTTGAATGACTCCTGAGGTTGTAATGAACCTCAAGAACACCTCAATTGGTCAAGTCAATGATCAGACGCAAGGATTTATTGAAAAATCTAGTAAAAACATATTTTGAGTTCGCATGAACTCAAGAACTACTCTCCTTCTCAATTGAGTGAGGGGAACAACTTAATTGAGTGTGGCGATGCTCTATGTGTGGAATTGGAGAAACTCATCTGAACTCGCCATTGACAGCGAGCTCAAAGGTTGATGTAAATTGGGTGTTTTGTGTGTAGATGTTGATAAATCGAATTAAAGAATAGATCGGGGTCCTTTAGTTGTGAATCGGTGGTGGAGGACCCCTAATGGCTATGTATTAGCTTAGATTCCTTTGCCATAAATAGCGGAGGTGATCTGGTGCAGGTGAAGTGAGTTAAGGGTGTAGGTGACTAATTGAAGGTATGAGAAGGTAGAATGGAATCATGGTGAGATAGAGAGGGTGTACAAGTGATTAGATTGACGGAAGAAGATCTGGCAAGCTGGAATTAGCTCTCCAGAGTCAAGGAAGATGGCATGAGAATTGCGCATTACACTACTCTATCTACTTATTTAACTAGCTAGAACTAAGATAAACTGAAATGTAGGCTATTCTACGATTACCTGGACAAATTGGGGAAGAGGATCTCCGTTGATGGTGCTTAACAGAGGAAGAACTCTGACGAAGTCGAAGAAACCTCCGGTGAGGTCTGAAGCGAAGTAGAGAGGGAGATGGAACACACAGGAGCCTGAAGGTTCTAACGAAAGGGAGTGAAATTCACATGATAAAAAATAAAATGCGAAAATATAATAAACAATCTCACAAGAATGGCAATCAGAAGAACACAAAATATTTTTAGGTGGAAACCAAAACCCGAGTAAAAACCACCACCTAAATCTCTCAGTTTAGGATTTTCCGAATGACCTAGTCGATCAAATCCACTAACGTACTACTTAAATGAGGGAGTACAACCTCTTACAACCACACTACTTTGAACGAGGGTAGCGTACCTCAAACCCTCATGAGGGGTATTTTGTCTCACGAGAGAGGCAGGAATTCTCAAAGCGAATAGCCAACCACAAAAGGAAATTATGACAGTCCTATAAAGCCACAAAGTACTAATGTTAATCTAGCTATTATGGGAAAAAGAAACTTCCCTAACATGGAAGTGAAGTACGACGTGAAGTCAGCAGCGTGACGGTGCTCTCGGATGGATGCTAGAGGGCTTTGAGAGCAACAACACTTTTCTAAGTGATTTCCTTCTTTTGGACACAAATAGATGTGGAAATAGTTTCTCAAGGTGTATGTAACAAAGGAAGGGTCCTCCTCTATTTATAGATGGCTTAAGAATCTTTTAGAAGGCTATGAAAGCCTTAGGTAGCCGTTGGAAACAAATCCAAGGCTAATCAAATCGGAATCAGGGCTATTATTAGACGTCTGAATCTATTATTAGACAATGTTATCAGACATTTGAATCTATTATTAGACGTCTGGGTCATCGTTCGATCTTAGGGATCGGTCGTCTGATCTAGAAGGGTGGAAGATCTAGATTGGGTTAGATCAAAACAGACATCTGAAGAGGTGTTTTAAGACATTTGGGAATTTAATCAGACGACTAATTCTAAACGGGTTTTCTTCCTGTTTTGTCCAGACCAAAACAGGGTTCTAGGTTAAGTTGCTCAAACGACAGGTTGGACGTCTGACAATATGTCTGGACATCTGGAAACAAAAATCATTGCGGGAATGGATTTCCCGAGGCTTAATCGGCTATAAGATCTGAAGGAAGTAATTAGGGTCAGATCCTAGCCTAGCGTCTACTTATCAGATGTCTACGATTCTCTAAGGACGTCTTGAAATAAATGTGAATCAGATTAAGAGTTGATCCTTACCAATTAAGTCTGACAAGCTAACGGTCCTCTAGTTGGACATCTGGAAAGGTCCTCAGAAGTCTTCTAAGACGTCTGGACTAAGAGCTGGTCGTTTGAAATCAACAAACAGAGAGCACTAAGTCCAGCCTAAGTGTTTGGACGTCTAAGCAAACAGTTAGACGTCTTAAAGTCTAAGATCAAACATCTGATGTCCAGATTGGACGTCTGATTAGGCTGTCTGAAACCTATTTTGATTTTCTAAGCTCTTTAAGAGTTTGTCCAATCCACCATGAACACGAGCTTGAGCTCCTTCACACTTGTATCCATTTGCAAATACCCTAAAACTCATAAACTCAAATTGCAAATGTTAAATAACAAGTGTTTTGTTATCATCAAAATTAACAATCGTGGTACCCTTGTACCAACAATCTCCCCCTTTTTGATGATGATAAAACCATAAATATTAATCCAAAAAATTCTCCCCTTTTTTGACATTATCAAAAAGGTTTAGTTAATTTTAAAAATTTTATCCTATACTCCCCCTTAAAATATACTCTTATAATTTCATCTTTATAACAGGATGGCTATTTATTAACTCCCCCTTAATGGTGGACAAATAACTTCATCAAATTTTAACTCCCCCTATATAAATGCTATAAATAAAAAGATAGGGTGTACCTCATTTACCATGGCCAATAACATGGCTCAAATGGAGGTTGATGCCAAAATGGATGGGGCTCCCATCCGTAGCTTGGAGGTCCGGGCATCGGTGCCGATCTCCCATTGAGCTGTCGACGCATGGCGGTTCGATCACTCGTCAGTCCTTGAGCTTCTAGGTCCAATCCTTCACGTTGTAGTATCCCTTGAAACCTATAAAACAATTTTCAAATTCTTTTTTCGATATCCAAGTCAATTTGGATCCAGTTGTGATAGTTGGTCTCCTTGATGAGATCCCTTCTTAACCTTAGGACTAGTGCTAATTCCATTTAACTTATCTGATTTTTCTTTAAGGCAAGTAAGATCATTTTCAATAACATGCATCTTGGTTTTTAAATCAGAAATTTCCTTTTTTAAACTAATTTTCACCTTAATCAATTTTCTATTTTCATTTACTAGGTTATTATTCTCTAACCCGCACTGGCACGCAGTCAGTCGTTTCCGTTAACGGGTGCGCCCAAAGCATAGCACGGAACCAGTACAGGACAGAGCCCTCTCAGTAACAGGGGGTCCAACCCCTCCACAGTCCACGCACCCTCGCCTGACTACCCTGGTTTGCCCAGTGGGCCTAACAAGTCGGTGTAGGTGAGCTAGCAGAACCCCGGGGCCCGTGGGGTAGCTAGTACTCGCCCTACACTAGTAGCTCTCCTCAGTACTACGTACACGAGGGCCAGCAAGTCGGTACAAAGTGGCCAGACCTAACCCGGGTCCCTGGGGCGGCTGGCTCCGCTCTGCACTAAACAGGGGGACAGTCGCTCTCCTTGGTACTCCGTACTCAAGGGCCAGCTCACTTCCCCAATTCTATTCCATTCACCTTCCAGGAGTTCTACTCCTAATTCCCCGTAGGGTTCCAGCTCTTTTAACTCAGCACATTCAGGTTTCACCTTTCCAGTTTCACGTTCATACATCCCATATTCTCAATCATGCTCATTTATTCATAACAGGCAGCTGTTAAACCAATTTACAGGTAGCTATTATTTCCTTTCCACATTTTCCAAGACTCAGTATTCATATATTCCACTAGTTTTTCCCATCCTAGGATTCATGCCATACCCTAGGATCTATCATACAATCTAGTTTTCCAGCCCTAGGATTCATGCAACACCCTAGGATCTACCATTCATTCTAGTTTCTCATTCCTAGGATTCATGCAATGTCCTAGGTTCTATTTATGGTTCCATAATTTAACATATTATACTAATAAACTTAAAAGCCACTCTACCAGTTACAACAGGAGTACTGGGGGCGTGGTCGGGAATCCCGCGTGCCTCCGCAACCCCCGAGACTGCAATGGAACGGGGTCCTATCACAAGGATCAAACACAAGGAATTTCTCAAAATAGTATCTAATCACTGTAGACAGGTAGAGGATTTAATTCTGAAAAAAATGCAACTTGAAACACGGAAAACGGACTCCGAACGGGTCCTAAACGGGTCGAAAACGACGAAACAGTGCAAAATCAGACGTCTGGAACTTCTTCCAAACGTCTTAAAAAATGGAGATCAGATGGTACCTTGTCCTGCGTAGTCTCTCAGACGTCCAGAAGCCTGCGGGGGCATCTAGCCTAGTTCCCAGACGTCCGATGGTCACCCCGAACGTCTGGATTCCCTCCAGTCGTCTGGCACCACTGCCAGATGTCTGATTCGCGTTGGATGCCAATCTCAGAACCTACGCATACACATCCTCGTGCTCAGTACGGACGGTCGAAGGAAAGGAAGAAGGTACGAAAAATAACTTACTTACCAGACGTCTGGATAGTCCTCCAGACGTCTTCCCCGTCGTCTGGTTGGAATCCCAAACGTCTGATTCTGGAAAAACTTCCAGAATCAGAGCGCGGCTCGCCCTCCGCCCGCGATGCACAGCCGCGCCGCGCCTCGTCCACCTGCTGCTCGAGCTGCAGCAGGCCTCCCGCGTCACCCCGCGTCTGCTGCTCCCCCGCCGGCCGGCTCTAGCCGCCCCGGCAAGCTCGCCCTCACGGTCGAGCGCCTCCTCTTCTCACGTAGCACCTCCTCCCACACTCACCGCTGCTGCCACCGCCGCCACTCGCTCACTCTCGCACTGGCTGGAAGGACAAGAGGAAGGGGCGGAGGCGATGAGAGTGAGGGAGACGGCGAGGCTTTTTAAAGCCGCGCGGGGAGAGAGAGAGAGGGAGCGAGATAGAGGGCAGCCTGCGCCCGCAGGAGAGAGGGAAAGAGCGACCGCAGGTCTGCGCGTGCAGGCGCGCAGACGCAACCGCGCGTGCCGCCGAAACCGAATCCCAAACATCTTAAAAGACGTCTGAAGCCGCGCGTTCGTAACAGGACAAGGCGATATTTATTGAGGCCTTGGATTGAAGATCCAACCGTACGAATTTGATCGGGGCAATGATCGGAGTTCAATGGCTCTGAGATCGCCCCCATCGGATTTCCATAGCATTAGATACAATTCGAGAAATATCAGAGGTTAAGGGCCAAGGTGGTGTTAAATTCGTACCTCAGACGACAAATCGAACCACACGGATGAGTTCGGATGGACGATCGCAGCCCAACAGCATGAAAATTGGTTCAATTTGACATATGTGGCACCATATACAAGTTCGAGAAGATGATCGGCTAGGATGGTGCCACGTGGCGCCATCCTAGCCGCCCAACGCCGTCCCAAGCCTCCCGCTCCACCTCTTCAAGCGATGATCTACGCATCTCAACCGTTGGATGATCAATCCAACGACTCAGAACACACCACGTTGCGCCCCAAGCCACGCTACATCTTCTGAAGGCTGGGGTTCGTTGATCTCAACCGTTGGATCGTCATCCAACAGTCGAGAGCAAACGGCCCTTAAAACAAAAACTCGAGAAAGAGTCGAGTGAAGCACAGCAATCGTCCGCCTTACACACGATGTGGGACACACATTCAAATCGCGTCAAGGAGGCGGAATCGTTGAAGGCGCACCCAATCGAAATTGCGTCGCACGATCGACATTGAATGGGAGCGGTGCGGCCACGTGGTGCTACCTCATTCGCCGGATGAGAGATCACACCACACAACACACGATCGAACGCACCATGGCACGCGGATGCACTTAACAGCCGAAGGTGAAGTGGCCTGCGCGATCTTAGGCCTTCCAATCTCTTGATCGAACGGTTGAGATTGCGTGGAAGTGGGCGCATGCGCGGAACGGTTGAAGAAGAGGAGTGCCTTCACCGACGTTCATCTACAGTGACAGTTATATCCGTCACTAAATGTTACGAACGTGAGCGTCAGACGTGGTTTAAGACGTCTGGGAAGTGGCCCAGACGTTTGGAACCCTTCCCATACGTCTGGTATTAAATTTTTTCGGCGTTCGGGATCGTGTCTGCGTGCGTGCGCACGAAGACTGAATCCGCTGCCTTCGTCCTACTCTTTCTCTCCCTCCCTGCAGACGCGCCGCTTCTCTTCTCTCTCTCCCCGCGCTGCCTTTAAAAACCATTGCCCTCTCCCTCACCCTCACTCCACTGCCTTCCTCTTCTCCTTCTCCCTGCCAGCGAGAGCGCGAGCGAGCGAGTGAGCGACTGCGGCAGCAGCGGCCGCAGCAAGCATGCAGGAAGGAGTGTTGCGAGAGGAAGGAAGAAGCTCAACCGCAAGGGTGCGAGTTTGCCGGGGCAACTAGAGCCGGCTGGCGAGGGAGCAGCGGGCGTGGGGTGTCGCGGAGGGGCTGCGCAGCTCGGGCAGCAGGCAAACACGGCGCTGCGCGGCCGTCCGTCGCGGGCGGAGATCGAACCAGGTTCTGATTCTGGGAAAATTTCCCAGAATCAGACGTCTGGACTTACGTCCAAACGACGTCGAAGACGTCTGGAGGACAATCCAGACGTCTGACAGGTACAATAATTTCCTATCTTCTCCTTTTTACGCGTGTACGGCCATGCAGCCGTCCGTCGCGTCCTTCTGCGCCTCTTCGTGTTGAGAGCGGGTGCGTGTGTGCGCTGGTGTTGTTCGGGAGGGCGCGAGGGCTCGCCATCCCACACGAATCAGACGTCTGGCCACAGTACTAGACGACGGAGAGGACCTCCAGACGTCCGGGGTGACAATCGGATGTCTGGAAACTAAGGCGATCCAGCGGGCTTCTGGACGTCTGAAGGATTGCGCAGACTGAGGTATGACATGATCAACCTTTTAAGACGTCTGGAAGAGGTTCCAGACGTCTGATTTTGGACAGATTCGTCATTTTTGACTCGTTTAGGGCTGTTCGGAGTCCGTTTTCCACGTTTCGAGTTGCGTTCTTTCCAGATTTATTTTCTCTACCTGTTTACAGTAATTGTATACTGTTCTGAGAAACTACTTGTGTTGATCCTTGTGTTAGGACCCCGTTCCGTTGCGACTCAGGGGGTTGCAGAGGCGCGCGGGATTACCGGTTACGCCTCCAGTACTCCCGATTTTGCAGGTAGAGTGGCCCTTTAATTTATTTAACAAAAAAATTATACAATTATGAAACAAATATTAGAGTCTAGGGCATTGCATGAACCCTAAGACTGAGAAATTAGATTGAATGATAAATCCTAGGGTATTGCATGAATCCTAGGACTGGAAAATTAGATTGAATGATAGATCCTAGGGTACGACGTGAATCCTAGGACTGGAAAACTAATTGAATATATAAACATTGTAGTCTTGGAAAAGTAGAAAGGAAATGATAACTTCCTGTAAATTGGTTAACAGCTGCCTGTTATGAATGAATAAATACGATTGGAAACATGGGTTATAGGAATATAAAGCTGGAACGGTGAAACCTAAATTGGCTGAGTTAAAAGAGCATGAACCCTACGGGGAATGAGGAGTAGAACTCCTGGAAAAGGAATGGAATAGAATTGGGGAAGTGAGCTGGCCCTTGAGTACGGAGTACCAAGGAGAGAGACTGTCCCACTGTTTAGTGCAAAGCGGAGCTAGCCGCCCCAAGGACCCGGGGTTAGGTCTGGCCACTTTGTACCGACTTTTGGCCCTCGCGTACACAGTACCGAGGAGAGCTACTAGTGTAGGGAGAGTACTAGCTACCCCACGGGCCCCGGCGTTCTTCTAGCTCACCTACACCGACTTGTTAGGCCCACTGGGCAAACCAGGGTAGTCAGGCGAGGGTGCGCGGACTGTGGAGGGGCAAGACCCCTGTTTGGTTACTGTGGAGGGGCTAGGCCCCTGTTACTGAGAGGGCTCTGCCCTATACTGGTTCTGTGCTGTGCTTTGGGCGCACCTGTTAACGGAAACGACTGACCGCATGCCAGTGCGAGGTAGCTACCCATGCGTTTATCGCACGTGCCGTAGTCATCGTTACGTCTGTCAACAACCTTGGGGTGGTTGACTGAGGGTAGGACCACCACGGAGGACTCTCCCAACCAGGAGAGCACCTCGTGTTACTTCTACTTTTCGGGAAAGATTGCAATCAAGATCGTTCCTACGAGGAACATTCGAGATCAAGAGAAGGATCTGAGAAATAATCAACAGTGAATAAATGGAAAATATAAGGAAAGAAAATAAAAATATAACAGCTACTGTACACTCTACTGCTTCTTTTAGCTTTTAGTTGCCACTCTACTCAGCGTTTCGCTGACGTGTCACCCTTGTTGCCTTTTCAGGACCAGGTGTTGAGCAGCCAGAGTCAGCGACTGCAGAGGGCGTTGGGCCTAGTAGGGTCCAGTAGGGTTACCTGTAGTACTTACTGCACTTTTCTTTCTGCTGTAGTGAGTAATTTTCTGTTGCTCCTTGTACTCTCTTTAATGTAAGCTTCATGTTATGTATATGTTTATTACTCTACTGTTGTGGTAGTGTATACTGTAGTGTTTCCTTTCCTAACTGCTGTATTTTGTTACTGCTAGTTATATACATGGTGAATGTGGTTTATTTTACTGCTCTTTTGGTTACTTCTCGTTGGACAACTGGGTCTTGCGATTAGTCGAGTCGGTCCGATTCTCGTGTCTCGTAGGGATTCGGGAATCGGGTTGTTACACTAAAGATCCCAGCATTTAATGTTTAAGGCCTCAAAACATCCTTTAGTGTAGAAATCGCGTTAATCAGTCTCATAGGCCATGAGATTGCCTATGAGATCCTCCATGTTAAGCTCCTCAACTTCATTCACCTCCTCGATGCCGGTGACCTTTTGTTCCCATTTAAGTCCAAGGGAACGGAGTAGCTTTCCTTGAAGCTCCCCCCTTACGAAGATCTTTCCTAAAAACTTAAGGTTGCTTACTATAAGTGTGAACCTAGTGTTCATCTGACTTACTGTTTCATTGCCTTCATGGAAAATGATTCAAATTCTTGACTAAGTAAATTAATTTTAGAAGACTTTACCTTGGAGGTACCTTCATGAGGTCCTTCCAGTGTGTCATACTGGAAGTTAAATTCTAACTCAAAAATTCTACCTCAAATACTGGAAGTTAAATTCGAACTCAAAAATTCAATAGACATAGGTTAATCCTTAAGCTCATGAAATCTGATTTTTACCAACTTAAGCTTTTGCAAATTAACTAAACACCCTTTATTAATCAAATTTAGAGAAGAGTAAAATCCCTAAGCCAACCAGCCCACAGCATTAAGGATAGACTTCTAGACCTAGGGTTTTGTCAATCAATCTCCTTTAGGCCTCAACCGCTAGTCTCCAAAACCCGATTTCTTAGGCTTCGCTGTCCAATGCAAGGTTCAGTAGCTATGATTTTAAAGCATCCATGCTTGTGAATAGACTTGTCCTAAAGGCATCCAAAGTTGCAAAAATCCACATCTTAAGACATCAATTTCCAATCTAAGTTATTCCAATTAAGCCTTTGGCTTGGCCTTACTCAAATTTAGTTGCTTTCTCCTCACCAATTTTTTATCCCCAGCTCAACACTCTAGATGTATATGTCCCCGGTGGGCCACTGGATCTCTTATTCCTATATTTTATCTCCATATTTTTGCAATTCATTTTCTATAGGTTAAAACACTCATATGTAGCAAAGTGTTTTTATTAATGGAGGAAGAGGTAGCATCCATATGGAGCGAGATGCTTTATTTGGTAATAAAAACTACATAAGTATCCATTTGTTGCGAGATGCTTAACTACAAGGTATATAATTTATATATATTTCAATAAATTTATTTTTCTTCTCATTTTTCTTACTTAATTAAATGCTCCAAATCCTTTTTCTAGGTGAGTGGCACATCCTTCACCCTTTCAAGAGCCGCCCTGCGGAAATCCTTGGACTAAAGAGTATTTAGAATCGATTTCTTAACCTCTATGTTTTCGCAATCTCAAATGTCAACAGGACAATTCTAATGTAGATGAATTTTTGATGCTTAAGTTACTTAGCTCTCAAACCAGAGCGTGAACAGCAAAGCCTAGCCAAATGTCCTCGATTGATTAAGCTAACTATAGCCTAATAGACCTTATGGCTAAGAATTCTGCCAACTCTTTATTTAATCAACTCTAGGTATCTAGTCTCTTTACACAACTTAGTGGTAAAAATAGATATTCAAAAATCAAAATGATCTAACCTGGTCATATTGACCAAGAATTGCAATTTAATTTCAAAATTTAAGTCTCGTATAAAACTTGATAACATCTTAGTTACTTTGTTTCAAAATAAAGAGCAGGAAAAATATATCCTATTAGGTTTCAGACTCTAACTCGAGAAAAACCCCGTTCAAAATTCGCAAACAAATGCGTGTTTTGAAAAAGGTATTCAAGATAAAGTCAAAAGTAAGGATTCAATGCTTTTATTAATTATACACTATTTATAATATAAATGCATATATATATATATTATTTTTGACCATAAAAAGAAAATTAAGCTCTTTAATTACTATTATAAATATTTAAATATATTTTTTTATATATATTCTTCTTCAATTCTTCTTTGAAATGAATATAATCCCCCTATTTATTATTATTTTATTTTTATTTTTATTTTTACTTTTTATGTGTGTTTTTTTAATATATTTTTCTTTTATTATTTTTTCATGCTTTATCAATTTTATATTTTTATCAATTTTTTTTTACATTTTTCTCATCTTTTATCTACTAATACACTTAGAATATTAAGATTCGTTGTTAAGACCCGAGGCACCAAGATCGCTTTAAGACGTCTGGGAGTTGGCCCAGACATCTGATCAGATGTCTGGACGCCTTCTCAGATGTCTTGAAATTAATTTTGCGTGCGTACATAAGCGAATATGCGCGCAGGCGTGCGTAGACTGACTTCCCAGCCGCCCTCTTCTCTTTCTTTCTTCCCCCGCCGACTTGCAGAGCCCCCCTCGTGCCTACATAAACCCCTCCTCTCCCTCACACCACCCCACTCCCTTCCACCCATCTTCTCCTTCTCCCTGCTAGCGAGAGCGCGAGCGAGAGAGAGCGGCAGAGCGACTGCTGCGAGCTTGTGGGGAGAGAAGCTGCTGCGAGAGGAAGTAGAAGCTCGACCGTGAAGGTGCGAGCTTGCCGGGGCTGCTAGAGCCGGCCATTGGGAGGACGGCGAGCTTGGGGTAGCACGGAGGAGCTGCTGCAGCTCGGGCAGCATGCGGACGAGGCGCGGCGCGGCCGTGCGTCGCAGGCGGAGAGCGAACCGGGTCCTGATTCTGGGAAAATTTCCCAGAATCAGACGTCTGGACTTGCGTCCAGACGACACCTAAGACGTCTGGAGGATGGTCCAGACGTCTGACAGGTACGATTTTATTTACCTGCACCCTTTTACGCGTGTACGGCCATGCAGCCGTCCGCCGCGTTCTTCTGCGCTTCGTCGTGCTGAGAGCAGGTGTGTGTGTGTGCGCAGGTTCTACTCGGGAGGGTGCGAGGGCTCGCCATCCCACGTGAATTAGACATCTGGCTACAGCGCCAGACGACGGAGAGAACCTCCAGACGTCCGGGGTGACAATCGGACGTCTGGAAACCCAAGCCAGACGTTCCAGCGAACTTCTGGACGTCTGAAGGACTGCGCAGACTGAGGTACGACCTGATCCACCTTTTAAGACGTCTAGAAGAGGTTCCAGACGTCTTATTTTGGACAGATTCGTCGTTTTTGACCCGTTTAGGGCCCGTTCGGAGTCCGTTTTCCACATTTCGAGTTGCATTCTTTCCAGAATTAATTCCCCTATCTGTTTACAGTAATTGTGTGCTGTTTTGAGAAACTCCTTGTGATTGATCCTTGTGTTAGGACCCCATTCCGTTGCAGTCTTGGGGGTTGCGGAGGTGCGTGGGATTGCTGACCCGCCCCCAGTACTCCCGATTTCGCTGGTAGAGTAGCTTTTTAATTTATTTAACAAAAGTTGTTACAATTCTGAAACAATTAATAGAGTCTAGGGTATTGCATGAACCCTAGGACTGAGAAATTAGATTGAATGATAGATCCTAGGGTATTGCATGAATCCTAGGATTGGGAAACTAGATTGAATGATAGATTCTAGGATACGGCATGAATCCTAGGACTGGAAAACTAGTTGAATATATAGACATTGCAGTCTTGGAAAGTAAAAAGGAAATAATAGCTGCCTGTAAATTGATTAACAGCTGCCTGTTATGAATGAATAAATATGATTGAGAACATGGGTTGTATGAACGTAAAACTGGAACGGTGAAACCTAAAATGGCCAAACGAAAAGAACACGAACCCTACGGGGAATTAGGAGTAGAACTCCTGGAAAGAGAATAGAATGGAACTGAGAAAGTGAAACATGGAAGTGTGTTGTCTCTTGGGTACGTGGTACCAAAGAGAGCACACCTTACCTCTTAGTGTAGAGGGGAGCTTGCCGCCCTTGGGTTGAGACCGGGGTGGGTTTGGCCACTGTACACTGACTTGTTAGCCCTCGTGTACGCAGTACCAAGGAGAGCTACTAGTGTAGGGAGAGCACTAGCTACCCCACGGGCCCCGGGGTTCTGCTAGCCCTCCTACACCGACTTATTAGGTCCACTGGGCAAACCAGGGTAGTCAGGCGAGGGTGCGCGGACTATGGAGGGGTTGGACCCCTATTACTGAGAGGGCTCTGCCCTATACTGGTTCCGTGCTGTGCTTTAGGCGCACCCGTTAACGGAAACGGCTGACCGCGTGCCAGTGTAGGGTAGCTACCCGTGCGCTTATCGCGCATGCCGTAGTCACCATTACGTCTGTCAGCGACTTTGGGGTGGTTGACTGAGGGTAGGACCACCACGGGGGACTCTCCCGACCAGGAGAGCACCACGTGTCACTTCTACTTTTCGGAAAAGACTGCAATCAAGATCGTTCCCACGAGGAACATTCGAAATCAAGAGAAGGATCTGAGAAATAAATCAATAGTGAAATAATAGAAAGACGTAAATAAAGTAAAAATATAACAGCTACTGTACACTCTACTGCTTCTTTAGCTTTTAATTGCCACTCTACTCAGCGTTTCGCTGACGTATTACCCTCGTTACTTTTCAGGACCAGGTGTTGAGTAGCCAGGGTCAGCGGCTGTAGAGGACGCTGGGCCTAGTAGGGTCCAGTAGGGTTACCTGTAGTTCTTTCTGTACTTTTCTTCCATTGTAGTGAGTAGTTTTCTTTGTTACTCCCTGTACTTTCTTTATCGAAAACTTTATGTAATGTACATGTTTATTTCCCTTTTGTTGTGGTGGTGTATACTATAGTATTTCCTTTTCTTACTGCTGTATTTTGTTACTGCTAGTTATATTCATGGTGAATATGGTTTATTTTACTGCTCTTTTGGTTACTTCCTCGTTGGACAACTAGGTCTTGGGATTAGTCGAGTCGATCCTATTCTCGTGTCTCGTAGGGATTCGCGAATCGGGTCGTTACACTTCACACCCTCGCAAGACAAAATTTTGCAATGTCCTCATTGTAAGAAGGGTAAAAAAGACTCTAAACTTCACTTAGTATAGGGCGATAGAAAGAGTTGTATAGAGGATATCAAAGATCTCTGTGGGAATAATTTCAAGTCTGACGTAAGTTAGAGTGGTCAGTCGGACTAAGTGAAAAGTAGGATAATAAAGAAGTGACAGATACAGAACAGGCTCAAGTGTGTAAGTAGATGAAAGTGTGGAAAGCAGCAAATAGCTATGTACAAATGTAATAAGTTTTACGCCTTCAGCTAGGCATAAATCCTAGAGAAAGTAACTCCCATAACAGAATAGATACGGTAAAAAGCAAGGGAGTCAAGGAAGAATTAGCTCAAGATCTTCTGGAATGCAACAGACATAAGCAGAAGCAACAATGACGTTTAGGAGTCAATTTCCAAATAGGAACATTTGGGGAGTTGGTTAAGCTAATGATAGAAAATCGTTGAATGAACTAATTGGAAAGTAAAGAGCACGCAAGAGTGTACCCCTGGAAGAAAGCATATCCTTGATAGAAATATGAAGGGAGTCTTCATTAGGGAAGATTTTTAGAGGGTCATCATCAACCTAGTGATCAATTCAAAAATCAACATTGCCTTGATGGACCTCCCAAGTAGTGTGTCGAACCATATCAGAGTATGTCTCCCAAAGGATTCTGCCATAGACTGGTAATAGAAAGGGAGACACTTGACCTATATAAAGATTTGTAAAAGGTACTAAAAGGGGAGTTGGAGAATACGAGAGTTCAAATCCGCTTCCTTCTAAGGGCAATAATAAAATGAGACACGTTACAAATGTCCAAACCACCTTTGTCTTTAGGGAGACAGATAGTATTCTAGGAAACCCAATGTCTAGTAGAACCAAATGAAGAGGTACCCTAGAAGCAATTAGAGAAAATAGATTCAATTTTTTCAATAATAGTTTTATGGACCTCCAATGCACAGACGATATAAATAGGAATAAAAACAAGAGGACATGTTTAACAAGTTGAAAGTGGGAACTAGCAAAGAGAAGATTACTCAAACATAATCAAAACCATAATCTATACCTCCACAAGCATTCAATAAGCACATGAAACTAGGGAAATTGAGATAACACCCTTCCCATTCAATAAAACCCTAGTGCAACAACAAAAATTCAAAGGTTTGGTCACATGCACCCAAAAATTCACATGCAAGAATGGATTGCAAATACTAGGAACACATGCACAACCCTAGAATACTTAGGTTTTTTCGTAGAGAACTTAGAAAGCCAAAATAGGCATCTGATATTAGACTTTAAGACATCTGACTGTTTGATTAGACGTCCAAAACACTTAGTCTGGAGAACCACTCTCTGTCTGCCAGTTTCAGACATCCAACTCTTAGTCCAGACGTCTTAGAAGATGTCTGGTGACCTTGCCTGACGTCCAACTAAAGGATCGTTAGCTTTGTCAGACTTAATCGTTATGGATTAACCTTTAATCTGACCTACTTTCACTTTCAGGCGTTCGAAGAGAACCTTAGATGTCTAATAAATAAACGTTAGGCTCATTCCATCCCCAAATCACTTTTGTCAGTGGTTATAGCCCTTTAAGCCTCGAGAAATCCATTCCTGCAGTGATTTGTGTTTCTAGACATCCGGACTTGTATCAAACGTCTAACCTGTCGTCTAACCAACAATACCTAGAACGTTGTTTAGGTCAGGACAAAAGTAGGAAGGAAACTCGTCTAGAATTAGACATCTGACCTTAAGTCCAAACATCTTAAAATTAACATTTAGACGTCTGTTCTTATCCAACACGGTCTAGTTGATCCACCCTTCTACATCAAACGTCTGACCATTAAATTAGACAAAGACCTAGACGTCTGATAATAGATCCAGACATCTGATAACCCTGTCAGAATCATTAATAGCCTTGATTTCGACCAGATTTGCCTTGGTTTATTCCCAACGACTATAGAAGCCATCTAAGGCCTTCTGAAGCCTTCTTAGGACCTCTATAAATAGAGGAACACCCTTCCTAAGCAAAAGACACCTAAGAATACTACTTCCATACCTTTGTGTCGAAAAGAAGAGTTTATCAAGTGCTAGAAGTGCATTTGTTCTCCCATCTACACAATCTTCATCTGAGAGCACTGATCTGCTGCACACTTCACTTCCAGGGAAGTACTTGTTGCCTATAGAAGCTAAGTTTAAGATAAATACATTATGGCTCAATAGGCTCTTATTTTTATTTTTCTCTGTTCTTGGTTGGGTATTCGCTTTGCGAATTCCTGTCTCCTTCATGGAACAAAATGCTCCTTGTGAAGATGAGGGTTTGAGGTACGCTACCCTCGTTCAAATAGCATGGTTGTAAGAGGTTGTACTACCCTCGTTTAAGTAATACATTAGTGGATTCGATCGACTCGGTCAATCGGGAAATCCTAAACCGAGAGGTTTAGGTGGTGGTATTTACCCGGGTTTTGGTTTCCACCTAAAAATTTTTGTGTACCTGTGTGATTGCTTTTTGTGAGATTGATTATCTTTTATTTCTGCGTTATTTCTTTTATCACGCAAATCTCACCCCCTCCATCAGAAACCCACATTTAGTATCAGATTTGGTCTTGCACATCGACTTTACAACCCGGCATGGATCCAAGGAGGGAAGCATCACCGCAACGAGACACGTTAAGGGGCAGTCCACTACCTATCCTCCCTATTTTGACGGGAGCGACTTTAGATATTGGAAGTTGAGGATGAAGGCGTGGGCTTCAAGCCACTGAGTTCGAGATGTGGGATTGCTGTGAGACCCCGTTCACCATCCTGGAGAAACCCAAAGGAGGATATACGGTGTAGCAAGTAGCGAACTCAACCTCAAGGCAAAAGCCATGAATTCTCTCTATTGCTCTCTTAGCATGGAGGAGTTCAACCGTATCTCAAGGTGTGACACCGCCTTTGAGATTTGGAGAGCGTTAGAAATAGCTCATGGAGAATCAAGCTTGAAGGAAGAAGAATCCGAGAAGGGATTGGAAAATGAAATCACATGTCTTGGCTTAATGGCCATTGCGGAGGATAGTGATGAAGATGATGACTCCAACAAAGAGGAGGTACATTCTTTTACTGATTTAGAATTACAAGAAACATTAGAAGAGCTTTATGAAATTAGTAAGTCATTAAAAGTAGAAAACAAAAGTATGAAAAAGAAACTTAGTTTTCTAAAATTTGAAAATGAAAGGTTAGAGATTAAAATCAAGGATCTAGAAATTAGTTCTAGTTCTAATATTTCTGAAAATGACAACTCAGTGCTAGAAAATAATAACCTAATCAATGAAAATAGAAAATTAATTGATGAGAACACTGGCTTAAAAACTGAAATCTCTATCTTAAAAATCAAGATGTATGTTATAGAAGATGAGCTTGCATGTCTTAAGAACTCTGAGAAACTATTAGTTAGCACTAGTCAAAAAGTTGAGAAAGGATCTCCTTCAAGGAGACCAACTAACACAATCGGATCCAAATTGACTTGGAAACCGAAAAGAGAACTAGAATCTTATTTTGTAGGGGTCAAGGGAGATTACAATGTCAAAGATTGGACCTACAAGATGAAGGACAGTCTACTCAAACTAGGTGGACTAACGTCAAGGCCAAAGAGGAAGACAAGAAGATCGGCAGGTGATCGAATCGTCGCACGTCGACTACTCGATTGGAGACCAACATTGATGCCTGGATCTCCAAGCCTCGGTTGGGAGCCCCATCCATTTTGGCATCAACCTCCATTTGAGGCATGCTATTGGCTATGGTAAATAAGGTAAATTCCTTACCCTATCTTTTATCTATAGCATATAGATAGGGGGAGTTAAAATTGATCAAGCTTTTGTCCATCATTAAGGGGGAGGTTTTAAAAGATAACATAGCTATATTGCCTTTTAAAAGGGGGAGATAATTACATAGCTATCTTGCCATATGAAAAAGATGGAATTAGAAGAGCATGTTCTAAGGATGAGTATAAGATAACTAAAATTGATTAAACCTTTTTGATAATGTCAAAAAGGGGGAGAACTTTTTGGATTAATGTTTATGGTTTTGTCATCATCAAAATGGGGGAGATTGTTGATGTAAAGGCACCACGATCGTTAATTTTAATGATAATAAAACACTTATTATTTAACATTTACAATTTGAGCTTATGAGTTTTAGGATATTTGCAAATGGATACAAGTAGCTCAAGCTCGCATCCATGGCAGATTGGAGGAGCTTGATGGAGGAGACAGAGCTTCGCTTAGAGCAAGAGCTTGAAGAAAGGAGAAAAAGAATATGATAGATGTTTTTCTTATCTTGTATCTTTGTCTTTATACTCTTTGCTCTTTATTTTGTCTAGATGATTGTTAAAGAGCCTCGAAGTTACCAAACAGTAGTCCTAAGAATACATGCACAACCCTAAGATACAAAAGCTTTTTCGTAGAGAACATAGAGAGGCAAAATAGGCATCAAACAGCCTGATCAAACGTCCATTCTAGAAATCAGATATCTGATATTAGACTTTATGACGTCTGATTGTTTAATCATACATCCAAAACACTTATTCTAGAGAACCACTCTCTGTCTACCAGTTTCAGACGTCTAGCTCTTAGTCCAGACATCTTAGAAAACATCTGATGACCTTGCGAGACATCCAACTCAACGAACATCGGATTTGCCAGACTTAATCGTTGAGGATTAACTTTTAATATGACCTACTTTCACTTTCAAGTGTCCGTAAAAGAACCCTAGATGTCAGATAAATAAACATTAAGCACAATCCATCCCCAAATCACTTTTGTCAGTGATTATAGCTGTTTGAGCCTCGGGAAATCCATTCCCGTAGTGATTTGTGATTCTAGATGTCCAGACTTTGTGCCAGACGTCCGACCTATCGTCTGACCAACAAGACCTAGAAGCCTGTTTAGGTCTGGATAAAAACAGGAACGAAACTCTTCTAGAATTAGACGTCTGACCTTAAGTCCAGACGTCTTAAAAGTAACCTTTAGACGTCTGTTTGGATTCAACACCGTCTAGCTAATCCACCCTTCTAGATCAGATGTCCGACCATTAAATCAGACAAAGACCCAGACATCTAATAATAGATCCAGACATCTGATAACCCTGTTAGAATCATTAATAGCCTTGATTTCGACTAGATTTGCCTTGGTTTATTCCCAACGACTATAGAAGCCTTCTAAGGCCTTCCAAAGCCTTTTTAGGGCCTCTATAAATGAAGGAGCACCCTTCCTAAGCAAAAGACACCTAATAATACTACTATTTCCATACCTTTGTGTCCAAAAGAAGAGTTTATCAAGTGCCAGAAGTGCCATTGCTCTCCCGTCTACACAATCCTCATCTGAGAGCACTGATCTGCTGAGCACTTCACTTCTAGGGAAGTACCGTTGCTTATAGAAGCTAATGTTAAGATAAATACTTTGTGTCTCTATAAGCTCTTGTTATTTTTCCTTATTCTTGGTTGGGTATTCACTGTGCGAATTCCCGTCTCCTTCATGAAACAAAATACTCCTCGTGAACAGGAGAGTTTGAGGTACGCTACCCTTGTTCAAAGTAGCATGGTTGTAAGAGGTTATACAACCCTCGTTTAAGTAGTACGTTTGTAGATTTAATCGATTTGGTTGATCGAGAAATCCTAAACCGAGAGGTTTGGGTGGTGGTTTTTTCACGGGTTTGGGTTTCCACCTAAAATTCTTTGTGTACCTGTTCGATTGCCATTCTTGTTAGATTATTTATTATATTTCTGCATTTTATTTTATATCACGCAAATCTCACCCCCTCCGTAACGAACCCACAAGTTCCACTTGTGACAACAGTGGAGCTGCTTCCCTCTTGATCACCCACATCGCTAGGGATGATGAAAGCTTGAGGATGTCCCAGGAGCTTCATTAGCAAGCGCTTCACTTGCTGGAGATCCTTCCTCCATTCTTCCTCTCCATCAACCGGGTGGAGATCTAAAGGTGCCATTCCTCTAGTTATAATAGATCTACTACTTTCTAGGATAATTGTAGTATTTGTTAGTGTAGTATAGATCAATTAGGTGTAGTTTAGATAGCGAATTCACAGATTAGTTGGTGTAGATTAGGATTAGTTTAGATTCGATCTCGCCCTCTTTGATGGTAACACCATCATTAGCCATAACTAACTTGAATTAGTTGAAATCAAGTGACAAATGCTCCTACATGATCACTTGAGAGCCGTAATTCTATTCAAATCCATTTTGAGGAGAGAACAACAAATCATGGTTAATTCTGTAGTTTTAACATCACACCATGAATGCAAAGTAACCATGGGATTTGCCAGGGGTTAATTGAAGGTTAAATGAACATTAAAGTCCAAAGAGTTGGTCCACACAGATAGAAATAGGGTTTCCTGTATTCCAAGAACCAACACAACACTCAAGACCCTAATTTCAGACCTGCTTAAATTTAAGAAGTTCTGCTCAGGATAAAATTCATCTAAACCTCCAAAAATTCATAGAAAAATTTCTAAGAGGCTTGGTACCTTTGGTTTGACCATGTAAACCCATTTTGACCTTAGACAGAATCTCAAACAGGAATTTTCTCTAATTTGAGTTTCTATGCAAATTGTTTAGTCAAAAATGGTCAAAACTCAAATCCAACTTTACCACTAGATTCCTTGGGTCCAAATTAGGTTGGTACCAAAATTTGGGCTCAATCAGATCCATCTTGGCCTAGTTTGCTACTCAATCCCTAAGATCTCTATTCCTCACGTCCAGGCCCTTAACCTTCGAATTTATTGTAGAAAGCCCCCTAACTTCTTCATCTTGTTCGCAAACGAGTCCTTGCCATCATGGTAGGTGTGAACCTAAATCCACCAACCTTCAAGAGAGAAGATCTCTCTCAATTTAGCTCTAAATCCCTCCAAAATTGAAGGGATCGTTGCCCAGACATTGAGGAATCAAACCAACCCCATTTGAGGGATTGGAATTGATTCTCGAACTCAAGCAAGCTCGAGGAAATTAAGGACTTCTTTCCTTCGAGACCGAGGCTCAATCAAGCCTCTTCCCATGTTTAGAGCTTGGGTATGAGCTCTATAAAAAGTCCCTGTGCTTCTAGGCTTCTCTTTGGCAAGGGCCAAAATTCCTCTTCAAATTCTCTCCCCGATCTCGCCGACCTAACTCCAGCGAGCCTCCTTGACCTCCTTCCTTCGGCCACTAGATGGACAACTCAAGTGGTCCTCCTTCTTCCTCTCCTCTGTCTGCTCCTCGCCATACCAACCAGGAGCCCTCTGACCCTTTCCTCCTCACCGCTTCTCCCACCTGAGAATCTGTCTCCTCCGACACTAGCCAATCAATGTCGGTGCAGATCTCCTTCCCTTTCATCCGCTAATTAGGTGCTTTCACACACTTTCTCTCTCCCTAGTTTAGATTAGGACTCTTATCTCCTCAATTTGATCGCCAATCCATTACCTCCCCCATTGTCTTCTTCGCCTCCGGGAAGGACTTTGGTGAGTCCATGCCGTCACTACACCACACGAATCCCTTCGCGACCACCACCACAAGCTTGGCCACGATGATGCGAGCAAAAGCCCTCAAGAAATTGAAGGTTCCGCTCAATGAAATCACCGGTCGGAGAACCCATCCTTCCGCCATTCACCCCTTCATCCACCGACCACCACACACCACCGTTCACCAAATTAACCCCGCCGTCGCCTTCCACACCTCACGGCGATGCCTCTAAGAATATTACTTGGGCCTTAGGGCCATTTTCTTAAGTTTTCAGGTATCGTCGACATCCTCCGTCTTCTTTGTCACTGACGTCATTCCTCCAACCTTCACCACTACTAACTCTACTCTCACTTGATGAGGACAGCCTCCAGGAGTAGAGCTGTGTCTTCAATTGAGAAGCAAAGCTGCAGCAGCAGCTCCATGTCTTTGAGCATTACGTTGGCACCAGAACGCAAGCAACGAAGAGGAGGGTGGGACATTCAGTTCCACCTTGTAAGTGGAATACCAGTCCTAGGATGTATAATTTGTTTCACTACATAGGCCTTATTGCCTCTCACAAGCGGGGGTGAGGTCCCTGCCTCACACACCCGTACACTCCTCTCCCATGCACACATGCACACGGGCCTGGACCACTGACCCATATACCCTATTACCCAATTAGCCTGTTACAACCCGGTTCCCGAATCCCTACAGGATACGAGACCGGACCGACTTGACTAATCCCAAGACCCAGTCGTCCAACGAGAAAGTAACCAAAAAGCAATAAAATAAACCACATTCACCATGCAAGCAACTAACAGTAACAAAAGTACAGCAGTAAAGAAGTAAACTACTACAGTACACACCACCACAACAGTAGAAAATTTAAACAGGTACAGGAACATAAAGTGCAGAACGAAAGAGTACAGAATATAAAAGTACAAGAAGTTACTCACTACTACAAACGAGTACAAAAGAAAGCTACAACTACTGGGCTCTACTAAGCTCAGCACCCTCTGCAGCCGTAGACTCTGGCTGCTCAACACCTGGACCTGAAAAGGGTTATGAGCACATAAAATCAGCAAACGCTGAGTAGAGTGGCAACAAACTACTAAAGCAGTAAAGGTGGACAGGTAGCTATTGTTTTTCAATTTCTTTCTTTCTTTAACTAATTATTCTTTCTTTCACCACTTAATTTAATTATCAAGTCTCTTTCTTGATCTCGAATGTTCCTCGTGGGAACAATCTTGATTGCAGTCTTTTCTAGAGTAGAAGTCGCACGTGGTGCTCTCCTAGCCGAGAGAGTCCCCCGTGGTGGTCCTACACCCAGTCAACCACCCCAAGGTCACGAACAGACATAACGGTGACTACAGCACGTGCGATAAACGCACGAGTAGCTACCCCGCACTGGCACGCAGTCAGTCGTTTCGGTTAGCGAGTGCACCCAAAGTACAGCATGGAACCAATATAGGGCATAGCCCTCTCAGTAACAGGGGTTTAGCCCCTAAGAACAAAACAGGGGTCTCGCCCCTCTACAGTCTGGGCACCCTCGCCTGACTACCCTGGTTTGCCCAGTGGGCCTAACAAGTCGGTGTAGGGTGGCTAGCTGAACCCCGAGCCCCATGGGGTGGCTAGCTCTCTCCCTACACTAGTAGCTCTCCCCGGTACAGTGTACACGAGGGCCAAAAAGTCGGTACAGAGTGGCCAATCCTAACCCCGGGTCCCAACCCAAGGGCGGCTAGCTCCGCTCTACACTAAACAGGGGGGCAGTCGCTCTCCTTGGTGCTCTGTACTCAAGGGCCAGCTTACTTCCCCACTCACATTTCCAATTCCATTCTAATTACTTCCAGGAGCTCTACTCCTAATTCCCCGTAGGGTTCATGCTCATATTCCTCACGCCATTCCATACCAAGTTTCATTATTTCTATTTCTATTACTCAAGTTCTACACATGTAACATGTAACTTTATTATTCACAATTCAGGTTTATTCACAGGTAGCTCAGGTTTCCAACGTTCACCTTTCCATTTCCAGTTCATATACATGCAGCTCATTTTATGTCATTTAATATAAACAACAGGAATTCACATGCAACAGTTTGCTAGCATAATTACTTTACATTTCACAGGCAGCTGTTATTTATTTACAGGCAATTGTTATCATTCTATCTACTCATTCAAGACTGCAATCCATACAATCAATACAAACATTCCAGTGTTTCTAGTCCTAGGATTCATGCCAAATCCTAGGATCTAATCATTCATTCCACACATGCATTCAGGTTTGTAGTTAAAATAGGGGAAGCCACTCTACCAGTAAACCCAGGAGTAATGGGGGCTTGATCGGCAAGTTCACGTGCCTCAGCAAACCCCAAACCCGCAACGGAATGAGGTCCTATCACAAGGATCAAACACAAGAGACTACTCAGAACAGTATAGAAAGTATTCCAACAAGTAGGGGAAAACATATGGCAAACAACGGTATCTTAATTGTGAAAATCGGACCTCAAACGAACCCTAAACGGGTCAAAAATAGTAATTCTGACTCAAATTAGAAGTCTGGAACACCTTCCAGACGTCTTAAAAGAGTCTAGAGCCATACCTCAGTTCTGTGCTACACCTCAGGCGTCCAAGAACTCCGCTGGACCGTCTAGACCCAGTTCCACACGTCCAACCGCCTCTCCGGGCGTCTGGAAACGCTTCCTGTCATCTGGTGCCTTGCCCAGACATCCGAACTACGTAGGAGGGCATGTCCCGCGCCTTCCCGAAGCGAATCCTGCATGAATCAACCGAATCTTCCATCAAAAAGGCAAGAGACACCGCCTCGGCAGAACGGCCTGCATGGCCGAATCCGCAAAGATGTATGTCGCGAAACTTACCTCTCAGTCGTCTAGAACCTTCTCCAGACGTCGTCTACGTCGTCTGGACGTCAATCCAGATGTCTGATTCTGGGAAAAACCCAGAACCAGAACCTACCTTTGCCTTCTCGCGCAACGCATGGCCGCGCCACGCCCACTCGCCTGTTGCTCCAGCTGCAGCAGTGTCAGGGAGGACCTCCCCAATGCACTCCTCTGCCTTGCACACACGCCGACCAGTCGTGAGCTCACCGGCAAGCTCCCACACGAGCTTGCAAGCCTTCTCTCCTCTCCTCCTCACGCTGCTCCTCCTCTCCTCTCACGACGCTCCTCCACTCCGCCGCTCTCGCTCGGCTGCACTCGCTGCTCTCACTGGAGGAAGGAGAAGGTGGCTGGAAGTGGGGGGGTGGTGTGAGGGAGAGGAGAGGGTTATATAAGGTGTGGGGTTAGGGTTTGCGACGGGTGAGAGGAGAGAGAAGGAGAAGAAAATGAGGGTCACGTACTATCTGCGTGCAGCACGCGCGCAGACGCGAGCTCGTACACGAAAATTTCAATTTTCAGACGTCTGGGAAGGTGTCCAGACGTGTGACCAAACGTCTGACCCAAGTTCCAAACGTCTTAAAGGGCCTAACAGCATGGGTCTTAACAACATAACCAACCTAAAGGAAATTTCGTCCCCGAAACTTGAGCTAGCTAGGGTGCGGAAAAAGAACAACAAATGCATAACAAACTCAACGAGGACCGAAGCCAGTCCGAAAAGACGTACCCTTAAAGAGCTCCAGGTACTGCTCTCGCATCGCCACCTCAGGCTCCCAAGTAGCCTTCTCGTACCTCTGACTCCTGCACAAGACCTTCACCAGGGGTACCTGCTTCCGTCTCAGACTCCGGACGGCTCTATCTACTATCTGCATTAGTCGCTGAGGGTAGGTCAGGTCGTCACCCACCTTGACACTCTCGTGGCTCAGAACGTGAGTGGGATCGACGACGTACTTCCTGAGGTTGGACACGTGGAACATGTCGTACACACCAGAAAGCTGGGGAGGAAGGGCAAGTCTGTGAGCAACGGGTCCAACCCACTCCAAGACCTCAAAGGGCCCCATAAACCTCGATGCAAGCTTCCCCTTCACCCCAAAATGATGCAGGCCCTTCATGGGCGAAACGCGAAGAAAGACGTGATCCCCAACCTCAAACTACACCTTTTTACGTTTCTGATCGGCATAGCTCTTCTGTCTACTCCTAACAATGCGAAGTCACCTGTGAATCTGCTCGATCACCTCCTGACTCTGCCGGATCAACCGGGGGCCAACCTCCCACTTGGTCCCCACCTCAACCCAACTCAAGGGTGCAGTACACCTCCGTCCGTACAGAGCCTCGTAGGGTGCCATCCCGATGCTCGAGTGATAGCTGTTATTATATGCAAACTCCGCCAGGGGCAAGTGCTCCTCCCAAGAGCCCCTCCAGTCCAGTACACAGGCACGCAAAGGGTCCTCAAGTGTCTGTATCGTGCGCTCCGACTGTCCATCCATCTGGGAGTGGTATGCTGTACTAAACCACAACCGTGTCCCCAAAACCTGCTGAAACTCAGCCCAAAACTGGGACGTAAAATGGGTATCCCGATCAGATACTATCTCCCGCGGAACTCCATGCAGACGTACCACGTCGCGGATATACCTCTCTGCCAACTGTGCTGGTCCCAAAGTGACTCGGAACGGCAAGAAACGTGCTGTCTTCGTCAACCTGTCTACAACTACCCAGACTACATCGTGTCCTCACCGGGTAACGGGCAAGCCCACCACCAAGTCCATGGTGATGCTCTCCCACTTCCGCTCTGGCACTAGAAGTGGCTGCAACGGCCCTGCAGGCCTCTGATGCTCGGCCTTCACCTGCTGGCATACTAAACACTGCTGCACGAACTCACCTACATCCCGCTTCATCCCCCTCCACCAAAAGTCACGTCTCAGATCATGATACATTTTTGTGTTCCCGGGATGTATGGTGAACCTAGAACCGTGTGCCTCAGTCAGGAGCTCTCTCAACAGCTCCTCGCCCCAGGGAACGCATAAAAGTCCCCTCATGCGCAGCACCTCGTCAGTAAAGAAGAAATCTCCAGGGTCCCCTGACAGTACTCTGTCACGCAACGACTGCAGGTACGGGTTTGCCATATGTCCTGTGATGATGCAGTCTATCAGCTCTGGCCTCGTCTGTCGTGTCACAGTCACTGCCCCACAGTGCCCCAGTAACTCTAGGGGTCTCCAACTGCCTATCTCCTTCATGAGTCCCCAACTCTATACCTGTAAATTGGCCAAGTGGGCGGGCGCCTTCCAGCTCGAGGCGTCAGCCACCACGTTGGCCTTCCCTGGATGGTAGGAAATGCTGCAGTCATAGTCCTTCAGGAGCTCTAACCAACGTCTCTGTCTCATGTTAAGCTCCCTCTGATCAAACAAATACCTGAGGCTCTTATGATCTGTGAAAATCTCAGAAGTCTCACCATACAGGTAGTGCCTCCAAGTCTTTAGCGCGAAGACGACAGCTGCCAACTCTAGGTCATGGGTAGGGTAGCTATGCTCATGGGACTTCAGTTGCCGCAAAGTGTAAGTGACAACGTGACCCCACTGCATGAGCACACCCCCTAACCCCTGTAAAGATGCGTCCGTGTACACAACAAAATCGCCACTGCTGTCTGGAATGGTAAGCATGGGAGCCGAAGTCAGCCTCTCCTTCATCTCCTGAAAACACGCCTTACAAGCGCCTGTCCAAGAAAAGGGTACGTCCTTCCGAATCACCTGTGTCATAGGATGTGCAATCTGCGAGAAACCCCTGATAAACCGTCGGTAGTAGTCTGCCAGTCCTAAGAAACTGCGGATCTCTGTCACTGTACGTGGTCTCTCCCACCTAAGCACTGCCTCAACGTTGGCTGGGTCCACAGCCAAGCCATCCCCTGAAATCACATGACCAAAGAAGGTCACCTCCCTCAACCAGAACTCGTACTTGCTGTATTTGGCGTATAGCCTACGTCGTCTCAATGTGTCCAAAACCATCCGCAAGTGCTGTCCGTGCTGCCTCTGGTCCTAAGAGTAGATGAGCACATCTTCAATAAATACCACCACGAACTGATCCAGATACGGTCTGAACACCTGATTCATCAAGCCCATGAAAGCAGCAGGGGCGTTGGTCAGCCCAAACAGCATGACCAAAAATTCGTAGTGTCCGTACCGGGTGCGGAAAGCTGTCTTGGAGACGTCGGTCTCCCTGATCCTCAACTGGTGGTAGCCAGACCTCAAGTCTATCTTGGAGAATACCGTGGCACCTCGTAACTGGTTAAACAAGTCATCAATCCTCAGCAGCGGATACCTGTTCTTGATAGTGACCCTATTCAGCTATCTGTAGTCCACACAAAGGCGTAGGGTACTATCCTTCTTCTTCACAAATAATACCAGGGTTCCCCACAGAGACGCACTGGGCCTCACAAAACCCTTCTCCAAAAGATCCCGCAACTAGGACTTGAGCTCTCGCAGCTCAAGTGGTGCCATCCTGTAAGGTGCTATAGAAATGGGGCTGGTCCCCGATACTAGTGAGATCTCGAACTCGATCTCACGCTCAGACGGTAGTCCTGGCAGCTCCTCTGGGAACACGTCGGGGTACTCTCTAACCACCGGGATACTATAAAAATCTAACACGGGGCTGGGCTCTGCCACTACACAAGCAAGAAGCCCTCACACCCCTGGCCCAAAAGTCTTGCCGCCCGAAGTGCAGAAATGCACCTAAAGCCTCCATCCACTGGCTGTCCGTGAAACTCGAAAGAAGGCAACTTCGGTATGGAGAAGACAATCTTCCTCTCAAAACAGTCCACCAAGGAGTGGTAAGCAGACAGCCAGTCCATCCCCAGAATCACGCCAAAGTCCTCCATCGGTATCACAATCAGATCAGCGAGGAGGCTGTGTCCCCCAACACTGACCTCACAGTCTGTGCAAACCTCCTCAGCTAATAAAAGCTGACCACCTGGACCTCTGATCACAAACGGATCCTCTAATAACACACAGTCCTGCCCTAAACTTACAGCAAAACTAGTAGTGACAAACGAGTGCGTGGCGCAGGAATCAAAAAGTGTGTAAACTAGTCTGCCGGAAACTATAACCATACCTACCACCACTGAACCTGAAGCTCTGGCATCTCTGTGTGTTAGGGTGTTGATACACCCTTCAACTCTAGGTGCGAACGAAGCAGCCACACTCTGCGTCAGACGGGTAGCTGCTGGCCGGTACCTTCCCCATGACTGCTGACCTCCTCCACGCGTCTGGGAACCACGGCCTCCTGCTCGTCCTCCAATGCTCAGCGCGGGGAGCATCTGCTGACCTTCAGCCCTAGACAAGCAGTCCCTCCTGATGTGGCCCGGCTGGCCACAGTGGTAGCAAAGGGGAACTTGACTCCCACCCACAGTAGGTCCCTGCTGACGGCTGGGCGGGGGTCCAGTGCTGGCAGCTGGCCCCTGTCGGGGACCCCCAAAGGCCACTGACAGCCCCACAAAGCGTGACGGCTCTCCTGCAGGCGCCACGTGCCTCCTCTCTCGCCCGCCCTATGAGTAGTCTAGCTGGTAGGGCCTCTTCCGTCCGCTGTCAGTGTCACGTGCGGCCGGGTTGGTCTCCTCATAAGTCATAGTTGCCTCCACCACCCTCGAGAACGTAGGTAGCTTCAGGGGTTTGACATACCCCCGAATAGCAGGCCAAAGCCCCTCGATGAACCTCCAAAGACGTTCCTCCTCAGTAGCTACAGCTGTCTCAGCGAAACAAGATAGCTCCAGAAAACGCGTGCGGTACGAGCTCACTGTCATCGTCCCCTGGCAGAGAGTGTGGAACTCCCGCCTCCTCTAATCCTGCCACGTCTAGGGAAAGTACTGCTCGCAGAAGAGGGTGACAAACTGGTCCCAAGTCGGCTTGGCCCTCTCCTAACCTCTGACTGCCCTCCACCACCTGTGTGCCGCGCTCTCCAGCTGGTACGTGGCAAATGCCACGCGGCACTCTGCAGGGGGGTGAAGGGTGTCAAACACCTCGATCTGCTCAAGCCAGTTCTCCGCCTTGGTGGCTCCTCATCCCCCTTGAAGGAGGGGGGCTTCAACTTCCGGAACTGTCCGAAAAGCTCGTAATGGCGCTGAAGTGGGGAAACTGGTATGCCTCCAGGCAAGGAGGGCTCGTGCTCGGAAGTGTTAGAGGACAGTAGGGGCGGTGGAGGACCACCCCCTACCCCACGTCTAGCGCTGTGCCTATCTCACAGACCCACAGAGGACTCCCCCTCCGGAGCCCCAAGGAGAGGCGCCCGTGAAGACGGGTGGAGCTCCTCTCGTACGATCTCCCGTATCAGCTAGGCGAGGTCTTGGGCCTGAACGCCAGGAAGTAGTGGCTGATCCACTAAGACGTCGGGCTCAACGCGTCCGCCCCTCCGACCTCGTCCTCGGCCACGTCCGCGGCCCACCTCAATGACTCCACGTCAAGGCATCTCCTGCAAGGAGACGCGACACAGAACAGAAAGACGTCAATTCCATAGACATTCAACAAAAGAACCTTAGAACAGATATCAAAAGGTACGTTGTGAAGGTTACTCTAGTTACAAGCTCGTGAATTGGTTATTTTCCAACTAGTTGGTTCACTTCTCGGGACGACCTTGCTTTGATACCATCTTGTTACGACCCGGTTCCCGAATCCCTACAAGATACGAGACCGAACCGACTCGACTGATCCTAAGACCCAGTCGTCCAACGAGAAAGTAACCAAAAAGTAGTAAAATAAACCACATTCACCATGCAAGCAACTAACAGTAATAAAAGTACAGCAGTAAAGAAGTAAACTACTACAGGTGGACAGATAGATATTGTTTTTCAATTTCTTTCCCTCTTTAACTAATTATTCTTTCTTTCACCACTTAATTTAATTATCAGGTCGCTTTCTTGATCTCGAATCTTCCTCGGGGGAACGATCTTGATTGCAGTCTTTTCCGAAGAGTAGAAGTCGCACGTGGTGCTCTCCTGGTTGGAAGAGTCCCCCGTGGTGGTCCTACACCCAGTCAACCACCCCAGGGTCACGGACAGACATAATGGTGACTACGATACGCGCGACAAATGCACGGGTAGCTACCCCGCACTGGCACGTGGTCAGTCGTTTCCGTTAGCGGGTGCGCCCAAAGCACAGCACGGAACCAGTATAGGGCATAGCCCTCTCAGTAACAGGAGTCTAGCCCTTAAGAACCAAACAGGGGTCTCGCCCCTCCATAGTTCGCGTACCCTCACCTGACTACCCTAGTTTGCCCAGTGGGCCTAACAAGTTGGTGAAGGGCGCCTAGCTGAACCCCAGGCCCCATGGGGTGGCTAGCTCTCTCCCTACACTAGTAGCTCTCCCCGGTACAGTGTACACGAGGGCCAAAAAGTCAATACAGAGTGGCCAATCCCAACCCCGGGTCCCAACCCAAGGGCGGCTAGCTCTGCTCTGCACTAAGCAGGAGGACAATCGCTCTCCTTGGTACTCCGTACTCAAGGGCCAGCTCACTTCCCCACACACATTTCCAGTTCCATTCCAATTATTTCCAGGGGCTCTACTCCTAATTCCCCGTAGGGTTCATGCTCATATTCCTCAGGCCATTCCATACCTGGTTTCATTATTTCTATTTCTATTACTCAGGCTCTATACATGTAACATGTAACTTTATTGTTCACAATTCAGGTTTATTCGCAGGTAGCTCATGTTTCCAATGTTCACCTTTCCATTTCCAGTTCATGTACATGCAGCTCATATTATATCATTTAACGTAAACAACAGGAATTCACATGCAACAGTTTGCTAGCATAATTACTTTACATTTCATAGGCAGCTATTATTTATTTACAGGCAATTGTTATCATTCTATCTACTCATCCAAGACTGCAATCCATACATTCAATACAAACATTCCAGTGTTTCTAGTCCTAGGATTCATGCCATATCCTAGGATCTAATCATTCATTCAACACATGCATTCAGGTTTGTAATTAAACTAGGGGAAGCCACTCTACCAGTAAACCCAGGAGTAATGGGGGCTTGATCGCTAGGTCCACGTGCCTCAGCAAACCCCAAACCCGCAACGAAACGAGGTCCTATCACAAGGATCAAACACAAGAGACTACTCAGAACAGTATAGAAAGTATTCCAAGTAGGGGAAAATATACGGGAAACAACAGTATCTTAATTGCGGAAATCAGACCTCAAACGGATCCTAAACGGGTCAAAAATAGTAATTCTGACTCAAATCAGACGTCTGGAACACCTTCTGATGAGAACCTCATCATGAACCCTAACTAGCACAATCTAACCTATATATTCGAGAAAAAGCTCCTACATAACTCATAGAAAGGCTTGACTCAGAGAATTCTGAGTTTAAGAAGAAAATAAGTCATAAGGGGTAAAAATGCAATTTCACCAACACAATATGTAAACAGGGTAACTCAGGATCCAAACATAGGTCAAACTAACCTAATAAGAAGGAAAGTGGGATGATTTGATCCAACAAGGGCTACAGCAACTCCAAGGAATTAAATGACATTCTGTAACCCTAAAACAAACCCACTTCAATTCACGAGGTTCGAGGCAAAGTAAAAATCGGCTAAACCCTCTAAAATTCATATAAAAATAATCTCTAGGATTTAAAACCTTTTGACCTTGAGAACCCATCTTGACCTACATTGAGAACCATGCCTAATTAATGATTTAATTTAGGTTTTTACGTAAATTGGCCAGTCAAACAAGGTCTGATCTAGAAATAAAATTCACCATTAGAATCCTTAGGTCCCATTTAGTCATGCATAAAAACTTGAGCCTAAGAACAAACCTTCTTGACCAACTTTGCATTTTAGTCCTCATCTATTACTTTTTTACCCTCAACTTTCGAAACCCTCTCATTTTGACCCCTAGGTTCTTCGTCGTTCTTTGCACTTAGGTCCCCCCAGAAAATCTCTGAGCAGCGCCATGCTCCGGTGACTTTGCGCGAAGCATGGCGCCACGCAGGTTGAGGGAGGCCCCCTACCAGTTGAACCGGGTGTTCCCTGCGACGTCTGCTGTCGCAGGGACACCGCCATGACCTCTGCCATCGCCCACACCTTCCGTGCGAACGCGCGGAAGGTATGGGTTGCAACTCCGACCATTCTCCAGTGAGGGAGACACGTCACCTCCCTGCGCCCACCCCTCTGCCTTCGCCTTTATAAGGACCGCCGTCGCCAGCCAACGGGGGCAGCTCGGTCCTGACGGAGAAACCCCCATTTTTCCTCTCTTCCCACTCCGGCAGAAACCCACCAGCTCCGGCAGCTCCTCCTCCTCCGTCTCGTCGCTCTGCTGCAATACCAGCAGCAGAGCCACCTTCGCTCGCTCTTCCCGCATCGCGCCGTACCCAGCGCGCGCCCTCCCGCTCCCTTCCTCGTCGCTTCCCTCTCTCTCTAGGTATCTCCTTCTTCGGCGACAGTCGATACGACTGCCGCCCTGCTCCGGCCCCTTCGTCCCTGTAACTAGGTCAGAACTATTCCCCATCTCCCCCTCTTTCTTTTCCTCACTGTCTTTCATTCGATTAAACCCTCGACCGCTCCTGTCCACCGTCACCTTCTTCGTCTCCGGCCACCCTCTGGCGAGACGCTCCCATCGCTCCGCCGCCCCACACGCCTCACCGACCCTCGCATAACCTCCGCCTCATCACGCTGAACAACCTCCGCCCACCCACTGCCGCTCTACACCCACTCATCGCTCCCCCGAACACACCCACACCTCCATTCCCCACGACCTGCTGCACCTCGCACCACCTTCGCCGAGCCACGGCGAAGGTCCCCCGCTGATCTGATTAGGCCGAGAGGCCCTTTTCGTGTCTGGCAGTTTTCGACACCAGGTCGCCATTGACACTGCATTGAAGCAGCTCCACGCACGCTGAAGGCTTCAGAACTCCAGGGCTCCAGGTGCTGCAAGGTCGGGAGGGTAGTGCGAAGGCAGCTAACCCAGCAATCGATGCGAACAGAGCCTGCAGCTGAGGAAGCGAAGCTACGGTCTGCTGCGGGCGCGCGAAGGAGAACAGTGGGTTTTAGTCCCACATCGATAAGCGACGAAGCATACACACGGTTTATATTGTTTTTGTGAATTCTGATTAACACCTCCGAAAGCACTGGGGTGAGGTCCCGCACCCACTCACCCGCCCGGTCCGCGAGCTCACCACGCGGATCTGGCGGACCCGACCCGACCTTATCTAAGCACACCTCGCGCATCACCCACACACCGGTGCGCCTGGTCACGGGCACGAAACCTGACCCGATTACCCGCGGCTCTGGGAGAGCGTCCTGTGAGTGATTTGCAGAGAGAGAGACGTGCGGGTAGAGGGACAGGGTAGGTTTTTCTCTTTGTGCAGGGACAGGGTGAGAAAGAAGAAGAAGAAGAAGGAAGAAGGAGAAGACCAAGGCCAAGGAAGAAGGAAGAAGGAGAAGACCGCAGGAAGAAGGAGAAGAAGACTGAGAGAAGAAGGAAGAAGCACAAAGGAAGCACTGTAGCAGACACCACTTAAGCCATCTGATTGAGAAATCAGACAACGGATGAAGCTCTGCAGACAAAGCAAAGAAGAAGAAAAAGAAAAGAAAAGGTGCTGCAGCTGAAAGCAGAAAGAAGAAGGAAGAAAGAAGAAGAAGAAAAGAAAAGAAGATAAAGAAGATAAAGAAGAGAAGAAGAAGGCAAGCAAAGAGAGAAAGAAGAGAAGAAGAAAAAGCCAAGAAACAAAATCTACCTCTACCTCTCTCTCTCTCTCTTATTTTTGTAATAAAAGCATTGTACTTCTAGAATTCTAGTAGCTCCCTGAGTTCGACCTCGGAAGAAAAATATTTCTAAGTAAAATTGTAATAGTGGCAATGACGACAAACTGTAGCTATTTTATCTGTAACATAATGACATTACTATAACAAACAAAAGACCTAGCTTCAGTCGCACTACCACTACCTTCCAGACGTCTTAAAAGAGTCCAGATCCATACCTCAGTTCTGCGCTACACCTCAGACATCCAAGAACTCCGCTGGACCGTCTAGACCCAGTTCCAGACGTCCGACCACCTCTCCAGACGTCTGGAAATGCTTCCCGTTGTCTGGTGCCTTGCCCAGATGTCCGAACTGCGTGGAAGGGCTTGTCCCGCTCCTTCCCGAAGCAAATCCTACGTGAATCAACTGAATCTTCCATCAAAAAGGCAAGAGACATCGCCTTGGCAGAACGGCCTGCACGGCCGTATCCGCAAAGAAGATGTACATCGTGAAGCTTACCTCTCAGTCGTCTGGAACCTCCTCCAGACGTCGTCTACGTCGTCTGGACGTCGATCCAAACGTCTGATTCTGGGAAAAACCCAAAACCAAAACCTGCCTTCGCCTTCTCGCGCCGCCCGTGGCCGCGCCGCGCCCGCTCGCCTGCTGCTCTGGCTGCAGCAGTGTTAGGGAGGACCTCCCCGACGAGCTCCTCTGCCTTGCGCACGCGCCGACCGGCCGTGAGCTCACCGGCGAGCTCCCACGCGAGCTCTCAAGCCTTCTCTCCTCTCCTTCTCACGCTGCTCCTCCTCTCCTCTCACAATGCTCCTCCACTCCACCGCTCTCGCTCGGCTGCACTCGCTGGAGGAAGGAGAAGGTGGCTGGAAGTGGGGGGTGGCGTGAGGGAGAGGAGGGGGTTATATAAGGTGTGGGGTTAGGGTTTGCGTCGGGCAAGAGGAGAGAGAAGGAGAAGAAAACGAGGGTCGCATACTGTCTGCGCATAGCTCGCGCGCAAATGCGAGCTCGTACACGAAAATTTTGATTTCCAGATGCCTGAAAAGGTTTCCAAATGTCTGGGAAGGTGTCCATACGTCTGACCCAAGTTCCAGACGTCTTAAAGGGCTCTAACAGCATGGGTCTTAACATAGCCCTAAACCCGATTCTTGAAGAAAGAGAAAGGAAAAGCTGAGGAGGAGGGGGGAGGGTTTTGCTTCAAGATCAGTGTCCTATTGCCTCAAGATATGTTCCTATGAATTTATACTTAGCATCTCTCTGAGTTCTCGTGCCTTTATGGTTGGTACCTTGCAGGGGTTCTGTGTTTTTGTTGAGGCTTAACCCTTGAGGTCTCTAAGGCCTTGTACTGAGGATTGGCGACTTTAAGTCGTTTGTGCCTTGCTTGCGACGTCTGATCCTAAGTACTGTGGACATATTTGGTGTCAACCACTATTGAATTGAGGCATTAGTGGTAGAGACCACTGTTGGATTATTTGAGTTATTTGAATGCATGGGATGTATGCTTAATTCGAGGATTAAGTGGTGATCTAAATCACCATGGTCTTTTAAGTTCTTTTCTTTTTGTCCCACGATTTCTTGAGATACAAATTAGGTTATTGTTGCATATATTTCTACCTGTTGATTCTCATATATTATTATGCTCGTTATTTATATCATTGATTAGTGTTGTGAATTCTATTTGCTCCCTGCAAACGACCTCGGACTCACATCGATTTCGAGTTTTATAAATTCAAGTGTTTATCGCATTTTTGTCGCCTATAGTACGACACATATATTTCTTAATTCGATGCAAAAGGCACGCAACACTCTCTGATCAATTCAGATTAGAGATGAGTTTTTCCACCTCCGTTTTGATTCATGGATCTCCTTCTACATCTCATAATTCGCATTTCCAGATTTCCTCGATGTTTTAATCCGCAATTCACCTCATCAATTACAGTTGAATTGGACCTGAAGTTTGCCAACTTCCAGACCCAATTCATGCTCAAATCCACCTAGAGTTCTCTCCATTCACTCCATAAATTGACAAAGGCCCCCGATCTGAATTTGATTACTTTGATTTGGTTGATTTTTTCATATTTAGATTTCACGCGCAATCTTGTGATTTGGAGTCAATTCATATTTAAATGAGTTTAATCGAGAAATTCAATGTTTTAGTTGTTTAATTGGGTGTATTGCAAGGACTCATATGTGTTTTAAATCAGAATTGATTTTCAAATAATCTCATGCCCAATTTGAGGCTTGTGCTGGGTAGTTTAGCTATGGATAATCAGTGATAATGATTTGAGGTTAAACAAGGACTCATGTGATTCTAAGAAGATCACTAGATCACCTTAAGCACCAATCAATGGTGTTCAAGAAGATCAGATGATCTAATCAATAATCAATCCAAAGTGAAAGCCCAAAATAGGGAAGAATGTTTTCTGAACTCAAGAATGATTTCAATTTGACTTTCAGAGTTTAAAAGAGTTTTTTAGGATTGTTATGGTGGTTTTGATTCACATTACAATTGAATTTGACATCTAGTTTGATCTGTTACCTTTACATTGTCTATAATGTAAGGTAATGGTCAAACTAGAGTGTTTAAGGTCATTGGATTTCAGATCTTCATAAATGTTTCCAATGGAATTTGAATGAGTTTGATTTGGTTTTGGGCATTCTTGTGCCTTAGATCAGACTTTCCCAAGTCAGATCTAGGTTGTTTTCAGCGAACTTAACAATAGCAGTAGCTACTAATTTGATTGCAATAATTACTGCAATAGCAGCGGCAGATAGCGGTAGCACAGCTGCTAGGTTCTTCACTGTAACAGCAGCCGCAGTGGATACCAAATTTCATCAGCACTAGCTATTGAACATTGTAAGGAACTCTGATAGCAGCAGACTGGACGGGTGGATTTAAATTGGATTTTGAAGTTGTTTAAGTGAACAAGGAGCTGGCATTATTATATTTGGTTAGAATATTGTTTATTAGCATTCATGTATGAAGCTTTGGGCCTTGGAATTGCTTGTAAGCCTTGTTAAAACTCATTGTCAGCATTATCTATGTTTCAATAACTGCCCAATTGAGATTTTATTAGAATTACAAGTGAAAATCATGTTTAATATTTCAATCATCTTTTATGTAATGTGTTGGATGTCTTTGAATGCTGACATGCCTATTCCAGCACTTATATTTGAGTGTTAAGGCCTTAGGTTCCACTTTCACACTCATTTAGGCCTAATTTTGGTAAGATTTGAAATAACCTAAAAATCATCAAAAAAATCATAAAAAAATGAAATAAACCTGTCTTGAGTAAGATCAGTTATTGTTTAAGTGTTTATAAAATTATAAAGTGTTTCGAACCCCTTACTTGGTAAAACATAATAGTCGATTCGGTATACTTTGAAACTTAATAAAAGAACTCGATATAAAAATCACAAAAAGAAATGATTTTTCCCTCATCTCAACTTTTGTCTCTATTCTCCTATCTCTATTATACATAAAAACACCATAAAAATCTAAAAATGCTAAAAATTTCATAAAAATGCCATGTATATTTTATTTATACTTGTATGTACTATTTAAAGCTAAGTTAAATGTAAACAATAACTTATATATCTATATTGCACATAACTAATGTATAGATGTATTATAATTATTTAAGTATTTATATTGAGTTATACTATATATATGTTAACTATATAATTACCTATGTATTTATAGTAAATTATATGTACATAAACTGAGATAATTATGAACAAATATGTATACGTGTGTAATTGTATTTATTTCTATACATACGTATTTAACTAAGTAGTATATACTGTATGATACCTGTACATTGATTTATTTATCTATTTATTGTATGTAATTAATTATTAAGTTAAAATAAAATAAATTAGTAAATTAACTTAATACTGAAGTAATCCATATTGTACACACACACACATATATATATATATATTAATTTCAATTAATTTCATCCTATTAATAATATATTTATATGATATAATAGTATTTATAAATAACTTATGTGTATATCTATTAATTACGTGTAAATAAATGCATATAAATTAAACAAAACATTCTAAACATAAATTAAAAATGTCTAATAAATACTTTATCATGTTAATTGGCTATTTATAAAGTCAATTACGTCCTTAATTTATTAATTTATACATTAATTAAGTAATTAACCTTTAATTTAATGTATATAGATCAGTAGCTGTTTAGTCTCCTCGATCATATTTTAAAAACTCATGTCATAATATAGTTGATTAAGGTGAATCAAATACTTAAAATTTATAACTTGAATTAATTAGAAAGAAATTTGAGGTCATCTTTGAGAGCAAGCAAATACGCAAATACCACTATTTGAATTTTAAGTCCAGGAACTAGATTATATTAATTTGTCTATAGGTGTGATCTAATTCAGAAGAAGACATTCAAATTCGAAAATCAGGAAATGAGATCATGTACTTGAAGAAATTCATAAATACTTAACTGGTTATATAATGCTCAAGAATAGTAATCAAATATTTGAAGAAGAAAGCACAAATTAGCATTAACAGGGATATTGGACAAGATATGGCACTAAAAGCTACTTAGCAACAAATTTTGAAACTAATTCAAGCAAAATTACAAACCAGTCCTTGAATCCCTGCAATTAGGTCCCTACGGCCTTACATTTGGTCCTTGCAAGCTTTCTTTTCTAACAACCATGCCCCTGCCCTTCTTCTTCCTTCCCTTCCTCTTCTTCTCTATTTTTGCATCGGCAACAGGGGGTTGGAGGAGGCTGCCAGCGAGGAGATCGGTTGAAGAGAGGAGGCAAGAAACCTCCCGTTGCAGGTTGCAAAAACTTCATCACGCCTTCAGGGAGCTTCACGCGAAGCTTCGACTCTTGGAGGCTGTCGGCGGACGCATAGGAGAGGCCAGAGGAAGCGTGGACCGGCGAAGAGGTCGGTCGAGGAGAGGAGGCACGGAACCACCCATGAGGGGGTGGAAAATATTCCTTAGGTCTTCATGGAACTTCCCGCGAAGCTTAGAGCATGGAGACGGTCGGAGGTAGGGACGCGACGAGTGCAGTTGGCGGCTAGCGGGGGGTTGCTTGGCCACGTGAAAATTGCATCAAAGCTCTCAACCAAGGGGTTGGGAAGCTTTGTTGGAGGTTGCTAAAGGTGATGGTGGTGGTTATTGGCGATGACGAGGACGGAGAAGGGCGGCTAGAGTTGAAGAAGCCAACGGCGGTGAGAGGAGTCGGGTGGAGAAGTGGAGTTGTCGAAACCCCAAATAAACTTAGGGCTTTTGCTCCTCTCGTCAGGGTGGAGCTTGTAGGGTGAATGGCGAGCGGAATGGGTAGATGGAGCGGTGAGTCATGCTCATCGAAGTTGGCATCGACGATGGCCGAACCCTGGCCGTGTGTAGGGGAGGAGATGGCATGGTGTGGTGTTTTGGGGTCGAAACCTATGTCTAAAAAGCGTAACCTATACTGCGGAGAAAGAGGAAGAAGGAGTACCTAGGAGGAGGAGGAGAGGTCAGGGAGGTGGCCAGCGTGGCCGCTGGACTCAGAGAAGAAGAAGAGGGCAACGAGGATGAGTAGGAGCGACGAAGAGGAAGAAGAGACGGCTTCTTTGATGGGAAGCACAGCGACGACGAGAGGAAGAAGAACCCTCAACCAATTTCAGTGAAGGAGCGGCGAAGGAAGGAGATTGAGAAGCTCCAAGGTCGACGTTAATGGCGGAGCTCAAGTAGGAAGGAGGGGAGCTATGCTCACCAAAACTTGACGACTTGCAATAGCATGAGGCGGGGAAGGTTTATAGCTTGTCGGTGCACGAGGAGAGGACCGGAGGTTACAGGAATGGCTTGCCAGAGTTGCGTGGCCGGCAGGGTTGGAGGGGAAGGTGGAGAAGGTGCAGGCAGGGGTATAAATGCAAAGAAATTGAAAGTTCATGGGGCATTTGTAAGGAAATCAGGAATTAAGGACCAAAATTCAAAGTTGACCAAGTTGAAGTCCAAATGAACCCAAATTTTTATGGTAGCCTAATTTAGCCATAAGAAAGTTGATGGTGACTTCAACTTTGGATTTTGACATCGTTTGCATAGTCAATTTACGTATCAATTCAAAATGTACTAAATACTCGTCTATGATTCTGTTTTAGGTCAAAACGAGTTTCGATCGTCAAATTGACTGTGCCAAAAATATTTTTAGATGGTTTAGATTTTTAATTGATTTTTAGATGATTTAGATTACATTTACTTCCATTGAAACTATTTTAATTGAAGTGGGGTTGAAATTAGGGTTTTTGATTAGAATTAAACATTTAATTTGAATGTCAATCCTAAATTACTCAATACCAACCCATTTTGGGGACATTTAAACTCAATTAACCTTTAATTAATCATAAGTTTTCTCTTAAGCTATTCTGCATTCATAATTGTTCATGAAAATTGTAAAATTAACCCATTTTCTATTAATTTCTCTCTCTTTAACCCTGATTGAGTTATACCCTTTCAATTTGTTAATTAGGTGAATTTAACCTTAAAACTTAGCCAAATTAAGATAGTTATAGAAGATGATGGTGATGTCATCAGTAGCTTGAAGCAATTTTTATATATATTTAAATAAATGATTATTTTAAATTAATTACATAATTAAGTAACCCTATGTAAGGGCTTTCTATTGGTGTTATTTATTTTAAAATTGGACTTAATTAAGGCACCGATATCAAGGCCTAAATCTAGATTCAGCAAATACTTGTGCATGCTAAATTGGGTGTAAAGATGGCACCGTATCGTTCATTTCAAGTCGTCGCAGCTGTATAAAAGGAATAGTGCCCACGACCCCTTTAGTCGTCAAGGAATTGTGTGTACGTGTGCCTGCGAGAGTATGCGTGTGCATATGCATGCATGCTGCGCACATGCCTGTGGGTGCGTGTGTGTAGATGCATGAGCACGTGGCTAGCTAGGAGCCATGGGCCTATTGGGCCTAGAAATGCACTAAAATACACGAATAATAACCTAGGCTTAGTAGTGGTCTGGTCCCACCCCCTTAGGATGCTATATATCCCATGAAAAGCCTTAGGCTCGCCCATTAACAATTTTTTGTAAAGTGAAGGGTGTGCTAAGAGTGAGCAAAGCCTAAAACGGGTAAGTGTTGAGCTATGTAGGTGTGAGTGTTAAGCATGCTCTGTGAGTGTATGTGTAATGTATGTATATAGCATATGTATAATATGTGTATTTGTAAAGTAATACATATATGTATAAAGTCTAGATGTAAACAATGTATATATGTATAGTAAATACGTATCACTACTAGAAAAATGTGATATGTCGTCGGTTCCTTTTCATCAGTTAAAAAAACTGACAGCAATATTATTTTTACCGTTGCTTGTTAAAATAAGCGACGGCAAAAGCCTGTACTCGACCAACCATCAGTTGAAAAAAAGCAATTGGGTGCACGGTTGTCATTAATATTCGTCGTCGCTGTAGTAAGCGACAACAAATGTATTTTTATCATCGGTTTGTTGAATAAGCGACGGCAAATATAATTTTACCGTTAGTGTCAGAAGCAACGGTAAAGGAATGTATTTGTCTGTGATAAATCCATTTCCACTGTGATTTGTCTTTCCAGACACCGGACATATTGTCAGACGTCCAACTTGTCGTCCGGGCAACTTATTTAGAACCATGTTTAGATCTTATGAAAACAGGAAGGAAAGCATCTTAGTATTAGACGTTTGACATTTATCTCGGATGTCTTATAATTGAAGCTTTGCAGTCGTTTATATGAATAAATGATGGCAAAAGGTCGGTTAAAATTTCCAGCCAAAATTTGGACACAATGGAGGAGGGATTTAATTTATCATTTATCGTCAATTTGTTGATTAAGGGACGGCACATATATTTTAACTGTGAGTTAGTGTCATAAGCGACGACAAAGGAATGTATTTGTGTGTGATAAATCCATTTCCACGGTGATTTGTCTTTCTAGAGGTCCGACAAATTGTCAGATGTCCAACTTGTCGTTTGGGCAACTTATCTAGAACACGGTTTCGATCTTTTGAAAATAGGAAGGAAAGCATCTTAGTATTAGACATCTGACATTTATTCCAGATGCCTTATAATTGAAGCTTTGCCGTCATTTATATTAATAAGCGACGGCGAATGGTCGATTAAAATTTTCAGCCAAAATTTAGTTTCGATGGAGGAGGGATTTAATTTATCATTTGCCGTCGGTTTCTGATATAACCAATGGTAAAGATGAGCGAAAGGGCGGTTAAAATTTCTAGCCAAAATTTGGGCGCGATGGAGGGGGGATTCAATTTATCCATTACCGTCGGTTTCTGATATAACCGACGGTAAAGATCAATTCATCATACTCATGCGCAGAGCCCTCTCCTCCTCCATCACATATTCGTTTTCCCAAAACCTAAGACGCACCTCCGGAGCTCCTCGTCACCGCCCCTCCTCCTCCTTCTTAGGTAGCTACTCCTAATCCTCCTCCTCCTCCTCTCCATCCACGTGGTCCTCCTCCCCGACACCTTCGTCCTCCTCCTACCCCTCCTATCGCCCCCTCCTCCTCCTCCTCCCTCTCCTTCCGCCCCCTCCTTCCCCTCTGACGGCCTCCTCCCCCTCCTGCCGCTCCCCTCCTCCTCCCCGACCCCCTCCTCCTCCCTCTCCTTCTACCCCCCTCCTTCCCCTCCGACGACCTCCTTCCCCTCCTACCGCCCCCTTCCTCCTCCCCAACCCCCTCCTCCTCCTGGTCCTCCATCCCCCTCCGCCTCCTGTCCCCCTCCCCGTCCTTCGCCCCCCTCCACCTCCTCCTCCTACCCCTTCCTCCTCTTGCCCTCTCCGCCCCCATCTGTCTCCTCCTCCTGATCCTCCGCCTCCTGCTCCCTAACCCCCTCCTCCTCATCCTCCGCCCCCCCTCCACCTCCTCCTCCTACCCCAACTTCTTTGGCCTAGTTGCTGCCAACTTCTTTGCTTTCTTGGATGATGGGGAATTGCTCATTTTTTGGCTTAATGTGGAGTTTAGCAGCGAATGTAAATGGTTCCTAGGTTGTTCTTGGTTCTTAATTGGATGAATGTTGTGTTCTTGGTTCCTAGGTTGTTTAGTAGCCAAAGTGGAGGTCTTTCTTTGTCAGAGAGACCTTTGAAGAGTGGTCTTGACTTGTGGATGCCACTGGTGGGTGACAGACTATGAAATACCAGGTTAATGGAGTTGCAGCTCCTCTTCCTTATGATAGAAACTTGTCAGTATTGGCAATCGAGAAGGGAGTTGGTGGTGTGGTAAATTAGATAGATTGATAATTTATTAAGGGATTGTAGACTAATCTATGTTCATAAATAATCCATACAAAGTAAAATTTTGCTTCATTAATAAAACAGATGGATGCTGACTAGGCAAATGAGATGTGGATGCCGTGGAGGATGCATGCTGCCTATTTTCTAGATGTGATTTCTTGAGATCAGATGGGTGGTACTTCTACTATGACATATGCCAGTGACTTTGAGGAGTCCCTAAATGTGGAGGGATGCAGGTGCTGAAAGTTTTGTAGTTTGTGTGGCTTTGAAGGATTAGGATAATCATTTGAATTCATGGCTTTCAAAAGAGAGACCCATAAAGGGCAATTCCAACCTATTATCACAATTGCCTTTCTGTTGAGTAGAATGATTAAGCATCAATATGTGCTATGCTATATTGGTTATCCATTGACTATTGGTCTCATTGCCTGCTAAATTCCCCATCATCCAAGATCTTATGTTAATATACTGGTTATTAACATTTAAGATTATAATCTATTATTTAATTAATTTTACTTTTGAAAATGTAAGTTATTGGTGCCAAGTACACTCGAAGGCTGTAGTAGTTGGAGGTATATATACATTCAATTTTTTTAATTTAATTGAATGATATTTTACGTTTTTGTTAAATTTCTTTAATATTCAAATTACTTATTGTTTAAATGCACACACTTGCTAAAGAAGATATATGCACAAGAGGCCAAACATTATATATTCTAACCCCTAAGGTAAAAGTCCTCTGAGTCAAATTGTGTCCAAATTACTCGCCCGTAGAGACTTATGATCATGTTATATGGACAATGCAAGAAGTGTATATATACCTCATTTATAGGTATGATGTGTTGTCTTTGTAGCATATCATAAGACTCAATTGACCTTAGTTCGGTGAAGTACCGAACTAAAGAAAATCCTTAAAGATTTGATCACAACTTAATTTTGCTCATTACATGTAACCTTGTGCGGTGAAATTTCAGTTGCTTCTTCCTGCTCTTCTCTAATATACCAACTAATCTTATATAGTTTCCTACGGTGCCCTTAATTGGGTGTTAAAGGAAATCTAGCTAAGGTTAATATTGGGGGGTATACTGGAGAAGTGCAGGAAGATGCTTTCAAAATTTTACTGCACTAAGGTTACATGTAACAAGCAAACCTAAGTTGTGATCAAATCTTTGAGGATGGGCTATAAAGTGAAAATCATAATCAAGATACACATCATTCGGACCTCTTCCTTCCTAATAAGTGATTTGTTTACATTAAATTTTAGGTTACAATGGATGAATCTTGGATTGGATTGCAGGGTTCAGATTACACCAAATATAAGGATAGAGTAATTTCATTCCTAGATTGGGCCTTTGATGACGATAGGAAGATATTTAGGCAAGGAGGTTAATTTGAGAATATCTTCTACCCATGCAGAAGATGTTTGAATGGTTTCTTGCATGATCGTAAAACTATGCTCGAGCACTTGATTTGTAATGGGTGGTGGCAGCATTACACTACTTGGGTAGCTCATGGAGAGGAGTTGACTGAAAAAGTCATAATCAATGAGAACATTATTGACAAAAAGATCAACGAGGAAACTGGTGATAGCAGAGGTGAAGAAATATACAACATGTTGAACAAGATGAGACCAAGAGAGGTTATAAATATAGATGAGAAAGATCCGTTCAGTTGTGATCCATTCAATGATGCTGTTAAGGCGGCTAAGGATCCTGTTACTCCCGATGTTACGAAAATGTCAGAAATATTTCAGTTTATTGCTGAGCTGTTGAATAATCTTAATGGTTTTCCGACTTCATGGTATGAGGTAAGAAAACAAATTCGTAAGCTTAGTTTGGACTATCAGAAGACCGATGCATATCCGAATGACTTCATTCTTTTCATAAATGAATTTGCAAACTTGAGTAACTGTCCCAAATGTTGACTTGAGAGATATAAGAAGGTGAAAATGAAAGTAAGAGGAAACAACCTCAGAAGGTTCTTTGTTACTTCCCACTGACACTTAGGCTTCAACTTCTTTTTATATCAAGTAAAACTGCATGGTTGATGACAAGGCACCAGGGTGTAAATCTCAAGATGGAAGAATACGTCATCCTATTGATTCAGAGAAGTGGAAGAGACTTGACGAAAGAAACAATTCATTCACTTTAGAAGCAAGGAACGTGCAATTGGGTCTTGCAAGAGATGGATTCAATCCATTTAATAGTATGTACCTGTCGTATTCTATATGGCTAGTGGTAATGGTCACTTATAACTTACCTCCCTAGTTGCGTATGAGATCGTCATTCATGATGCTGACCCTATTAATCATCGGTCCAAAACAAACAGGAAATGCAATAGATGTTTATCTCCAACATTAATTGATAAACTAAAACAGTTGTGGTTCACTGGCGTGTAGACATGTGTTGCAGAAAAGAAATAATTTTACAATATGCATGAAGCATTGTTGTGGACCATAAATAACTTCTCAACGTACGCAAATTTTTCAAATTGGAGAACTAAAGGAAAGCTTGCTTACCCAGTCTGTATGGAAGACACTTATCACCTACGACTACCAGAAAGTAAGAAATTCTATTACTTAGGACATCACAGATTTCTACCTATTGAACATAGATGGCGAACGTCACAGTTCAAGAGTAAATTTGATGGCAGGATGTGTCTGTATTCAAAGGAAAATCCAAAAAATAAACTTAATACAGATTCTATCAGGTTGCCGAGCCAGGTTATAATGGAGAGATTACAAGAAATGGGTGAGATACGGTTGGGTCAACCATTCAAACAAGACCAGACGACCTCGAGGATTTCAAAAGAAATGCATTTTCTTTATGGAGCTACCATACTAAAAAGATCTTACAATACGATATAATTTAGATATTATGCACATCGAAAAGAATGTGATGGATAACATCTTAGACGTATTAAATATGACCGATGACCTAAAGGACACAGTAAAAACAAGAAAAGACATGAAGAGTTTAGGGATACATCCGGAGTTGCATATTCATGAGGATGATGGCTACTTCCCATCTGGTATTTACAGCTTGAATCAGGACTAAAAGAGTAGATTGCTCTCCTTCTTAAAGGAAATTCAGGTGCGAGATGGATTTTCCTCACAGCTTTCCTGTTATGTGAATGAAGCGTAGAAAAAGATATCTGACTTGAAAAGTCATGACTCACACGGTTACATGCAAGTATTATTTCCACTGGCGATACATGGGATACTACCAGAGCTAGTTGTTAATCCAATCACAGAGATGAGCAGGTTTTTCAATGCTGTGTGTTCGAATACGCTACAAAATGATACATTAGATTACTTGGATAAACAAATAGTCATTACTCTTTATAAAATAGAACAGATTCTTCCCCCAACCTTCTTCGATGTAATGGTTCATCTTACGCTGCATCTTGCAAATGAAGCAAGAATCGATGGACCTATAAAATTCAGATGGATGTATCTTGTGGAGCAGTTTTTGAAGAAGCTTAAAGATTATGTTTTGAACAAGGAAAAGTCGGAAGGATCAATTGTGGAAGAGTGTATTAAATTTATGTCCGTGTACATGAATGAAACAGATATTCGCTTTAATAAACTTTAAAGGAATTGTGAGGGGAAATACAATGACAGTGATGAAGAATGTTTGTCGATTTTTTATATCAGAAAAAGGTCTATCCTTCATATAGAGTACAAGGCTATTTTTGATAATGACAGACGTTACGCGCATCTATATATTTTAAAATAAATTCCTGAAATTAATCCATTTTACAAGGAATTCAAACGATTATCTCTTTCTAGGACAAACGAATTTGGCTTCTTAGATTGGTCTAAAGACCGAGTTCATCAATTGAAAGAGGATAAAGATCCACGATGGGTACCAGATTTTGATATAATTGCCGATTCACCATTACATTACGCGCATTACCACTCTAGGTATATAATAAATGGGTTCAGATTCATAATACAAGAAATTGATGATAGGAAGTTTACACAACATGCCAGAGTTGTTGATTTAGATCTTTCCACCGGTCTAGATGGATACTATTGTAAAATCAAAGAAATTGTAGAGATCAGCTTCAGATATGATCGTAGAGTTGTCATATTTAAATGTCATTAGTTTGATGTTTTTAAAGAGGGCACCGGTTTCAAAATTGATAAGAAACAATTTCTTGAGTTTAAATCCTAATCGTCAAATTCTTTAGTCTGATGAACCATTCACATTGGCATGTCAAGCAGCACAAGTTTTCTATGTCCCCGATAATTGCCAAAGGAGATGGGTTATACCCATAAGAACAATACCACGTAACCATTTTGACACACAGTCTGAAGCATACCAAGAATTAACAAAAGAAAGTCACATAGATTCAAATGTAGTAGATGTGGACATTTAAAGTTAGTAACAATTTCTTTACTTTGTTTCATTTCTATTTTTATCAAATTCATATTCAAACTTAAGAAACCTAAACTACAACTGGCATTTTCTATACATTATAAATAACTAAACTTAAACCAATCACACACACATGTTCAAACTTTTTTACTCTTACTCTGCTGGCATTTTAATTACTTTTATTTTTTAAATTACAGGTCATTGGTGACGGCCATATTCGAAGGCTGTTATACTTAGAGGTATAATTTCAATGTCTTAAATTTAATTGAATGAAATTATAAGTTTTTGCAAGATGTGGGGTATGCCCACATATTATTTTTTATTTCATTAAATAGATGTGGGGTGTACCCACTTGTGTTGCATGTTCTATTTGAATGGATGTGGGGTGTACCCACTTATTATTCGTTTTTGCACTTTTTTTATGTGGGGTGTGCCCACTCTAATTCTAATATGCAGGTCTATAGAGAAACCTCCAAATGTAAGGGGAAACCATGCCAAAATTTTGAAATATTTGTTTTTGGTTTTGCAAACTTTTTTCATTGATGATTTATATATTAATGATTTACAACTGTATTGATTATTACATTTTATACTTATTACAGATGAAGTTGTTTAAGAAAAAACCTAGAAAAAAGGGTCCTCCTAAGACACAACCCCCCACGTAGCCCGATTCATCTCCTCAGGCTCAGCCACCCCCCGCCCCCTTCCTACTGTAGGCTCAGCCACCTCTTCGACAGAAGGTTCATGCACCCCCCCCAGTCACGTTTCGTACAACCCAGGGAGATGGCACGTTTACTACATGCGGGGGGGAAGGGAAAGGGGAAGGAGATTGCTCAGACCTTCCCAGACCGAGTAGAGGATGATCTAGATTATGGAGGATCACAGGAGGTTGAGGAGGAGGAGGGGGAGGAGTTAAGAGAGGAGGGAGAGGAGGCGAAGGATGAGATGGTGGAGAGTACGTCCCCAGTTCATGTCAACTCTCCGGCGGGCTCAAGTTTGGGTAAGAAATCATGTACCTTTAAGAAGTAAATTATATACCTTCAAAAATATATAATGAATATGATTAATATTTACGTAGGTAGACTAAGAAGAGGACGAGGGAAGATAAAAACTCTATACCTCCAGTGTATCCCTGAGGGCGTCAGATTCACTATTTGGCTTAGATCCAAAGGGGAGGTGGAGAATTACCTAGGCTTTACCAGTCAAGTGGGCACAATTGTTAAGACCACTGTACCCATTTCCTACTTCGACTGGAGGAAGGTGCCTACAGAGCTGAAGAGGCAGTTCATCCATCCGTTGGAGGTAATTTCATTTACAAAAGTTATTTCTTTTATAACATTGACATATATTTTTTAAAAATTAATGTAGCAAAATTACGATTGGAGTGACGACTCCAATGCCTCCCGATATATCCTTAAGCACGCCGCCAAAATCCACAAGGATTAGAGGACGGAGCCCAAGAGAAATGTAAGAATTTTTAAACATTTACATTTTTATTATATACATAATTTTTTATATTATTTCTAAAAATTTATATTTGGTATTTAGTGGTGTTTGAACAGGAGTTCACCCGAGGAGGCAATGGGTGATGCTCCTCCTGATGTCATGCTTGATGATTGGAAGACGGCATGCGAGCATGGGATGAATCCAAAGACGGAGGCTAGTAAACGATTACAAATTATTCTATTAATTTCATATATTTTAAATTGATAAAAAATATTATTATGTATGTCTACATGAGCAAGCAAAAGAAAATAAGACCAATAAGGCTAAAGCTCTACCACAGACCCATTGTTTGAGTCGAAAGAGCATCGAGACGATCATGAGTCGTTATTTATATTTTGAAATTACTTTTCAATTAAATATTACTTAATTTTTAAGCTATTTTATCGTAATTGTATCGTTTTTATATTTTCAGTCCACTGCACATGATGGGATGGAAATGACTAGGATAAAAATCTACGAGGTCACCTACAGTAGGTCAGCAGCTGAAGGTGCTCGTAAGTGGATTCATGAGTCATTTCAGGAGAAACACATAAGTTTTCGAAACTCAAAAAATTTATAACTTTGTATATAAATATTATAATAATATTTTTTAATACACTTAGGATCAAATGGTACAATTAGTACATCCCCCCGATGACGAGACCTCCGACAACATCCAGCAGCCTTTGGATGCAGAGGAGGCATTTAGGAGAGTGATGGCACCGAACCACGGTGGTTTCATTCGTAGTGCGGTGAGGGCATACTCGTTATCCACTTTGTGTGAGAGGAAAGGTGTCGTCTCATCTAGTGTTGTTGATCAACTGCATAAAAAGATCGACACACTACAAAGATAAGAGGAGGAGAGGGAGAAGAGAGAGGTAGAGATGAAGAATAAGATGAATGCCATGGATGATAAGCTTCAGATGCTTATAAGCCTTATTCAGAACAAGAGTCAGTCAGAGCATCCATCTTACACAGATCCCAACATCTACAGACGAGACGACGACGACTCCATGGGTGGTGCAGGTGGAGCTGGTGGCATTGTGGCAGCTGTATCTTGATTTCTATCCATTTTCTTTTCTTATATTTTTTATGTAACCTTTTTTATGCAAATATTTTATTTTCAAACTTTTAATGTACTAGATTTTATATTTATGAAATATAAATGTATGTTCATTCTCATTACTTGTTTTACTGTAAAAGTAAGACTTAAGTAGGTTAGTAGGTAATTTCCATCATTTGATAATAAAAAAAAAAACCTACACATTTGCTGTCGCTTATTCAAATAAGTGACGACATATAGGTAACGGTATAAATATTTTTACCGTCGTTTATATAATAACTGACGGCATAGAAGGTTAGATATAATCACTATTCCCATTTTATGTCGTCATTTTGATGAATAAGCGATGGCTAAATTATTTTTTCCGTCACATATCCGTCGTCGCTTATTTGAATAAGCGACAGTAAAAATTTTTATCATCGGTTATAGAAGCAATGGTAAAGTTACTTAAACGATGACGAAAATAAAAAAGGACACGTAAAGGCAGGAAAAAGTGACTTACATATTCCATCGGTTAACCGACGGCAAAAACAAGTGCTGTCGATTGTGAAACGACATCGAAATCTCCAATCACATATTTTTTACGTCGAATTAGCCCTGTAACCGACGGCAAAGCAAAATAGCGACAGTATTAACGGCATCACTAATTTTCGTCGGTTATTTGAGATTTGCCATCGATTTTCAATCAACGGCGAAAGCCATGTATGTTGTAGTGTATGTATAGTATATATATATATATTATAAGTAGAGTAATATATGTATATAAGCCTTATGTGTGTATACATGTGTTTTAAGGATTTAGTGACGTTTATATCTGTCCCTGTAAATTATATAATATGTTAGTATAACTTAGTTTAATATATATTAATAGTTATTTTTGTATCTATACTTAAGTATTATCTAGGATAGTTGTGTATAACTAACATAGAGTAGTTTACTTAGTTTTTTATGATTGTTATTTGTAAATATATTTAAAGCATATCCATTAATATTAATTGATTTTTTTTGTATATAATTAACTTAATTTATTTATTCTTTAATTCATTTATTCATTTTATATATATATTTGATTTTTTTCAATAAAAAAGTATTTTTGGAATACAGAGAGTAATATATATCAATAACTAACTCTTAATGAATGATCTAAAATAAATTAGTTAAATTTATGTAAATAAATAAAATGGTACGATATTTATTTATATTATGATACTATACTATAATAATGATATAATTAAATTATTATTTTTATGCAACACGAATTGTTTGTAATCTATAACTCCCAAGGGGTAAATACTTGAGTCAAAGTGAGAAGCCACAACACAAAAATGATACATTGACCGACAATGTTAGTGTCTAAACAAAAATATATAAATATGATGAAATTGTCATGTCCCCCGCTCCTAGCTATATTAATGTTAGCATCCTTGACCATACGCAAGAATTTGAATAAATGGGCTTAATATTTCCTTACAATTGCAAGCCAAACTATCAGGGCATTTAGACTTTGGGCAAAGATGAAGAAAAAGAAAAAAAATTCAACAATTCAAGAATAAAAATGAGCATGAATTTAAGTGTATAAACTAATTAAAAAGTGAAGAAACGTACGTAATAACATATTTTGTAATAAGTGTTGTGAGAGAATCACATGTTTGCACTATATGTGGTAGATCCATGCATTTTAAAAAATAATTTCTTTTTCAATCGATGATTTTAATTAGTGTATTTTGGATTTTAAAGTACTTTTTATAAGTAAAAAATTAGTTTCCACCCATATATACAATTAAAGCCTCCTTCACTTAGAAGTGAAACTAAATCATTTTGACTCGTAACAAAGGAAAAACACATCAATGTGTTCCTTTCACTCATAGGTAAGGGTAAAATACATTAGTTTGTCTTTATTTTTAACGAATATGTTTTAATTTTTTACCGATAAAAAATCACCTTCCAGATCAATGATCATTTTCAAATAGTTAAAAATTATTTTCAATCAATTTATTTTAATTTTCAACAAATTTATTTAATTTTTAATCTATTTATTTTAATTTTTTAACATGTAAATTTTAATTTTTAACTAATGTGTATAAAATTTTTTTTAGTGACGTTGGATCACAGGGTTACTTTTTTTTTTTTATTCCACGACGCACATGAACTTTTGATCCCGTACATTAGCCTTTGATACTAAGAACGTGAGTAGGAACCTGCATGTTCCTTAATCCACATGTGAAAAAACAATCATTACGCAACATGTGCAGAATAACTACCCATTGTAATGTAATTGCTTGATTCATGTCATTATGTCAGGTATGTCCAAATACTCGACGATACATTTTATAATTAAAAGCAATTTCTCGTTTATTATACATACCTATTGTCCACTACTATGGTAAATAATTATATACTCTCACCCCAAATCCATATACAAGTAAATAAATGCATTATCAATATTAGATTCTTCTGCAACCTTATTCTATTCTTTAAATCTTGACCACTGCTACTATGGTTGGCACGTCTACTTCTAAAATCAATTTGTACGTAACTTTGCAGAGTGCATAATCCAAATTCTCTATTTATAAAATTCGTGGACACCGATTTGTTTTTGTTCGCTCAAATACTTCTCAATTCGCCTTGCCAAACAACAAATAGTTCGTTTGTAATAATTGCTAATCATTTTGGTAGGAATGCACCATGATATGCCCTTTGTTGTCATTGTCGATGATAGGTCTCAACAATCAGAAACTGCTCAGCACCATTTTATGGTTATTATTGGAGGACGAGGTCTTAGTTGGATATTAAAATACATAGAGTTCACAAGTCAAGAAGTTTACAGGAGATTTCACCCAAAATATTAAGCATGTAGTATTACTTTGAACAACAAACAATTACAACAAGTTATTGTGGTAAATATTTCCCCACCCACATAAACCATATCTTATGCCTGGAAAAATTTTAGTGTCACAGTTTTGTTTATGTCCTACCTCCAAATCAAATGGACTGTGCCAAATCAGAACAATCTCGTGGGAAAGCAAGCAAGAAGGACCTCTAGCTAGGTAAGCTAACAACACTGTTAACCAGAATCAGATTTATTTCAACATCTACATGAAAAAAAGGTCAAGCGAATGGATCATCTAAGCATGGTGCGGTCTTTTGTCGCTATGGTAATTACAGTCGTTGGAGTATATGACAAGAACAGTTACCAGTTTAATACAATTTATTACTCGGAATGACAAGTTTTCCGAGATCAAACTCAGGGAGCAAACTATAATTCTACAAGCCTATAAATTCATAATATAAGGTTTTACGAAAATTAAGAGAGAGAGATAGAGAGAGAGAAAGAGTGATTGGCTTCTTCTCTTTCTTCAGCCGACCCTCTTCTTTCTTCTTTTCTTCTTCTCTGCTTCTGTGGTCCCTCTTTCTCTTTTCTTATCTCTGATTTTCTTCTCATTTTCTTCTTTCTTTCTCTTCTTCCTGTCTTCTTCTTTTTCTTTGCTTTCTTCTGTTCTGGCCGTTGACCCTCCGACGTCTACTTCAGTACTCAGACGCCTTAACTGTGCAGTTGCTACAGTGCGACTTTTCTTCTTTTCCTTCAGCTCCTCTCCTTCCTTTCTTCTTCAGCAACTGCTCAGTGCAGCTAAGTCTTCAACCGCTCCTCCTCTTCTTCTTCTGCTTTCCTGTGCATTACAAGGTTAGGCAAAACCTAACCCCTACCCGCCCCATGTCTCTCTCTCTCTCTATTTCTCTCTCAAAGGTTCTCTCCCAGATCAGTCGCGGGTATACGGGTCGGGTAACGCGCCCAGGACCAGGCCCACCGGCATGCGGTGGTGGGTGAGGAGTACTTGGTCGGGTAGTCGGGTTTAGCCCAGGCCCACGGGGCGTGAGCGCAGGCGAGGGCAGGTGCTAGCACGTGGCGCGCTACGTGCATGGGTGAGGGACCTAACCCCTATGTATCGAAGGCGAACAGCTAATGTCACTTTTTCAATTTATGTGTAGGCATGCGCCCACACACTTCCGAGGTGGGACTAAAGTCCCACCTCTACTCCGCGCACCCGCAGGCGAGAAGGCGCTGGCAATTGGGGCAGCAGCGAAGGCTTACGACCCTAATTGGGAGCCTGGGCACACTCGCAGAAGCACCCCGTGTTGCCTGGAGTTCACGCCTGGGCTGGAGGAGTCCTGGAGCTGCCTGCGAAGAAGCTTCAGTAGCTCGTCAATGGCGGCGAGGAGGTTGAACCCTGAATTCACGAAAACGACCTCCCGGCCACGGCAGACAACACAGGGCGCTTCGCCGGAGTGTGGCGAAGGCGGTGCGAGGGTCAACGAGGCGCGAGAGCGCCTGTGGCCATGTGCCTAGGGCAGACTGTGTGCGTGGAAATGGGTGTGATCGAGAGGTGGTCTGGAGATGAAGGGCGGTGAATGGAGTAGGGGAAGCGCTTAAGTGGAGTGAGGGGGAGCTTCTGGGCTTGTCGGCGAGGGGTGAAATGGCATGTGGAGGTGGAGTGACCTCGCCAGAGATGGTGGCTGGAGGTGAAGTAGATGGAGGTGGTAGTGGCAGTCGAGGGGTCTGAAATGCTAATTGAATAAGGGAAAAGTGAGAGGAGAGTAAGGGGAAGATTCCTACCTACTTAGTCGACGAAGAGAAAGAGGAAGATGTCCGGCTCGTGCCTGTCGGTGCTAGGGACGAAGGTGCCCAGAAGAGGAGTAACGGCGACGAGGAGGAGATCCGGAGACGCTAGCTGGTGCGGCCTAGCGTGGGAAGATGGGGCAGATTAGGCTCTGCTGCAGGCATGGCAGCAGAGCGACGAGGAGGAGGAAAGATCATCGGAAGCTAGGGCACTCTGACCGGAGAGGGGAGAGACGAAATTGAGGGTTTTTCTCCGCCAGAAGTAGCTTGAAGGAGACGGCAAACCCTGCCGCTTCTTATAAAGGCACTGGCGAGGAGCGACAACCGAGGGAGCGACGTGCCGTGCTCACCGGAGATGGCCGGAAATAGACACCCATGCTTTTCGTGCATTCGCACGAGAGGCATGGCCGATTGCAGGGGTCATGGGAGGGTCCCTGCGACAGAGGACGATGCAGGGAACCTCCCGCTCGTTCCTGAGAGTGGGCGCCATGCCCTGCGCGATGCCAACCTCCGGGCAAGGTCGCCGGAGGTATGGCGCTGCTCAGAAATGGCAGGGAGGACCGTTCTGCAAATAAGGATGAGAAGGATAGGGGGCCAATTGCAAGGGTTTCAAAAGATAAGGGTCAAAAAGTAATTTAAGAGGACCAATTTGTAAAGTGGGTCAAGATGGCCTTTTCTTAGGCCCAAAATTTTATACCAGCCTAATTTGAACCTAAGGATTTTAATGGTGAAATTTTATTTTAGTTTCGACCATGTTTGACTGGTCAATTTGCACAAAACCCAAATTAGGTCATAAATTGGGCATGGTTCTCATTTTAGGTCAAAATAAGTTGCAAAGGCCAAATTGAAGGTTCTAAACCCTAGGAAATATTTTTCCATGAATTTTAGAGGATTTATTTGATTTTTATCCTGCCTCAAACCTCATAAATTAAAGTAGGTTTGTTTTAAGGTTACAGAATGTCATTTAATTCCTAAAAGTTGCTATAACCCTTTTTAGATCAGATCATCCCACTTCCCTTCTTATCAAGCTCATTTGACCTTCGTTTAGACCCTTAATTACCCTGTTTGCACACTGCATTTATGAAATTACAGTTTTACCTCTTATGATTTGTCTTATTCTTTAACTCAGAATTCTCTGAGTTAAGCCTCTCTTTAGGTTTTGTAGGAGCTTCTACACATTTATTTAGATTAAATTATGCTAGTTAAGGTTTATGATGAGGTTCTCATCAAAGCACATGGAAGCGTTATGTAATGGAAATGAAAACAATCAAAGGCATGATTGTTGCACTGATTTGGTGTGGTTGTAAGAATTAGTTTGTGCAGATTTTTGGAGGGGAAAATTATGGAGGGAAAGATTGAGATTTTGTGACAAGATTCAAAGTAGTTCCAAGTACTTGGAAAGGATGGGTGAATTCCAAAAAAGGAAGAGAATGGATAGATGAGAAGAAATTTATAAACAACTTTGTAGGTTGTTAATAATACAAAATAAAAAGTTAAAAAGTAATTGTACTTTCCTTGGGTATGAAAAGCATGAGCGGGTAATAGAAAACACAAATCTTGTTATAGATAAACTCAACTTCTTGAAGAGAATAGCTCATTAAAAATAAATATTTCCTTGTTGAAAGACATAATAGAATTTATTGAAAAGAATCTAACTAGCCTTAAAGAGAATTCAAATAAGTTAATTAGTGATCTTGTCAAAATTACTAAGGGTAAGAAGAAAATAAATGAAATTAAAACTTAGTACACACTAAGAAAGATTTTTGTATGCCTAAGCCAAGAGGATAAAATCCAAGAAACACACACTCTTCGATGAGGAATTCTAACCCTAAAGGACCCAAGAAAATGTGCGTATCTAGGTCTTTGGTTTATTATTGTTTTGTAGATAATTGTGAAGATCTAAGTTGGACTTCATCAAGGACGGATCAAGGTACTTGGAGAACCAAATGGGTATAGAGGGTGGAATCCATGCCATTGGCAATAAATCAATCATTTGTTGTCATCTTCATTTAGTAAGTTTGGAGGTAAATTTTTCTTACTTCATTGATTTTGATAAGGGAGCTTACATTCTTTTAAGGATGAAAAAGAAAAAGAAAAATAATCATAGCTTAATATTTAGAAGTTAAATAGAGAAGCATAGATCAAGGGGGAGATTAAAATGATTACATCTTTTTAATAATGTCAAAAAGGGGGAGAAATCCTTTTTTCTTGACATGGTTCTGTCATCATAAAAAATGGGGAGATTGTTAGTGATATAGTACCACGATCTTTAATTTTGATGATAACAAAGTATGTTATGTTTAACGTTGTATTTGGATATCAATATTTCAGGCTTAGAGATGGATGAAGCTTAATGAAAGCCTAAGCTCAAGCTCTATGAAAGATGGAGGAGAAAAAGCATCAAGGAGACAAAGATTAGCTTTGTAGTTTAGTCTTACTCTTTTTATTTTGATCGATTAGAATGTAAAAAGAGTCTTTAGCCTCTACAATCTTAAAAATAACTATAAGACTCATCTCAGAACCCATCTATTCAATTCTACTTCTTTAAAACCTTTAAAACTCATTCTACCGAAATTTTTAGGTGTCCTATTTTTCTTTCAACATCTTATTTCCAATTTCAAACGTTTGACCATTTATTTCAGACATCTACTTTCCTCTAGAACATCATTTCTTTTGTAAATTCTTGATCTTGAACTATCCAAGAATTTAAAACGTCTATATTTTCTTTCAGACGTCTGAATATGCTATAAAAGTACATCCACATTTATATTTTTCAATCACAACATTCAAAAGAGTGATTAATCATCAATTACTTATATTTCATTAAACATTCGAAATTTCATACTTCTACTTTTTCTTTCAGATGTCTACTTCGGATTTTCAGACTTCTTTTTTTTTCTTCAGATATCTTATTCATCATTTTCAGACTTCTTATTTTTCCTTAAGATGTTTGATTTTCATTTTCAAACTTTTGATATGTTTTTTAGGACATCTAATCCAGTTAAACTTTAAGTAAATATTTTGTAACCGTTCTACCTCTATTTATTTCATTCCAATTCAAATCCTAATGATTACCTAAGCTTAAACCTAACCACCTACATCTATAAATACCCACCAAGGGTTGCTTTAAGTCTACACACCAAGCATAGAAACATTCTAGTGCAAAATTCTTCCAATTATCATATTATAAGCTTTCTAGTGCTATTGTGCTCTATTGTTCTTAGCAAGTTTTTAAGAGCAATTCCACTCCCACTCCGATTCTCTACATCTCATAGGTTTGCAAAGGGAGTATCCTAGCATACTTTCTATTCTATATTATTCAACGCTCTTAGAATTGTTTACATTATATTATTTTCATTAGTTTATTTAGTTGCCCGAGCTATTGATTTCCTATTTCCTCTTAGTAAATGAGCTAAACTCTCCTTAAGGGTTGTCCAAGAGAGGGGAATTGTATTTTGATGAACATCACCGTCGCATTAGTGGTGTGGTTTAGTGTTTCCCAATTAATTTGGGGGTAAAATCTTAGATTGGAAGATCTAGCTAGCTAGAGGTTTTTCCCGCAAGGGTTTCCTCTCTAAATACTTGTGTTATTTGTTGTGATTGTTGTTCTTAATTTTCATAGCACAATTCAATCCCCCTTCTTGTGCCACTAACAAACTCAAGACCCATGTACTGTAGCTTACTAATACCGGTACTCATAAGGAGTACCGGTACATATAAGCTACAGATCAGGTTTTGGGTCTAAACTGACCAAGACCTGAAACTCACTAGTACCAATACAAACCTTCAGTACCAGTACCTGTTGGCTACAGGACGAGGCACTCGTACTCAACAAGTACCGGTGCTAGTTATAAGTACCAGTACTCGTTGACATTAGTTCATTTATGGAGTAATGCCAGTATGTCATGAATACCGATACTAGTCTCTAGTATCGGTACACCACAAGTACTGGACAAGTATATGATTGAACTTGAGTCCCAAACTGTAAACCATAGGTACGTATACTTGGCATCAATTCCGGTACCACTTTGGATATGGGCTCTAAAGCTGTAAGTCATGGATATCAGTATTGGTTCACCAATATCGGTACTCAGTATATGAGATACCAGTACCGGCACACCTATACAGGTACCCATTCGGTATAAAGTTCAATTAATATAATGTTCAGGTCCATCCTAAGTTAGAAGTAGGTCAATTATGGATTAAACCCAACAAAACAAACATCATCCATATCTAGCATCCTACCAGCTAACCATACCTAGAATCGACCAACTAATCCTAATTGCTTCTTGTTGGTGCAAGTGGTTGCATCTGTGATGAAGCAGTTGGCCCAAATGATGCGAATCTGCAAAACTCAATAGATCCGGTCAGAAAAAAAAATGCAATCAATGCAGAGACAAGTGAGTTAGAAATCACATATTCACAACACATATATAAAAATATGCACAATAATAGTGGTAAGCAAGCATTACTCCCTGACAACAGCACCAGAACGTTTATGCGCTTTAATCAGGTTTCGAAATTGTGCGTCGTAGTATAGGTGACCAAAGCGAATTGACATTTACAATTTATATTCTCAAATTTTTAGAGTAATCCGAGGTCGTCTCTAGGAGCAATTAAAAGTGTGCAAATAACACTATTTGAAATATCCAGAAATCACTTTGGTAAACTTGTTATACGGAATCAAGCTTTTAAAAAATCAAACAAGTTTACAGTCGCATTCTATTATGCAATTTAAATATATGAAATCAAATATGACAAATATTATGACCAATGCTCAATAAAAATTATTAAATAAATAATCATCAAGTATTTCTCTACTTAGGTGCAAATGAGCATCAACAAAAATGTTTGGCTAAATATAACATTAAAAATCACTTAGAGACAAGTTTTGAACCAATTTAATCACAATTGCAATTCAGTCCTTGAATTGTTGCATTCTGATCCCTGTGGTCTTGCAAAAAGGCCCCTGCGAGGTTTGTTTTTCTTCAAATAGGTCCCTACTCTACTTTTCATATCACCTTCTCCTTCCTCTCCGACGTGTGTCGCCAACGACCCGTCGGAATGGAGCTCACGAGGTCGGTTTGCGCTGATGAACGGCAAAGGAGAGTCAGCGAGGCAACGCCGACTTAACGGCAATGGTGTAGCGACAGTTGGCGCTGGCGATCGTAGCGAATGATGGCACTAGAGTTGAGGAAGGTGGTGGGGATCCGGCGAACGTCAAGGAGGCATCTCAATGCACGAAATCACTCTTGAAAGGGTGGAAAATATTCCTCGCATCTTCACGAAGCTTCCCGCGAAGCTTGGAAGCTCACAGACTTCGGAGTGGCCGACTGTCGACAAGGACAAAGGTGGCGACGGTGGGTTTTTTTACCACGTGAAAACCATGTCAAAGCTCTCAACCAAGGGGTCGAGAAGCTTCGACGTGAGTCACTAAAGATGACCATGCCCTTGATTTGGCATGACGAGGGCGGACGAGGCCGGTCGGAGGCAACGAAGGCGGTGGCTGGCGTGTGTGTCCAGTGGGGGTCTTCGTCCAGCAATCGACCTAATAAACTTGGGGCATTTTCTTGCGGTGCCTAGACAGAGCTTTGGAGGTGGTTGTAGGCAAGAGGCGGCGTGGAATGACATGGGCAAGTTTGCTAGAAGGACAAGAGGAGGGAGTTTTGGTAGTGGTTACCTAGGTCTAAGGAGGTCTAACCTACACTACGTAGGAAGAGAAAGAGGGGAGGATGCCTGAGAGGAGACGAGGGGGATAGAGATGACGGAGGAAGTGGCCAATGCATGGTCGAACTTGAAGAAGAAGACGACAAAGGAGTTGGAGCGAACGAAGGGGTATCAGAGGCTGCTTCTTTAATGGGAAGCTCAACGACGATGAGGGGAGAAGCCCTCAACCAATTTCAGCAACGTAACGGTGGAGGAAGGGGATAGAGTAGCTCCAAGGTCATCATCGACGGCGATGTCAAAGAAGAAGGAGAGATGACGTGTCGTGGCACGACGATACGAAACGGCATGAGGTGGGGGAGGTTTGTAGCTCCTTGTAGGGTGAGCAAAGAGAGTGGCAGCAAATGTGCGAACAACCTTACTGGAGTTGACGACTAGAGGTTGCAGAGGTGGAAGGTGGAGGCAATGCTGGTGGGGCCATGTTTGTAATAAAATCAAAAGTTAAGGGGACATTTGTAACAAAATTAGAAATTAAGGGCTAAATTGAAAATTGGCCAAGATGAAGTCCAAATGAGCCCAAATTTTTATGGTAAGCTAATTTGGACATTAGAAATTTAATGGTGACTTAAATTTTGGGTTTTGATATTGTTTGTATGGTTAATTTACAATTTGACCTAAAATGTACCAAATACCCACCGACAATTCTATTTTAGGTTGAAACAAGTTCCAACTATCAAATTGATTATTCCAAACCTTATAAAATATTTTTAAATTATTTTTAAAAGATTTAGAATACATTTATTTCCATCAAAATTATTTTAATTGAAGCAAGGTCGAAATTAGCTAATTTAATTAAAGATTAACACTTAATTTGAATGAAAATCCTAAATACTCTGTATCAATCCACTTTTAAGGTATTTAAGTCCAATTAACCTTTAATTAACCATAAGTGTTCCCTCCAACTATTCTGCATTTATAATTGTTCGTGTAAATTGTAAAATTAACCTATTTTTCTATTAATTCCTCTATCTTCAGCACTGATTGAGTTATACCCTTTAATGTGTTAATTAGATGAATTTAACCTTAGAATTTAGCCAAATTAGGTCAGTTATAGAGGATGATGGCAATGCCATCAGTTGGCTTCTCAAGAATCAATTCCTGCAAAGAACCTTTATTATTAGACATCCAATAAGACGTCTCATTTCTTTACACTAGAACCCTGTTTGGATCTAGTTGATTCTAGGAACAAACCCCCACATGTTTAGATGTCCAATTATTGTATCAGACGTCATAACATTCACAATTAGACGTCTGACCTTTGTTGACAAGATCCCCGTTTAGATCTAATCAATTACAAGAAACACACCCTACAGTAATAGGCATCCAGCCTTCACATTAGTCGTCTGACCAGACGAATGACCTAATTTTCATATGTCTGATTCCGCTGTTAGAGTTATTATGACCCTAACTTCGACTTGATTTGTCTTGAAATCTTTCCCAACGACTATAAGGCCTCTACCAAGCCTTCTTAAGGGTTCTTAACACATCTATAAATAGATGGGAGTCTCTCCTTTGCTTCATACAACATAGAGATAATTCTTCCCTATACCAAATTTGTGATAGATCAAAAGAAGAAAATTGTGGTCTTTTTCTCCAAGCTTTATACTACACTTATGAGAGCATCAAATCGCTGCGTAAACACAGCTACTCACTTCCATATTAAGGAAGTCACTTTGCCTATAATAACATAGTTTAAACTACACTTAGTGGCTCTATAGGTTTCTTTGTATTTTGTTTTTAGTTGGGTATTCGCGTGACGAATTTCCGACTCCTTAATGAGACAAAATACTCTTCATGGAGAAGAGGATTTTGAGGTACACTATCCTCGTTGTTAAGTAGTGTGTTGTATTTAGGTTGTACTACCCTCGATTTAAGTGGTATGGTTAGTCGATTTGATTAAGTCGGTCGATTGGGAAATCCTAAGTTGAGAGACTTAGGTGGTGGTTTTTACTCGGGTTGAGTTCCCACTTAAAAATACTTATGTCTTTTGAAGAAAATGAAAGTCATGATAATGGCACGGATTTGAATATTGGCAAGATAGGCCTTAAGAGCATGTGCATTAAGGTCAAAAGGGTGGACTTGGGGGCAAATACCTCATGGAAAAGCCTTATTATAAGCACTCCTTGAATGGGAAAGATCAGAATAAGAACTCATTGAATCCTCGAAAACCTCAATAATTTCTAAATCTACTATTTTCATGAAACCATAATTAAGAAGCCTAATGACTAGAAATTCAAGCAACAATGCTTGAAGATCTGGAATATGCCTATTGATATAGTTTCTATGCTTGAAATGAATCACCTTGCTAAATAAGGAAAATCCCAATCCTCAAGTAGTAAAAAAATAGGAATAAAACTAACACAAAGGCCAAGAGTTAAAAGAAAATTAAAGAGCAAATTTTGCAAACACTATGGATAGGTCACCAAGAGCCTTCTATCCAAGTCATTGAGTTATCTTCTAATGACCTTGCCCCTACTGTTGGTGCAAGCACACCATCATCGCTGATTTTAATGATAACTAAGCATTTGCTCTTTGATGGTTGCATTTGAGGTTAATTTTTCAGGATAAATGCAAACGAAAACATGTGTGAAGGAGCTCAAGCTTAAGTCCATGAAGGAATGGAAGAACTTAATAGAGGAGAAAAGCATCAAGGAAATTTGGAGGAACATGGAGTTGGAGCTTTGGAATCAAAGCTTGGGGCTAAAGCTTAAAGATGAAGAGAAGAGTAGGATAGATTATGCTTTTCATTCTTTGTTTTTGTTGTTGCTCCTTTTTTTTCTTAGGTACTTCTAAACGAGCCCAAAATATAATGACCTAAGTCCTAGACACATTCACCTAAACTTAGGATGCTTAGGCAAATCCCAAAATCCAGTTAAAAAGTCAAAACAATAAACATAGCTCTTATCAAACGTCCAACATATCTACCAAATGTCTGATGTCATCTTTTAAGTCATCTAATAATAGGATCAGACATCCAGTGTCCAAATACCTTGCCCAAACAAATTCTACCTTCAGCATATTAGACATCCATTCCTATTTACAGACATCTATACTTATCTCCAATTGTTTAAAGATTTTCTCAAACTTCCAATAAAGGCCGTTATACCCAATTGAACTTATGTAAGACCACAATCTTCTCGAGACCCATTATAAATATTTTATTAATATTTCTAGACGTCCAATAAAGAGATGTTGGACCTACTTCTGACCAAAATCTTCATTTGTCAGAGTATCCTTGATCTTTAGATTCTCAAGAAATTAATTCTCTAGGGTTATCCCTTTCATCACACATCCAAAAGACTACCTAGATGCCCTACAAATGTCTGATGTTTAGAAACAAGATCCCTGTTTGGATCTAATCATTTCCTGGAACCAACCTCCCATTTTCAGATTTCTAATATTTGTTCCAAACATCCTATATGTCTGCATCAGATGTCCGACTCTAGAACACAAGATCCCTATTTGGATTTGATCAGTTCCAAGAAATCCACCCTTCAGATTTAGATGTCCAAAGTTTTATCAAACATCCAGTCCACCCTTATCAGATGTTCAACCAAATTACCAGACGTCCAATTAAGCTGTTAGACGTAATAATTGATTCGCCGCAAATTAGATTTAGGCCAAATTTCCCTGGATTTAATTCCAACGGTTATGAGCTCTCTCCCAATCTTTCTCGAACATTCTTAAGACCTCTATAAATAAATTGGAGCCTCTCCCTTGCTACACACAACTAAGAGATGATATTTTCCAGCATTTTAGGGATTGAAAGGAGAATTCAACTAGAGGAGATCAGTCTTTTCTCTCAACTCCCTACACTCTGCATTCGAGAGCACAAAAATGCTACACCATCCATGCCAATCTACTTCCACCTTAGGGAAGTGCTCCTTGCCTATAGGAGCTTAGTGTTAAGTTATACTAATTTGTGATTCAGTAGGATCTTTTGTATTTTTGTTTGTGTTGGATAATCATACTACTTGAATTCCCGTCTCTTAGTGAGACAAAATTCTTTTCGTGAAGAAGATGGATTTGAGGTACACTGCTCTCGGTCTAAAGTAGTGTGGTTGTATTGAGGTTGTGTCACTCTCATTTAAGCGGTATGTATAATAGATTTGAGTTACTAGGTAGATCGGAAAATCTTTAGTTAAGTCGAGAGACTTAGGTGGTGATTTTCACTTTGATTGGATTTCCACCTTAAAATACTTGTCTCTTTATGGTGAATGCTTGTATATTTGTTTTATTGTATTAAATTTTTTATACTTCACCTAGATTGGATTTCTACCTTAAAATACTTGTCTCTTTATGGTGAATGCTTGTATATTTGTTTTATTTATATTAAATTTTTTATACTGCACTATTCACCCCCCACTAGTGTGAAATCTCACCTGCCACACTAGGAATAAAATAATACAATACTCAACAATGTCATATCATGGAGCGAATCCTCACAGTTGAAGATCAACCTTAGGATTTGGAGGGCGCACATGACATGAATCACAATCCAAACCATTGATTTTGCCACAAAAGTCTTCTTTAACAGAAGGGTAAAGGCTCTCACTCAAGAGATTGAGTTAAGTTGTAGTTAATCACATTATATTCTATCATGTAGGGAGAGCATTCTTCATAACCACTTGAATATAGTGAGTTGAGATTTAGATCTTTTACTAGATTCAAGATTTCTACTCGATGTGCTCTATTTGGATAGAAAGGTTTGGTCAATTATTCAATTAATCAAGTAAGACACAAGGCACAAAATTAAGAAAAGAGCTTTTTTCAGGTTCCACAATTAACAATGTACATTCATTGAGATAGTGGGTGCTTCTATTTAACTCTATGTTAAGCAAATTACAAGTAGCATTATATGAGACTACAATTTCAAGGTTTCATCCCCTTAATGGTTGGGAATTATATGGTTAGCGACAAATAATTACCAGGAAAAGGTTATTTCTTATTCTTTAAACTACATTTCTAATAATCTAAGGGCTAGTTTACTTTAAAGGCTAGGAAAATGATGTTAAAAAATGTGAAATTGGTGTTAACTTGTAATTGTATTTACTTGTTGTGTGGTGTTAACGTCAATTTGTGTTTACTTGAATTGGTGTTAAGTTGTGGTGTTAACCTTTATGGTGTTTACTTGGTAGTGGTGTTAGGTATATAAAACATGAGAGATATCAAAGACATCAGTGCTGTAGAATTTTAACACGAGTTTGGCTAACACCAGTTGAAACTAGTATTAGACAAACTCGTGTTAAAGTTGCTAAACCCAGATTAGCAAATGAGAGAATAAGTAGTCAAGTAAATAAATGTTAACCCTTCTTTTGAGAGATTAATCCTCCAAGTAAAATAAGCTTAAAAACCACCACGTTAACCATACTTGCAATAGGCAAAAATCTCTCTATCCAACCTAATGTCCAAATGCACATGCTTAACCATGTTTGCTCTCAAAATAGAGGTGCTATATCTTTGATTCCTTTCGTTACATAGGTTAGCAACGCATGAGATAGCCCTATTTTCAAAGGAGATTGGTTGCACTCTCAAAACAAATAGAGATTAGCTGGCGCATGCTTTTGGGTCAACCCTCAAAATAAATGCGACCTCGGATATGCAGTACTACCTTTTATCAATTTCTTTAGCTGGTATCCTCTTTCTTTAGAGTGTGTTTTCCTATGTTGTCAGAGTCCATTTGATTTCTTTACCGATCACATTTAATTTAGATTGCCTTTTGATTTATGTCACTGATAACTTCCACATGGTGGCGTAGGATTTGGGAGTTCTAGACAGTCACTTGATATTCTATCAAAAATGAAAGAAAGAGGGAGACAACCACTTGATCGAATAATGGATTCGTCTTTACTTTACCCTATCAACAAAGAATAAAATGTAAATATTCTCAAGGTTCTCTCCTGTCGATATGTTTATAAAATTGTGCTAAGGTGCTTGATAAGATATGCATTCGGTGATCGGTTAAGTATGACAATCGCCATTGGAATGTATAAAAAACTTAACATCTAGCTAGTGGGATACACTACCAAATATTTAGCTAAATCCTAGTTGACTTAACCAAGTTAACTGGACTCTCCTCCTAAACCAAGTCTGTAGAATTAACTTCGTAGGCCGACCTCCTCCAGGCAAGTCCTAATTAACTTCATAGATGGACAAAAAATTAAACTCCCTCAATGTTGTGATTTGGAATCCCTAACCCAGTCAATTGTCCTTACATCATGTATCAGAGCGAAGCTGCTTGAGTTGGCTTTCACAGTAAATTAATCCAAGGGCTTAGTTTGGTTGAATCCACGCAAAATTTATAAAGTTCTCATGATTTACAAAACGTTAAGTGATACAATCATTGATTTTGTCTCTCATTTTTCTTATCTCTCTTTTGGAGTCAAATCCAAAGAAATTTTGGCTCATATCATTTCCCTTTATGGATAGATTTGTAATCTAATTTATGTTAACATATATCAATAAATGTATCAATTATTTTATCATACCATTTATCTTATCCCTCTAACTAAATACCCTTATCAACTTGTCTTCCTTTATTCTATCTCGAAATGAGGTTTGGGTAGGGGGAGGAGAAACCTGGGCATGATTTTGGAGATGAATAGGTGCACGTAAAGCCCCAACGTGAAAGGGACATGGAACCATAAATATATCGAGGTAGCTTTGGGGATTCTTAGCATGTGAGAGGGATCAACGTTAAAATAAAACGACATGTAATAAAAAGATGTTAATAAAGGAAGATGTTTCTTTCTCTATTCGCAAGTTGGTTTAGTAGGTGCGAGATTCCATTGTGGTTATATTATGTTGTGATCTTAGTGGGGAGTTTTCTATGGGAGATTACAGTACATAATGACGATATATTATGAGTGGGATTGTGTTATTTAGAATATAAACACGTGGATTAGCAAAAGGTGTGCAAAAAAGAGAGATCAGGTCAAAGTTCACGTGCCTTTAGTAATTACTAACATGGGATTAAATTCCTGCGACCACCAGGGAGCACGTCGGTGAGCATAATTTGGCTGAAACTGAACTCGGTGATTTTGGTGCGTAAAGGTATGTGGAGAGTGATACCGTAACCTATGTATCTTCCTTAACGTTACCTCGACAAGTGGGTTTTTCTACGCTTAATGTGAATAGTTAAAAAATAATAATAATAACAAAAAAATATATTTTGCAATATATTTTGTAATATATAGAATAAAAAAATATAATTTTAATCGATATATTTTAATTTTTAATCAATAAAAATTATTTTCTATAAATGAAAAATTACTTTACAAGTGAAAATCAATTTTCATTAGTATATTCTTCATCTTTAATTTGTATATTTTGATTTTCAATATATATATTTTCATTTTCAATCAATAAAAAATTATTTTCAATTGATATATTTTAATTTTTAACCGATCAACTTGATTTTCAATCGGTAGAATTTAACTTTTAACTTGTTTATTTTGACTTTTAATTAATATATTTTAATTTTCAACATGTGTGTTTTGCTATTTTCTTTTAACACATGCATGAGTAATGGTCGTGTGTTGTAAAATAAGTTACAACGTATATTTTCCTATTTACATTTATGTTAAATTTATTACCAGGAATTTTAAGTCTAGTCAAATCAAAGATAAAAGATAATCTTGTCTGGTTGGGGATTGGGAATGTTCTTGCCATATTTTTCGACCAAAATGCAATCTGTTGCAACACTAGAATTCTATTTAGGAAAATTCAGTTACCATTCGAAATTTTTCTAGAAAAAGCAAGATTTTTCAAAAAAAAATGTCAAGCTACCACCTACTCATTTGCGAGATACTTCCAAGTCAAACGTCCTTTTCAGGCCAAAAATATGTTTTGCTCATCTTTAGCAGATTTCAAAACAGTCTTACCATAATGTTGACCATCTTGGGTATCTGTAATCAAATTAATTGATAATGATAACTAGATCAGTCATCATAACACATAAATATAGTTGATCCGTGCACATTACATGTCGAAAGTTAAATCCAACATAAAAAAGAATCGAAATACTTATACAAGTCTTCACTATTGACATGTGCGAAAGAACGGATAGAGACTAAAGCTTTGCCTCCCTTGAACCAATTCCGCTTTATTTATCTACAAGGACAATAACACCTTAATCAATACCAATGTATTAAAAAATCATACATTGAATGATACCAATAACTGAATGTCAAAATAGATTCACTAACTAGACCCATACGAAGAACACGTTCCTTAAATTCTTTTGGCTGCAACCCCTTGGTGAATGGGTCAATGATCATCAATTCTGTACTTGATATCCTTTCTTTGACCAAGAAATATTTCATACCTATATGAATGCTTTGAAATATTTTGTTTGCCAGAAAAGAAGGCTGTTGATATCTCGATGCAATACGACTCTAGTGGCTTGGATATAAAATCAATCACTTTGAGCTCCTTTCTAAAGTTCCTTAAGCCAACACCTTGAGACATTGCCTTGTAGCAAACTATATATTTTGCAAGCAAGATGGAAGAATTCGTTAACTTTTGCCTGATGCTTTCCCATGTAATTTCTCCTCCAAGCAAGAATAAAAATACAGCCTAGAGTATAGTTCAGATCATCTGGACACCACCAAAATCTTAATTGCTATAGCCAATATCTAAGCTATCCATCCTTCAATATATGAGCATACGGTCTGTTGTTCCCTGCAAGTACCTCAAGGTTTTCTCTGCTACCGTCAATGCTCTATGCCAAGATTACTCTGAAACCTTCTAAGCATTCGAACTTCATATAGGCGATATTTGATTGTGTACATGTTTTTGCATACATCAAGCTACCAAATTATCGAGACATATTCATGCATTCTCTTTCTAATTCATTTTGTGGACATTATGATTCGAATAAGACATCACCTTTCTTAATAGATGTAGGGCTCAAGTTGTGGTTAATTATGGCAAATCTCTCAAGCACTTTAGAGATATAAGATATTTAAGATAAAAGTATATGTTGTGAACTATCGTTGTGAATCTCTATTCTTATGATAGATAGTGTTCACCTATATCCTTCTCTCAAAATTTCGCTTCAGAAAATCTAGTTGCATGCAAAATGTCATCCACATGAAAAATATATATATGAACTTACTCCCACTAATCTTAAGGCACATACATCGATCGACATCATTTTCCTTGAAGCCAGAAGCAATAATGACTTAGTTAAATTTTATATACCATTGGCAAGATGCTTGCTTTAGTCTATAAATTGATTTCCTTAACTTGCAAACAAGGTGTTCCCTACCCTCACCCAAGAAACCTCTAGGTTGATTCATGCAAATTGCCTCATAAAGATCTCCGTTTAGAAATACCATTTTCACATCCATTTGGTAAAGCTCCAAGTCAAAATGAGTCATCAAAAGCCATAGTTACTCTAAATGAGTCTTTTTGAGATACTTGAGAGACAAGGCCTCAATGCAATCAACGCCTACCCTTTGAATATATCCCTTCGCAACAAGTCCAACCTTATATCTCTCAATGTTACCTTTTGAGTCAATCTTGGTCTTACTGACCTACTTGAACCCAATGGGCTTGACTCCATTTAGTAACTTAGCTAGATCCCATAATTCACTCTCATGCATGAATTGCAACTCCTCTTTCATGGCGACGTCAATCCACTTAGTAGAGTTTCTTCCATTTACAACTTGTGAAAATGTGCCTGGATCTTCTAAATCACGACACTCATTTAAATACCACCACAAGAATATTCACTATTGCTGACCATTAAAAATGGTCGACAATGTGAAAAAAACAATCGAAAAATAGGGTCGAGGAATATACTATCGTTATTGTATTTTCTCGATCATTCTAGACATTACCGTTAGAAAAAAGATGGAGCCTCATTCGACGTATGGTTGTTTCTCTTATTTATTTTTAACAGCCGACAAAGCTTTCTCTCGACCATTATAAACAAACCATCGACATAAATATCTATGTCGACCGTTATTTAAGTGGTCGAATAAGATAGTATTCCCGACCGTTTAATAAAAATGGATGAAAATATATTATAATATTGTCAACCATTTGTTAAGAAAAGATGAGAGTATTACTATTCTTGTCCGTTTTAGAACAGACGAGAATATTTCTATTATGGATTGTTTGTTTATTACAGTTGAAAATACTGATATTATGGTCTATTTTAGAACGATCTAGAATATTTATATTGTCAACCATTTTTATCAAACAGTCGGGAATACTCATATTCTCATCTATTTTTAAACAATCGATAATGCCTTGCAAGTCACATACTATTCTCGTCTGGTGGAAAAAGGTCGAGAATAATTGCAATTTTTCTTTAATTAAAATTTTAATTATGTGGAAGACCTGTAGAAAACTAAAAATCCTATAAAAATATAATCACACAACTTAAAACATTTGCATTTAATTAAAACAGTAGAAATGAAAATAAAAATTTCATATATGTAACAATGTATACAAAATATATTACAAACGGTAATGTACAGAAAAATACAACAATCATGCTACGGCACCAACACCTCCAGCACCACCACTTAAATCATCGTCGTTACGACAATCTCTAAATTGATGAAAGGGTGGGTGATCAATACCTCCCTGCTGAAGTACCTTCAGGAGCTCCTTGATAGTCTGAGTCGACTACTATAACTGTCTTGACAACTCCCTGACCTGCGTGGTCATCTCATCAATCCGTTGCTCCTTCTCCTCGTGGAGGAGGCATAATACCGCAATCTCCTTCATCATCTCGTGTAAAGACCTGTCCTACTCTTAGCCTTTTAAGACGTCTAGAGTCTTAGTCAGACGTCTGTCCAAACGTCTGGACCCTTTCCCGGACGTCTGAAAATGAAATTTCTGTACGCGTGCTACGCCCTACGCGCGTGTAGCACGCAGGACCTTCTCCACTCTCTCCTTTTTCCTCCTTTCCCCCGAACCCTAAGCAACCACTCCACCTATTTAAACCCCTCCCCTCCTCCTCCTCCTCCCTCACTCTCCTTCTCAACCTCTCACTCGCCCTCACTCACCTCCTCTCGTGGCTCTGAAGGTGGGGGTGTTGGTGTGTGGACTGGAGAGGAGAGGAGGGGAGGGGTTTAAATAGGTGGAGTAGGGGCTTAGGGTTCTGGGGAAAGGAGGAAAAAGGAGAGAAAGGAGAAGGTCCTGCGCACCGTGCGTGCAGGGCGCAGTACGCGTACAGAAATTTTATTTTCAGACGTCCGAGAAAGGGTCCAGACGTCTAGACAGACGTCTAACTGAGACTCCAAACGTCTTAAAAGGATAAAAGTGGAACGGGTCTTTACATCATAACAAACTTAAAGGAAGTTTCGTCCCCGAACGGACTGACTGGTGAGGTTCAGCACCGCGTACCACCCCCAGACGGACAGACAATCAAAGCGCACCATACAGACACTTGAGGACCTTTTACACGCCTGTGTACTGGACTGGAGAGGCTCCTGGGAGGAGCATTTACCCCTGGCAGAGTTTGTATATAATAACAGTTACCACACGAGCATCGGCATGGCACCTTACGAGGCTCTGTACAGACGGAGGTATAATGCACTCCTGAGTTGGGTCAAGGTGGGGACCAAGAGGGAGGTTGGCCCCAAGCTGATCCGGCAGAGTCAGGAGGTGATAGAACAGATTCACAGATGACTCTGCACTGTCAGGAGCAGGCAGAAGAGTTATGCTGACCAGAAATGTAGAGAGGTGTAGTTCGAGGTTGGGGATCATGTCTTTCTCCGCATTTCGCCCATGAAGGGCTTGCAGCGTTTTGGGGTGAAAGGGAAGCTTGTGCAGAGGCTTGTGGGGCCATTTGAGGTCTTGGAGCGGGTAGGACCCGTTGCTTACCGACTTGCCCTTCCTCCCCAGCTTTTTGGAGTGCACGACATGTTCCACGTGTCCAACCTCAGAAAGTACGTCGTCAATCCCAGTCACGTTCTGAGCCACGAGAGCGTCAAGGTAGGTGACGACCTGACCTACCCTGAGAGACCAGTGAAGATACTAGATAGAGCCGTCCGGAGTCTGAGACGGAAGCAGGTACCACTGGTGAAGGTCCTATGGAGAAGCCAGCGATACGAGGAGGCTACCTGGGAGCCTGAGGCGGCAATGCGAGAACAATACCCGGAGCTTTTTGAGGGTACGTCTTTTCAAACCTACTTCGGTCCTCTTTAAGTTTGTTATACATTTTATGTTCCTTTTTTCACACCCTAGCTAATTCAAGTTTCGGGGACGAAACTTCCTTTAAGTTTGTTATGATGTAAAGACCTGTCCCACCTTTAGCCTTTTAAGATATCTGGAGTCTCAGTCCGACGTCTGTCCAAACGTCTGGACCCTTTCCCAGATGTCTGAAAATGAAATTTCTGTACGCGTACTGTGCCCTGCGCGCGCATGGCGCGCAGGACCACCTCTCTCTCCTTTTTCCTCCTTTCCCTTGAACCCTAAGCCCCCACTCCACCTATTTAAATCCCTCCCCTCCTCTCCTCTCCACTCCACACACCACCACCCCTACCTTCAGAGCTACGAGAAGAGCTGAGCGAGGGAGAGTGAGAGGGCGAGAAGGAGGAGAGTGTGGGGGAGGAGGAGGAGGTCGAGATCGGAGAGCTCCGGTGGAACCTCGGCAGAGCTCGCACTACCACTGCAGGCGCGTGCGGGAGGAGGAGAGACCCCGGGGAAACTGCCTCAACCATCTGCAGCGGCTGGAGCTACGGCGGAGCGAGGAGGAGCGCAGCGGAAAGCGTTGAGAGCGGGTTCTGGTACTGGAAATTTTCCAGTATCAAACGTCTAGAGCGGAGCCTAGAGGGCTGGTGGAGCATCTGGACGTCTGGAGTTAAGACCAGACGTCTGAAAGCTCTTTTATCACGAAGGTACGTTCTTTTCACGGTTACGGCCATGCAGGCCTCACCGCAGAGTGGTTGTCGGGCCTAATGTGCGGGCTACAATTGTCATACGTAGGAGCAGCCTTGGGAAGGAGCGCGGAATGCTCTCCCACACACTTTCGAACGTCTGATCAGATCACCAGACGTCCGGAGGTGCTTCCAGACGACCGGAGGAGTGGTCCGACATCTAGAACTGCCTTCAGACGGTCGCAGAGGAGGCCTGGACGCCTGAGGACACCGCAGGGACTTGAGGTAAGGTTCTGTATCGTTTAAGACGTCTGGACTTATTTCCAGACATCTGATTTTGGACAGTAGACACGTTTTTGACCCGTTTTGGGTCCGATCGGGATCCAATTTACGCAAATGAAGTACCTATAGTTTCCTTGCAAGTTTCTCTACGTACTAAATACCTTTGTACATTGTTCTGAACCTTCCTTTTGTGATGTATTCCCTGGTATAGGGTTTCATCCTGCTGTGTGTTTGGGGCTCGCAGAGACGCCTGAGTCTGTGGTTCGAGCCCCTATTACTCCTAAATTGTCTGGTACAATGGTTTAAATTTTGTTAATAATATTTGATAAGAATTTGCTTGTGGAAATAATCGAATGGAACCCTAAGATGTGGCATGAACCCTAGGGTAGAGGAATGAATAAATCGTTTGTGCTATATTATATATTTGCATGTTTTAGCTAAACTGTTAACAATGTAATTATGAGATGCCTATAATTTATGAAGTATCTGTGAAATCACCAGTTGCATGTATCGAAATATGGAAACACGAACTGCTTGTATATAAATAAGAATTGAATTGTGAATGGTGGAATCTGGAACGGAATAAATGAGGTGAACATGAACATGAACCCTACGGGGAATTAGGAGTAGAGCTCCTGTGGTTAGATGGAAACCTGGAATGTAGACAGGAAGTGTGCTAGCCCTTGAGTATGTGGTACGAAGGAGAGCGACTGTCCCCTTTTCGTGTAGAGCGGAGCTAGCCACCCTTGGAATGAGACCCAGGGTTAGGATTGGCCACTCTACACCAACTCCTGTTGGCCCTCGTATACACGGTACCGAGGTGAGCTACTAATGTAGGGAAAGAGCTAGCCACCCCACGGGTCCCGGGGTTCAGTTAACCACCCTACACCGACTTGTTAAGCCCTTTGGGCAAACCGGGGTAGTCAGATGAGGGTGCGTGGACTGTGGAGGGGCTAGACCCCTGTTTGGTTCTGAGGAGCGAGACCCCTGTTCTGAGAGGGCAAGGCCCTATACTGTTCCATGCTGTACTTTGGGCGTACCCGTTAACGGAAACGATTGCCCGCGTGTCAGTGCAGGGTAGCTACCCATGCGCTTATCACACGTGCCGTAATCACCACTACACCTTGACAGTGACCTCGGGGTGGTTGACTAGGTGTAGGACTACCACGGGGGACTCTCCCGACCAAGAGAGCACCACATGTACCTTCTACTCTTCGGAAAAGACTGCAATCAAGATCGTTCCCACGAGGAACATGCAAGATCAAGAATATCTGGATATTTGAGAAAAATAGGTGAAAAGGAAATACACATAAAACAAAATATATAGAAAAGATAATTAAACCTGTTGTTTTTACTATTTTAGATAGTATAGATACCACTCTACTCAGCGTTCGCTGACTCTATCTTTTCATAACACTGTTCAATAATAGGAGCTGAACAGCCCGAACTTCCAGCTGCGAAGGGTGCTAGGCCTAGTCGAGCCCAGCCATAGTTTTCTGCACTTTCTTATTATACCCTTACTGCTGTAGTGAGTATCAGACTTTTTAGCTACTATTGTCTCTACTGTTACTTTCATTTCCGTTGTTTCTATTGTTGTGGTGGTATGTAATGGAACAGCAGTTTTACTTTCCTTTACTGCTTTGTACGCTTATACTGCTTAGTTATATTGCATATGCGAATGTGGTTTACTTTCCTACTTTTTGGTTATTTCTTGTTGGACGACTGGGTCTTGGGATTAGTCGAGGTGAGCCTATCTTGGGTCCTGTAGGGATCCGAGAACCGGGTTGTAACATCTCGTGTACCTCAGCTGAAGAGGACGATTGATGCCCCCTTTTTCTCATACTAGGTGGAGACGACCTCGCTACTCCCTACGCTACGAACGTACCCGCCATGCTCAGGTGGCATGACGATCCGAAACACCTCCTCTGCTGTCAGTGGTTGCTGAACTGTACTAAAGTTGACATCTTCAGGAGGATACATTAAGTTGACTATATTATCCTGAAAGAAATTAAATTACGTAAAGTATTTTCATTTAAGTATAATTACGAAATAAAATTAAACTATTGTGTATTTAAACTTACGTGTCTCTGCTAGTATGTGTCATGAAGCCACTCTCTGTTTCCCTCATTACTCAACTTGCTATGAGTGGCCTCATATACTTCCACCCTATCAAGCTAGGCACCTTTAAGCATGGCAGACTACAATATTTTGAAAATGTTAAAACAAATTAAAAATATTGTCAGATTTAAAAGAAAATAATAATTAGAAATACTTATGTATAAGGATTTCATCTCGCCTATGCTCCTCCTACCCAAGACATGGGTCTTCAATGGAGCTTTAACTCTATTTTTCTTATTCTTCTTAGCCTGCTATTGAAATAAAGGTACAATTTATTAACTTAAAAATTAGTTAAATGATAATACTTTTACCTGCATCGCGAGCTCATGTCAATGCTCGCACACTTCCTTCCAAGTGTATGGCTATATCAAAAGGGGCCCATTATGCAATGCCTCTTCATGATTCATGTTCTTATAATACTAAAAAATATATTTGTAATGTTAGAAATAATATTAGAATTATGGTGAAAGAAATAAATAAATACAGTTAAAATTTATCTTTTACCTTATTTTTCATCTCCAATCTTCAATCTTTGTGAATCTTGGCTACGTGCTTGAGGGTATATTTGGGAACATTCAGATCATCGCTCCAATCGAAGATGGCCTGCATTAGTAGAACAGAAATTATTACGTAATTTAAAGTTATATAAAGTAATGTAAAAAAGTTGTTAATTTTTACCAATTAACTCTAACACTCAAATGAGCTGCCTCTTCATCTCCCTTGGCACCTTCAAAGTAGGACAGTAGGATGATCGTCTTCGTCAACATACCCAGTCTACTGACGAATGGAGGATAGTCCACTACTTCTCCCGCTGATGTGATCCTAACTGAAATTTCGCCCCTCCATTTCCCTTTCCCCTCCCTCTTCTTCGCCTTCACCCCTCCCTCCCTCTTCGTCAACATTTTTCGCATTCCCTTCGCCTTCGCCCCTCCATTTCAATCTCCCCTCCCTCTTCTTCACATTCCCTTCCCTTTCGCCCCTCCATTTCCCTTTCCCCACCCTCTTCTTCACATTTCATTACCCTTCACCCCTCCATTTCCCTTTCCCCTACCTCTTCTTCACATTTCCGTCCCCTTCACCCCTCCATTTCAATCTCCCCTCCCTCTTCTTTACATTCCCTTCCCATTCGCCCTTCCAATTCAATCTCCCCTCCCTCTTATTTACATTCCTCTTCCTACATCCATTCCCCTTCCCTCCTTCTTCTTCACATTCCCTTCCCCATCACCTCTCCATTTCCCTTTCCCTTCCCTCTTCTTCACATTCCCTTCCCCTTTCCCTCCCTCTTCCCATTTACCTCTTCACATTCCCTTCTCCACATTCAACACCATATAAATCATTAAACATAAATTCAAGAAAAGTGGGCATACCCGACATAATAACAAAAAAAATTCAACAACATTTCCCTTATATATTTTGATTTTTCAAAAAACCTGTATGAAACAAATTTTGAAATAAATGAAAATAAAGAAAATGGAATAAAAATAAATTCACAAATTTTAACCAAGTAATCTTCTTCTGCGCTTCATTTACGCAACATGAAAGCTGGGATGAATACCCATCTGGAATCCGAATGTCTTTAAGGAATGAAAAAATCCTTTGCCTCTACTCTCCGATAAGACTATATATAGCTTTTGGAAAGTGTGACCCTCCTCCAACGTGCAACTTAAGAAAAATATCCAAAATTTTCATATCATTCCTTATTTTAACTATATCCTTTGGGTTGTCTGTTAGGTTTCATACATCAAGAATGTTGTCCATTACATTCTCTCAATGTGCATCACAACTAAATTGTGTCGCACGGTCAAATCCTTCCAATATGAAAGCTCCATAAAAAACATGCTTTTCTTACTAAACCCTAAATGTCGCAAGAAAGTGAAGTCAATCTTGAAAAGATGACTCAAACGTATTTCACCGAGCTGTTGCAATACTTCCATGATTTTTATCCCCGACAACCTAACAAAACTCATACTGAGTTTATTTTTTGAATTCCTCGACCAATACCGACATGCTTTACCATCAAATCTATCCTTGAATTGTGACGTTCGCCATCTGTGTTCAATGGGCAAAAACCTGCGATGCCTTAAGTAACAGAACTTCTTGCTTTCAGGCAATCTTAGGATATCAGTATCATCCGTACAGATTAGACAAACGATCTTCCCCTTCATACTCCATCCTGACAAATTAGCATATGCTGGATAGTCATTAATTGTCCACAGTAATGCTGCATGCAACTGGAAGAATTTTTCGCTCTGATAGGGATGGATTCGCCATGGTCATTCGTGACAATGGTGAGCCCAGCCTTCTTTGGTACCACTTGAGTAGGGCTCACCCAGGGGCTATCAAAAATCGGGTAGATGATTCCCATGTCGAGCCATTTGATGATCTCATTTTTAACAACCTCTCGCATGGTTGGATTTAGTTGCCTTTGCATCTGGTGAGAAGGTCGAGTCCCGTCTTCCACATAGATTTTATGTGTACAATAGCTAGGGCTAATGCCTTTTAGGTCAGAAATTGTCCACCCAATTGCTGCCCGATATTCAGAAAGAGTTGTAGTCAACCTAAGCTCTTGGTCCCTTGTTAGGTGTGCATTGATAATCACAGCGAAAGTATGATCAGGTCCTAGGAAGACATACTTGAGGTTGTCGGGCAGAGGTTTCAATTCAAGAGCAAGTGGTACAATATTTGATGGGTAAGGGAAAGGAGGGAGTTGAGTGACATCAATCTCCTCAAATGGGGGTTGCTGGTGGAAATCAGTTCTGCAACCTCTAGAGATTGGGGTGGGTCAGGGTAGTCTACAGCTGGTTGAGTTAGATGGTCCTCTAAAGAGCTTGCTATCAAGCATTCCTCAACTAGGGTTTCCACGGGATCACATTACTCAACCCAACCACAATCGAAAGACTTAGTTGCCTTCAAGATATCCAATTGCATCTTCTTATCTCTAAAGGAAATTTCCATACATCCCGTGCCACAGTCAATGTTAGCCTTGGCCGTAGCCAAAAAGGGCCTGCCTAGGATGATGGGCATGTTCTGTAATTGTTCAGGGACCTCCATGTCAAGGACCAAGAGGTCAACTAGGAGGTAGAAGTCCTTAACCCGAATAATTACATCCTCAACAACACCTTTTGGATTTTTCACAGATCGGTTGGCCAGTTGGATAGTCACAGGTGTAGGCTTTAGTTCTCCAAATCCAAACTGGTGGTAAAGGGTAGTCGGGGTCAGGTTTATCGAAGCACCTAGATCTAGGAGCGCTTGATCAAAAGTCATATCCCCATTTTTACATGAGATCAAAGGCGCTCCAGGGTCAGCACTTTTTGGAGGTAGTCTACTTGATATTAACGAACTAGCCTACTCAGATAGTGCTACCTTCCTCGGTGCTTGGGTTCTTGGCTTACGCTTGGGTGTGCAGATATCTTTCAGGAACTTCGCGTAAGTCGGGATATGTTTGATTGCCTCGAGGAGGGGTATATTGATCTATACGTGTTCGAATATTTCGAACAACTCCTCATTCTTAGCCAAAGTTTTCTTCTTCTTGATCTTATCCAAAGCGTCAGGGTATGGGATTTGGATTTGAACCAGTTCAGGTTCCTGATCCTTGGGTTCCTCCCGTTCATCCTCAGAATCAATTATCTCAGGTGGTGTAGTCATGGGAGGGGTCAGCCTTTTGGGATCTTGGGTTTGCATGTCACTTCTCATGGTAACTGCATTGGCTGAAGCATTGGAACCTGGGTTAGATCCTTGAGAAAAGGAAGAAGCAGCAAACTCAGGGGTTGTCTGTGGGGCTTGCAAAATCACATGGGCTTGCCCCTGATTTTGTTGGAACCCTTGAGGATTGTGGCCCTTGTTCATTACATTCCTCGGGTTCGGTTGTGGTTGAGATGGAAGGGCCCCATGTTGTTTTTTATCCAACAGCTGGCTCAATCGTCCCTTTACTGAAGTCATCTCCTTCTAATGTTTCTGATTCATATCAGCCGTCATCTTGATCAAGGTATCCATTTGGTTTTGTTGTGTAGGAGCCACCCTATTCTGATTAAAGAGTGGTCTAACAGGTGGACCTTGCTGATAGAAGGGAAGGTTTGGCCTGGGTTGGTTCTAGAATTGGTTCGATTTTTGGTTTATCTAGGCAAAATTTGCAAAATTGCGCCATCCGACGTAGTAAGTGTTAGAGAAAGGGTCAGGTTTGGAGTAGCCCTAAATGGGATTGGCATCTTCCAAGGTAGAAGGTGCTAAAGGGGAGGGGAAAGAATAGTCAGGGTATGAGGGAGCAAAGGCCCCTCCTTGGGACATAGGCAAGGGTTGTTCTAGCTGTGTTTGGTCCATAGACTGAACCAGGTCAACATTGTGAGCTCCCTTTGCTATGGAGAAGGTTTGCAGGGGGGTTCAGGATTGATTCAGAAGCTTGTCAATTTTCTTGTCTACCATCTCAACTCGATCCAGCTTCTTTGCTACGATGTTCATGTCAACCGTCCCTTAATTAGTTTGCACTTCATAAATCCCACCACAAGGTTGATTGGACCTGTTGAATTGCGTCATGGAAGCATTATTAAGCGAATTCTCACCCATGGACTCAAAGAGTTCGAACGCGCTTTCCTTGTCTTTGTTTAGAAAATTGCCTCCACATGAGGCATCAACAAAATTCCTAAGGTTGCTGTTCAAACCATGGTAGAAGATATGGGCCAATTGCCACCTTGGAACCTTGTGGTGTAGAAATTTCCTCAATAATTCATTAAATATTTCCCACGCCTAATGAAATTGTTCCCCACCTTGAAGTGTGAATGTGGTAATGGCTCTTCTGAGGGCATTGATTTTTCCTATGGGGAAAAATTTCTTCAAAAAGGCATGCCTTAGTTCCACCCAAGTGGAGATGGGTCTCCCAAAGGTTCTAAGCCAGTGAGAAGCTTTGCCTTTTAGGGAGAAAGGGAACATCTTAATCAAAATGATATTTAAGCTGATGTTCCTTGGTTTCACAGTCTAGGTGATCCGATCTAGGTCCTCTAGGAGTTGGAAGGGATCCTCATTTGAGCTCCCATGAAAGTGGCTTTGAATTAAGCTAAGGACATTAGGTTTTAGCTCAAAATCATCTCCCCCTTTGGGGACCCTAAGATGTGGCTCAATCCGGATAGCAAACGGATCGTAAAAATCACGGAGAGGCCTTGATTGTCCTTCAGGGGGTTGTGGTGGGTTAGGTAGGTTCGACGGTTGTCCTTGAGGGTTCCACAATAGATGTATGGCCTGCATGATGGTTTGGATCTGTTGTTGTTGGAGTTGGTTGTTGGCAGAGATTTGGGCCTGAATGATGGCCATAGCATTGGGTAGAGGTTGGTCCTCAACCTCCTCAACCCTTGGGTCAGCCATTTCCTCAATCCTATCCCTTGAAAAATCAAGTCTCCTCCTGATCTCCCTTTCTAAGACAAACAACTCAGGATGAGTGATCGTCTTCCATGCATACACTAGAGAAGAATAGGGAGGGGAAAGGAGAGAGACAGGTGCAAGAAAAGTGTGTACACAATCAAGCGAACAAGTCCAGTCCCTATAGTGTAGACCTAGGTGACCTAAAAGCCTTGGAAAGAATAATCCAATCCGCAAGCACTTAAACCTCCCTTCCTAAGGTTAATCTGGCCAGGTTGCGTACGAGGGGATTGATTGGAAGGTTCAACCTTTGGCTTGTGTTGCCGGTTCCTTTGTACCCCACAACCGCGGTCGTTTGACACTTTGTCGTCGCCTAGACACCAAATTTTACGATGGGAATTAAAGCGAAGCACTTAACAAACCCAATTGCTCTTCCAAGACTTTGACAAGTCCTACCTAGGGCACGTCTGCTACATTTTAACGTGGGGCTAGGTTAGTGCTTGTGCTCAAGATATGTGATGAGGCGTTGTTAGGGGTTGTACCTCTTAGTCCAATTGAGTGTATGTGAGCACTCAACAAAACATGATTTTCAAGCAAGGTTTTTAGGATGTGGTGTCCTTTAATGATTCATCCTTGCTTTAGAGATTTTTAGGGATGAAATTTCTTAATGTTTTCAGGCAATGTTTCACGTAGGCACACAAGGATTTTGCATAAAACAGGAGATGGTTGATTTCCTTTAAGATCAATGTGGCCATAGAAATGAGCAACCCTAATGTATTCACCCTAAGGTTTATGCAATTCTAGGGGGTGAATTGATTTTAGGTTGAGTAGTGTAGCCAAATACAACACACGGTGGTTTCTCGAACACCACTCAAAAGGAAGAAAAACACTCTAGAAACATTCTTTTCTTTAAGAATATTAGAGTGCATTTTTTTTTTTTTGGGGGGGATGAGTTTGAGATGTGGGTCAAGTAATCATTCATTACGTCATTTTTGAATTTATATATGTTTTTTGGATTTTTAAGCAAGCAAACAATCAAGTTATACTCAAGTGGAGTGATACTCACAAAGGTCCTCACAGCACTTTACTCCATATCTATCATTTTGGATTGCACTCCTCCATTGCCCAGGTCGTAAGTTCCTGCAACCAACGAATAGAGAGAGAAAAGCGAGTCAGAAAATGTGAGTACCAATGCTCGATAAAAGGGACAAAAGAAATTCGTTCCCTCCCAGAAAACGCTACCAAAAACTGACATCGGAAAACGCGTTAACTTTAATTCGTCGTTATAGCATGGGTTTACGACATTAATTTTAAATGAAGATATGGATTAGATGAGTCCAAGTGTCAAACACGATGAAGCATGAAATCAGATCAGTTTATCGCTTTGAGGTGTCACAAAATGATTGTTTAAATTGCTTGCGAAAAATGAGAGAGAGAGAGAGAGTTAGAAATCGATTATGACAGCATGGTGAATACTTAGCTATGCATGAAACATAACATGATGAAACAGGATGGTAATATACTGCACAAGTAGAATTGTTTCACAATTACAATGATAGGGGAAAGCTTAAAATAACATAAACATCAAACTAAAGTAAAATGCGCAAAATGGAGAGGTGAGGTGGCCACGGTAGTGGAGGGGCTTCCGTCGGCGGCTCGACAACTCTAGGGAGGTGTGAAGTATGTTAGTTGTATGCTAAGAGGAAGCTAGGAAGGGATGGTCTTAAATGGAGCGGTTGTGGGGGTTTTTATAGTTGAGAAAGGGTTTCTAAATCAGGCAGGGGTTTTAGCAACGTCCAAAACGTCGCTATACCTCTTCCAAACATGTCAATGAAGCCTCCTTCCCGTTGGTCCATGCACGCTCGCATGCGTCTCCATTCGCACGATCCGTGCATGCGCAACATAGATCGCACTTCGCACGTAGCTCCAGATCACACCTTGGCGGTTTGGGTGCGCGTCATCTGGCGTGCGTGCAACGGGCGCATGAGAGTGCACAGCGTAGCCCCTGTGATGGCCGCCCGATCTTCAATCAATGGTCTAATTTTTGCCACCGCTTGATTTGCTCAGTGCTTCCACCCCCATAAGGTTTCAACCGTGCATCTTTTACGCATGGGTTGAGGCACTCTCCTCCATGCTGCGGGCGTGAATGATCGTGCAGAGGGTTTTTGCTATGGAGGGCACGGAGGCATCTCAGCCGTTGGATGGAGAATGGACAACCAAGATTACTTGATGAAGGCGCACTAGAGAGAGGGCGATGGCTGCGGGGGTACGATTGTGCAACACGTGGCACGTTTGTGGCCATTGATCCTTAGATCAACGACCATAACTTCTCAGGCTTGTTGTGGGAGCTACGGAGGTCGAATTGAGGTGATTTTGAGCCTGTTGGACTTCGTTCATCGATCTGGATCTATCCGTGCAGTTCAATTGCTCATCTGAGGCATGTTTCAATATGCACTTTACATATCGCCATTAAATATTTATTATAAGTAATTTAAATGCTGAGATATCACAGTATGCATGCATTGCTCCCAAGGTCATTGTGATATGTCATTAATGCACATATACCCTCGAGATTGATAGAATTATCATCATTATATGTAGAGTCATCATCTGCTGCTCTCATATTATGTAACATTTCATCTAATTCATCTCCTTGATTAACATCACTTTTTTCAATAGCTTCAATTCTCTCATTTCTAACCTGTTTTAAGATTTGCTCACCATGAGCTGTCCAATTTACATAATGCTGCCACGAACCGTTACATATCACATGCTTGAAAACTGTCTCTTCATGGAAAAACCCATTCAAATAATGTCTACATGGGCATGAAATCAGCTGAAGGAATTCTCCTCGTCTAAAGGTCTTCTTATCATCATTAAATACCCACTCCATAAATGAAATCACTCCACTCTTACATTCGTGGTAATTCGAATTTCTTAGATTAATCAATGGCTCATCCATGATAATTAACCTAAATGTCAATGACAACCACTCATAAGTTAAACTCAAATTAGGAAAAAATGTGTATTTTAAGAAGATTTTCACTTGATAGCCCATCCTTGAAGATTTGATCACAACGTTACTTGTTACATGTAGCTAGTGTTTAGAGAAATTTCGACATCATTTTCCCGCACTTCTCTAGTATACCCTCCAAGACTAACCTTAACTACATCCCCAATAGCCCCCACTAAAGGGTGCTTTGGGAATGGAGCTAAGATTAGTTGATATACCGGAGAAGAGCGAGAAAATACAATCGAAACCCCTCCAAATAGTAGCTATATGTAATAAGTAACCCTAAGTTGTGATCAAATCTTCAAGGACCCTCTTTAGCCCGTGATCATCACCAAACTAAAGACGACTTAGTCTTATGGCATGCTATAAAGATAACGCATCATGCTTGTAAGTGAAGCATACACACACTCTGCATTGTCCGTATAACATGATCATAAGTCTCAACAGGCATGTATTTTGACAAAATTATATCTCTTTCGCAACCTATACCTTAGGGGTTAGAACCCTTATTGTTTGTCATCAGGTGCATCTAAATTTGTGCAAGTGTGTGCATCTAAAAAGTTATAATAAAAATTTCCTAATCAAACATAAATATCATGAAATTCAATTATAAATTACAATTTAATTGAAGCATACAATTTTTGGGTAACAAGATAATCATGGTGACTACTCAAGTAATCATGTGAAATTGACTTCTACTCATTTTGCCACATTTAGATAATTTTAAGTCATAGTTGTGAGAATTTGTAAGAAACCTTAATGTAAACCTTTGGTTAGACTTGTAACTAACCAAGAGTCTATGCCTAAAGTTAAGCATTATCTTCTATCCAAAAAAGTGTCACTCGATTACCTTAAAATTGTGTAGGCCTTGATATTGATATTTAGTCTAATTCCTATTCTATGAGTCTATGTCTTGACTAAGAGTTAATTTCTTTACATGATATAGTCACTTAGGCCACTATAGAGTTGGTTCCTAGGGCAATGGAAGAGACCATTGAGCATTGAAGCTAAATCGATGCATTTTAGCTAAACACTGATGCATTGAAGCATACAATTTAATTACATTCATAATTAAATCTATAACTAATTAGTACATTAGAAATGAAAAATTAATGGCGGCAAAAGGAGGTGGTGGTAGTGGTGGTAGGTGGTGATGGTGGTGGTAGTTACATGGTGGTGGTGGTGGTAGGAGGTGGTGGTGGCAGCAGGGGGTGGTGGTGGGGCTGGTGGTGGCAGGGCATGGCGGTAGGGGGTGGTGGTGGTGCGCGTTGGTGCGGGGGTGGTGGCAGGTGATCGTTCAATTCTCAACACAGTCAATTAAGGTTATTAGTCTTAATTAATCACGCAGAGATTGGACTTAAGTTAACTTGAATCATTAGGTTATTGTCATTAATTGCAGTATAAGGTTGATGAGTGGCCGATAACTTATGACTAGGTTTTGTTAAAGAAATAGCGTTGTAGTACAGCTAGTTATTGCCATCATTACAGATATTTTTTACTCGGAAAATAAAGTTCTCCCGAAGTCGAACTCAGGGAGCAAGTTGTATTCTAGAAGTACAGTATTTCTATTACAAAAATAAAGAGAGAGAGAGAGAGAATTTGTTGGCTTCTCCTTCTTCTTTCTCGTCTGTCTTCTTTTCTCTTCTCTTTTTTTTCTTCTTCTTTCTTCTTCTCGCAGTCCTTCTTTCTTGGCCTTCTTCTTCTTCTTTTTCCTTCTCTTCTCTTACAGTCTGCTTCCTCTTCTTCTGCTCTTTCTTTTCTCGGCCAAGTGCGTTCTTCTTTCTCTTCGTCTTCTGCTTCTCTTCTTTGTCTTCTTCCTTCTGTTCTTCTTCTTTCTGTCCGTCTCTTTCTTTTTCTTCTTCCTTGCGGTCCTGTTCTTTTTTCTTCTCCTTCTTTGCCTTCAGAGCGTCGTCTGATTTCTCAATCAGACGACTTAAGTAGCTGCTGCTACAGTGCGTCTTTTCTTCTTTCCTCTGTGGCTTTCTTCTTCTTCCTGCCTTCTCTTCTTCTTCTTCACCTCTGCCTGCACACTCAAAGTTCGATCAGAGGGCAAAACCTACACTACCCTCCCCCGCGTCTCTCTCTCTCAGAATCACTCGTAGGATATCGCTCCCAGAGTTGCCGGGTAGTCGGGTATGGGTTGCGCCCGGGTCCAGGCCCACCGGCATGCGGTGGTGGGCGAGGAGTGCAGGTCGGGTTAATCGGGTCGGGCCAGGTCCGCGGGGCATGAGCGCGGACGAGGCCGGGTAATCGGGCGGGTGAAGGGGACCTCACCCCGTGATCTGAGGCGAACAGCTTAAGACACTTTTTGCCTTTAAGCGCCCGCTCGCCTCAGTGAGTTTCCGAGGTGGGACTAAATGTCCCACCCCAATTGGACACCCACGCGGAGGAGGCAGCGCACAATCGAGGCTCCACGCGAAGGCTTTGCCCCAACTGCAGCCTGGGACTTCTTTGCGGAGATGCCCCGCGCAACCTGGGAGTCTGACCTGGGCGTGGCGCGCCTGGAGGAGCAGGTCGAAGAAGCTGCTTCACTCAGCAATGGCGGCGGCGAGCGAAGTACCTGCTTACAGAGAAACGGCCTCTCGGCCTAATCAGATACGCGGAGGACCTTCGCCGTAGCACGGCGAAGGTGGTCGGGGGGTCTGCAGGTGGCAGGGCGGAGCCTAAGGGCCGCCCTAGGTCAAACTGCAGGTTGGGAGATGGGTTTGGTCGGTGGGTCTGCAGAGGGCGATTGGTGGGAAGTGGAAGGGCGGAGGTTGATCAAGGTGAGGAGGTGGAGGTTCTGTGAGGGTCGGCGAGCCGTGTGGGGTGCTGGAGTGACGGGAGCGAGTCACCGGAGTTTGGCCGGAGATGGAGAAGGTGAGGGTGATTAGGCGCGGTCGAGGGGTAATTAGATAAAAATAGCAGGGGGAAAAGAGAGAGAGGAGGCAGGGAAGTAGTTCTAACCTAACTAAAGGGACGAAGGGGGCGAGGAGGCGGACGGCTGTACCTACTGTCGCCGGAGAAGAAGGTGCCCAGTGGGGGAGGACGGCGGCGACGACGGGGCAGAGGCAGCGCGCGCTGGTATTGCGCGACGCGGAGGAAGATCAGGAAGGTGGCTCTACTGCTGGTATTACAGCAGAGCGACAAGGAGGAGGAGGAAGAACCGCCGGAGCTGGAGGGCTTCTGCCGGAGTAGGAAGAGAGGAAAGGGGGGGGGGGTTTCTCCGTCAGATCCGAGCTGAGGAGAACGGCAGAGCTTGTGGGGTTTTTATAGAGGTAGAGACAGAGATGAGGGCGGAGGGAGGCGACGTGCCTCCCTCGCCGGAGGACGCCGGAGGAAGGAGACCCATACCGTCCGTGCGTTCGTACGGCCGATATGGGTGGTTGCAGCACTCATGGGGGTGCTCCTGCGACGGCTGACGACGCAGGGCACCCCCATTTGACTTGGCAGGCCCCCCCCTCATCCTGCACGGCGCCATGCTCCGCGCAAGGTCGCCGGAGCAGGGTGCTGCTCAGGTTTTGCAGGAGGGACCTAAACGCAAAGAACCAAGGAGAGTTAGGGGCCACAATGTGGGGGTTCAAAAGTTGAGGGCCAAAAAGTAAATATATGAGGACCAAAGTGTAAAGTTGGTCAAGAAGGTTTCTTCTTAGGCTCAAGTTTTTGTACATGACTAATTAGGACCTAAGGATTCGGATGGTGAATTTTATTTCTAGATTAAACCTTGTTTGACCGGTCAAATTACGCAAAAACCTAAATTAAGTTGTTAATTGGGCATGGTTCTCAATGTAGGTCAAAATGGGTTCCCAAGGCCAAATTGAAGGTTCTAAACCCTAGAGATTATTTTTCTATAAATTTTAGAGGGTTCAGTTGATTTTTTCTCCGCCTCGAACCTCGTGTATTTAAGTGGGTTTGTTTTTAGGGTTACAAGATGTCATTTAATTCCTTGGAGTTGCTGTAGCCCTCTTTGAGTCATCTCATCCCACTTTTCTTCTTATTAGGTTATTTTGACCTATGTTTGGACCCTGAGTTACCCAATTTTCAGATTGAATTGGTGAAATTGCATTTTTACCCCTTAGTTTCTGTTTTCTTCTTAAACTCATAATTCTCTGAGTTAAGCCTTTCCTTGAGTTATGTAGGAGCTTTTATCCTTTGTATTAGGTCAAAATGAGCTAGTTATGGCTCATGATGAGGTTCTCATCATACCCCCATGCCTAGCTTTTGCTAGTCCCTTAGCAAAAGAAACTTAAGGTTTCAACCTTTGTTCTAGACCATGGAGTTCTTAATAGCTTTAGATAAGTGCTTTTTCATTTGAACTCAGATTAGGTTAGAATGCTGACCATAGGCCTAAAAGGTACTCTAGTACCAATCAAGATCCAGATCTGTCTAGCCTCAGCCTAAGTCCTTAGCAAAGGTTTTTAAGGCCTACAAGAACTAACTTAAGGTGTATTTGACTTCGTGGTTAAAGCACCCCGTGCTTGAGATGATTTTAGCCCTGGCTCAGTTCGCAGTGCATTTTGTAAGAGAGAGAGATAGAAAATTTTTCTGTTTTGGAGAGTTTTCTCTCTCTTTTTCTTTTTAATTCTAGCTTAGGATTGGCTTTTCAACACGGTCTGTATCAGATTCCTTGCCCCCATCATCAATCCTCAAGGGTTCCTGGCAATCGATGCTTCGAGATAGCACCGCCCATGGCAACCCCCGAAACCCTGGCTATTGAGATTTCGAGATAATCCCATCCATGGTGTTCCGTGGCCGAGTCCAGACCCTGGCAATTGACACTTCGTGATAATGCCATCCATGGAATCTGAACCAGTAGAGTGCTTATATGCCCCCAGTAGGATATGTAAATATCCTAAGAGACAAGCACCGAGGAGATGATATTTTGTTACGCATCTTCGAGGGGTTTTCCTGCCTCTCCGCGCTAGGAACTCGTCTAAATTAACTTGTGTTGATCGGTCGCTCCTACTCTAGGTGTACTTTTCAGAATTTTTCGACGCTTCTGCGTGATTTTGATTTTTACGCTTACTGAACCAGGCTGTGTGTGAGGTTAGGGTGCTTATGTTACTGAGTCCCGTAGATCAAAAGTTAGTTAATGAGGTCAAATACTCCCTAAACCTTAGACCTAATACTTCAGCTTTTCATTTTCCTCAACCTCTTGAGGAGTGTCCAGATCTTAATGGGTACTAAGAGTCTATCCAAGAATACCTAAGGTTTGCGTTCTTACTAATCCCTTTGTACACTTTTCAGTTCTTTTCTTGAATGAGGTCTAGAACTTAGGTCAATTCCTTAGTTCCTTACTAATGACTATCACTTTTTTCTTTCATATTTGTGCTCCTTTTTTCATTTTGTTTCTTTTTCGCCTCCCACATCCCAAAATTCCTCCTCTCATTTTATTATCTTTTTCAAAAAAAAAAATTAATTTTTATGGTATTTTTGGCATATGTGAATTTTTGTTTAAAACCTTTTCTTACAAGTTTTGCACTTTCATACCCCCCCATGCCTAAGATTATCAATGTCCTCATTGTGACCTAGGGGGTTTTTATTTACTTAGTTCATTCCTTATGACAGATGTTTGGATGAGTGAATGGGTCGGAATGAATTTGCGGACGATTTCTAATCCCAGATGCAAGCATCTGAGGTGGGGTTGGCTGTCTACAAGGGTGAACGTTAAGTGCACAAAAGTGTTAGGAAAGGTTTCAGGTTTTCAAAGAGAATGACGGGCTGCCTCCCGTTAAGCGCTAAATTTGATGCCTTCAGCCAAGCGGGAAAATGGAGTAGAGAGGGGATGGTCAAATCAGCAGAGTTCAATATAACAAGCACCTTGATTAAGAGCCTGGTTGGTCCAACCAGGTGCTTGTTCAGATCAACAGGCTGATGATGCAGCCCAAACCCAATCAATCTGGTGGGTTGATAGATGAAGATCAAAAGGTGTGGAACCCACCATATGCAATGTGACTCAGATGGATATGGAAGTGTGAATACAGGGTTTGGCTGAGTCGAATCAGCCTGGTCAGAATAGGGACCCGTAGAATAATCAATGAGTGACACGGGAACCCTATAGAGGTGATCAGAGAATGATGGAGCATGGTATGTAGTCTGATCAGTGTTCCAAACCCGATGTGGAAATGCAATCGGCTCGGCGAGAGGTGAATCTGAATAGAAATTGAGTCCGGTTGCGGGTCGGGGTTGGGAAGAGGTTTTGATCTTTTCTGTGTGTGCGGACGAGGTGGCCATTGTGTACGAGGGCTCTTCTAGAAATGGATGATAGGTGGTTTCCTGTAGAGAGTCCTCTGGGTAACTATCAAATGCCGGAAGAGTGTCTGTAGGATGAAAGAAATCTGATTCGAGAAAAAATTTGGATTCTGGGTTGCAAGCACTCTTGGCATTTTCTGTTTTTGGTTCCTGAGGATCAAAAAGGAATGATTCTGTGTTATCATTGATCTCGGGAACCAGGACCTCAAAGTCGAAATCAGAGAATGAGTCATGTGGACTGAGGTCGTAAATAGGCTTGGTGTGTTCAGGAAGGAGAGTCTCTCTGCAATTATAGTCAGATCTGAAATTATCGGAGAGTTGGTGAAAATGAGATTCATGATCATGAATTCCACCACAGCAAAAATCATCAGATGTGGAATCAGCAGCCTGACTAGGGTCTACCATATATGTTAATTCTGGGCTCGAAAAGGTATTCTGTCTAGGCTCAAGCACCAAGCTGGTAGGATAGACCCAATTAAAACCCTGCTCATCCAACTCCTCAGTTTCTGTGTCATAAATTGGCATGTTTTCTGAAAAATCGATCAGATTTCCTGAGGATGTTGGAGAGGGACATTCATCAAATAGAGGCCCGGAATCATATTCTGCAAAAATTTGATCTTTCTCATAAGGGGCCTCATAATCTTCCCAATAAGTTTCAGATCTAGGTTCTAGGCTTAGGATGTGGGTAGAGTTACTAGAACCTAAGTTTGAATAACCTTTGAGAGCCACCTTATCAGAATAAGGGACGGAATTTATACCCTCAAAAGGTTCAGTTCTGATCTCACTGTTGCAGGAGTTTTGGAACTCTAAGCTTGGCAATTCATGTTCTAAGTTCAGCTCATCATTGTGTTCTCCTGCAATATCCCAACCTAATTCAATGTTGTCTTCTATCTGGGTTGGGATTCTACAACCACTTTGTGCCTCAGTCCCGAGATCTGGGAAACTGGATTGTTCCTTAATACTGTTCCAAGATGGTTCCTCCTCTGTTTCTGGTATATACGGGTATTTCTGGTTGATAATTTGTTCTAGTGATCTCATCATTTCTACCCGTTTTATAAGGTCATCTTGGTGTTGTTCCCAAAGTACAGGATTTGTCAAGCATTGAAGGTATTCAGATTGGTGTAATTTTTCTATCTCAATGTATCCTGTCATGAGCATATCTTGGGTTGATCCTTTTGAAATTTCAGTCAATAGAATTTGGGCACAGTTTATGATGAAAGCTGTGGTTGTTGGGACATCAACCTGAATGTTTTCTATTGGTGTTGAGGGTTTACATTTGATTTCATAGAATTCAAGGGCATCCTCAATCATTTTATCTTTCATGGTTCTCCGATATTCAGGTTTCTTGAAAGGTAGTCTTAAATGGTATGGCTGCATCTTTGAATCAAGTGGTGGAATCAAGATATAGAATCGAAATTTGAATCAAGATGGAAGAAGGGGACGTTGTTAAGAATCAGAGGAAAAGGGCTGTGTGGAGTGTTTGTTGCACAAGTAAGGGCAGTGAGGCTCAGCCTCGACAGGGGGGGGGGAATTTCTAAAGGAGGTTTCAAGGACCTCCTGCAAAATACTGAAGGACTGGATGAGATAAGCAGGTGCTGGACCCAATCAAGACACCCAAAATGTTGGGTGACTATAGAGGTTCGGGGCAGATGGACCCCTTGATCAAAAAGATCGTCCACCTGAGAATTACCTGGGCAGCCAGAGAGGGAGAGTCCCGCGAAGACCCCTACACGGTAGAGCGTCCCCACGGGTTACAGGGTTTCCCCCACCCGACCTCTCTTGTCACTGCGGTTCCAGGTGGACCAGAATGGGGATCTTGACCTCTTAAGTCTACCAATTTTAGTTTAAGATCGGGGTGTTTAAGGTTTCACTTGAACTTTTAGGTATTTTTGAGTGAAGAAGTGACCTAATTTTAAGGTTGGTTGACCCAAGGGGTCAACTTCACCTCTTGTTCTTTTGAGAGCTTTTGGGTCCATTCTTTTAGGGTTCAAGTGTTTAGAGAGCCAATTGTTTAGGGTTTCTCTTGTATAGATCCTTTCAAACAAGGTTTAAGTACACCTCTTTTTGGGAAGATCTTTTCTTTGTTAATAGAAGGTGTGTCTCTAAAAACCCTAGCTTTTCAATCCTTGAGTTGGCTCTAATTGGTTCATTTTAGTTGCCTCAAAAAATGTAGTATCCAGGGCTCAATCAAGAAGGTTTTAGCCCTAGTTACCTTAGTTGGATGAACAGTTACAATGTGTCGAAATGAAAAATTTAGGCAACTTTGAGGAATTACTATGTATGATGCAGGTAGCCCTAAGTTGATTTTTCTTTTTGTTCTTTCTAGATTTTAAGGGAGTTAAGAAAGGGCTGATGAAGATTACCTGTTTTGTTGGAGTGTTTGTTGTGCGGTTGCTCTTCCAATTTTAACCTGCACATAAGAGAGAGAAAAAGATTAGCAATCTCTTGAAAGAAATTTAAAGCTTCTAGAATAGCCGTTGCTCCCCGGCAACGGCGCCAAGTGATGAGTGGCCGATAACTTATGACTAGGTTTTGTTAAAGAAATAGCGTTTAGTACAGCTAGTTATTGACATCATTACAGATATTTTTTACTCGGAAAATAAAGTTCTCCCGAGGTCGAACTCAGGGAGCAAGTTGTATTCTAGAAGTACAGTATTTCTATTACAAAAATAAAGAGAGAGAGAGAGAATTTGTTGGCTTCTCCTTCTTCTTTCTCGTCTGTCTTCTTTTCTCTTCTCTTTTTTTTCTTCTTCTTTCTTCTTCTCGCAGTCCTTCTTTCTTGGCCTTCTTCTTCTTCTTTTTCCTTCTCTTCTCTTGCAGTCTGCTTCCTCTTCTTCTGCTCTTTCTTTTCTCGGCCAAGTGCGTTCTTCTTTCTCTTCGTCTTCTGCTTCTCTTCTTTGTCTTCTTCCTTCTGTTCTTCTTCTTTCTGTTTGTCTCTTTCTTTTTCTTCTTCCTTGCGGTCCTGTTCTCTTTTCTTCTCCTTCTTTGCCTTCAGAGCGTCGTCTGATTTCTCAATCAGACGACTTAAGTAGCTGCTGCTACAGTGCGTCTTTTCTTCTTTCCTCTGTGGCTTTCTTCTTCTTCTTCCTGCCTTCTCTTCTTCTTCACCTGTGCCTGCACACTCAAAGTTCGATCAGAGGGCAAAACCTACACTACCCTCCCCCGCGTCTCTCTCTCTCAGAATCACTCGTAGGATAGCTCTCCCAGAGCTGCCGGGTAGTCGGGTACGGGTCGCGCCCGGGTCCAGGCCCACCGGCGTGCGGTGGTGGGCGAGGAGTGCAGGTCGGGCTAATCGGGTCGGGCCAGGTCTGCGGGGCGTGAGCGCAGACGAGGTCGGGTAACCGGGCGGGTGAAGGGGACCTCACCCCGTGATCTGAGGCGAACAGCTTAAGGCACTTTTTGCCTTTAAGCGCCCGCTCGCCTCAGTGAGTTTCTGAGGTGGGACTAAATGTCCCACCCCAATTGGACGCCCGCGTGGAGGAGGCAGTGCACAATCGAGGCTCCACGCGAAGGCTTTGCCCCAACTGCAGCCTGGGACTTCTTTGCGGAGATGCCCTGCGCAGCCTGGGAGTCTGACCTGGGCATGGCGCGCCTGGAGGAGCAGGTCGAAGAAGCTGCTTCACTCAGCAATGGCGGCAGCGAGCGAAGTACCTGCTCACAGAGAAAAGGCCTCTCGGCCTAATCAGATACGCGGAGGACCTTCGTCGTAGCACGGCGAAGGTGGTCGGGGGGTCTGCAGGTGGCGGGGCGGAGCCTAAGGGCCGCCTTAGGTCAAACTGCAGGTTGGGAGATGGGTTTGGTCGGTGGGTCTGCAGAGGGCCATTGGTGGGAAGTGGAAGGGCGGAGGTTGATCAGGGTGAGGAGGTGGAGGTTCTGTGAGGGTCGGCGAGCCGTGTGGGGTGCTGGAGTGACGGGAGCGAGTCACCGGAGTTTGGCCGGAGATGGAGAAGGTGAGGGTGATTAGGCGCGGTCGAGGGGTAATTAGATAAAAATAGCAGGGGGAAAAGAGAGAGAGGAGGCAGGGAAGTAGTTCTAACCTAACTAAAGGGACAAAGGGGGCGAGGAGGCGGACGGCTGTACCGGCTGTCGCCGGAGAAGAAGGTGCCCAGTGGGGGAGGACAGCGGCGATGACGGGGCAGATGCAGCGCGCGCTGGTATTGCGCAACGCGGAGGAAGATCAGGAAGGTGGCTCTGCTGCTGGTATTGCAGCAGAGCGACAAGGAGGAGGAGGAAGAACCGCCGAAGCTGGAGGGCTTCTGCTGGAGTGGGAAGAGAGGAAAGGAGGGGGGTTTCTCCGTCAGATCCGAGCTGAGGAGAATGGCAGAGCTTGTGGGGTTTTTATAGAGGTAGAGACGGAGAGGAGGGCGGAGGGAGGCGACGTGCCTCCCTCGCCGGAGGACGCCGGAGGAAGGAGACCCATACCGTCCATGCGTTCGTACGGCCGGTATGGGTGGTTGCAGCACTCATGGGGGTGCTCCTGCGACGGCTGACGACGCAGGGCACCCCCATTTGACTTGGCAGGCCCCCCCCTCACCCTGCACGGCGCCATGCTCCGCGCAAGGTCGCCGGAGCATGGTGCTGCTCAGGTTTTGCAGGAGGGACCTAAACGCAAAGAACCAAGGAGAGTTAGGGGCCAAAATGTGGGGGTTCAAAAGTTGAGGGCCAAAAAGTAAATATATGAGGACCAAAGTGTAAAGTTGGTCAAGAAGGTTTCTTCTTAGGCTCAAGTTTTTGTACATGACTAATTAGGACCTAAGGATTCGGATGGTGAATTTTATTTCTAGATTAAACCTTGTTTGACCGGTCAAATTACGCAAAAACCGAAATTAAGTTGTTAATTGGGCATGGTTCTCAATGTAGGTCAAAATGGGTTCCCAAGGCCAAATTGAAGGTTCTAAACCCTAGAGATTAGTTTTCTATGAATTTTAGAGGGTTTAGTTGATTTTTTATCTGCCTCGAACCTCGTGTATTTAAGTGGGTTTGTTTTTAGGATTACAGGATGTCATTTAATTCCTTAGAGTTGCTGTAGCCCTCTTTGAGTCATCTCATCCCACTTTTCTTCTTATTAGGTTATTTTGACCTATGTTTGGACCCTGAGTTACCCTGTTTTCATATTGAATTGGTGAAATTGCATTTTTACCCCTTAATTTCTGTTTTCTTCTTAAACTCATAATTCTCTGAGTTAAGCCTTTCCTTGAGTTATGTAGGAGCTTTTATCCTTTGTATTAGGTCAAAATGAGCTAGTTATGGCTCATGATGAGGTTCTCATCAAAGGTCAAGCTAACCTAACATTTTAGATTTAATTTCATTTAACTAGTTGAATCCAGGTCATTCACTAGGAGGCATAATCTGTAATTTAATTCATCATTTTTATTATTTAAACTAATTACTTCATTAATTACAGAATATGTTAAGATCATTAATAATTGCTCAAGAATTCATCGATTAAAACTTGCAACTATTCCATTAATAAGAGAAGTGTACATGAAAGATTTTCAATAAATAACAAATGTAGAGAAATGATTATTACAAATGTTACAAGATGTAAGGCATAAAACAAATTACAATGAATACAAAATGCCTTCTATAACAAAACGAAGCTCAAATATGCCATCTCTCAGCCTTCAGCCTTCAGCCTTTGATCAAACGCCTAATGAGAAAATTAGATGACCTAAAAATTAAAAATCAGATTTCTACTTGTAGCATCAGACATCTATATCCTCTCTTCTTTTCTCTTTATTTAATTCTTCTCTTTCTCTTTCTTTGATTTCTCAATTCTCTCATTTCTCCATCTTTAATTCTCTCTAATCACTTTTTATTCTCTCTATCTTAATTTCTTTCTTCTTTTAAGTCTCTCTCTCAATTCATATCTCTTCCTTCCCTTTTATCCTTATTTCCTTTATCTTCTCCTTTGTTCCTCTCTTCTTTAACTTCTCGCCATAGCTCCTCTCGCCCATCTCTTCTTTTTTTTTACTATGCAACTTATCCCACACTAGCCATTTTCTTGACTCAAACCTACTCTCTTTACTTAACAAAAATTTTATTAAGTGGCCGGCTTGGGCTTTTCGGGGATATCCAGCACCCGCAAGGGTGGGACCAGACGCTACTAGGCCCAAGCCTAATTTTCATAAGGTGGATTTTTAGCCAATTTCACCATGTACAGTATTGGGCCCAATCAGGCCCACATGCTCACGCCCACCTGGGCCCATGCACACACGCCTGCACACGCACATTCATGTGCGCCACACGCGCTCAAGAGATCGATAGAGGGGAATGGTTTTGTGCTCCCAACACTTGAAGACTGAAGCGCTAGGTTCACAAAATAGAGTTATACCAAGGCGCGCGTTTGAAAGTTCCCAATGTGAGACAATTCCAACAGTACCTCCTTCGCCACAACTGCACTCTGGTGAGATCTTCACATGTCGATTCTAGCCTACTCATTAGGTCAAATCGAGTGCACAAAGGCTCCATGGAAAGCCCTAGGGATTTAGTTTCTAATTTCAACACCAATTTGGTGTTTGGATCATGATTGATCCACTGATTTGAAAAAGGAATATGGCTCTGTCACCATGGCTTGGAAGGTGCTCAGAGAGTGAACTCAGGTCAATTGACCTACAGCTGAGTTAATACCCTCGATTGAGGGTCTGAGATGCTTCAGTGGTGTATTCCGCAGGGATTGAGATAGGCTGTGAACTCAGAAAGAGCTCTAGAAGGCTCAGAAGCTTCAGAGCTTCGATCTCAAGTTCAGAGCTCTGATTTTAGAGTTCAATCAGCTCATTAGAGATATAAAAGTCTCAAGAAGTAACTCATATCAATTCAGTGCATTAAAAATAACTATTATGGGCAAAGATTAACCTCAAATCTTAACGAAAACCTTAAGAATAACTTAGGGTTCCAGCTTGAACCCAAACTGTACAGAATATGTAATTCACCTTAAATCTCAATAAAACTCACTCAAATCAGTCTTAAACAATTTTAAATTGGATCAGGAACTTAACTAACCCATGTAATCAAAGATTCAAGCTTAATTTCCCAATATTCAAGTTTGACCAAAATTAAGCGAAGAGTTGACTTTTAAATCTTGAGCTTTATAAATCAAATTAAGGACCTGGATAAGTCTAATTCAACCTTAGAAAGTTGTTCAGCATTTCAAATTAGGGTTTCAAGCACTCAGCAAGTGCTCTCAGGTCTCACAGCCTAAGCTCAAATAGCAGGTTGTTTGACAAATCAGCTCAGGGGTTATAAGATCCAAGTGACACCTAGGGTAGATTCTCTGAAGTCTGCACATGCTTAGGAACCTATTTCCTAGTTCTAAACCTCAAGTATAATGGTTCTCTAACTCCACCGGAGTTGGGGAAGATGATAACCATCAAATGGAATTGTTTGGTAAAACACAAATCTAATCAGTGTCTTTTAATCTTTATCTCATAAAGATTTGATCTGGAGCTTCTCAGATACTTTAGGAGGCTGAGGTTCAAAATTCAACTCGCCGGAGTTCGACGAAGCTCCGGTGAGTGCCATTCTCAATTGACAAAGAGTGAATCTTCATGAATCACTCAAAGAAGATCATAAGTATACTCCTGAGGTCACCAGGAACCTCAAGAGCTCATCAATTATATCAATTAATGACCTGAAGTGCAAATTTGTCAAGATACGTAGTGAATCTCGTCTTGAGTTCACTTGAACTCAAGAGCTTCCCTCTCACTTAATTGAGTTAGGGGAAATGAGCAAGAGGATGAGGCAATGGCGCAAAAGTGATTAATTAGATGGATTAACTCCTCTGAGCTCGCCATTGACAACAGCTTAAAGGTTGAAGGTGAAATTTAGGCGTTTCGTATATAATGAACTATTGATCTAATTAAAGGATAAATTCAGGTCCTTGTGATATAAGGAAGTGACGGAGGACCTCTGATGTATGTCAGATAGGATTGGGACCTCCGCCATAGACAGCAAAAGTCCTCAATTGAAGGTGAGGTGGCTTAGGTGTGTAGCTGGCTAATTAAACAAGGAAGAAAGTGGAAAGTGATCGTGGCAAGGTAAGGAGTATGAACAAGTGGATAAAATCATGAATCGAAGTCCTGTGAGGCTGGATTTAGCCTCCCTAGAGTTGGGGAAGAAAGAGTTGCAGGTAGACTTACACTAAGCTAATTAACTACCTAACTAACCAAATCCAATCTAGACTAAAAATTAAGCTAATCTACGATTACCTAAACGAAGGGGAAAGAAGAACTCTGTCGATGGCATGTAACGAAGGAAGAAACCCAACGAAGTCAGATCAAACTCCAGCGAGGTCTGAAGCGAAGTAGAGAGGGAGATGGGGCACATAGGAGCCCTATCACGACTCCTAGGAGGAAGAACAGATGAGACGTGACAAGCTCCTCTGATGGAGGTGCTCCGAAGAGGTGGAAAAGGGTCACCGGAAGAGGATAATAGCCTATTGTCGTGCTCAGTGTGGGAAAGAGGGATAGGGATTGACTCTTGTAATTGGAGGTGGCAAAGAGTATTTATAGGTGACGGTGAGGGATAAGGGGATTGTATCTAGACAGGAATGGGTCTACGTGCATCCTAACTCACCAGCATCATCTCCGACGCCGGTGAGCTTCTTCGCCTATCCTAAATAGGATTTGAGGGAGTTTCGAACCGTCGGATAAAGATGGTGGTGAGCAGAAGGTAGACAACCATGGAGAAGGAGTTCTAACAATTGATTGATGGTGATCAGCAGGTGTGGTCACCGAACTTCCTCGGCTGTCCGTGACTGAGAAAGAAGAGGAAGAAGAAGGAGATGTTCGTAGGGGCCGTTTCATACTAAAAATAAAGGACCTAATTGTTATAAAAGGACTAAATTGGAATGAAAATTAAGGACCTAAACGTAAACAGTTAGTTTTCAGGCTTAGTTTAATTTATTTATTTATTAACTTTTTGCATATAATTATAAATTAGGTAAATATTATATTTATGCCTTGAAATTATGTTTTTACTATTTTTAGCTATTTTTATTTAAATGATTAATTTACTTAAGTTAATTACATACTTAGGTCTTAATCTTAATTAAATTAGTTTAAATATTAAATATCTAGCTAAATGCTTATTAATTGAGTCCAAATTATTAATTAAATTATTATTAAGATTAATTGATATTTAACTTAGCATTTTAAACTTATTTTGAAGGTCCTTAGTATTTTATCCCCTATAGTATAAATAACCCTGTATTAAGTATATTCTTAGTTAATTAACTAAGGAAACTAGTTAATTAAGGATACTTAGGATCCATGATGAGTCTCTCATCAGCAGGGTGGTGGTGGTGCTAGTGGTGGTGGGTGTGGCGGTAGGGGGTAGTTGTGGTGTTAGTGGTGGCAGTTGTGGTGGTAGGGGGTGGTGTTGCTAGTGATGGCAGGGGTCGGCAACGAGGGGAAGGGAAAGGTGCTGGTGATGGTGGCAGCTAACCAATTTTGGTGGTGGCGGAGGGTCAAGGTCGGTCGGCCAGTTGTGGTGGTGGCGAAGGGAGGAGGCGGGCGAGGGAGGAGTACGGCCACCTAAGGAGGAGGGGTTAGTCGAAGAAGAGGAGAGATCGGGCGTGTCATAGAGGAAGGGGGTCGCGGAGGAGGAAGCTTGGAGGAGAAGAGGATTTAGGAGGAAGGGGGAGGGAGTCAGGGCTGCGCGAGGGATTTTAGTCAACTTTTCTCGATCGTTCCAAATAAACGGTCAACGATGGCGTTTAAAAATTAACTTTTTCAAGATGTCGATTTATGAAAAGCTTATCGTCGACCGTTTTCCGATTAACGGTCGAAAAGGGACTCAACCTTTCTCGATCGTTCCATAGAAACAGTCAATGATAGCGTTTGAAAATTCACTTTTCAAGTTTGTGGTTTATGAAAAGCTTATTGTCAACTATTTTCTCATAAACGGTCGCAAACTCTCTTATTTTCAACCGTTATAAACAGTTGATAATGACCTCAACCAAAACCTCTACCGAATAGGTGGGAAATTTAATGATGGATTTTTTGGCGACCGTTTTACCATATAACAATCGAGAGTAAGAATATTAGAGATCGTGGTATAACAGTCGAAAATTAACTGTCGAGAATCGTGCCTTTTCTACTAGTGTACAAATGATACCTTTCTGAGGATATGGCAGGGCCTATTCCCTCGTTGATCTCCTTAATTTAATTAAGATTGAGAAGGATCACCATTACCTATCTAATAGGGATTCTCTTTAGCTACCTCTTGATGCACTTGATGAGGATGTACCTAAGGTGTGTCTGTGATGCTATGATACCTCAGTTAATATGGTTTGGTCATTTGACTCTATGGTAGATTCTACAATTTTCTTAATGGTGACTTCATGAGGTTCAGAACACCTATTGATTAAGTCATCCTCCAAGGAAGTGAAGGACAATAAAATCTATAACCATTTGACCTTCATGGCATTCGATAAATTACATACTAACTATCCTTGGATCTAACTTCTCCTTTTGCGAGTAATACAATCTAACTTATGTCAAATGATCGTATCATTATTTTATGTCTATTTCATGCATAGCTGTTACTATTTTTGAGTCAACTGATATGTAAATAACTTAAATTAGTTATGTCGAGCTACATTTGTTATTTTGGCTTCATGTCATTCATATTGATTATATATAGCACATGTCATATTTTGTAAAATGATATTTTCATTTTCTTGATGTTGCAAGTATCCAATGTTCAAAGGCTATCAAGAAATTTCTATGGTGATCGGGAGCCTTAAAACATAAAGGTCGGAGCTTGTTCGTGAAAAGAAAAGAACTCGAAGTAGCATTTACATGAAGAAAAAAGGAAAAGTGTCAATATGTAAATGCAAAAAATGTGAGGACCTTTTGTGCAGATGACTATGATAAAGGAAGTGGAAACAAACATATTCAAGGTTCCAAAGGGAGTGGATGCAATTTCCATGAATTTTAAGTCTCGACTTGTGATGGAAAGCCCTTTTTTTTTTGTGAAGAAATAAAGCCTACATAGGCTCAAATGCAACATAAATCCCTAATGCTGGAAATCATCGGATACTTTGGAGATGAAGGAGGCTTATAACTTTCCTAATGTAATATCCCAAAATCTAGACCTCGAATTATTTTAGGGTGGCCTAGGTCAATTCGAACTCAGAAACCCGATTATGGTTCAATCTGGTGTCAGCACCTCCTTAAATTACAAAAAATATGTATTTTGAGTCAAACCCTAATCAAATGTCATCAAAAGTGTACCATGTGTGGTACTGTTGGATTTCTCTCGTTGCAAGATTTCTAACGACACTTGGTTTGCACATATCCGATGTGTATAGCTCAAGTTATGGCCAAAACAAGTCAAAACGAACCTAAATGTAAGGTAAACCCAACCTAAAGGGTATTTTGGATATTTCACCCTACTAATCCTATCACAACCGAATTTTGGGTCTATAAAAGGACCCCCTTGGGTCTTTGGGCCATCATCTATCTCTAAGTCTCTTATTTAAGAGAGGAAGAGAGAAGGGAAACCTTAAGCTTTTCCTTCATAAAACAAAAATTTTATTTGCAGGGACCCGGATGTGATTTCGAGTTCGGTGGGCTTCCCATCACAAAGTTTATAGAGGAAGCGGTGGGCGGCGCACACCTGCGCTCGATCCAGTGGCGGAGCACGGATGGGCGACATGTGTTGCACTCTGAGATTGCGAAGGAGCGCGAGGAGAGATCGTACAACACTTGGATGAGCGACATGTGGCGCGATCAGATGGTGAGGCGAGTGGGCAAGCGCGATTCGACATGCACGGTCAGCGCCAATTAGGTGCTAACACATGTCCTTGGTGGGCGAGCATGAATTAGTTGACCGGTACATGTGAACCGGTTGGTTCAACGACTCCCTCCGGCAATTTCGATTCGTTCGAGGCTTTCCCAACTTGTGATTTCGACAAATAAGACACTATTGTAATCGTATCGATGCGTAATACACGTTGGTGTGGTTTATTTACACTTTTGAGAACTGTTCCTTTAGTGAAAAATCAGAAATGTAACTAGGAGTCTTCAACCCTATTTTTGGTTCGTGTGAACCAGGTCATACACCAAGTGCGTGCACAGATTCCAAGGCAAGCGTGGAGACTGTCCCCAAGCCCTGTACGCAAGATTTGAAGTCATCGTGACCCTCCAGTGACATTAGGTAGAGTAGTCTACCCTTCTTTCATTTTCATTTGGTTTTTGAAACCGTCTTATGCAATTATTCACATGTACCGCTTTGGTCAGTGTGTGGTTCTCCCTCTTGCTGAGTTTGAAGCCCTCTGGTGTTTTCCCTGGTTTACGGGCACGGTATTAAGAAATAATTGGATAATCTGAAAGAATTAGGAGTTGATGATTACTTGTACCTCTATAGTTGCATGCATGAAAAGGACTATGATTTATGTGAAACCAGTTCCATCATAATTATAATTCATAAAAGGTATGGAATCACCATCATAATGTGGAAATTGTTTGTAAACTGATAACATCGAAGATTGATATGAATACCTGTTCATCATGATGTGGAATGGTTAAATAGGACTGAATTTACCAAAAACATACGATATAGTTATCTGGAATGAATTTGATATGACTATTTAGTCGGAATTTAAAGGATAGATAACTAGATTTAGCCCCACTACTTGCTGGATTTTGGCTGTAGCTTTGGTCTTTCAGATCGGTTTCAGGAACAGGTTTAGGGAGTTGCTGGCCTCCCTACGACTCATTGGTTAGGCTTAACGGCCAACTGGGATATCAGGATGCATGGCTCGAGGTTCGTAGTGGTTCTTTCTCGGCTGGTGGGTGGGTCAATGGCTACCTATGATCCAGCGTACACAATGCTTATGTGTGTTCATGCCATACGACATAGCTGTTATCCCTTTTCGCAATGACCCTAAGGTGATGGAGAGCGGCAACTCGATGGGTATAAGCGGTCTTCTCGACCAGGAGGATAGCTTATACCAATCCTGCACCGAAGGAAGTTACACGATATCGTCTTGTGCCCAAGATGTCGATTTATGGATTGAGAACTATAAGAACATGGGTAAGGTACATAAACAGAATTGGACAAAAGATAAATTATAAACGGATGAACTTTTAATATAGTATCCTTTTCTGTGCTTCTGTTACTGTTACCACCTGTTTCGTAGTTCTACTCTACTTAGTTTTCACTGACATATTTTTGGGTTTCATACTCAAGTATATTTAGCAGTTTGTAAGGTGATTTCCGTTGTGTATCTCTTTAGGTTTATATGTTTACATTCTATGGTAAATCCTCTTATTAGTACTAAATTTCTGTTCATTTAATTAATGCAATGTGATTAGTTTGTTGGCTATGTTTATATTTTATGATTATGTATTTGGTGGCTACGATCTTGTGGGTCATTTGTGCTAGTTGTTAGCATACGGTGACCCAGGTTTCGTCGCTTGGTGGGACTCAGGTTGTCACACTTAACTAGACATTACTCAAGCATTCGATCTTTCAATTAAGTGTAGAAATCCCACATTTCCATTCGAGGTCAAAAAATTCATTTTATGGGGTCCTAATGTAAGTTTCTAAAATTAAGCCACACTTGGAGCCCTTTCCTACAATTTTGTCCACAACCAACATTTTTTAACTAACTGATTGTTGGAAGAAAAGCCAATATTTTTTTTTAGCAGAATAAACATTCCATTAAAATGGGAAAAACCTGACACCCTCAAAAAGGAAAGGTTACTCCCCTAGATACAGGGGAAGGCCGAAACACGGAAACTACAAGACAAGAAACAAAGGAAAAGAAAATGAAGCGTCCCGAGTGTAAGAACCAGTCGAACTCCCAGAAGGAGAGCAACCCCACGCTCGTTGATACGACAGCGCCAATGAGATAAACTCTCAAAGAACTGCGCTAACGAAATACCGAAATTAATAGGCTTCTAACTCATGTTAGAAATCTCGGTCGCAATGTGCATAGGGTCACATGTGGTCACAAACAAAACTAAAACTACACTAAAAAGAAAAAGAAAAAGACCAAACTACAACATCAACCGAGACGGCCGCTGCTACAACCGACTGTCGACCGCTCCTGAGCACATGCCACCAGCCGCTCGTCGACCTCCACACGCCGCAGCACTAGGCCGCCGCATGTCGCAAATGCCGCGACCACGACCTCCGACAGCACCTGCAGCAAGCCAACCGCCTACTGCACGACCACATCATCGCCGACTACACCCCGTAGTGCCCGCGACTCAACCTTGCCACGACTGCGAACATCGCGATGACCGTGACCGCCGCCCCCACCTCGACTGCAATCGCCGCGCTAAACTATACAAGCGACGAGAGGCCTTGTATGTCGAGTGGAGGCCCCGATCGACGAAGGGGTGAGGTCCTGTGGAGGGGGAGGAAGATCGGGAGGTGAGGGGGGCCCCGATCCACCGAGGATACTCGATCAGGGCCCACACAGACCTAGGGCTTCTGTTTCGCTTTGGGAGAGGGGGAGGGGGGAAGGGCAGGGCCAAATAAAAGCCAACATTGGTGGATGGAATTAGGTTCAATTGCAAAATGTATCAACATTGGTACCCAACACAACCCCCCTACCACCTTGACACCCCCCCGTCCCCAACCTTCGACTTGCTAATCGACTCCTTCACTTCCCTTTAAGACAAAACACCTCTCCAGTTGGATGTGGGGATGCCCTTGAGGAGTCAGGTTCCCCTTCTCTCTATGTTGGATGGCTCTTCATCTATGGGGGAAGGACCTTTGACCCACAATTGTGTTGCTGCAACGGTGTTCCATCTTGCTACTGTGAATGGGCTATCGAATTTTAGGGGTGCTTGGCCTTAGATAGGAGATTGATGGAAGGAGCTTGGTGGCATTCACTGCCGCTTCTTGACAAGTGCTTGGCAATTGCGACTAGTGCTCGACCATGTTCCATACTCCTTTAAGAGGAGCTCTCGTCATGGAGCTTAGAGGGAGCTGCTCTCTTTACTTCATGGATAATGGTATCCATTCCCCTTATAACAACCCGATCTTGGAGGGTTAGTCGGGAAATCCAGGCCTAGATCGAATCTGGAAATCGTTGTCCAATATTAAGCATTCACCCAACATGACCAAGCAATGGTAAAGTAGAAAGGAAATATAACAATCTATTTCACATTTAAGAGCATGAATTGAGATAAAAAATACTTTGAGGTACTGCAAAAGTAAGAAACTACAGCTACTATGAAACCTACCTCAAAACAAAAATGACAACAGTAGTGTGACTTGATGCAGTCTTGTAGTCCGCTAACTCCTGGTTGGAAGTCAACAGGGAACATGAGCTAAAGAGCTCAGTAAAGTGTTAATAAGATAACCAGAAGGGACTATTAAGTAAATAAGGTGTAGAAAAAGGAACAAGCCTATTTTATTGTTCACTTTCGCTTTCCTTTCATTTATTTCGTTCTCTTGATTTTTTTTTTTTTGAAAATTCTCTCTTAACTCTGATCATTAAGACTTGGTGTGAGATTCAACGAGGTACACTGGAAGGCCAACCTAGCATGCCATGCCGTTAAAGCTGAAGCCCTTTAGGTCCCCTACTAGCACCCGATCTTGGTATCTTTGCCACCGCGAATCCTCCATCTATGAAGCAGTAATGCACTCAACCAATTCTGAGGGCACATGTCTCAAGGCAGTCAAAGCACAAATGAAACCAGCTAGTTCTTCCACCTCCACTCCCTACATTACCTAGCAACTTCCACTCTAGAACCTAGAGTTTGGCTAAGACTGTAGGCAAGTAGCGACTTGGGCCATCCGTCACACCACCGTCAAAACCAAACCCACAAAAATCTAGAAGGTACCACAAACCCACACCACACCCTCACACATGATCATCGTACACGCACACATGACGGCGAAGAGCTCACAGATTCACGATAGGGAAAAACAAGGGGAGCTCACAACCTCTTGAGGCAAACGGTGGAGCGAGTGCAGCATAAGCTCGGTAATGTTGATGAGGAGAGAGGTGACGACGGTGACGGTACTCGCCAGTGAGGAGGGAGGTGAGGATGAATGAGGCAGTGAGTGGCGGGGGTGAACGAAATCTGCGAGGAAGAATGGCGAAGGGTGTGCAAAAGAGGGCGAGGGAGGGCGAAAATTATGACCATTATAGTGGGAGGGGGTTGTGGTTATGAGCAAAAGTTCCTTTTTTTAACCAACAAAACTCGCATAGTCTTAGTTTCATGAGTTAGAGACCTTCGATTTATGCACAACGAAGTCCATTAGACTTATCTCTTCGAGGATAACACTATGGTAGCCTTAGATGTCAAGTTTGGGTATCAGTTTGCAATTCAAAAGTTTCAAGCTAAACACGATTAAATCACGCCAAAACCATGCAACATGCGAAACATACGTGGACTCCAAAAAGAAGGCTATCAACCTTTGATTTGCACAAGACTACTATCGATTTTCGATTTTCACGAGTTCAAAAATGACCTCCAACCATAGAATGGTGCAAGTTTCAGAACACAGGGATTTTCTCACAAAATTTTGACAATGTGAACTACTGTGCTCTGATTCGTGTGAAACAAAAGTCATTGGGTTCCTTACAAAGCAAGAAATCTAAGTCGTGTGCAAAAATTCAGGTGTAGGGTCTCACCCACCACCACCCCCAACCTTTCTTCTTTGATCCTCTTCCATAATGCTTCCTAGATGAAGTGGTTGCAATTCAAACTCTCATCGACCAGGTTGACTGGAGTCCTATGGTTGCAAGTTATTCCAAGGTGTTTCCTAATTACAAGAGCTTCTGGTTTTACTATTTTTTGATGTGTCCCACACTACATTAGATTCATCAATGGTTGGGTAATCTTGTCTTGAAGATTCTTGCCTCCCATGAGTCTAATCTTGCGAGATTATTTATCTATTATACTCAATGCTTTTTCACGTGGCATGGTATTAGTGGGAATAATTTGTTCTCTGTTTGCATCAACTATTGGGGAACTCGAAATGATCTAAGATAGATAGAAATATCTTCAAGATCAGGACTTTTTGCATGTAATCTTTGCGAAGGAAAGAGTTCAGCTTCAATCTCTTTGCTATGAAGAGGATAGAGAGTTTCGAATTGAAGTTTAGGATATGAGATCATTAACATTTGTTCGTCACAGCCACAACTACATCTATCTTTTATTTTCCTTGAAAGGCCTAAAATGAGCCTCCCCCAGAATTTCGATTTGACCACAAGGGCCATTGAGGGATTTCGAAGTCCTCGTGGCGGACTCTATAATGTCCACATGCCAAGGCGAACACTTGAGGGTTGTTTTTATTAATTTTCTAGACTTCAAGAGGGTTTATCGAAAATTTTTCACATACATTAACTCCCGTAGGGACCCCCTCGTAGGTTCTTCTTCCATGGAGGGGCAGGGTGCAAATCTTACACCCCTAAGTTCCTTTTTAGGGGCCCCATACAAAAGAACTAGGGTTGTGAAGCCTAACTTGAAATCTTTGTTGCCCAACATATCCCAAAAACCTTAAACTTAACCCCATAAAACCCCCTCCCCGCAACCTCGGTGCCGCTCCTTGAGCAGAGTTTTCCTCCAAAAATCGCGAGAGGGCATCGCGCACGTAGTATGGGTGCTCAAGCAGTGCGACACATGAGGCAAGGTAGAGGCAGCGTGCTCCGTGAGGCAACGGCAACGAAACGCACAAGGCAAGGTGATGAGAACCTCATCATGAACCCTAACTAGCACATTTTGACCTAAATAAGTACACAAAAGCTCCTACAAAACCTAAGGGAAAGCCTAAATCAGATAATTATAAATTTGAGTATAAAGCAATTCACAAGGGGTAAAATTGCAATTCTACCAATGCAGTACGTAAACGGGATTTCTAAGGGTCTAAACACAGGTCAAATGGGCTTAATAAGAAAGAAAGTGGGATGATTTGGTCTGAAAAGGGTTATAGCGACATCTAGGAATTAAATGATATTCTCCAACCCTAAAACAAACCCACTTCAATTCACGAAGTTCCAGGTAAGGTAAAAATCAATTAAACCCTCTAAAATTCATGAAAAAACATTCCCTAGGGCTTAGAACCTTCAATTTGGCCATTGGAACCTATCTTAACCTAGATTGAGAATCATACCCAATTTTTTACCTAATCTCGGTTTTTGTGCAAATTGACCGGTCAAACGTGGTCAAACCTAAAATCCAACTTCACCATTGGATTCCTTAGGTCCAAATTAGGGTTATATCAAAATTTAGACCTAAGGAAAGTTTGCCTTGACCCACTTTACAAATTGGTTCTCAGTAATTACTTTCTGACCCTTAACTTTTTGAACTTTTGTGTTTAACCCCTCAACTTTCCCTTCATTTTCTTCAGACCGATCCCTCTGCCACCCGCAACAGCAGGCCATACCTCCGGCGACTTTGCGGGGAGGATGGCGCCGTGCAGGGTATGGGAGCCGGCCCTAGAAACGAGAGGAGGGTCCCCTGCGTTGTCCTCTTCCGCATGGACCACCTACCATGCCCTACCGACACCCATACCTCTCGTGCGAATGCACGAGAGGTATGGGTCTCTTCTTCGGCCACATCTCCAGCGACCAGCCCACGCCTCCTCCTCATATTTCCTTCCCTGCTAGCACCTATTTAAGGAGCAACAGGGGCTGCTGCTTCGGTTGATCTTGATTTGGCCAGAGTTCTTCCCCAAATTTCTTCCATTCCCCTCCAGCCAAGTGACCAGCAGGCTCCGGCGACTTTTCCTCCTCCTTCCTGTCGCTCTGCCACAATACCAGTGGTGGAGCTGTCTTCACCTCCTTCCTCCGCATCGTGCAACACCCACTCGCGCGCCTCTGGCCCCGTCATCGTCACCGTTCTCCCTCCACTGGTTCCTTCATCTCCGGCGACGGCAAATATGTGCCGCTCGCCATCTCTCCCCCTTCATCCAATTAAATAGGTTAGAAACACTCCTCTCTATCCCTTCTGCAATTCCCCTCAATCTATTTCACGAATTATCCCTCGACTGCCACTGTCCATCACCACCTTCTCCACCTCCGGCCAGACCTCCAGTGAGGTGCTCCTGTCATTCCACTCACCCATCCACCTCGCCAAACATCCCAAAAGCTTCGCCACCTCCCACTGATCATCCTCTGCACGTTCACCAACTTCCTACACCACCACAAACGCCCCCCGATCTAACCCATAAACCCAGCCACAAAGCTACTTGGGCACACACGCCTAGGCCGCCCCGTGACTTGCCACCTACCGCCTCACCTTCGCCATGACACGGTGAAGGTCCTCCTGTGGTCTGATAGAGCCGCAAGGCTCCTTTTGTATCATGCAGGGTCGAGCTCCTAGCCGCCATTAGCGACGACTCGAGCTTGACTGTTCTCCAGCTCTAGGCCACAATCGTCCACTCCCAGGTTTCCAGACTGTGCGAGTTGCGAGTGTGCATAAGTCCAGCCTAACAGAGGGTGCCGCGGGACCTGCAACTGCACCAACAGTGAAGTCGCTCTCCTGCAGTTGCCAGCAGCAGCGGGTGGGACTTTTATTCCCACCTCGGTAAGTCGTGAGCTGTCTGAGTGGTTTAAGTGGATTTTGTGCTTTTAGATGTCTGCCTTCGATACACAGGGGTCAGGTCCCTCGCCTACGCACGCGCAGCGTGCCATGCGCTCGCGCCTGCCCTCGCCCGCGCTTACACACTGCAGGCCTAGGTCCAAACCCGATTACCCGACCAAGCACTCCTTGCGCACCACCCACGCCGGTGCGCCTGATCCCAAGCGTGTTACCCGACCCGCTTACCCGATTAAGGCTCTGGGAGCGAACCCTGGAGTGAATATTGAAAGAGAGAGAGAGAGACGTGGGGTAGGTAGGGGTTAGGTTTTGCCTAATCTTGTACTGTGCAGGGAAGCAGGAGAAGGGGAAACGAGGAGCGGCTGAGGACTTAGCCGCACAGAGCAGCAGAAGTTGAAGAAGAAGGAGGAGGGAGCGCAGCAGAGAGAAGAAGAGAAGGAGAAGCATCCAAGAGCTGCAACAGAAGAAGGAGCTGAAGAAGAAAGCCAAAGGAAAAGAGAAGAAAAGAGAAGGAGGGAACCCTGCCGCACAGAGGAAAGGAAGAAGAAGAAGGCCTAGCAGAGGAGAAGAAGAAGAAGAAGCCAAGAGGAGAAGAACCTGCAAAGGCACTGTAGCAAGAGGCAGATAAGGCGTCTGATTCAAAGAATCAGTTGTTCGAGAAAGAAAAGGCAGAGAAAGAAGAGAAGGAAGAGAGAAGAGGAGAAGAAAGAAAGAAACAAAAAAAAAAGAGATTTTTGTTCCCTCTCTCTTTAATTTTTGTAAAGTAGTATATTGTAGTGAATTGTGAATTTTGTATGCTTCTGGAATTAAGTTTGCTCCCTGAGTTAGACCTCGGAATATTCTAAATTTCGAGTAATAAATTAACTTAAATTGATAATCACTTTTCATGGTAATACTGCAACGAATATATTTAAAAAAAAACACCGACGAAAGACGACTATCACAAGGGCGAGCGAGGCAAGGCAGTAGCACGCAAGGTGAGGCAACGCAACACTCAAGGTGAGGTAGTAACAGTGCGACGTGCAAGGCAGCAGCAGCACAGCACTCAAGGTGAGAGCGAGCGAGACAGGAGGCACAACATCTACGGCGAGGACGCACATGAAACCATGGTAGATCTGTGGCTTCGTACGCTCACAGATGCGCATGTGCCACGTGGTCTTGGCCGCAATCGTAGGGGCTTGAGTTGTTTCAAGTGAACTGGAGATCGTGTTTGGGCCAATTCGGGCCCGAACGAACTGAGAATCACGCCCATAAGGTGTCATTGGAAAGGTATCGAAATTTCTTTCAATTTGACACTGATTTTGACTCTATTAGCTTGTGTTTACACTATTGAAAATTTAAATGATGTCCCTCATGTTTGACTGGACCCTTGATTTGGCTTAGGTTCAACTCCCAAGGGAGGCCCCGTAGCAGTCGTTGAGGGCACGAGCGGGTCACGCACTCCTCTTCTCCTTCCAGAGAGATGAGGTAGAGCGGTCCCCTAGTTAAAATTGATTGAGTTTTCTACGCAACTTCTTGCTCCAATCGATTGTGTGTTAGTGTGCTAATTGCTCCTGTTTAGTTCACCGTCAGTGGCAAGCGTTATGTATGATATGAGAATGGTTAGCAATGGACTAGGGATAAATATGTACTCTAAGGGAACATAGACACTTGGCAAAAATGTGTTAAATGCCAGAATTTGTTTTGAATGGGCATCTAAACGATAAAATAGGCCATGCATGAACCCTAGGATAGAGATAGCAATTACTAGGACATACGATGTGTGGGTTGTTAGTAACTAAGAAGGATTGTATGTGAACCCTAAGGTGAACTTAATTTGTGCTCAGTTGTGAAGTGAGTATGATCCGATTAAGGAACTATTAAGAGACTGGAAGTACAAATATGGGATAGAGGTTGGCCTGTGCTGGTTTTGTTGTAAGGGTGAGCTGGCTCTCGAGTACACATGTATCAAGGAGAGCTAATCGCCTCGTTGTGCAGGGAAAGAGCTGACCTCGCTAGGTAAGGATCTAGGGGAGGAACAGCCTTCCTACACCGACTCCTGTTAGGCTCACGAGGGGCCAACTGAGATAGTCGAGTGAGGGTACACACTATTTCGAGGGGTGTGACCTCAGTGCTATTATGTTTTGTTTAGTGCATACTAGCTAGTGGAATTGTTTGATTGCGTGCCAACGTGGGGTAACCCCTCGTGTGCTTATCACATGTACCGTAATAACCGCTACACCACGACAATGACCCCGGGTGGTAGACTAGATGCAGGACGGGTACAAGGTGTTCTCTCGGCTAGTAGAGCACCACGCGATCGCCCTACACCCTGTGAATACTACAACAAGATTGTCTCGATCGGAGACATGAATAGAAAGGAATGGTGACCCAGCTTTAGTGCGAAGTGTGAGAACACTAATGAGATACTAGATGATTAGCAAACCTAATAAGAAAATGAAAATGACGCACGTCATAACCTAAAATATATTAAATGTCTGCACAAATAGTCTTATTTATTATTTTATATTTATATGCTTACTTTTTGTCCTACCACTCTACTCAGCTTTTGCTGATGGTAGACGCCTACTCTACTTGCACCCAGGTGATGAGAGGAAGTCAACCCCACCAATTGTAGAGAGAAAAGAAGCTGGGCCTATCCAAGCCCAACTATAGTTCTCCTAGTTGTTTCCTTTTAACTTTGCAGTAATAGGTTCCTCTCTCTTGGTGGACTGCAGTACTTTTTTTTTTTTCGTTTGTTGCACTGTGTTATATTATCTAATGATGACTATGCTGTGGACTGTTATCGTGTTTTCCTAGTCACATGAACGCTTATTTTCCTCTATGATGTATATGTGGGAATGTATTTTGGTTTACATTTTTTCTTGATGGACAACCTAATCTTGGGAAATTTAGATGCGATCCGACCCGGTTACCCCTCAGATACAAGCCGGGTCATAACAAGGCTTATTTTTCATTTTTTGTTCATGGGAGCGATACCAAATATGTTCTTCATTATAGAATCATTCGACCTTAGCCCAATGATTTGATTCGTAGCGTCAGTAATTCAATCTATGTCATCAACACCAAACTTTTTGCAAGAACTTGTTCTTGCAGGCTAAAGTGCATACACATGGTTGTGTAGGATGTAAGGTTATTTTGTTTTCTTCCCACATGTTTCCCATATGTGGTTGCATAGTGTTATCTTGGCTTACCAAATAGATTTACATGCACCCTTTTGTCCTCGTCTACAGCTGGATTTTGTCCTCTGACATTAGGCAAAGCCGCTTTTTATTTTTTCTCTTCTCCTCTTCTTTGTTGTACTCTTTCCCTAGTCCTGTGGGGTGCTTTGATATTGTATGTAGTTCTTTCTGCTTAATGGGTTGAACTATGCTTAGCACAAAAAAAAATGCAAAATGTATTAACTCATGCAGGGGGCAATCGGTCGAGAGGCATTCTCAACATGCTAACGTGGAGTAAATTTCTATTGGGAACATTGAATTGAAAGTGGGAATTTGCAGTGAGGACATAAGTGGCATGGGTGACACTACGCATGCTAATAATAAAGCATTTAGGAATTAGGATTAACGACACTACGTATCCCTTAGGTCTTCCAAATACCCATTGGTCATTTACACTAGAAGACATATGTAACCTCAAGAATTAATTCCCAAATTTATTGTCCTTCCTACTATAGCTTACATATATTTATGTTCTCCTATTATTAGAATGAGAACGAAAATTAGTTCATATACAAAAAGAATTATCTACTTCTCTTTCATGTATGGTTCGATCAAGACCTGTACAACCATGCATGGAATTTCCTATATTTCAATTATATACACGAAATGAGCTTATGTCTTCCGATTCACTATGTACACTTAAAATAGCAGATCTGTGTGATCCCTTTAATAAATCATTTGTCTCATATGCTCTCATACACACACAAACTTCTAGTCACAACACTAAGGTAGGTCTGCCAATTGTGCTTATTTAAGTATAGAGAGATCTATTTTGAGTCAAAGGATACTGTAAAAGCCTAGAATTTTAATGTGGTTAACGAATTAATTAAAGCCTTAATTGGTTGCTTAATCGTGGATTAAGGGCCTTGGGCATGAGAAACCCCTTGAAAGCATTAACTAAGTTTAACAAATGTTTAAGAAATATAAAAGTTGAAGGGCCATGTGTAAGAGAATTAAACTTGGAAGCATTTCTTCGAACTTAAGGTAGTGGGTGAAAGGGTTTCGGTGTAAAATTCATGCCCCTTATATAAGTAAGAGAATTTTTTCTTTTTTAAAAAAGAAGACTCTCGTTTCTTCTTCCTTCCCAAGCCACTCCTCTCCCCTTCCCATTGGTGGACCTTCCTCCACCTTGCTTCACTGACTTGCCACTCCTCATTGCCGCCATCGCTAGAGAGGTTGAGGAAGTTGTGTAGCTACTGTTGAAGTTGCTGTTGCCGTTGCCGCAGCTGTTGTGAGAAGGAGCTCCCTCTCTTCAGGTACGAACTCCCCCCTCCCAATGTATTTTTTGTTTTCCTACGATTAGGGAGGATAAAAAGGGGAGGTTTTGAACATAGTACCCATGTAGGCTTGTGGGTAACAGAATGGGTGTTTGAATTTCGAACTAGGTGCTAAAAGCATCGAGTCACCAGTACCAGTACCAGTTGACTTAGCATTGGCTAATAAGAGGTGTAAAACGAGTACTAAAGACACTCAGTACCAATACTGGCCGATGACCAATACCAGTACTGGATGGGTTCGGTAGCTATGACAATGGGTGCCTAGTACTGATATTAGTGTTCAGTACCGATACTAGCTGGATTACTTGAAAGGACTACATGGTGCTCAATACCAATACTGGAGATCAGCACGGGTATTAGCTGGTATTGTGAAATGGTACTGTAGGTGCCTAGTACCAGTACTGGTGCTCAGTACCAGTGCTAGCCGAGTTACTTGGTAAGGTGCATATGGTGCCTAATACCAGTACTGGTGTTTAGTACCAGGCAATACTGGTTGTTGTTATGAAATGATACTGGGGTGCCCCGTACTGGTATTGACACTCAGTACCGATACTGGTTTGAGTTGGTTGTACTAGGGTTGCCCAGTATCACTACTAAAGTCTAGTACCGGTACTAGTTGGGTTGTTGAGATAGGGTCTTTTCCCTCTTGTCCACCTTCTTTGATTTCCTACGATTGGGATCGTTAGAGGCAAGGTCTTGGGGATGGGAATCGATCTGTGTGCGTGTGTGGCCTCGAGTTGCTTGGAAGCTAGGTCTCCTTATGTGTTAATCTTGGGTTTATCTTGATCATTAGGGTATCAATGAAGGGCTAGGGTTTTCATTGATTTCACCTTGCCATATGTGTTATTTTGATACTCTATAATGTGTGGGTTTGCATTTTGATTATGTTGGAGTGTGGTGTTTAAGCGTGAAAGCGTGAACTTGCCTAAGTGGTAGGTTTATGAGAAGGTAGGTGGTTTGCCCTTCAGATTTGGATTTAATCAATGAGTAGGTTGCATTTGGAGATTTCATGCAGGATTTCACTTTGATGACGACACCTCTGAAACCTAGGTGGTTTTAGGGGGTTACAGATTGGATTCGTATCCTAAATGATGATTTGTTCGGGTTAAATTTGTATGTACGCATATTGGCATGAGAAGGTTGCATTTCAAAACCCACATCGGGTTCTAAACTGCAGTTTGGATGTTTGAAATAGTTGTCAGATGTCCAATTCTGTTAATAGGGATTGGTCTCCTCGGAGGATAGCCTATAAATGCTTGGAGTTTTGTCAAATGACTTAAGTTGCCTCATTTGACGTCTGACATTGGTGTTAGATGTCCAATAAGATGCAAGTGGTTTCGTTTCATGTACAAACTTCTCACGAGGACTAGAAACCTGATTTAATCGGTTAAGTCCATGCCTTATACTAAAGAATGAAGGTATTTAACCATATTAGAAGTCTGGAATTAGAGTTAGGCTCCGAAATAGAGCCTCAATATGTCGTATTCAACCACAATGATGTACATATTTTTTAGGTAAACAAACCTCAAATAAAATAAATCGTAAATAAAAGAAACGAAAGGTTTTGTATTAGTCTCTAATGAAATTGCATAAGATAAGAAGGTCAATCGTAAAGATAGGATTTGAAATAAATGCACATGCTAAACAGTGTATAAGAAAAATGAATTAAGAGAAAAAGAATATATGAGAGAGACAACTTAACATATTAAGAGAGAGGGGGGAATAGGCGGATAAAAAGAATTTTAAATAAATGATGATCGATTCAGCGGAAATAGTATATTTTATAGTATTTATTTTACATCTAATCTATTATATTAAGGGTGAGGAAATCGATGGCAAATATAAAATTTAATATATATATATATATATGTTAAATGATAAAAAATTAAATTAAAAAAATAATGATAGTAATTTTTATTTTAGGATCGATATGTTACCGAAATTCGGCGTGCCGACGTTCCGGAGGATCCGAACACTCCATTTCCCATTTTGCCTTAAACGCTCCAAGGCAACGAAGTTCTCTTTTTTCGCTCCATATTCCAAAAACCCCAAACCCTCCCCTCTCCCTCTTCCCCTCCACGCCACCACCACCACCACCACTTTTTCAACCCGGGCTTAGGGCACACCTCTCCCACCCTCCCTCCTCTACCTCTATCCCCAGTGGCAGAGACAGCGAGGTGCGAAGAAGGATGAAGATAGAGGAGGTGCAGTCCACCACCAAGAAGCAGAGGATTGCAACGCACACCCACATCAAGGGCCTCGGCCTCGAGGTTCCCCATCTTTCCTTTCTTTCCTTCTCTTATCCTCACGAGTTATATCCTCGATTACGTCCCCTATGCAGTCTCGTGGGTACGTAGGAAAGCAAGTACGCGATATTAGGGTTTTGAAACAATTTGGATTCCATTTCTCTGGTTTTCAGATGCTGACTTATCTTCGATTAGTTCAGGCGGATGTTTTAGGGATTTGAGTCTTGGGATGACGAGGGGTTTCAATGCTCACCCACGCCTGTGCGTAATCTCGAAATAATTCGTGCAACTGAATTGATTTAAGTTATCAGGCGTGAAATATGTAATGATGGGTTCCCCCATTATGGTCTAGAAAAACAATTCTTAGGCTACTGACATTTGTAATTTAACGCAAACACGTGTAAGTTGTCTGAAAATAACAGCTGTAGTAGTGATGATGACAGCAACAATAACATTGTTCTTGTTGCTTTGAAGAGAATATAGGTTGACATGGTGGCTAGTCGAAGATGGCAACGGGAACCCATCTCTTGTTACGCTTAATGTATGCATATTGTTTGGGAGTACCACCTTGAATACTTTGCTTGGTGTGTTTTGTTCAGGTGAATGGCAGGGCTCTTCCTTTGGCTGCTGGATTTGTTGGGCAGGCTGATGCCAGAGAAGCCGCTGGACTTGTTGTGGACATGATAAAGCAAAAGAAAATGGCTGGGAGAGCTCTTCTGCTTGCTGGTCCTCCTGGTACTGGGAAGACTGCGCTGGCGCTTGGAATATCTCAGGAACTTGGAAGCAAGGTAGAACTCGTTATCTACATCTCCCATCCTTTTTCTTTGACTTGTCAGCTTCGTTTAACTGCTATAGTTTTCCAGTTCCTGTCATGGGATCTAAAATTTGATTCTCCATTGCCTCTCCAGAGTGGAAAATGTATCGAGATATTAATGTATCATATTTTTGCTGGTCCTCAGCCTGTTTAATGTACATGTACTAGATTTTAGTTATTATTTTCTTGTGGATTTGTTTATTTGAGGGACCGAGATTGGTTACTCTGAGCTTTGATTTGTATAATGAATGCCCTCCTTTTTTGTGTTTGTGGTCAATATTGCCTTTAGGTCCCTTTCTGTCCAATGGTTGGATCTGAAGTGTATTCCTCTGAGGTCAAGAAAACTGAAGTGCTTATGGAAAACTTTCGTAGGGCTATTGGCTTAAGAATCAAGGAAAATAAGGAAGTCTATGAAGGAGAGGTGATGTTGTTATCTGCTTTCCCATATGTGTATCTTTAGGAATAGCGCTTTTCTTTTTAATCTTGATACTGTCATTGATTTGACATAGAACATTCTTCCTATCAGGTGACTGAACTCTCTCCAGAGGAATCTGAGAGTGTGACTGGTGGATATGGTAAAAGCATCAGCCATGTTATTATTGGGCTAAAAACCGTGAAAGGAACCAAGCAATTAAAGCTGGATCCAACGATATATGATGCCTTGATAAAGGAGAAGGTATCTTTTTATTTTCAAAAAATCTGATCTCATATTATCTTAGTTGCTGGGTTCCATTATAATGGTGCCCTGATAAAGGAGAAGTGTTTTTGTTTTTTTTTTTGCAAAATCTAGTCTCATGTTATTCAGTTGCAAGTTTTTCTGCATGAAGATGCTTCCAATGCAGCATCAGTCTATTGGTGATTCATTACATTATCTTTTAGATTTGCCTCTTGTTATATATTATCTTTAAAAGTTACAATGTTTAAATGTGTTATTTAGTAAATTTTTGTGTATGCCTTACAGGTTATTGTTGGTGATGTCATTTATATTGAAGCAAACAGTGGGGCAGTGAAAAGAGTTGGAAGAAGTGATGCCTTTGCTACAGAATTTGATCTTGAAGCAGAGGAGTATGTCCCACTCCCTAAAGGAGAAGTTCATAAGAAAAAAGAAATTGTTCAGGTTTGTTGTCAGCAAATTCTGGATTGATATTTGCTAGTAATGTGGTGTGCATCACACTCCCTGGATTCTAGATGGCATATGATATTAATTATGCACATTTTCTAAATATCACATTCCTTGGATTCTAGATAGCATGTGATATTGATTATGTAGATTTTCCAATTAAGTTTTCGAGTTTTACTTAGACTTTATGTTAGAATGCTTTTAGATGTTTGGTTGACTAAAAAAGGTCAATGAAGATAGAGTTGCGATCTTGCTTTTATAATCTGTGATAAATTTTAGATTTAAGCTGTTGATATTTCTATAATGAACGGTTGATGCCTAGGGTAAAAGAAAAGAAGATTCTTGTTCTTACTCCTAGGTATGTATTCCTTTCCTTGTGCTTTTCTTGTCTCCGTGAGCTTACTCTTGATGGAGGTTTTTTCTTTAGATGAGTGACACCTGCCTTGCTTCCCCTATTTCAACTTCAGTTCTTTGAAAATCCTCTTATCCTTTTTTTAATCACGAATGGGGAATCAGAGCACTCAATAAGTGGATCAAGGATTCTACACAGGCCTGCAGGAGGCTCGCTAAGTTTATTGGTCCTTTAACAAAGTGTCTATTATTTTGTTGGTAGTTTAATTTCGTAAAAATATTGATATGGATGTTCGTATCATGGGCTGTAGAGCTTGATTGCTTCATCAACCTAGCCAAGTAGTTGCATAGGGCTTGTAGCATGCACTTTGGATATATGGAATATGCTAGCACCTTTCGAGTGTCAGTTGGCTCTCTATGATCTAAATTGATTGAATGCCTCAGGCTAATAGGTGAACTTTTCCTTTAATGCTTAAAAGGTTTTCACATTAGTTATAACAAATGAGAAGATAAGGTGATAATGGGAGCTCTTTGGATACTTTTCTATTTCAGAAAAAAAATAATAATAATTAGAGTGAGAAAGCAAAAAGGAGTACATGGTTACTCAATGGTAGTTTTCATCCTGATTTTTTTAGTGATCAGGATTTCAAATATATGCCTCAAACACCGAAACCACACTCTTTAATAAGTCAGCCCCAGCCCTCATCAGTGGAATGGCATTTTGTATAGAACCATCTGCATAAGCTCTTCCATCTTGAGATATGACGATCTTGCTTGTAAAATCTTGGTGCATGTCCATCACCTGAAATTGTCCAAGTTGTTCGCTTGGTCGTTGCTGTCTATAAATTTGACATCTGTATTTATGCATGTACATGTATCTGCTATTAAGAGAGTTTGTCTTTTGGGATTTTGAAATTCTTCAGTATATTTGTGATTATATATCTTCCTTACCTTTCATAATACTTTAGAAGTATTCCGCCTACATAGATAGTTAATTTTGTGTGTTATTGTTATTTTTCATAATTTTTTTCTGTAGGCATAATTATACATTCATATTTCAGTAACAGTGTCTGTAATCTGAAAACAGATTTGGACTTCATTGCTTAACTATATCTGCATGATCTGTCTTGTCCTTGGTTGAAGTGCTGTTATGCTTTGTTCTTTTGTTCATTTATTAAGTATGTGAGAAGCTCCATCACCCTTGACCAGTTAAATAATAGACTTAGTTTTTTGTTCCCTGAACTAAATTACATACTCTCTCTGTTGATCAGGATGTGACACTTCATGATCTTGATGCTGCAAATGCTCGCCCTCAAGGAGGCCAGGACATACTATCATTGATGGGCCAGATGTTGAAACCTCGGAAAACTGAGATAACTGACAAATTGCGCCAAGAGATAAATAAGGTCTTTCTGAAACTGCCAATACCCTTGCTTAAAAGAATCTGTCATAAAATCTGGTTGAATTCACCTGTCAGTTGCATGCATTTTATTTGTTATTCTTATTATGCATGTAGGCTAGCATCTATGAATATTTTTTGATGGAAAGGAGAGCATCTATGATGATTGCTCTTTTTAAAAAAATTAGGTTGTTAACAGATATATTGATGAAGGGCTGGCTGAGCTTGTTCCTGGTGTACTCTTTATTGATGAGGTTATTTTTCTTTTGTCTTTGTCATTCTTCACATTGTTGCATTCTTCATGTGCTAATTATTGACAGAAATTTCAGGTTCACATGCTTGATATGGAGTGTTTTTCTTATCTTAATCGGGCTCTTGAAAGTTCTCTTTCACCAATTGTCATCTTTGCTACAAACAGGGGAATATGCAATGTAAGGTACATGAAACAGTGGTACTTACCTGCTAACAGTTCTTTGATGCCAACCCATGTTTCTAATCAACAAGATGACTAGAGAACTTATATTTTATCTTGATTCTAAGCCCATCTTGTAGAATTAGTTGCCCAGTATATGCATGGAGTTTTCTTCTTGTGATTTATATCTGGTCTGGATGTTTTGTTCTTGTCTTATTCCTTGGGCTACAGCCTACATGTTCAGCCAGAACTTCAGGGTTATGCACTCAACATGTATCTGTAACTTTTCAAAATGACAAAACATGTAACTCTAGCTTGATACATCTTGCCATCACAGAGGAACTGAGATGAGCAGCCCTCATGGAGTGCCCGTTGACCTGCTAGATCGGCTTGTGATCATCCGAACTATAACTTATGGTCCATCTGAGATGATTCAGGTAACCTGGAAGCTTTCTTAGTTATTTATTTAAGGCACTAACTAAATTCACATGCAAGCACGTGCTGCTTTCTTTGTCCAGATACTAGCAATCAGAGCACAGGTTGAGGAGATAGCCATTGATGAGGAGAGTCTTGCTTATCTAGGAGAGCTTGCACAGCTGGCATCTTTGAGGTCTTGGTGCCTGAATTTTTTTTCCCCTTGAGAACCTTTTCCATCTCAGAAACAGATATCTAGGTTCTGCAATAATGTATGCTCTTTCCTTGCGTCACTGATAGTATATCCAAGCTGTCTTCCTGCACCGTTTATGCATTTATTTGTCATGAAATTTTCTCTCATCTACATGATTAATTAAATGCAGCCTAAGGATAACTTGTTTCAGTACTCTATACTATCTGGACAAGGGTGCAACTGGCTCTGGATTGTCTATAGATGTTTTTAATGGTTATGTCCCCATAAACAAGCATTCAATAGTAATATTCTCAAATGCTTCTCACTTTTACATGGACCCCTGCAATGTTGTTCTACATGGCTTCGCTCTCCATTAGGATTTGTCAAAAAAACAGTTAGTTTGATGGTTTGGGCTTAAAATAGAGAACATGTATGTATTGATCCTAAGTTCAATAATCGAATGAATCCTTTTCTAACATCATCACTCTTTCGCCAATCTCTTGATTCTCCTCTCCTCCCTCCCCCAACCTCTTTCTCCCTTCTCCCATCCTCAGCTGTTTTACTTTGTATGATAGGCCTGTAAACAGATAAAAAGCATTTGTGTATGATATCCATTGAAACATCCTTTATGAGAGAACATGTTTTTCTCTTTTCGAATGTCTGCCTAGCATTTTTTTTACAAGAGGCGATGCAGAAGTTTTAGTTTTTTGAAAAAGTGAAGGGTGATTATCCGAGCGATTCAGAAGTTTATCAAATTCTGGATTTAGCATGTTAAATTGGGTTTATCATTTTTCCATCATTTTTGATGGATTTGAATCCAGATATTATGATATCCAGCATGCTTAATATCCAATTTGGTTTTTACCTTCCTCACCCACAACCAACACCTCTGTTGCCAATTTATCACCACTACACTTGGATATTTGTTTGGATATCAGACTTTCCATCTCATGGGTAAGAAATTGAATATCTGATAATTTGAATATCAATTGGATATAAAAAGTGCAACCAACTTGAATTCACTCTATTTACAGGCCTCTACAACCCCAACAAAAGAAGGGAAGGGACCCATTGTTATGTGGCTACCCTCAGCGGTCACCCTCATGGTAACAGCTGCCTCCAGTGACATTGGCCTTTACGCCATTCATAGGATCAAGTGATATCATCCTTTATGCCATCCATAGGATCTATTTCCTAGAGCTGATTGAGTACTAGGAGTAGTATGGTCCTCAGTTGTTGCCAGTTTCCCTACACGATGCTTAGACACCACCGAGCTATTAGTGTCTCCTGAGTTATTGGATCCAATGGATTCGATTGCATTTGCAAAGGGTTCCCCTGTAACTCCAACACCCTCATCAGCATTTAGTGGAATTCCTACAGGTCCAAACAGAGGTCCTGCAAGTTTGTTGCAGAGATTGCGAACCTCAATTGCTTGCCCATTGCAAGGTTTTCTATCTTCTTGGTTACTGACAACAGAAGATGCTCATGTTGGTATCATGTCCATGCCAGCCTAACAACAGCCTCAACAAGCACCTTTTCTTGAACACCATCATGACACCTCCCTGTTGTGGCTGTGGTGGCATCACAGACGTTCATCAAAGGGTGACCTTGGGGCTGCAAGTCCTGCACAAGGAGTAATGAGGTGATAAGCCATTGGGGGGTGAAGGCTAATATCGTCCTCAGTCTCCCGAATGCAACCTCAACAGGTATCATGTGGACTTTGGCCTCACGTGGTGGATAGCATTTGCATCAGAGCTAACTTGGATATCAAGGGGGACAAGGGCGACATGCTTTTGTCTGATGCATTGTTCCCAGATGGTTGATGTGGGAGATTGATAGAGTTAAGGTGAGACATGGAGGTAGTGCTTATGGATTGGCTCCCTAATGCATTGGGTAAAAGGAGACATAATGGATGTTGTTGACAGGTGATCAGAGAGTTGTGGAAACAGTAGCGGCTAGTGAGGCTCAGGCTTGTGTGCTTGCACTTAGTGGCAATGGTGAGGCCCAAGGCAAAGAGGGCAAGCGAAGGATGGAGGAAATTTGGGGTAGAATTGTAGAGGGGGATGGAATATGGAGGAGATTGATGTAGGGTACTAGGGTCAGGGGGAGGGGAAGAGAGGGATGACGTTGGAAATGGGTTTTAAGAATACTAAAATTAATCCTTTTAAAAAAGAATAGTAAAATTAGTGCAAAAGGTCAAACACAGAGGTTTAATTACTTTCAAGTGCAAAAGTCTGAAAATAATGGTTTTCTTTTACGGTTCTAACATAGGAGCATGACTTGTGTAAAAGTGCAACATTTTACAGGTATGCATGTGAATGCGAATAGCATTGGAAGTATGTTTGTAATGATTGGATTTTTAGAGGTATACTTGTAAAACTGCCTTAACCATATCATATCCACAAATTTGTTTTAGGGGGGAGAAGCTATGCATATGGGATTCAAGTATCCCACTTGAAATTGGATAAAGGTTCATCTATCATCGTATCACACCATTTTGTAAAATTTCCAGCGTGTTATGTTCCCAAATATTAGATATATTGGAGATTCTTTCCCAAAAAAGAAAATATTGGAGGTCAGTTGTATGACGCCATATCATGCATCTAGTTAGAGATATTGGCAATGGATTTGTAATGTTTCCTTCATCCAACTAGTGTCTAGTGGTCAAGTTTTGCTGGTATGCTAGCACCCTTACCTGGTTCATTTGCACCATTGACCTTGATGGACGTGAATTTGATCCTGGAATGTGTATGGTAGTCGTATCAAAGAATTCAGAGCTACATCTTACACTTGGTAACACTTTACGGTACAATAATAATTATATTATTGTCTTCAGACAGAGAGAGGGAGAGGGAGAGGGAGAGGGAGAGAGAATTATATTCTAGTAATCAGGCAGATTACAATTATATGTTTGGCAGCTGACTGTATTCCATTGTCTATCTCCCTAAATCCCAGATCAGATATACTCTGGCTGCTAGAGGCCTGATCAGGCTGCCTTTCTTTCTTTCTTGTGATTTTGGGAAATATAGGCCTGGTTAGCTCATACTTGGAACTGATACGGTTTAGTTCATAATGCTTGTGTCATGCTGCCAATTAATGTAATGTAAGTGGAACTTATTAAATGTCGAAATTTGATTGTGGATTGTTGGGGTATCCTCTTAGTTGGAGTTCTCTTGCAAGTCTCAGATTTTACTGGGAGATAGTTCTGTTCTTTTGAGGTGTTGAAATTAAATTTAATTAATTTGCCCTGCAGTATACAGTGTATGGTTGTCTACAATGCCTGAGTTCTTCGCATGTACTTTGTCCATGGAAATCTTATATTTTGGATGCCCTCCTTGCGGATACCATCACATTTGGATTCGAAATTAAGACGTTTGTAATATGACAGGCATGCAATTCAGCTGTTGTCACCAGCGAGCATCGTGGCACGAACAAATGGGCGAGACAAGATCTGTAAGGTGAATTACAATTTTGTTGTGGTTAACTTGTGTCGTAACATGAAAATTCAATCTTCTCAGTAGCTGGGTGAGTGGGCTCCCAGCTGATTGCCAACATTGAACGAGGGGTTCATCGGGATTGATACCAGTGATGCATCAGATAATGTCCCACGGGAGATTGCAACTGTGCTAATGTGTTTTATCTGTCTTCTCTTTGGAAAAAAAAAAAGTGTTTTTCTCTGACACTCATTTTATCCACCTTTGATCTCAAGGCGGATTTGGTGGACGTGACGTCATTGTATCTTGATGCCAAATCTTCTGCGAGGCTTCTCCAGGAACATCAAGACAGATACATTTCGTAGAAAACTGCCTACATTCGGACTTCACCATTCAAAGTTTCCGATATCCATCATGCTCTTGGAGCTGGGAGGTGGATGTAACCAAGGCATCATAATGTCCTGTTTCATTGTGTTATCTGTGTAAATTGTTTGGTCATTATTGTGGTGGGATGGTCTTCATTCAATCAGGCCCAGTGCAGGTTAGATCTTTTTGTTTTTTAGAATGAATGAAATCTCTGGGGTTTTGCCCTTTGCTTAAAAAAAAAAAAATGGTTAGGGCTTCGTTTGTTTTTTGCTGACACATAAAAACCATGAACTGTATCTGATAATGCTAAGAAATAGGGATGTGATTTAGATGCAACAATTTTTTCATCTTGATATTAGGGTTCAAAAGTTGAAATGTTGTGCTTTCGGATATTACTGTTATTGTAGCTGTTGTAGACTTCCATGTTGTTTCGAAGATTATGGCATCTTTCACAAATCCGTTGTTCACCCTGCTTGACGGCTATGTGTCGTGCCGTAGCATGCATTTTGGTTTCAAAGCGGTGAATTACTGTGAAAAATGGTCTGGATTTTTTGAACATTGGGTCCATGCAAAAAAGTCTGGCAGGCGCTATTGAGATTGGTTTCCTTCTATGGGCTTGTGTGGTAAACTGAGAAAACATTAGAATGCTCCTAAGATGTAAGGAGTTCCCATCTGCCTTTTCTACTCGTGAGATTGTAAAATCAGTATAAGCCCTTAAGCAGATGAGCGTCTCAACCTGAATCTGGAGGAAAGCAGCTGAAGAATTTTGGCGAACAATGTTGCAGCCTTTTCCAAGGAAGAGGACTAGGAAGTGTTGAGGAATCTTTTTGTGGATGTTCTCATGTCATGGTCTTTTTCGAGGTTGAAGCAATCTTATTTAAAGTGGTACTCGGGGTCATGTGTGCGGGAATAAATCATTTGAAATTTAACAATGACATGAAAGTATTGACAGGAAGGGTGAAGCCAGGGCGGGGTTATGTAGCGTCACTGCTCGCTCTTTGTTTTAAATATTTCTTTAAGCATATTTTGTTAAATAAGAATTTTGATCTCCCTTCAAAAAAGTTTTGTCCACCTTTTATTGTTAAAAGTTTAAATTATTATCTTAAGAAAAAAATATTGCAATTTAAAGATGTATTGAAATGTGATATTTAAAATGATATAATATAAATTTTCAGCCCAACTAGATTGACATAATCACAAACAATAAATCCTAGCATCATTAACTCGAATGATCGTTGGAAATAGCGAAGTATTGTCAAAGTGAAAACTCAAGACTTAATGCAAATCCTCAGAAAATAAAGGGGCACAGGTCTCAATAGTTGATGAGTTATGTTAGAAGGGAATGTGCTATGAAATCAAAGGTTAAAATTGGTTGGCTTAGATTTTGACTTGGTTAACTAGTAGTGCTCATGGGAATATTCAATGACGCCACCTACTCTTAGATTTGGAAATCTAATCAACTTGTAATACTCTGACCTCGTCAATCATCTCCCCCTCATACATTTTCAATTGCACGAATATGAGTACCAAACTGTGTCATTTGATACCCAGTTCTGGTAAATGAGTACAGGTCGTCTAAAGTTGCTGGGAACTTTGCATTAGTTGAATTTTATCTAAACGATTTTGGGAATCAAGAAAAGCTAAGTCTGAAGTATCAGTTGCAGAGGTATCATCTAGATGTGTTTATGTGTCTAGAAATGAAGACTTCAAAAACTTCAGTGGTGTTTCCAAATTTTGTCTTAAATTAAATGAGATTTGGAAATCAGCTTCTTGTACTTTGATAGATAAATTGATTTTTTTTTATATTAACACTTCCGGTTTCAACTACTGTTACGGAACGAGCATTCTTGGCAATGAAGATCGTCAAAAGTAAGATTCAAATTAAGATAGATGATGAGCTTTTCAACTAGTTAAATGGTTATTTGTCGGGAAGAAAATAGTTGGCAAGTTTTCTATTAATGAAATTATAGCTCAATGCATTTCTATAACAAGAGGATTGTATTATATATTTGAGTAGTCTATTTGCAACCATGATAATGTTAGTTTCTTCTTCTTCTCTTTGGTGTTTGGAGTACAGGATTTTCTTAAAAACAAATGTTTTTGAGTACTATTTTAATATGTAAGACTCTTTTACGTTATAATCTTTTAAGTTTTTGTCGTTTAATTCATCCTTATTAATGTGTGGAACATCTAAGTACTACCATTAATGTTTTTCGTAGCCCCGCGCGTGGCTGGCCAAAGGGTAGACTAGAACAAAAGTAGAAGATGCTTAGGTACCTAAAGAATGAAAATATAAAAGTGATTGCATTCTTTCAGTCTTAGATACTGTACATTCCCTTTGTGCTCATGGTAGAACCCACCTTTGAAAAGGAATTGAGATCCTTGCCTATACGAGATAAATGCGATTGGCAAAGCCTTCCACGATAACATTATATTCACAAGTATCTAAGGCCTAAGGGTTAATTTCTTTTTATTTGATTACTTAATCTCCTATTTGATCATCTAGACTTTACTATTTTAATATAGATTTATCTAATACCAATTTTCACTAGTATCAGCCAAATTTGTATTAAAATCGTACATCACTCACATTTCTACCACCTCTTATGTTTCATTTTTCTAACATTACCACCAATTAAACGTCGTAAGAATTGACACCATAACTTAATATTGATTTAAGTAAACACGAATTGATGTTAACATTACTTTCCAAGTGAATATAATTGTAAGTTAACATTAATTTCATATATTTTAACATCATTTTCCTAACTCCTCAAGTAAATTAAACCTAAACAGGTGTTACTTGCACATAAGGTTATAGAGTACTCTTAGGTTGACTTTATTCTCTTTCCAATAACCTCAACACATGGTTGAGAAATTCATATTTTCACTACTTGCTAATTAATATCATTAGATAAGTACACATATCATAGCCATAAAAGGCATGTATATTTCATCCCGATAACACCATCAATTTTCATGTGCAAGGGACTGCCACACTGGCAACCGTTAAAATTTTACTGCTGGTTGTAAAGAATTTAGCATTGTAATTTTCCACATGGGCACGTTGCTGCTCGTTTAACGTCGATTTTTTTTTATTTTTTCTTGTTGCCAAGTATGCTTAGGATATATTTGTTCCATTTTCACCATTTGGCCGTGCATCCTAACAACATGCCCATTTGTTATCGGCGATTGTTATGGTGGCTTTACTGATGCTGTTAAGTCATATAAACAGCAGGCCACCCTGCAATAACTTGAGGATGTTCTTGGAGGATTTTGAAGAGCTGTTGAACGTGACCACGCATTGTTTTAAATTGCACGTGGCATTGAGTTACACCCTCGTCCACTCAAGCTCCTAACAACTTGCTCTAGAAGAAGACCTAATCCCCCTAGGTAGGTTGGGTCCGCCCCTTCACTCGCTTTCTCTCCCTCCTCTCTCCTTTCCCTCCCGACCTCCCCCTTTTTTTGTTTGATCTTGACCATGGTCTCGCTGTTCAACATCATTTCATTGCCCCATCGTATCGCACCTCGCAGTGTTGTGCTCGTTGGTCGACGACGCTCTCCCTCGTCGTGTTGTGCTATGTGCTACTCAGGGAGGGCTTCTGCTAGTGTGTCAGTAGCTTGGGGGTGGGGCACCCGTCGATGGGCTATTGTTGCTCATTGTTGCTCGTCGTTGCTTGCTGTTGCGATGCAACAGGGGTGATGCTCACCGGAGCATCTCAGCAGGTAGGCTCGCGGTGTTCACTGTGGTGTGGTGTGGGGTGTTCTTGCCAACTAGTGGTGCTAAAATCTTAATCGATGGAGGAGGGGATGACCTTTTTTTTTTTTGCCGTGTTGAGACCACGTGTGATCCTAGACTTTATATGATTGAGATTTCTCGACCCTTGTCAGGTGCCAATGCGTATCAGTCTTCTCGTTAACGTGGATTGTATCCATCGCCAGGATTACATCTTGGTGGCACTTTCATTTCTACGAGTGTGAGGTTGTAACTATTTCAAGCCTTAAAGGAGCTCGACTAGAACTCCACATTGGACATCTTCTTTTTATATTGTATTTTTTGTTTCTCTTTGTTATTTTGTTTATTTTCATTTTGATGAAATTTCCCCATTTCTACGGGTGCAATCTCCTCCTCTTCACGAGGTAATTGGACTTCCATTTTCTTTCTTTCCCCCATTGGTTGTATCCTTTTGTGCTGTAATTTTTCCATGTTCTAGTGAAATTCTTATTTTAAGCTTCAAAAAAAAATAAAGGAGAGGGACAAGGTGGTTTTCGAACCTTTTCAGCCTAGTAGAATCTCCTCAGGGACTTTGATACGATAGATTTGTGGGACTTTTACAAAGACATTCTTATAATTTTTTATATGATTTAAATATTCATTTGGGTAAACAGGAGAGGAATTAGTTGTCCCGCACATACCAATCTTGCAAACAATATAAAGGTCATTAATTCTTAAGTTTTTTTATATTTAGGTTGATACTCTCACATAAACAATGCTCTGTACTCAAGAAGCCTCATAAAAAAGTTTGCTATTTTTGATGGAGAATTTCAAAATTAATTATTTTTGCCCCTCCTATGTATCCTTATGATTAAACAAATACTATTTCTCTTTTCAATCACCTTAAGTTATAAGGTTGTGTTTGAACGAGGATTAGATTTATCTTTCAATAAAAGTTAAAAATGGGTAAGTTGCATAAGGAATGGTGTGAATAGTGTATTAGTGGATGATAGATGTGATAAATAGGTTAATATGTTGTGAGTTATTTATTAATAATATGATTTAAATATAGAGAGAGTTGTAGTTTATTTATTTTCTATTTATTATTAGGTTGTTTTTTATTATTATTTTATTGAAAAATATAGTAAATGAAGTTAGATGTGATTGATGATTTAATATGCTATGGCTAAAGAAATGAGGTGATATTTCTCATCGATTATGGTACACCATAGAATTATTTATGTGCTATTCATCTATCCTTACCATGTCACCAACCATATGGTTTTAACCCTCAACCAAACTCAACCTAAACATATGAAGGTTTCAAACTCAAGCAAATGCTACCTCTTGATAACAAAATTCTCCTTTTTATTGAGCCTCAATTCACTGGCATATGTGTAAAAAGAACAACTTCGAAGAGGCATCTATGTTAAAATAGAAAATCAAAATGGTAGTTAAGAAGCTACTTAAGATAATTAAAAATAATCTTGAAGACATTGTAATGAAAGGGGAAATGGTTCTTACAAATAAAAGAGCATTGTTTGGAAAGTATGGTTACAAATTTCTAGATATATTTGCAAAGCTAAAGCTACTAAGAGAGAAAAAAATCCCTAAAAAGCAAGGGTAATTAAGTTTCTCAAATTTCTATCCCTTTTTTTGGAGGTTGTCTAAATGTTGAAGCTTATTGTTAAGGAGAAACTTGAGGAAGAATTTGGAATTTGAGAATACCGAACAAGGGATTGAAGAAACAATTCCAAATTCTAGTAAATCAACCTAAGAAAAGGCCGCTAATAAGGTAAAAAGAGAAAAGAGTGAACTGCTAATACTTAAAGCAACAATCATGCCTTTATTATTAGGTTTTATATTTGATAGTTTTACTTTTGGGAGAGATCTTACCTCCTATTCACCAATTGGAAATGGAAATTTTGCTCTCTTCTCAATTCTCTCTAGAAATACTAGGGTGGAATGTGCAACTCACTTTAGAGAGTCCCTTTCATACTTGTATACTTTGGAGGAGATGCATCACAAGAGGTATCCCTATTATTTACATCCAACTTCTCATATTGATTCTAAACTAAAGGATGTTCCAATGATGGTAAACCATCCTCACTTACAACAATTGCATAGTTTTTGCTCTTCAATTCACCATAGTCTATATACTTTGCCATTTCAAAATATGCTTCTTTCTCTCCTAAGTATTTCAAATGGTCCAACATAACTTTTTCTCATGCTTATCCCTATAGGCAATGTTTCTCATGCTTATCCCTATAAGTAAGGTTTATTAGAAGGCTACCATATTTAGATGCAATAACTCAATTGCATTTTATATTTAAAGATATGACAACCTATAGAAATAAAAGCCTAATCTTTTGGATTCATTTTTATCATTTTTTGAGATAACACATTATGATTTTGTACTCTTATGTGTACATTTTTAACTATTAAAGTCTCATTTTGAAAAAAATTGCCTCTCGAAACATATGCACGTTACTTTATTTACTTAGTTCACATATTGTGATTCAATTTTCATTCTAAGGTTTGGATGTGCTAGCATTGTTTTATTTGCTTTACTTTGTAGGAGTTTAGTTTATGTATTTGAAAATATCATGTAACAATTCTATAAATGTTGTTGCATAAGCGAAGTTGAAGGCATGTCAATATCTTTTATTCGTGACCATCAATTGAGTAGAATCTTTAATTTGCCTCTATTAGAGTTTATGTGAATTGATTAGGATATTTATATCTTGGAAACAATCAAATAATGTCTTGGAATAAATTTTATTTCTTTGTTAATGTCTTACATGAGCATATTTGATTTCAATCAAATGTTTTCTTCATAAAAATTTGTCCAACTTGGTTCTCTTGAAGCAACATCATTTCTAGCTTTAGGTTTTGTGGTATTCTTTTCCTACTTTGATATCTATGCTCACGTCCAATTTGAGGAATTTTAGAAGTTGAGAAAATTGTAAAATTTATCTTCTTTGGGCAAATGTTACATCCTAGCAAGGGATGTTCTTGTCAATAGATAAGAGTGGATTTTTTTTTTATGTCTCTAATGCACTTCAATTTAATTAATTGGAGGCCTTGTTAATCACATGAAATTTTGCCAATCCAACATCATTAAAGATTTAGTGTATGTTCCCATGCATAAAACCATGCAGTATTGAAGTAGGATTTTTTTTTTTTTTCATTTTTGAACTAGTGATTGGTTGCTTAGAATTGAAAGTTGGTTGAAGAAAAATGACCTAAGGCATTTTTGGGAGATTTTAAAAGTTTAATCTTTTTAAAAATAAAATCTTTAAGCACTTATAGTAGATAAGAAGTCATTTTTAAGATTTTTTGAATTCTACTAAATTAAGTGATAACTTGAATATGTTTCTAATAGGAGTGTGAAATGGGTCAAATCAGGTTCAATCCATCCTATTTAAAGTAGACTTATTTATAAATGGGTTGGGTCCAAGTGGTGGACCTTTTTACTAAGTGCATCAAACATCAAGAACCTTTTACTCTGGCCATTTATTTATAGGTTGGCTTGACTCAACCTGTTTAAGTAAATGGGTCCATAGTTTAATCAATTTAAAGGGCTGTAATCAAGTTGACGAGCCCTACATGGGTCCTAATTGGGTTATATTCTGGTCTACAACACCTGATTGGGTCCTATTTGGGTTTTATGGGTCTCAAGTGACTCCATGGATCCAATCTTAAATGGATCTAAAAGGTATTGATGGGTCTACTAGGTTTATCATAACTGAACATATTTAAACTTTCAATCAGGTTTGATTTACCCCATCTAAACTTAAATGGGGCTAGAAAAGTTTGGGTGTAATAAATGAGATAGTTTTTGTGATGACTTAAGTCTCACCAATTAACTAAACCTGATGAAACCCAAGTCACTAAGTACAATTATCAACGAACCACAGGATTATAATCACCTAACACATAATCATAAAACAACAACCAATAAAATATTTAGAAAGCATTAAATGAATGGATGAATAAGAAACTAATGATGAATGATTAATACAAATTATTGGTGTCAAGTCTAAGAAGACACTTCAAGCATCGCTACCATCACTAGTTATTAAGCTACACTTGACCTAAGTTCAAAGTCTAAGGAATATGTTAGTGCAAGCTGAGTACAGTAGCATTAAATAAAACAACGTAACATAAAACACAAGAAATGGGTATTATATATATACGTATGGTCCATTTATTAATTCATGATTTACGATCGTATTTGACAATTATTACGTAGGTTATTCTCAATAATTACAATCCTTATTATCTCAATCAATGCCTTAGAAGATGCAAGGTGATTCCCTATGATATCTCGAAAAATATGATGAATACAAGACATCCTTTTGGCTAGGAGAATATCTCGTATCAACCTTACAACTTGATGCATCACCGTTCGGTCCTTAACATAGGTAGTGTGCTAGCTAAATATTGTGATTTATGCATGTTGCTGCGACCTGTACTAACCCACGGACTGCCCTGTCCACAATCTTATCTAAATATCCCAACTTAAACTACATATTCATTTCCACCATCATACCCTTAACTCGTTGCTCGATTGGCCAAAGAAGCCTCTCACAAAGTTGTAGGGAGGCCAACAACCTTTTGACTAGTTCAATCGGTCTAAGTCTAGATCAATGCTACAGCCAAACTTCGGGAAGCCACAGGACCAAATTAGTTATCTAATGTTTGTATTCCAACAAATTCATGATCATCTAAATTCCATAATAATTCTTTAGATATCTAAATTAGTCTTGGTCATTTTCTAAGTTATTTGTGCTCTAGTCTAGTATCAAGACACCGATATTCTCGACCTTGGATTTTTTGGGCCAAATATGCTTGGTCAAGAATGGCTTAAACTACCCTACCGAGCAAAAGTTGGATAATTTGATTTCTTGGACTAAGAGGCATGAGTCTTTAAATTGGTCATTTTATCACTTCTGGTCTAGGAGTTTGAAAAATCAGAACACATCCTCACCTACACGGATTGAATTTTAGGATCCGAGTAGAAAGTTAATAAAACATTGGACTTAGGTAGAGTTAGAAAATAACTCTTTTGTGGAAGTCAACTCTTGAAGTATGGAGAGCCACTTCCCTAATAAGGTGCACACATTTAATTTTTGTTTTGGTCGGGCATATATACGTAAGTCTTAGTAAGCAGTGTAATTATTCTCACCACCCTAAAAGGCACACAAATGCCTCATACACTTGCACCACATATATAAAAAAAAAAGGATAGAAAAAAATTGGTGTTAGAATTTTATTTTTCTTTTCCAAGGAGATATACCCTATGGTTGACCTCGGTAGGAGGGTAGAAAGTTGTCAAATTCATGTGTGAGCAGCCAATTGAGTTCGGTGGATTATTAATTTTACACTTAGGACCCTTAACTCAATTCACTTCCACTACATATGTTCCAACCTTGATAATGATGAAATCGGGAGTAAAACTAAGACTAACCTGAACCGTGTGCCCCTGTGTTTAAAAATCAAGAATCAGGTGAAATTAAATTATGTAACCATTAGATCTTAGTGTTTTGAGGAACTTCGCTGTCCAAAACCCTAGGCATAAGAGCACTATTGCCCATTTGACAAAGATTAACATAACATATTATTTTTAAGTTGAAAGTCAAAAATACACTTAAGCTGAAAGTTTGGTCTAAATTCTAATAATTTGCGAAGGGACTTGCAAATGTTAGGCATGAGGGTATGATAGTAACACTATCATTCCATATATCTAGCTCAATTTGACTATTTTCCAAAGCTAAATTCATCTAATTGTTATATCAGAAGTGTATAACTCAATCAAGGCTGAATTAAGAGGATTCACATAAGAATTGGTTAATTTTATTGCTTTAATAGACAAAAAGAAGTGCGGATTAACTAAATCCTACTCTTAATTGAAAGTCAATCAAGCAAAAAATTCCAATAAGTGAGCTTGCATGAAATAGTTTAGGATTTTTTAGAAAGATGAAGCTAATTTTCTACTAAAAGCTCTAAGTTAAGCCTCATTTTAATTCAAGGGATTGTAATTAAAATAAATGTAATATAAACCTTCTAAAAATCATTAAAAAATATTCCCTAAGGTTTAAAACAATCAATTTTACGAAATGAATTTAATTTGTCCTAAAACAAGGACTAAGGTTAATATTTAATATATTTTAGGTTAAAATGTAGATTGATCAAACTTTATCAAAATAAAAAATTGAAGTCACCATTAGATTCCTTGAGCCTAAATTAGGCTATCCTAAAAAGTTGAGATCAATTGAACCTCATCTTCATGTACTTTTGTTACGACCTAGTTCCCGAATCCCTACAGGACACGAGACCAGACCGACTCGACTGATGCTAAGACCCAGTCGTCCAACGAGAAAGTAACAAAAAAGCAGTAAAATAAACCACATTCACCATGCAAGCAACTAACAGTAACAAAAGTACAACAGTAAAGAAATAAACTACTATAGTACACACCACCACAATAGTAGGAAAGTAAACGAGTACAAGAATATAAAGTTCACAATGAAAGAGTACAAAAGTGTAATAAACTACTCACTACAACAGGAAACGGAGTACAACAGAAAGCTACAACTATTGGGCTCTACTGGGCCCAGCACCCTCTGTAGTCGTAGGCTCTGGCTGCTCAACACTTGGACCTGAAAAAGGTTATGAATACAAAACGTCAGCGAACGCTGAGTAGAGTGGCAACCAACTAACTAAAACAGTAAAGGTGGACAGGTAGCCGTTGTTTTCAATTTCTTTTTTTCTTTAACTAATTATTCTTTCTTTCATCACTTAGTTTATTTATCAGGTCTCTTTCTCGATCTCGAATGTTCCTCATGGGAACGATCTTGATTGCAATCTTTTCCGAAGAGTAGAAGTAGCACGTGGTGCTCTCCTGGCCGAGAGAGTCCCCCGTGGCGGTCCTACACTTAGTCAACCACCCCAAGGTCACTGACAGACCTAACGGTGATTACGGCATGCGCGATAATCGCACAAGTAGCTACCCCGCACAGGCACGCGGTCAGTCATTTCCGTTAACGGGTGCACCCAAAGCACAGCACGGAACCAGTATAGGGCATAGCCCTCTCAGTAGCAGGGGTCTACCCCCTAAGAACCTAACAGGGATCTCGCCCCTCCACAGTCTGCGCACCCTCGCCTGACTACCCTGGTTTATCCAGTGGGCCTACCAAGTCGGTGTAAGGAGCCTAGCTGAACCCCTGGCACCGTGGGGTGGCTAGCTCTCTCCCTACACTAGTAGCTCTCCCCGGTACTGTGTACGCGAGGGCCAAAAAGTCGGTACAAAGTGGCTAATCCTAACCCCGGGTCCCAACCCTAGGGCGACTAGCTTCACACTGCAATAAACAGGGGGACAGTCGCTCTCCTTGGTACTCCATACTCAAGGGTCAGCTCACTTCCCCATTCACATTTTCAGTTCCATTCCATTTATTTCTAGGAGCTCTACTCCTAATTCCCCGTAGGGTTCATGCTCATGTTTCTCATGCCAAGCCATACCAGTTTTCACCATTTCTATTTCCATTTCTCAAGTTCTACACATGTAACATGTAACTTTATTGTTCACATTCCAGGTTTATTCGCAGGTAGCTCGTGTTTCCAACATTCACCCTTCCATTTCCAGTTCATACACATGCAGCTCATATTATGACATTTAACGTAAACAACAGGAATTTACATGCAACAGTTTGCCAGCACAAGTACTTTACATTTCACAGGCAACTGTTATTCATTTACAGGCAATTGTTATCATTCTATCTACTCATCCAAGACTGCAATCCATACATTCAATACAAATATTCCAGTGTTTCTAGTCCCAGGATTCATGCCATACCCTAGGATCTAATCATTCATTCCACATATGCATTCAAGTTTGTAATTAAACTAGGGGAAGCTACTCTACCAGTAAACCCAGAGTAGTGGGGACTTGATCAGCAGGTCCACGTGCTTCAGCAAACCCCAAACCAGCAACGGAACGAGGCCCTATCACAAGGATCAATCACAAGAGACTACTCAGAACCACATAGAAAGTACTCCAACAAGTAGAGGAAGACATACGAGAAACAACGGTATCTTAATTGTGGAAATCGGACCTCAAACGGACCATAAACAAGTCAAAAACAGTAATTCTGATTCACATCAAACGTCTGGAACACCTTCCAGACATCCTAAAAGAGTCCAGAACCATACCTCAACTCCTGTGCCACTCCTCAGACATTCAGGAACTCCGCTGGACCGTCTGGACCCAGTTCAAGACGTCTGACCACCTCTCCGGATGTCTAGAAACGCTTCTCGTCGTCTGGTGCCTCGCATAGACGTCTGAACTGCATGGGAGGGTGTGTCTCGCGCCTTCCCGAAGCGAATCCTACATGCGTCAACGAAAATCTCCTCAATATGGCACGAAACAGTGCCTCGGCGAAATGGCCTGCAAGGCCGTATCCGCAAAGAAGGTGTACGTCACGAAACTTACCTTTCAGTCTTCTGGAACATCCTCCAGACGTCGTCTACGTCGTCTGGACGTCGATCTAGACGTCTGATTTCGGGAAAAACCCAGAATTAGAACCTGCCTCCGCCTTCTCGCGCCGCACGTGGCTGCGCCACGCCCGCTCGCCTGCTGCTCTGACTGCAGCAATGTCGAGGAGGACCTCCCTGACGCACCAGTCCGCCTCGCACACGCAAAGACCGACCATGAGCTATCCGGCGAATTCCCACACGAGCTCACGCGCTCGCTCTCCTCTCTTCCCCTCGCTGCTCCTCCTCTCCTCCCACGCCACTTACGCTCACTACTTACTGCTCGCTGGAGGAAGGAGAAGAGTGGTTGGAAGTGGGGTGAACGAGGGAGAGGAGGGGGGTTTAAATAAGGTGTGGGGGTAGGGTTTGTGTTGGCGAGAGGAGAGAGAAGGAGAAGAAAACGAGGGTCGCGTACTATCTACGCGCAGCACGTGCGCAGACACGAGGACGTACACGAAAATTTTAATTTTTAGACGTCTAGGAATGGGTCCAAATGTCTTGCAAGACGTTTGACCTAAAGTACAAATGTTTTAAAAAGGCTTAATGACTCGGGTCTTAACAACTTTGCACATTTGCATACTGATCCTTGACTTTTGAATTTCTTGCATTTAGGTCTAAAACTCCTTTCATTATGATCCTTAGCTGACGTCATGTTGACGTCAGCCTTCTTCTTTGCATTAGGGAATGAGCAGCTCACCTTCCTTGCTAGGAGCTTGATTTGCTGTGGCTATTGGTCGATTTTTCTGTGGTTAAATCCAACCAAATTTGGTGAAATTGATCCCAAGATATTTGTGAGCATGTCAAGCCGATTTTCCGTAACCATGAATGGCAAGAATAGCCACGCAAAGGCCGCGAGTTTAGGAAAAAATTCATGTTGATTCCATGCTCGTGATCACTTGTTTGATGCAAGTTGATGCGCGAATTAACTCTATTTAAGCTCTTGAACATAACCAGATACATTACGTGCAAAAATAGGTGTGAAATCCCTCTTCTTCTTCCATGTCACGCCATTAGATCACCTTGGAGCTCCTCCATCCACCTTCGTCATCGTGTCTCATCGCCAACAGAGGCTGCGGATATCTTCCCCAAGTCCTTGCCGAGCTTCTCGCCATCGAAGCCGACCTGTCCCATTCGTTGATCCAATCTGCCTCTGTAACGACCCGATTCCCGAGTCCCTACGAGACACGAGAACCGGACCGACTCGACAATCCCAAGACCTGGTCGTCCAACGAGGAAGTAACCAAACGAGCAGTAAAATAAACCACATTCAGCATGAATATAACTAACAGTAAGAAAATACAGCAGTAAGGAAAGAAACCACTACAGTATATACCACCACAACAGTAGAACAACATTCATAACATAATATGAAACTGTAGGTAAAGAAAAGTACAGCGGTAACAAGAACTACTCACTACAGTGGAACTAAAAGAGGTACAAGAGAACAGTGGTAACTCTACTGGATCCTACTCGGGCCAGCGTCCTCTGCAGCCGCTGACCCTGGCTACTCAACACCTTGTCCTGAAAGGTAACGAGTGTAACACGTCTGCAAAACGATGAGTAGAGTGGCAACTAAAACAAAAGAAATAGTAGAGTGTACAGTAGTTGTTATGTTCTGTTACTTTCTTTAATTACGTCTTTCTATTGTCTCACAATTTATCTATTTCTCAGATCCTTCACTTGATCTCGAATGTTCCTCGTGGGAACGATCTTGATTGCAGTCCTTTCCGAACAGTAGAAGTAGCACGTGGTGCTCTCCTGGCCGGGAGAGTCCCCCGTGGTGATCCTACTCTCAGTCAACCACCCCAGGATCACGGACAGACGTAACGGTGACTACGGCACGCGCGATAAACGCACAGGTAGCTAACCTGCACTGGCACGCGGTCAGTCGTTTCCGTTAACGGGTGTGCCCAAAGAACAGCATAGAACCAGTACAGGGCAGAGCCCTCTCAGTAACAGGGGTCCAACCCCTCAACAGTAACCAAACAGGGGCCTTGCCCCTCCACAGTCCGCACACCCTCGCCTGACTACCCTGGTTTGCCCAGTGGGCCTAACAAGTCGGTGTAGGAGGCTAGCAGAACCCCGGGACCCGTGGGGTAGCTAGTACCTCCCTACACTAGTAACTCTCCTCGGTACTACGTACACGAGGGCCAGCAAGTCGGTACAAAGTGGCCAGTCCTAACCTCGGGTCCCTGGGGCGGCTGGCTCCTCTCTGGACTAAACAGGTACAGTTACTTCCCATGGTACTACGTACCCAAGAGACAGCACACTACCACGTCTTTCTTTCTCATTTCCATTCCTTTCTCTTTCCAGGAGTTCCACTCCTAATTCCCCGTAGGGTTCCAGTTCTTCTAACTCAGCACATTCAGGTTTCACCTTCCCAGTTTCACATTCATACATCCCATATTCCCAGATATGCTCATTTATTCATAACAGGCAGCTGTTAAACCAATTTACAGGTAGCTATTATTTCCTTTCCACATTTTCCAAGACTGCAGTATTCATATATTCCACTGGTTCTTCCCATCCTAGGATTCATGCCATACCCTAGGATCTATCATACAATCTAGTTTTCCAGCCCTAGGATTCATGCAACACCCTAGGATCTACCATTCATTCTAGTTTCTCATTCCTAGGATTCATGCAATGTCCTAGGTTCTATTTATGGTTCCATAATTAACAGATTATACTAATAAACTTAAAAGCCACTCTACCGGTTACAACAGGAGTACTGGGGGCGTGGTCGGGAATCCCGCGTGCCTCCGCAACCCCCGAGACTGCAACGGAACAGGGTCCTATCACAAGGATCAAACACAAGGAGTTTCTCAAAAGAGTATACAACTACTATAGACGGGTAGAGGATGTAATTCCGAAAAGCACGCAACTCGAAACGCGGAAAACGGACTCCGAACGGGCCCTAAACGGGTCGAAAACTACGAAACAATGCAAAATCAGACGTCTGGAACCGCTTCCAGACGTCTTAAAAAGTGGATCAGAGGTTACCTTTGCTCTGCGTGGTTTCTCAGACGTCCAGAAGCCTGCGGGGCGTCTGGCCTAGTTCCCAGACGTCCGATGGTCACCCCGGACGTCTGGAAGTCGTTCCCGTCGTCTGGTACTGCAGCCAGACGTCTGATTCGCATTGGATGCGAATCTCAGAACCTGCGCGTACCCATTTCTTCTCTCTCTTAGTACGGTCGGTCGAAGAAGAGGAAGAAAGACGGAATAACTCACCTTTCAGACGTCTGGACAGTCCTCCAGACGTCCACCCCGCCGTTTGGTTGTAAGCCCAGACGTCTGATTCTGGAGAAAATTCCAGAATTAGGGCGCGACTCGCCCTCCGCTTGCGATGGTCGACCGCGCCGCGACTCGTCCGCCTGCTGCTCGAGCCGCAGCAGGCCTCCCGCGTCACACCGCGTCCGCTGTTTCCCCCGCCGGCCGGCCCTAGCAGCCCCGGCGAGCTCGCCCTCACTGCCGAGCGCCTCTTCCCACGCGCAGCACCTCCTCCCACGCTCACAGCGGCTGTCGCTGCCGCCGCTCACTCGCGCACCGGCTGGAAGGAGAAGAGGAAAGGGGGCGGAGGTGACGGGAGTGAGGGGGAGAGGAGAGAGAGAGCGGGACAGAGGGCGCAGGAGGGAGAGGGAAAAAGAGAGAGAGAGAGACGCTCTCAGGTCTGCGCGCTCAGGCGCGTAGAAACACGCGTGCCAGAAATAACCGAATCCCAGACGTCTGGAAGGGGTTCCAGACGTCTGGTCAGACGTCTTAAAAACATTTGAAGCCGCGCGTTCATAACAGCCTCGCCCGAGTATTCATCTCCACTTCTGGTTGGCCAATTCCAGGAGTCCCCTACCTTCCTTGTCGCCTCGTAGGTAGCCCATCTCTTTCCTCTCGGTAGAGTAGATTAAGCTCCTTAGAATTTGGAATCGACCCCAAACACCACTCTTGTCGCCTTCTTCGCATCTAGTGAAGTGCCGACGAATGCTGTCTCCATCCTCCACGCAACATCACCACTCACCGACCACCTCTTGAGCTTCTCCATATTAAGGGGGTCAAAATCCCTTAAGAAATTTTGGGTATCGACGCCCCTTGATCACCATCGGATTCCACTGTTGCCCGTTGTCATCCTTAACTTTGGCGGGCCTCCTTCGACTTTGTTGCAACCAATAACCGCCATCACCTTCAGCAAGTTTAGGCTAGGCTTCTCGACTATTTCCCTGAGATCGAGAGGCTACCACTCGTCGAGTTATTGCCATCGACTACGCCATTCTCAACAACACCGGCATCCTCCGCCACACCTCTGCAAGTGTCTAAGCTTCGCAAGAAGCTCCGTTGCAACGCAAGCGAGGGTTACCGACCTCGAGCAAGTAGTTCCACGTGTCGAGGAGCTTCCCTGACCATCTTCCTCAACCCCTATGATGCAAGAATTAGAGCCCAAGCTCCCTGCTACTGGCAAGGACTGAATCAAAGAAAAAAATTATTTGCAGGGACCAGATCACAAGAAAGGTATTATTCCAGGGATTGAATTATAATTTTTTCTTGAATCAATTGAAGAGTTATTTTTATACATGATTTTATTGTAATATCTTGTTCGATCACTATTATTATTTACTATTTAGTATTTGATCTAATCAATACTTGATTTTTTCTTTTATTAGACATTAAATAATAATTTTTCTGATTATTAGTCTCTTACCGTTGAAATTTAGATTTCAGCTATTTATTTTATAAAAATAAGTACGACTTTGAACTTGTTAAATTTTTGAGAAATTACCTCTAATAAAAGTTCATCAAACTAACTTGTGAATACTTAGTGGTAATTGCACATTTATTTGCTCCCAACGAATGACTATGGATTCAACTTTGAGAATATAAATTTAAAAGTTGATTTACGTGATTTGACTATATTGCAATTGAATTTTATCAAATCTCATTTCATACACATCAGTAGCATGGCCATTTGATCGTAGAGTTGACTTATTCTAGCATGTCCCTCCTTCCTACCAACATCTTTTGTCTTTCTCACCTCTCTTCTTCTCTTCTCTCTTTTCTTCCTCCTTATTCTTTCTTGAGGTCGCACTATCCCAATGTTGTAAATGATGGCCTGAGCCTTAATTTTCTCTTCGATAAGCTTCTAAACCAAATTTGTTTAGAATTACCTGGACATAAACAAAAATACCTCTTGTTTTTGGTTTATTTACCTCTTTCGCTTGCTTATCTTATTTTACACATAACTTAAGCTACAGATCTTGGATTATTACGAAACAAGATTGATTGAAAAGCTTTGCGAGGAGATGAATCTAATGTTGCATATATAATCTATTCCAGAGAGGTTTGATTGAGGTTTGACTTAGAACGTCGATTTTCATGTTTTACAAGGTATTCTTACCTGATCCATACTCGATAGGTACCGATGGGTCCAGATTAACACAGTCAATTTTGAAATGATTCAGGTACCTTGATTTTAAAACTTTATAATTCCGAGTTAGGTTAATGGATTCTTTTGATAGCTCTTGTTTCTAGTTACAAATATAATATCTCTTTTTTTAAGAGTTTCTTCTTTAAGTTGTTCCTACCTTAAATGTAATGTTAAGTAACATACAATATGCTTCCAATGATATAAGATGCTTGGTAGAAGTCCTTTACTATAAAGATGTTTTTCCATAAAGCAAATAATATGAGTCAAGAATGTTACAATTAAAATATAAATTTTTGATAATAAGACATCTGGTAAGAAAAAATTATTTTATCATGTCATTAGCTTAAGTGTCTCCATCAGATTATTTATGTAATGTTATATCTTGAAATATTTTATTATAATATTTCTTGGATTTAGATATAATTATTCTATTAGAGAAACTTATATCATTAGTCATATATATTTTTAAAAAATAATCTAATAAATTAACCCGATTGACCTGATGCAAATGACTTAAGATCCATCATTTTAATTTATGAATTGATTTGCCGAAGAACAAGGTTCGAACTATTCGGTTCACTGGTCGGATCCGACTAGACCTGTTTCACATAAGCATCGACATGTACTGACTGAGGCGGCCCGTCCGACCCGATCTACGGTTGGTTCCTACTTCTAACACGGCCTACAGGCAAACGCACACCCCGTCGTCCCTCTCCTTCTAGCTGTCATTGCCCTCCAGTGGAGCATATCCATCTCATACCCCCCTCGTCCCCTTCTCCTCTCCCTCCAAGGCCCTAATCCCAAGTATCTCTACTAGAAACGAGACGACGATGCAAGGATTCCCCACCGTGGGGCCCCCCGATCTAGCTCAGCTCCAGTCCACCATGCACGCGATCGAGCAAGCGTGCTCCGCGATCGAGGTACAGCTTCTCTTCCTTTTCACTTAAACATTCTCTTCCTTTCCATTCCCCAAGTAGTTCTCGTTTCTCGTGTTCCACTTGTGTTGACTGCAGATCGAATTCCATACGTGGGCGCGGGAAGTGCCTGTGTGATGGCATTGCAGTGGTGTTGCCCGGATGGGCGGTGGATTCAGCTATGCGTTCACCTTTATTTGCTTTTGCTGAATCGATAGGCGACTTCGTTTGTTAATTGGATTTCCACTAAAACAATGTAAACAAAAGCGTGCATCTCTTTTGTAGATGCTCGTATTATTCTGCAAGTAACTGAAATTCGATATGTTAAATGAGAGTAAAGGGTTGTTTAGAGTATAGTCCAACCGTAACAAATGAGTGTTGGATCGCGGCATTCGACGAGTTTGGCGTGGCACTCATATTCGCGCTGAAGGCTCCAAATTGCTGTGCTGTTCTTGCCTTTTTGCACAAGCATCAATCTGGTGTTTTCACAAACTGCTGCTCTAGCCACGGTCCTCCTGTGATTGGGAAGTTGTCTTGAAACCTGTGCAGTCGTTGCTCCAATTGCTGCTTGGTCCAAACACCTGATTTCATTGTGGAGTATTTGAATGCCCCCCATTTCGTCAAATGACTCGAAGGATCATTATGTCTAACCTGGACTTGAGCATTTGTTGTTGTTGTTGGTGGTTGGGAGGGGGGTGGGGGCTTGGTTGCCTTTTAAGTGCATCTGGGTGGTCGATCTGATGCCTTATTATAACGAGGTTTTCTTATCAGATCTAGATTTATTCCGAGTTGTTATACATGACAAATGTGTGAAGAGCTGTTCAGGCATGTAAGTTAAAGTGTTATTGATGCTGTTTTTCTTTTGTTCTTTTTGAAAAGGAAAAGGCTGGTTAGCAAGAATGTTAACCCCCAAGAATCAATGGTTACAATGCATTCCGTGGTGACATAGAACACATCAATTGATGGCCTCTCCCTCCTAAAAATGATCCGATTGTGCTGCAGTCAAATACACCACAGAAGTATAAAAGCTCTCCTAATTGTTTCTCCATCAGCAAGTGTCCTGTGTAAACTATGCTGAAAATCATGGAAGGAGCTGTGGCTAATGGACCGGTGTTCAATGCTTGCCCAACAGGAAGAAGCAAATGAACAAGCAAAGAAACATCCTCTACCCTATCACCACATAAAGGACACGAGTGACCAATCTCCCTCTCCTCAACAACCAGAGAAAAAATTTCATCTTCAAAGGGACTCTGCATTTTCAGATTTTTATGCAGTCCTTAGCCGACTCTTGGTCAACCTGGCGCCCATTCTCCACATATGCAAGGTATGGCTTCCTAATAGAAAGGCATCATACCTCTACACCCAGCCACCATGACCTTTCCGAGGGCGGATGTCAAAAGAGAGTATGGAACAACATAGTCAAATCCTTAACTCTAGTCTCATTTTGAGGCATTGGAAGCACGACACCTTGACCATTCGATGAACCTCCTTTGGCTTGCAACAGTGGCGGCAATGAGACACTTTTGTCCAATCATCTTCCTTGGTCAAGATCCCCTGGGCAACGTGATTATTGCTTCATTGGGCCCATTCTCTCGCCGCACTCGATCTTCCTGTTGGTGCATCAGGCTTCCAGTGTCAATATATTTAAGTGGCAAATGTCAATATCTTTAAATGTTATTGATGTTATCTCATTATCAACTATAGGAGAAGCAGGATTTCAAGTTTCATTGTAACACATGATGTCCATTGGTAAGGATGATTCTGCATTAATAAAGAGTTGAATGATATTCTTCTCTCAATGTTGGCTTAGCAATTTGGCCAATGAAAGAAGCTAAAGTTGTATTTACTTTTTTGAGAAAAACGCTAAAGTTGTGTTTACTTTTTCCTTTTGTTGAAAACTTGTAAGGTGTAAGTTGTATTTACTGAAATAAGCTTTAGGCTGGAGTAAGAATCCAACTTGCAAAAACTATACACCTTGCCCATGATCTGGCTGGACCTAATCAGCCTATTCCTATTAATCTTTTCTTTTTTTTTTGAAAAGGGAATACCATCAATTTTACCATGACGAATTGCTTTTCTGCTAGTCCTAATTTTTAGAGTGGAATACCTAATTTTTTGAATGGATAGAATGGAATACCTGATATATTGCCATTGTACAGATGAATGTGAATCTGGCAGCGGCTGAAACAATTATTGTTGCATTACATCAGTCTTCACGGCCATATATATCTTGCAAATTTATCCTTGGTAAGTTTTATTTACTCAACCACTATCAATAAATTTATGTTTAGTTTCTGACAAAAACAACAATAATTCTTTGTGAAAAAGCACAACAACCTAAAGCATTGTCATCCTTTTGCTAAAAATGTTATAATTTCTTTATCCATGGTTGAAAACCAACTGTGAATAATGCTGAACCCTTGACTATGTTTCAACCCTTTGCATGCTTTAGATGTTTGTAAAGCTATCTTTTACTGGCAAAAGGTGAGGTAATTCAAAATAGATAAGGAAAGAAAGCTATGGGGGCTTGTTTTAGGTCATTAAGGTTAGTTTCATAGGAAGCCAGAAGCTTCTTGAACCAAAGGACCAAATGGCATTCCTGGTAATAGGTTTCTTCATCTGCACAATGTCTACTCTACTCCACTGTCTTGTTGGAAGACAGCCTCATAGAGGTAGCTGCCGTGATCCACTTCTCTCCAACCTAATTAGAGGGCCACTGTGATTCACCACCATCCTCTAAATGAATTCATGAATATTTCATTACCTCTTATAGAAAAAGCAATAGGTAGTGATGACATGATTTGAACCCGTGACATGTTATACCCAAAGTAGATGCACTACCAGGGTGTGATACATTCCTTTTTTTTAATTGTTGCATAGCCCCATTGTAAAAAAGGCCTATCTTGTTTTTGTATTATTATTTCTTTTTAAAAGGAAGGGATGGTTAATCGCTGACATTCATTAACAAATCAAACATGTCAGCTATTGCAAAGCATTCTGTGATGGTATAACACCTCATCAACCATCTCCCTCCCAAACATCACTCCATTATGCTGTGGCTGCATTGTGGTCAGTCTGGCTTCAGCGGAATGCCACGGTCTTCCAGGGAGAGAGAGCTTGGGTGGAAAATGCTTTTAGGGAGTTTTTGGGTCTTTTGATTCTTGGATGGTGTATTTCTAATTTTGTTTTTTGACTTGAAGGTGAAATGAAGCAGATCTCCAGTAGTTTTCCTAATCCTTTTTTTTTAAAAAAGAAATTCTGTTTCTTTATTGTATAATTGCATTGCAAGGGGCGGGATTAGTTTCTTATGCTATGAAGTCCACCTCTGCAGAGAATTCTATTGTAAAATCTTGAATAAATAACATTTCACAAACAAATCTGGAATAAATAAAATTTCGGTTCTAGTCCTCTTCAAAAAACAAAAAAAGAGTTCTAATCTATCTACTCTCCTTTCTCATTTCCCACCTCAATTAAATCAATTCAGTGAGTTTTGCAGAGAATTGGGTCAACCTCGTGGGAAATGAACAAAAAGTTTACTGCTTACATCCCATTGTCGATATAAGCATTTAAAAGCTACTACCATTAATCAATCGCAGTGGCATCTTGTGATCACCTGCAGAGTTGTTGGAATCAGGAAAGTACTTTCAACCACTTGTATGTCTGATGCATATAAGCCTTTTTGGAGGAAATTCATATAGGCAATGACCAAATTCAAGAATAAAGGAATTGAACCTCAACATCATGACTATTTGAAATACGATATTGGTTTTTTTATTGGAAAAGCTTCAAATGGAACCCACCCTTAAGCAAAATGAGAAAGTGGATATGAATGCCTCTCTCTTCATTTAGGGTGTGATTGGCACCCCGAGATACGGAGCATACGACTCATGTAACGATCGGACCTCCTCCTTAGGTGGATGATCCGATCGTGGGATTAAAGTGATTTCACAATGGCACAGGAAGTAGTTATCCAGTTTCACCACGAGAGGTGTACGTCTCGGGGGAGGATGGAGCTCTCAATTATGTATTAGAAATTTGGCAAGATTACAAAGCATACAATCTCTTGATCTCTCTCGGATTGCTTGGGGCATGCGTTGAGGGTCTTCCCAGCTATTTATAGTGCTAGGATCAAAGCTTCCAGCGAGATCTTCTTAGCGGATTGGGTCCCGACGAAATCTTCTAAGCGGCTCATGCTCCTAGCGAGTTTTTTTAGCAGATATGCTGCTCGACAATTGCAGCGCGCGCTGTCAGGTTATTAATAGCGGCTGCCATTGTCAGCATTTATTGGAGGTGCATGTCTGTTGTACTCTCGCCATCCCCTCCAACGAATAGGATCCTCTGGGTCATGCTATGCCCAGCCTTCTTGTGCGCAGGCAAGTTGGATTGCCGGATCCGTCTGCACATGAGGTTTTTCTTGGATGTAGGCGGGTTGGATCTCTCAACACGCCTGTATCCAAGTTTCTCTGGGCCAGATCCTTTTTTTCAGGCTGATTGCATGGTTTTGGGTTCGAGGGCATTTTTTGCCTCTTATCATATGCCCTTTACTCTCCAGCTAGTGAATGTTCGCTAAGAGAGCAACGTTTGAAGTAGAAACTCTGCGGTAGGTAATGCCCTCAAATGTTGCCCGGTTGTGTGTTTAAGCGGGGGAACATTGCTATATAGTAAGGTTTTTAGGGCGAAGGACTGTAGTTGTATGGTCCTTAAGAGGTCGTATAAGGCACATGGGCTGGTTATATCACTGGCCTTAGGAGGCGGTTATAAGGCTTATCGGCCTTAAGAGACGATTTTGGGGCGCGTTCGCCTGCTATGGCACTGGACTTAAGAGGCGGGTTCGAGGCACGTCAGCTTGCTATGCTGCTGATCATAAGAGGCGGTTTTGAGTTGCGTTCGCCTGCTATGGTACCGGCCTTAAGAGGCGGGTTTGAGGCGTGTTTGCTTGCTATGTCACCGGCCTTAAGAGATGATTTTGAGACCTGCTATGTCATTGGTTTTAAGAGGCGGGTTTGAGGTGCGTCTGCCTACCATGTCACCAGCCTTAAGTGGCGGTGTTGAGGCATGTTCGCCTGCTATGTCACCGGCCTTACGAGGTGGGTTTGAGACGCGTTTGCCTGCTTTTTTTTGTAGGTAATGGCCAGTTACATCGTGATCGAAATGGTATCTCGTTATCTGAAAAGATCGGCATTTATTGCCGTTATAATGATGGGACCACCCATTTTCTACAGTAGCGGATATGCGCGCAGGAGTATTAAATGTCTGTAATGATGGTTGAGGTTTTCTTCGCCTTTGGCGGTATTTCAAATCCGTGTCAGATACGGCGGGATTTCATTTTTTCGAATGTCGATCCCCGCAAGGGGGAACTACCCTTCGTGGGGGCTATATATAGGGGTGGTGGGTCATGGCTAATGGCCTACTTACCTCGGAGAGCGCCTGTGCGGAGAGTTTTTACTTTCGGCAGAGCGGTGTGAGATGAGGTCATTCGTCGGAGCGCCACTATGTTGAGGCTTCTTTAAAGCGAAAGCCACCATGTTGGGTTTTGTGAGCAAGGGTAAGTCCGTTGCTTCTTCCTCTGGAGTCTTTGCCTAGGCCAAGTCTTTATACGATTTTTTGTCGGACTTCCCAAGTCGGTCCGCGATTTTGTCGTTTTTGCGGGAGTACGGGCTTGGCGAGGTGCCATTTGAGGCTTGTGGGTTCGAGACCCATCTATGTTCAGACAGGTTGAAGGACATGTTTATATATGCAAATACGCAATAGAGCCAAGGTTCGAAATGCTAATTTCGACGTCATGTCGATGAAATTCTAAGTGTGTATTTTGTGGGCATGTTGAAGGCACGCCATGGAAATTTTTATTTTTCGATTGGCATGTCGATGAGCATGCCAAGGGGACGTCGTGGAAATGTCGAGGGCATGTTGACAAAAATGACAGAAGTAGTCAAAAAAATCAGTAGCAGCATTGGCATGACTATCGATTTCGTTGGCATGCCGACAATATCCCAGCATTTCGACAACTTTATCATGTCGGCATGGACTTTTCCTAAGAAAGGCCCAACCGATGACATGCCGACGCCATTTAAATCACTACGTAGAGCATTGTTTATGGGTACCCTTGAATCCTTTTGTGTCCTTCCTTTGCTTTTACTGACTTGCCCCTTCGTAGCTCTACCTTAATTGTTGGCTGATGTTGAATGCCTTTACCGTCCTCTGCTTACATTTGGGGATTGCCCCTCGTCTTGCTTTGTTTCGCCTACTTTTGGGGCTAATGCCCTTGAAGGTGAAAAAGGAGGTAGGCCTCTGTCAGGCACTTACACGCTGTATGGCCGGTAGACTGGATATCGGATAGTGGATCTCTTCGATAGTTTGAAAGGGTAGGACCACCATTTCTTTTTTCTTTCCAATCTTTAAGGCCTCGGAGTTCTTTGCACTTGGCAAGGTCCGCCTGTGTTACGACCTGGTTCCCGAATCTCTACAGGATATGAGACCGGACCGACTAGACTGATTCCAAGATTCAGTCGTCCAATGAGAAAGTAACAAAAAAGCAGTAAAATAAACCACATTCACCATGCAAGCAACTAACAGTAACAAAAGTATAGCAGTAAGGAAGTAAACTAGTACAGGAATATAAGTTCACAATAAAAGAGTACAGAAGTGTAACAAATAACTCACTACAACAGGAAACAGAGTACAACAAAAGCTACAACTACTGGGCTCTACTGGGCCCAGCACCCTTTGCAGCCGTAGGCTCTGGTTGCTCAACACTTGGACCTGAAAAAGGTTATGAGTACAAAACGTTAGCGAACGCTGAGTAGAGTGGCAACCAACTAACTAAAACAATAAAGGTGGGTAGGTAGCTGTTGTTTTCAATTTCTTTCTTTCTTTAACTAATTATTCTTTCTTTCATCACTTGGTTTATTTATCAGGTCTCTTTCTTGATCTCGAATGTTCCTCGTAGGAACGATCTTGATTTGCAGTCTTTTCCGAAGAGTGGAAGTAGCACGTGGTGCTCTCCTGGCCGGGAGAGTCCCCCGTGGTGGTCCTACACTCAGTCAACCACCTCAAAGTCACTGACAGACGTAACGGTGACTACGGCACACGTGATAAACGCAAGGGTAGCTACCCCGCACTAGTACGCGGTCAGTCGTTTTCGTTAACGGGTGTGCCCAAAGCACAGCACGGAACCAGTATAGGGCATAGCCCTCTCAGTAGCAGGGGGTCTACCCCCTAAGAACCTAATAGGGATCTCGCCCCTTCATAGTCCGCGTACCCTCGCCTGACTACCCTGGTTTGCGCAGTGGGCCTAACAAGTCGGTGTAAGGCGGCTAGTTGAACCCCGGACCCCGTAAGGTGGCTAGCTCTCTCCCTACACTAGTAGCTCTTTCCGGTACTGTGTACGCGAGGGCTAAAAAGTCGATACAAAATGGCCAATCCTAACCCCGGGTCCCAACCCTAGGGCAGCTAGCTCCGCTCTGCACTAAAAATGGGGATAGTCGCTCTCCTTGGTACTCCGTACTCAAGGACTAGCTCACTTCCCCATTCACATTTTCAGTTTCATTCTATTTATTTCCAGGAGCTCTACTCCTAATTCCCCGTAGGGTTCATGCTCATGTTTCTCATGCCAAGCCATACCAATTTTCACCATTTCTATTTCCATTTCTCAGGTTCTACACATGTAGCATGCAACTTTATTATTCACATTCCAGGTTTATTCGCGGGTAGCTCGTGTTTCCAACATTCAATCTTCTATTTCCAGTTCATATACAGGCAGCTCGTATTTAATTGTAAACAACAGGAATTTACATGCAACAGTTTGTTAACAACAGTACTTTACATTTCACAGGCAGTTGTTATCCATTTACAGGCAATTGTTATTATTCTATTTACTCATCGAAGATTGCAATTCATATATTCCATACAACTATTCCAGTGTTTCTAGTCCTAGGATTCATGCCATACCTTAGGATCTAACATTCATTCCACATATGCATTCATGTTTGTAATTAAATTAGGGGAAGCCACTCTATCAGTAAACCCAGGAGTAATGGGGGCTTGATCGGCAGGTTCACGTGCCTCAGCAAACCCCAAATCCGTAACGGAACAAGGTCATATCATAAGGATCAATCACAAGAGACCACTCATAACAGGATAAAGGTATTCCAACAAGTAGATGAACTTATACGGAGAACGACAGAATCTTAATTGCGGAAATCGGACCTCAAACGGACCTTAAACGGGTTAAAAACAGTAATTCTAATTCATATCAGACATCTGGAACACCTTCCAGATGTCTTAAAAAAGTCCAGAACCATACCTTAACTTTGCGCTACTCTTCAGATGTCCAGGAACTCCGCTGAACCGTCTGGACCCAATTCCAGACGTCCGACCACCTCTTCGGACGTCTGGAGATGCTTTCTGCTGTTTGGTGCCTCGCCCAGACATCTGAACTGCGTGGGAGGGTGTGTCCCGCGCCTTCCCGAAGCGAATCCTGTACGCATCGACGCAAATCTCCTCAATATGGCATGGAACAGTGCCTCGGCGGAACGGCCTGCATGGCCGTATCCGCAAAGAAGGTGTACGTCGCGAAATTTACCTCTCAGTCGTCTGGAACCTCCTCCAGATGTCATCTGCGTCGTCTGGATGTAGATCCAGACGTTTGATTCTGGGAAAATCCCAGAACCAGGAACTGCCTTCGTCTTCTCGCGTCGCGCCCATTCGCTCGCTGCTCTGGCTGCAGTAGTGTCGGGGAGGACCTCCCCGACACACCTCTCCGCCTTGCGCATGCCCGACCGTGAGCTCTCTGGCGAGCTCCCTCACGAGCTCGCGCGATTGCTCTCTTTTCCCCTCGTTGCTCCTCTCCTCTCACGCTGCTCATGCCCGCTGGTCGCTACTTGCCGCTCACTGTTCTCACACTGGAGGAAGGAGGAGGGTGGCTGAAGGTGAGGTGAACGAGGGAGAGGAGGGGGTTTTAAATAGGCGCTGGGTTAGGGTTTCGTCGGCGAGAGGAGAGAGGAGAGAAGAAAACGAGGTTGCGTACTGTCTGCGCGCAGCACGTGCGTAGACGCAAGGACGTACACGAAAAATTTGATTTCCAGACGTCTGACCCAAATCCTAGACGTCTTAGAGGGCTTTAACAACACAGATCTTAACAGCCTGAGAGCGACCAATTGTCTCGAGCCAAGGATCTTGACTCGTCCGTGTGGGCGGATGCAGAAAAGTTAGTTAAGTTTGGTTCGATTGCTCGGTCGAAGCTCAGGAGGAAGGATGTCTAGGAGGTGTTGTCATGGGTGGCGGACAAGTTGCCTACGCCATGTAAGTAGGGGGAGGTAGAAAATGGCTTTTGCGTCATACCTTACACCCGCCAATTATCATATTAATTCGGTATTTTTGGTTGCAGATTTTGAGCGATTTGCTCGGCTGGTTGCACCCAAGCATCAAGGTGGCAGCATTACTCGTCGCGGGTCGCGGCAATGCGAGGAAAGGCCTGTGGAGCAGGGGGAGCAGAGTGAGCCCGCTTATCGGCAGGGGTTGAAGTGAAAGGAGGCCCTTGAGGGGGTTGCAGAGGAGCCGGAGGCCCCCCTAAGGCGGACGAGGAAGGGTCACCACGTGGAGCCTCCCTAGGAGGAGTCGGTGACGTCCTCTCCGCGAAGCCCTGTCGAGGTCGAGGGGGAGGGTGCTCTTGCTGCTCCCCTGGCGCAGTTTGAGCCACCTGAGGTGATTTCCCTTGGTGACTCTCCCTCGGAGACGCCTTTGGAAGTAGTTTGTCTAGAAGGTACCTCCGGCTTTGTTGTTTTGTCGGCTTCGCCGGGGGCCTTTGCCCTATTAGCACAAGAGGTAGCTGGTGCAGGCGATGTTTTTGCCTTGCCTTACTATCGGCGAAGCTTTACAGGTGCTTGGGTTCTGGTGGACCCGTCTGGTCGAGAGGCTGGGGGATGATCGACTGCATCGTCGGGTCCATTGTTGGATTTGTGCTGGAGGGCACCCCTGGGGGATCCGGACCCGAGCTTGGGGTGCCGTGCAGCCAGGGACGTCGAGCGACGCCCCGAACCTAGAAAGGTTGGTGCTAAGGCACCTGCATGATGCTGCGTCTTAGGCCACTTCTGGGCCTCGTGGCATGGATTATAACCACGTGTTCTTCTGTTGCATGTGTGCTGTAAGCTCGTGAGGCCTATGTTTCATTCCTTATTTTTCTTGGCCGGAGCTACTCGTATTTTGACGCACTCGTGGTTTTCAGGTGGAGATGCTTGGGTCGTGCTGCATGTTGCATGACGGCACTTCCTTGGACCTTCCAGTCTCGGTAAATCAAAGTAACGCAGCAGACCTGGCTACTCAGTGGGCCATGACGGCCAAAGCAGAGCATCGGTAATTGCTCCGGCAAGTGGTGGAGGCTGTTATTACGCGAGAGAAGGCGGAGAAGGCGGCGAAGGAGGCCAAGCAAAGGCTTCGCTCCCAGCGAGAGGTGGTCAGCCAAGTGGGCCGGCTGGAGGGGGAGCTGAAGAAGGCTCGCTCCATGCTGTAGAGGACCTCTGTCGCTTGTAAGGAGCTGTAGGAGAGGCTCATGAGGGTGCATCACGTCCATCTAGAGGCTTTGAGGGACCTGTTTGAGCGCCTCTCGGCTGTTTACACCAACGTCGTCTCCTTGAAGGAGGAGGTGCAAGTGCTTAAGGCTGAGCACTCTTCATCAGTGGAGGGGGGTACGAAAGGGGTCCGAGGAGGAGTGCGTCCACCTTGGCGTATCAATCGATGGACTTGCTTCCATGCGAGCAACTTTAGAGAAGTTGGAGGAGGACGCGGAAAGGCTGAGGGTCGACCTTGGTGAAGCCTATGAGCTTACGTCGGAGTAGGGCTTGTGGGTGGTGGAATTGGAAGGGGCATAGGAGTCAATAGAGGAGGCAGAGGGGCTTGAGTTGAATGCTGAGGTGGTGATGGACTTCTATACCACGCACTCGTCGATGGACTTGATCCAGGAGGAGCTTTCGCGGGAGATCGAGAAGTAGACTCTGACTTCGTCCAGGCCCTTATTAAGGGGAAGCATGTCTCCGCGGAGGAATTGTGTGACTGGTTCATCGGTCAGTTGGTGTCAGAATATGACTGCTTCAAGGGGGCTGGTCTTATTACTGACGACAAGCCCGTGAAACTACTTGTGGATTGGTCGCTTGATAATGGGGTGGCCCAGATGGCTACCGATGAGGTAGTTCAGCCGGTTGCCGAAGAGGCAAGCCAGTCGATGGTCACCGACCCGGTTGTAGTTGTTAGTCCACTACGCTTTTCGCCTATAGGCGGTAGGGACATGTTTGAGTCGTCAGAGTAGAGTCCTCTAGTAATGTTATCCTTGTCGGCTCTTTTCTTTCTCTATTTTTTTTTTGGAAAGAGATGTAACAAGCGAAACTTTTGAAATGAAAAAATCTCATTTCTTCATTGCTTATGTGCATTTATATATGGTACATTCGTAAGTTCGCATGCCAAGTGCGGGGGATACCCCTACCATCTAAGGCTTGTAATTCATAGAAGTTGCTTGGATTGCCTTTATGAATCTTGTAAGGCCCTTCCCATGATGGATCTAACTTCCCGCCCAACTGGGTCAGCATGGAGACTTTGCACTTACGTAGAACCAGGTCTCCTTGAGAAAACTTCCGCGTTTTGATGTGCTTACTATAGGAGGCGGCTGTGACCTCTTTACGCTTGAGGGTCATCTCAGAGACTTTGTCCTTAGCTTGTCCAAGAGGTCTAAGGATGGCGGACTTGATTGTCATTGGTGGCCGGGTTGTAAAGTTGCGTTCTATAGGTGGGGAGGACTGTTTCGATGGGTAGCTGGGCTTCCATGCCATATACTAAGCTGAATGGTGTATGGCCTGCGGAAGTCCTCTGGTAAGTCTTGTATCCTCAGAGGACGCCTGGAAGCTCCTTCGCCCATCTCCCTTTGGTTGAATCTAGCTGACGTTTGAGCGTTGAGATGTAGGTACAGTTAGTTACCTTGGCTTGCCTATTCGCCTGGGGATGACCCATTGATGTAAAGCACAGACGAATATCCCAGCTTGCGCAAAATTCTTTGAATTTTTAGCCAGCGAATTAGGTTCCGTTGTTCGTGACTATATAGTGGGGTATCCCGTATCGAGCTATGATGCTCTTTTGGACGAAGAATATGATCCTGTTGGTCGTGGGGCTGGCCATGGCCTCAGCCTCGAACTATTTAGAAAAGTAGTCGACAACCACCCAGATGAACCGCTTCTGAGTCGGTGTTGGTAGGAAGGGATCGACGAAATCCATGCCCCACTTTGTGAAGGGGATGGGTGACATGACGAGTACCAGCTTTCCAGGCGGCAAGTGGTGTAGGGTGGTGAACGCTGGCATTTGTCGCACTTGCGTATGAAGGCTTCATAATGTTGCTTCATTTAGGACCAGAAGTAACCCTCCTGGAATAGTTTGGCGAGCGGTGCCTTATACCCTTCATGGTTCCCGCAAGCACCTCCGTAGGCCCTCTTGGAGGACTTGGGTTGCCTTATCCTGAGTTAGGTAGTGTAGTAGGGTGATGGAATACTCTTGCTTGTACAACTGCCCGTCTATCAGGGTGTACCTGGATGCTTTGAGGCAGAAGGCTCTGGGTTGGGCTTCTCCTAGGGGCAGCTCGCTAGGGCTCAAGTAGGTAACGATAGGCGTCATCCAGGAGGTGGACTGCTCCATCGTGAGTGTTTTGGGAGCGAGGATAGTTGGCTCTTTTAGAGTTTGAAGGCAAATGTCCTCATCTTGCCCCTGAGGGATGGCGGTGGCGAGTTTAGCCAACGCGTCTGCCAAGGGGTTGTCCGCTGGGGGCACTCGTTTGATGGAGATGGTCTTGAAATTCGCTAACTCCTCTTTGACTTTGTCGACGTATAACATCATGTTAGGATCACGAGCTTGGTATTCACCGTTTATTTGGTTGGCGACTAGTTGGGAGTCCGTATGGACCTCGACCAAGACGATTCCCGTGGATTTTGCTATTCGGATGCCTACCATCATGGCCCCGTATTCCGCTTGGTTATTGGACGCAGGGAAGCCTAATTTTATGGCGTACTTTGGAGTAACACTGTCTGGGGCGGTTAAGGTTATCCCGGTCCCATACTTGACTGTCATGGACGAGTCGTCGACGTATAGTTGCTAGGGGAGTAAGAGGGAGGCATCGGGATCAGTGAATTCGGCCACGAAGTCCGTCAGAACTTGTGTCTTGATTGCCCTTTGTGGTTGATATTTGACATCGAATTCAACTAGTTCCATAGCCTACTTAATCTGTCGTGCTGATCCCGTGGGCTTGTGTAACATTCACCGGAGGGGTTAGTCTGACAGGACCGTTTTTATGTGGGCTTGGAAGTATGGGCGTAGCTTCTGGGTTGCGGTGATGAGAGCTAGCCCTAACTTTTCAATGTCCGTGTACTTGGCTTCTGCACCTTGATGAGTTTTGCTAACGAAGTACATGGGTTGTTAAACTCTACCCTGATCATTGGCTAGGACGGCGCTGATGGCCGATGCATAGGCGGCTAAGTATATGAAGAGAACTTCCCTGGGCTAGGGGGCTATCAGGATGGGGGGACATCAGAGTGTACTCTTAACTTCCTCCAGGGCCTTTTGGCAGTGGGGAGTTTAGTGGGCGGCGTTGTAGCCTTTGCCCTTTTTTATGCACTTAAAGAAGGGTAGACATTTGTTGGAAGATTGGGACAAGAATCGATCTAATGAGGCGATCTTGCCGACGAGCGACTGTAACCCTTTCAGCATGCCTGGTGGTTGCAAATCTTCAATTGCCTGGATCTTATCCGGGTTGGCTTCGATTCCCAGGCTAGAGACCAGAAACCTTAGAAACTTGCCGGCCGAGACCCTAAAGGTACACTTGTCGGGGTTTAGGTGGAGACCGGTGTTCCTTTGAATTTAGAACACGTCGGCAAAGTATTCTAGGTGTTGCGAGAAGTTTGATCCCTTCACAAGCGTATCATTAATATACACCTCGAATGATTTTCCTATTATTTTGGCGAAAATCATGTTTACAAGGTGCTGATATGTGGTCCCAGCGTTTTTTATACCGAAGGCATGACTTTATATTGGAGCAGGCCACTATCCGTGATGAAGGTGTGAGGCCTATCTGCTGAGGCGAGGCTGATTTTGTGGTACCCGCTGTAAGCATTTAGGAAGGACATGTGGGATTGTCCGCTACAGGAGTCAACTAGGGAGTCCACCCTTGGTAAGGGGAACTCGTCCTTTGGTAGGTTCAGGTTGGTGAAATCGATTCACATGTGCCACTATCCGTTGGCCTTTTTCACTATTACGACGTTCGAGAGTCATGTCGGGTACAAGGATTCTTTCATGAATCCTGCGTTCAAGAGCTTTTGTACCTTAGCCTCGGCCGTCTGCCACTGCTCGGCCGACTTATGCTTGCGCGCTTGCTTATTTGCATTGGTGCCTGCTTGAATGTTCAGGTGGTGCTGAATTAGGGATGGGTCCACCCGGGTTGGTCGCTGGCGGACCAGGCGAAGACGTCCGCGTTGGCTTGAAGCAGGAGTAGTAGCTCCTGCACTTTGGAGGGCGCAAGGTTCGCTTCGACCCGGATGAGCTTAGTAGCGTCGTCGAGATAAATCTGTATAACCATGGCTGAATAGCCCAGTTGTAATCTCGAAGTCGTCGGCTGATTAGCATGGATGGTCGCCTACTGGATTGCTTTGACTTGATTTCTTTTCTTCCCCCATTTTCGTGACTTGGGGGGCTTCGGCTCTAGGGATCGCTCTAGCTCGATTCAAAGGAGCTCGTGCCTGGTCAACTGATCTCCATGCACTATTCCGACTTCGTGTGGAGATTGGAAAAGCATGAATTGGAAGTATGAGGAGGGGATCTCCCGGAAGGCATGGGTGGTAGGACGACCCATGATGTCGTTGAAAGTTGCCGTCAACTCGGCCACTACGAATGTGGTCGTGCGGTTGAGGTGCCTGTCCCCATCGCAGACATACTAAGGGAGGCTGATTTCCCCTTTCGGCATTACTTTGTGATTGTCGAACTCGACCACCAGGTGAACTGAAGCGGCTGGGTGTTCTTCTGTGAAACCCAACTGGCATAGGGTTTTGAGGAAGAGGATGTTCACGACGCTTCTATCGTCAACGAGGAGCCGGGGTTGCTGTCGCTCAGCCATTAAGAGCGTAACCAGTAGTGGGTCAGTATGTTTCGTCGTGTCCGGGAGGGAGGTGAACATTCGTGAGGTCACCTGCTTGACGGAACCTCTTTCGCCCCACTGGAGGGTGGGGAAAACACTAAGGGCCAACCGCCTGGAGGGGCTGGGTAGCCGGCTTGGGGCGGTGTTGATGCCAAAAAAGACTTCGACTTGGCACTCGTAGGGGATGGGTGGTGAATGTGCTGGGGCTCTTCAGGTATCGCCCTAGGACCAGGCGGTGGTACTCATTCGGCGAGAGTCGGGGGGATACTGCCCGCTCGAGGAGGCGAGCCGTGGCATCGTTGGGCTTTGGACCCTCGACAAATACCATGTTGATCCTACGGAGGTGCTGGAGCCTTTCCTTGTGGTAATCTTCCAGGCCCTCCATGGGTCCCTTACCTTTATCCTGGCCTCCGTTCTGCCTAACGAAGTGAGCCAGGTTTTCGTGTCAGATCTGGGACTCTATTTGGTTGCGCAGATCGTGGCAGTCTTCGGTGGCGTTGCCCTGGGCCTTATGATACTTACAATAAGGCCTGGTGTCCACCTTCCTCTTCATGGCAAGGGGAGTGTATTCTTTGAAATAATCCCGCTTGGTCTGGTGGGGTCCATTGTTTTGGCTTTTGCCCGGCCGATCATTCCTCTGCTCCGGGAAGCTGGCCTTGCACTTGCTGAAGCGGCCACTTCCGTAGGTGGAGATGGGGGCGGACTTGCTTAGGGCTCGCCTCTCTCGGGCTAGGCTAGCGTCGTCCTCGTATCCCTTCTCCAGCTAGTTACGGGAGTCGAAAGAGTCATCTTGCTCTGCAAACCTTGTGGCTTGGTCCTAAAGTTCCGCCATGTCTTTGGGTGGGAAGTCGTCGATGTCATGCCAAAACCTGAGTCAGGAGTCTTGACTTGAAGTATTAGATGGCGATGGTATTATGAGGTCGCTTGCACTTGAAGTACTAGGCCTTAAATCGGTCTAGGTATGACCGGCAAGACTCGCTCTTTCACTGTCGGACTCCTGACAGTCTTTCGGGGTTGTTTCTAACCCTCTGCTGTTCGGCGAAATATTGGCAGAACTTGTCAGCCAGTTCCTGGAAGCAGTCGATTTGTTTGGTCGGCAGTTCGTTGAACCACTATGGGCCATGCCGGATGGATAGGATGACAATACGCTACTGAGCACTCTGTCGGTGCAGCCGTGCACCAGCATCATTTGGTGGTAACTCCCAACGAAGCTGTTGGGGTCCGCTGTCTCGTCATATAGGGCCATGACGGGTTGCTTCAACCTTTCGGGTAGGGGGGCTGTTATCACCTCCTCAGTGAAGGGGTAGGTGTGACGTAGGGTCGGGGGCGTGTGCCCCTCATAGTCCTAGTAACCTGGCAGACGATCTCAGGGATCGATCCCCCATTACCGATTGCGAGGGGTTGAGCCCCCGAGACCTCCTCCAACAATGGTGGACGAGGAGCCTTCAGTGGGTCATGAGGGACTTCCCCTCTCTGGCTACTAAGCTCGCGCTTTAGCTTCTTGAGCTGCTCGTGTAGACGGCCGTTTTCGTCCTCTATCGTGCGACGCCACCTCAGTTGCTCGTTGTCAAGGCTGGGCCGGCTGGTTTTCCCCTGTGGGAGTGGACCGAGTTCTCGGACCTGCCTAATCTCTAAGAGCTTCTCTGCATCTAAGATTTTCTCAACCCCGAGAGCTGCCAGTTTAGCCTGAAATTGCTCTTCCCTCGCTTGTAGCTCAGGGAGGGGTCGTGCTCGTGGTCCTCCGGTAGCTGAGCGGGGACTCCCTGCTTCTCTTTGTTTGGTTCGGTCGGCGGGGGGCATCTCTTGGACACCGACACGCTCGACTCGACCCGATCGGACGCTTTCTCGGGGTCAGCGTGGGAGGAGTTGCGAGTTGTGGGAGCCATCGGGAGGACCTCGAGAGGTAGGAAACGTTATCAATCGACTACCGTTTCCCACAGACGGCGCCAATTGATCAGCACCTTGAGATACGGAGTATTCGACTCACGTAACGATCGGACTTCTTCCTTAGGTGGATGATCCAATTGTGGGATCAAAGCAATCTCACAATGGTATAGGAAGTGGTTACCCAGTTCTACCGCAAGCGGTGTACATCTAGGGGGAGGATGGAGCTCCCAACTATGCACTAGAAATTTGGCAAGATTATAAAGCATACAATCTCTGTATCTCTCTCGGATCGCTTGGGGGAGGCCTTGAGGGCCTTCCTAGCATTTATAGTGCAGGGATTGAGCTCCCAGTGAGATTTTCTGAGTGGATCGGGTTTCCGGTGAGATCGTCTAAGTGGCTCGGGCTCCCAGCGGGATCTTCTTAGCAGATACGTTGCCTGACAATTGTACGTGCACTGCCATGTTATTAATAGCGGCTGCCATTGTCAGCATTTATTAGGGGCGTAGGTCTGCTGTTCTCTCACCATCCCCTCTGGATAGGGTCCTCTGGGTCTAGCTATGCTTGGCCTTCTTGTGTGCAGGCGGGTTGGATTGCTGGATCCATCTGCGTAGGAGGTTTTCCTTGGATGTAGGTGAGTTGGATCTCAGAACTCGCTTGTATCTAAATTTCTCCAAGCCGGATCATTCTTTTTGGATCTATCATGAGGTTTTGAATTTGAGGCTATTTTTTACCCCTTACCAGGGTGATTGCCTTTGTAGGAACTCAATGATTCCAAAGCTCAGAGCAAATGGGGTTGTAGCCCATTGACAATAGCATGGCTTCTTGTTGATGTCTCTTTATTTTTTTATTTTTAAAGAAAGCATCACTTTGGATGACGATTTCTTACTATCCTAAAATTTATTAATTAAATAAAGAGACCTATTTTATTTCATTGAACCACATCCCCAAAAGAGAGGATATATTGAATGCCACACCATCAACATAAACTTTCTTGCTTGAACACCTTCCTATTTCAATATATCCTTAATGGCCAAAGCACAAAGGTTTGGCTCTCTTTGACTTGATTTGAAACAATGCGGCCCAAGTCCCACTCTCCTAGCTATAAACCCTCCAGAAGGTTGCTCCTGAGGAATGGTCCACCCAAACTGGTCCCATCTTCTCCAACATTGCATGTAGAAAATGGCATTTGAAGAACACATGATTGTAAACCCACCTGTTTGGAGCCACACAAAGAGTAGCTTCCATCATCTATGGGAAAAAAGGCTTTTGTTGGCGTGCCTTTGCCGTTAGGCTCTCCTTGTTTTAGGAGTCATGCACAAAATTCTCCTCTAGGGCATCATAATTTTCCAAGTAATCTTGTTTGTCCCCTATCAATCCTAATCAAGGTTTGTGATGCTTGCATTAGAAGCCTATAGATCTCCTTCGCCGATGTTGCCCCTTTTAAAATCCAACCTTTCCAACTCTCTTCCGTTGGATTGGGTAAATGGAACACTTTTGGTAGCCGCAAAGGTACTTCACCTTTTGATAAGAAAGGTTGGAGAAGATTCGTGTCCAAGTCCCTTGGGACTCTCTCTTAGATAGAGTCTAGTAGGATGCCACTGCTACCTCCAGATTCACAGACAAAGAGCCAAGTCTTTGGAATATAAAGGATAGAGCTCTTGTTGGTCGAATCGAATTTTCTCCCTTCTCCAAGCTTAGCCTTGAAGAATGACATAAAAATAGGTATTATGTGAATCAACCCTTTCCAAAATGGTGAAGCCCCTTTACTGGGTGGCGTCCCCTTCTAGTTGACTCATCTATCATAGAAAGTAATCAAAACTTCCATTGTAAGAGATGTCTTGTCTCCCATCACCTTTGCTATCCATTTTGTCAACAAAGCATGATTTGTAAGTTGTAGATCCACTAAGGTCCCCATCAAATATCAGAAGGCACACCTTCTTCTAATGCACTAAGTGCATTCGTTAGCTGATATTGTTGCCCTTCCAAATGAAATGTCTCATCAACTTGCTTAATGTATCCACCTTCTTTTCGTGCAAAGATTGAATGAAGAAGATTGGGACTGTTGCAAGCACCAAGCTTCAAATACTAATTGGCTACCTTTAGAAAGCAACCTCATCTTCCAACCATTCAACTTTTCCCCACCTCATCCATTACGTCATTTCGGCCCGCCACCTTTGGAGGGGAATTGTCAAAGGTATTCTCAACATTAAGGGACCTAGTAATAGGTATGTTTTAGAACATGCTTAAACTTCAAATTTCTCCAAAGTAAAGATGACTTATCTTTGTTTATAGCTATCCCTAGAAGTCGATGAAGAGTTGTAATAACCTTGCAACCTTCTTAACTTCCTCTACACCCCCTTATAAAAAATAGTATCATATCTGTATTGTAAGATTGGAAGTAGTGTCTCGTTAGTGCTTCTTTCAACAAAGCCATGGATCAAGCATGCCTTGCATGCCTACTTAATACATCTGGCCAGTGCATTCACACAAAAGAGGTGCCAATAGGAACCCTTACCTAACACCTTACTGTGGCTGAATCTGTCCACCCTTCAGGCTTGAATTCATTAGGTATATCCGTTTGGTAGGAAAGCCCCTCTTCGCCTATAAGGAGGGCCATCTAATGAAATAATGTCATAGAAAAGTCTACTTTCCAGAAGAAGCCCTTCACACTATGCCTTTGTGAATAAGAAACAATTGCAGTGGTTGTTACAACATCCTCTAGTAGATGCATGCTCCTAGTGAAAGCTGATTACACAGCTATCACAAGATCATCCATTACCTCTCGTAATCTATTACCAGGCAACTTAGCTATGACAAGATAGATGGCATTTAATACAATTAGTTTGAAAGCTGCCTACCTACTCCCTTGTATCCCTCTTAGGCAACAAGAATAGCAAAGATTTATTGAGCATAAGATTCTTTGTTCCTTATGACAATTTCCTTAAAGGTGAAAATTGAAGAGAATGAGTTATTTGTTTATTCCATAGCCTTACATCTCAATATATAGAGATGTGGGAAAAGTATTGAGCGGTCCATACAAAAGTAAAGAAAATACAAATAAGGCATAAAGACGAAAAGTCACTCCCGAACATTATAACTCTCAACACTCCCGCTCAAACTAGAGTATAGATATCAATCATGCTAAACTTGGAACAACATTTGTTAAAGAAAGCTCATGTAAGTGCCTTAGCAAGTATGTTGGTAGTCTAGTCCTTTGAAGCCACATGGGTGTTGCGAATAAATCCTCTTTGGATGAAGTCATGTGTATAATGACAATCAACCTTTATGTGCTTGGTCTGCTCGTGAAACATAGGATTATTTGCAATATAGGTTACCACTCGGTTGTCGCATCGCATCTCCTCGAAGATTCGACTTGGATATGTAGATTTGACAAAAGTGATCGTATCACATCATCTCAATAGTAGTTCGAACCATAGCATGATAATCAGATGCTACACTGGACCTGAAGACCATTTCCTGCTTCTTATGCTTTAAGGTGACTAAGTTCCTGCCCACATAGGTGCAAAACCTCTTATTAGACTTCCTATTACCAATGCAACCTGCATATTAGCATCTGTATATGCCACAATATTGAGAGAGGTTTGTTTTGCAAATAGGATCCCCTTCCTCAGAGAATTCTTTAGGTACCGTAGTACCATCATAGTTGCATCCTAATGCTGCTTGGTGGGTGTATCCATGAACTGGCTGAGCTTCCCTACTATAAGAGATATGTCAGGTTGTGTGATCATCGGATAAAGTAGTTTCCTAATCAGCCCTCTATAAGGATGGGTGTCCATTGGCCCAGACTGCTTATTATATACCTTTGGATCCATAGGAATATTTGCTGGTTTGGTCCCTAACATGTTGATCTCTTATAGCAGGTCAATGGCATACTTCCTTTGAGATAGAATATGTTACGACCCGATCCCAGATCCCTACACGAGAAATAACCAAGACCCGAGATCGGCTTGCCTCGACTAATCTCAAGACCCAGTCGTCCAACGAGAAATAACCAAAAGCAGAAAATATATTACAATCACACATGCAATGTAGCTAAGCAGAAATGAATAAGAGGCAGGAATGGAAATTAGTGCGTAAAGTCTCAAATATTACATTTCACAAGTGGAAGAGTACTACAACATATATAGCTATCACAACTACAACAGAGGAAAATATAATATGAACAGAAATATAGTAGAACATTTAATACATACTAAAAGTACTCACTACTACAAAAGAGCTCTGGAACAGAAAAAGGAACACTACGGCTGGGCTCGGCTAGGTCCAGCACTCTCGGCAGCCAGTGTCGCTGGCTGCTCAACTCCCTGATCTGAACATGGTTATACAATCCGTAGTCAGTTAACGTTGTGTAGAGTGGTGGTTAAACCATTTATATGCAATTTAACTTAAAGAAATAAGCAAGTAACTAATCATTCATTTTCATTTATCTCAACTAGGTGTTTCTGTTTTCGTTATTCTAATAAGGATCTATAACATTTCTTAATCTTTTTGTTCCATGAGGGAACGATCTTGATTGCAGTTTATTCCGTGATGTAGGATGTACACATGGTACTCTCCTGGTCGGGAGAGCCCTCGTGGTAGTCCTACATCCGGTCTACCACCCCGAGGTCACGGTCGCAACGTAACGGTGACTACGGTAAGCGCGATAAGTGTATGGGTAGCTACCCCGCACTGACACGTGGTCAGTCGTTTCCGCTAGCAGGTACGTCCAAACGTACATCATAGAACAAAATAGGGATCTCGCCCCTCAATAGTCTGCGCACCTTCGCCCGACTATCTTGGTTTGCCCAGCGGGCCTAACAAGAGTCGGTGTAGGGTGGCCAGTCCTAACCCCGGACCCTATGAGGCGGCTGGCTCCCCCATACACTAAAGTGATGGTAGCTTTCCTCGGTATCACGTACACGAGGGCCAGCTCACTTTCCATGCAAAATGGATAGTGGCTCTCCTCGGTACCGTGTACTCGAGAACTAGCTCACTTCCCTCCTACATACGATATTCATTCATACACGCGAGTTCCTTTATAGTTCCCTGTAGGGTCATTCATAGACTTTCTCATTTCCATATCTGATTCATTAAATGCATAACATGAAGCTCAAGATTTCACATTCGATTATTCAGTACACCATAGATATTTTCATTCATGTCATGGTTCATTAAAAGTAGTATAGGTAGCTCATGATTTACTACTTTCCGTAAGCATCACATCAATTTAATCATTTAATACATGTGCATTCATTTATTTCATTCCTCGTGTTCATTTCACAACCAAGGGTTCAATTTAATATTTCTAAAGTAGCATGCATGCATCTCTTTCAGCTCTATGGTTCATCTCACAACCTAGGATTCAATCGAATATTTCTAAAGTATGCAATTTAATTATTAATTCTAGGATTAGAGAGAAAACCCACTCTATCGGGATACACGGGTGGAATGGGGGCTCGAATCGCAAATCCCGTCATCTCCGTGGGCCTCGTATACTCAATTGGCTGGAGACTTACATAATTGACCAAACACATCAAAAGGATTCAAAACAGTACATGAGTGACATTAACACGTAGAGAAACTCAAACGGAAACTAACGATACTTAGTTTGCGCAAAACTGACTTCGTTTGAGCCATAAACGGGCAAAAAATGTGCATACTGACTAAAATTAGAAACGATCTTAGAATCTCACCTTGTTTCCCTATGGCTTCCTTAGACATCCGAACCCCTCTGTAACCGTCTGAGGGAGATCCTAGACGTTTGACACTCCCTCCGGTCGTCTGGGAATGCAGTCAGATGTTTGAACCATCTCTAGACGTCCTAAAGTTCCTCGAAGGGTGTGCCATGCGCCTTTCCCACATCCCGTACCTACGCATGCGTGTGGGTTTAAAAACTCGACACGTAAAAGGTTAAGTACGTGCATGCAGGCGTGTACAAAGGATATATCTCGATACTCTGCATGCTGTCAGACGTCTAACGCCAGCCTCGGACGTCCAGAGGCTCCTTCAGACGTCTGGATATGGTTCCAGACGTCCGGTATTGCGGAAAATGGTTCTGCAGTACCCTCCTGCGAGCTTTCTCCTCGCGCTCCCCTTCGTCCGCAGAGTCGCAGCAGCTCCTCCAGCGACTGTAGGAGGTAACGGAGCTCCCCTCCACGAGCTCCCTCGGTCGCAACTCTGGCCGCACTTTCCCTCCTGAACTCCTCGCTCTCCCTCTCTCTTGCCCACGCTTCTCCATCTCTCCTTCTCCGTCTCGAGCTTCCTTCCTTCCCTTACTCGTGGCTGCAAGGGAACGAGGAAGGGGAGAGGTCGCCGGCAGGTGGTGGAGGACGAAGGTGGAGATGGTGGTGGAACGAAGGTGGAGGTGGTGGTGGAGATGGTGAGAGTGGTGGGGGGGTTTAAATAAGGAGTGGGTGAGGGTTTGTGAGGGGTGTGTGCGTGGGGTGTGTTGTGTGGGAAGAGAGAGAGTGAAAAATTACAGAATCACCCTCGCAGAACCTTTTTCTTCCCGCAAGGCCCACACACCTAAACTCAGGGGGTTTAAAATTGCACTTACATCGCTACCTTTCCGGAAAACTACAAACGACCCTTGGGAAGGATTATTTCAGAATAATTCCTCGCTTGTTGCAAGCAACCTTTATCCCAAGGAAATGGCAAAGTGGTCCTAAGTCCTTGATGGCAGAGTTTTATGCAATGTACTTCTTCAAATCAACTATGCCTTACCCATCATCCCCTGTCAAAATGATGTCATCCATATATACAAGCATAACCACCACTCCTAGTGCAGTCTTCTTTATAAACAGGGAATGATCAGATAGGGATCTGTAAAACCCTAGATCTCTACTACCTCGGACAACTTCTGGAACCAGGTCCTGGGGCTTTGCTTCAGGCTATAGATCGCCTTACGCAGACGATAGATCATAGAACACTCCCCTTGAGTTTCATATCTTAGAGGTTGCTGCATATAGACCATCTCTTGTAAATCACCATATAGGAAGGCATTTTTGACATTAAGTTGATGTAGGCCTAATATCTTTGAACAACCATGGAGATAAGGATCCTCATAGTGGGCAGGGGTGCCACTAGAGAGAAGGTATCAAAGAAGTTAAAGTTGTAGGTTTGTGTAAAGCCTTTAGTTACCAAGCGAGCCTTGTATCTCGCAACGGTACCATCGGGGTTGTACTTGACAGTGAAGACTCACTTATAACCAACTATAGTTGCTTCTTGTAGGAAATCTGTAAGATCCCATGTGTGGCGAGAGACAAGTGTAGACATTTCATCCTCCATGGCCTTGTCCTGGTGCTGCATTAGGAATATCATGAACTTGCCTTCTAGCCTTAGAAAAATAAGGAATAAACTCGTGAAAGGTCACATCTGCACTAAAAAAGTGATGTCGATGAATAGGGTTGTAGCGATAATATCTCTTTTGAGTACGAGAATATCCTAGGAAGACACACTTGCCTGACCGAAGGGCTAATTTGTCACGACTAGGAGTTGAGATGTGGACGAAAGCTACGCATCCAAAGACATGTGGTGGAACATGAAACAAATTTCCCTTTGGATATAGAATCCGTAAGGGAATTTGCTTATGAATGACAAACAAAGGCATGCGATTGATAATATAGCAGGCATTCAACACATCACCCCAATAGTTAGAGGGTACACTATTATGGATTAATAGAGTGCGGGCAATGTCCAGGAGATGGCGATGCTTGCGCTTTACAACCCTATTTGGTTGAGAAATATGGGGGCAAGTGATTTGGTGAATGATACCTTGAGACATAAAAAAATTCATGTAGATGTCATGTACAAAATTTCAAACTATCGTCGGAACGAACAATTTTAACCAAGGTACCAAATTGAGTCTATTTCCAACACAAAGTTCTTTAAGATGAAACTAACATTAGACTTTTGAAGCTTTTCAAAAAAACATTAGACTTTTGAAACACCAACAACAACCGAGAACAATCATCAACGATAATAAGATAGTACCAGTGACCTAGCCTATCAGGGACGTGACTAGGTCCCTAGACATCAACATGAACCAATTGAAATAATTCCTGTGACCAAGGTTTTAAATATCGATATCGATATCGTATCGACAAGTCAAAAAAGATGTATCGGGGATATATCGCTGATATCGGTGAATTTTGGGAAAATCGCTCAGAAAGGTATACAATATCATAAAATTTAAAGGTTAACATTTTTATGAATAATATATCCCTTTGCTTAGAAAGGCATTTTTATGACCAAGTTTTTTTACGTGTGCGTGTGTGTTCGTTCCACCGCCATTTCAGCATTCAAACCTCTCGCCCAACCATTTTCAAACCTTCCTGTCGAAAGCTACCGCCATTAACAACCAACCTGCCAATATATCGGCGATATCTCCCCATATCGGCGATATATCACCGATATCTAGGAAAAAAATACCTTCGGTGGTATTAATACCAACCAACCTCGTTGATATTGATATATCAAACCTTGCCTGTAACCCAGGACTCGGACTTGTAGAGTAGGTACTTTGGTGATGCTTCCTAATTTGACACACATCACAGTTGATAACATCAGTGCGGGAGATCTAGGGAATGACATGACAAAGCATGTCCAGAGAAAGGTGTCCTTGATGAAGGTGCCATTGGAAAGGAGAATTGTCCGAGGAAGTAACAGTACCAAAACTTGTAGTAGCAAAAGGAGATTGGAACATGCGATAGACTCTCCCTCTTCATGGTCGCCACCAGTCGTCCTCCTTGTTAGGATGTCCTGAAAAGTACAAATGATTGCATCAAATACAGCCCATCAACTCTTTTGTGATTTTGCTGCTTGAAAGCAAACTAATTAGGAAATTGGGAATAAGTAGGATGTTAGTCAATCTCATGTTAAGGGCCACTGTCACCTCTCTTTGACCAGTAATGGGAGACTGCCTCCTATAGGCCACTTGTATAGTGCATCGTGGAGGAATTGAGTGAAGATGGCGAAAACGTCTTCGATCTTCACTTAGGTGGATGATGCCCCAGACTCCACAAGCCAATTTGTGTCACAACGATCATCACCTTGTGTAGCGAGGGCAAGCTGTATATCTGAGGATGTTGCAGAGACAACTGTGTTAGATGTAGATAAGGTATCCTGAGATAGTTAGGAGAGGCACTGAAGCAACTCATCATAATTAGCGTGGGGGACTAAAATAGTTTCACTGGGTTATTCTTTAGTGTTGATAGCCAGATTGGCAGATGGGAGTTGACCGTGTTTGTTTGTCCAGTAGTTACTTTTAGTGTGACCAACATTCCCATAATGTGTAGGAGAGGCGTCCTCTCTTTACTTCACCATGCCCTCTCCTCCTCCCTTGGGTGGAGAGGGTGCCATGTCCACGACCCTAGGCAGCAACCAAGGTAGATGTCTACCTTGTACAGTCTTCAGAGGTGAGGGAGACAATCGGTGTTGTAAAAATCGGCCTACTCGGCCGAATAATCGGTTGAGTAATCTTATGCGATGCCCTTTCGACTGAATAACCTATAGTCGGGCCTATAGTCAGCAACATCGACTACTCGGCCGAGTAGCCGGTGTAGTCGGTCGAGTAGTAGGTTGATTTTTACATAGAGGGAAAATTAGGTATATAGGTATATTATTTTTTTTTAGGTCAAATAAAACCCCACTTGACCCCCTCCCCCAACCACTCCCCTAAATCGTTTATTTTCATCCGAGACTTCTCTTCAACCAAGCAAAAAACCTCCATCGTCGAAGCATATATTGTAATGTATTTGATTCAAGTATATAGTAATTCTTGGTTTTTGTTGCTCTGTCGTTGGTAATGTATTTGTAATGGTTTATGCTTTTTAATTCTTGATTTTTGTTGCTCTGTCGTTGGTAATATATTTGTAATGGTTTATACTTTAGTTTAATTGGTAAATTTGTAATGAATTTGATATTATTTGTACTTTGTAGTTTATTTTATAACCTTGAACTTGAATATGCTTACTTTTATGCAATGATATATTTTATTTCTTGATATATGTGTCTATATATGTGTGTGCGTGCATGTGTATAATATTTAAATATTTAAAAAATACCTGATCGAGTACTCCTCGACCATTCCCCCGCATACTGTATACTTCTTAGTTAGTGGCCTGACCAATTGAATACCGACAACCGACTTTTATAGCTTTGGAGACAATAATCTAACTCATCTTGTTGTACGCTTCCTCAAGGCTAGGAAGTTTTGCCATGGTAATTAGGAGCGAGTAATAGAGTACTCTGCCTTCGAATTGGCAAAAATTTGTTAGACAATACCTTTCTTACGGTATGCCTTCCGTGTAACATAGGTACAAATAAGATGACACACATTGTACTTCTCGAAGAGGCCCTTTAATGTTGAGTAGTATTGGGACATGGTTTGACCTTCCTGATGAAGGTGAGACATCTTATTGTAGATTTCAAAGATATGAGTGGATTTTTTCTCATGTGAATAGGTATCTCTTAGGCTATCCTACATTTCCTTGGTGGTATTGTAGTACATGTTCTCATTCGCTATTCTTGAGATGATTGATTTCATGATCCACGCACAGACCATTGCGTTGCCCTTTTAGGTGGCATTCTTACTACTCTTCTCCTCTGGCTCTAGCTGAAGCAACATTGGCTCCTTGTCATGACCTTCCACAGTCATAAGGAAGGTCTGTGACCATCGGGCATAGCTGGTCTCATCTAGCTTCACCATGGGACCAAAATACCCCAACCTTTGTGGCATGCTCCGATGTCACCTTGGAAGAACTCTCGGATGCCATTGTCTCTTCAGCCAGAGTCCAAGCTAACCAGCTATGGTGGTATTTGATTTCAAATCATCATAAAACCCACAAGAAGAGTCACGTCTCGTGCTCGAAGAACTGAACCTTGTGGATCAAACCACGGGGCCTTGAAGATTGAGTGAATGATTTGGGCCACACAAGCGAGCAACACTCGATCCAAGAGGGCTTGTGGTGACAACCAAAAGCCTTATGCAAGGCGCGAGGTGACATCGTGAGATGTGGGTGGCACTATAGGGCATTAAGAGGCCTTGGGGTGGTGAAGGGTGGCGTCAAGGGCCTGAGGTGGCACTGCTAGGCTTCTCCTAAGAGGATACGATGATGTTGGGGTGAGAAGGCCCCTTGCAAAGGTGAGGGGCAATGTTGGGAAGGTCGTTGTGGCGTAACTAGGCCGAGGATGGTGCTAACAATGAAGGTCCTCTTGGTGGTGATGAGAGAGGAAGCCCTAGGGGCATCGCTATTGGGTAGATGTGGCTGGTGGCAGCGAGATGATGTGACTTTGGTTGTCGAGGAGGCCACTAGTCGTCTGGTGGCAATGGCTTGGGTTCCTCTTAGTGTTAGGGTTAGGATTTTTTTGTTGGCAGAAGAAAGAAAGGAGTATGGGAGTCAAGGGAGGTGCAGACCACTAGTTTAGGATCATTGCTCTTTATTTTGTAGCCTTACATCTTAATATATAGAGATGTGGGAAAAGTACTGAGCAGTCCATACAAAAGTAAAGAAAATACAAACAAGGCATAAAGATGAAAAGTCGCTCCTGAACAATATAACTCTCAACAGGGAATCTGCTACCACACCTTAGAACTCTGTAGACCCCTCAACACTAAGACCCCTCATAGCTATTAAAACCTCATCCTTAATCTAATCGGAGCTCACCTTACACTTTAGAAAATTAAGGAATGCCATGACCTAGGCATCTCTACTATGTTATGGACCCCTTCTTTGTAAAGGTATGGAAGTGCCATGTGTGTTTCTATCCGATCTCTTGTATTCCCTAAACAACTACATCTTACATTCTCAAGTTCTCGACTTATTGGTGAAGTTTTTTTGTCGTATTATGTTAGCCATCATATGAAAGCATTTACTATTTGCATCCCCTTCCTTTAGCCATATTTACTTTGATCTCCGTCTCCACTCAACCTCGTGCTTGAAAGTCTTTTCAAATACATTAGACTCCTTTAAAAGAAGTCCTTTCAAATACATGCCAAGCCGCATCAAGGATTTTTGAAGGGAAGGCATGGAAATGTGCTTAGGGATAAGAAAGAAAAAGGGGGAGGATACGCCAAAAGGGTTTCAAATATTATTTCATTCCACTATCATTCTATATCACAGGTCTAACCTCTTATAAAAGGGCTTTAATAATTGAAAAGATAAAGAGGGTTCAGCTCATCCTAAATAAAGGGATAATTTGCTATAACAACCTAAATAAAGATAAAAGACTTGATTGATCCCAAAACAAAGGAATATTTTGCAAATAGAAAAGAAAGAAAATCTTAACTAATGCGATAAATGGACTCTTAGTGGATTGGAATTATACTACAAGAAAATAGTAAAATTTGTTATTTGCATCCATACCCCTAAAAAAAGATATTATGTAGCTTGCATCACCACCTCCTCACAACTATCTTGTATGTGTCCTGTAATTAGCATTGTCCATGACACAAAAGGCTTGCTTTAGTCAATGAATGATGGAGTATGCTCTGAGTATGGTGGTCCATGATGCGACGTTCCTCTCAAGCATTCTGTCAAATAGCTCTCATGCGACGTGTGGAACTTTGCACTAGTTTTATCCATCAATCAGGCTGTTGCATGCGAGGGTATTGGCCACTAACTTGGCGGATATGTGATCATGTGAGCTGCTGGAGCAAGCTCAGGTGTCGTAGTCCTATGTAGGTGGATATCCATGGGTGTTCCACCCAATCCCCAACCTTATAGGACATGCCGCACTCCACTTTTTGTCCATTGCTTTTGTTGCCTCTTCATCTTTATTCTCCTCCTTCGCTACCCTCTCCTTGCATAGAAGTAGGGCTTCACCAAAACCACCCCTTCCATTGAGAGCCCCTCCCTCCTTGCCCTTATGGTGACATGGTAGGCTATATTCGTGCCCACACTATTCCCTACCAGGAGCATGTGTAATAGGTTCACGTGGTCATTCATCTATGCCTTCGGGTTAGTGCTAGTTGAGTGGGAGGCGATCCACCTAAGTGTGATGTAGCAATCATCGTAGCAAGCGGGGAGAGGGTGCTTGGGAACACGGTGGTAGTGGATGGACATGATGAGGACTTGGGTCCTTGAGGAGTGGTTGAGGTAAGGGTGGTAGACTCGGTAGAAGGGGTTCTTGACATAGAAGGCGTTGTTGTGCAAATAGAGGAGTGATGGACAAAATCACATGGAGACGAGGAGGAGGTTATAGAGGGCAGGGGAGCTTGGTAACAAGGGAGCTTGGCAGCGGAGGAGCTTAATGGTGTGGGGACCTTGGTAGTGAAAGAGGAGGAGGTTGGGGAGGAAGGAGAGGATGAGGTGGAGGAAGAGGGTGAGCTTGCAAGCTTGCTGGAAAAGCTAAGGGGTGAATGTAATTGTCCCTATTTTTTAAGCATCCATTGTTAAGTTTAATGGGGCAGGGATATACATGTCTTTTCTGATGTTTCTAGGGGCATATATGTAATTATTTTAAATAACTAACCATGATATTTCTTAGTTGGAGGTTTGGTGTTTTTATATGAGTCTGCATTAATTGGAATGTGGGGAAATCCATAATCGGGCTCAATATTGCTAAATGCTTGGCGTTTTGACTTGGATTGGAGTTTTGTCATTTGTATCTGTTTTTATTTACTTGTGTATTTAATTGCATTCTTGTGCTTGCATGCACACTCTTTTTTCCTAGTTGGATAGATCCTTGAAGCATGAAATATTGAAATCTATCTCGTGTTTCAGGTATAAGTTGTATTCCCATCAATTATTAATTATGATGGCTTCTCCATTTTTGATTTTTCTGAACTAAATTGCCTAAGCTTGATTATCTTGTATGACCATTCCTTAAGAGGCTATTTGAGCTTGCTGTTGAAAATGCCTTTATTTAGTCTTGAAAATGAAAGAACCTTTAACGCATAGTGGTGGTGCATCTTGTTCAGAAAATTCACAACTGCCAAATGCAAGGTTTCAAGCTGCTGGAGCTATTCGGGATGCAGCTCTACGGGAATGGGGTCATCTTATGGATGAGGAGAGAAGAAGTTTGATAAAGTAAGTTCTTATTAATGGTTGTCTTTGTTGGCTTTTTTCAAGGAGGTGATATGTCTAGTATCTTGATGTAACTTAGGTGGTTTTGGAACACCTTCTAATTCATGACTTTAATTGGAAGTAAATAACCTACTCTTTTTTTTGTCAATGTTTCTTTTGTTAATTGTAGCTTCTGCCTACAATATGTAATGGAACATGCAACGGCAACGGATGCTTATGTTCAAGCTAAGGTTTCTGCTGTTGCTGCACAACTGCTAAAAAGAGGCTGGTAATTCAATGATGTGACCTTTTCTTTTATGGGTAACGGATGCTATTTTGCAATTGTAGTTGTATAGTCAATCCACTGCCCATTGTACAACAGTGTGACACAGAGCTGGTGGATATTTATATGGCTACACATCCACTTCAGCATCCTCATTTCAGCTTCAAAAATCTTCTAACATGCCTACGGTAGGCAGTTTCATCTGTACAGCATGTCATTGTTACTCGACAGTACCTGTATCTGTCCTTACTTCAATTTACTTATGCCCCTTTTCAATCATCATGTAAGTGATTTCGGTGAAAGACTACACAGGAAGCTTTTTAGTCTGTAAAGGTGTTCAATGCCATTTGTTCAGTAAAATACTAAACGTGTTTGTCACAGCATACTGTTTTCTTCATTCATTACAAAGTCTTTTGCCATATTAAATTTGCATCAAGTCTCTGATTGGAGGTTTCTTTCCCTGTCCGATCCTCTTCAAAGACATCTCCCAGATAATTGATTAATAACCACAATAACAAGTCATTATTGCAGGCCCTGGTATAATAATATGAGAAATGGCTCTCCACAACTGGCTTGAAATTTTTCTTTATGTTTTTGATCTATTTCAATGTACAATTGTGGATTTCCTATAATATATTAACATTCATGATGACAATTTGCCATATCATCTTTTTGTATGCTTTCACTTTATTATTATTGTTATTATTATTATTATTTAATTTCTGTACAGGTTGGAATTTGATGCAGCTGAAAAGGAGGTCGTCTTCAATGAGGTATAAAGATCCCTCTAACGTAATGCTCATTTTCATGGGATGGGTTAATTCCTTTCTTTTTTCTTTTTTCTATTAGAAAGGAATGAGATACTCCTGGCTGATTCTTTTCTCATTGAGGAGAATTTTGTAACTAGAATTCATTTATCTGAAATCTCAAAGAACATAGATAGAGTTCATCCCTTTAAAGAGGGTTCAAGTCTACTTTTCATCGTAATCCTAAACATGAAAACATATCAAATTCTAAACAAACTAAAACATATCTTTTATAGTTTGGAAAGAGATAAATATAGAAAGAGAATTCCTAGGACTTTATTTGGATGTGGGGTAAAGTTTATCCCACATGGATGGGATAACTTGTGAGATAGGGGAGATTTATTTCACATACGTAGATCCCTATGCAGCTTGATTTGATTGCTCGTGTTGGCAGCGCTCACTACGCCCACCTCCATGTGATCGTCACTTGTTCTACCCTTATATACAACGTGATCCACTAAAAATACGATCTCATCACTATTCATCGTACTATTCATCTTATTCATGACACGTTAGCTATCCCACCTATTTACCTCATGCTAGATAATTTCTACTTTCCTAAATTATCTCTAGCACTCTCCCCAAGTTGGAGCGATAGGTTGATAGGCATCCTCCCAGCAAACAAGACGTAAGAATCTTTCTTCATGACTTGTGCCTTTCTAGTTTTCTACGGGTACATGTTTATGCACATATTTATAAGTACACATTTATGTGTATGTGCTATGTTTATGCATATATATATATTAATATATATGCACGCATGTATTTATATATTTATTTGTATATGTGTACGTGTACATGTATATGTTGAGGGAAGAAAATAATGCAATCTCTAATTCAAAAAAGAGTCCTAGTCCTCTATAGAGAAAGGTAGTAGGCAAATCATAGTGAGGCCTAAAAATAAGAAGAAAATAACACATCATACAATAATAGCTATAATCTTAATTCCAACACTCCTTAAGTTGGAGCATATGTTATGCTTGCCCATTTTGGAACATAAGAAATCATGATGCTTTTGCAGTAGTACCTTGGTAAAAACATGTGCAATTTGCTGTTCTGTTGTAATCATAGGTGTGTAAATCTTCCCTATGGTAATCATATTTTTGATAGAATGATAGTTCACCTCAATATGCTTGGTGCACTTATGGAACACTGGATTGGATGCAATAAGGGTAGTTGAGTGGTTGTCATAGAACATAGGCACCAGAAGAGGTACTTGGATGCTAAGATCACTCAGAAAGTTAACCAACCATGTAATTTCACAAGCCATGTGGTCCATAGCCCTATACTTGACCTCAACACTAGATCTGGCTACTACAACCTATTTCTTACTCCTCAAAGTAACAAGATTACCACCCAGAAAGGTGGCATAGCCTATAGTTGATTGCCTATCCTCCAAAGATCCTGCATAGTTAGCATTTGAAAAAGTATGTAAGCCCATGTGCCCATTGTTCTTCATATAGAGCCCTTTCCTAGGATTATCCTCACGGTATTTGAGAATAAGACACAACTTGGCAGTGACTATATTGAGGGTTCTCCATGAATTGACTTGCCCTACTGACAGTTGAGCTGATATGAGGCTGGTGACAGTCAAATAGAGCAGCTTGCTAACAATACTGCGATATCTTTTCTTATCCTAAAAAACAAGATCATAACCAACACTCAGCCTCCCAAGGGACTCCATAGGAATAGAGGGGGGTTTGGCCCCCAACTAACTAGTCTCCTTGAGAAGTTCAAGTACATACTTTCTCTGTGAGAGCACTAAATCATTGAAGTTTCGAGCAACCTCAATACCCAAAAAGTATCTAGGGTCCCAAGGTCTTTAGTAACAAATGTGGACTGCAAGTAGTCTATTGTCTCTTGAATGTCATTAGCATTATCATCGGTGAATATCATATCATTGACATATACTGCTAGAATAACCATACCTGAATCTTTGCACCTAACAAAGATAAAGTGATTTGACGTGGACCTGAGAAAACCAATCTTCTGCACCTCAGAGCTAAGCCTCTCAAACTAGGTCCTTGGGCTCTGTTTTAGACCATATATTATCTTCTTAAGCTTTTAGATTTTCTCCCCCTCAATCACGTAACCTGGTGGTTGTGATATGTACACTTTTTCTTACTTGTATTTGGCAGGTTTTGGTTTAGTCACCTTGTCATTTTTGGATAGCATCCAGGGAGTGGGGGATGTATAAGAAAGACTCCTACTTTTTTTTAAATATACACTTCTTCCACTATAAAAAAATGCGTTCTTCATATTAAGCTGATATAATGACCACGCCTTGTTCATTGCTACAATAGACAAAGTTACACAGATGGAGTTGAGTCTAGCCATAGGAGAAAAGGTGTCGAAATAGTCCATCCAATAAGCTTGTGTGTAACCCTTGGCTACTAATTTGGCGTTCAGTCTCTTAATAGTCCTATCCGGTTTGTACTTGATAGTGTAGACCCAACGACAATCAATCACCATAGCACCAGCAGGGAGATCAGCCAGCTGTCATGTGCCTTAAGAAACAAGTGCTGCCATCTCCTTATCCATTGCTTGTCGCCACCCTTTATCTTGTGTAGCATCATGATAGGACCTGGGAACTGCCATAGCTACCAATGTCGTAGAAAAACTCTGTAGAGCAGGATTGAGGTGACTAACAGATTTATAATGTGAAATAGGATGTAAAGTACAACTCCTTGTAGCTTTCCGTAGAGTAATGGGGAGATTAGCTGGTTATTGGTTAGGGACATCTGGAACATATGTTGGTGGTGGTAGGGGGGGTTGCTTTGGACTGTTATCAGTTGGCTCAACCTGCATAGAGGGAAGTGGCATAGATATCGGATCTCTTTGACGACGCTTATATGTGTAAACCACCCAAGAGAAGATCCCCCCTTAGAGTAAAAGGAAATGTTCTCAAAAAAAGTAACATTAACGGAGACATAGTACTACTTCCCAATAGGATATAATACCTATACTCTTTCTGGGATAGAGAATACCCCAGGAAAATACGTTTTATTGACTGAGGAGACAAGTTATCAACAACACCACACAACTGGACAAAATATGAGCATCCAAAACTTTGTAGTGGTAATGTAAAAAGAGGGGATTCAGGCTGTAGAAGATGAAAAAGGTGTGTCTCTATCAAAACAAGGGATGGGACCCTATTAATCAAGTAGCAATAAGCACAACATCTTCCAAAAAAATTTGGGAACATTCATGGCAATCATTAAGGTGTGAGCAACATCAAGAATTTGGTGCAACTTGCGCTTGGCAATTCCATTTTATTGTGACATGAGGATAAGAAGTCTAATGTAGAGTCCCATTATTGGGTAAAAATGTTGAACATTCTTTCACATATACTCAAGGGCATTATCCTTGCAAAAAAATTTTAGAACTAACTTTAGACCTCTCCTTTAGCAAAAATGTCCAAGACAATTGACTGAAATCATCAATGAAGATCACACAATATTGGTCAACCGATCGGTCGCTTATTTGATATAGTTTCTAAATATCACAATGAATCAATTGAAAAATAGAAATACTCTTATTCTGCTTGGACTAAAAAGAGACTTGGTGGTGCTTGTCTAATTGATAGGCTTCACATTCTAGGTGTCAAGGACAATAGACGTCGGAAACATCTTCCATAGTCTAGATATAGATGGATGACCCAGGCGATGGTGCTAAAAGTTTTGGATCACAAAAAATAGAGGTAGCACCAACAAACAATTGAGTGTCCACATAATAGAGGCCGTCATGCTCAATCCCCCTACCAATCATCTTCTTTGTTTGGATGTCTTGAAAGAAAATAAAATACTCGTAAAAAATCACCCGATGGGCAAGCTCTTTTCACAATTTATACACAGGTAATAAATTGAGGGGAAACTTCGGAGCATAGAAAACATCAGAAAAATGTACAGAATATGAAAAACGAACATCCCCAATAGATGTAATCGGGGAATACGACCTATTTTCCAAATGGACCAAAGTAATTGCTTTGGTTTGCCAATAGATGTCAAGGCTTCCTTCTTACCAGTGAGATGATTGGAGGCACCAGAATCTATTACCTACAAGGATGTAGAAGTAGTAGTAGCCAAGTTGGCTGAGGTACTCATTGCAGCAATAGAAGCAGTCGTCTCCTAAGAAGCAGAAGAACTAGTAGCTTGACAAAGAAGATCCATTAACCGGGCATAGTCAAAGGTAGTAAGTGTAGGAGCCCCAAGGGTAGCAGACTCCCCTCGAACAACGACCGAGTTGGCCCTACCAGGATAACTTGGCCTAGCACTTAAAAGGAAGGTGGCGTTAGTAGTGGATACATGGATTATATCAAGGTTCGAAATGACGATTTTGACATTGTGCCGACGAAATTTTAAGTGTGCATTTCGTGGGCATGCCTAAGGCATGTCGTGGAAATGACCGTTTTTCGATGGCCATGCTGATGGGTATGCCGTGGGAATGTCGAGGGCATGCCGACAACATGACGACAAAAAATCACATAAAGACAACTGTGTGTGACTTTTGATGCCATTTTCGAATTTCAAACGCGCCAGACTAGACAGCACTGGCCTCACTCGGAATCTGCTGGCATGACGCTAATTTCGTCGGTATGCCGACGATATGGACGGTATGCCGCTGACATCCCTGCATTTCGATAACTTCGTGACGGCAAGCACCCCTTCCGGAAATGGCCTTGTCGACGGTATGCTGGCGGCATGCTGTCGACATTTAAAACACTGGATTATATATATGTCCACGTTCACGTCCTTGTCCATGGCCAGCATCAGTGCTATCACGACCCCTGATAATTGCAAATGCAGATGTCTTAGTGGGGGTAACACCTGCCATTATAGTAGAGAAAATTGAAGGTCTTGCATTAGGAGTAATCTTCTTGAGATGTTTGTAAACAGTCTTTAGGTCTCTAATAGTCTCCAAGGCAAGAATCTGATCAGGGGCTAGCATGTACTTGGTACTTAGACCATCTAGGAAGCAGTAGACCTGCCAATTTTGCCTTTGCTATATGTAGGTATCACAATAAGATGATTGAAACACATTTAACTCCCTAAATAGAGATTCCATCTCTGTGTAGTAATCCACTAGAGACCGATCATTTTGTGTGGTGGACTGGATCCGATGATAGATGTCAGTAAGGCATGCATGATTTGACTTCTGAAAGTATTTTGTTAACATATTAGTCATCATTTCATGCACTCTGTGTTCCTTTTGTATAGTTTCCCTATTTTATATTTCTGTCGGACTTATGTTGCATTTTTTCCTTTTACTTCTCTCTATATAAAGAGGTGTAAGGTTTTGGAGTTGAATAAGAATTATTATTATTTTTGACTTGGTATTAGAACAACGATCCTAGATCGGTGCTTTGATATCCCACCCACATGTAGCCTTCGTTCACCTTCCACCTTCTCTCTCTTTCTTTCTCTCTCGTCGAATACCTCACCATCGTCAACAATATGGAGCAACAACAGCCCATCGGTGGCAGCAGGGGCGACAGGTCACTGCCGCCGTTGCCCCCCTGTTTCTGCAGGCTACCGTCAGGCCTCTCCGGCGGCTGCTGCTCGTCGTCGGTGGCCTGCTAAGCTGCTAGCAGCCACCGCCTGCGGGTGGTGTTGATTGGTGGGGGTTTCCCTCGCTGGCAAGGGAGAGAAGCACCCCATAGGGATGTTGCCAGGGGTTTCCCCACGTCCTAGCATGCGTCTCATCGATCCTAAGGGGAAGCTATGTCTCTTGGGATGATTTCTAGGATCTTTAGATCTTAGATTTTACGGTCAAGATGTCACAACTTTCCTGATCAACAGTTTTAAGGTCTGAAATAGTTTTTCAGATCATCGTTGGTGGTGCATTTCTCTCTTCCTAAGGCACGATGTCATCTTTTAGCAATTCTGAGGTGACATTGGATACCGCTACGGATGTGGGGAGTTACAAAACCCCGTTCTTTGTTTCTATCGCGAAGTTGGATGAGACCAATTATGCTAGGTGATCTCAGACGTTCCTTATAACAATTGAGGGACATGATAAGGAGCGTATTCTGATAGAGGCAAAGCCACGGAATAAGACTAGGAAATATGCCATGTGGAAGAAGGATAATGGCATGGTTTGGGCATGGATCATGAATTCAATGGAGTCTCGGATTGGTGATAGCATCATGTATTACAAGATAGCGAAGGAGATGTGGGGTTCTCTACATGATATCTATTCACATGAGCAAGAACTCTAATAATTTTTTTAGATACACCATGAGATCGGGAGTCTAAAGCAAGAAGACCAGTCACTGTCCTAGTATTATGCTACTCTGAAGGGACTCCTAGAGAAATATAATGCGTGTAGACCCATTTGCACCTGTGCTACACAGAGGACATACATAAGAGGGTATGCAGTTTTGTAGTTACTTGATGGTCTTGGACCTGAGTATGAGGTGGCCAGATCTCAGATCCTGACACTCACTGAGCTTCCATCTCTTGAGGAAGTATATAGCTGGATAAGTAAAGTGGTTGCTAAGCCATCTACACTAGATGTTGGACAGCTTTCTACTTTGTTGGCTACTGGAGGGCATGGTTGGGGTTCAATTGGCAGACCTTGGACCATATGCTCTCATTGTGGCAATGTTGGTCATGTAAAGGCTACTTGTTGGTCTAAGCATGGTAGACCTCCCATAGCTAACCAAGTTATCTCTTCAGAGGAGTTGAGCACACTGTGTCACATGTTGACTATGACGCAGTGGTGTAGTGCCTTGCCCAGTTGACACAGGAGCCAACGACTACCACAGATACAGTAACCTTGGTTTCATCAGATATAGCTTCTACCTTGAGTTCTGGTAGTGGTATTTCTGGTGGCACTATGTGGTTAGTAGATTTAGGGGAATCTCGTCATCTGGGTGGAGACTAAAGTTGTAGGTATATTCAGTTTGTTCCTCTTGGTATCATTGTTAAGTTGGCAGATGGCAGGCATTCTAGAGTTGATGGCAGAGGACATGTTGCAGTGACTCCATCATTGAAGTTGCCGGATGTTCTATTTGTTCCTAACTTTCATATTAGTCTTTTGTTTATTAGCAGGATTACAAAAGATTTACATTGTCGTGTCACCTTTGATGAGTTGGGGTGTACCTTTCAGGACAAGCTCATGGAGAAGGCGATTGGCAGCAGACATGAGGAGAAGGGTGTGTATCACTTGATCCAGACATCGTTTGCTACTGCATGTCAAGGAGAGGTTACCTTTAGTGTTGGTACAATACTTCAATGGCATCGTTGACTTGGACATCCTTCACTGAACAGGCTACGGCGTGCCATTCCTCACATTTCTCCTACTGTTGAGATTCATTATAATGCTTGCTAGCTACGGAAGCATCATCGAGTCAGTTTTCCTGCTAGTTTCTTCTAGAGCTCTGGTTCCTATTTTGAGTTACTGCATATGGACGTCTGAGGCCCAGTCTAAGTAGAATGTCTAACATATTGGGTTATCGCTTTTATTTACTCATTGTGGATGATTATTTTAGAATGTTATGGTTATTCTTGTTAAGGAATAAGTCTGATGTTGGATCAGTCATTGAAACTTTTATTATGTAAATAAAGACCTAATTTTCTACCTCTGTGAAGATTGTTCGTTTTGATAATGCATTAGAGTTTTGTACTTTAAAGTTGGCCACTTTCTATGGGTCTCTTGGTATTGTTTAGCAGAACTCTTGCTCTCATACATTGCAGCAGAATGGGGCAGTTGAGAGAAAACATCACTGTGTTGGATGTGGCCAGAACATTACTTATTCACCACAATGCACTATAGATATCTTGGGGAGCTGCAGTGCTTGTTGCATGTTACTTGATCAATAGGTTGCCTAACTCGGCAATATAGGAGCAGGTCCCGTGGCAAGTCTTTCATCTAGACAAGGAACTATTTTGTGTACCACTCAAGGTGTTTGGTTATGTGGCTTTTGTTCATATTTTGGGACTGGGTAGGGATAAGCTTGCTTCAAGAGCGGTGAAATGTGTCCTTTTGGGATATGGTAGTACTAAAAAAGGATACATATGTTATAACCCACGGGGTAAGAAGCACTATGTCAATGTTAATGTTACATTTCATGGGCCAATTTTATACTTCACTGCTGGTTATCAGTTGAGAAGAATCCTGCTCTTATGCTAGTGCTACCAGTTCCTTTGGAATAGATCCCTATTACTCACAGTCAGCATACTACCACTACTACAGAGGATAACAGTATATGCCAGTTAGGCTGGATCCGGCAGGAGGCTGGATCTAGCCGAGGAGAGGCATGAGGTAGGGGTGTCCCCTAGTGCCTATGCTGTTTGTGTTGGCAGCAGATGTCCTGGCAAAGGCTACTGACAGAGCGAGCACGACAGGTCTGCTATAGGGATTCCCTCTGGAGGGCGGGGAGGGCATTTCGGTTCTATAGTATGCGGATGATACTCTCTTCTTTGTCGAGGGGACGGTGGCAGAGGCAAGGTGATGCCGTATCATCTTAGAGCTATTCTGTGAAGCGTCAGGTATGCAGATGAACTACTCCAATTCTTCCTTTATTCAGTTCAACATGGAGGATGGAGAGGTGGGGGCATGCTCGGAATTTCTGGGGATAGGGCGGGGGCCCTACCCTTCCGTTACCTGGGGCTGCCCTTGACAGATAGGAGGATCTCGGCGTAGGACTGGGTCCTGTTGCTTGAGAGGATTGAAGGTTGACTGTCGGGATGGACATCCAAACTGTTGTCGAGAGGTGGGCAACTGGTCCTCCTCAAGGCAGTTCTCTCGGCAATACCAGCTTACTTCTCTTTGGTTGTGAAAATGCCGAGGAAAATTGAAGACAAAATTGTTAGCCTGATGAGAAATTTCTTCTGGACCAACTATGGAACAGGAGGGAGGGGCGAAATTGGTGGCCTGGAGTGAGGTGTGCATGCTGTTTAGGGAGGGGGGTCTGGGGGTCAAGGAAGTGGGGAGAATGAATGACGTCCTCCTGACGAAGTGGATTGATAGATTACTTGGGAGAGAGGTCTGTCTAGTGGGAAGGGTCTTGTGCTCTTGCTATGGGGGACCGGTGAATTGGGAGTTCCTTGCCTCACCCCCTAGAAGGGCTTCCCACTTCTTGAGAAGTTTGTCGTTGGTGGTGCTGAAGGTCCGACCTTTTTACACCCCGATATTGGGATCGGGCGAGGCTTTCAGGTTTTGGACAGATGACTGGACGGGTCTTGGAGTTTTGGCTTAGTGTTTTCCCAGACTTGCGGCGCTGGCGGTTGATAGGAGAGCCTCGGTGGCGGATATTTGGAACGGCATGTGGTGTCCCACATTTGTGGGCAATTTGTCAGATCAGAGGGTTGGAGAGGTGCAGGAGCTGATGCAGGCACTCTAGGTGTTTTAGCCAGAAGATGGTACGGATCGTTTTGGGTGGAAGCAAGGTGACTTCTTCGTACATGATGCGTATAGAAGGCTTGGCGGCTCGAACGAGCTTGGGGATATTGATTCGGCTAGAGATTGCAGGCAGCTATGGGAGAGCTTGTTGAAGGTTAAAATTTTCGTTTGGCTCCTTAGGAGAGGGAGATTGATGACCAAGAAGTGGAGAGCTCGGTGCATGCCGGATGCAGACAGGTCTTGTCAACTATGTGGTCAAGCGGAGGAAGACATTGACCATCTTTTCTTTACGTGCCCAGTGGTGACGCGAATTTGGGAGCAGGTGGGGGATCATGGTGGGCCTACGATTCTTTTGTTGATTTTTGGCGGTCGTTCAGATGTGGTGGAGCCAATAGTGAGCTTCATGTGTTTCGGTCAAGGAACATGCTAGACCATTGGCGGTCATGTGGGCTATTTGGCTAGGCAGGAATGCCATGGTTTTTAGGGCCAACGTCCATATGTGGAGAATTTGTTGGGTCTGCGATATCTTTTATTTTGGAGTGGAGCACTACACTGTGATGTAATTTTATTTCCTATTTTAATTAATGAATTCCTGGGTGGTATTTGAAGGATCACCACCCTTTTTCCTCTAAAAAAAACAGTATATGCCAGTTAGAGCGTACTCATGTTTACATGCCAGTTACTTATAGGAAGCATGAATGACGCCAAAATACACCCCCCCACCATTTTAGCTGCCTCTCTCCTCCTCAGTCAGGTATGTGTTGACACTGACTTGAGTTGTTCTAGTTGTTGTAGTGTAGGTTCTTCTAACGATTCTAGCCATCCCTGTGGGGAACATGTTTCTTCTGCTACTGTTCAGGAGACTGAGGAGGATCTGGATCTTCCGATTGCTATTTGAAAGACTCCTTGTAGTTGTGCTCACTACCAGACTGCTGGGGCAGTGTCTATTGCTAATCTTGGGAGGTCCTTTACTCTATTCACTACTGCATTATCTACTGCATATTACGTAGCCTTGCTCTGTCTGAAATGGCGTCAAGCCATGGAGGAGGAGATGGCTACCTTGCATTCTTGTGGGACGTGGGACCTTGCAGATCTACCTAGACACGCCAAGGTAGTAGGATGTCGTTGGGTATTTGCATTGAAGTATAACCCAGATGGATCCATCTCTTGTCATAAGGCAAGATTAGTAGCGAAGGGATTCACCTAGACCTATAGGGTGGATTTCCTTGACACGTTCTCACATGTGGGACGACTTCCTACTGTTCGCATTCTTCACTCACAGTTGCTGCACATTATGACTGGCCATTGCATCAGCTAGATGTGAATAACACCTTTCTCTATGGTGATCTTCAGGAGGAAGTCTACATGCAACAACCTTCGGGTTTTGAGACTCAGGAGTGTGTGTAGGCTGAAGAAGGCTATCTATGCCTTGAAGTAGAGCCTGCATGCCTACTTCAAGAGGTTGCCAAAGGAGGATATGCTATGGGGTTCTTGAGGTCTTCTGTAGATCACTCGCTCTTAGTCAGTAAGAGCAAAGGAGGAGGTGTGACACTCTTGGTTTATGTTGATGATCTTATTCTTACTAGAGATGACATGATTGAGATAACAGAGATCAAGCAGAAGCTAGCTGATTCCTTTGTTATGAAGGACCTGGGTGAGCTTAGATATTTTCTGGGCATTAAGGTGGCACGGAGTTAGGATGGCATAGTTTCAAGCCAACGCAGGTATGCCCTTGATATATTACAGGAGATAGGATGTTGAGATCTAAGCCTGCCAATATACCAATGGACTCTAAAGGGTATCTCTATGATACTGAGTCTCAGCCTAACCTTTCCCTTGCAGTCGGAAAACTTAGTCCGTTCATGGATAAACCAACTAAGCAGCATTGGGATGCTGCTTTGCAGGTGCTTAGGTACCTGAAGAGAGCATCAGGTAGGGGCATCTTGTTCCAGAAAGGAGAGTCAATGAATGTTATTGGTTATTCTGATGCAGATTATGCTGGTTGCATGGCAAATAGGAAGTCAACTATTGACTTTTGTATCTATGTAGTAGGAAATCTTGTGACCTGGAGTAAGAAGCAACAGGTTGTATCTAGGTCAAATGTATAATCAGAGTATCGTGCCATGGCACAGACTATAGTGGAGATGGTCTGGGTTAGATTAGTTCTATATATGATTTGCATGTCCAGATGGAAGGGCCAATGGAGATAAGGTGTGGCAATTGCGCTGCCACTTATATAGCAAACAACTCAATGTTTCATGAATGTACAAAGCACGTTAAGGTTGATTGTCATTATACTAGAGACTTAATACAACGTGGAGTCATCTATACCACCTTTGTTGCCTTTGAAGAGCAGACAATTGACATATTCACGAAGCCTTTTCCTCGCTTCGCATTTGATGTCTGTTGTTCCAAGTTAAACGTAATTGATATCTATGCTCCAACTTGGGGGGAGTGCTAACATATTAGTCATTATTTAACTTACTCTTTATTTCTTTTGTACTGTTTCCCTATTTTATATTTCTACCTGGACCTATGTTGTATTTTTCCCTTTCACCTCTCGCTATATAAAGAGGTGTAGGGTTTTGGAGTTGAATAAGAACTATTATTTTCTTTGACTTATTTCATTGCAGGCTATCCCATATGGCCTTCGTAGTCTTCCTGTAGAGGAAGTAAGTTGAGGCTCAATAGAGTTCATATTTCAATTCATAACATGATAATTATGTTGCTCATATTTGTAAAATTATGAAGTATCGACCTTAGGAGGATCCTTGGTCAATGTGTATAACTTTTTCTGGCTGCCAACAAAAATTTTGAACACCTGGGATCAAAGTAGGTAGTTCTGGACACCATTGAGTTTCATAGAGGTGTCTTGGACTACCAGGGAGGTCGAGAAAGTCATGGGTTTGACTTCAGGTCCTGAGGTTGCCATGTTGGAGTCAACGCAAAGAGTTTCTTGCAGTTTCAGATTTGAAATAGTAGGAAGACTGATTTTGTTGGGAGAAAATGAGAGCATGCCTTATTCCAAATACCTTGCAGCTCTTATACCAAGAAACCCCATGGAAAAATAACAAAAGAGCTCTTACAAGAATAATAAATGGAAAGAAACAAGAAGACATAAAAAATAAGATAATAAGAAAATAAAGCACTCAATACTCCCCCTCAAGTTAGAGTATAGACATTTGACATGCTCAGCTTGAAACATAGATACTTAAACCTCTTTCACTAGGGCCCTTGTAAAGGCATTGGCTACTTGGTCCTCGCTAGAGATGTAGGGAGTAGATATCTTCCATTACATCACACATCACGAACAAAATGACAATTCACTTCGATATGTTTAGTTCTCTCATAAAAAGATGGATTATTGGCAAGGAAAGTGGTAGCCTTATTATGAAAATACATGGGAATAGGGCTGTGAATCTTAATTCCAAAATCATTGAGAATAGATTTGATCTAGAAGTGCTTACACGTGGTATGCTCCATGGTGCGATACTCTGACTCTATACTAGATCTAGAAACTGTTGGTGCTAGAGTACCACAATCATTTGTTTTGATGATAACAAAACACGTATCATTTAACATTTGCACTTGAAGTCTTAGATATCAGGTCAATTGCAAATGGAGATGTAATTAGACGGAGTTCGAGCTCGCATTCAGGACAGATTGGAGGAGCTTGATGGAGAACAAAGGAGTTTCGCGAGAAGCGATAAATTGAAGATGGAAGGACAAGAAGAATATGATAGAATTTTGTTTATTTCTTTCATGTACTTTTGTCTTTATTTTCTTGCTCTTTTTGTTCCTTAGAACATCTTGTTAAAGAGCCTCAAAGTACCCTAACAGTAGTCCTAGGAACACCTGCACAACCCTAGGATATTTAGGTTTTCTGTAGAAAACTTAGAAAACCAATATAGGGTTCAAACAGCATTTCCAAACGTCTAATTCCAAAATCAGACGTCTGATAATATGTTTTAAGACGTCTGATTGTAGATTCAGACGTCTGATATCATTTAGGCTGGACTTAGTTAGCTCTATCTGATGAAATTAGATGTCTAGACCTTAGACCAGACATCTTAGAAGACGTCTGATGACTTTGCCAGACGTCCAATTAGTGGACCGTTGGCTGGCTTAGCAAACACTCAAGGATATGACCGTTAAAGCCTTATCAGACGTCCTTAGGCCTTTCAAGACGTTTGATAAATGACCGTTTTGCCTCAGCTGACCCAAAATCTCTTTTCAGAGATTTTCTAGCCGTTGCATTCTCTTGGAAATCCATTCCCACGAAAAAGTAGGTTTCCAGACGTCCAGACATAGTGTCAGATGTCTTATATGTCGTCTGATGGACTTGCATTAGAACCTTGTTTAGATCTGATTCAAGTCAAGAAGAAACCCGCCTAAAATCAGACGTCTGACTTTGTTTCCAGACGTTTTAAACTGGCTTCCCAGACGTCTGATGCCAGGATCAGACGTCTGATAAGCCTGTCGTGCAATCATTGTTCCTGCTTTCGGCCTGATTCTCTTGGGCTTTGCACCCAACGACTATGGAAGCTTTCCTAAGCCTTCCAAAACCTTCCTAAGGCCTCTATAAATAGAGAGGAACCTCTTGCATTTAAGGACACACCTAGATACACAAGACACACCCAAGCAACACATTTTCTACTCTTTTGTGTCCTAAAGAAGCTCTTGCTCTCCAAGCTCAAGTTCTACATCTTGAGAGCATCAAGCCTTTGCGCACCCGCTCTCTCGCCGTAGTTCACGAGAGCGACGTTGCGCTGTCGCGTGGCTCACGCACTCGCGTCATCGATTCGACTCACTCCTTGCAAATGGGAGTTTCCTAATTCCTATAGAAGTTAGGTTTAAATCTTTGTTGGCTCTATAGGACTATATTTGTTATTTTATCTTTGTTATTTGGTTGGGTATTCGCTTTGCGAATTCTCGTCACCTTCGTGGGACAAAATCCTTTTCGTGAAAAGAAGGGGTTGAGGAACGATACCCTCGCACTTGTAGCGTGGTTGTAATTGAGGTTGAATCACCCTCGTTTAAAGTGATTCGTTTAGTGGATTTGATCAACTTGGTTGATCGGAAAATCCTAATTCGAGAGGGTTAGGTGGTGGTTTTCACTCGGTTTGGGTTTCCACCTAAAAATAATTGTGTACATTGTGTGATTGTTTATTTTGTGAGATTGGTATATATTTTATTCCGCATTTTATTACGTCACCCCCTCCTAGTAGGGCGAAATCAACAGAAACTACATTCTGTTTCTACTTCTCCAAGTAACAAGGTTACCACCAATATAGGTGCAGTAACCGGTAGTGGATTGTTTATCCTCACGAGGATCAGCATAATCCACATTCGAGTAGCCATAAACGTCAAGGTTACCATGCCTCTGATAGATAGTCCTTTCCTTAGGGAATTCTTCAAGTAGCGTAAGACTTGCCTCCCTAGGTGTCTACATAAATTGACTCAATCGACCAATTGCATAGGATATATGAGGTTTCGTCATAGTTAGATAAAGTAGTTTGCCTACCTTGGCTCTGTATCTAGTGACGTCATTTAGGATGGGACTATCATCATATGCAAGATGTATAGCAGGATCCAAGGGTATAGTAGTAGGTTTGCAACCGAGCATTCTTACCTCACATAGCATGTCCAGCATATACTTCTTTTGAGACAACACCATCCAGATGATGTATCTCAATGCCCAAAAAATAGCTAACCAGCCCTAGATCTTTAGTAATTGGGTTTGTAAGAAAGCCTTGGTTGCTTTTATGCCCTCTATCACTTCCGGTCAGTAGGATATCATTCACATACACTATTAGAATAACAGATCTGATCCCTGCATGTCTCACAAAGATGGAGTGATCAGAGGTTAACCTGGAGAAGCCAAATTTCTGAATAGCTCTGCTGAATCTATCAAACCAAGCGCTTGGACTCTACTTGAGATGATGTATTGCCTTATGTAATCTGCATACCTTGTGACACTCCCCCTAGCTGACAAATCTAGCCTGCAGCTCCATGTACCCTTCCTTATCTAGATTACCATAGAGGAAACCGTTCTTTATATCAAGTTGATACATTGGCCACTCTTTATTCATTGTGATGGAAAGAAGTGTCTGAACGAAATTCAGGCGAGCCACTGGAGAGGTCTTAAAGTAGTCCACTTTGAATGTTGGAGTATAACCTTTTGCAATAAGTTGTGCCTTATATTGTTGAATAAAGCTGTTAGGAAGGTAGTTCAGGGTAAGTACCCACCTATACTCCACAACAGTAGCTCCTGGGGGTAGGTCAACAAGATCTCATATGCCACGGGACTAAAGTGCCTCCATCTCCTCCTCCATAGCACGAGTCCAGCTAGGGTCCTGGAATGCCTCAATGTGGTTACAGGAACCTAATGTTTGTCAACTGCAAGTGAGAGTAACTATCTTTCTGTAGGTAAACAGTTAAACGACATATGCTGTGAAATATTGTAAGGGACACATGACCATGGTGCCTTCCGTTAAGCAATGGGAAGGTCCAAGTCCGATCCCTTTGTAGGAGGGTTATCTAATCTCCATTAGAATCCACACGATCAGTAGAAGACTGAGCAGGGATGGTAGAGAAAGGCTTTGTGGTAGGAACAATAGGAGGATGATGGTGGAATGTCTTCGAGTAAAAGATTGAGGGCCCAGACTGAGGGGCTAATTTGTGGTGGGTGGATGAAGGCTTAGAGGGTCCTGGTGGTGCAGCAGAAGGTACTGTAAGGGGGATCTTGTGCAACACAGGAGAAGAGGAAGTCCCCCCTCCAGAAAAGTAGAAAGGAAGCTCCTCAAAAAAGGTAACAGTAGCACCAACATAGAATTTGTGAGCTATAGGGTCATAGCAACGCTACCCCTTTTGGGTCCTTGAATATCCCATAAAGATACACTGCACAGACTGAGGAGACAACTTGACCACCTTGAAGAGATGGACAAAACAAATGTACCCAAAAACAAGACTTAGAGAAAAGGGGTCTTGGTCTGGAAACAACATAGAAAAGGGTGTTTGACCACCCAACATAGAAGAGGACACCTGATTAACGAGGAAGGTAGCACTAAGCATGTCATTTACCTAGGGAGGGCACATACATCTGGAACATCATAGTGCGAGAACGTCAAGTAGGTACCGCAATTTGCGTTTAACTATCCCATTTTGTTGAGAGGTGTGAATACAAGAAGTTTGGTGAATTACACCCAAAGAGAAAAAATTGAGACAATCTAGAATTCACAAACTCAAGTCCATTGTCACTTTGAAATACACGTATAGTAGTAGACAACTGAGTCTTTATTTTATTGAAAAAAAATTGAATAAGTATGGGAGTTCCGGATTTTTCCTTCATCGTATAAACCCACGAAACACAAGTATAATCATGCACCAAAATAATAAAAAAATGAAAACCCTGACACTATGGATCCGACAACGTCCCTACTCATTTGCACGAACAAATTGAAATGGTGACTTGGATATCTTGTTATGACTTGGAAATGAAGAATAGTGATGCTTGCCTAGTTGACAAACATCACCACGAAAAGTATCCAAAAAATGCAACTCTGGAAATTGATGGCAAAGAGTAGTACTCAAGTGACCTAGGCGAAGTTGCCGGTGTAAGGCAGTGGTGGTAGAAGAATAGGATGGTGGTATACTCAGATAATAGAGAGCATTCTACCCGAGTCCTCTATTAATCCGCTTCATAGTCCAGAGATCTTGCAAAAAGAAATGATCGTGAAAAACATACTGACATTGCAAAGCCTTAGTAATTTGACTAATGGACATCAAACTTAAGGCAAATTTGGGAGTATGCATAACATTTGAGAGTGACAGAGAAGTAGTCAATGACACATCACCAAGCCCAGTCACAGGTGAACCCACCATTTACTACCTTAACTTGGAATGGGTTGGCTAGGGACCGAAGTGAGGAGAGCAAGGTTGCATTGCCTGTAATATGAGAAGAGGTACCTGTGTTTGCTATCAGGGGTTTGAGATTGGACAGAGAAAGTAGTCGATCCCATAGGATGAGTAATAGAAGCCCCAACAATAGAAGAGGGTTGAGTGGCCAACACTCTATCGTACTTCTCTCGAGAAATAGTAATATGAAGGCTATCTTCCTAGTACTGGGCACTCTCCTCCTCATACATAACCTAATTTACACGTGGACCATGGCCTTGAGGATATCCATGCTTTGCCCAACATCAATCAACAATGTGACCAACCTTGCGGCAATACTCATAGATAAGATTCCATGTCCATGACCTTTGCCTCCTCGTGGGTTACATCATCCACGACCTCCACAACTAGAGAAGGCAAAGCTACTACATCCTTGACCAACAGATGCCATGGGCGAGAAATCTACTACAGGAACATGGTCTGAAATCTCCAACCGAGACAACCATGCATAAATCTGAGCAGGAGTGGGAATTTCCTTAGATGTCATCAATTGGTCCTTGACGGACTTGTACTCAGGCCTAAGAGTGGCTAGAATTTGCACAGAACGAATAGCTTCTCATTGCTTGGTCATCACAGAGACATCAAAAGTCAGGGGTTGACAAGTGTCTTGCTCATCCCCTAGGTTCTTGAGGGTCCAATAGCACTTAGCCAAGGACATGGTCCCCTTCTTGAATGTGTGAATGCCTTCTATAACCCAATATAGTCGTGCAATGTTGCTTTTCTACGAATGAATCTCGTGTAACACATCTTACATCCTCTTGGCCGAGGAGTAGGACATAAGCTGCTTGGCTATACGTTCTTTCATGCTGTTCAACATGCACGTGGCTATCCAATCATTATCTGCATCCCAATCATCTGTCTTATTTGACTCGGTTGGCTCATCCCTCAACAAGATGTACTTCTTCCTATTAGAACCCACAAACAATGTGAACAAGGTAGACCATAATAAAAAGTTGGTTCCATACAACTTTATGGTAGTGCCTTGCATATGGGGTGAAGCGCTTGTTGTTGACATCTTCCCAATCAAGTCGCTCAACGAATCTTTATGGTCTCCCATAATGCATGGAAGATAAAAAGATGGTGTTCTCTTCAAACAGGTCCATAGCTAAGCAAAGACCTCATCCAATAAGGATAGCAAATATGAAATCCAGGTTTTCAGATCATAAAGTACGCCTGAAACACAGTCGTGAGGAGAAGGATGACACGTTAAGGCATCAAGGGAGCCTTAGTGGTGCCCCCTTTCCATCGGTAGGCCCCTCCAGTGAGAACTAGCGACACTGCAGAAGCTTGATGGTGTTAAGTGTCGCCGGTGAAGGTTGCAAGTGGCATTAGTGTAGCAGCGACAGGGAGAGGAGCTAGTGGCTCTTGTTGGAGGCAGTGATGGCAGGGAGAGGAGTCGACGACGCAGGAAGAGAGAGAGACAGAAGGGTTCGATAGAAGGGTAGGAGGTTAGGGTTTTGGTGGGATATTAGAGCTCCGGTCTAGGATTGCTGCTTTGATACAATGTTGTGAGAAAATGAGAGCACGTCTTATTTTAAACCCCTTGGGGATCTTATATAGAGAAACCTCATGGAAAAATAACAAAAGAGGCCTTACAAGAATAATAAATGCAAAGAAACAACAAGACATAAAAAATAAGGAAAAAAGAAAATAAAGCTCTCAACAAATTTCCTTTAATCACGGCAGCAACTCATCTTGTGTCTCAGGCCTTGCATAGGACTTTAAGTAACCTGAGACACCAGAGAAGAGTGTATGGGCATAGAAGATCCACTTAGAAGACCACCAAAGGCTTCATTGACCAAGATAAAACCCCTATGAGCAAGAAATGAAACACAAGGGATGCAATGTCGCAGAAACTCCTAGCGATGAGAAAAAGCAGCATCGTAGGATCATGGTTGCGTTAGAAGCCACTTGCAGTGGCGCTGGACGCCACTAGTAACCCAGCAGCGGTGCTAGTAGCAGCCTAACGTGCTGGCGACGCTGATAGCACCTAGCGATGTCACTGGGCACCTAGTAGTAATCACCTAGTAGCAGTCATCTACGTCGCTGCATATATGTATGCATATGTGTGTTTAACTAAGAGAGCATTCAATAATTAGGTAAAAAGGAATTGAAACACTTAAAAAGCATTTAAAAAATGAAAATCCTGCAACTTTGGTTCAGGTGCTTGCTCGGGTCCCCTAATGCCTTGGCCTAGGCACTTGCCTAGGTAGTGCCTTAGGTAAACCAGGCAAGGGGAGGCCATGGGAGGCATAAGGGCCTCGCCTCGCTTTATCTTGGTGCATAGGCGCGTCTAAGCAAGCACTTTGATAGCACTGGTGTGGGATTTGAATGGGATTGAGGAGAGAAATTTGTGATTATTGATCTCCCTGGCAATTTTGCAGACGTGGAGCCCAAAAGAGTGGAATTGCCAATTTTGGCAACACCATTTAATGGTGGGACTTGATCCATTTGTGCAAATGGATCTGGAACGAGTATGTCCCCCTTACCTTTATTAGTTCCTCTTTCTTGTGCTTTTTGGGTGAAGAGCCCATGTTGGGCCTGGGTTCCATTTTTGGGTCTCTGTCTTTTGTTGTGTTTAGGGATTTCGACTTACAGGTGACTTGTTGTCCACTTCAGGATGTTGATATCGGTGGTATATCCTTGGGTAGCCATTGTGACAATCGCCTTTGGTTGTAACAGATTGTGTTGGAACATTCCCCTACTTTTGAAACACTGGGATGATGACGACAAATGCTGTGGGGGTTTCGTTGCTCTTTGCTCAATTGGTAGAGGTAGGCAACATAGTCAACAAGGGCTGCACTTTGGGTGATGCTGGTCAGTGGCTAGGGGACTCCTTCCTTGTGGTGATGGAAGGCATAGGCCTGGACTGCACCAACAATTGCATGATGGGTTTGTCTTTGAGCACGTTGGAGGTGGACCTGATATTGTCGCTAGTTTGGAGGGGTCATCTTCGTTGCCTGTTGAGCAACAAGGAGACCCTTTTCCGTCATGCCTCCCCTGTACCTGGAAGTCAATTATCTGCCTTTGATAGAAGTTGGTTTTTAGAAGAAAGTTGCAGTGGCATGTTCCTAGGTCTAGAATTTCCCCAGAGGTCAATGTGGATCTATTAGAGGTAGAACAACACTAGGGGTGTTAATCGAACCGAACAAACTCGAACATAAATATGTTCGAGTTTGAGTTCGATAAAATATTTGATGTTCGAGTTCAAATTTATGTTCGAGTTTGAGTTCGATAAAATATTTGATGTTCGAGTTCAGTTTGAGTTCGTTACGTGTTCGGTTACAAATATTCGAGTTTGGTTCGATTACGAAACCGAGCGTTCGAGTTCGGTTCGTTAATAGTTCATTTGCTTTATTTGAATGGACATGTTCGATTAAATTCGATAATATGTTCAATATAAGTAACTTTGCTAATAGTTCGTTCCATAAATAGAGCATTTTATATTTGAATATCTACTATAATCAATGTTTATGAGTACGAAGGGAAATCCATACATATGGATTCACGTATGTATGTTGGTAGTTTAAACTTAAGTGGGCAAAAACACAAGGACTTTTTACATGGAAATCCCTAAACCCTTAAAACACTCCACATTCCTACAAATATTCTCAATGAATGCCCTTTCCTCAAAATTACATTGTATCTTTGAAGCCAAAGTGTCAAAAAATAAAAAGCAAATAATTCCATCCATTCCTTTTATGTCCAGAAAGAACCCCTCAAAGGGCACCTCTGAAAACCCCCCTTACGAAGATGAATCACATAATCAAATCTGATCCAATCCATCCTTGTGAATGTACAAAAGAAAAATAAGTTTTTACAATCCTCCTGGGCCTCCCCACTTAAAATGCAAGCAGTGTCAGAAGGAGAAGCAATCTTCAATCGGCAGAAAGGTATTCAAATCGGACATTTGCAACATATAGATGTGTTCCAACTAAAACAGCGGTAGAGGCTGTGGAACCATCATCACGAAAGGTATATCTTTCAGCATCCAGGAATTCTGCATCAGTTTTTTGCCTGAACTTGCTTCTGAAGTGCTGGTGGTTGATGCTTCACTTGCATTTCAACAAGAATATATACCCATTATCTTCCACAAGCATTTTGATTCAAGCTTTTCACACCAAGAAAAGAGGGAATTTAGTAATGTTAAGCATTAGTACAAGGTTGAGAATATTCAACCAATTCTTGGAAAGCTTAAACCAATTCTTTGTGAAGACCAAAGATGAAGCTTCAATCAGGTTTGTTAAACTAAACGTAGACAATTAGGGGAAAATATGGGTCTAGGATATTTACATCACACAAATATTTCCCAACAATAAGTGTAACTTGATCTACAATGAACAGAACAAGGTAATTCTGATGCAATGATAAGGGGTATTCTTATCTTTTTTCACTTACATTTTTTGAATTGTCAACTATTATGTGATTTGGATTAACATTTGCAATGGGATTGTGCAGTCAAAGCTGTAGTTGTGGTCAATGATTATGCATATAAATTTTGGGCCAAGGGAGGCAGGTCTTACCATGGAAAGCAATGAGGCAGAAACTCCTCAGCCCAGTTACCACATTCAAATTTGCTTGCCTAATTTGTGTGTAGTTGGGAATTCATAAGAACCCGATTGACATTGAGGTTTCCCTAGCAATCTCAGTCAAATCTGAGAGGAGGTGGGCATCTGAGTTCTGGTGTAGGCATTGTTGTTCAATGGGTACTTCTCAAAAAAATTGTTGTTCAGCAAGCAGAAGATTGGAGTTATCCTATATGGTTTCCATGGGCAATAAGGTGTGCGAAGATACTTGATTTGGCTCGAAGGACTGTGGCCATTATGTTGAAGGCATTGAGGTTACCTCGGTGAATGATAGTGACCTACTGAGGTGACAGCTGTCATAGTGTTAAAATATCTGAGATTTCTTTCCCCATTAGACAGTTTGAGATCACCGTACCTCCATTTGTTTTCTTTGATGGTTGCTTCCTTAAGAGGAACTCCCATTCACACCCAAAGGAAACCAATGCTATCTCTGGAGTTGGTTCATATTGTAAATCCCTACTTGGAGGGGGTGAGATTAGCGTGACGTAATATAATGCGGAATTATAAATGGAACAATCTCACAAATAGACAATCACACAATGTACACAATAATTTTTAGGTGGAAACCTAACCTCAGTGAAAACCACCACCTAACCCTCTCGAGTTTGGATTTACCGATCAACCAAGTTGATCAAATCTACTAACGTACTACTTAAAACGAAGGTAGTACAACCTCAATTACAACCACGCTACAAGTGCGAGGGTAGCGTACCTTAAACCCCTTCTCTTCACGAGAAGGATTTTGTCTCACGAAGGAGACGGGAATTTGCAAAGTGAATACCCAATACAAGCAAAGTAAAACACAAGAATAGTCCTATAGAGCCAACAAAGATATTATTGACCTAAGCTTCTATAGGAGTAAGGATGCTTTTCTTTGCAAGAAGTGCGTCGAATCAGTGACGTGGGTGCGTGAACCACGCAATGGCACAATGACGCTCTCGTGAACTACGATGGGAGAGCGGGTGCACAGCAGCACGAAGCTCTTAGGTGAAGTGAGTGCTTGAAGAGCTAGAGCTTCTTCTGTAGATCAAATTGACACAAGGATGTGGAAATGCTTGTAGTTGGTGTGTGTTTGAGAGGCAAAGGTTCTCCTCTATTCATAGAGGTCCTAGGAAGGCTTTGGAAGGTCTTGGAAGGCTTACATAGCCGTTGGGTGCAAGCTTCAAGAGAATCATGCCGAAATCAGGATTAATCATTACGCTGACAGGGTTATCAGACGTCTGATCCTGGCATCGGATGTTTGGAAAATCAGTTTAAGACGTCTGGGAACAAAGTCAGACGTCTGATTATAGGTGGGTTTCCTTCCTGACTTGAATCAGATCGAAATAGGGTTCTAGTGAATTGTAATCAGACGATATACAGGACGTTTAGAAAGATGTTTGGACGTCTCGAAATCTACTTTTCTGCGGAAATGGATTCCCAAGAGAGTGCAACGACTATAAAATCTCTGAGAAGAGATTTTGGGTCAGCCGAGGCAAAACGGTCATGTATCAGACGTTTGGGGTTCTCTACGGACGTCTGATACGGGGCTAACGGTCATATCCTTCATTGTTTGCTAAGCCAGCCAACGGTCCACTAATTGGATGTCTGGCAAAATCATCAGACGTCTGGACTAAGGTATGGACGTCTGTATTAAGATCTGGACGTCTGATTTAATCAGACAGAACTAACTAAGTCCAGCCTAAATATAGTCGGACGTCTGAGTCAACATTCAGACGTCTTAAAAGTATTTATCAGACGTCTGATTTTCAGATTAGACGTCTGAAAAGGCTGTTTGAACCCTATTTTGATTTTTCTAAGTTCTCTACAGAAAACCTAAGTATCCTAGGGTTGTGCAAGTGTTCCTAGGACTACTGTTAGGGTTCTTTGAGGTTCTTTAATATGAATCTAAGTAACAAAATAAAGAGCAACAAAAGAAACAAAAAATATATAGAGTACAAGAAAATGAAATCTATCATATTCTTCATCTCCTTCCTTCAAGCCATCGCTTCTCGCGAAACTCCTCTGTTCTCCGTTAAGCTCTTCCAATCCTTCCTGGAGGCGAGCTCGAACTTCGTCTAACCACATTTCCATTTGCAATTAACTTGAAATCTAAAACTTCAAGTGTAAATGTTAAATAATACGTGTTTTGTTATCATCAAAATAAACGGTCGTGGTACTCTAGCACCAACACATATAGCTTTTCATCATCAGAATGGCATGATACATAATTGTATCTATTTAATAACAAACTGTTAAAACTGCTACCAGGAAGGGCATCATGAACCTAAGAATAGAAGTATGTTAAAAAGAAAAGCTGTATTTGGAACATGGACAGCCTAATAAGAAGATGATCAACATTCATTATACTGGTGACCAATAACCAACAGTATTGTAGCTACTAGAAAATAGAAATCACATCTAAGCATTCTACTGACTTTTTACCTCTTTAGCATAACCATGCAAAATTTATTCACTTTAATTACTGCATGATTAAAACATACCTTAGAGATGATTAAAACATACCTTAGAAGTCCACCTTATTTGATTATAAGTCTACAACTAGAGTATGATTAAAGATGAAAAATGCAGATGAGACATACTGTGAGCCAATTTTGTCTCTGGCAAGAACTTTGGGTGCTTTAAGAGATTTTCAAATAGATGTTCTTTCAGGTAATTAGGCATTCATTCAAGGTAAATTTTTCTTATATCTACAGGTATACGTCCAAGAAAACAACAATCCAGAAGTCAGACAAAATACATATTCAATCTATCAATACTTCTCTACGTTTATGTGGAGCATAACAGTCATGTAAGAGAAAATTACCATTTGTCAAGTTACGGAATCCGAGCATCAGTATAGTTTCAAAAAAACATAAAGAAGAATCTATGAATCAGTAGTTTTTAATTAGTGTCACATAATAACCATTTCAACACAACATTGTGTTTGGGAACTTTCCACCATTAGAAACCTGGTATTGTACATGGAAAGATTTCCACAATTAGAAATTAATAAGTACTGCATATATATATATATATATATATATATATATAAACCATTAGAAACTAAGTACTCGAAGGATTACCTAAAGAAGTCCCTCCAAAGTAATTCAAACATCAACTAGTTCATTCATTGGAGTAGTTGCTCTGGTAAAATCATCACAAAAAATGAATCTCTGGTGTTTATGTTAATAGAAAAAAGAAACAAAGGAAACTCATGATAATAAAACTAAATAGAATTTCACAGCTTATAAGAAGTTTCTTATGAAAAAAAATACAAAAGGGAAAAAAAAAACAAAAGGAAAACACATTGTAGTTTCACCATTAGCTTATAACAGGAACCTAACGCAACAGTGCAAGTTTTGATTTCACTTTCATGTTCATTTGCCTATTTCTCAACTTAGAAAGTATCAGACTTTGGTAGGTTTTGGGTTTGGAAAATACATACATACCTTATCTTTACAAAATTTTAACAGTACTGATTGATTCAGAAGGGTGCTTCCTAAGGTCAAGGGTGGATGGAAGTAGAGCAGGGGGAGGATCAGAGGAGTGGAGCGCAGGAGAGGAGGGTGGTCGAAGGAGCTATTGATGGGGCTTACCTCCAGCACAACGTCGACGTGGACAGAGCCACTGATAGATGATGGCAACTACGGCGACGGGGTTGCTATTGGCTAATGACGAGGGCTTCGCAGGAGAGGTAGCCTAGCGCTAGGGTCAGCTGGTACTGGTAGTGGTAGCCAACGACGTCAAGAGAAGTAGCGGCACTAGAGTTTTGCTTGGGGCCTGGGCTAACATGGGAGGGGGGAAGTAGTGAATCAGTGATGGAAGTAGTGTTGGGGGGCTTGGTGCCTTTTAGTGCGTTAGTGGCCTGTCGTTGATCCCTGGAGAGGAAATAGTATTAATTATAGTTACAATAATTTTTGTACGTAGTTGAATAGTCATAATATATATATTTACAATGGTTGTAAATTTAGAGTAATTTATTTGGTATTAATATTAATTATATTAGTCTACATTAGTTTAAATGGGTTGAGCTTTTTTTCAATAGATTTGCAAATGGGTTTTTAAATTTGCACACACACACACACACATATGTTTTCGGACTCGAACTTTTATCGAACGAACATTTATTACGTTCATGTTCTGTTCGTTAAGCTATTGAACTTAGTTTTAATGCTCATGTTTGGTTTATTTTTTTTTGAACGAACTTTTATCGAATATTTGATCGAACGAATTCGAGTTGAATTTGAATCGATTAGTTCGTTTAATAGCCCTAACCAACACAGGTGGATCTGGTGGTTAGGGCTAGAAGCTTTGCGAGTGGGGGTCCAGTTGCTTTCATTGGTTAAAGTTCTTTCTTGTTATGTTTGAGGTTTCTTTGACTTAGATTGAAGATTTGCTCTTTGCAATTGCTTGCTGGAATGGAAGGTTGATCTGGCTCCGGCAAGAAACTGAATTAGAATCCCTTGATGCGAGGACAAAAAGAGATATGGGAGGAAATGTGTATGATAGTTTGGTGTTGGTGGCATAAATTGGTAGATCTAGGCGTATCATCGTTTTATGGGAGATGCCTGTCGTTGATTTGGTCTGTTCAAGTATTAGAAGGTGGTCACTCATTACTTGCTTCACTAGGGCTTCTGATAGTTTGTCCTTGGTGGTTATGGTGGTTTATGGCCCATGCGATGGGTTAGCTAGGTCTAACCTATGGGACGAGTTGTGTCAGGCTCTGGTTTTTGTGAATGGTAGACTGTGGTTGCTTGGTGGAGATTTTGATGCTACTTTAGTTGTAGTTCACAAGCTAGAGGGGAGGGACAACATTATTGAGGCTTTTGGTGCCTTGGTGGCAAAAGTAGAGCTATCTGATATCCCTTGGTTAGGGGGAGGCATACTTGGAGAAACTCATTTGAGGTCAGGTTAAAGATTTATAGATTCTTGTGCTCAACAGATTTGGCAAAAAGGTTCCAACTGGTAGATGTGCTATCAGATTGAGGCTGTTCTCTGATCATACGCTGGTTTGAGACTCAAACAATGGGGTATTTTTCACCACTTACTTCAAGATGTATTGGTCCTAGTTGTTGGAGTTAGACTTGGAGTTTGGTTGAGGAGAAAATGGGTTGAGGTTGAATTGGAGTGCTTAGCATCTCTTACCTCCGTAGCTAAGCTACGACACATGAGATCTGCATTAATATCTTATAAGGAAATTAGAGTGTTGTGAGAAGACTAGGATAGAGGCCTTACAGGGGATGGCAGCTCTTGATAGGGAGGAAGATAATAGAAGCTTGTTGGTTCTGTGAGGTGGTTCACCAGGAGAATAGAAAGAGGCAATTGGACTAGAGGCAAAGATCTAGGCAGATATGGCTCGAAAAGGGGGATGCAAACACAAGCTTTTTTCATGTGTCAGCCATTTGTTGGCAAACCTCATTAGTTCCTTGAAGGTGGGGGATGAGATGGTCTCAAGGAGGGAACAGATTGCCCAAGCTTTAAAGTTGTACTTTCAAGATTTTACGAGGAGTCGGCCTCTTTGTAGATGGTAGTGGTGCTCAATTGATTTGCTCATCTTGGATGATGTAATAGGGAATGTCTTGATTGTAGAGATTTTAGAGGTGTTGGTAGCTATTCGTGGCCTAAAGGCGGAGGGGTTCGTTGGCCTAGATGGTTTCCAAGTCCTTTTCTAGAGGGAATTATGGGACTTGGTTAAAGGTGATCTTTTGACCATGATCCATGAGTTTATGGTGTAGAATAGGGGCTTTGAGAAGCCCAACAAGTCCTACTTCTTCCTGTTGCCTCAAAGGCTTGGACTAGAAAACTATTGACAACTATTGGCCTATTGCCCTATCCAATGCGGTTTATCTTATTGGGACCTTCGAATTGATCTGTTTAGTTCAACCGGCTTTTGTTTAAAGGAGGCCACTTCAGGAGTCCATAAGGGTAGAGGAGATGGAGGTAAGTTGGCGAAGGATGGGAAGAAGAGTTTTCTATGGAAAGTTATTTTTCAAAGGCCTACAAGTCGGTGAGCTAGTCCTATTTGTGGCAGGTTTTGAGACAACGGAGGTTTCTTGATTTATGAATAGTGTGGATGGGTCGGTGTATTACCACCACATCCTTTAGTTTTCCATCCTGGTTAGTGGAAGGCGGGTGGTTGGACATAGCCTCGGAGAGGGGTTAGACAGTTTTCCCTTGCTTCTCTACTGTTTATCATTGTTTCTGGCACGGTTGCAGGTATGGCTTTCAGGGCATGTGAAGGTGGCCTTATGTTTAGGTTTTTCTCCTCTCGAGATGCCTTTCTTTTCATGCCCATTGTCTAGTATGTGGATGACACCATGTTCTTTCTTGGGGGAGTGGGGGTGCAAGAGGTGAGGGATTTGGTGGCTTTATTCAGAATTTTTGTGGTGGTTTTAGGTCTTATGGTTAATCATGCAAAGTCTTCTTTTGTGCTTATCAACATGGGCAAAGGTGAGATTGATGAGTGCCTGCAGGCACTTAGCATGAAGTCAGGGAGGTTGCCGCTTACTTACTTTGCTCTCCCCTTAAAGAGGAAGCAGTTGATTGTTGGTGATTGGCTTCCCTTGGTAGAAAAGCTGGAGAAGTGATTGGTGGGGGGGGGTGAGAAGCTTCTTTCTATCCCAGTGTTTCATTTGTCAGGTTTTAGACCACCAGAGAAGATTTTGAAGATGATAGACAAAATTAAGAAGCGGTTTTTTCTGGGAAGTAACAGAACAGGCAGATAGATTTCTCCATCTTGCTAATTAGGACGGGATTTGTAGATTGGTAAGATAAAGTAGTTTTAAGGTGCTTAATTTAGATGTTTTCGACAAGGCTCTGCTTACCAAGTGGCTGGTTAAGCTCTTTATGAATTTGGACAGCATGTGGCGTCATCTGTTAGTGGAGGCTCGAAGGGCCTCTATTTCTTGGAGGGGACTGTCAGCTGTACTGCCATAGGTAGCCTCTCTTTTTCATTCAGTCCTTGGAAAGATGATTGGATGGGTGAGGAACTGGAAGACCTGCTGTTTCTTCTTGGCCTACCACAGGACCAGCACTTGGATCCCGCATCCTTGGACCATTTGGAGTAAGATAGAAGAGTTTTTTCAGGGAAGATGACCTGTCATCCTTCGGGTGGTGATGCACTGGGTGGAGTGTTTGACACAGCGCTGGATTGTTATGCTCTTTGGAAGTTGAAGACCCCCCTTAAAGTCAAGATTTTCCTCTGGTTCCTATGCAGGAGAAGATTGGTCACCAGGGCTAGGAGGAAACTCTGGGTTCCAGATGCTACCATTACTTGTGGCCTCTGTGCGATGATGAGGATGACACACACCTTTTTTTTTATGTGTGATTTCCAAGGTCTGTGTGGAACCAACTTCAGATTTATGGACTTTAGCGAACTCTGTTGATGAGTTTTGGGTTGCTTTCAGAAGTGGTATTCATGTGGATTTTTTTGGCTTGGATTAAGGCATGTGCAGATTTATGAGCAATTTGGCTGCAAAGGAATGGGTTTGTTTTTTGAGGGAAACGGGCATGGCACAAAAATGTTGTAAGGGAAACCGCATCTTTTTTTCATTCTTGGTACATGAACATGTAATTTTTCTCCTTTTGTAGTGGTGGTAATACATCGGATGACTGCTGACCTTCATACAGTAGTCATCCTTTTTCTTTAAATAATAAACAGATAAAATGCATAAATGATAGAGATAAAGAACTGGTTTTAAACCTAACCAGTAAAAGAAACGAAAATTGGTGTTTAAGCAGTTTGGCTAGATTGAGACTGGGTGTTTGTTTGTTTCAACATTCCAAATACACATGCCCCAAAACTGCCTCTACCCCACCCTCACCAAGTAGGATAGGACAGGGAGCTTGCTTCTTCATGGCTGCTGCTTTGGAAGTCAAAGATGCCTCTTACATGAGGCTCCTCCAGATATTGAAGAAGGCAAACTATACTCAACTTTCTTCTGACCATAGACTATACGCTTGGTAAGCTTATGGCCTTTCAACATGTACTGCTGGTTTGTAATAGAATGAACTTTGGGCATTATAACGGGGTTTGGACCAACTCTTGAATTATTTAGAACACTAAACTTAGGTCTTATGATTGGTTATGTGAATTGTCTTAAAAGATTGCTCACATCAATTTCTCGATATGTAGCATATATACTTAGCAAATTGGTTATCTTTTAAAGATGCATGTAGGAATTGATCAAATTGACAATATATATGTGTATATGTATGTGTATACATATATACAAACATATAGAGTATATGCATGTGTATACACATATACAAACATATATATGTATATGTTTTGAGCCCAGTGAGCCTAAGGCTCAAATAACTTTTTTAAGTTAAACTTATTTTAACTCATGTTCAGCCTTAAATAAGAAATCCAACGGTCTAGATTGGAAGTTTTTCAGTTAGTTAGGTTGCATATGAAATTACGGTTCAAAAATAAAAGGTTGCATATGAAATTTTGTCAAAAACGGAAGTGGTTTTGATGGCATCTTAATGAAAAGTTATAAAAATATCATCTTGTAAATTACAAGTCAGCTTTGTAATTTGCAAGTCAAGTTTTGTAAAATAGATTTGGTTTTTAACAATGCAATACAACTTTTGTGAAATATATTGTGGCTTTGTAAAATATATAACATAAGTTATTTGAGCCTTAGGCTCCCTGGATAATTTTCATATACATGTATATGTTTATTTTTAAGGGGATCAGATTGATGATGTGTTGAGTAATGCACTGTCATTTCATTCCTTCAGGTTATAATTTACTTTAATTCCAGTACGAGAGATGAGAGTTATTTTTCAACTTAATCATGTATTCATGAATAAGATAAAAGGGCATTCTCGTGTCTTTCAGTGTTTAGGTCATTCCAGTACTCTTAGCACAAGTCATTTCCATGGGTTCTTTTCGAAACATATTAATAGAGTGTTCAAAACTTGAGCCAAGGTGGCCAAGCTCTTTTAGGATGCCCAAACAAACAATCATTGGGTAGTTATCAGGAGAACCTGATTCAGTTGCTGAAAAATGAAAGGTGACAGAAGCCAAAGGGATTATATTGGCATATATTGAGGGGAAGACTCTCTAGGATTAGTGAGATGGTGCTGATATGGATGTGTTTCTATCAGTTTGCTTTTTTCTTTATTCAATGATTGGAACTGGAGAGCTGTTTTAACTCTGTTGGTTCTCCAGGTAGCAGTTATGAGTTATATCAACTCTCTTTTGGACCTTTACCATTTATTTTCATGACAACTATGCTGTGGGAAATTGGCATAAACTGTGGTATTGGGGAATATTTTCTCAAGACAAAGACCCAACGGACATATCCAGTGAACTGAGGATCAATGGTACCTTGTTCTGTATGTGGGGTCTTCAAATCCATGAAATTGATAGGATTTTGTTCTTCTATGTGACTCTGGACCGGGAGGGTGAAATGTTGTAGGCTCCAAGTTTCATCTCTCTTTGTTCATTCATCTATGAGAAAGTCCTCTCAACAAGGGCTACAATTGTGTGGAAGATGATGCAGACATGATACATTAATGATTTTTTGTAGATTGTGGTATTTTTGTGGTGCAATTTCCTATTTTTTCTCAATTGAGGGCTTGGAGTACTGAGGATGTTCCTTCTTAATGAAGTCTTTGCTTTATTCCTCTGCTGTCCAACTTCGTTCAAAACCTTGTTTCTTCCTGCTTGCTGCAATAAATCCTTTGCTTCCTTTTTTGTATTGCTTGTGCTCCTGCTATCTCTATGCAAAATATGAAACATACCTTAATTGCTTTGCAGGTGAAAAATGCTGTTCTTGGCATTCATGGGCTGGAAGCTCAATTCGCTGGACTCAATTTCTTAGAATCCTTGGTAATTAGAATTAACCTATGTCATGTTTCTTTTTTCAGCTTTTCTGATTTGTCATATACAAATCGCATGCTTGTTAGTTGTTTTTGTCTTTTTGTTTCAGCTGGCTTATACTAGCATTTTAATTTTTTCTGTCCTTCAGGTATCTGAATTTGCACCTTCTACTTCATCTGCCATGGGTCTTCCCACAGAGTTTCATGATCAGTGCAGGTCTCTCTTGGAGGTGAATTATTTGAAGGTCTGTCCTGGATTCTGTTTATTTTTACAATTCTAAGGAATCTTTTGTTTCTTCTTTTCACAAAAGGAATCTTTTGTTTCATGAATTCTTTAAAACAATGATCAGTGCAGGCTAATTTCTTGCTCTGCTCTTTGTATGTCTTGCTTCTCTTTCCTGAGACTTAACTATTTTGTAGCCATGTCCATGAACATTGCTCTATTCTGTTGTCAGTTCATCTCTATGTATGTACATGAGAGGATGGTTGGTTTTGTGATCATTACTTTGTATATTGAACTAAAAAATCACGAGTAGGGCTATGAATTTTGCATGGCATAGAAGGGAGAAGCTTTCATGGAATTACAAAACTTGGGTGGTGCACTGTTGGCTATAATCCTTGTTTAGCCATAAATGATTTTGACGCAAAACACACTGAACTAACTTAACTTGTCTTGTTGATTCTCAAGGAATGCTTTATTATTCATGGGATTTGTTTAATGAACAATTGCAATCAATTCCAAGTAGTCCAGCTAGTTTCCTAACAAATGAAATCAACTTGCCAATTTATTGATTTTTAAATGGAGTTGCTTTTGCGGAACAAACTTTTACGTCCCACACATTTATTATCTTTTAGGTTACATTTGCAACATTACCTTTATGGTCTTAATTTTCTTTGCTGCAGGGTTTTTATTGCTGGGCCCAGGATACTGCACTGAGAATTACAGATAAAGTAATAGGTAAAGATGCATCTATTGGAGAGGACAAAGTGTGTTCTGCATCACTGCGCCTCATGTTTCAGATTTTGAGTTGGGATTTTAAGCACAGCAATGAATCAAATAGCAAAAGTAGCCAGGACATCACGTTGCTGAAAAAATTCGAGCGTGCATTGGTTCAGGTAAATATTTGTTACTTGTGTTAAAGATACACCATACTTCCCTCTTTAATATCTAAACATTTATGCTGTTTGCAGCCTGGTCCAGCATGGAGTGATATTTTGATTACTAGTGGGCACATTTCTTGGCTTCTAAGCTTGTATGGAGCGTTAAGGAAAAAATTTTTATATGATGTCCTTTGGTTTGACTCCCCGATTGCTGTTTCTTCTCGTCAGCTGATTGTACAACTTTGCTCTTTGACTGGAACAATATTTTCTTCAGGTACTTGGTAATGTGCATTTACCAAATATTCTCTCTGACACTCTATCTAACATGATTTGTCATCGGTATGCCACAGTTTTGACACTCTCAACATCTCTTTTGTTTGTTTTGTGTCTGAAAAGTCTAATTGCAGATGGCATTCAAAGCTTCAGTTTCAAAATTCCATGAAAAAAACCCAACAAAATATTGCAGCGTTTAAAGAGTCTGTCAAGAAAGGGAACGGACACTGAGTGACAACCTATCTTTTAGTCCTTTTTGCCAATGGTTTAGAGAGGATGAGACTATGTTAGTGTTGGAGAACTTACTATCTCGACTTAAGAATTTTGTCCATATGAACCTATATGGAGCAAGTTATCAAGGACCATGTTGGGAACCAAAGAAGAGCCACGGGGGAGCCATTAGGCCATGTGGCAGTTATTTAGAAGGCCACTTGGGCCACCGGTTTTAGGGCTATAGGACCAAAAATAAGAATTGGTTTCTTAGTTGGTAATTTGCCTAATTTCGTTTATTTGTTTTAAGGAGATTTATAAAGATTTGGTTGTTTCAAATCTAGAAGATTTGATTAGATTTGATTAGTTGAGTCTAGTTTTAGAAATAAGAATATTTGTTTACTATTTTTAGGGGATATGTATTCTCTATAAAATAGAGAGCCTTCCTATATGTTTCCTTTGAGTAATAGAAAATTTTTTCCAATCAATTAAATTCCTCTCTCTACGTCTCCTAGTGCTGTGGTCGACCATCCACAAAGGCAAGAAGCCTCTTTGCCAGTTCCACAGGGAATCCAGCTGGTCCCTGGCACTTTGTAGGCCGGTCTACATCAAGACCAGCCCACCTGTCCTGCCTGCAAAGGCCGATTTGCACACAACAGACTGGTTTCCACCCATTTAGACTGGTTTGCATCCCGCAGATCGGGCTGTCCCTTGGTCTACATAGAAGACCTGATGCTCCTCCAACCTCTGCAGGACTTCACGCTTCGGATTGCCATAAATCCCAACATGGTATCAGAGCGGTAATGTTCCAAGCAACTATTCTTAAGTCGGAGTTCTTCCCGACCTTCTCTATAAGCTGATGTTCTTTTGGCTAGGTCGATGTTCTTCTTGTCCCCAACTCAACTGAAGTTCTTTCCGATTTTCTCTCAACTCAAAGTCGGAGTTCTTCTTGACCTTCTCTATAAGCCAACGTTCTTCTCGGCCCCAACTCAACCGAAGTTTTTTTCGGTCGAAGTTTTTCTCAACCTTCTCTAGAGCTGACGTTCTTTCCGGTTAGGCCGAAGTTCTTCTTGATCGCAACCAGAACCGAAGTTCTTTCCGATTCAATCTACCTTAGAGGATGATGGCGAAATCAAAGATACAAGTTTTCAGTGAAGAAGAAAAGAAGAGTGATGAGGTGCCTAGACCAAGTCATCGGCCTCCCGACCTCCGACTTGAGGGGTAGTGTTGGAAATCAAAGAAGAGCCACATGGAACATGCCATGTGGCAGCCATTAGGCCATTGCCACGTGGCAGTTATCTAGGACACTTAGGCTACCGATTTTGGGTCTATTAGATCAAAAATAGGAATTGATTTCTTAGTTGGCAATTAGCCTAATTTAGTTTATTTGTTTTAATGAGATTTGTAAAGATTTGGCTGTTCCAAATCTAGAAAATTTGATTAGTTGAGTCTAGTTTTAGAAATAAGAATATTTGTTTACTAGTTTTTGGGCATAGGTACTCTATAAAATAGAGAGCCTTCCCATATGTTTCCTTTGATAAATAGAAAAATTCTTTCAATCAATTGAGCTCCTCTCTACTTCTCCTAGTGCTACAGTCGACCATCTACAAAGGCAAGAAGCCTCTTTGCTAGCTCCACAGGGAATCCAGCCGATCCCTAGCACTTTGCAGGCTGATCTACATCAAGACCGACCCACCTGTTCTGCCTGCAAAGGCCGGCTTGCACACAGTAGACCGGTTTCCAGCTGTTCCGACCGGTTTGCATCCCACAGATTGGGCAGTCCCTTGGTCTACACAGCAGAGTAGATGCTCCTCCAACCTCTGCACGACTTGTTCACGCTCTGGATCGCCACAAATCCTAATAGACCAATTTCCTCAACTAGTGATGGGCTCGGTTCCTTATCTATGGAATAATGGAGTTCTAATTGTAATTGTGAGAATTAAGCCATAATTCATGATGATTAATTGCCGTGAGAGAATCGAACTCAAAAACAATTGGCTCAAGTGGAGAGGCCCAACCATTAGTGTCCAGCACTTCAGTCTCTTCACATCTTCAGGTATAGGACTATTATCGCAAGAAATGTTGTGGGACCATTATCTTAATACATCCTCTCTTTTTTGCCCTTTTTGCATCCAACACATGGACACGGTGGGTGATATGAGGGTTAAACTTTGGCCTTAGACAAGTGTGGCTCTCATACTATTACAATGCTATTTTATGTCATTTATTTTTGTGCTTTTCTTTTTTCTTTGGACCTTCTTGTTATTTTCTCACTAATCCTCTGTTTAAAGGGGATTAGGGTTTCTAATGGAAGTAAGACAACTTTTTCTTATCATAACATGGCATCAGAGCAATGACCCTTGGTCGGCGGTCTAATATTGCAGCAAACATGTAGATTTAGGGTTTCCGTCAAGGAAAAAAAATGAAAACTCGTATATTTAATAGAGAAGCAAGTGGTTGGTCACCGATGTTGCTTAGCTCTGATGAGCCTCTAGTTGGCGCCATCAGCCAGCCAGCGACGACGAAACATTGTAGCAGTGCTTGTTCTACCTAGTGGTCTCCTGACATTCGACGTCTCCCTACCACATTACCAGAGGTTTGGTGACTCCTCAGTGTTGTCGCTACATCTCTAGCATGTCTTCAATGTGAATTTTAGGGTTGGTTGGGGGTAGTTGATTGGGTTGCAAGGATTGTTGGGAAATTTTTCTATCCAAATGTTGCCTCTTAAAGTCTCCTTACATCATCTAAGGCTTTCTGCAGCCTTATTTTGATGAACTAGATACATTGTTTGTCAGTTGTGCTCTTTGGTACCTGGGAGAGAAACCTTGTCATAGAATCATGCCAGAAGGGTTGAAGGCATCATCTAGCCATGAGGAGGCTTCTAATGGATCTAAAGATGCCAGGGAATCCATTCTCATATGGATCCATAGTAAAGTTGGATGAGTCCAACTACAGTCGTTGGTCGAGAACCTTTATGTTTTCTGTTAATGGCCATGGCAAGGAATATGGACTTCTCTCATTAGCATCAAATATGAAGGATGGTAAGTACCCTCAGTGGAAGAGAGACGAAAATATAGGTTGTGCGTGGTTGTTAAACAGCATGGTTCCCAGAATTGTAGATGAGATGAGCTCATATAATACTGCGAAGAAGATCTGGGACAGTCTGAGAGACACATACTTGTAGGAGTAGAACGTCAGCAGAGTACTATGCCTTTATTAAGAGATTTTTTCTTTATCTTAGGGAGATTTGACCTTGCCACAACACTATTCAGCGGTAGAGGTGCTCTTTGAGAAGATTAATGCTTGCCAACCAATGTATTGTGATAAGCTGAAGGATCAGAGAGAGAAGATGAGAGTTACCAAGTTTCTTTGTGGTCTGGGCCTTGATTATACTTTTGTTAGATATTAGCAGAGAAAGTTATAGCCACTCTAGAGGAAGCCTATAATAGACTGAGTAGGCTGACTGCCACATCCTAGATGAACTCTTCTGCTTTAGCATTAACTGTTTCCTATGCTTGTGGTAGGTCTTCCATAGGAAGCATGAGAGGTCGAGGTCGTGGTGCTGGTTGTGGTGGTGGTCGTAGTGTTTTTAGGGTAGGAGGTTTTATTGGACATGGTAGGTTACATTGCACCTTTTGTGGAAAACAAGGACATCTTTAGGATTGTTGCTGGTATAAGCATGGAAGGCCTCCATTGGCCGTTGTTGGTTAGTCTTAGCCATCTGTTACTCTAGAGATTGTTTCGGTTCCCAAGGATCATGAGGAGCTATTACAACTCTAGCCTACTGCTGCTGTGCTCATTGCTACTACACTTGTTATTGTGCAATCTGGAGGTATTGAAACTTTATATTCTGTCACCACACAAGATTCAAGTTCTATAGAATGGTTTGTTCATCTTGGTGCCTCTCACCATCTTTGTGGAGATGCTTTTCGTTTTAAACAGTTAAGTCTCCTATCACAAGAAAAGGGGATGCGCAACCTACCCACTCTTTATGACTTTCTAGTATTCTACATGTTCCTGGTTTTCCACTTAATCTACTTTTGTTAGTAGAATAACTAAGGAGCTGAACTGTCGAGTTATTTTTGATGCTATGCATTTTGTGGTGTAGGATCTCCCAACGAGGAAGAAGATTGGTGCCATCCGTAAGGAAGGAGGCATTTATTATTTGCATCGGTCTCTTATCTTGGTTGAAACTGTTTTTTCTACTACCAAGGTGTCAAGTTCTTACCAGTGGTACCCACATCTTGGTCATCCACCTTTTTAGATGTTACATCATATTTTTTCATGGATTTCCTTGTCAAATAAGTTTCAATATGAAGCATCTCAGTTGGGAAGACATCACCAATACTATCTCATTTTGGTTGTTGGATTTTTCAAGAGTGTCTTGGTTATATATTATAAAAGAGAGGTTTAAGGTTGACAATATAATCCATTGTTTATTCTTTAAATAAAGAATATTTTTGGTGCCTCTATTTGCTATTTATGCACAGGCAATGCATTGGAATTTTGTACTTATACGCTATTTAACTTCCTCATTTCAAAAAGCATTGTTCATTAAACTACTTGTGCTCATTCCTCCCAACATAATGGCGTGGCAGAAAGAAAACATAGCCATCTCCTTGATGTTTCCTATACCATTATGTTCCATGACAATGTTCATCGTACTGGAGTGATGTTCTTACAACCTGCTATTTGATTAACTTGATGCCTTCAACTATTTTGGATGAACAAACTTCATATTCCATTCTTTTTCTAAACAAGCCACATTTTTACATTGCCACCGAATATTTTTGAATGTGTTCCATTTGTTGACTTGGTGTTGGAAGGGACAAGTTCTTACCAAGAGCGGTGAAATGTGTTTTTTTAGGCTACTCCAAAACACAAAGGGGTACATGTGCTATGATCCAACTTTTCGTTGTATGTTAGTGTGGATGTTACATTTTTTGAATTGGTACGTTATTTTTCTACAATAGGTTCTCGAGTTTCTCTTGATGAGTCTGACAATCTTCCTCATCTTGTCCATCCTATTCCTTTGGAGGAGTTTCCTTCTATTTTTTTTTCTTAAGAAGAGAGTTTCCTTCTATTGATGGTGGTTCATTGTCTACTACTATTAGGTTTTAGGATCCTCCAATTACTTTTACTTATTGCTCCTTCTTATCCATAGCACTAGTTGGGGCCTCTAATGGAGATATGTTGGAAGAAGCCACTATTCTAGTCCCAGGTGATAGTCTTACATCGTCTAACGCTATTGATGGTGGTGATAATTATGCTCTTTCAGGTAAGATCCGCATGGAATTAGACCTTTCCATTGATTTAAGAAAAGGGAAGAGATAGTGTGCTGTACATCGACTTTCCAATCATGTTTCCTTCAAGAGGCTTGGTTCTTCATTTTGTAAATTAGCTATAAGAGTATCTGCCATGTTTATTCCTACGAATCATCAACAAGCCTTGATGAGTGATATTTAGAAACAAGCCATGTTGGAAAAAATGGAAGCATTAGTTAGCTACGACACTTGGCAATTAGTGTCGCCACCACCTAAGGCATCCATAGTAGGTAACAAATGTTTGCTTATTATTAAGTACAAAGCCTATGGGAGCATTAATCACTGCAAAGCTCGTTTTGTTGCAAAAGTGTGTACCCAGAGCTATAGTATCTGAGTTATTATTGTATGCCTTTTTAGTGTTATGTTACATGAGGGGTATACTTATAACTCTACCCTTTGGTTGTCTCTCTATATAAAGGCACCTATGGTTTTCTAATAGAAGTTATGGATATTTTAACCTAACTGGTATCAGAGCAGCGGTCCCAGACTGGGGTTTTGGTATCCCATCGGAAAATTAGCCTCCTCTCCTCTCCACACAAACTCTAAGGAGCCAACAAGCTCTCCTTGTTGTTACTGGCCTCTTCTTGCCGCCAACCCCTCTGACCGGCAGCAAGGCCTACCGTTGCTGGTTAGGAGGGTTGTCGGTCCCCTTGGCTGCACGCTGCCCCGTTGTGGTGGCGTTTTGATCACCTGAGGGACTCAATTTGTTGCTCTCTCATCTCTGCGATGACATGAGAGGCACAACACCGCCTCTCCTATTCTCAATTGTATAGAGGTCTGGAAGAAGGAACAACCCCTTTGGGGTCTTATTTAGCCCCATAGGTGGTTGTTATGATTTGAAAACGTCTTTATTCTTAATTTTGTTGACGATTTCAGACCGGTATTTGGTCTACTTTATCTTCTCTTCGGTGTTTCCCATATGCCAGATGATATGGAAGACAAGAAGAGTTCCTCGAGCGACTTGGGAGGGAAGATATCTACTCCAAGCGCATCCTCTTTTATGCAGGGAACTTCTATCAAGGTGGATGAAACCAACTTTCTCCTTTGGTCTATCTGGTTTTCTTGATTTGTGGGGTCACATTGAAAGAAATATATTCTGACAAAAGATGAACCAGCTGCCAAGTCTGATGATTGGGAAACAGACAATGATTGGGTGATGACTTGCATGTGAAACAATATGAAGGAGCCTATTGCCAAACAGGTTATGTCATATACGTCCGCAAAGAAGATGTGGGAGGTTCTTCATAAGATATATTCTCATAAGAGCAACATCTTCCGCCTTTAAAGGGTGATTGAGGAGTTACATTCCCTTCGAAAGGGAACTATGTCCCTTGCCGAATATTATAGCTCTATGAAGAACCTCTGGGATGAGCGGGACACTTATCAGCTGATCTCCACAGATGTCACTGTTATCGCAAGGCAATGTGAGGCCTTTCACTTTGTTTAGTTGCTTGTAGGTCTTTGTTTTGAGTTCAAGTCTATTAAGAATCAGCTTATGACACTTGAAGAGATCCCTACACTTGCACAGAGCTATGCCCGCTTGTTTAGACTTGAGATCTTTGACCCTGTCTCAGTCCCTGATTCCTTAGCAATGGCGGCTACTGGGCGTGGCAAGGGAACCTCAGGAGGCAGGGGGAGAGGGCGTGGAGCGAGAATAGGAGGCTGTGGTAGAGGATGTGGTTTGTTCTGTAATCATTATCATAAGACAAATCACACTGTTGACAGGTGCTAGATAAAGCACGGGTTTCCTCAAGGCCATTAGGCCAATTAGGTTACTTATGATGCAGATGAGAGTTTGCATTATTAGGAGGAAGAGTAAGGCAATCCTCAGGTCACTATCTCAAAGGAGGAATATGACAGATTTGTTTCTACTCAGACTACTTACATTGCAGGTGCTTCTGTGACTCAGAGGACAGTTGCTAGCGCCAGAGGTGTTCGTAAGCCATCTTGGCTTGCAGACTTAGGTGCATCTTCTCACATAACTTGAGATGTTACCCTTTTTACTTCTCTTAGACTACTGACTACTCTAGTACATGTCAGAGTAGCTGATGGTGTCTTGCCCCCGTGACAGGCTTGGGTGACATTTCTCTGTCCAGTACATTACCTCTTTTTGATGTCATGCATGCATCGAAATTTGCTTTGAATTTAATGTCTATTAGCCAGATAACTAAGGCATTAAATTGCAGAGTTATTTTTCATTACCACTTTTTCTTTTTGCACGACCTTCTGACGATGAAGCAGATTGGTGGAGGACTTGAGCATGATGGCCTCTAATATATTGATCTTCCACCAGAGCATCATTCCATAGCTGCTGCCTCCTACACTTTTGCTTTACAGTGGCATTTGAGATTGGGACATCCTAGTGTGTCTATTTTTCACTGTCAGTTTCCTGATATGTAGTTTTCATATTCTTTTGCTTGCAATGCTTGTCAACTTGGCAAGTATCATAGAGTTTCATTTCCTAGTAGTAATTAAAGAATTTAGTCTATTTTTTCTCTTGTTCATGCTAATTTGTGGGGCCTATATCGGGTCAGAAGTCTTAGGGATTTCCGGTATTTTCTTGTTCTTTTGGATGATTGTACTCGTTTCTGTTGGGTCTTTATGATGAAGGAAAAATCCGAAACTCCTGTACTGATTAAAAATTTTGTGAATGAAATAAATACTCAATTTTCTATTACTATTCGTATGTTTCGGACTGATAATAGACTTAAGTTTGTGAACTCTACTTTGACTCAGTTTTCTTAGTCCCATGATATTATACATCAGATATCTTGTGTTCATATATCCCAACAAAATGGGGTGGTTGAATGCAAGTTGTGACATCTTCTTGATGTTGCCCGTACCATTTTGTTTCAGATGCATGTTCTTGCTACCTTCTGATCTGATGCTGTGCTTATGGCTGCTTGTTTGATTGATCGGTTGTCGACTTCTTTGTTTAGTGGGAGAATTCCCTACTCTGTTTTATTTCCTGATTAGGAGCTATTTTCGTTACCTCCTAAGGTGTTTAGATGCGTGTGCTTTGTTCATTTATTTAAAGTGGACCAGCTTGCTCTTAGATCTATCAATTGTGTTTCTATGGGTTATTTTAGAACCCAAAAGGGATATAGATGTTTTGATCCTCTCTCACATCAATTTCATGTTAGTAAGGATGTGACCTTTTTTGAGGATATTCCCTATTACTCTGCTACAGGACAGGCTCTAAGTGTGTCGCTGGATGTTCCATTGCCTATGCTTATTGCTACACCATTAGGTCCCTCTGAGCCACCTCCACTTAATGATGTCTCTCCTATTGTCTATCCTAGACATCCTGAGGTGCCTACTATAGATACTTTTCCTCAGCATTTTCAGTGTAGATCTACTACTCTACAGGCAGATGAACCACTTTCAACTATTCCTGCTCACTCCTCTACTGATATTGCTGATTCAGACGGAGGTCCAAATTCTATACTACCAGGGATACTTGATGTGGATCTTCTTATTGCTTAGAGGAAGCTACAACGATCTTGTGTTAAATATTTTGTTTCCAATTATATGTCACTTGATCATTTACCTGCAGTAGGGAGGCTTCTATTTCTTGCAGTTGACAACAGAAATATTCTCAGAAATCATGTTAAGGTGTCTCAAGCCCCTTCCTGGACCTTAGTCATGGAGGAGATGGCTGCTCTACAGTCTAGGGGTACTTGGGAACTTGTTGACCTACCCCCAAGTGTTATTGTTGTTGGGTGTAGGTGTTTACCCTAACATGCTGCCCAGATGGTATAGTAGAAAGATACAAAGTACGCCTGGTTGCCAAAGGTTACACACAAACCTTTGGATTTGATTACTTTGAGACGTTTACTCCAGTGACAAGACTCAATTTAGTGTAGATGCTTCTCTCTGTGGTAGTCAATAGTGGATGGTTGGTTTTACAGCTTGATATTAAAAATACTTTCCTCTATGGTGACTTAGAAGAGGAGGTCTGCATGCATTAATCCCCTTGTTTCATGATTGAGGGGGAGTGCGAGAAAGCCTGCAAGTTGAAGAAGGCAATTTATGGCCTTAAGTAGAGCCCTAGGGCTTGGTTTGAAAGGTTTAGTAAAGCTGTGCATGAGTTTGGTTTTATTAGATCTACTGCAGATCACTCTATTTTTACAATGCATAAAGCTGCTGGATCTGTTATCATTATTATGTATGTAGATGATATACTACTCACGGGGAGCTTTGAACAAGGGATATAGGCTACAAAAAGGTTCTTACATTCTCAGTTTATTACCAAAGATCTGGGAATGATAAACTACTTTCTGGGCATTGAAGTACAACATGTTGATGGTGGCCTAGTATTTTCACAACAGAAGTATGTTCTTGATATGCTAAAAGAGGTAGGGATGCTGGGTTGCAAGTTTGCCAGCATTCTTATGGACTCCTCATTGCCATTTGCAGATTCTGAGTGCCCTTTGCTTGAGGATGTTACCAGGTACCGTGCTATGGTAGGAAAGTTGTTATATTTGACTGTCACACAACCTGATATTTGCTTTGCTGTGGGGGGACTGAGTTAGTTTGTGCTCTCCTAGAGAAGTCCACTGGGATGGTGTCTGTCAGGTGCTAAGATACCTCAAACAAGCTCCTGGGAAGGGGCTATCTTTTATGAAGCATGGCAATTTCAATGTCTGGGGGTATTCGGATGCAAATTATGCAAGAGCACATGAAGACAGGAGGTCTACCACTGGCTACTGTACCGATGTGGGTGGCAACCTTGTCACATGGAGATGCAAAAAGCGGAATCAAAATATAGGGCTATGGCCCATACTACTTATGAGCTCTTGTGGATGAGACCTATATTATGTGACTTAGGAGTATTTGTTTCTGGTTCCACTCCCATATACTGTGATAACAAGGCAGGGGCATTTATTGCAAATAATCGTACTTTTCATGAGAAAACCAAGTACATAGAGGTGGATTGTCATTTTTTCAGAGATGTTATTACCACTGGCAAGATCACGACACCTTACATTGCTGCATATGATTAGGTTGTAGATGCCTTTACTAAAGTGCTTTCCAAGAAATGTCTTGAGTTATATACCAAGCTGAGCATATTTGATATCTATACTTTAGCTTGAAGGGGAGTGTTGAGTTATTTTTGTATGCCTTTTTAGTGCTATGTTATGTGAGGGGTACTTGTTACTCTACCCTTTGGTTGCCTCTCTATATAAAGGCACCTAGGGTTTTCTAATAGAAGTTATGGACATTTTAACCTAACAGTATTAATTTCTCTCTGAATTATTATTTTTATTGTTGTTAATTTGTACCGGCAATTGTGGCAACTCGATTCAAGAATGCTTTCTTGTATGAGGACTTATTTGAGGTCTATATACAATACTCACTTGGATTTGAGATTCACGGGGAGTGCGAGAAAGTTTGTCAGCTGAAGAAGGCGATACATGGTTTGAAGAAATGCTCTAGTGCGTGGTTTTATAAATTTTCGGTGGTCGTTGAAAAGGATGGATTTCTTAGATCTATAGTTGACCACTCTTTGTAAAGAAAACTAATATTGGTGTTGTGGTTTTATTAGTTTATGTGGATGATATAATCCTAACAAGAGATGATGTTGAAGGAATCCAATGCACCAAAGAATACCAGGAATAGAATTTTGTGATGAAGGATCTTGGTTCACTTAGATATTTTTTGGTCATTAAGGTTGCCAGAAATGTTGAAGGTATTGTGTTGACACAACAGAAGTACGTTACTGACCTTTTACAGGAAACAGGAATGCTTGGTGTGAAACTCGCTGCAATCCTAATGGATCCTAATACTCATCTTTATAAAGAATGCTTTGAGAAGGTTGACCTAAGGGCTTTAGGTCACTCCTTTGTTTAAAAAAAAAGAGCTTTAGGTCACTTGTGGGCAAACTTTTGTATGTGACTGTCACCAGACTAGATATCGCTCTTGTAGTTGGCAAAATAAGTCATTTCATGGACAAACTCATCAAGAATCACTGGGAAGTTGCTCTTAAGATTCTCATATACTTAAAGGCCTTTCTTGGAAAAGGACTGCTTTTTAGCAGAAGTAAATCTCTTGATATAGCAGTTTACTCTGATGTGGATTATGTTGGATCTCTAGAAGAAAGAAAGTTAACCACTAGGTACTGCACTTTTGTCGATGGTAACCTGGAGGAGTAAGAAACAAACTATGATTTTCCGATCTAGTGCTAAGTTCAAATACCGTGCTATGGCACAAATAAGAACTTAATTGACGTGGATCAAATCTATTTTTGATTCTTTACACATCTATCACAACTCCCATGGAGATGTTTTATGATAATTTGGCAACAATCTTTAGTGCAAAAAATCATGTTTTTCATATACACACCAAGCATGTGAAAGTCACAGGAGATATGGTCCAGAAAGGAAATATTTCTACATAGCATGTGTCTATTGGTGATAAAGCTGTAGATGTCTTTATGAAACCTTGTCCATGGACAACCTTGGACAACCTTCAACAAATGTCTCCCCAAGCTGAGCATGATAGACATTTATGCTCTAAGTCGAGGGAGAGTGTTGCATCTCTATTTTGTGTCATTTATTTTTGTGTTTTTCTTTTTTCTTTTGGACCCTCTTGTTATTTATTTTTGTGAGAGCAGCTACTGAAAAACCGATTGGCTTAAGTGCAGATGCCCAACAATTAATATCAAGTAGTTCTTAGTTTATACATCTTTAGACTTTTATCACAATAATTTTATCCTAATATGTGGTGGGGTCTGACTAGGCTTTTAGCAGAGAGATTTCCTTACTCTAGGTTTAGTCCCAGTCTTGGTATGGGCCTTGGGATTTTGGATTGTTGCCTTCACTCCAATATGAGGTTAGACCTAACTTTGAATAGACAGTTTTCCTCAAATTGAAAAGGTTTCAGGTGTTGGTTGTCACAGTTTTGTGCTTGAAAACAAAAGCGTTCTTGGCTTGAATAGGTACACAATACATTTAGAAAATGCTAATAGATTGCGGCATGCCAATAGATTTTATAAATGGAACGCTTTTTCTAGTCTGTAAGCATGATCATTGGCTGAGCTTCTCTCTCTCTCTCTCTCTCTCTCTCTCTGAAGGCCTTAACTATGTTCAGATTCAGTTCATTACAGTCAATTAATGGGAATGTTTCTCTGTATGTATTTTTGGCGTAATGGAGTCTATTTGATCGATTTCAGTTGCCTGTAGTTTTTGGAGATTAGTACCTTCTCTTTACATTCTGGGTTTGAATTTTTTAACTTTCTGTGCAAATGGTAAAATTGATCTGTTGACATTTAGGCCTGTTCCAGTAGATTGCAATATATAATTACTGTTACTTTTGTATTGCATTTCTGCATTCTTTGGGTTCTTTATTGATCATTCTTGCTTCTGGCGTTTTTGAGATGTTTGTTTTTCTGCATGCAGTAATTATTGTTTTTTGTGGGCAATATGTAGATAATGGGCATACCCAGGAGAAATACCTTCTTCAGATTCTTGATGCTATTGTCCAGTGGATGTACCCACCAGATATGGTCATAGCAGCAATCAAAAATGGACAAAGTGAAAGGTCTTTAGTTTGTATTTATTCTTTTATACTTTTGAGTGAGAAGGTCTGAATTGGACATTTGGTTTTTTCAGTGAGATGCTTGATGGCTGCCATGCACTGCTTTCAATAGCTACCATTTGCAGCACAATGATGTTTGATAATCTGCTGAAGGCTCAAAGGCAAGCCACTTGTTTTTCTTTACGAGCTTTGTCCAATTCAGTCCTTTCTTTTTCTTTTGCTTTTTCTTTTTAAATTTTTTCGATGGGTTTAGACCTTGGAACAAATGGTTCCTTAACATGTTCATGGTGTGAAAAAATAAATAGAATAGTTCTTTCTATTGAAGATAGAAAATCTTGACCTCTTTATATAGAGAGAGGCATGGTGGAGAAATTACATAGTAGTCTTACTTATTGCTTAAGAAAAGAGCTAATGAGGATAATAGGAATAAAAATAACTATCTCTAACAATAAAAAATGACTTAAGCCTATTTTTCTTAAGACTCTAAGATTCCCAATGAAGTTGGAGCATGCGCAATGCTCAACTTCAGGTGGGAAAACAAAATAGATTCCCCCTTAATCATGGCCTCGTTTGGCTGGAGGAGCAGGCATGCAGGTAGAAGTAGTCACCTTAGATGATTGGAAATTCTTCTCGTGTTGAGGACAGAAAAACCGCGAAGAGGCATGCATGCAGTAGACAATAGGTAGAGCTAGAGGATTGAGCTTTGTCTACATCTTCGAAGGAATCTGCAGATGCATCATTAGAAGTAGGGATGGCACCGAAACCTAAAGTAAGATTTGTAGAAGTCACAACCGAAGCAGTAGGAGCCTGGCTCTCTCCTCAATAGGTTCATTAGATGACTTAGCTATGTGGAGGTTAGGGTAATAGGAGATTAGGTTGGGGTTGACTTAGAACCCGAAACCTCTGTCATAGTTGGTTAGCTCAAGCGGGCTTTGTAAATTTTTCCCAACACTTTTTGGGCGGGTGATTCATCCGTTCGCAGTGAATGCATGGAGAAAAGATGCGGCCATGTCCATGGTTGCTATTACGTCTACCCTTGCTACTTGAGGCTGAGAGGGCAGAAGTGTTAGTAGTCATTGTTGGAGGTGTAGATTGAGGTGTGTTGGCATCAAGTCTTTGGAGACGCTCATAGACTATCTCCAGTCTCGGTATTGTATGGAGGGAGAGAATTTGATTATTTGTTGATTGATATCGTGGTGAGAGATTATCCAGAAAACTCTATGTCTGCCACTTTGCTTGCTTAGCAACTTGCTTCTTGTAACAAGTAGGTTGGTAGATGATGGGCTCCTCGAATAGGCCCTTTAGGGTAGTAAAGTACTCGACAAGGGATTGATCTCCCTGTTTGGTATTGCAGATCCTCTTGCAGTCTGTAGATGTTCGTGCGACAAGAGCTACTCGTCTGGAGAGAGTACCTCTTTGTGAGAAGTGGCATGTGGCAGTGGCACGTGCCAGTCAATCAGGGGCCCACTAGGGGCACCAATTAGTGAGTCTTAGAGGTCCTATTTTTGTCATTGCTTAGGTTCCAAGTTTTGTTTATTTGTTAAGTTGCTTTTAGGAAAGTTGTTTAGAAGAATTGTTTTGGGATTTGTTATTTCTTACTTTAGAGATAAGGTTTGTTTCCAAAGTTAGAGGGTATGTTCTCTTTATGAAAGGAAGCCTTCCTCTTGTAATTTTCTCTTGAGTTGAATAGAATAATTCTTCCACATCTTCCAACTCCTCTCCCTTTCTCTCTCCAAGGCCGCTGACCCCTCTTCCATAGAAGTTGGCCACCACCTAGCCGTCAGTCACCATCAACCGCAGCCGGTGGTTGCTCCTGTTCTCTCTCGCTATTTCAACTTGTTGGACTGTTTTCTCACGCCTAGGAGCCTCCATGCTTCACGCTTACGACATTCTTGACAATAACTTAGTGGTTTCGTAAACCATTAAAGAAATGAATGTAGTGGTATCATCAAACAATCATGTTATCCAATAGTTGAGGATGCGAGCTTTTTTGAAGGTTTGTGAGCTCACATGATACTTTTCATATATATATATATATATATATAAAAGAAAAAGGAAGATTACCGAAGGTTGATAATCATCTTAGTAAATTATATTCAGAAAAAGGAATGGATTTACAAATTTTGGAGCCGCAAATATGAAGACATCCAACACCTCATTTTCCAATGTCCGTTTGTAGTGCAAGTTTGGCAAAGGATGGGGATCGACTGGATCGCCCATCGGGAGATGGCTAGCTTCTGGTCCTCGTTTCGTAGAGGAAACACCCACAATGGAGGGATCGCCTTTAGATCCAAGAAGGATAGGGCCAAGGTTTTGGCGGTCTTGTGGGGTGTCTGGCTTGGGAGAAATGGGGTACTTTTTTGGGGGGAGAGATCCTATGTTGAAAATTTTGTTTCGTCCATGTCTTCCTAGGTGGTGTTCTGGGGATCTGTTTTGTAACCTTTGATGTAGTTCGATTTTTTGGAATGGAATGAATGTGGGTGGTTATTATTTGGATAACTGCCCTTTGACTTTTCAAAAAATATGAAATGAAACTACAATGTTCTCAACCTATGTCTGCCCCCTTCTAAAGATCACATCATTTCGCTGCAGCCAGATATACCAAAAAGTGAAAAAAGTTCTAACCCAACCGCTCGTATTTGGCTGCATGTTCTCAATGTTTAGAGTTTCCTCTTAAAAATGACTTGATTTATTTGCAACCAAATTACCCAAAGAATCGTAAATGGTCTTGCCATCCTGTTCGTTTGAAAAGGGCCTCAAATAAAAGTATGTCAGAAGTCCTCCCCAGTCCCATGAGGATGGGATTTGTTAGTGACTGCCAGCAAGGCTCCAAACCTCCCTCCCAAGAAGGGTAGGTGAAAAAGAAGTGGCCACAGTCCTGTTTCTCTCCCAACACAACGAACAACTGGGTTCTGATTGGGGCACAATCTTCAACTTATGCACTTTAGTCAGTAGCCTCTACCTTCATAGCATCCTACCAAAAGTCTAAAGCTTTCGGGGATTTTTTGCTTTCTAAATCAATCGGTAGTCCCTACTGGTGTTGTATTCAAGATGAGGAAACGAACAGAAATGTGCTTATATGCTGATTTCTCAGAATAGGAGCCATCCTACAAGGGCCAACCATCCAAGATGTTACTTCCCAATGGGAGTGTGGGGATATCTTATTGAAGCTTCAAGAAATCCTCCAGTCTTAGAGACTCAGAAAAGATGCCCAAGAATAATGGCATCTGGGAGGACCCATCTTATCCTAGTAGTTTGCCATTGAAGCTTGTATGCTCGAAGATTATGCATAGAACTTTGGATACTTGTCCAATGGTCCTTGTTTTGCCTAATCATCCATCTAAAAATTAGAGCTCCTTCTATCCTCCAACTCAGCTAGGAAATAGGAAATCACCAAAGGCATAACATGCAGAAAATGCTTCTAAGAAGGCAAAGCATCTCTTATTGGTTACATCCTATCTTTCCATCCCAACTTTATTTTCTATAGGCTTCTATCACAGACGAAACCGGCACACTCATAACTCCTCCTCAACCCATCCACACAAGCATAATATCTAGGTGACCCCCCTTTTCAACTAAGATTGATTCATGACTTTTAGGTCCAGCACTTCAAGGCCTCGATCTGTCAGTGGCATACATATCTCCTCTTAGAATTCCAAATCCATGACCTGCCTTTCCTCTCTAGCTTCCTTCTAAAGAAATCTGCACCTCAAGACATCCAATCTTGCTACTACCTTTTGTGGAGTTAAGAAGGTGGATAAGTTAAAAATGGGATTGACGGCAGAATTGATCTTTGCAGAACTAGCCTACCATCTCTTGATAGCAAGCGCGACTTCTACTCGCCGATCTCCCTTCCATCTGCTGGAAAATAATCTTCCAGTTAGCCAACCACATTGGATGTTTGGAAATGACAAACCCATATATTGCAGTGGGAGGGATCTTGAGGATGTTCCCCAAACTTGCCATGCATCACGCCATCTCTCCGCTCCATTCCAAATGGCACAAACCAAGACTTCCTCACATTAAAAGGACACAGAAATCATCAAAAAGATCAAATCGGATGGAAACATTCTCTGCTGCTTCTTCTGAACCTTCAATAAAGGTCATATCATTTGTATATTGTGAAATCAGAATAAGGCTTATTGTTTCCCTATGCTGAACCTCCTTAAAAATCCACCGTCTGCATAGGTAAAAATTGCCGGGACATCCGTGACCAAAGCAAATAACAAAGGCAGAAGAAGGCATCCCCTCACCCCATGTTGTGGTTGAATTCACCCACCTTCAAGCTTACTTTTTACCAACAGTGCAGAGAAATTTGTCATCACACTTATCTTCATCCATGCCACCTAAGCATCTGGAAATACCATTCTACACAGGAGACCCCACAATTTTTTTTTGTTTCATTTTCTTTTTTTGTTTCTTTTTTGGTTAGTGGAAACATTGTTGGGAGTGGCTTGCTGATTTTTGGATTTTCCAAATGAAGGGCCAGGCCTTTTTTTTCGCTGGGTGAGCACATGGAATTCCCCAACGACTTTTTTGTTGAGTTGCTGAAAGGTTGCTACTGAGGAAGTTTCTATTCCATCTGTTTGTGCATCAAATTCAAAGAAGATCTCAATCTATGATGAAGAAATGATTGTAGTTGCTTGTTTTATAGGCTTTCTCATATTAAGCCGGAAGAGTTCAGATCAGGCTTCCCAAATCACTCTCGACAGTGGAATTCCATCTATTTAGGAAGAATCGCAACAATTCTCCAATCCTAATGAAGTCCTTCCTTCAAAATCCAATGAACAAAAATGATTACTTGGGATCAGCTTGCAAATTTGTGTCACTGTAGTAGAATCATTACCTATGGCATGCTGTGCTGGGATGTGAAAGGATGGTGCAAACTTTGTTATGCCAAAACCTAAATGTGAAGTCGGAAACACTGAAGTCGAATCCATGGAATCATATACCTTGTAGAAAGAAGCCCTTCATTCCCACTATCCTTCGGTAGCTATCTCAGTTGCTTCCACAACACCATCTATCGAATGTCAACCCTTGATAAAGGCTGTCTACACAATGTTGACCAACTAATCTATAGCATCTTTCAACTTGTTTTTTGAAATGGGAAAGGGTGGTTATCCTTTTGATACCACCTAGGAAATGTATTAATTAATCACAGCAAGTACATGGCTCATATTACAAGCAAGAACACCCTAAACGAAAGACAAAGCGAATGCAACAAAGTTTTCCACATACAGAAGTTGCCCCCTAAAGACAACGGTATTCCTACCCAACCAGATAGCTCACAAGAAAGGTTTTAAATATCGATATTGATATCGTATTGACAAGTTAAAAAAGGGATATATTAGGGATATGTCACTGATATCGGTGAATTTTGGGGAACTCGCTAAGAAGGTCCAAAATGTCCCAAAATGTTACAAATTTTATGAAAATTAACATTTTAATAACTAATACATCATGAAGAAATGCCTAGAAGATGAAAATCATAAATTTTGAATAAAAACATAATAGAAATGCACTAGTCGTATGTCGACAAAGTCATATATTGAAAAGAAAGTATATAGAACATGATAATAATTGAAAAATGTTAATAGTAACTTTCGTTGCATATTGTTAACAATTGAAATCACGCCTTAGTTGCATTGATTTTCTTATCAGTTTCAACACTCTCTATTCCAATACTCTTCTTTTTCTCATTGACCTATCTCAGATTTCATGAATCACCTTATTACTCTTCTCATTACCATCTCAAGATATGAAATCACAAATACTATCACCAAAGATGCACTTGGTGATAGAAGATACGATTTAGATTACATAGGAGTATATAATAAACAAATATAAATGGTCAAATAACTATAACCCTAATTTTCTTATTAGTTCCAACACGTTCTTCATTCTAATACTCTTCTTTGTCCCATTGATCTGTTTCACATTTCGTGAATCATCCTATTATTCTTCTCATTATGAGCTCAACACATGAAATCGTATCTCCTATCAACAAAGATGCACTTGGTGAAACAAGACATGGTTTATATAACACAAGCGTATATAATAGACAAATATAAACCCTCAAATAACTAGAGAGAAATTGTGCTCATCATAGCATAATGCACAGTTTACAAGATTAGTGGAGATCAACAAAGCACTAGTATGCAAGTACTTAGATAAACCATGCTGAAACAAGTAAGCCTGTCAACCTTAGGTTGTGGAGGAAAGAAAGAAGAACCATCATGGATGACATCCTTTAATCAAAGGAAGATAATGAGATAGCCCTTTCAATACCTCCATGGATTATCAAAGTGCTTGGTTTTATGCATCCTTTTATAGAGGTTTGAAGATGCTAATGTATTTCTCACCGACGTTTTAGAATCTTCTTCCTATTTTTCAATAAGTAAAACCAAGTGCAATGACTGAATTGTCGACGAAGGATATACAGCTCTAAAGTTGACATATTTAATGGATTACAAGGGAGCAAGTACCCTAGCATGTACAACTCTAAAGTTCAACAAAAGTTCATGATATTGGCAATATATCGGTGATATGGGGATATATCGGCGATATCATGGAAAAAAGATACTAAGGCTGATATCGATATGTGTTGACCTGGCGATATTACCGATATATCGCCGATATATCAATCCTTTCCCACAACATCGCCAACGGCTGAGCCCTTTCTTCGATCGAAACAGGTTGCGCCCAATGTCCACTCCACCTCTGAATGACCTCCAGAAGCTGATAAATGAGTCATGAGCCCACCATCAGTCCTTAATCCGGTCCCAGACCTGCGACACCATAAGGCAAGTAAAGAACAAGTGATTTTTGTCTTCATCTGCCTGACCACAAAGCGGGCAAGACCTCTCTGCGTCTTGGATCTACTGTGCCCTCCACATTTTTGTCATCAATCTGCCTCTCCTGAGGAGCCAAGCAAATATCTTAACCTTCAGGGGGCAAGAAGCCTCCCAAAGCTGTCTGCAGTCTCTAACCAGATCAATGTCCCCTAACGTGCTCGGACCTCCGAGCCTCCTATACGTGTCCTGCATTGAGAACTCTCCTTCCTCCCACCCAAAAGAGTCCGCACCAACCTTCGGCTGAAACCGTTCTAAATCCTGCAGCAGCTCCGGCACCTCCCTAAATCTCTGGTCTGATAGACTGCTCGAGAATGTGGGGCACCACGTGTCGTCCCAGACCTTTGCCATAGAAGCTCCTTTGTCAACCGCTAAAGCTGCAAGCTTGGGGAAGCGCTCTGCCAGAGCCCCAAGCCTCGTCCAATCGTCTGTTCAGAATCTGAAGGTATCGCCTGATCCAAGCACAAGGGTAAAGAAAGCTTGAACCTTTGGTGCCACCAGAGACAATCCTCTAAGGAAGTGAGAGGCACCTCGAGGAGGTGACACAAGGAGGTCCTAGCTAAGCGGTCCCCTATAGTAGGATCACAAGATCCTCCCCACCAGACAATCCTCTCCTCCAAGTAGCCTCGCGATCCATTTTACCAGAAAGTTGTCGTTCTTCCTCCCAATCTCCTTGACTCCCAAGCCCCCCTCCTTGACAGGTTTTCACACCTCACCCCAGGCCACCAGCTTCGCCCCCTTCCCACTGACCCCATAGTTGGTCCAGAAGAAGCCCCTCATCATGCTCACAATCTTGTTTTCAACCTTCCGCGACATCTTCACAACAGATGTAAAATATGCTGGCATAGCAGACAGAACTGCTTTGAGGAGAACCAACCTCCCTCCTCTCGAAAGTAGCTTGGATGCCCATCCTGCCAACCGATCCTCAATCCTTTCCAGCAACGGAGCCCAATCCTGTAAAGAGACCCTCCTGTCCGTTGAGGGTAGGCCTAGATATGGGAGAGGCAAGGTCCCAACCTCTACCCAGGACCTCCAAATATTCCCTAGCCTTCTCATCAGTCATACCAAATGGAATAAAAGAGGACTTCAAGTAGTTAATATGCATGCCTAAGGCCTCACAAAACAGCTCCAAGAGAATACGGCTCTGTCTCGCTTTCACCTCAGCCCCTTCTACGAAGAAGAGGATATCATTCGCATATTGCAGCACCGGTATACTCGTCCTTCCCCCCATAGGGAAGCCCTTAATCAGACTTGTTTCACACGCCCTGTCGAATGCCCTCGCTAGAGCATTAACCGCCAAAATAAACAACATAGGTGCCAGAGGGTACCCCTGCCGAATGCCTCTCCTCGGCTAAATCCAACCACCTGCTGAACTCCCATTGATGAGGATTGAAAAGGATGTTGTGACGCATTATTTTATTCATTTAATCTAGATCGGCGGGAAACCCCTCTTAACCATGGCCGCCCACATGAAGGACTACTGTATGGAGTCGTACGCTTTCCTAAAATCAACCTTCCACAGAAATGCCGTCCTCCTCTCCCTTTTCCAATGTGCAAGGATTTCCATGGTCACAACATATCCATCCAAGATGCATCTTTCCGGTACAAAGCCGTCTGCACATCTGACACGACGCCACCGATCACCTTCCTGAGCCTGTTTGCCAGAATTTTTCCCACAATCAGATACACCACGTTCGAGAGAGCAATTGGTCCATAGTCATCAATCACCTTTGCCCCCTTCTTCTTAGGTAGCAGGAACAAATTGAATTTATTAAGCCTGTCAAAGCCACTATTGCCCTCCCTGAACTCTGCAAGGACCTGCAAGATCTCATTCTCCAGTAGTGACTAAAAGTCCTTAAAAATCAGCATCGAGAATTTGTCGGGACCAGGGTACCCATCAGCATTCAGTTCCCAAACTGTCTTACGAGCCTCGTCCTTTGTGAAAGAGGCCACCAACCCCTCCACCTCCACTGCATCAACCACTGGAATGTCCAGACCTCGCCATCGTCACCTCCCATCCCTCCTCTTCCTGGTGAACTCCCTGAGAAAATCTGCAACTGCCCTACCCATAGTCTCCCTGCCAGAACACTTCACCTCGCCCACATGGAGCTTATCAATCCAATTCCTCCTGCGCCTGGCTGATGCTATCATATGGAAGATTTGGTGTTCGAGTTCCCCTCCTTGATCCACTTCTGCCTGGATCTCGTTCTCCACTCCACTTCCACTTTCCGGTCTTCAACCTGAACCATATTTATGTGATCTGCCCTGGTCTCTCTCTCCTCCACTGTTAACAGGCCCTGGTCCTTCACTTTGTCCAGCCTCTGGATCTCCTTGAGCGCTTCATCCTTCTTTCTATTTCGTTGTTCTTTTACCTGTCTCCTATACTTCTTCAAAAAAAGTCTCAACTCCTGAAGTTTTGCTTCCAATTTCGTAGTCGCCGAGCCATCTGGGTGCATAGTTCTCCACTTGTCCTCCACCATGCTCCTGAAGCCCTCCTTCAACAGCCATGCGTTGTTAAATTTGAAGTACGTACCAAAAAGGGAGCATTTTGCAACTTGTTGGCCAATACTTTTGCCACTATCAAGTACACTACATTAGAGGAGCTCATGATACTTGATATACGCCGCTTAACAACTAATAATGAAAGTCATCAAATCAAAATCTGGCCTAGTGGAGTGAAGAGTGACATTTTGCTAACACCATTGGATATATGTTGTTGAGTTATAAGGGTGTAGTTGTAAATTATTTTTATGTTTGGGGTATTATTGTAATTAGCCTAACTCTCTCTTAAAAAGGAAAGCTAGGGTTTCTATTTTGAAATAATGCATCATTTTTCTTTCATATGGTATTAGAGCAACGGTCCTAGGCTGGTGCTCCGATATCCCATCAAGATCTTCCCACAAGTTGATTGAGTCACCAATCTAAAGGTGATTCCATGGGGAAGTTGGGACATAGTGGCAATAGGGATGCACCCCATACTGCCGTTGTCACCATCAGCAATAGTAGCGGCACTGTAGAAGACATCGCTGATGTTGCAGCCATCGCCAGGTAGACCGTTAGTGCTAGCTGCGCTGCTAACGGCCTGTTTGGTCACTCTAGTGCCATTCCTAGGGGTGCTGCAGCACCAGCAGGAACCACCTAGGTTGGTGGTTGTTCCTGATTCTTCAACGTTGATATCGTGATATGAGTGACGAGCCTTCTCCCGCACATAGTTTTGTTGGTGATGAGTCTTTTGTCACCCTCGTTGAAGGAGTTTGACGTAAGGAGAGGGTCTATTTCAGATCCAACAGGGCTTGCATGTAACCCAAGAAGTTGTGAAGGAGAAAGATAGGGTTGGAAGGGCTTGGGTGATTGACTTTGGTACCTTTACGCATCTTATGGGGGATAAAGATTGTTTGATAAATCCGACAGTTCCAAGTAGGATTAGAGAAGTGAGGGTAGCCAATGGGGCTACATCCCCAATTACTGCTGTTGGGAGTGTACATGCCCTTACCAATAAGATTGAGAAGGTCTATTATGCTCCGAAATTTCCGATGAGTCTATTTGTAGTGAGCCGTATATGCAAAGATCTTAGATGTTGGGTGATCTTCGATGATGAGTATTGTTACTTCCAGGATCGATAGACATGCGAGATTGTATGTGGGGCCATAGAAAGAGATGGTCTCTATTATTTAGATATGCCTACGTTGTTTGTCGGAGCCGTGTTAATTGTTAGTGATCCCTTGTGGCACAAGAGACTTGGACACCCATCAGTCCGAAAGATGCAGCAGATGTATCTAGAGTTACCTGACTCCTTGACTCTAGATTGTGAGGACTGTCAGCTTGGGAAACACCACAGGAGTAGCAACCCACGGAGTGATGATGGACGGAGTGCAGTAGTTCCCTTTTACTTGGTACATTGTGTCGTTTGGCAGCCATCAAGAGTTCTCACTCCAGGAGAACATCAATATTTTGCAATTTTTGTGGACGACCATAGTTGCCTCACATGGGTCTTTCTGAAGAAGGCCCGTTCAGAGATTCCTTCTATTGTGTAACAGTTTCTCTTAGAGGTTCAGACCTAGCATGCCACCACAGTTAGGATCTTCCGCAGTGACAATACTCTGGAGTTTATGCAGCAAGATTTGCAGGAGTTTTTCACCTCCAGAGGCATCATTTATCAGATATCTTGTGCTCACACCTCAGTAGAATGGTGTGGCTGAGCGTAAGCTACGATATCTTCTCGATATTGCCAGGAGCTTAATGCTTCACATGAAGGTTATGAGGCAATTCTAGGGAGACGCTGTGCTTACTGCAACATACTTGATTAATTGGGCGCCCCCGTTTGTACTTGGAGGATAGATACCATACTAGGTGATTTACTTTGACCGTTCTAGGTCGTTTGCTTTGCCCTTGAGGATTTTTGGTTGCATATGTTTTGTCCAAGCTTATGGCAATTAAGACAAATTTCTTGTTGGGTTGTGAAATGCGTGTTCCTTGGATACTCCAGGACGTAAAAGGGATATAGATGCTACAATCCAATCCTGAGACGATATATTGTCACAGTAGATGTCATCTTCTTTGAGAAGATCCCTTACTTCTCAGAAGTAGGAACATCTATACAAGTTGCTTTGGAGGAGACTTAGGTTTACCATAGGAGACAATAGACTAAATCTGACACTTTATAGGAGGGTGATACTACACATCTTCTAGCCTTGTTAGATGAGAGTGGGTCAGACAGTGATGAGCAACATGTATAAAGGAGGCCTGGTAGGGTGTGCACTCTTCATTGTATGTCATAGTATAGAAGAATCTCACATCTGGAGGAGGATGATCGACTGCTTGCCTCGACGATCACCACTGCACTTATTTTGAGGGATTTTATTCAGGCTTCTCAGGACTCTAGGTGGTGTGCAACCATAGATGATGAGATGCAGGCCTTGCAATTTAGAAAGACATGGGATTTTGTGCCGTGTCCTCCAAGTGCTGCCATAGTTTGACGGCAGATGGGTGTACACCATCAAGTATAGAGCAAACATGACAATGGATAGGTACAAGGACAGGCTTGTTGCCAGAGGGATTTACCCAGACATATGGAGTATACTACTTTGAGACCTTTTCACTAGTAGTTCATATTACTTATATCCGGACCATTATCTTAGTGGTAGTGGTTAGGAAGTGGCCACTATATCAGTTAGACATCAAGAATGTCTCTTTGTATGGTAATTTGTCTGAAGAAGTGTATATGCGACAGCCACTGGGATACAATGTTCAGTGGGAGCATGTTTGTCGTTTGAGGAAGGCGATTTATGACCTGAAGCAAAGTTCACGAGCCTAGTTTGAGAGGCTTAGCTCAGAGATTCAGAAGATTGGGTTCCAAAGATTTGCTTCAGGTCATTCCATCTTCATCAGAAGGACTAAGTATGATGATGTCTATTGAGTTGTTATTTTTGCAATGTATGTTGAGGATATGGTTATTACTGGTGATGATGAGGATGGTATTGCTCAGACAAAGGAGTTCCTGTAGCCCACTTTTGTCACCAAAGATTTGGGTCATCTTCGATTTTTTCTAGGAATTGAAGTTGTTAAGTAGGGGACCAGTCTTTCTTTGTCGCAGAGACAGTATGCTCTACAGATTCTTGAGGAGGTCGGATTACTTGGCTCTAAACCTTTTGGTATGCCAGTTGAGTCTCAGTCTATTCGAGCCACTGATGAGGAGTATCCATTATATGAGGATGCTATTAGATACTGCAGAACAGTGGGGTGTTTGCTATACTTGATCATTACACGACTTGATGTTAGTTTTGCAGTGAGCAGAGCCAGCCAGTACATGCAGAATCCTAGGTACAACCATTGGCGTGAGGTTTACCTTATCTTGAGGTACCTCAAGGGGAGTCTAGGTAGTGGTTTATACTACAGAGATAAAGGAAAACTTGATATTCTGACTTATTTAGACGCGGACTATACTGGGTTAGTTGAGGATAGACGTTCTACGTCTGGATATGCAGTGTATCTTGGAGGCAATCTAGTTTCCTGGAGAAGTAAAAAACTGAATGTGGTAGCTCTCTCTAGTGTAGAGGTAGAGTATATAGTGATGTGTTAGGTAGCTTGTGAGCTCATGTGGATAGTCGGTTTTTTGTAGGACTTGGGCGTTCAGGTTGATTTGCCAGTTCCACTCTATTGTGACAACAAGTCTACCTCCTAGATAGCTTCTAATCAGATTTTTCACGAGAGGACTAAACATATCGAGGCAAATTGCCATTTTGTACATGATGTCGTCTTAGAAGAGAAGATTAGTATCCTATATGTCTCCTCCGAGTTTCAGCTTGTAGATATTCTTGGTAAGCCATTGAAGAAGAAATGCCATGACTTTTTGTGTAACAAGTTGGGATTGTCCAACACATATGCCGTAACTTGAGATGGAGTGTTGAGTTATAAGGGTGTAGTTGTAATTTATTTTTATATTTGGGGTATCATTGTAATGGAGTCAATTATCTCTCTTATAAAAGAGAGGCTAGGGTTTTTATATTGAAGTAATGCATCATGTTTCTTTTACATATCTTCATGATTTGTTGATGGGTAAAGCAAACGGAGCTGTCAAGCATGATCTCTCCTGGCAAATGTGGCCTGATTGAAATGAACCTTTGCCAATTCCATGTGGTGTTGTTAAGGGATCCCTGGATAAATATAGAAGTTATGTGTAAATCGGCAGTATTAAAATTTATTGATATTTAGAAGGTTTTATGTTATATGTTAAATCCTGAGAATAATAATGGACAGAAAATGCACCTTTCTACTCAAAATGCATGAAGAGAATATTGCACATATTAGTCCATTACCCTTTTCTTTTTAAGTTGATGGTCATTATCCTTTACCTGTTTTTTTTGTTGTTTTTTAATAAGTATCCTCTACCTGGTTTATTTCAAAAAAGGTATAATGAAATGATTTTGGCCCTGCATATTTATATGTGAAATAATCCTTCTTTTTGAAAATGGAAAAACCGTTTGAGCCATTTAAGCTAGTAATATCATTAGATTGACAAAGGTATCTTTCGGTCTATCTTATTCTATGCCACATTTCTCAGACCGTATGGTACTCTCCATTTGCTGTCTGTGTCAACTTCTGAAGTGGTAAAGGTGGCTTCCGAGAAGGATCAAGATGAATCCTGGTGTTCAGAAGCTTTGGATATTCTTCTAGAAACTTGGAACATTCTTCTTCTGGTACACATATGTTAACTTGCACATTCTTAAGTATAGATTTTTTTTTTTGCCCTACGTCAAGACCTTAAAGGCAATTTGCAGTGGACCTTGTAATGTTCTTTTTTATCTCACATGTCTGTTTGTGTTCGTGAATGCATAGTCATTTATGATAGCCTTGGCTACATATGATAGGAGCAATGTTGATTACAAATGGTTTACTTTGAGCGTATTTTATAGAGTTATACCAATTGTAGATGCATTTTGTGCATGATTGGTATTAACCTTTAACCAAATATGTAGAAATAAATCTTGTTCTTATTGAATAATATAGAGGATTTAGCAAGAGTTTTGTTTCATCATTCTTATATGACGTATCCTGAGATATAATTGAATGTGCATAGACAAGGATGGACTTATGAATGAGGAATGGAGATTTCCCACCTTCATCAGTGTTTTATGAATAACATGTAACCACGAGTCTGCAGCTTAGAGTTTGTCATTACCATTACCGTGATTGTTCAAACAGTGGCATGCAAGTTGACTTCTCATTATCATTTCTTGCTTGATCCATCCATGTGCTGTCATTGTTTTGTGGCTGATCGTCTCATCACAGCTCCCATTGGGTTCGGGATTTCCATTGCTGGATTTTGTAATGTGATAATTTGATTCTCATTGTGCCAGGAGAAACCCTTTAGATAATTATAAGCCTTAGCAAATTAAGAACTCCCTTGTATTCGCTCCAGATTATCACTTCAGATGCCTTAGTGCTGGATTTAGAACTTGTTGAGAAGAAATGATTGTTCTATATTCTTAAAGAAGAACCCTAGACCTCTACATATAGGGAGAGGCTAGGGGACAATTAAAGACATGCCCTCAAGAAAAGAAAGGAGAGTCAACTAGACAAAAAAACCAATAAATTGAAAAAGCTTCTTTCTTCAACATTTCCTCTTAAGTTAGAGCATAGATATCCATCATGCTCAACTTAGAATAACATTGATCGAAAGAGGAGCGTGGAAGTGCCTTAGTGAACATATTGGTAGCTTGATCTCTAGACATCACATGTGAGGTGCGGATATTTCCCTTTTGGATCATATCATGAGTGTAGTGACAATACTCCTCTATGTGTTTGATTCTTTCATGGGAGACTGGATTGTTAGTAACGAAGAGTGTTGTCTTGTTGTCACATCTTATTTAAATAGAGCCAAATACCAGAATTGGTAGATTTATGAGAATGGATCTAATCCACATGAGCTTAGATGTGGTTTGAGCTATGGTTCTATACTCTGATTCTGCACTTGACCTGGCTACCACAGTTTGCTTCTTGCTTCGCCATATAACCAGGTTATTCCCAATAAAGGCGTAGAAATTAGTAGTGGATTTCCTATCTTTGGGGCAACCAACATAATCGTCATCCATGTAGGTCGTTACATCTAAAGAACTCCTATGAGTAATAGTAGTCCCTTTCCTGGAGCTGACTTTTAACTACTTGGGGATCATAATAACTGCATCTTAATGTACCTTCATTGGTCTATCCATGAACTGGCTCACGTTACGTACTGCAATTGCAATGTTAGACATTGTGATAGTGATATATAGTAGCTTCCCTACTAAACATTTAAATTGCCTAGCATCAACTTGTTTTTAGTTATTTTCATATAGATGCACACTAGGATCGATGGGGATAGAAGCGGGCTTTGCCTCTAGCATGCCTGTCTCCCGGAGTAGATCTACTACATGCTTTCTTTGAGAAGGAACCACTCCACGTGCATTCTGAGCAACCTCAATTCCAAGATAGTAACAGAGTAGACCTAAGTCCTTTGTAATAGGTGTTTGGTTAAAAATGGCTTGGTAATTGTAATTGACATGCTAAGGAAAAGATTTTTTTTGGAAGGGGGCAGATTGGGAAGGGAGATTTGCACAATTGGTTTCTTGGGAGGAGATTTGCAAGCCTAAGAAAGGACTTGGTGTGGGTAGGCTGCACTGCTTCAATAAGGCTCTTTTGTTGAAGTGGTTGGTGAGGTTGTTTGCTAATGGTCAGGGCATGCTCACGTCCACTTTAAGAGATTCTTATAGGGGAGATATGAATCTTATTCAAAGGGCTGCAACAACCATAGGTTCTACTTTTTGGCACTCCATGCATCCTTTGATGGTTGAGTTTGCAAGCCACTTCAGTTCGGTACTTGGGGATGGTCTTTCTTTCAAATTCTGGTGTGATGATTGGACTGAAAATGGCAAGTTTTTAGAACTGTATCAAAGGTTATTCCAGCATATTCAGCAGAAGGAATCATTTGTGGTCGAGTTGTGGGATAGAGAACATAATGTTTGGGACATCAGGCTTCTGGATGGACTTTCTGATGCCACGTTTACTGAATTGCAGCAGCTGCTGTCCGCATTAGGGGAGTTCTCTCCCATTGTTGGACCGAATTTGTTGCAATGGAAACATGGCAGATACACCATCAAGAATGCGGACAATCTCCTTATTACTAATGATGGACATCAAACTCATGTCGAGAAGGATTCCAAGTTGCTGTGGAGTTGTAAGATTCCTCTTAAAGTCAAGTTATTTTTGTGATTTTTTAGGAGACAAAGATTGGCAACCAAAGTGTAATGGACTAAATGGTGCACATTTGAGGATACCACGTGTCGTTTGTGTGGTTAGTCAGAAGAAGATATTCATTATCTTTTCTTCGAATGTGGTTTCTCTAGAGAGGTTTGGGTTCATTGCGTGGTACATACGACCAACTAAACTGATTTTGATTCCTTATGGGAGACGTTCCAGGATCATCTGCATTTGGACATGGCTGGTTGGTGCAAAGTCTTTACTTTTCTTTAGGCTATTTGGTTGCAGAGGAATGGTAAAGTTTTTAATAAGGATAGATGTTGGGTGGAGAATGTTGTAAGGGAGGCTTCTTATTTTTCTCACTTTTGGCTCCAAAACTTGTAAGTCCGTTCCTTTCTTAATTTAATATTAGTTACAGGATGATCACCATGCTTAGGTAATCTTCCTCTTTTCTCTCAAAAAAAAATTGTAATACTATTTGCATCATTCCCTATCAGTATAATATCCCACATACACGAGCATCACTATCACTCCTTTTCTAGTCTTCTTTATGAACATAAGGTAGTCAACATAAGATCTCTTGAAGCCAACTCTCTTAATCACATTCGAGGGCTTTTGAAACCATGCTTTTGGACTTTGCTTGAATCCATAAATTGCCTTCTATAGCCTATAGACCTTGGAACACTCCCCTTTAGCCTCAAATTTCGGAGGCTGTTGCATGTAGACTTCCTCTTTTCGATTACCATAGAGGAAAACATTCTTGACGTCAAGTTGGTAGAGAGGCCAGTTATTGTGAACAACCATCGAAATAAGTATATGTATTGCTGGAAGTAAGGTAACCGGAGAGAATGTGTCAAAGTAGTCAACTTCATACGTTTGAGTATATCCCTTTGCTATTAGGCGAGCTTTATATCTCTTAATTGATCCATCTAGGTGATATTTGACAGTGAACATCCACTTGCATCCTACTATAGTTGCATCATGTGGAGGCTGAATAAGGCTCCAAGTTCCACGTGAGGCTAATGCAACCATTTATTCCTTTATGGCTTGTTGCCACTTTTGATCATAGAGTGCCTCTTGATGGGTGGTAGCTGTCCAGATAGTAGAAAGAGCAATAGTGAACTGTCGGTACTGAGTAGAGGGACTTCTCATAAACATGTACTTAGACATCGGATGCATAGTATATGACCTGGTGCCCTTTTGAAAGGCGGCAGCAAAATCAAAATTGTCATCAAGTAGATCATTTGTCTCATCTGGTTCTAGGTCAGAGTCTTCAGCTGCCATTGTCTCAAGCTGCTGACGTCTATTTGAATCTCTTTAAGTAGCAGGAATGGTGGTCTTCGTATCATCAGGTGTAGGAGTAGATGATACTGGCTTTGGAGGAGGTGGTTCTTGCTGAGTATGATGACGAGTACAGCTTGTCCTAAATCTGCTCTCTAGTTGTCTCTATGGTTCATTTGAGGGTGCAGGGATGGGATGAATGCCTTACCCTCAGGTGTCGATGTGGAAATGCATAAGCTAGATGTTGAATAGTACGGAATGGACTTCGTGATAGTGATGCTTGCACTCACATAATAGTTTGACTAATAGGATCATAACATGTGTAGCCCTTTTGAGTCCTTGAGTTCCTAACGAAGACACTTGATTGCTTGAGGTGCAAGTTTGTCTTGGTTGGGGCCATGAAGGTGTACAAATGCAATGCATCCAAAAATCTTTGATGGAACCCCAAAAAACTCATGATAAAAAAAGGACTGAATAAGGGTACTTCTCATCGAGTATAGTGGATGGCATTTGATTAATAAGGTAATAGACAATTAACACCGCACCTTCCCAATATGAAGTTGGTAGGCTATTTTGGATCAGAAGTATCCGCACTACATCCAAAATGTGTTGATGCTTCCTCTCTGCCATGCCATTTTGTTGAGACGTGTAAGGACAACTGATTTGGTGGATGATCTTACGTTCTTGGTAGAAAGCATGGAGGGAGTAATTGCAAAACTCCAAGGTAATATCTGATCGAATAACCTTCACATTGGCCCTTAATTGATTTTTGATCTCCACAACAAAGGTTTCGATCATGTCACCAACTTCAACTTACAAGAATACAAAGTCAACCGAGAAAAATCATCCACAACAAGGTAAAACCTATGACTTGAATGATTAGGAGCACGACGAGGTTCCCAAATATCCTGATGAAGCAACTGGAACATCGCCTTAGAACTTCAATGTTGCGTTCTTGCAAAGGAACTCCTATGATGGTTACCAAGTTAGTAAGCTTTGCATTGGAAGGTAGCAGTTGGCGGAATCTATGGTATCACCCATCGAAGTTTAGATAAGGGGAGATGGCCAAATTAGATATGCCATAGATAACTAGAAGATCCTCTAGATGCAAGGGATGCATGAGCAGCATCTGGTGACTGTAGGAGGCAATAGGTACTGACTTTCTTACACCTACAATCAATAACTCGTTCTACCAATATGTCCTGAAATGTAGGTGACATAACATTGAACACTGCTCTTCAGTTCCTTCGTAATTCAACTAGTAGATAGTAAGCTTAAGGGAAAATCTGGTGCAGGAAGAACATTCTCGAGCCGTAAATAAGGCGCAACATGTACCTTCCTCTGATACGTGATAGGGGAATGCTGCCCATTAGCAATCAATATTGTTCTACTTGATGTGTTCGATCTAAGTTTGGAGAACTATCTTGCTTCACCACGTGTCGGGATGCACCCAAATCACCTAGCTAGTCTACGTCCTCTACCTGAGACTCGCACACAACACTCACTTGAGAAGCTTCATACTAAGTGTTCGAATCAGTGTGTTGTACTCAATTCGTGGAATGGTTATTGTCCTGGATGCTAGCCTAGGTGCAACAAAAGCATGATACTCAGTGCTATGCCTCTGGCCACTATTAGCATGTCTACATCCACATCCTTGACTAGACAATGAACTACCTCTGTTTCCTTTTTTAGAGACAATCATAGCAGACAAACACTTATTCTTGGACTCTGATTGGCTTGGATGTTCTCTTCTTCGCATTCCTTAACATCGTAAGGAAAGGTTTGTGACTAAAGCACATGATTGATCCTGTTAAACTTTACGATCGGGCCAAGAAGGTATTCTTGAACTCCTCATGAGTCCTCCCATTGCCTTAGGACGGTCCATTAACGATCTTAGATGCCATATAGCTTCATCCAAATCGAAATCCCATATAATTAGTCTACCAAATTGAGAAATCACCTCACAAAATACTCTCTAGATCTGTAGAATATCAAAGTCACATCATTGCAGATGAACACTGACACTTCGACTCAACCACATGGCCTATTCGACTCAGAAGGCTTGTAATTGTGAGAGCATCCCTTGATCGGACCAAGGAGACCCAATATTAGCAAGAATTGGGCCCAACTAGACTAAGGAAGGTTGGGTGGAGGCCAAGTAGGCCCTAGCTAGGCCTAAGAGGGTTAGGAAACACCCAAAAGGGCTTCATTTGACAAAATATCAGGTCAAACTTGTCAATGATGACTAGTACTGATTGGCTACTGGTGGCTGGAGGCTCATCGATGGGTTGCTGATTGGTGGTTGTCTCGGTGGTGGTGCTCCAATAGGGTTTCGATGAAGAATGAAGGAGATTCGATGAAACTCAAAGTTGAAGAAACTCAAGGGTTTAGGGTTTTTTTTTGTTGTGTTTATCTAGGGGAAGGAGAAAAAAGTGATGGGATTGAGGAGGTACCAGCCATCGGCTTAGGACCACTGCTCTGATACCAAGTTGAGAAGAAATAATTGCTCTATATTATGAAGCAGAATCCTAGACCTCTATGTATAAGAAGAGGCTACGAGACAATTATAGTTATGCCCTCAAGAAAATAAAGTAAACTAGATAGGAAACAAAAAATCAATAAACTAAAAAAGCTTATTTGTTCAAATGAACTGCTTCCCAAGTCCTGTGATGCATGTTCTTGACCATCTGTTTTGTTCCAGTTGCTGCGTTTATTTTCATTATACCTCTAATTTCATCCAAGTTAGTAAGTTGATTTGGGTGAGTCCCATTTTGTGCCTCTCGGTCGCTTGATTGAGTGCTGACTTGAATCCTAAGTGGGACAGCTGCCTTTGAAGTCATGAATAGTGATCCTTGTTCGTGATTGACATTGTTCCCTAAATTGCCAATGGAAACTCTGGTTGTGATGCCTTTTGATTCTGCAATTGCCACCTAAATATCCATAACTGCAATAGCCCACTAATGACAATTTTTATTAACCATTCCTTCTTTTAGATAGAGTGTATTCGGGCCTTGTTTTTTACATTCAGGCCTTTACCATTCATCTTTCTGTTGGATGTCTTGATTTAGGCTTCCATCATGATATTCCAAAGATTCTAGCCACTCATTTTGGATTTACTTGTCCTTGTTGGTGGTACCAATGCTTTCTACTTATAGTTCTCATTTGGCTTGCTTTGGATTTTTGTTTGGTTTTATTTTTGTTTTCCTTTAGAGCAAGGCTAACAACTTGAAATTAGTAGCTATCTGAATTTATGTCAAGTAATAACTGGAAACCTACATTCTCATAAACTTATCCCTACATCCCTAGAAAGCCTTTGGTACAACTAGGTATGTTTTTGTTGAGGGAAGAAGAGAATGAATTGTCTTATTTGAAAAAAATTCCTAGGTCTTTTTATATAGAGAGGTTTTGCCAAAGTTATACATGAAAACTTCAATAAAATAAAAAATGACAAAACACTCTTACATAATAAATGACTTAAATACTCTTGTTTAAGATGGAGCATATATGTCTAATATGCTCAGCTTGGAACATAAGAACTCGTGGCACTTCCTGGAGAGAGCCTCGGTGAAGATATTTGCAACTTGCTATTCTAATGAGATAGTCGGAGTACATATGATATCATCCCTTAGGAGACCATGTCTTGTACAAAATGGCAATCCACGTTAATGTGTTTAGTGTGCTCATGAAAGATAGGATTTGATGTAATAAAGGTGGTCGACCGGTTATCACAGAATATAGGCACTAGAAACTTGACTTGAACGCCTAGAACCTCAAGAAAATTAACTAATCAAATAATCTCATTGGCCGCATGAGCCATGGTTCTGTACTTGGCCTTAGCACTAGACCTAGAGACCATACTCTGCTTCTTGCTCCTTTAAGTAACTAGATTCCCACCAAGAAAGATGGAAAATCCAGTGGTAGATCTCCTGTCCTCCACAGAGTCTACATAATCAACATCAGAATATGCATGTAGATCAACACGCCCATTATTCTTTATGTAGTGTCCTTTCCCTAGACTGCCCTTAAGATACCTGAGGATGAGACACACTACCTTCCAGTGACTGTAGCGTGGATTCTTCATAAGTTGACTCGCTCTGTTCATGGCAAAACTATAGTCACATGTAATAGTTTGCCAACTATGCTTCTGTATCTTCCTTTGTCTTCAAATAGAGGATCATCTTTCTCACTAAGTCTCCCCTACGGCTCAATTAGAATAAAAGAAGGCTTTGCACATAGGAGTCCGGTCTCCAAAAGCTCAAGTACGTAGTTTCTCTGCGACAACAACATCCTACATGAATTTCTAGCCATCTTAATGCCAAGGAAGTTTTTCAATGTGTCCAGATCCTTGGTAACAAAAGTTGCTCGTAGAAAATTCTCTATCTCCGGTATCCTCAAGGTGTCATCACCAGTAAGGACCATATCATCCACATATACTGTAAGGGTCACAACACTATATTTCCTGCATCTCATAAAAACAGAATGGTTTGAAGTAGACCTACAAAACCCAGTCTTCTGAATCTCTGAACTAAGTCTCTCAAACTAGCCTTGTGGACTCTATTTCAAACCATAAGTAGCCTTTCACAAACTTTCTACCCCTCGACCACAAAGCCAGGTGATTAGGCCATGTAGACCTCCTGCAGATCTCTATATAAGATTGTATTCTTGATATCAAGTTGAGATAAGGGTTAGGCTTTCTTTACTGCAACTAAAAGAATGACTTTGACAGAGTTAAGGCATGCCACAAGAGGAAAGGTGTTGAAGTAGTCTATACCATAAGTCTGAGTGTAATCCTTCACCACAAGTCTCGCCTTGAGTCGCTCAATAGTCCCATCCGGGTTGTATTTCACAGTGTACACCATCTGTAGTCAACAGCCTTGGCACCCTTCGAGAGGTCTGTTAATTCTCAAGTGCCATGAGAGATGAGGGCTGTCATCTCATCCTCCATTAGCCTGTTGCCAACCAGGGTCCTGTAGAGTCTCATGATGATGTTTGGGAACAACCATAGCAAAGAGAGTTGTAGAGAACTGCTCTAATGTTGGACTATAGTGATTGGTAGTAGTGTAATGACACAAGATGTAAAGTGCAAGTTCTTACAACTTTCCTGAGGGTAATAGGCAAGTCGTTTGATTGTTGAGGTGGAACATCCGGATTAGATGCTTGAGGGGGTGATTGAGCAGCCTAACTCTCCTCAATAGACTCAACCTTCATAGAAGGCAAGGGGACGGACATAGAATTCTTCTAACGACGCTTATAAATGTGGGTAAACTAGCCAAGAGTGGACCCTCATTAGAGAAATAAGGGACCCTCTTCTCTTTAATACAATTTGCTGGATGGTTACCGATCTCAGGAAATCTTTCTTTTTCTTTCTCAAGGAAAAAAAAAGAAATAAGGGAACCTCTTAAAGAAAGAGATATCAGCCGATACATAATGTTTACCCACAGGGTCAAAATATCTGTACCCCTTTTGGGATCTAGAATAACCCAGAAAAATACACTTAACAACTCTCGGTGATAGCTTATTAGCAACTCCAAACAAATAGACAAAGCACATGCATTCGAAAATCCGTAATGGCAATGCAAAAAGAGAAGCATTCGATTGTAACAAGAAAAGAGGTGTATCACCATCAAGCACAGGTGAGGGGACTCGATTAATCAGATAAGTAGCAGTAAAAATGACATCCCCCCAAAAATACATAGACACATTCATAGCAAACATCAATGTCCGGGCTACATCAAGAAGATGGCGCAGTTTGTGCTCAACCACCCCATTCTGTTGAGATGTGTAGGCAAAAAAAGTCCTGCGAAGAGTATCATTTGTAGACAAAAAATCGACATCTTTTTGCATAAATTCAAGAGCATTGTCAATGCTAAAAACCTTAATATGCTTGGAATAAAAATTTTGAACTTTATTAAAAAACTTGGGAATAACAGGCCCAATCTCCGATTGATCCTCCATAAAAAATGTTTGTGACAACTGAATATAATCATCAATAGAGACCACAAAATACTAGTAACCACAAAATACTAGTAGATTGACTGGTTAGTTATTCGACATGGACTCCATACATCATAATGAATCAAATCAAAAGGAGCTAAACTCCATAATTTTGGCGACGAGCAAAAGAAATACAATGGTGTTTCCCAGTTGGCAAGCATCACAGTCAAGCTTGTTAGGAACAGACAACTCAAGGAACATCTTCCAAAGTCTTGAGACAGAATGGTGACCCAGACGATGGTACCACAAAACTGGATCAGGCAAGATAGATGCAACGTTAGCAAAAATGTGAGGAGTGTCAATGTAGTAGAAGCCATCATGCTTAATCCCTCCACCAATCATCTTCTCCATCTGAATGTCTCGAAAACATACAAAATGCTCATCGAAAATCACTCGACAGTGAAGCTCTTTATATAGTCTATAAACAGACAGTAAACTCAAGGGCAACTTAGAAGCACAGTAGACATCTGTCAGTTTTAATAAGTTTAAAAACTTGACATTGCCTACTGTAGTGATAGTAAAATAAGTTCCATTGGCCAGATAGATTGAAGTAACAGTAATGGCCTGGCGCAGAGACTAAAGGGTATGCTTCTTACTATTGTGGTGGTTGGAAGCACCTAAATCAACTACCTAGGATGAGGTCGATGTAGTGTGGCTAGGTTGGCAGAGCTACCCGTTGATGCCAGAGATGCAGAAGTTTCTGATGGGGCTGCTTGCCTCAATATCTGCATGAGTTGAGCATAGTCATTAATTATCAGAGTAGGAGGTTCACGTGGGGTAGGAGCAGTCTCCCCCTAAATGATAGCTGCATTCGCTCTACCAGGATAGCCAAACTTGGCATAATACTTCTTAAAAGGGTGGTTGGTCTTCTGGCAATGAATACATAGACTACATCTTTGACCACGTCCACGGCCTCATCTATGTCCAACACTAGGAGTACCACGCCCACTAGAGGCTGCAAAGGCAGATGTCTCCGTGGTGACGGGTCGTATAGTAGTAGAAGCACCTGGCCTAATATCATAGGAAATCTTCTAGAGTCTCCCGTAGACGGCCTCCAAATCAGGAATGTTGTCCATGGCAGGAATTTGATAACGAGCCAATATCTAGTGACCATCCCTGAACTTGTAAACCTGCCAAGTCTGCCTCTGTCTAGTCTGGGTCTCACAATAGGAGTGCTGAAAGATATTAAGCTCCTCAAATAGGCCCTCCATCTCACTAAAATAATCAAGTAGAGTGCGATCCTCCTGAGTTGTGGACCATATACGGCGATAAATGTCCGATAGGAAGGCATGATTAGATCTCTAGGAGTACTTCATCAGAGTCAAAATCAAGAGCATTAACCTTAGGAGAATCCTTAGTGAGTATGTAGAGCTTTTTTTGGCCACCAACAAAGATCTTGAATGCCTGGGTAGGCCTGAAGGAGGTAGTTTCTGACATCGTTGAGTTTCATAGAGGTGCCTTGGACTAATAGGGAGGTAGATGAAATCATAGACTTGACTTTTGAAGGAGAAGATGACCTAGAGGCAGCCATGTTGAGGCCAAAGCAGCAAGTCCTTCACTGTTTCAGATCTGAAACACTAACAAAAGACCTGAATTTCTTCCACTGCAGAAGCTTCTCATGTATCTTGGTCCTTGCACAGACTCTCGAGAGGCCCGCGACACCAAGGAGGTGAAGATTGTGTAGAATAGCAACTTAGCAACCCACCAACAGCCTCATCAAGCAAAGACCAAGATCCTTGGTGGAGAAGAGGAACACCTCCTAGAGGTGTTGGCGATGAGGAGAGCCTAGCAGGTGGAGGCGCAGGACTTGCAGGAGGCTGAGAATGCCTCAGCGGTGGCCTGCAGCGGGTTCTGGTGCCTCAGATGGCTGTGCTAGGGGGCCTGTTGTGCACCAAAGACCCAGCAGCAGCGCTGCAAGGGGCTTCCCTGAGGTGCTGGCGGCGCCTGTGGGCTTTCCTGCAGCACTGCTGAGCGCCAGCAAGGCACTGCTGAGGCCACCCACTTGCTGGTGGCACTGGGGCGGCCCAGCGGTGGTGCTGGGAACTCCTCTTCTGGTGGTGAGAGGCAGCAAGGGCTGGCTGACAGCGAGGAAGAGAGAGAGATGACAGTCTCTCTAGGGTTAGGGTTTTCTGGTGGGGAACGGTATGCAAGCTTGAAGAGTTTAGGACCCACCTCGCTTTGAATTGTCTTATTCGAAAAGAAATCCTAGGCCTCTTTATATAGAGCGAGGCTTTGGGAAAGTTATACATGACATCCTCAATAAAATAGAAAATGACGTAACACTCTTACATAATAAAAAACTGCAGCAGTTTCAACATATGGTCTTCTGTTCTGGAACACCAATAGTCCTCTGAAGCCAAATAGCGCTCAAATTAACACTGGAATCTTAAAGCAATGACATGAGCAGCTACCCTGATTGTTCACAATCTTGAAACTCTGCCAAATTGGTTATTCTGAAGAACCGATTGAAAGCTTGGGCACTGAGAAAGAGAGTATGTATGTCCTTTTGCCAGCTTGACAGCAAGGAGAGTACCTTTCTGCGTCAATTGCCAAATGTGACCTGTAAACCATGGTCAGAGCTCTCTCTTTTTTCTCTTTGAGAAAAACAATGGATGGCTCTCTGAGATCCATGGCTATTCAGGTTTTGTTAGTAAAAAGGAGAACCAAGTACAGGAGCTATGCCACGACTGCTTGAGAAAAGCTCGATTGTTTTCTCGAAAAGGTGAAGGAAGACTAAATAGTCATCCACTTCATTCCTTTTTCCAAAAAGTAGACTGAAGCCACCTTATGATACACATTTCTCTGCATAAAGTCTTCCTCCCTGTAGTGCAACTATATTCCTTTGCTCTAAAGTTACTCCATAACAAGCCCTTTAAAAAAAAAAGTCCCATATAATACCCAGAGCTCTGTATCTTTTTCCTTGTTATGTAGTCGTGTTTACTGACGTGAGACAATTGTATTATTCTTTTTAGTCACATTTAGTGACGTGAGACAATTGTCTTCTTTGTCTTTGTTTCTACATGGTTTCCAGTAGCTGCTGTTAATAGTTTCTGTTCCATCTTTCATTTTTTTTAGTACTGTAACTCTCCTTTCATTTGGGATTTGCTCTAGAGGGTTGTATAACATCTAAGGTGACCTATTCTATGAATACAACCATTGATTTTATATGTGCAGCGCGTAGATTCCGATGGAAACACTCTCTCAGCAGAAGGGAAAGTTGCCTGTGCAACATTATTCAACTTGATCATGGAGTCTCAATTAAAAGGTAGCCATCACCTTTATGAGGTTTTTTCACACATGGGTAATATGAAAGAGCTGAATTTCATAGCTTCAGTTTGCTTACAGCTTGGAAAAGGTTTTCAGATGATCCTTAATTGCTCAATGTGTTTGACTTCCTTTTGTTGCAGTTGCTGCTGACTCTGCATATGATGAAGACAATGACTGTGACCACTTTCATGCATCAGTTTCATGTAAAGTCTTGTTGCTGGATTTTGTTGTGTATCAATGAGTCTACTGTTTGTTGTCTTTGTTTACACTTAGATATTTCTTTCTAACTTGTATTTCTTCTAATTGGACTTCTATTTGCAGCAAGAGATGAAATGTTAAATTCATATGCTCTTATTGCTCGCACTGCTGCTGATTTTACACTGCCTTTACTTTTAAGACACTTCTCAGAGCGTGTGTCCCTGATTCGCCAGGTTGTGACTTAAAGTTGTCCATCATAACCACAACATCTAGTTTGATCATCTATCAGTTTGAGTTACAAATTATGACTTCTGTCTTTAGTTGATGTAATTTCTTTCTCCAATTGAGAAATATATAATTTTATTTAGTTGATTGAAAGTCAAGGTTAAGAAATAAATTACCATTATTAATTTGATGTGCTTATTCTCCATGGCATATTGTCCTCTTTTTTGTTGTTTGATCAATAAGGTGAACAGCCATAAGCATCGAGTATTCATCCTTTCACCTAGGAAAAATATGAATATTTTGCTATATGAAGACGTTCTCGCTTTTAAGAAATGTGTGTCCAAGTGATCTTTCTTTAGTAATTTCACAATTTCTGTTTTCTCAAAAAAAAAAAAAAAACACAATTTCTAAACCCTTTTTTATAACCATTGTCTGTATTCAGCTTGATTCTCTCTTTGTTGGTATATGCCTTCCTTCAGAGAAAAAAAAATTGCTGACCATATGTTTCTTTTCTTTCATCTCATTCAAAATTTGTTTCAGTGTATGTCATGGTTCCTTTAGTGAATATTTCTCATATTTTCATGCAGGAAAAGGGGAGAACTGATCCAACTCGCACTCTGGAAGAGCTCTATTGGCTTCTACTGATGAGTGGTCACATTCTGGCTGATTCTGGAGAGGGAGAGACTGCATTGGTAATTATTTTTGTAGAACATGGTGCTTTATCTTCTAACCATAAGTAGTTGATTTGCCATTTTGATTGCTTTGTTAAGAAAAGTGGGAGAAAATGACTTATCTTATTCTCAAATGAAACCCTACACCTCTTTATATAGGGAGAGGTGTTGGGAAAAATACATCATAAGTCCAATAGGATAAGAAATATGACATATGACTCTAATAACTCTACCAACACTCTCCCTCAAGTTGGAGCATATATATCAATGATGTTTAACTTGGAACAACGCTTATCAAAAGCAGATCTGGTAAGTGGTTTCGTGAATATGTCTGCAATCTGATCTTCAGATGACATAGATGAACTGTAGATAATTCCACGTTGTATCAAATCTCTAGTGTAGTGGCAATCAACCTCAACACATTTTGTCTGCTCATGAAACATGGGGTTGTTGGCAATATATGTAGCAGCACGATTATCATATTTCATCTCCATTGGTCCCTCTTTCTGAATATGGAGATCATGTAGAACAGATTTGACCCAAATCATCTTTGCAGTTGTTTGAGCCATAGCCCTGTACTCTGATTCTACGTTAGACCTAGATACCACCTGTTGCTTCTTGCTTCTTCACGTCACTAAGTTGCCTGCCACATATGTACAGAATCCAGTTGTTGACTTCCTGTCTATCATGCAACCTGCATAGTCAGCATTAGAGTAGCCAACAACACTCATAGATGTGCTCCTTTGAAATAAAACACCTCTGCCAGGTGCTTTCCTCACGTACCTATGTGCCTATATAGCAGCATTCCAGTGTTGCCTGGTTGGTTTGTTTATGAATTGGCTGAGCTTTCCTACTGCAAGGGAAAGATCCGAACGTGTAATAGTAAGATACAACTTACCGACGAATTGCCTATATGATTTGCTATCTATAGGCAGAGACTCAGTATCATAGAGATACCCTTTGGGATCCATAGGTATATTGGCAGGTTTGGACCTCATCATTCCTGTTTCCTGCAAGATATCAAGGGTGTACTTCCGCTGACTAAGAACAATGTCCTTTTTGTTGCGTGCCACTTCGATCCCAAGAAAATATCTAAGCTCACCCAGATCCTTCATCACAAAGGTATCAGCCAACTTTCTTTTTACCTCAACTATCCAAGCAACATTATCTTTAGAGAGGATCAGGTCATCCACATAAATAAAAAGCATAACCACTCCCCTTTTACTCTTCCTGACAAACAAGGAGTGATTAGCAGAGGACCTTACAAGTCCCATTACATGTACCTCCTCCGAGAGTCTCTGGAACCATGCTCTTGGATTTTGCTTCAAGCTAGAGATTGCTTTCTTCAATCTACAGACACACTCCCTCTGAGCCTTAAACCTAGGCAGTTGTTGCATAGAGATTTCTTCCTGAAGATCTCCGTACAAGAATGCGTTCTTGACATTCAATTGATGAAGATGTTAGTCACAGTGAGCTGCTACAGACATCAAAATCCGAATAGTAGATAGTCGAGCAACTTGATAGAAGGTATCAAAGAAATTTACCCCATATGTTTGGGTAAATTCATTTGCCACCAATCTTGCCTTGTAGTGAGAGATTGTGTTGTCTGGGTTGTATTTAACGGTAAAGACCCAACAACACCCAACTGTTCTGGCATGAGGAGGCAAGGTAGTCAAGTCCCATGTCCTTATAGACTGTAAAGCAGCTATCTCATCCTCTATGGCCTGACACCAGTTTGGATCCAGCATGGCCTGCTGATAGGAGGTAGGAACATACGTTGTAGATAGTGCTGCTGTGAATGCAGCAAAGGAATTACCGAGGTTGGTAGTGGAGATTGTCTGTACATTATGATACTGGGCACAGCTGCGTGGAGCCTTCCGAATAACAATTGGGAGGGCAAGATCCTCCTCACTATGCTCAGTAGTACCTAGAGTATGAGACTCATCAGAGGAACCTACACAAGTACCACTAGGACAACTGACATTAGTATCAACACATACTTGACTAGGGGAGGAGACAGGTGGCTGAGGTGTAGTGGGGGTGTATTTTTGTCGCCATGTATGTTGTCTGTATGTCACAGGTGGCCTATATACCTGAGTATTTTTTTCTCTCTGCCTCATAGAAATCTCTGTGGTAGGTATATTCTCATGATGTGTAATAGGGATTTGCTCCAAGGGAACTGGTGGAACAGACATAAGAGCCAAATTCTTCTCAAATGTCACCTGAGAACCATCTGTAGAGAAATAAGGAATGAGCTCATAAAAAGTGACATCTGCAGTCAAATAATGTTTCTTACCACGTGTGTCATAGCGTCTGTATCCTTTCTGGGTGCTACTGTATCTCAGAAAGACACACTTCACTGCTCTTGGAGTCAATTTGTCTCTGCCAGGTCCAAGAATGTGAACAAAGGCAACACAGCCAAACACGTGAGGTGGAACGGTAAATAGATCCTTCTCAGGATGAAGAACTAGCCACGAAACTTGTTCTTATATGGCCGAGTTGGGCAATCTATTAATCAAATAGCATGCAGTTAACACTACATCTCCCCAATATATCTGTGGTACATTGTGCTGGATCAATAACGTTCTAGCCACATCAAGAACATAACGGTGCTTTCTTTCTACTACACCATTCTGTTACGATGTATGTGGACAGGATGTCTGATGAACAATCCCAAGAGATTTATAAAAGTCTGCCAACTTAGATGTACAGAGCTCCAACGCATTATCAGACAACACAATCTTTACAATAGTAGAAAATTGAGTCTTTACTTGTAAGATAAATGTTTCAATCATTGATCCAACATCAGATTTATTTTTCAAAAGAAATAACTAGGACATCTTGGAAAAATCATCAACAATAAGTAGATAAAATCTATGACCTAGTCTGTCCAGGATATGACTTGGTCCCCATACATCCATATATAGTAAATCAAAGATATCATTAGAACTATGAGATGAAGTAGAAGGAAAACTGGTCCTGTGATGCTTTCCTAGTTGGCATGCATCACACAATTTCTGTAGTCGGTGAAATATGAGGAATGACACGTCGAAGCCTGTCCAGTGGTGGGTGTCCAAGACGTCGGTGCCACTGAAGGTCTGTACCAGCACTAAATGCAACCTCGCCCTGACATGTAGCGGCAACTGGATTCTGGACCAGGCGATACACACCCACTTCGTCATGTCCGCCACTAATCGTCCTCCCTGTGAGTTTGCCCTGAAAAATATAGCCTAGCTCATCAAATATTGCACGATAGTGCAAGTCTTTTGTAATTCTACTAACAGATAAAAGACTAATAGGAAATTCTGGAATATAAAGAACATTAGGCAATGTCGGAGTAAGAGTCACTGTAACATCTCCTCTGCCATGAATCCTACACTGCCTGCCATTTGCTACCTACATAGATCTCCCTGAGGGGACATTATGAATCTATTCAAAACACGTCTCATCCCCACTGAGATGTTGAGATGCGTCGGAATCCACCAACCGCAATGTACTGTCAGTGTTATCAGACCTGTAAGCGAAAGTCATACCTGAAGTGGCTACGGCAGCGGTATCTGCGGTAGTAGTAGTCTCTTGAGTCAGCTAGGAGAGATGCTGGATTACATCAATTATAGTCTGCACGGGACACCATGTCGCTTCCCTCCAAAGCGACAGCCTGGTTGACCATGGGAGGTCGACCATGCTTTGTTCAGTAAGAGGCCTCTGTATGGCCCATCTTTCCACAATGTGAGCAAATGGTGCGAGGTTTGCCACTCGTACCTCGACCACCACGCCCTTTCTCCCTAGTGGATGGAGCATCACGTCCTCCTCGAGCAGCAGCAGTAAGTACAGGGGTTTGTCCACTTTTTGACACGGGTTGCCTAACAACCACTCTGCTCATGCGGTTATAAGCCTCCTCCAGAGATGGTAGCTCAGCCAGAGTAAGGATCTGGGACCTAGCAGCCTCATTGTCAGGTCCAAGTCCATCAAGAAACTGAAGGACAACATACTCTTTCCTATGTGCCCTCTGAGTGGCACACGTGCAAACAGGTCGGTAGGCATTATATTTCTCAAGAAGCCCCTTTAGGTTGCCATACTACTACGACAAGGATTGACCCTCCTGTTTGAGACGACCAAGGGCATGATGAATCTCAAACACTTTGCTGGAATTCTTTTCATGAGAATATGTATCACGTAGAGAATCCCACATCTCCTTGGATGTCTTGTAGTATATGATCCCATCACCGATTTGAGGCTCAACGGAATTCATGATCCATGCAGGAACCATGGAATTATTTTTCTTCCATGTGGCATTTTTTCCTATTTTATCTTGTGGCTCCATCTCCAACAGTAGATGTTCCTTATCATGTCCCTCAATAGTCATGAGGAACGTCTGAGACCATTTAGCATAATTGGCCTCATTCAACTTGGCGATAGGAACAAAGAAAGGAGATTTATAATCTTCGTTGTCCATAGCGGTAACCGATGATACTTCCGAAGATTCTGAGGAGGCTATCGTGCCTTAGGATTGCCACAAGATACCACAAGAGCGATCTGAAATCAATATTCAGATCTGAAGACTTCACAACCAGAGAAAAACTGATCTCTTGAACATGAGATCTAAGGCAAAGAAACTCTAGAAAACATCTCAAGAATCACAGAAATCCTGTAGATCAGGTTTTAGTGCATGTTAGGACGTTAGTAACAACGCTTGGGCAGGCTCAACCGACCCCAAGAACCACCATCATGACCTACAGGTGATGGGCGGCGGAGGTGGTGGCGCTACCGTGGTCTGAGGCGGCGCTTCGGCGATGGGAGGTGCTGTCCCGAGGTCAAGGGAGGCGTTGGGGCGATGCTCCGAGGTGTTGGACCAATCGTTGGGTAGTGCTACACCCTTAGGGCAGTGCCGCGACCTCCAGACCAGCCCTTAGCAAGAGGAGAGGCGACACAGGGCCTTGAGGCGACGCTGCAGAGCCCTCGAAGAAGCCCTTAGCGCGAGGAGAGGCGACACAGGGCCTTGAGGGGGCGCTGCAGAGCCCTTGAAGAGGCGGCGGTGCCTTCTAGGGCTCGAGAGGTCCGCTAGTGCCTGCTGGTGGCGCTAACACTCGAGAAGGCGACCTGTAGCTCAAGGGAGAGGAGCAGCTGGAGTCGCGACGGGCACCAGCAGCAGCTGCGATCGTTGCAGCAGCCTCCTAGGGCCGGCGGCGACTGGTGGTTGGCGGCGGCGGCTCCCGCAGGTGTAAAATGGGAAACTAGGGTTTTGGTGGAGGGGTACGGAGGTTCATGAGGGGTGGGATACCAAATTGTCGATCTAGGATCGCCGTTCTGATACCAAGTCGGAGAAAATGACTTATCTTATTCTCAAATGAAACCCTACACCTCTTTATAGGGAATGGTGTTGGGAAAAATACATCATAAGTCCAATAGGACAAGAAACATGACATATGACTCTAATAACTCTACCAACAAGAAATGAATGTGTTGAGATTATTGTTATGTTTTTCTTTATTATGGCCCTTTTTTTATTAAGGATAAGGGTCTACCTGTATTTTTCCCAATTCTTTATATAATAAGGATTCTGGTCTCTTGAGAATGCATATATCGTATTTTGCTAGCTTGGTGCATCATAATGGAAATTGTAGACCAGGCTTGTCCAGTTTTTGGTTCTCTCTTGTTTTCTCTTTCCCACTGAAAAACTCCATTCTTGATGCGATCTTCATGAGAACAAGCAGAGATCAAGATCAAAACCATCTGCATATGATACCTAGATTTACAATGTTGCTGGTAATGGGGAGATTAGTGAGCCATGACTGTCTTCCCTTGTTGATAGGGTTGTATGCTAGTAGCCAACAAGGGTGCTTTGTGGTGCTTGCAGGCCTTGCATGCTTTGTTGTGCATTCAGCATTACCTGCAAAGTTGCGTGCCTAGTGTCACAGGACTTCTATGCTGCTATTTTCTTAATGTGTGATGGTTTGGACCTCTGGTATACAATGCTCTGATTTTGTCTTAATCACTTAGTGTTCGTTGACTTTGTGTTGATGAAGTAGATCTCCTTTACCTTTAGATTCAGGGAAGAGAGTTTGGACATGGCAATGAATAGCATCCTCTGATTCTTTTCATGTGAAAATTGGATCTAAAGTAGAAACAGGGGCGAACAAGGACTCCCTTCTTTGGGCTGATGGTCAAGCTGGATTGTACCAACTACACCCATGGTTGCTGGCATGCATGATAGCAATAAAAGGTCTTGATTAGGAGCACAAGTTGATCGAACCAGAGCTCACTCAGAAGGCCCACAAGAATGCCACATAGAGGAGAGATAATGTCATGATTTGCTAATGGATCATCAGCATTGTCTTGCTAGGATCGTTTACTAAAGGATGAGATGATACTTAGCCTAATAAGAACTCAAGCAGAGTCTTCTAGATCTGCAATGAGATTTTCTTATCTCGGGTGGCAGGGAAAATTCGTCCTAGTATTATTCGGCTACAATCTTGCATTGCCTGCTAGTTTAATAATTGATTTTATGGAGACTGGATCTCATTATGCTTACAATACCGAACCAATGGATCAAACCAACCATGACTAGAAGATGCATATAATCGAATGAATAGTCTTGCAATTACTATTTATATTTACATGAGTGGTTCTCAAACCTCTTCAATGGCTGTAACTTGCAATAGTTGGTAAGGGTCATGTGACAGCTTCCATGAGCAGCTATGGGCAAGGTCATGGTATTAATGGCCATGGGCATTCCCCATGTAGCTATTTTGGCAAGCTTGATTGCACTATGGACCCGTAGTAGTCCAAGTTCAAAAACCATCATCAGCTTTTAAGCTAATGGCCATATTTAAGACATTTGATTCAAATGTTACTATTACTGGATGTTGAGTTGTATGGGTTATATTGGTCTTTGTGATATTTTCATTGTATGAGGGTGTGTTATTATTTGTCCATTGTGCATCTCTATATAAAGGCACATAAATAAACAATTTGTTCATTTTATTCTGACATGATATCAGAGTAGCAGTTCTAGATTGGTGCTTGGATACCCTACCAAACCTTAGCTGCCAATCCTGTCCACCCTAACCCCATTCTCTCTCCTCTTCTCAGCAGCAGCACCACCACCTAATGGGGATAGCAGCGCCGCCACCCAACCTCTCCTTGTCTCAAGGGCATCGCCAGCCCTTGTTTACAGAACTGCCAAGCTTCAATGCCATTGATCTACGCTCCTCCTTGGCCACGCGCCTCTCCGGTGGCATCGCCCAGCCCAATGCTGCCACTGGAGGGTCTTCTTCTCCCCTAGCGCTGCCTCTTGTGCGGTCTAGTGAGTTCTTGAGCCTTCCTAGCACCACCGTAGGGGGTCTTCTTGCACATGGGGAGGTACTTCTCCTTGGCAGGGCTGCGTTAGCACCCTCCTTCGCCGGAGGCACATGGGGAGGTTCTTCTCTTCTTGCACAGGTCTTCACGCTCTCGTCGCCAGAGGCCAAGGAAGAAGCAGCCCTGCTGGGGCCTTCTCTTGCCCCTGGCAGGTGGCTGCTTTGCTTGCTAAGTCTTCTTTTGGGTCTTCTATGGTTTGAATAGGAAATAAGCTGATTCCAAGCCCTTTTGTGTTGTCACAAATTGATCATATTTATAATCTTAATGAGCCACTTTATGGAAGATGTTGCTGTTCATTAAAAAATTTCATTATCAAATCATAAATTTTTATGATGTCTAAAATGAATTTATTCTTTTGGATGTTTGCTGTTGACACTATTGATGGGAACCGTATCAATGCGATGTCTGTTAGGTACCGGAGTCATTACAAGTTCACTTTGCTGGTGTTTCTGATGCAAGCCAACATCCTGTTGTTGTACTTTCCTGGTAAAAATATATTTTCTATTTATGAACTTTATTTTGGATAAAGTATGCGTTTGTGGGTACTTTTAATACAATAGAACCGAACCAATTTGTTCTGGGTTTCAAAAAACACAAGGGCCATAGTGATAGCTTGGACCAAAACCAGCTTGAAACCAATTAGCGGTCCAAGGTGCCTTTATTTTGTTGAAAAAGATACAAGAAGTAGCTTCTTTATGTTGAAAAACATGCCAGAAAGCAATATGAAGAAGATTTCTAAATAGGAAAAAAATACCTTTTCATATAGGGAAAAAATGCCACAACGTAACAGAACAAAAAAATGAGTAAGGCACAGTGAAGAATTTGCTCTTCTAGCAATTCTGCTTTAGTCGTATATTGATTGGACCCTGAAAAGCAGAATCAATCCCCTTTGAGGATTGAGAGGGAGGCAATTTTTTTTTACTTAGTCTCCACTCCTCTCGCCCAACCACAATCCTTTGTCTAGTGAGCTATGAAGGATGCCCACTGCTGTCATAAGACACTTGTTTGTACATAATAGATATATCTAAGTCTATATCCCAGCTGTTGCCCTCTGCTGCCATACATGTGTGCTTGTTTGTAGATAATAGGTGTTTCTGACTCCATGTTCCAATTGTTGCTCTCGAATGCTTTATAAAGAGATCAAGCTCGATTGATTTTGTTGTTAAATATGACCAATGAGTATCATCATATTTCTATAGGTATAAGAGCTTTCAGTCCAATTTTTCATGCTGAAAATGGCCTCTCGAACCATTCTAAGGTACCTTGATACCACTGCCCAACAACAGTGGCTGGGTTGGGATTGGAGATTGTGAATCATCAAGGAAAGAGATGTAATAAGCTCAGGTTCTTTGAGGGTCTCGACAAATAGCAGCTAAGTAAGTATTTACTCTAAGTAGATGGGCTCACTTGGTTCAATCCAACTTGTTAGAACGGTAGAATAAAGCCACGTGGAGAGGCCATATGGCAGTCAACAGGCCACGTGGACTGTCCACATGGCAGTCAACAGGAAGGCCCATAGGGGCCGGCGGTCATGGGTCTTTGGACCCAAGTTTGGAGCATTTTTCTTAGGGAGGAAGTTTTTCTATCTTTAGTAAATATGTTTTAGGAAAAGAGTTTGACATTTGATTTATTTAGAGAGATCAAATCTTTCCTTATGGGATAAAATCTTTGATTTCTAAGAATAGGGATATGTACTCTCTATAAAAGAGAGCCTTCCCTCTTTGTAATTTATTGAGTTCATAATAATATTTCCAACTTTACAAACTCCTCTCCCTCTCTCTGCTACCACCTCCAGCTGCCAAGGGCTGCTCTCCCTGCTCCATGCGTGTACAGCCCCACGCGAGACTGTTTTTCCTAAGCACAAAGAGCCTCTACGCTCCGGTTTGTGCCAAGTTGTGACATGGTATCAGAGCCACTGTTCTAGGCTCGTGCATGTGGATTTAGACCACATGTTGGTGATTCTCGCCTCCGGAGAAAGTGTTCTTTAAATGATCTGGCTCCTTATGCGTAGGACTAGAGAAGATGGTGGAAGCATCAGCGACGGTCAACGAAGCCACGCTTGGACCGGGAGTGAGCAAGGTAGTTATCTCCGGAACAATCATCAAGCTCTATGGGGATGACAAGAAGAAAAAGAAGCAAGAGAAGGAGATCTATCAAGTTCTATAGCTTGTAATCTTTATACTCTTGACACCTTATATCCGATTTTTTATTCTCCAAAAGAGGAGATTTTTCTGGAGAAAAGATATCAAGGAGAGACACCATGGTCCATGCAACGACTTTCGAGGTTGCCAAAAGAGGCAATGACTTCCCATATTGCAAAGAGACTAATGGTTGGTCCAAGCTCCTTTCCTAAAGATCTAGGCTAGATACAGAGACCACCACATGGGGCCACTAGCACCTTACGTGGGAACTCCCTAACTCATGAAGACCTCGAGAAGCTACGGGCTCTATTTCGAGAAGACGACGATGACCGCCATAATGACGACTACTCAGGTTGCCACAGAGGCAACGACTCTGGAGGTTGCAAGAGGCTTCACCGTTGACATGTCGAAGGAGAAGATCGAGAGTGTGGCTCTTGAAGAAGAGGAATGGTGGGGCATTTAACCTCATAAGTTGAAGACCAAGTCGTCGGTCTCTCGACCTTCGACTTGAGGGGGAGGTGTTAAAACGACAGAATAAAGCCATGTTAGAACGATAGAATAAAGCCACGTAGACTATCCATGTGGCAGTCAACAGGAAGGTCCATAGGTGCCAGCAATCATGGGTCCTTGGACCCAAGTTTGGAGTTTTTTGCTTAGGTAGGAAGTTTTTCTATTTTTAGTAAATATGTTTTAGGAAAAGAGTTTGAGATTTAATTTATTTAGAGAGATAAAATCTTTCCATATGGGATAAGATCTTTGGTTTCCAAGAACAGGGATATGTACTCTATAAAAGAGAGCCTTCCTTTTTGTAATTTCTTGAGTTCATAATAATATTTTCAACTTTACAAACTCTTCTCTCTCTATCTCTTCTTTCCACAAGGCACGTCGGCCACCATCAAAGGGCAGCCGACCACCTGCACCAGTCACCAGGGGCTACCGGCCACCTTTAGCAGCCAAGGGTTGCTCTCTCTCTGCTCCACGCACGCACAGTCCCACGTGGGATTATTTTTCTCACGCACAAGGATCCTCTACGCTTCGATTTTCGCCAAGTTGGGACACAATTAGTGTTGGTGATTTATGACCATCTAAGGCAGTTGGGGAGGCAGAGTATGGATGTGTTATGATGGTTGCAACATTCACTTGAGAAATGTATTTATTCAACATGGTTCATATGAAATTAGTAGGCTATGGCAAGTCTTTGAATTAATGGTCTTTGCCTATTAGTCCTTAAATTGTTCCTATTCATTGATCAATGTTAAAAAGTGATTATTTTATTTTACTATTTCCATGATTTCATACCTAACTTGAGGTCCTGTTTAGGAAGTTTTCTTTTTGTTGCACTCAATTGTAAGCAAGAATTGTTTGGGTTTTTTTAAAAATTAATGGAATAAATCAGAATCGAAGCATCCATAGGAAAACTTTGATTTATGTGGCTAATCCATTTGATAAGAGATGGGAAAAATCGTGGGAGAAGAGCCCTTATATGCTAAACATGATTTCATTATTCTAAAAGAATAGATGCACTATAAATATCATACATATAGTCTACCACATTTATTAAGCTTCCTTTCACGCAAGGTAAGATTGAACCATATTGTTGGAGAAAAATGAACAGTGTTGTTTCATTAAGTCCTAAGCCTCTTTATATATAGAGAGGACCTAGGTATAATAAGAAATAATAAAATTATTTACCAAAATAGGAAAAACTAAAAATAGGAAAGACAATCAATCCTAACAAATTTACTCCTAATTTATTTATTCTTTAACAATGCCCCTCCCTCAAGTTACAGCGTGCAACGACCAACTTATTATAAGAAACAAAAGTTAACTCCTCCCCTAATATAGACATTTGGATAAGTAGGTAGTAGATTGGAGTAGACAACAATAGTAGTAGTGCTAGATGTTGTAGCAGAAGTAGTAGCAGTAACAAACAAAAGTAGCAACCATAGGTGACTGTAGCAAAAGTAGCAACCATAGGTGATAGTAGTAGGCTGTTGCAGAAGGAGAATAGTAGACGATAGTAGTATGGTTGTAGCATTAGACGATAGTAGTATGACTATAGTAGGTAGGTAATCAGGAGTGTGAGACAAGGATACTTGCTCAGATCCTTCACCAGTCATCACCATCATGATGTAGGTAGTAGTAGGTTGTAGCGGTAATAACATTAGTAGTAGACAGTAAGAGGCTGTAGCAGAAGTATTAGCAGTACGAGAGGTGGTTTCGCTCCTCAGAAGAGACCTTAGATACTCCAGTTCCCATTGAATTTTTTTCCAATTTTCAATTGTACGTGTTAGAGAATTTAGGAAAGTGCATTTTAGGATTAGTTAAAACTCTATCTCGTTCTATTTTTGTAGAGATTTGATTTGATTATTATTGATTAGATTGAGTTTGTTTTTGTATTTTGTTAGTAAAATGAGGATTAGGATTGGGATTGCTATTATAATCCCCTTATATATAAAAAGGGGTTTGGGCTTTCTTTTGACATGGTTTAGGGCAGGAGTGATCTTAAGGAATTCCTTGGATTGTCAACCCTCTCTCCTACACGTTCTCTGTGCGCATGCCATTGTCGTAGTTCATCTCCATGCTCATAGCACACACGAGACTACCTACCCACCGCAGCTCTGTGTGGGTCTTCTTAACGCATTAGCTACGCATGTGTTATCCTCTCCTTGCATGCAAGCAGGCGTGTGCTACCCTCTCTGTGCGTAAGCCATGCATGTTGCTGTCCATCTCGTGCGCTTGCATGTAATATGCTCCAACCTTTTGCACACTTGTGAGTGGTCTACAGTGGCCACACACGCACTCGCGCATGATTTGAACTGATCTCGCGTGCATTTGTGTGCCTCCTTCAAGTTGGATATTGTATGTGTTAGTGTTAAACACTAATGAACTTTGATTTTGATGTTAACAAAATATGTCATTATGTGGATATGTTTAACTTTGTTGATGTAGTATTTAGAGTCCACCAAAAGAGCTAGGAAAGTTATATGTGATGATGGAGAGAGATGACCTACATATAAACTTAAGAGTTACATGAAGGAGACTACAAATGGAGAAGCAAAGCTCATTTATAAAGTTATTTTTAGTCTTTAGATTATTTGTTAAAGAGCCATTAGTACATAAAGCACCTATCACATTCCTTTTGGTTTAAATATTTTAAAATAGGTAGAAAAGACTTTAAAATGACTTTTAAATATTAATTAAATGTTTAATGATGTTGAAGAACTTCTAGAAGGGTAGTTATCACACCCCTTGGTTAAAGGATGTTTATATTCAAAATCGCAATGTTTCATATTAACACTTAACCGATTAACATGCAAAAACAAAAGGGAAAAACACAAAAATTAATCGATTAACATACTAAACAAAAGTTTGGAAATGATGTTAATCAATCAATACTTTCAGCTAATCGATTAAGTTAATCAATTGAGAACTTAATAGAACAATTTACAAGCCTTTAGTCTATTAATGCATAATGTCTTAATTGAGTAATGTGACAATTGATTAATTTCAGACTATTTTAAAGCCATCTTTTTAACTGAGTTTTTTTGTACACATCTTTTCAAATAAAAAAATTATAAAATGATTATTTAGTGGTTTCTAAGCCTTGGATCATGTCTACAAATACCATCTGAAGGCTTTGGGTGGATTTACAACTACTCTCTCACTTATTTTTGCTGTCAAACATACTTGCGAGAATTTTGAGTATTCAAAGCACTTGATTTCCAACTTTGCTCACTGAAGGCTCTCGTACTTTGCTTCCCTTATACTTGACTTGCTCCGAATTCAGGAAGTTTTAAGGGAGTATTTCTAAGTCTTTTGCACTTATTTAATTACAATGTAGCTCTACAAGACTTGTGTAATTTTCATTTTCAATTTATTCTTGTACGTTGGGTGTTTAGGTTGTAGGTTTTCCATTCTTCTTTGAAGAAGTGGAACAAAATCCTCTTTGCACTTGTCCAAAAGGGGTTTATTTACTAGAGGAACATCACACTTGTTCTAAGTGATATGGTTTTTAATGATTCTTATAGTAGTAGGGTCAAAATCCTAGATTAGGATATCTAGGTAGAGATTTTTCCCTTGATAGGTTTCGTCTTTAGATACTTTTGTCTATTATTGTTGCTTTTTATGTTTAATTGCTTATATTTTTCTTTTAAGCACAAATCACCTCTCCACTTGTGCCATTTTCAATGCACTCCAACTTAGCAGGAAGTCTTAGAGAATTTAGGAAAGAGTATTTTAGGATTAGTTAAGGTGGATAAGGGTTATTTTATCGCTTTCTATTTTGTAGGGATTTGATTTGTTTAGGATTTGATGTGAGTGAGATTGTTTCTGTACTTAGCTAGTAGAATAAGAATTAGGATTGGGATTACTATTGTAATCCTCTCTCTATATAAAGAAGGGCTAGGGTCTTCTCTTTTCATTGATTCTTATTCTACAGCACGTATCAACAACAATACGGGCACTAATATTAGGAGCAGTAGTAGCATTTGCAGTGACAAGGAAGGAACATGCTATGCATGCATGGGAAGTAGTGCGCATGTTGTCGCATGTGAGGACCAAGTAGTGCGCATTTTGGTGCACAAGTAGGGGCACGTAGAAAGCATGTGCTAGGCGTACAGAGGTGCACACAGTGGGGTGAGCATGGATGCAGAGTGCATGTGTGTTGTGCATGCAGTAGGGGCAGACACATGTGTGATGACGTGTAGCAGGAGAGTAGTGTAGCACTATGCGCTATGCATGTAGCAGGTAGAATAGCACATGCTTGTGCACACGGTAGATCATGTCACCATAGACACAATTGCGTTGTGCAGCAACAACAATCCACGTGCGTTGGTGCATGATAGGTAGGGAACTTGTGCGCAATGTGTAGTTGGCAAGGAGATGCCTTACACGCGTGTATGGTCACAAATCCCATGCATGTATGCGCTTCAGCCTGGGAGCGCATGCGTTGTATGGTGCACATATGGTTGTTGCTCCCTTTCTATGAGTGCATGAAGAGGCTATGCACACATGGAGAGAGGTGGCAGCGACGGTGTTAGGCCTCTCTCTCTCTCTTGTGGTGCCTTAGGGTTTCTTTCCCTAGGATGATCCCTGGTTTGATACCATGTTGGAGAAAAATGAATTGTGTTGTTTTATTAAGTCATAATCCTCTTTCTAAAGAGGGAGGACCTAGGGATAATAGGAAACGATAAAGCTCTTTACTAGGAAAAGCTAAAAATAGGAAAGACAACCCATCCTAACAAATTTAATCCTAATCTATTATATTCCATAACACATATAATTGGATCGTCATGTTAACTTAGCAACAAAACATCTATCTCTCTCAACAACCCCCCCCACTTATGCTACATCATGGAATATGCTCAACCTGTTACAAGCTAATATCTCCACACTTGCAACTAGAATACAACACTGAGAAATAATGGAACCCAATCATGTTCCTCCTCATAGTGAATGGCAACAAAGTTGCATCATCATTCTTGCTTTTAGGAAGGTAAGTTGTTGGCAACACCTCAATTGTTGATGACCATACAGCCGATGGTGGAGGATTATAGGTTTGTTGCTCTTTCTAATTTGATATATTTGTTGGGGGAAAAGAATTTGGCTTTTCATCTTCTTCTTGGATAGACTAATCAATTTGGTCTATTTGACTTTCATTTGTGGCAATCCATTTTGGAGAATTACCTTGTGGGCTTAGTGATACTAGCAAGCTAGGAGGAGAGATGAGAGGAAGCCTTTCTACTATTTTAAAAGGGATAGAATAGGTTGGATTAGACATTCCTAAGATCCTTGCTTTGCCTCGGCGGTTTTCTCAAATGTGGATTTGCTAGATTAGGACATGCACCCCCTCTACTTTGTTCTCTATTTTGGTAAATGGTCAATTGGAAAGGGGGTTGGATTTAACCCGGAAGGAAAGTCATGTAAGGTTGTTCCTTAACATCTTTTTGTTTCTATTGGGGTGGACTTTTTGGTGGATACATACTACTCACTTTGCATAACTGATGAAACGGGGGCCATTGGTTTATGCAAGAACAATAGGGTAGTTTGAATGCCACAATATGCTAATGGCAGTTCTTTTCTTTTCTTTTTAATCTAGAATTAGGATGTGAACTCTAAATTCTTAATGCATAGAGGGGCCTTGCTTCTGGTCTTTCATAATCTCCAATAGAACTCTAAAGGGGTAAGCATGCAGATCGTGCAATAAAAGGTGGGAAGGCACTAGAGTATGTGGAGTGTGATTGGCGAAGCTCAACTCGTGGGTGATTCATACATGTCGAGGTGAATGGTGCAATAGCTCTGCTTGGGCGAGCGCTTAGGAGAAGGCACTAGAGTCGGTGTTGCAGTCCAACGAGGAGAGGTTGTCTGTGGTGGTGGGGTGGGAGATGTAAGGTGGAGTCAGGAGATGGTGTTGGAGTTGTAGTAGATGGAAGAGGTGAGTTGGCATGCGTAGTCACTTGCGATTGTGGCGGTGATAGGCTAGTGGCGACGTAGCCAGTTGCAAGGTTGAGGGGGTTACCTGATCGGAGGCACAATTGGAGGATTGTGTGCGTGGTGGTTTTCTAGGTGCAAAGGTGGCGTCGATCGATCATAAAGAGGCAGAGGGTCTGCCGGTGGGGTTGGTGGTTTGGGTGGAGGGTGTTTGTTGATGTGGGGAAAAGAAGAAAGAAGGTAAGGAGAGGTGTTGAGATAAGAGAGAGATGGAGGGTGGGGAATTGGTGTGTAGACTTTAGAGGAACTCTTCTAGGTTCAAAAAGATGGGCTAGTTGTATGGATTGCACTAATTGATTGATGGATTACATTACGGGAGGGAGCCCTTTTATATAGAGAAGGGTCCTTTTACAAAATTGGTCCTACTTCTAATAGGACAAGGATGAAATTTCCTAATTCTAAACCTATCTGCGAAGGGAAACGTGAAAAATTATACCACAGCCTCTTTACGAGAAATAAAAAATACAGAAAACTCCTTTGATTTTTATGTAATCCCTGCAGTGCTACATCAGGATCCATGCCACCACAAGCCACCTAGGCATGATTTTACTAATTTCCTTATGTTCTTAGTCACCAAGGTTTGTTTTAAATGATTAATTACTATTTAAGTTGCATAGCCAGTTACAACTCTTTCATAGCTGCTTGTGGCTCCATTATAAAGCCTCTTTCAACCCTAAACCTTTGGCATGGTTGTCTAGTGTTATTCATAGTTAATATGCTTGTAAGCTAGTCCACTGTAAGTGGACATCACGCACTGCAACTGCATGTGAACAATGTGGTGTTTGTTCCAAATTAATCCTAGTCCTGTACAACTTAAATCATCTCTTATAGTGGTTTTACTTCTACTTGAGCTTGTTTAGGTTAGAATTTAATGAAAACTATAAAACGAAGGAAAACTTGGGGAATCCATTCTACTCATCTAAAAGAGGTGCTCTAGGGAAAATTTGAGGTAGAGCTCTTGGTTGAGCTCTTAGAAATTGTTTGAACCTTGCGGAGAAATTTGAGGGAATATATATGATTTCTGTTATTGATAAAAAAAAATTCCTAACACTCTTTATATAGAGACAGGTAATGGTATACATGGAAGAACAGTTAAGTATTTACTAAATATAACTACGACCTAAATATAGTAAACAATTAATCAAATAATTGATTTGATTTATTTCCTCACACTCCATTGCAAGTTGAGATGCAGGAGATGGTGAAGACTTGAATCCTTAAGGTAGTAGAGATCAACTCCTGTCGACGTGGTAGTCCTTTCTTTGTATCTTCAACCCTAGGTGTCTTTTCTTGTATGCCCTCACAGAGTCAGTTAACACTTGGTTTCTTTTAAGGTGCGTGAGAGTATTGCCCGTACACTTGACATCTTGAGGTGGCTCCTATCTTCATTGTGTGTTTTCCACTTAAACATATAAGGACCCAATTAGGACAACTCAATACTTTGAGGGGTTACAGACAAGTACCCCAACAATAGAAGACTTGACTTTGAAGGAAAATGAAAAGATGGACTAAATCATAAAAATAACCCTTAATTTTTTTTAGAGGAAAACTCTAAACTCTTGACCAAAGAGGGTTTTCTTCCTCTTCTTTCTTCTTTGCCGGCTTTCTTCTCTGTTGGGCGTGAAACAACAACAATCATCGACATTGAGAGGAGAGGAGCTATCATCATCTCCCTCTTCTTCTCCCCCCCTTTTTGTGGATCGGTGATACACTAGAGGAGGAGCGTGGTGGCACTCCGGCGAAGTCGAGGGAGGGCCGGACTACCTTGGTCCAATAGTATGGCCCTCAAGTAGTAGAGAGGAGCCCTTAAACCCTCGATCAAACGAGGTTTGATAGGGCAAAACAGAGATTCAGATCTCCACATTCATGGGCAGCGTTGGCCATCTTGGACCTTCCTGCCGACATGTGGTTGGTCCGATGTCCCTCGATAGTGGTGGGTAGGTATGGAGGTTGGGCCATCGGTGACCACCCCCATGATGGTCCTTTGCTAGTGCTCAGCCGGAGGAGGCGCTGACGGGGCATTCTTCACTGGTGACGAGAGGTTTAGCAGCGACAGTAGTGGAAGGAGAGGAAGTAGAGAGGAAAGGAGAAGAAGAGAAGTTGGGAGAGGAGAGAGCCTCTCTGATGGCTTGTCGGAAGCCGATGGCGCCGCCGTAGGGCCTCCCCCTATAGGTTTCTTTCTTCTAAACGCTAGATCACTAAGATTGGTGCTTTAGTACTGTGTGGAAAAATTTGGGAGAATATATATGATTTTTGTTATTGATAAAAAGAGGCCCTAGCACTATTTATATAGAGAGAGGTATGGGCATACATGGAAGAACAATTAAGTATTTATTGAATATAACTATGACCTAAATATAGTAAACAACTAATCAAATAACTGATTTGATTTATTTCCTAACAAACCTCATTTCACCTCATCGAAGCAATTGATTTGCTTAGAATTGAAGCCTCAAAGTTCCGAACATTTGCCCCAATCCAAATAAGTTTCAAAGGGTCATTAACTCTTTTCCAAAATTGCTATCCATTGAGAAATGCAGTCTCCATAAAGCTCTTGTTGCCCTCTATGCATTGCCAGTCTCTAATTACCCATTGCCTCCATGAATCACTGAAAAGTCATGTTTGAATTGCTAATCATAGCATATGGGTGGCTATCCCATATATCCACAAGTCACGCATAAAATTTGAATTTCTTGATCCATACCCAAGCCTATTTATAGAGGATTCTAGGTGCTATGGTATTTGTGATTGGATTTGTAAGTTATGATGTTAATAATGCTAAATTCTGCATGAATTCTATTGGTTCATAGAGCAGTTGAATCGGTCTAGTAAGCTACAACTAGCCATAGCTAGTTTGTTGGAACTTCAATCTAAGGTAACTTGGTGTCTTATTTATGGTTAGTTATATCTACTCGTAACTGGCTATGAAGTCATTTTTCACTATGCCGATTAATTCTTTTCTGAACTTTTACATTTACTCCATTTTCTTTTTCCCTTTGGTTTAGCTTATTAGAAGTCCTTAAATCATAATTTTAGGGCCAAGTTTGTAGGTGAGACATTGTTGCATATTATATTGCCTCCTAAATGCCTCTGTATTAGAAATTCGCCTCCTAAAGATCACATTCTTCATATTAAGCTGGCGAAATGATCAATCTAGCTCTTCTCAAAAAAGAAATGATCCATTAAGTTGCATTACTACTGGATTCAATACCTAAAATGTTGGCAAGCGAACAGCTAGAGAGAGTATCAACTCTGTACGTCTTAGTATACCCCTTTGCTATGAATCGTGCCTTGTATCCCTTTATGGTGCCATTAGGGTTTTGCTTTACTATGAAGACCCACTTGGATCTTACTGCCATTATATTGAAAGGTGGGCAGTGAGCTCCCAAGTACCTTTAAACACCTTCTCCCCGATGCCTTGCACCACTTGGGTTTAAAAGTGTTTGTTGATGGAAAGTAACTATTAGAACAGCTAAAAGAGCTTCAACAAACTATTTATATCGATGATCAATGCATGTCATGGATATATATTGTGACAGAATATAGAATGTAGGAATGGTAATCCTTCTTAAGTGCAATTGGTAGATCCACATCCTCAGTTGCTTTGACATGCTGGCGACTTTCTTGACCGATAGGTTGCACCTCTACATGAATCTCATTCCTTGCAATAATTGATGCATCGTTGGACGAAATACCATCTATAGATAAGGAAACTGCACTATGGAAATAAGGGGAATGTGCATTGGTGCATGTTTAGAGAAATTCATGATTGCCCTTGATTTGTCAAATTGAAAAATATAGGACAGACATTGCAAAGGTGAGATTAACTCTAGCTTAGCAATAATGATCAATAGAATCATAATAGTGATACCCTTTCCAAGTATGATGTGTGCCAAAGAAAAGCATTTTATAGTCCTATGTAATAGCCTTCCTTACTAGGTCCAGTAAGATTAACGAAAGACATACATCTAAGTATTATGAGAGGGGCTACAAGGCCTACAATCAACATTTTCCAGATACACGATATGACAAGGAGTTTGCTCATGAAGCATAGATGAGGGCATCCCATTGATGAGATGAGTAGTCTAAGTTAGCATGCCCTAATAAAGAGAATAACACTGTTACGAATGAAAAGTGTCTTAGCAATGCCTAGAATACACCGATGTTTATACTTAGCAATTCCATTCTGCCATGAGATGTTAGAGTGATTCAAATGGCGGTTGCTGCTGATAGGAGGCAAGGCGGGAAAATTTGAACCACACACACACGCACCCACACACGCATGCACGCACACACAGAGATATTTGAGTAAAATTTGAGTATTTTAACATTATTTTGAGTATTTATGTGATTTTTTGTTGGCATGTCATCGGCATGCCCTTGACATTCTCACGATGTGCCCTCGGCATATCCATCGGCATGGCTATTGAAAAACGGGCATTTCCACGGCATGCTTTTGGTATGCCTACGGCATGCACACTTAGAATTTCATCGGTATGGCGTCGAAATCGGCATTTCGAACATTGGATGTAAGGACAAGTAGTATGATAAATAGTTCCTTGAAAGAGATAAAACCCACACAAAAGAACTGTGTCCAATAACTCTAAGCCACTGCAAAACCTAATAAATTTATAATTTGCATCAAACGGTATCTTTATTTCGGCTAGAAAAAGTTTCGGAGCAATATCAAAATCATACTTTTGTTTAAAAGAAATGCCTAAGAAAGAGAAACCATCGATTATAAGTAAATAAATAATGTTGATGTCCTTGTGACTGTACAATCAGAATTTGACCCTGCACATCCATATATGCTAGCTGAAAATAGAATCACTTCTAGGGTTTTAACTAAAGTCACAAAGGCTCTTGTAATGCTTTCTAAGTTGGCAGTCCTCACAGCAATCAAACTTGTCTACAAGTGATAGCTAAGGAATGAGCAACCATAACTTATCCAATGGAAGGTGGCCTAGGTGAAGATGCAATTGGAAATTGGATGAAGTTGAAGGAAGGGTGACATGCGTAATAAATAGTGATTGAAGTAACTGATGCACTCTCCTTTTCTCATGGTGTCACTTATCAATCATTCTCCCTAATAGTATGTCCTCAAATGTTCAAGATATAAAGTCCTAATTACTTAGTAACTCCAACGAAAATTAGGTCAATTAGAATATGTGAGAGTTGCATATTAGAGGTCAGTTGGACCTCTCCCTGGCCAATAATAGGGCAATGCCTCCCATTGCCCTATTAGTTTGAATTGTTTGACCTACATTCAAAGGCTGAAGTAAAAAAAACATTGCTTATCGTCATAAGTATATGGACACTCTTAAATGCAGCAACCAGTCAAGTTACCCCTACTATTAGCCTGTACAAAAGAGGTAAGGGGTATACGTAAGGGCTAGTAAAGGCATTAGTGTTTGGAGTGGAAGTGCCTAAAGATGACGTCTAGTTGAGCTTTCTCACCATCTCATTATTCCCTCCTCTAGCATCTATGACAGTTTCATTTGGTGCATTTTTGGAGGCCTCTACCACCTTGTAAGCAGTTGCTAGTCTTCTATGCTTGACCCAACATGTGTACTTAGTTATGGCCTTTCTTGCCATGTTAGGTGCATGGAGGATATCACCATATGACTTGTGGAAATGCTATCGTCTTATTCACTTTAAGTAGTTGCTATTGAAGTAGTTTGTGAGTTTGTAGCTTTGATCAAAAGTATAATTTCAAGTCAACTAATGCGGTTATATTCATCCTCTAAGTTAGGTTAGGTAGGCAATATGACCATTTGATACTGTGTAACCTTGTAGCTTATACCTAAATCAACATCTCTTTTGTAGAATGGGCCTTCTAGTAGTACATGTACACAGGCTTATAACCATATTAACTTCTCACATATTGTCCTGAGAGCTGAGAAATAGCTAGAAAGCCTTTTACACTTCTAACTAAGATGAATAATCTCTTAGAGTACTCGACATTATGTTAGTTATATTGTATTACATAATTTTCCTCTTAGTGTTTGGGATGGCATTGTTTATGGTCTTGACATAGACCATTTTATCATCTTCCTTCTAGGTGGCATTCTTGCCTACCTCCTCCCCCGGTTCTAACATAAGTAGTATGTGCTTATCATGGCCTTTTGTCAGGATTGTAAAAATCTATGACAAGCAGGCATAGTTGGAACCACCCAACCTAATGATCAATCTAAAAAATGAATTCTTGTGTAGTCTTATCTCCTTCAAGAAGTCCGATTTACATAGAATATTGGTTATATAAGAGGAATCCAAGGATGCCATATTTGCTTGTAATTGGAGTGCAACTATATGTTAGAGAACAAAATAGATTAGGATTATATTTGTTAGGATTAGACCAATTGGTTATCTTTCCTATTTTTAGTTTTTTTCTATTTTTCTAAAAAGTTTTATTGTTCCCTGTAATCCCTAAGTCTTTTATATTAAGAGGGCTAGGACTTGCTTAATGGAATAACAACACAATTCATTTTCTCCAACACTATGGATGAAAAATCATAAATGTTATAATGCTTGGATCTTTAAACATATTTTAAGAAGAACAAAAGATCTTGGATTGCCAAAATATGCAAGTTGGCTTAGATGAATTAAATCCGAATTGAATTGATGTAACATAATTGAATCAATTGAGCATGAAGAGCTTCTCGCTTTTGCAATTGTGAACTAGAGAAGTGTACAAAAATCAATAGTTGGTATTTAGTTGACAAGGCCACCGCCTAAGGAGTATATGGTATACATGAGATTAATCAAGGATTAAATGGTTAAGTACTTTTTAAGGCATATGGCATTTTTTTTTGACATTCAAATTTTGTCAATAAGCAATATAAATTCCTCAAAAAAATTCTTGAAATAAATCAATACTCAACATATCATAATCCATTCATTAAAAGTTGCAAATATGGCAACAATCACCAAATTGAATGTTATCAACAAATGAAACACAACCATCATAAAAGACTTCTAAAAGATCAAAACAACTATCGAAAAGCATCGTAATCAATAAGGGCAACCTAATGAACAAGAATAAGAAAACATGACAAAAAAAAAACGTAACCAACAAAGAACAAGGCATGAAAATTTTAGAATAAGTGTTAAAATAAAAGAAATTAGGGAAAAAATTGCCATGAATTATGAAACAAAAGAAAAACATGGTAAAAGAAACCCAATATGTCATATTCAATAAGGCTGGTATGCCTTCTTGTTTGCAAGAAATAAAAGAAAAGAAAAAGAAACCAGCATGTCATCTTTAATTGGCTAATTAATCGGCCAATCAGTCAACCTAATCAAATATATAATTTCATATTGGTATGTAGTTCAATTAATGATTGCATATGATTAATTGGCTGGCTAAATCCTTTTTGATAGCCTGAACTAGACCTTAGTGCTCTTCTTAATAGCACATAATAGGGGTTGCAATAGGATAGGAGGCTGCCTACAAGGCTCTTAATGGGCTAGGGCTAGCCAGGGTTGCCGATTAGTAACCTTGGTAACTTAATGATAGGCAACTTGGTGAAGTCCTAGGCAATCAAGGTGAATTGGATAAAAATGAGGGGAATTCCTAAGGCACTACGCAATGTTGATGGTGGGTGCAATAGATTGCAATGGCTTTGCTGGCGTTGGTGGTGCCAATAAGCAAAGATGGGGCTGTTAGATTGAACCTTGATTTAAGGAGATCTAGTCCCTTGTCTTTATCGAAGCCTAATTTAGACAAAAGGCAAACAACAGCAACAATAAAGTCTTTTTTCATGCTAAGTAGGATCAATGTTACTAGATACTCTATATTATATTTTGTTAATGTTTATGGACTATTTATTTGTTTTTTATTTCTAGTTGGTTCCCTGATATAATTTTCCCAAGACCTCTTTGTATATAAAAAGGTGCAGGGCTTCTTTTGAGAATAAGACTATTCGTTTTCTCTGACTTGGTATTAGAGCAGCGATCTTGGGTTGGCGCTCTGGTATCCCACCGAAATAGGCCTCCTACCCAAACCACCAAAACCCTAGATCTTCCTCTCTTCTCCTCTCCATGCCATTGCTACCCAAATTTACAGGAGCAGCAACAACATCGCCGGTTGTAGGAGCAGTAGCGGTGGTAGGCATCATCAGTGTCGACAGCAAGCCCACCGTTGGTCGGCAGTAGCACAACCAGTGGGGCTATGCTACCCTTATGCTAGCAAGGGGAGGAGCAGTAGCCTCTTTGAGGGCCTTAGGGGTCCCTCTTGACCCTAGCGTGCACCTTTTGATCTTCGGAGGGGCTGTTATGTGGTTTTAACTTGATTTCCAAGTAGAGACTACTTGGATTTCATGTTAGATCATTGTTCTTGCGATTGGTGGTGATTCTGCAGATTTGAAAATTCAATGTCAGATCTGATTTCGGCAATTCCTATGTGTTCTGGCCATCACGGCTTCATCCTCATCATTTGAAGTTTCATCGGAGACGACTTCGAATAGTGGGAACTACAAAATCCCATTTTTTGTCCTGATTGTAAGGTTGGATGAGACCAACTATGCCCGTTGGTCACATATGTTCCTGATGATAGATGAGGGTCATGACAAGGAACATATTTTTCTTGAGCCAGAGCCTCAGAATAAGATGAAAAAGTATGCCACTTGGAAGAGGGGCAACGCTATGGTGAGAGCATGGATTATGAATGCAGTTTTGCCACAGCTCAGGGATGGCATCATGTACTATAAAACTGCTAAGGAGATGTGGGATTCTCTTCATGACATACTCTCCTGAAAGAATTCTAGCAAGGTATATCAGATCTACAATGATATATTTATCCTCAAGTAGGAGGGTTAGTACTATGCCACCTTGAAAGGGCTTCTGGAGAAGTATAACATGTGCAGACCTATATGCACGTGTACTACTCAGTGAGAATATTACAAGGAGATGGCAATTTTGCACTTTCCATCTAGATTAGGCCTAGAGTATGATGCTACTCGCTCTTAGATATTGACTCTATCAGATCCTCCATCTCTTGAGGAGGCATATAGTCGTCTTAGTAGGATCACTGTCACTCCACTAGAGATTACTTGATAGATCTCCGCTCTTGCAGTTGGTGGAGGTTGTGGTGCTCGGGGTTTTATTCGTGGATGTGGATGTGGCAGAGGATAGACTGGCAGAGCTCGTCCCACATGCACTTTTTGTGGCTGGATTCGCCATGTTGAGGCTTCTTGTTGGTCTAAGCATAGGAAGTCTCCTGTGGTCAACTAGGCTGTGTCTACTTCTGAGGCAGTGACAGATAGTGTCACGGGCAGAGTATGATGCTATAGTTTAGCGACTTACTCAAATTACTTAGGAGACCCTTTCCTCATCTTCTGATACAGTTGCCATTGCCTCCTCAGGCATAAATTGTGCTTTTGGTGTTTCTGACAGGGGCTCTGACACTACCACTTGGCTTGTTGATTCTAGTGCTTCATGTCATTGGAGTGGTGACCATAATTTTTTCGGCAGCTTTAGTCAGTGCCTCTTGGTAGGACAATTCGAGCCGCAAATGGGCGACATTCTAGAGTGGATGGCTAATGGGAGGTGTTAGTTGTCGCCAATTTGAGATTTTCTAATGTTTTATTTGTTCTAGATTTTCCTATGAGCTTATTGTCTGTTAGTAGAATTACGAAGGATCTTAATTGTAGAGTGATTTTTGATGATATTATGTATTTCAGGACAAACTTACGGGGAGGATGATTGATGGCGAACATGAAGAGGGAGGTGTGTATCGCCTGTCTCAGATGCTAGCGGTTGCATCTTGCCAAGGTGATGTGTGTTTTTCTACAGAGTGCTCTGCAGTAGCATAATTGTCTTAGTCATCCATCTCTGGACATGCTTTGCTGTATCATCCCTCATCTTTCACTAGCTACAGAGATTCATTGTGATATGTGTCAAATGGGGAAGCATCACGGAGTCACCTATCCTACCGGTTGTGCTATTGTCTAGTCTGTTTTTTATTTATTAGATCTAGATGTATAAGGACCTAATTGTATACTAGATCGACTGGGCCACATATATTATTTGGTGATAGTTGATGATTGCTTTATAATGTCCTGGGTGTTTTTATTAAAGAATAAGTCTGATGTTGGGTTAGTCATTGAGACATGTATTATTGAAATAATCAGTTTGCTTCTACTCTCAAAGTTCGTATAGATAATGGTCGAGTTTTGTACCATCCGAATGACTTCATTCTACAAATCTCATGGTGTCATTCATTAGACTACTTGCCCCCATACGTCTCAACAAAATGGGGTGGTTGAGTGGAAAACACAAGCATCGTTTGGATGTGGCTAGGACTTTATTAATCTAACTTGAGTCCTTACACATGCTCAAGCTCCATCCTACATGTCTTTTATGATGTTGATATACAAAAGACGATATTGCCTCTTCTCCAAAATTTTCCATAGAATAACCCTTGGAACAGGGTTATTGGCCTTCTCCAAATCAACAAAAACTCTATGTAAATCCTTCTTGACTTTGTAGATCTCCATGATACATCTCAGAAGATGTATTTCTTCAAAAGTGGATCTACCAGGCATAAACCCAAGCTAGTTCTCAGTCATGGAGACTTGCGTGAAGCTTCTTGTAGTTACTCTCTTTTGAAGCTTCATTGTATGACATTATTTTTATTTTTGAAGGTTTATGATTCATCAACTTGATACCTCTTTGGTAGGACAATTTCATGTTTCTCCTTTGTTCTAGCATAAGGGTATCATGATACTTTTCCTTGATTCCTATGGCATCCTCTTTCCTTGCAAAATAGTATTAAATTAGTTTGTGAGACAATTTATGCCTTGCTCTCCTACTACTTTCCAAACATCGATATGAATATCGTTAGGTCTAACAACCTTCCTAGGTTCCATCTTCACAGCTTTCTTATCCTTTCAAAAAAAAAGAGAATCTTTGGAGCATCTATTACTTCTTTCCTTTGTATTCATTTATAGATTGCTTGATTTAGGTAAGTTTTTAAATTGACCAACTTCCCCACAAGTGATTTTGTCCATCTTATTTCTATTAAAAAGCTTATGAAAATAATTGTTCCAGTATGTCTCTATATCCTAACTAGTGATAAGTGCCCTTCGTCCTTGATACACCTTAGATGTGTAGGGTGCTTTGTTTTCCTCTCCCTTTCTCTAGCTAACTTGATGATATCTCTCTTACCCTTTAGATACTCGTAAGTATTCTCAAAGCTTTTGCTTTTGCTTGACTATCAACCTTCTCTTTTTTACTTGCTCTTTTCTAATTTGCCAGATTTTTATCAGCAATGTTGTCTTGATAAGGTCTTCAATCATGCTCTTTTAACTCTGAGCTTCTCTTTTACTTCCCTTTATGGCAAATCATTTTTCTTTGTGGGATTCCCTAAATTATCACAGCAATCTCCTCCCAAAATTCTTTCTTTATCTTTTACTTCAAACCAACTTGAAGTACATAAATTAGAATGACATTGAAAATCTCTTCTTCCAAGACTATTTTTATCTAGATAATTCAATCTTGCATCCTCTCAACTTCAACTAGGTTCTTCAAATCCATATGGATGAGATATCCAACTTCATTTCTAGATTTCTTCTTTCCTAAATACCAAAATTTGAAACCTCAACTCCTATGTTGATGTTGCTTTTTTATTGCTAGGATCAAGCTTGAATGGAGGATTGTGTTTGGTAGTAATGGCCATCGTAAAACTTAAAACTTGTCAGATGTTTTAAACTTGGATTTAAGAACTCATTCAGTTTGGGCAAAATGAAAGATGAAAAAGAAAATCATGGCGAAGAAAATGGACTCAGACAAGCTTGATGTGAAGATCTTGCTTAAGTATGCTGCTCTAAAAGGCAGTACAAATTAAGGATTGAAAGTGGAGATAGAGTAGAGGCAAAGATCCAAGCAATTGTAGTTGGAGGGTGATGCCAACGTAAGATTCTTTCTCATGGCAGCCAAGAAAAGAAGCGAAAACTATATCAGTAAGGTGGTGGTGGTGGAGGGAAGGGAGACGGTGCAAGATAGGAGGTAGGGCATGATTGGTAGAGCATTTCTATAAATTCACTAGGGGAAAACCTAGCGGCACTTGGAGGTGGAGTGCGAGGGTGGCAAAGAGGTTGTTAGAGGGGCAGTTGACTTGGCTTGATAGATGGATAATGGAGGAAGTAAAAGAGGAATATAAAAACATAAAATTTCAATATATTTCTCGAAAAAAATTAGTGAGATCAATTTGTGTATTACCTCTGTCTGTTTTATTTATATTTTTGTCTGTTTAATGTGCTAGTTGTTGACGTGCCATTTACTCAGGGAAATAATAAATTTTTCTGAGAGGTGTCTTGATGCAGACATGAGAGCTGCTTTTTTCAGCCCACGACTATTGGAGGTAGGTTACTTTATTTATTTATCAATTTATTTGGGCTTTTAGTGTTTGATATTTCCTCTCAAGACAGTGGTTCCACCTTCGACCCAAAAGATTCTGTTTGCCCTTCTCAAACATGCACGTTGAAGTTGTTGACTATTTGACATGTCATGCAAGTGGCTTCCGTTGTAACATGTTATGCCTTCTTATGCTTATGAAAGGAGCAGTTGCCTATTGCTAGTGTTAAAATAAATAAATAGAATAAAATGTATAGAAATCAAAGCATCACAATGTGGAACACTTCGGTTTACGTGGAAACTCCTCTTATGAAGAGAGAGAAGAAAACCACTGGATAAGTGTCCCTATGGGCGTAATCTCTTAATATTTCTTCTAAAAAATAAATGGGGGTAGTTAGATGAGTTCAGGCTAGATTTAAATGTGCTTGACAGATTCAGATGGAAGTATGGGACTTTTTCAGTGGGGAAGGCATAGAAATTATTCAATGTGGTGCAAGGTCCCCAGTCTGATTTTCAGACTGATTATTCACCCATTTGGAAATTGCCTCTTCCGGAAAAAATTAAATTTTTTCTATAGCTGTTGAGATGGGAGAAGATTGTGACAAAATCTTTTAGAAGACCATGGCCGGATGGCCTGGATATTTCTTGTCCTCTATGCAATTCAGCAGATGAAGATTTGTAGCATTTGTTTTGTGTGTGTGGTACCGCAGAAGCTGTTTGGAGGGAGTTCACATTGATGGGAATTGATTGCTGCTCTATGGATCATCTCTTGGCTCCTTTTCGGAGGACTGTACATGCCAACACAGTAGGGTGGGTGGCGACTTCTGCCATCTTGTGGAGTATATGGCTTGAAAGGAATGGTGTGGTGTTCAGAGGGGAACAACCTTAGGTTGATAATATTATAAGGCTAGTTGAATTTCTTTCTGGGTTTTGGCCTCATAATTTGTAAGTCCATTTTCTTTTAAATATATTTTTGGATGATTACCAACCTCCAGTAATCGTTCATTTCTCTCTCTCTAAAAAAAAGAATAAACGGGGGGTATAAGGGCTCCTATCTAGGTTACTAGACACTTCTCCCTTTCTCACTCCACTATGTGGGACTTAACATTACCCTCTACAATAATTAACCCTCAACACTTCCCTTCAAGCTGGAGCATGAAATGCCCAGCTTGTACAATACAAATCCTACACTTACAAGCAGAATACAATACTCCAATTGTGCAACTAGGTCATAGCTCTCCTCCAGGTGAATGTTGACAACTGCATTCTTGTTCTTGCTTGTAGGTGAGTGTGCTGATGATGACTAGTGGATGACTCCAGAGTTTGGTAGATGAATTGCTGAAGCTAGCTCTAATTGTTCTCTCCTAGAGACCTCAACTACTGCTAGTGCCTTCCCTATTGGAGATCTTAGAAGTGGGTCTCTCCCTTGGAGATCTCAAGAGTGGACCTCTCCCACACGGAAAGTCAAAGTGGGCCTCTCCCTTGAAACCTCAAAACTGGCTTCTCACATACAGAAATCTCTTACTAGATTTCTCTTATATAGGGACCAAAGACATGTTCCTCTCGTGTGGGGACATCAAAGAAAGACTCTTCCTCATATGTAGGTCACGATAGCATTTTACGTACACTTCCCCTTCTCCTATACTCGTATGAGAAAAGAAACAACATAGAGAAGAAAAAATAACTAAAGAAGAGCCTTCTCCCCCTCTTCTCTTCATGCTTATCGTCATTTTTTTTCCACTTTTTTTCTTTTTCTTCCCTTTTTTTCCCTTAACTTATTTTTCTTTTTTTCATCTTTTTTTATTTTTACTCATTTTCTTTCTTTTCTTTTTTTTTTTTCATTTTTTCCTCCTTTTTATTTTGTTTTCTTCTTTACCATTTCCTCTTTCCTTTCCTTTTTTTAATATATATAACTCACTACAAACTAGAATAAATGAATAGATAGGCTACGATCCAAGAAAAGAAATAAACAAAACTATACCTTTATTAGGGTTCAATACCTCCTTCAAATGCGTTGCTGCTAGCATCAGGACCTTCGCGAGAGGAATAGGGCTCCCCCTCCTCAAGGTTGAGGACCTTCATGACGTCGTCCTCAACAAGAATGGCGTAGCGCCTCGATCTCATCTCGATGCTCGTGGCCCACACCATTGCCATCACCATCCTTGCATCACCTTCGTCTTCTTGATCGTTGTTACGGCCTCGAGCGGGGGCCTTTTGGCTCGACTTTGGCTTCCTCGTCCTTGAGCTCACCTCACCAAAGCTTGCTCAGTGGATGCTGCTACTTCTTTGCCACCTTGGATTTGGCTAAGAGGTGGTCGGATTAGAAGAGTTGTTGGTTGGAACCTGAAATCCCACAAACGGAGTTTGTAACACCTTTACACGATCTAGTCAAATCGGTTGCAGGGGTTGCCAAAGCTTCACTGATGCTGGAATAGGCGTAGGTGACGGCGTCTAGAGCTTTATTAGGGTCTATTTAGCTTCAACTTGCCAAATTGAGCCTGATCAGGCGAAGGTGAGGCCTTTTCTTGTCTTCACTCCCCTTTCCACTGTCTCCATGATCTCATGCAAGATCTTCGTGGCTCTACCAGAGCTTTATAGGTGCGAGGTGCGCCTCCCGCCAAGGAGAATCGATTTGAGTTTCATGTAGGACCATGGGTGCTGTCATCGCCCGTAATAACACCTCCTTACGTCTGAGCCTCACCATCATTTCTTGTTGTCAATGGTGTTGATGACAAGGGTCTCTCTCCATCTCCTACGACTATCATCGTCTTCCTTCTCATGTTCTTTGTACACAATAGGTGGCCCATGGAAGGGCCTCTCTGCTATAGCTTCAATACCCTCCCACCAACAAAGGAGGTCGGAGATATCAAGCCTATAGAGGATAGCTTTGAGCACCTTTCCATGAAATGATAAAAAAAATAAAACAATAGAAGTCCAAGAATAATAAAGAAGATAATATCACAAGAATGACTGATTTGATGCCATGTTAAAAGAAATAAACAAAATAAAATGAACACGAAATCAAAGCATTATAATGTGGAATTCTTGGATTTACGTGGAAACCCCACATAGGAGAAGTACCTTTATGGGTGTGATCTCTCAATATTTCTTCTCAAGAATAAGTGGGGGTTACAATGACCCTTATATAAGCCACTAGACAACTCTCTCTTTCCCATTTCACTATGTGGGACTAAACATTACCCACTTCAATAATTCTCTCTGAATAGTTAGCTACTTAGGGGAGTGCATGGATTAGGTTGGGACCCAACCCAACCCAATTCAACCCATAAAAATCAAGTTAGGTTGGGTTAGGTTGAGCGTCTCCATCATACTTCCTATGCCTTAAAGAGTAAAGAACGAAACAAGAATGATTAAACAAAAGATCAATAACACCAAAGCTTAGTCGATGATTAAACAGAAACCCCATTGCTAGGTTAAACAAAAAAGGCTTAGTCCAAACTTAGAGTTTGCAAGGTACTTGAATTTAACAATCTACATATAACAACTCAAAAAAAATATTCGAATAAAAATCTTAATCAAACTCATGTTCAAGATGAAGCTCCACTGCACAAAGCCTTCTTAGCCAACTTAGTTTTTGACTCCTTCGCCTTAATAATGTAACACAAAACACACTATAGGAGAATAAAACAACTGCAGGAATCACCTCTTTGATCGCCTTCTCCCTCCGCACTCCGACAACCTCAATGCCTTGATCTCCATGGCTTTGCCTGCGCCTTAGACGACTTGCAGTGGCCTATACCTAATATGAAAAGAAAACCCAAAGACCATAATGTGACACCGAAAAGCCTCAACGAATCCTGCAACATGGAAAACGAGATTGGATTGCTGATCGCTTCCTACCTCTGACCTTACTCTTGAGACAGGCGGTGGATCGTGGAGGTTGGAGAGGAGTAAGCCCTGTGCATGAGCCAATGAAGGTGGGAGAGGAAAGGGTGGCGTCGCTTATGCCTGCATTTGGTGAAGGTACGACTGTGTGGGAGAGATCGAGAGATCGAGAGATAGAGGGGTCGGTAAGGGAGATCATGAGTTGTTTCTAAGGCATAACTCACAGTTTATGGGCTTAGAGTTAAGGGCATTTATGGGTTGGGGAATTTAGGACTTGGGTGGTGGAATTTAGGAATTTGGAAAGGGGGAATTATATATATATATATAGGGGCCTTATCCAGAGAGCACAGCCCTTAAAAAATGCAAATGAGCACAGAAGTCTTGTCCATTGGATTGTGATCCCACGATGGAAACAAAAACCACCAAATGAAACAATGGCAATTTCTTAATGGTGTGCGTAATAAGGAAGTTACCAAAAAAAAAAGAAGATTCCGAAAGGTATGATAATAAATATTTCCTAAATAAAATGCAAATAAATCCAAACAACAAATCTTGTATACTATATTTAGAATGTGATCATGTCCCGTTGATGTCATAGTTAGTTTATAAAGACTTGCATGTGATATGCATGAAGTCAACAAAATTGTTGTAATAGCTTAGTGGATGCATTGTAATGTAGAGTATGTACATTTGTAACAAACATGCAACGTAGTTATAATAAAAAGAATGAACGTTGTAGCAAATGAAGGATCCTGCTGTAACAACTTATCTTGATCGTATTTTGGAAAGTGGTTGCGTTAACAAGACTATAAAATCAAAACTTGTAATGCACTTTAGTGTGGATCCAATTCACAAACAAACATTATGTCATGTGTTTAATATTGCATTAATGTCAAAACTTTAAAGATAAAGGATTATTGTTGTAATACAAAAAATGCAACAATACTTATAAAAATTGTTGTAATACAAACATTTCGCTTGGATAAAGGATAAAATAAGACAGACGTGCCTAAGGTGGTTTGAACATTTGTAAAGAAGGCTATTAAATGCTCCTGTCAAGAGATGCGAAGAGTTGGAGGTTGAACCTGCTAAGAGAGGACAAGGAAGACCAAAGAAATATTGGAATGGAACTGTAAAGTATGACCTTAATTACTTCAATTTAAGTTCAGAAATGATTCAAAATAGATCTGAGTGGAAGCAAAGAATCCATATAGCTGATCCCACTTAGTATGGGAAAAGGCTTGGTAGTTATTAAATATAAACACTTCACCTGGATACATATGTATAGCCTCCTAAATTGTAACTTTGTACACATTCCAACAGCTCCTAAAAATCAATGAATTTTTTTTTTTGAGAAGAAAGAGGAAGATTACTTGAGGGTGGTAATAATCCAAAATTGTATTAAAATGGGAAAATGAACAAACTTACAGTTCTTGAAGCCAAAAATCGGAGAAACCCTCGCTTGTCTTAAACATTTTTCGACCAACACCTCTCATTCTTGAAAACACTAGCATTTCTCTGTAGCCAAAGACTCCAAATAATAGCAATAGCCTGCACCCATCCTTCCATATCCAAATCAATATGGTCTCTGAAGCTCGTTCAAAATCTTTCGAAGTTCATCGTGTCTACTGTTGGGAGATGAAATTGGTCCCAAACATCTCTTGAGAATGCACAATCAAAGAAAATATGTTGGATATCTTCATTTGAGCTGTCACATGGGGGGCATTTCAAATCTCCATCCGTACACCATTTGGACCTGTAAATCTTCGTGACAAGCTGCTTATGTGTAAAGAACCAAAGGAAAATCTTGATCTTGAGTGGAGTCTTACATCTCCAAAGAAGTTTAGAATCCCCATTAATAGGATTTTGCTATACATCCCTGCAGTCATAATCTTATAGGCGCGGTTAACAGTAAAACTCCCAACTTTCCAATGAAAGGAATACGGTAGTGCAGTAGTTTGTTTGAAATCCTCGAAGCACAATAATAGCTGCTGAAATTCTGCAAGAGTAGGTTCAGAAAGACTTTGCGGTAGTCTGAAATTTCAGCTATCTGTACCAGCATCCCATAATTCATTGACCAACGTATCCTTATTCTCAGCATGGTGAAATAATCTCTGAAACCTACTTGAAAAGTGCCAATTTCAGATCAATCATCAAGCCAGAATTGAAAAGAAGATCCATCACCCAATGAAGGGCTGAACTGGTCAGAAAATTCCCTCAAGATAGGCCTAACAGATCTCCAAAAAGCTGAAACACCATGAATAATCAATGAAAATTGTTGTAATATAAACACTTTGCTTGGATGCATATACATAGTCTCGTAAATTGTAACTCTGTACTACAATTCCATCAACTCCTAAAAATCAATGAAAACGTGCATTTCACGTAATGGTTACGCAAGACTGTTAGGATGCTGTTCAACTCATGATGGCGGTTAACATGTAACAAACAATGCGCAAATTACGTAGTGGGAATTTGAAAGTAACCAAATATAATCGAAAATAATCTTTCCTAATAAACATCTTGTTTTAGAAACTACTTGGTAAAACCACTATGGGATAATATAAGTGGTTTCATCAAGCAGGGTTAAATATTAACGGTGGAGAGTTCATGCTCATTACATGCTTTGTGAGCACTGTGCTCACTATATATATATATCTCGGATTGTATTGGATTGGGTTGTGTTAGTTAAACCTCAAACCCAACCCAACCAGAATCGGTTGGGTTTGTGTTGAACTTGACCCGGGTACACCCCTAAGGCTATTAATTGCCAATTCCCTCATTTGGCTTAATTTATGAACTAATTTGACTTTTTTCTAGATGCAATAAAGTTGTTATTCTCTCTATCTCTTTTTACTATAAAGAAAGGGAAGATTTGAACCCTCATGTTTTTGACGATGGCCAAACTACTCAACAACTAACCTTTTCAGTGGGTTGAACCAAAGTTCATTTAGTATGCGTTCTTTGGACTTGTTTGGACAGGATAAGGTCACAGAATTGACAAAGAAATTTAGGGAACTAGGTAGTACTAGAGAATTGATAAAGGGAATTGATAGAGTTATGACCATAAACCATAGGAAACTAATGATATACAACTTGGTTGTAAGATTCATCTATTTTATGAAATGTAATTACTAACGGTCATTGTTTTAGATAATTTTTCATCTGGTTTCTTTTTTCTTTTCCTATGTCTTACTTTGTTTTTATAGAACAGTTGAAAAGTGTTGAGTGTTAAAAGAGTCTCTTTATGATATTTTATTATTGTCATATTTGTAAGGGTATTTGTGCTATTTTAATCCAGTGGTTTTCTATATAAAGGCATGTAGGGCCTTTAATATTAATCAAGCCATTTCATTCCTACCATAATATCAAAGTAGTGGTCCTAGATCAGTGCTCAGTACCACCACTGAAAACCCTAGCCTTCCAAACACACCACCGAAACCCCTCCTCTTCTCCTCTCTGGTTGTTGGCGGTGCTACTCGCTGCCACTACCACCGACCAGCCTCCTCGTTGCAACATCCCATCATTGACAATAGGTATACTCTGGTACCATTGTCCTAGCGTTGCTGGGAGCGTTGAAGGTGGTGCGATACTTGCAGCAGCGCTAGATCTTGTCATCGTCGCCGCTGCTCCACTTCAACGAGAGCCCAATGTCGCCTCCGGTAGGTGCGAGTGTTCCCTAGTGCTACCACCCAGCCAATGCAGACTCCCAGCGTTGCCTCTAGCTGATGCAGACTCTTAGCATCCCCTCTAGCAGGCATCGCCTCTCCTTCAAGCTAATGAATTGTAGGGGGTTTATTGATTTGACCCTTCCGTAGTTTTGTTGATGATATGATTTCAGATCTTTGAAGGCCTAATTTTTTTCTTCCAAGTTTCGGTGATTGAACCTACGAATCGAGTCTCTATGAAAGAATAGAAGAGTGATCCCAGCGACTTGTTGGGGCGAGTGACCACCGTAGGCATACATTATGGTATGCAAGTGACTTCTATCAAGTTGGATGGCACCAACGTTATGTTATAGTCAACTTCTTTTGCTTGATTTGTGGGTTCATGGAAGAAGTGATATATGTTAACTACGGATGTATCTGCGGTGAAGTTTGCAGATTGGGAGACAGACAACAAGTGGGTCGCCACATGCATGCTAAATAGCATGAAAAAGAATATAGCCAAGGTCATTTAGCAAAGAAGATGTGGGAGGTCTTGCACGAGATACATTCCCATGTAAGTAATATTGGGCACCTCTACTAGGTTTTAGAGGATCTGCATACCTTTAAGAAGGGAACTATGTCATCGGCTGGTTTTTATGGTTCTATGAAGAATCTCTAGGATAAACAAGATCTTCTCCAACCTATTTCTTTTGATGTGGTTGTTATGACTAAGCAACGTAAGGCTATATGATCTGTTTAGATGCTTGCTGCACTTGGGCTTGAGTATAAGACTCTTAAGGATCATTTTATGACACTAAAGATTCTTCCTACCCTAGCGTAGATCTATGCTAGGCTATCTTGCCTAGAGACTACTGAGCCTGTTCCGCCTATAGTCTTCTACCATGGCTTCCTTTGGTTGTGGTAGGGGTAACTCAGGTAGCAGGGGAGAGGATGTGGAGCCATGGCTATCCTCCGAACCATAAGGTGAATCAGGTGTCCCACAATATTTTTGATAGTCAACAAGCAGAAGATGATCAACAGAGCTTACATGTTATGATTTCTAGAGAGGAGTATGAGAGGTTGGTGGCATCTAAATCTACTTCACTTGCTACTAGGGCTTCTACTAGCTAGTCGATAGGTACTGTTGCTTCTGTTCATGGGGCCCATACTTCCACTTGGTTGGCAAATTCAAGTGCTTCTCATATTACGAGAGATAATACACTATTTTCCTCTCTTAGATCTCTTGATAATCCTCTGCATGTTAGAGTAGTAGATGGTGCCCTGTCACATGTGACTGGGCTTGGTGACATTTCTCTTTCTCCCTATTTACAGTTATTTGATGTTATGCATGCTCGCAAATTAACATTGAATATAATGTTAGTTAGTCAGATTTGAAAAAAAAAAAGATAACAAAAGCACTGAACTACCTGGCTATTTTTCATGATTTGTTCTTTTATTTGCAGGACCTCTAGACGAGGAAGCAGATTGGTGGAGGACTTGAGCAGGATGGTCTCTACCACCTTCACCTATCATGCTGCTACTGCTGGTGCTGCATCATCTCTTCAGTGGCACCTTCTGGGTCATCTTAGCATTCCTGCTTTCCGTTGTCTATTTCCTGACTTATAGTTTCTAATTTTTTTCAATGCGAGACTTACTAACTGAGCAAGCATCATAGAGTTTCTTTTCCTAGTTCTAATAAAAGATCCGAGTCTTCGTTTGCTTTAGTTCATACTGATTTATGGGGCCCGCGTCGGATCAAGAGTATCGGGGGATTTCGTTATTTTCTCATTCTTGTTGATGATTGTATCAGAGTATCATAGGTGTTTATGCTAAAAGAAAAATCTGAAACCCCTGATGTAATAAAGAAGTTTGTTGTTGAAATAAAGACTCAGTTTTCTCGCACCATATGTATGCTCAGGACGGATAATGGTCGTGAGTTTGTTAATGAGTTGTCTTGCTCCTTTGCTTCTCTTGGGATTGTTCATTAGACTTCTTGTGTTCATACATCTCAAAAGAATGGGGTGGTTGAACGTAAATTGAGACACTTGATGGATGTTGCTTGTACTTTGATGTTTTATATGCACATTCCTTCTCGGTATTGGTCAGATGCAGTTCTTATTGAAGCTTTTTTGACAAATAGGGTTCCTGTGTTATGGATGGGTAGAGTTCCTAGTCCTGTTTGTTTCTGGATCGTGAGCTTTTTCTTTACCGGTTAAAATATTTGGATGTGTTTGTTTTGTTTATTGCTTTAAGGTGGATAAGCTTGCTCTACGGTCGTTTTGTTGTATTTTCTTGGGTTATGCTAGGACTTAGAAAGAGTATAGGTGCTATGATCCCAAGGCACATCTGTTTTACGTCAGTGTTGACGTTATGTTCTTTGGGGATATTGCCTACTTTACTCCTAGTGGAAACTCCTCTCCTACCACTAGTGTGCCTTTACCTGCCCCCTCTACTCTGCCACAACAATCCTCTGAGCCAACCCATGATACTTCTGATGCATCATTTTCTATCCTCGTACTTATCAGCGTAGGACTACTGATCCTCAACCTAAGGAACCTCTAACAACTATTCCTGCTTAGTCTCCTATTGATGCTGCAGACTCTACTGGAGGTCCTTCCCTGCCTTCCATTGAGGTACCAAAGGTAACACAATTGGATATTCCTATTGCTCACAGGAAGGGTCAACGATCTTGTGCTAAATATTTTGTTTTTAACTTTATGTCACTTGATCATTTGCCTATTATGCTATGGACAGTTACTCTATATCACGAAATCATATAGAGGCCTTTCAGGATCCATCCTAGACCCTGGCAATGGAGGAGGAAATAGCATCTCTTCAATCTCGCTATACTTGGGAGCTTGTTGCCCTACCCCCATGTGTGGCTGTTGTGGGGTGTAGGTCGGTGTTTACCTTGAAATGTCATCCAAATGGTTTTGTTGAGTGGTATAAAGCAAGGCTAGTAGCGAAAGGATATACACAGATCCTTGGAGTGGATTATTTCCAGACATTCTGCCATGTGGCATGCCTGAATGTACTCAGTGGATGGCTTGTTTTCCAGACATTCTGCTTGTTTTCCAACTTGACATCAAAAACAGCTTTCTCTATGGTGATTTGCACAAGGTGTATATGCAACAACCTCTAGGTTTTATTACTAAGGGGGAGTGTTAGAAAGTTTGTAGGCTGAGAAAAGCAATTTATGGGTTGAAACAAATCCCACGTGCTTGGATTGAGAGGTTCAATGTGGCAGTTTAGGAGTATGGTTTCTAGAGATCCACTATTGATCATTCCATCTTTACTATGCATGGTAGGAATGAGTCAATTATTCTTATTGTTTATGTGGATGATAGTTTGCTGACAAGAAGTGACAAAGGAGCTATATAGAATGCCAAATCTTTTATTCATTTCCAGTTTGTTACTAAGGATCTGGGACTTATTAGTTATTTTCTGGGTATTGAGGTGCTACATGTTGATGGTGGACTTATTTTGTCCCAGAGGAAGTATGTGGTTGACATGCTTAAGGATGCATGGATGCTTAGTTGTTAGTTTGCTTTTGTTTTTATGGATCCTTCTTTACCATTGGTTGATTCAGACAATCCACCTTTATCTGATGTGACCAGGTACCATGCTATGGTTGGGAAGCTACTCTACTTTATGGTGACAAGACTTGATGTTGCCTTTACTGTAGGCCATTTGAGTGAGTGTATGCAATCTCCTAGAGAGATACATTGGGATGGAGTTTGCCAGGTTTTGAGATATTTGAAGAAGGCACTTGGGAAAGGCTTGTCCATTCAGAAGCTTGGACACCTTGACATATGGGGATATTTTGATGCAAATTGTGCTTGGGCACATGAAGATAGACGCTCTATCGCTGGATACTATGTTTATGTTGGTGGCAACCTTGCTACTTGGCATAGCAAGAAGCAGAATGTGGTCTCACGGTCGTCTGCAGAGGCTGAGAATAGAGCGATGGCACATACCACTTATGAGCTATTGTGGGTGCACTTTATTATGTAGAACTTTAGCATTACTATGTCTGGTTCTATGCCTATGTAATGCGATAATAAATTGGCTATCTTCATTGCCGATAATCAAGGACCAAGCATATTGAAATTGATTGTCACTTCATAAGAGATGCCATATTGGTGGGAAAGATCTTGACACCCTACATTACCACTGAGGAGTAGATTGCAGATATTTTCACTAAAGCACGCACTAAGAAACGTCTTGAATTTTTGTGTTCCAAGCTAAGCATGTTGGATGTCTATGCTTCAACTTGAGGGGGGTATTGAGTGTTAAATAGCCTCTTTATGATGTTTTATTATTTTGTCATATTTGTAAGAGTGTGTGGACTATTTTTTCCCTAATGCTTCTCTATATAAAGGCACATAGGGCCTCCAATAGTAATCAAGTATTATCAGTCCTAACAAAAAGTGTTACAAATTATTTTTTCTGTTATGTCTGATGTATAATTTTCTCAGAATAAAGCTGGTTTTCATGGAGAAATGTTGCTTTTTTAAAAAAAATTGGATTCAATATTTTCAGGCTGTTGTATGGTTTCTAGCAAGATGGGCGGACACATACTTGATGCCCTCAGAACTCACTGAAAGCCATCATAGCAATCCTGTTTACAAAAATCAGCATCCGCAAGGATCAAACCTTTCCAGCCAGATTTTGCACACTTTTGCAGGAGAGGGTAATCAAGGGAAAAATTTGCTTGACACCCTTGTTCGGATTGCCATTACTACTCTTATTTCTTATCCAGGGGAGGCAGAGCTGCAGGTATTCTTGTGCTAACAGTTGTACTTTGAACTTGAGCATTTAATTTTTGTTCAGTTTCTTTAATCAACCTTGGTGTTTCCCTTTTAGTTGTCTCTAGAGTCATAGTTATCAAAGAGGAAACCTTAGTTGCCGCTGCTCTTTGAGTTCAGCCATGGCAAATTGAAGTTTCCACCAAGGATACTGGCATGAACATTTCTATCAATTGCTTTGATCTTTTCTCTTCTTAAAATAATACCTTATTTTTCACATTGATTCCATTGATTGAGATGTACGGAGGGTGGCTGTGAGGGTTTCTTCCCCTTTCTGTTTAGTCTCCAGAAGATTTTGCAGCTGGTTAGGCCTCATTATAGGAGTATGCTGGGGGATGGTACAAGAATCTATTTCTGGACTGATGAGTGGTCTTCGGCAGGTGTCATCACTGATATATATCCCAGGCTCGCTGCTTTAGCTAGTGATCCCACTGCCTCCGTGTCTGACTGTTTTTTTGAGGGGTGCTGGACCCCAGGACTGCCTGTTGCCTTGTCTGATGCTAGAGCAGAGGAATTACCTTGTTGCTGTGGACTTTGTATGACATCCATTCTGGGCAAGGCAATGATGGGTGAGTGTGGAGGAACGGTGCATTTTCTGTTAGGAAGGCGTATCTTGGTTTTATGGAGAATGCGCACCAGATTTATCAAGAGCTGGTTGTTGACTGCAGGAAGATATGAAAGTGCAGAATTCTGCTGAAATTGAAGTTTTTCTGCTGGCTACTGAGGAGGGGGAGGTTAGTTAACCCGTGCACATAGGAGGCAGTGGGTCCCCAACTTAGACGTCACATGCCCATTTTGCAGAGAAACGAAAGTGAGCATTGATTACCTATTCTTTGTTTTGCCTGCTTGTTTGCCTTCTGTTGGATTGGAGCGGGTCAGTGGTCCATTATGCACATGTCAACCTCTGAGTCCTGGTATAGCCTGCACGGATCACTCGCTGATGGGGATATGATTAGGAGAGCTTTTACTCTTTTGTGGTGTATCTGGTTGCAATGTGATGGGTCATTTTCACGGGGGAGAGATTTTTGGTTGAGGGGGTTTTATCTCACCAGGCCATGATTTGTAATCATTGATGTACCAATCTCCCTTCCTTAATGAATCTGGGGGGTTAAATTTCTTGTTAATCATCCTTTTCCTTCTCAAAAAGAAAGAGTTGTTCATATCACGTGCATATTTTAACTGTACTGTTATTCATCAAGCTCATCCTTAAATATCTACATAGATAATATACTTCATTGCTGTTATAACTGATCACAAGTTCGGCAATGCAAATTGTTTTCTGACAGGTGCCAATGCAAAATTATATCAAAGAAACATTAAATGGTGGATAAAAGAAGCTTAAGCTTCAATTAATGGTTGCTGAAACTGGAGAAAAATGACTGTTCAGTGTTCTACAACTAATGACTGCATATCAATGATGATTTGACTGCCAGTCTTGACAAAGATGTGGTCTATGTTTCTTTAATATATTTGAACATGGTCCTCTTTTGTTCATGTGCACATTGCAGAATTTCTTCCATGATTAAGTTTAGTGATCTAGTATTGCTTATTTTTCCACATTTTCTTGTCATTTGACTAAAAAAACTGAATACATTTACTGTCATGAAAAAAAGATAAATAGACATGCTTTGTTTCTAGACCCTATGACTTCTCAGATCCACCAAACAAGGGAGTGTCTCTGTTTTTGAACTATATCAAAATGACATATAAATCCTGCTATTAATAGTTGTTTTGTATTATTTGTTAATAAGTCCTGCACCTCTGGATATTAGGAATATGATTATGATTGGAAGTGGGATCAGGATTTAGTGTATGGGTGTCACCTTATATAAAGTCCATTGTACTATTCTTTTTTTCCTGAGAAAAATTAATATGGTTCTCAGGGCCACTCCTGTGGTTTTTCCTTCAGGGTATTTCATGTAAATCTAGGCATTTGTACATTATTTTGATACTGCCAGTTCTTCTTTATTTCACTGAGTATGTTAAATCGTGATCTTATAGAGCTTGCCACCCTATTTTCAGAAAAGGAAGGCCTGCCAACAGTAAGTAATCCAAAATGGTTCTGTGCAAACCAAAGGGGGTTTGAATCATTGAAGTTAGGTTGGAACGAGTGCTGATTGGCGCAGAAGAGTTATTTGGATGAGCTTCCTGCTCGCTATCGCCACTACAAGTGGTGAAAGTAGGAGCAAGAAAGAGCACTGGGGATCTAGGAGGTCAGCGATTGTTGCATGAGGAGTGCACATGTTCTCAGGTTGGGGCGGCATGCTATGTAGCAGTGGTCTTGATGATGGTATCTGTTGAAACCCTTATAGAATTGTATGAGGAAGAAGTTCGGTTGCTGAAGTAGATTCTGTTGAGAGAGGAAGAATGAATTGTCTTATTAGAAAAAGAATCCTAGGCCTTGTTACATAGAGAGAGGCTTTAGGAGAATTATATAAGTAACCCACAGGAAGTAATAAAGTAACGACTCACTCCTTTCACATACATAACTCCAACACTCCCTCTCAAGTTGGAGCATATATGTTTATCATGCCCAACTTAGAACATAGAAAATCATGATGCTTTCTGAAGAGAGCCTTGGTGAAAATATCAGCAACTTGCTGCTCATATGATGTAGGAGTGTAGATTTTCCCAGTAGAGACCATGCCTTGAACAAAATGGCAGTCTACTTCAATATGCTTTGTGTGTTCATGGAAGACGGGATTGAAGGCAATAAAGGTGCCTGACCAGTTGTCATAGAACATAGGTACTGGAGGTTTGAGTTGTACACCTAAATCCCCAAGAAAGTGAATAAGCCACATAATCTCACAGGCTACATGAGCCATAGCTCTGCACTCAGCCTTAGCATTGGATTTAGAAATCATGCTCTACTTCTTGCTCCTCCAAGTAACTACATTTCCGCTAAGAAAGGTGAAATATCTAGTGGTAGGTCTCTTATCCTTCATAGAACTTGCATAGTCAGCATCTGCATAAGCATGCAAATTAGTGTGCCCATTATTCTTCATGTAGAGCCCTTTTCTTGGACTACCCTTAAGATGCTTGAGAATGAGAAATATTGCCTGGCAATGGGTTCTCCATAAATGAACTTGCTCTATTCACAACAAAACTAATATTTGGTCTAGTATCGGTCACATATAAAAGCTTGCCAAGAATGGTCTTATATCATCGCTTATCTTCAAATAATGGGTCATCTTTGTCGTTGAGTCTCGCTTATGGCTTAATAGGATTGGGGGAAGGTTTTGTTCGCAGTAATCTTATTTCCTCCAAAAGTTCCAGCACATACTTTTTTTGTGAGAGTGCCATCCAATGTGAGTTTCTAGCTACCTCGATGCCAATAAAATACCTAAGGTTACCCATGCCCTAGGTGTCAGAGGTTATCTTTAAGAACTTCGTTTCCTGTATCCCTAGAGCGCCATTGCCAGTGAGGATCATATCATCTATGTATACTGCAAGAATCACAACACTAGATTCCTTGCGCCTGACAAACATCGAGTGATCAATAGTGGACTTGCAGAAGCCAATCGTTTGATCCTCTGAATCGAGTCTCTCGAATTATGGTCGAGGACTTTGTTTCAAGCCATAAATTGCCTTCTAAAGCTTGCATACCTTCTCTCCCTCAACCACAAATCCTGGTTGTTGTGCCATGTATACCTCCTCTTGAGGATTACGATACAACAAATGTGTTTTTGACATCGAGCTGATACAATTGCTATGCTCTATTGACTACTGGTGAAAAATGACTCTGATGGAATTTAGGTGTGTCACTGGAAAGAAGGTGTTAAAGTAGTCTATACCATAAGTCTAAGTGTAGCCATCTGCCACAATCCTAACCTTCAAGCGCTTAATAGTCCCATCTAGGTTAAACTTCAAAGTGTACACCCACAACCACCCTGGCACCTTTCGGAGGTTTTGTGAGCTCCCAAGTACCACGTGATACAAGTGTCACCATCTCTTCTTTCGTAACTTATCGCCAGTTAGGATCCTGCAGAGCCTTACAATAATGTCTAGGAACCATCATAGCAGAAAGAGCTAGAGAGAACTACTGTAATGCTGGATTGAGATGATTGGTAGTAGTATAGTGTGACATAGGATGCAAGGTGTAAGTTCTTATAGCTTTCCTAAGAGTAATAGGTAAATCGCCAGGTTGCTATGGTGGAACATCTGGATCTAGTGGTGGTGAGGGGAATTGATCAACCTGATTCTCCTCCATAAGCTTGACCTGCATAGAAGGCAAGGGGACAGATACATGATTCTTCTGATGATGCTCATGAGTGTGGGTGAACCAATTAAGAGAAGAACCCTCTTTAGAGAAATAGGAAGCTTCTAAAAAAAGAGACGTCAGTTGACACATAGCAACATTTACCATCGTGTCAAATTGCCTATGCCCCTTCTGAGATCTAAAATAGCCTAGAAAAACACACTTGATAGTTCATAGGGACAACTTATCAACAACCCCAAAAAGATGGACAAAACACATGAATCCAAATATCTGCAGTGCCAATGCAAAGAGAGAAGCATCAGGCTTAAACAAAAGAATAAGTGTATCGCCATCAAGTAAAGTAAGGGGAGCCGATTAATTAGGTAAGTGGCAGTAAGCATGGGATCTCGCCAAAAATGTGTAGGGACATTAATAGCAACCATTAAGGTCTAGGCCACATCAAGAAGATGGCGCGATTTGCATACAACCACCCCATTTTTTCAAGATGTATAGGAACAAGAGGTCTGATGAAGAGTATCATTAGCCGATAATAAATTTTCCACATCCTTTTGCATAAATTTAGGGGCGTTGTCACTGCAAAATACTTAAATGCACATGGAATAGAAATTCTAAACTTCATTGAAAATTTTAGGAATGACAAACAATCTCCGATCAATCCTCTAACAAAAAAGTCCACAATTGACTTATTCGACAAGGTCCTTACATGTCATAATGAATCAAATTAAAGGGAGCTTGACTCCTTTTATTCTGTCTATAAACAAAGGAGACTCGATGATGCTTGCCCAGTTGGTAGGCTTCACTATCCAACTTTATAGGAACGGATGACTCAGGAAACATCTTTCGAAGTTTGGAGATAGATAGATGTCCCAGATGACGATGCCACAAAATAGGATCTGTGGAGATAGACACAACACCAACAAAGGTATGAGGAGGCACATATGGTTGTTGTGGCACATTGAGGTCGGTGGTGATGGTGGTGAGGGCCATCATGCTCAATGCCCCCACCAATTATCTTCCTTGTTTAGCTGTCCTAAAAGTCGACAAAATGCTCAGAAAAATCACCTGATAGTGAAGCTCTTTGCTTAATCTAGAAATAGATAATAAACTTAAGGGAAAATTAAGAGTATAGTAAAATCTCGAAGCATCGCCAAGTCTCCGCCATGTTGCCAGAGCGTCGCCCAGTGTCGTCGGCGAGGGCTTTAGTGGGGCTATTATCATCATGTATGGCCTTGGACAGCCTTTGGTGGCCATTAGATTTGAAGAAGTGTCGATTTGCATGATGAGCCTTCTCTCACCACTATCAAAGAACGCTTTGCTTTCCAACATGGAGAGCCTCATATCATGTGTGAAGTACCCAGTTGGCCCGACGAAGGGGGTTGGTTTCTGGCCTTGAAGGACTTACGTTTGCAACCTAAGGCAACTTGAAGAAGAAAAAAGACAGCTCCGCGTTGACACATAGATGACATACACTCTTACGCACCTAGATTGTTTTAGCTGGCTCTTGGGGCGTAGGAACAATGACGGCAAGGTGGCCTTATGCATGATCAGAGAAACCAGGCATGGTATGCTGGCTTGCGGGGTGTAGGAGCAATGACACCCATGTGACCTTATGTGCACTCGAGAAGAACAAGCCTCGTCATTTTCAGACTCTTGGACGTGAGAGCAGCAACACCCAAGTTATAGTCGTGATTTCTCATGTATCCAGTGCCTTACGTAGGACGTACAAGTAGACACATGACTAGTAGTTGTGGATGCAGATGCCAGTTATTTCGTCATCTACAGTTGGTCTTTGATTCTTGTCTATCATAGTTGCTCTTCCGACTACTTGGATTAAGGGGAAGTCCCTCGTTTTTGTAACTCCATCATGTTGGACATTACATGCTCCAACTTGGAGGGGAGTGTCAGAGTTATTAAATATAGGGTTATTAGGTATTTTTTGAGGGTTCTATTGTTTCTTAATTAGTCAAGTCTCCTGTTGTAATTCGACCAACACCTCTTCTATAAAGGAGAGGTAAGGGCTCATTAGTTGATTAACAGAGATTTCTCCAATCTTAGCACAACTTATAGATCCAAAGCCTTGTGAGAAGCTTGACAAATATGCTACATGGAAAGGGGTCAATGCATTGTGTATGCTCGAATAATGAATATTGTGGAAGGGAAAGATGCGTTCTATCTTGCAAAGGAAAACCCTCGTCTCTCTTAAACATGAGAGAATTACATACCCAAATAGGAAACAAAATTAACCACTTAGTACATAAAATATAACACTTCCACACCCAAGTTGGGGCGCAGATACCTACAAGCCCCAACTTGTTACATATGAATAGATGTCTCTTCATGGTAATAGCCTTTGTAAGGATATTTGCAAACTGCATCTCAGAAGTGACATATGGAGTACTAAATCTTTCCTTCCATAATTGCATTTTACACAAAATGACAGTACTTCAATGTAGTTGTTCCTCTTGTGGAACACATAATTGGAGGTGATGTACGTAGTCGACTTATTGTCACAATACAAGAGAACAAGCATTTATGCAAAAATCCCAATATCCTTTGGTAATGATACTACCCACATAACTTCACATGCCGCATAGGCCATACCTTGTATTCTACCTCTACATTGTACCGAACCTCTACAACCTACTTCTTGCTTCACCATGACATAAGATTTGTTTTAAGAAATACAGTGTACCTAGTAGTGGATCTTCTATCCTCAACTACCCCAGCATAATCTGCATCCGAGTATGAGACAATATCAACAAACCCATTGTTTTTGTAATGGAGTCCTTTACTTGAATTCCCTTTTAGGTATGTCAAAATCAGGCAGTCATTATCTAGTTGTTGTATGATGACTTTTCCATGTACTGACTAACCCAGCTTACTGCAAAACTAATGTTCAGGCGAGTGAATGTCAGATATAGTAGCTTACCCACTGTCAAGGGTGCAAAATTCGATCTATGCGGCAGCTTAGTCGGTCGCGTAATCGTATACGGTCCAAAAACGAACCGAGTACTTATATTCAGCCCTATAGTCGTCTACCCAATTAATTAGTTGATTATCCGATTAATCAATCGATTAATCAACCGAATATGTTTTAAGGTTTCAACTTTTTTTTTTTTTAGCTTTGACGCACGTGCAATACACCCCCAAACCAAAACCAACTAAATTTGATGGCTAAGTGCACCCAACTAAACCCGACTTCTCCCATTACCCCAAGTTCCCAATGTATGACAGCTTCAGCCATAAGCAAAACCCTCAGTCCTGAGTCCCTCTTCTTGTCTCCTTTACTCCAACCTATCTCCTTTAAATTTATGATGCACTAATCTTAATTTATTTGTCTTATTTTGTGTTGTGATATTGATAGTTTTTTTTGTTAAAAGCTATATTGAGAGACTATTCATATCAAAAAAATAATATTAACATATGTGATATTTCAATTCATATATATGTATACTTAATATGTATAATGGTATATATAATTATATTTAAAATTTTAAATATTAAAAAAAATACTACACCAATTAATCCCCGATTAATCACTCGCATACTGTAGTGATCTCATCGATTGAATATCGACTATCAATTTCTGCAACTATGCCTACCGTACTCCTATATCTCATGACATCCTCAAATGATGGGTCATCCTCAAGTATCATAGCCTTCTTCTGAAGATCAATACGGACTCCAGATGATTTTGCCTGTAACAATCTTGCTTCCTCCAAAATTTGCAGTGTGCACTTTCTTTGGGATAATGATAGGCCAATGTCTTTCCATACTGCCTCTATCATAAGAAAGTATCTCAAGTACTTAAGATATTTTGTAATAAAGGTCTTGCGTAGAAACTTCATCTGACGTATGCCTTCATCATCATTAACAAGATCATGTCATTTACATAAACCATGAGATGCTTCACAATGAAGATTGAGTGATCGGAGGAGGATTGGCTAAAACCAATTTTTTGCACCTTTGTACTTATCCTCTCAAACCATGCTTTGGAGCTCTATTTAAGGCTATAGATGGCCTTGTTCAATTTGCAAACACACTCCCCTTGAACTGCATAACCTAGGGGATGGCACATGCACACTTCCTTTGTAAGGTCTCCATACAAGAATGCATTTATAATATCTAATTGATAAGAAGGCCATTGTTTATTTATTGCCATTGACAAAATGATACGTATATAGGAGACCCACGCCACTGGATAGGTCTTAAGATAGTTAATGCTATAGGTTTAGGTGAAGCCCTTAGCCACTAGGCGTGCCTTGAATCTATCTGTAGTACCATTAGCTTGATATTTGACACTATAGACTCATTTACAATCATCTTGGGTCGCGCTAGCAGGATAGTGAACAGATCCCAAGTGTGCATGACCAATCTAATCATCTCATCGTCCATGGTTGCTCTACAGGGAGGATCTTGTGAGGCTTCCACATAGTCTCTGGGTAGTATTATTCTGGTAAGCACATTAGCGAAGTGCTACAAGTCATTCTTACGGTGAACAATAATTGTATAATTGGACATAGGAGGCAAAGTGCATGATCTTTTGGGCTTCCAAAGGGAAATTGGTCAACCATCTACACCTTCTTGGCTAATTGGGATTGACCCTTGCACAGTACAATCCTTTATAGGTTTTGGACCAATTGGAAGTGGGGTGTGCCTTCAATGATACACTTGATTGTCCCTTCTCTGGAGAAGAATGGTACCTTCTCAAAAAAGGTTGCATCTGCACTCATTATATATCTCTAGTGCATTGAATCATAGCACCTATATCCTTTTTGGGTACGAGAATACACTAAAAATACGCACTTCATAGTCTGAGGAGAAAACTTGTCCTATGCACTAAAGGCCTGGACAAAACATGTGCATCCAAATATACACAGGGACAAGGTGAACGGTCTCTCATGCTCTGGGTGTAGTACTTGGTAAGGAATGTTGCCTCGAAGGACTGAAGATGGCACCCTGCAAGGTTTTAAATATCGATTTTGATATCATATCGACAAGTAAAAAAAAAGGATATATCGGGGATATATTATTGATATCGGTGAATTTTGGGAAAATCGCTCAGAAAGGTATAAATATCACAAAATATCAAAAAATTTAAAGCCTAACATTTTTATGAATAATATATCATGAAAGGATGCCTAAAAACGTGTATATGTGGTATACAGGGTATATCGTCGATATCGATGATTTTTTTACGTGTGTGTGTGTGTGGCCAGCAGCTCTTCGTGGCAGCACTCCCACCCATGCAACACGAGCAGTTCAAACCTTCCCGCTAAAAGCCATATTCCTGATATATCGCTGATGTCTCGGGGATATCGCTCGATATATTAGCGATATCTCCCTATAATGGCGATATATCGCCGATTTCCGGGAAAAAAAAACCTTCGATTGTATCAATACCACCCAACCTCGTCGATACCGATATATTGGCGATATATCACCGATATATCGCGATATTTCAAACCTTGGCACCCTGTTAACCAGATATGTGGTTGTCAGTACTGCATCTCCCCAGAATTGCTTAGGTATCTTCATGAATGTAAGGGTCGCTAGCAATGTCTAGTATGTGTTAAAGCTTCTGCAACACAACTCCGTTTTGTTGTTAGGTATGTGCACATGATGTCTAATGGATAGTTCCTTTACTAGTAAAGAAGGCCTGGAGGTTTGCTTGCATGAATTCTAGTGCATTGTCGCTTGTAAACTCCTATATAATGAAGAATTCCTAGTTTGGATCGTTGCAAAAAATCACTCCACAATTTGAAGAATCTCCGAGCGATTCTTCATCAGGAAAACTAGGTAGACCTACTGTAGTCATCTACAAACACCACATAATATCTGTAGCCTTAGACACTAGTGACTTACGTAGGCCCCCAAATATCACAATGTACGAGGTAGAAGGGAGAAGTGCTAATCCCTATGGTGCGTCGAGAAAACATGCTCCGATGATGCTTCCCCAACTGACACGTCTTACAATCAAAGGTGGTACTAGGTGCCAGTTTGGGGAACATCTAGTGCATTTTTCCCACAGAAGGGTGACCAAGATGTTGATGTCACAATAGAGGATCTGTAGAAATGGAGGCTGTGTTAGCAAATTGTGATGGGATATTGAGAAGATAGAGTCCATCTTTCTTGATCCCACCACCAATAATTTCGTTTGTGTTTGTCTTGGAAGTAGCTATGCTTGTTGTGGAATATAACATGACATCTAAGGTGTTTGCAAATGCTACTCAGTGATAAGAGGTTCAATGGGAACTTTGGAGCACAGTGTACATTTGGCAACTACAAGTTGGAGGATATCCAGACATCGCCTACTATGATGATAGGAGAAAGGGACTCATTTACCACCTTCACCGGCTTCATACACCCAGGTTTTGTGGGAATATTCAAGAGGTTGGTATCTCTTGTGAGATGAATCAATGCTTCCGGGTCGATTGTCCAGCGCAAATGGAATAGTATGCAGTCTTTTGTATCTTGTCCTTTGCAATTGCCATGGCCACATGGAAAGACGGAATTTTTTTGTGGTCATGAATATGTGATCCACGTTCCAACCGATAGCACAAAAATTAGGAGTGTAGACAAGCACTGGGAGACAATCCCAATCACAATAGGATGTAGATCTATCCTATCACAATCACCTTCCAGCTTAATAGTCATACGGTTAGTGGAAACTATCACATCTGCAGAGAGCACAACGGCCACTGCTGTGACCGCAATAGTCTTCTTCGTTGGCAATATTCCCACCACCAGGACTCCACGTGCAGGAGCCAAATCTCACCATTGTGTCGTCACCATGGTTGGATTTGCGTCCTCCATGTGTGAGTGGCTTCACCCCTCATTGCCAACACTGTGGCTGGAGGTGGTCCTACTGTGATCCCCTTCACGTCGGAGCAACGATGATCAATCGGATCATCAGCTCTAATACCCTGCCGCTCTAACATCATGTTAAGATGGGAAGACCAGAAATGTTTATTGATAGGAGTGTTCTCCTATGTATAGAGGAGTACAAAACCAAATATAGAAAGACTCAAAATAGCAAAGGCTAAAAATAGAAACCAACTAAATAAAGAAAATACATTAAAATGAATATTCTCTTCTAACATGAAGCAAGCAAAGCACCCTAGCTGTTGTGAGCAACATTACAGAAGTGGGGAGAGCCTCTGAAGTTGTTGTAAGAAAGGCCATGGAAGCATGGTTGCTGCTCAAGTAACTGCATGCAATGTGCTATTCTCTGTGAGCATCTGTTTGGCAATTTTTAATGGCATTGGTTGTGTTGCCTTCTAAATTTAAGATTGGAAGACCATAAAAATTTATGTTTTTTCTGATTAAAGCATAAAAATGAAAAAAAAAATGTTTATTGTGATTCTTTCCTCTCCCCTTCAAAGTTTGGAAAATTTTTAAAGAATAGACCCTCTAAATGTACTGCAACTTATGGGCTGGATAATGAAATCAAGAGAGAATCGTGATGTGGATCTGTAGTTCATTTTTGATCAGTTGTAGCTCGCGGCAGCTGCCTTCTAGAGCTAGAAGTGATGTTAAATGTTGACACCATTATGGATCTCAAGAGAGAACGGAGAAGGGGAGAGGTGGAATAAGAAGGCAAAAGCAAAGGGGGGTTAAGAGCATTCTTCTCCATTCTGCCATAAACTTGACAGCTTTGATTGACTGGAGGATGCAATTTGTTCCCATCCCAAACTTCCAAGGGTATTTTCCTCTTTCTGATAGTTTGAGAGTATCCTAGACATACACACTGAAATGGAGTGCAGACACCTGCTATTAGTTAACCAATTTCCAAGTCCAGTAAGAAATACATATTGCATATTGAGTCAACTGTTCTGCTAAAGTTCGTAACTTTTCTTTGAATAATATAATTGAACTTTTTTACTTATTTTAGTCACATTTATTGGCAACTTCACTTGAAAGTATGTTCTCCCATAAACTTGCTTGGATTATATATCAGAATGAAAGGACATCATACCCCACTTGTCGCAGCACCATGTTAACACACAACTGGTTCTTAGCATACCCATTCAACAAGCCATGCCCTGTGGGCAACTTGCAGGGATTGCATGTTATCTATACCTAAGCTACTGTTTACTAGTGTTTTGTGTAGGATTTAGATATTTTGTTCCTAGCAGCAGTTAGGTCCTTCCTGCAAGAAGGTTTGTCATGAAAAGGCTTATAATTTTATGCCTTGACATTCAGCACTAGAATAGTAACATTGTGTTTCTCGCAGACATTGACATGCCGCCAGCTTCTTCCTGTCCTTGTCAGAAGAAGGAATGTTTGTGGACATCTTGTTAAACTGGTGAGGAAAGCACTTATTTTAGCTTCTAATTTTCATCCTTATTACATTTTGGACTTCTGTTCTATGTTTCTATTGACAGTCATAACAAAGTATAGCCAAAATAAGCCCAACAAGAAAAAGTGTCGGCTAGAGATGTCAATATGGTTCAACCTGATATTGCAGTGTCATTCAAACTTATTGCATATTTGAATTATGGCCATATGTTGTATAGCTGCAGAGTTTTTGTGGTCCCATTAAATGTAAAGTGCCACCTTGCAGCACGGGGGGGTGGGGTGGTGCAGGGGGGTTGGGAGGGTGTTGGTTAATGCACAAAGAGACTGGGATTTCTATCCATCTTATTTAATGTCTCATTTGTGTGGATCTTCTTGAAGATACCTTTTAGAGAGAACCCTCCCTGTGATTTTCCTGCTTGTGGTAGCAGCATGACAGGAGCATGGGCACCATGCATGGTTTTCTCCCCACCCAGATGTCTTGAGTGTGGCTACTTTGGACATCAGAAAGACACACATTGTCTTTTTGAAGGCAAGGAGGGGAAGCCTTTGACAGACACTGAAAAATGGTGCTCAAATGATTTGAGTGCCATAGTGGCTATGGTAGAGGTGCATTTGTCATTGTGTGCCAAAGCATATCTATCTTCATTTTAAGGAAGGGTCTCCCTGTATCTCGGGAAGGACAGCCCAGTAGGAGATGGATGTATGGGTTTGGCGGTGCTAGAGTAATGTTGACAATGCATTAGGATATCATAAGGTGTACAGTGGGTTTCCTTGTTTTTTTACATAGTTCTACAATTCAAGGGAAGCTCATATTTGTCTTTTCAAATCTTTATGATACTACTGAGTCTTAGCCTTTTGACAACAAGTCTTATAGGCAGTTGGTTGGTAAATTACTATATCTGACTATTACTCGTCCTGACCTTTCTCTTGCAGTTGAGAAACTTAGTCAGTTCATGGACAAACCAACTAAGCACCATTGGGATGTTGCTATGCAGGTGCTCAGGTACTTGAAGAGAGCACCAAGCAGGGGCATTTTGTTCAGAAAAGGTGACTCAATGAATATTATTGGATATTCTGATGCCGATTATGCAGGGTGCATGGCAACAGGAAGTCAACTATTGGCTTTTTGTACCTATGTAGCAGGGAATCTTGTGACTTGGAGTAAGAAACAACATGTTGTATCCAGGTCAAATGCAAAGTCAGAATATCGTGTTATGGCATGGACTACTGTAGAGATGGTCTAAGTAAGATCAATGTTGCAGAATTTGCATGTCCAAGTAAATGGGCTAATGGAGATTAGGTGTGATAATTGCACTGCCATTTATATAGCAAACAACTAAATGTTTCATGAATGTACAAAGCATGTTAAGGTTGATTACCATTATACTAGAGACTTGATATAATATTGAATCATCTATACCACCTCAATGGCCTCAAAAGTTCAGGCAATAGATATATTCACGAAGCTCTTCCTCGCTCCTCATTTGATGCTTGCTGTTCCAAGTTGAGCATAATTGATATCTATGCTCCAGCTTAAGAGGTAGTGTTAGCATTTAGTAGTTATTTATGCACTCTATTGCACTGCTCTCTTATTTACTTTTTTGCCTTGACTTATGTTACAATTTCCCTTTCATCTCTTTCTATATAAAGAGGTGTAGGATTTTGGAGTTGAATATGATTGATCATTTTCTCTGGCTAAAATGTCCAAAAATCGATTAAGACATGTGACACCAGAGTAGTCACGATAGATTTCAACAGCAGGAAGGGTATACAACAACCAAGTGGCCAGGACGAACCCCAGGAGCGAACTTGGCGATGGACAAGACCTCGGGGCAACCAGATCTGATGCTAAGGGTAATCAACAGGCAATTGAACATGCTTCTGTTGTTGTTGGAATAGGTTAAGGTAGTCGATGATGGTGTGGCAGTGTCAGGTTTCGTCCAATGGAGGTCAAATCCAACTTTGCGATGGGGGTTTAGTTGTAAGGGGTCAACAATGGTCGAGGATGGCTGTTGAGGAAGGGACCAGGTGAATGATGGTTAATTTTGGTCGCAATAGTGCAGAATCGATTAGCCAAGCAAGCCAATCTTGATGTAAATCAGGAAAGAACAAGGATAGCTTCATTCCCAATCCAAGGAACAACCAACGTAAGTCCAATGACAAACAATCGAGACTACCCTAATGTTGAAGAACAAGAAAACAATCCATTTAAATGATTGATCGATGCTCTGATATCATGTTAAAATAAAGAGCAAACATAACCAAACAACAAGATAAATTGTTAACCCAATTCAAGAGGTGATGTACCTCTTTACGTCTAAGCCTGGGGTTTTCTTCTCTCAATGATTAGAAAGGAGGCCCTAGGATCATTATTTATAATATAAAATGTTTCTTACAACCGCAATGTACAATTTACGTAACTAATCCACACACTATAAGGTATTTATAGAAGACCCCTTGTGGACTATAATTCCATCACTTTACTTGGTGGACTAAATGATTGCCACCAAGGTTTAGGAAATCAGTTGCATATATGCGGCTTCTTTCCTAAACCAAATAGTCTAAACATGGTTCAATGGTTGGTTTAAACCGACTACGTGGGCCACATAGGTGTATACTCGGCTAAGTATATGGTCAATTTCTAAATAGAGAATTGTGTACCTACAACCCTACTCAATAAACCCCATACGATGAACCATAAAATCAAACAAGAAAATAAGCCCCACAGAATGAACCATAAAATCAAACCAGAAAATCCCTAACCATCCAATACCCAAAACCATTGACTGAGACCATAATTTTTCATATGTTTGGGATGTATAACACAAATTTTAGCAAGTTGACTGAGTATTTTTATAATTTTAAATAGAAAAATATAAAACTGCATACTCATCCGTATACTCGCCCACATACACATACTCTCTATGTGACAACTCAACTGGCCGAATATTGCATATCGACTTTCTGAATCTTGATTGTCACATGGGAAAAATGAAAGGAGGGTTTATGTGAAAGGTGGACTTCTTAAATGCCTGCAACTATGTTCACTGGTCTCTTTCGTCGATAGACATTGAGAAGGTGTTTTCCTGATTTATTGATTTTGTGTTTTCCTGACTTCTTGCTTCTAGCGAATGCTAGACCCAGTGGAGGTTGGATACATCACCACTGCCTCCTTGGATTTTAATTGAAGAAAGATTTCTATATGCAGTTTCTTATCGGCATTGTGTAGACCAGTTGAGTAGGGATTCCTTGGTGTTTTAAACTTGTCTGATTTCAATGACACTTTTGGCAATGTGGATGGTGAAGTTAACGTAGAATGAGTGAAGCTTGCTTCACCTGGTAATGCAAAGTTGTTATGGTCAGTCCTTGAATTGGAGAATGTTCATCATGTCCCCTCCCACTCTTGTGGTGCATCAGCTTTATGGAGAAGGTTATGTGCAGCAGTAGATAGGGTGAAGCAGTTTTTCAAGCCGGTGCTAAGGGATGGGATGACCTTCTGGTTTTGGTGGGATGACTAAATGGGTAATGGAACCTATTTGATTTGGTTCCTAGACTTTTTGCCCTTGCTAAAAATAAAGAGACAGTTATGGTGAATTCTTGGGAAGGCCCTTCAAGAGAAATGCTGGGTCTTGGGTCCCATGAGTAGGTGATGCTCTAAGTAAGGCCAGGATGAAGGATTTACAGGTTTTACCTGTGGAGGTAGATGGTTTTTTACCTACAGCTAATGTACTCGACTCCATAGGATGGAACAGATGAAACTCTTTGTTGAAAAAGCTTACTAGGTACCATGGGTGGAGAGCAATGGAGGGGATTCTAGCATTGGGTTGGACAACATTGTCATTTGGAAGATGAAAGCCTTATTAAAAGTTAAAGCTTTTACTCGATTGCTTAGGCATGGAATATAGGTCGTAAAACTGTTCAAAAGTCGATGGATGCGTAATGACAAGTCCACTTCTTTGTTTGGTTCTAGAAGAAAGATGCTTTCCCTCTTGTCATAGTGTACAACTTTGCAAAGCATGTATGTGATCAGCTTGGACAATTGATCCTTGAGGTCAACTCCATGGCAGATTTTTGGTATGGGCTCCGTCAGGAAGGTCAATTGGATTTGGAAAACAGAACAAAAGTTGTTTTAGGCTTATGGAGGATTTGTTACAGTAGAACATGGTGGTTTTTTTATAAACGATGTCCTTAGGTGGAAATGTTGTAAAGGAAGCATCTTGTTTATGCAGTTCTTCGAACCAATTGTTTAGCTCTTACTTTTTGGTTGGTTGAGTAGAAGTGATAGCTATTAACCTCTTGAAACCAACCTTTCACCCTTTTAAAAAAAAGTCGACAGAGTTCTTGACGCTTCAAGAGGAGCTAGTGATGTTCCAAACCCAAATGGGATGGTTGGATGGGTGGTCGTGGAAGATGCCGCAATCTCATTGAAGTTGGCATATAGTCATGTTTCAAGGTCCACATTTGCAGATTGGAGACTTGTGAGAGACTGTAGATTGATTTGAAAGTCCAAGATGCCCTTAGAGATGAAGATATTTGGCTAGCTACGACACGGGAGAGGATCATTGCAAAAGTCTACAGGTTGAAGATTGCACATGGATGTACACCACCTAAGTGGAGCCCCCATGTTGAAGAACCTTACAAGCAATGCCATTCCCATCAGGAACCTCCACCACTGTCGCAATCCACTAGAGGTCACCCTCGAACAACCCCACCTCCAAACACCCCGTAAGGTGAGAGAAGTTTGAGACCAAAGCCCCAACTACTTCCACGATCCAAAGGTGCAGGGGAACATCGACAAGACGAATGTCTACAGATGCCCTAGGCGGCAACGTCTTCACAATAGCACCATCATGCTTCGTTTTAGATAGTTAGAGATGTGATGGGATATGATTTGTTTTCTTTCTAGTTAAATTAGGATTCAATCTCTCTCTAAGACCAACTTTATGTAATTGTTTTTGAGGTTCGGAATAAAGTTTTCCAGTTATCAAAGCTTCACATGGTTCCTAAGAGTTCCACGGCCCCCACCATAACCTAAGAGGCAACATGTTCTGTCTTCTCTCTAGTGTCGATCCTAGGGGACCATGTAGGCCCCTTCTTCATCACATGGAGCTTCTTGACCAAGCAACAGTCACACTGCAAGGTTGGGTGATCCCACGCAAGTCGCCAAAACTAGGTTGCAGAATCGATTGGATCGGTTTTCTCGGTTCGGTCTTCATTAGTTTGCTTTGTGAGTGCAAAGCAAGTTCGTAGGCAACGCCATGGCTGAAGGAGACTCTTCCACTGTGACATCTGAGGCCAAAATCGTTGCATCCATACTAGTTCAAGGAGCTACTATCAAGTTAGCTGGTTCCTCAAATTATATCTAGAGGTTTCCTGCCTTCTGAATCTTTGTAACAGGGCAAGATAAACTCCACATTCTGATAGACAAAGTTCTCAACTCTCGTGACAGATCAAAGTACAAAAGTGGGAGAAAAATAACTTCCTTGTGATGAACCGGTTGTGGAACAGTATCAACCAAGCCCATCCCTGCCAACATGTTGTTTAAAGAAACTGCAAAAGAAATCTAGGACTCTCGAGAAGAGGTATTCCCAGAAGACAAGTAGTGCGAGATTGGCATACGTCTATTGGAGAATCTGGAATAGCAGTTAGGGAGATGTCCCTAGTTAGCTATTTCACGATTCTCGAAGCTTTGTTCGAGGAGCTTAGCATATACCAGCTTGCTTGCTATAATAAACAAATCATAGAACATGTGCATTAGTTGGCCTACAAATTTCTAAGAGGCCTCATCCCTAAGTACCACTCGGTGCACAACCAAATACTATCTTCAGATGTGGTGCTTGATATAGAGACGATCTACAGTTATCTTTAATAGATCGAAATAAAGGATCCTTATTGTCTACATTGACTACCTCTCATAAGTTCTTTGTGCTAGTAGCATCTGGAGGAGGAAGCAGCATGTCGTTCTCTGCAGGACATGGTCCTGGACGTAAGAAAGGTCATAGACATGTGTTTTGTCCATGTATCTATTGTAGTTAGACCAACCATGCATTTGATAAGTGTTGGGACAAGTACAAAGGATCTGCCTCTGTGAATAAGTCAGTGGTTGCACCACCAGAAGTACAACCATTTAGGTAGGTACAAATGGAGTGCCTGCGTAGTTTGTTGAAAAGTAAACAACCCTCATCTTCTACCAATGATTAGAATGCCATCGGCATGCCCCTGGCATATCAGTGAAATGAGGGCTTTTGACGAGATGCCATAATGATACGACATACTTATTGAAATGCAGGGATGTCTTTAGCATGGCAGCAGCATACTATTGAAATTGTCAGCATGTTGACAGTATGTCGGTTTACATTGTTGCCTGCATGATTTTGGACTTCTCAAAACATGATTTTGGACTTCCAGAGCCTACGCATTTTTTCATATTGTAATATTTTTGCCCATTTTAAGTCATTTGTAGTAATTTCCTCAAAATTCCCTAATATCAACAATATATCACCAATATATTCCCTTTTGAATTAGCATTAGCATTTTTCTTCTTGTAAGCCTTAATAGTAAGTATAAGATAGGGTTTAGTACTTAAATGAAAATATTTATTCATTTAAATAGTTATTCTTAAAATTCCAATCATTTTGACTAGATCTGTCATTTTTGTCGGCATGTGTTGGTGTGCCTCCGACATGCCCTCAACGTGCCTTCGAAACGAATTATTTTTGGGGCATTGAAATCGTCGAAATATATTGTTGAAACATGGGCATTTTCACGGCATGTCCTCGATGTGCTGTCGAAATGCACATTTGAAAATTTATTGAAACGACGTTGAAATCGGCATTTCGAAGCTTGTCTTCTACTACAATTGCGACCAATGCAAAAGTCACAAAAGTATTGTCTGTACAGCTTGTGCCTGGCTCGAAAGAAAGTCTGGATGCTAAACTCCAATATCTAGTCGCATCCTCATACAGAGGATCATCCTTGTCTGGGCTAGGTGCCGATTGTGCCTCAATAGGGATACCACCCTCAAGTATCTACAAAGTATCCATTGCAACAATGACAAGTTTGGTCCCTGCTTGACAAATGCCATCCTCATCATCTCCTGTCAAGACCATGTCATCTACATAGACTACCAGGACAACAACTCTACCAGTAGATGCATCACCTATCCTCCAGTTAAAAATAGAGTGGTATGAAGATGATCGCTTGAACCTAATCTTGTGAATCTTGGAGCTAAGCCATTTAAACCATGCCCTTAGACTCTATTTTAAGCCATAAATGGCTTTCCTTAAATGGCAAACACACTCCCATTGAATGTTGTATCCTAGCAACTGTCTCATGTAGACCAACTCTGCTAGATCACCATACAAGAAAGTATTCTTAATATCTAATTGGTGCAATGACCATCTCCAATTAACTACAACAGAGCTGATAATTCAAATGGATGAAATGTTGGCTACTAGAGAGAGTCTCCATGTAGTCAACACCATATATGTGTGTAAAACCTTTTTGCAACTAATCGGGCCTTGTATCTATGAACAGTACCATCTACCTGATACTTGACGATGTACACCCATTGGAAGTTCACAACAGTAGCATCTAGAGGATGAGGCACCAGCTCCCACGTCCCTTTAGACCGAAGCACCTGTGTCTCCTCATCTATGGCTACACACCATCAAGGATCTTGGGAAGCCTGACTATAGTCTCTGGGAATGACCATAATAGTAATGGTAGATTAAAACTGTTTAATCTCCTCTTCTAGGTGAGAAGTCCCAGTGTAATGTGACATCAAATGCAACGTGCATGAGCTATTGGACTTCCTCAATGCAATGGGCATCGCATCATCAGAAGTTAACTCGGTAGGAACCACAAGAGTAGAAGCAGGAGAGGGATACTAAGGAACTATAGAAGAGGTAACTAGATGCCAATGATAAAATTGAGTCTCCCTAAGGGCCAACTCTATTTTAGCACTCTCCTTGGATTAGTAAGGTACCTTTTCAAAAAAGGTCACATTTGCAGTCACCATATAGTGTCTGTGAACTGGATCATAGCATCTATATCCCTTTTAAGTCCGTGAGTAGCCTAAAAAAATGTACTTTACTGCTTGAGGAGAAAACTTGTCTTGATTCCCTTGCATCTGGACAAAACGTGTGCTTCCAAACACCTAGAGGGGCAAGGCAAAGGGTCTGTCACAATCTGGATGTAGTACCTGAAAAGGCGCACGTCCATGGAGTACAGAAGAGGGTATCCTGTTAATCAAGTTTGTGATGGTAAGTACAGCATCCCCCCGAAATTGTCTAGGCACCTTCATATGAATCATTAGTGTCTGGGCAATGTCTAGAAGATGTCTCAGCTTACGCTCTGTCATGCCATTCTACTCAGACGTGTGAGCACAAGAGATCTGATGAATGATCCCATGAGCACTAAAGAATTGCATATCCCTTTAAACAAACTCTAAGGCATTGTCACTCTAGAAGACTAATAGTAGAGGAATACTACATCCTAACCTTTGCAAAGAACCTCTGAACCACATGCGGGATCTCTAATTTGGCCTTCATCAAGAAGACGCAAGTGATGCGGCTATGATTATCAACAAATATTGCATAGTGCCTAAGTTGAAGAAAATGAATCTTCTTAGTTTACCAAGTAGTCTCTACACCTCTATATAGATGAGGAAAAAGTTACATCAGAAATCCACTACTAAAATAAAAATAACAAAACACCCCTTATAGTAGAAACATAACTCAACACTCCCCTTCAAGCTGGAGTATATATATCCATCATGCTCAGCTTGTTTCTACACTTCTCAAATTGTAGGCGAGACAACGGCTTGGTAAACATGGTAGTAGTCTGGTCTAAGGAGGCAAGAGAAGTAGAACGAAACAGACCCTGTTAAATCAAACTCCTAGTATAATGATAATCCACTTCCACATGTTTTGTTCTCTTATGGAACATAGGATTGTGTACAATATAGGTGGCAGCCCAGTTGTCACAATACATCTCCATAGGTTCCTGAACATTAACATGAAGATCTCGTAACAGAGATCCGATCCATATCATTTCAGCTGCAGAATGTGCCATGGCCCTGTATTCAAACTCAGCACTAGAGCGTGAAACAACACTTTGTTTCTTGCTCCTCCAGGTTACTAAGTTCTCAGCAACAAAGGTATAGAAACCAGTAGTAGACCACCTGTCACCAACATCACCTGCATAATCTGCATCTGAATATGCAACAATGGACATAGGTGTCTTTCTCTGAAAAAGAATGCCTCTACCTGGACATCCCCTGATGTACCTCAACACCTGGATCACAACTTGCCAATGAACCTCAGTGGATTTATCTAAGAGCTGACTCAGCTTACCCGTGGCAAGGCTAATATCTGGCCTAGTGATAGTTAGATATAACAGCTTCCCCACCAGTTGTTGATATGCTTTATTATCTTTTAGCTTTACATTATCCTTAAAAAGATAAATTTTAGGATCCATAAAAATATTTGCATCTTTGGATCCTAGCATGCCCGTCTCCTGAAGAATATCAAGGGCATATTTCCTTTGCGACATAATTGTCCCTTGCTTACTTGTAGTAAACTCAATGCCTAAAAAATATCTCAGCTTGCCAAGATCTTTCATAACAAACTGGTGTGCCAAGTACTTCATCTGAGATATACCCTCTGCATCATCACTTGTAAGAATAAGATCGTCCATATACACAAGTAAAGCCACTGTACCCTTACTAGTCTTTCTTACAAATAGTGAATGATTCGATGAACATCTTTGCATCCCAATAACAAACAATGCCTCAGACAGATGCTGCAATCAGGTTCGGGGGCTCTGCTTAAGACCATAAATGGCTTTATGAAGCCTGCATACACACTTCCCCTGAACTTCAAAGCTAGGTGGTTGCTGCATATATATCTCTTCCTTCAAGTCTCCGTACAGAAATACATTTTTGACATCCAACTGATGTAACTACCATCCATAATGAGCTGCAACAGAGATAATGATGCGAACAGTTGAGAGTCGTGCAACATGGGAGAACGTGTTAAAGAAATCTACCCCATAGGTTTAGGTGAATCCTTTTGCCATTACGCAGGCCTTATACCTTGAAATTGACCCATCCAGGTTGTATTTCAAGGCAAAGACCCATCTGGCTCTAACAAGGTGCACGCTTGACGATAAAGGTGACAGCACCCAGGTATCTCTGATAGTAAGTGCAAACATCTCCTCCTCCATAGCTGCCTCCTAGTGTAGATGTAGTAAAGCCTGCTAGTACGAAGTAGGTAACTCAGCACTAGATACAACAGCTGTGAATGCATGAAACTCCGAACTTAGAGAATCGGTAGAAACAACACTTCTAGCAACACGATATTGAGCACAAGAGCGTGGAGCCTTCCTGATAGTAATAGGAATATCCTCATCAGTACTCATGCAATCAGGACCTGTAGAACCATCCACAGGTGACAAACTCTCACTCTTTACATCTCCTGACACTGTATCTGAAGAAGCCTCCTGAGTAGAAACCGCCTCTAAGTTATTAACACTAATCTGAGGAGTCTGTGGAATAAATGGAAGGGGCTTTGCCCTATATATAATTGGCAACCGGTAAGTGTGACCCTTGAAGGTCCCTTCATCCGCTGGTACTGGCCTGAATGTGCTGGTAGGTGGCTTAGTAGTTTGAGAAGGACTACTAGTATCTATGAATATACCAAATGGTATAGGAGCAATTGGTACAGGTGCACACTCCGACACACTCTGCACCTGCCTAGCTGCAACAGAAAAATAAGGCATAGCTTCATGAAAGGTGACATTTGCACTGATATAATGTCTCTGGTGGAGGGGATCAAAACACTGATACCCCTTTTGAGTATGAGAGTAACCAGGAAACACACACTTGACTGCTTTAGGTGCTAATTTATCACACCCAGGTCCAAGGAAATGTACGAAAGCCGCGCACCCAAATGTCTTGGGTGGAAGATCAAACAGCTCATCATTTGGATAAAGCACCTGCTACGGTATCTGCTTGTGAATCACTAAGGGCAATCTATTAATAAGGTAGCAAGTTGTGAGAACTGCGTCTCACCAGTAGTTCTATGGCACACTGTTATGGATAAGAAGTGCTTTAGCCATATCAAGGATATGTCTGTGCCTCCTTTCTGCGACTCCGTTTTGCTGAGAGGTGTAAAGACAGGAGATCTGATGAATTATGCCATGTAAGCTATAGAGTTCTGCCAGCCGATGAGTACAACACTCCAGTGCATTATTAGATCTGAGAGTCTTGATGTAAACATCAAACTGATTTTTTATCAACACAGACTTCTTAATTGGTGGACCAACTTCAAACTTATTCTTCATGAGAAATAACCGGGAAAATATGGAAAAATCATCAACCACAATCAAATAGTACCGATGTCCTGCTCTATCAGGAGTCCTACTGGGACCCCAAACATCAAGATGCCCTAACTAAAAGGACGAAGTCGAACATGGTCCTGTAGCAGCTGGAAAGGAAGATCTATGGTGCTTCCCAAGTTGACATGCATCGTAGGAAAGTTGTGTCGTTGGGTATACATGAGGAATAAGCCTGCATAATTTTTCCAAAGAATGATGGCCCAATCGTCTATACCACTGTAAAGCACTCCCAGATGTGGTACTAACCCGACATGCTGTAGCCATGGGACCTTGCTGAAGTCGGTAAACTCCTTCATATCCACTACCAATAGTCTTCCTTGTCATTCTATCCTGAAAAATACATCCACGCTCATCAAAGATGATACGACAATTCATCTGCTTAATGATCTCACTGACACAGAGCAAGTTCATGGATAAATTTGGAACAAACTAGACATGATTAAGCTACATAAAAGGGGTAACATTAATTTCCCCCTTACTACTAATAGGAGCAAGTCGTCCATCAGGCACCTGTACTGTATGACCTCGAGAGACAGGTTGAATCTGTCCAAAACACTGTAGATTCCCAGATAAATGATTGGAAGCGCCTGAATCAATCAACCACGTCACACCAATAGTTGGAGTATCACCTACGGTGATTCCTAGTGCAATCTCTGACTGAGACACTGCCATATTCACTGAAACACACTGCCACAAACTAAGTTCAATGTGCTGCAGAAAAGGGTACACACTCCTGAATTTCTTCACATTTCAGATCTGAAAATTGATAAAAAATAAGGAATACACACCCCAACAAATATACCAACCGGGGAATACACACTCCAAAAATCTCTGCTCACACGCAGTCAATACTCAAGGGAAATACACCTAAGAAAAAACATGCATCAAAGGGGAATACACACCCCAAAACAAATGAACACAGATCTGATTTGATTATACCATCTAGGAAGACCTTTTAAACTCCTTTTCGGAAGATCCTCGCTCTAGAACTTCATCACCAACACGTGGTGGATCTTCCTAGACCCCGAAACAAAGGAGATAGGGATCTACAACCCTCTCCTTACTGCTGGAAGATGTCCAGCAGTAAGAGGAGGGCGGTGGAGAAGGGTAGGAGAGGTGGCGCTGCCCCCTTTACCCTCCTCCTGTCGCTGTTGGCGGCGGTGGTAGGTAGCAGTGCTGCTGCTGGCCGATGCTGCTGCCGGAGGTGGCAGTGGTGGTGGCGGTGACGACAGGCTTGGTGGTAGGGTTAGGGTATTCTTGGTGGAGTCCTCAACTTGGCTTTGATACCAAGTTGAAGAAAATAAATCTTTTTAGTTTACCAATTAGTTCCTACAGTTCTATATAGGCGAGGGAAAAGTTACATCATAAACCCACTACTAAAGTAAAAATAACAAAACACCCCTTACAGTAGAAACATAGCTCAACAGCTTATGTCCCCTTGTTCTTGGTATTGTTGTTGACCCCCACACATCATAGTAAACCAAGTCAAACGATGCAGCTCTTACCTTATCACATTGTCAAGGAAAAGTGCTCCTGTGGTGCTTTGCCAGCTAGCAATCCTTACACTTTAGTGTCAATGAATTTGACAACTCAAGGTACATCTGACACATTTTTCCAACCAAAAGGTGTCCAAGCCTCCGGTGCCAAAGCCAGGGGTTACTGGCAATGGACACTGCCCCAGCGAAAGATGTTGGTGCATCTAGTTAATAGAGGTCATCTCTATCCTGCCACCAATAATCTCATTGGTGCATTTATCCTGGAAGTAACAATGCCTGTCATCAAGCACAACTCCGCACTAGAGATCCTTGTATATTTTACTGACCGACAGTAAGCTCATGGGAAACTCTGGAGCATAGTGCACATCTCCTATCCTTAAAGTAGGAGATACTTGGAAATCTCAAAGTGTAGTAATCAAAGAGGTTGCACCATTACCAACTCTAACCCCTTGGATTCTGCATAGCCTAGAACGGTTCTTCAACTTCTCGACACTCCCAGTGAGATGGATCGAAGGACCTATATCAATGACCTCAAGTTTGGGTCTCTTGTTGCTCCTCCTCGACCCTTTATAGGCCGAACAAGCAACCTCATGTGGATATGATTTTTCCCACATTCTTAAGCAAAAGGTACTCAACTTGCATGAGAGAAGACTTACCATGCCAATCAAGAAAGACTTCATCATAAGTAGTGAGAGAAGGCTCATCACCATCCTAACAAAAGAGCAAGCACCAACTCCAACTTCTCCGGACTTACCATAGATGCACAATGCCTCTTCGACGACTGCAGCCAAGCCACCAACACTGTAGCAGGCCATCTGATGGCCCCTGGTGGTACAGGCCGCACGACAAGGAGTAGGGGTGGTTGTGGCAGTGTTGTAGATGGTGCAGCAAGGGGCAGAGGGGGCGACAACATTGCGAGGGCTCCCTGTGGTGTCATTACTGCCAGTGATCATCTCCTTACCGTTCATCTTCCTAAATCACCAAGTTGCTGGTGATCGAATCATCATATTTTGTGGATATTTGGTGGGATACCAGACCACCAATCTAAGATCATTGCTCCGATACCTTGTGAAGGGGAAAAACGAAAACTTCTTATTCAACAAAGAAACCCTAGCCTCTCTTTTATAGAAGAGAGAAACTGGGTAAATTACATAAGCATCTGACACAAGATAAAAAATAACAACCCCTTCAAGATACATGTTAACACTTTCCATCCTACGTGATTTCTACTAAAGTCCCTCCTCTCTTGATTAGCTCACTTGGATTGAGGGATGTTCTACTTTTGCTAAGGCTTACAATTTGTTGAGGGATAATGCTCTACCTATGGATGAGTTGGTGAAGGATTGTTGATTTTATGGTTCTTGAAGATTCCCCTAAAGCTCAAGATTTTCCTTTGGCTTCTGATGAGGAATGGTCTTGTTACTAAGAAGTGCATGTAGCGATGAATGGAGAATTATGATACTACATGTTGCCTGTGGTTGTGATGAGAAAGATGTTCTGTACTTCTTTTTGTTGTGTGGTTTTTCTGTTTCCATCTTGGGGCTATAAATCTTGTTGCTGTTGTGGTGGCTTCTGAGGATGGTTTCTAGAGTAGGTTTAGAAACGGGATCCAGACAACACTCCTACTTGGGTGATAACTATGGCATATCTCCGGTCTACTTGGCTCTAGCGTAACGCAATCATTTTTAGAGGGGAGAGAGTTTGTATTGGGAACATTGTTAATGGGGCCCAAGCTTTGTCGAATTTGTGGATGTAGCATTTGTAATGATTGTTTTTTGACTAATTAAAGCAGTTATAAAATATGAATTAGCAGAAACAGTCAAAATATCAAAGCATAAACTGTTGAGAGAATTGAGTGGTTATTTAGTGTCACATTGGAAAGTGTGGGTTTTATGTGTGAGTGGTGGCCTATAAATAGGCGTGTACTTTCTCATTTACCTTTGAGAAGAAATACAAAGGAAACATGCCCATAAGGCACTTCGCCCGTGGTTTTCTCCCTGCTCCTTGTGAGTGGGGTTTCCACGTAAACCCAAACGTTCCTTGATTATTTATTGCTTTGATTTATACTTCCGCATTATTTAAATATTTTAACTTGGTATTAGAGTAGATCGAATCTTGGGTTTATTTGTTTGTTCTTGAGAATATACATTTTTTTTATCTTTTATTCCGAGTTTGTCACGAGGGGCTGCAGCGGTCGAGGTGATGGTAGCAATGGCATGATCCTCCAGGTGATTACGAGGAGCCTGAGAGGAGGAATCAGGGTTGGCCTTTAGATGGAAGTGCCTAAGAGACGATGCAGGAGCCTCTCAAGCCCTCACGACGACCTCGAAATGGCCCACTGGGCCGAAGGGATGCCTGAGGAGGTGGCGTAGGGACGGTTCAAACCTTGGTGGCGGCGTACGTGGTCAAGTGGCGCTCAAGTGAGCGTTGGTGGTGCTCGCTAATGGCGCTCAGGCGAGCAATCTTCGTCGAAGAGTTCGGTGGAGGCGAAGTGGCCATGGGATCTCAACGTTGCAGAGGTGTGGGCGGTGCAGCAGCGAGAGAGAATGTGGACTGTGTCCTCGCAGAGCTCGCACCAATGCGATGAAGACGGAGACGGCGATGGTAGTGAGGACTTGCAAGGATCATGGCGACGCCGCAGCGGCGACTTAGCGCTGATCCGCTCCTCCCAGCAGTAGCGAGGAGACAAGGTGGCTGTGCTTCTCCTCTGAAGAGGTGCTGTGGAGGAAGGCAGGCGATGGCGGTCTTAGCTGCGAGGTAGCCCTCTCCCTTGGTGATTGTTTGGAGCAGACGAAGCTCCTGCGTTGCGGCCACAGGAGGGATGGAGAAGCAGCGGCTGTGACTCTGTGAGCGGTTGTTGGGTTCAAAACCTAAGGGGTGAGGGAGCTAAAAAAAAGGATGTAAACAATGACGTAAAAAAAAAGAGAAAAAAAGAGAGAAGGGAAGAAGGAAAAATAAAAGAGAAGAGGGAAGAAAAAAGAAAATGGCATGGAAAACAAAGGAAGAAAAGGGAAAAAAAGAAGAAAAAAAAAGAAGGTAAAAAAAATGATGATGAGGTTTATGGTTGAGAGAAGATGTGGAGAAGTCTTCTCTAGTTTTTTAATATTTTATTTTCTTCTCGTCATTATTTTTTCTCCCATACAAGTATGGGAGAAAGGGGGAGTGTGGAAGCCATTATAGTCACTCCTATTTGGTAGTCCTTTTGTTGTAGTCCCAAGGCACGATACCATCCTCCAGCAGTTGAGGTGACATCGGACACCACCACGGACTTGTTTAGTAGTTGATCTTCACAGGAGAAACCAAACTCTAGGAGGTCCAGAGTTTCGAGGTCTCTAGAGAGAGGGAGATCCATTTTCGAGGGGAGGTTCAGAGTTTCGAGGTCTCCAGAGAGAGGGAGATCCATCTTCGAGGTCCTCAGAGGAAGGGCCCAGTCAGTTTCTATGTGGGAGATGCAACTTCGAGGTCTTCAGAGGAAGACCCTTTTCAGGGATGCTGAATGAGGAGCCATCCCAGATCTTCAGAGACAACCACAATTCCTTCAGCAGCACCAGCCTATGTTACCGCTTGTGTAGAATGGATTCTTTTGTGTTACAAGCTGAGCATTCCATGCTCCAGCTTGAGGGGGAGTGTTGAGAGAATTGAGTGGTTGTTTAGTGACACATTGGAAAGTGTAGGCTTTGTGTGTGAGTGGTGGCCTAAAAATAGGCGTATACTCTCCCATTTACCTTTAAGAAGAAATACAGAGAAAACACGCCCATAGGGCACTTCTCCCGTGGTTTTCTCCCCGCTCATGAGTGTGGTTTCCACGTAAATTCAAGTGTTACATGATTATTTATTACTTTGATTTATGCTTCCGCATTATTTAAATATTTTAACTTAAACAATAGGAACGCTTAGGTTTATGTGGAAACCCCACTCACGAAGAGCAAAGAGAACCACGGGAGAAGTGCCCTTATGGGCCTGATGTGATTTTATTCTTCTCAAGAAACAAATGAGAGTACAACAACCTATTTATAGGCCACCACATGCCACACAATCCTACTCCACTATGTGGGACTAAACTTGTAATTGGATCTCATACATCCAATTACCTAACTACAACATTCACCTCTCAACACTCTCCCTCAAGCTAGAGTATGGAATGCTCAGCTTGTACAACATAAACCCTCACTTTCAGAAGTAGAACACAACACTCAACTGGTGTAATCGGGTCATGGCTCTTCTCCAAGCAAATGACGGCAATTGCATCCTCGTTCTTCCTTGTAGGCGTTGTGTGCTAATGATGAACACATCAATGTAGGCTGGAGTATAGTGGATAAACTATTGAAGCTGACTCTGATTGGTCTCTCCTAGATACCTTAACTGGTGTTGGTGCCTTCACCATTGGAGCTCCTAGAAATAGGTCTCCCCTATGGAAACCTTAAGATCAGGTTTCTCCCATATGGAAACTCAAAGTGGGCCTCTCCTTTGGAGACCGAGATATTGGTCCTCTCATTTAGGAACCAACAACAAAGAAAGAGTTTGTCTCATATGGAGATCTCGTGGAGAGAGTCTCCCTCATATGGGGTTATAATGGGCTCTTACACTCCCATTTTCTCCCATACTTGTATAAAAGAAAATAACATAGAGAAGAAATAAAAATAAAATACAAAAGAGCTTCGCCCCCCCTCTTCTCTTCAACATCATTATCACTCCTTTTTTTTATCTCCCTTTTATTTCGTTTCTTTTCTTTTTTTTTCAATATTTTTCTTCTATTTTCCTTGTTTTAATATTTTTCTATTTTCTTTGTTTCTTTTCATTCCTGCCTTTTCTTCTCCTTTGTAATATAAAAAAGGTACCCAAAAATATATTAAAGGAAATCAGAGGGTAGAGATGATAAATACTCAAAATTTAAAAAAAGAAACTAAAATACATTCCTTTAAAAGAACCTAAAACGTCGTCATCGCACTTTGTTAATCTCCCTTCGTCATCGTCGTTTCTCCTTCATTGACGGCAAGTTCATCACTGCATCGCCGCAATCAACAGTGTTGCAATCTTCGCGCAATCCAATCGAGTGCAAGATTACGCTCGATTAATACTACCAAATCTTCCTTCATCTTCTTTGTTCGCTACTCCTTCAGCCTTTTCTTCTTTGTTCCTGCTACTGTTGTCCAAGCTTCGCTGCCTCGATCGATGCTGCAACGATCCCATTGCCCTCACTCAACCTCATGCACTACTATCTCCGACTTCTTCACTACTCGAGCTTGCTAACGCATAAGTGTGTCAACTGAGATCTCCACTGCGGTCTTTGTCAGAGATCGCTTCTTAACGAGCAATCAAGAGGAATCTTCTTCCTTGAGATCTCGCGCACTCTTCTTCTCGATTCCTCTCCTTCAGCAGCTGGCGACACACCTCTTTGGTCTCCTCGCTTTAGCAGTAGTGTAGCAACACCACCTAAACTTCTTGAGCATCGTTAACACTCCCACGACGTTGCAGCATCGCCGTCAAGCACCACAAATCACAGCCAATTGTTGCCCATTGCCGTTGCCATCGCTTATAAAATATGACTAAGCGGAAACAGATACAATATCAAAGCATAAACAATAGGAACACTTAGGTTTACGTGGAAACCCCACTCATGAAAAGCGGAGAGAAAACCATTGGAGAAGTGCCCCTATGAGTGTGATGTGATTTTATTCTTCTTAAGAAGGTCACTAGATGCTCCAGTTAGGAGATGTGAGAAGTTGGGGGTTGAACCCACTAAGAGGGGGCGAGGAAGACCAAACAAGTGTTGGAAGGAAACTATTAAGTATGACCTCAATTACTTTAATTTAAGTCCTAAAATGGTTGAAAATCGATTTGTGTGGAGGCAAAGAATCCACATAGCCGACCCCACTTAGTGTGGGAAAAGGCTTGGTTGTTGTTGTTGTTGTAAGAAACAAATGAGGATACAACAACCTATTTATAAGGTACCATGTGTCACACAAAGTTCCACTCCATTATGTGGGACTAAGCTCACATGTAATTGGATCTCACACATACAATTACTCAACTACAACATTCACCTCTCAACAAAAGTGGATGACTACCGACCTCCGGCAATTGTCATTTCCTTTTTTTTTAAAAAAAAAAAAGTAATTTCAAAAGTTTATACTGACAGATATGTAAAAAAGACCCTTTATTATATTTATGCCATGCTCAAAGATGTTCCCCCTTTCCAAAGGTTCCATATCTCGTGCTTTTCTTAGAAGATTCTAATAGAAAGTTAGTGGGGTTCCCGGTTTGCCATCATTCTCGATTACTTCCTCAAAAAAAAAAAAAAAAGAAAGTTAGTGGCGTTGTCCCCCAATTGTTTTTCACCAGCAATCTGGTTTTCATCCTGAATTTTTTCGGGTGATTTCTTAGAGCCATTTCATGTGCAGCAGCGTTGCCACAGATTTTTACATTGCATTACAACTTTAAAAGAACTATTTTCCAATGTGATTAAATTTGTCCTTTTTAGGATTCTTGGCATAGCCTATCAAATGCATTTGCTAACGACAGGATTCTACTCTCACTTGCTTCACGCCTACAAGTAAGGGTGAATCTTTTTATTATTATTACTATATTAGAGGCTGGTTGTTTTGCTTCTTTTATACTGGTGCTCTTGTAGAGCTTCAGCAGATGTCAAACTAAAAAGTTTCGTTGCAGCGGTTTCTTGCTGAAACACTTGTCCGTTCTGCTTCTGCAATTGATGATTCTAATTCATCAAATCAGTAAGTTGATTTTCTGACATTGCATGCATTGGTTTAGAAGTGTGTGGGACTTTCCTATTGAACAACATGTTGCAAATGAGTCTTCATTTATTTCACAAGGATACATTCCTTTCAGATAAAGTTAGTTAGACAAGCCACATATTCTATGATGTCTTATTTTACCTTATCATGCCCTTTTTTTAATTGGTTGTTGTTTGGCTGCTCCAGTCTATGTGGCATGGTGAATGTTGATTTGGTGCTTCTGAATTGAACTTTTCTGCATATATGCTCCCATGTATCATGTTCTCTTTAATATATTAAAATGCTTTATAGGTTTGTGAGAGATCTCATGGGACCAATGGTAACATACCTGTTAGAGATGTCTTCTAAAAATGATCTAAAAGCTACAGCACAACAACCAGATGCTATGCTATCAGTAAGATACATTCATATTCCTATGTTAAATGATGCTACTTTGTTGTTGTGTAGAAAAGTGATTTCCAGTTCCATGTAGATCACTTGCTTGCTGGAGAGACTGAGAGGAGCAACGAGAGCAACAGAGCCACGAACACAAAAGCCTATCTTTGACATGGCTTTGGCAGTCATGAACCCTTTGCTGATTTTTATGGACATATACAAAGATGAGGTATACAATTCTGACATCCTAAATAAGTAAAACGTCAACAAATGTTTTTCTTCTACGTATAGCTTCCTTTGCCCTTCCTTTTTAGGCTGCTGTTACTTACATGATACTCAAGTTTGGGGTTGACTTAGTTGATGGACAAGTCATATTCTTAAGCCCTAAAGACACTGCGGTGTTGATTGGATTTTGCATGAGGATGCTTCAGATTTACTCTGCTCACAATGTTAGAAAGGTATATTTAATGTGATAATTACCTGCTCTATTTTTAGCCTGGCAAGATGGTAGTTATTTCTTGCACTGTAAATTGCAATACTGATTACATACTGTCTTCTTGTCGCTTTCCTGTCTTATGAAAAAGATTGAAATAGTGGTCATTTGCTTGAATGCCCATGCACGAGGGTCCCAAGCTTAACTTTGTGCCTAAAGACATTAGATTTGATACTCAGCGGTACGTGACTGCTTTAGTGGGGTCCTCAGGCTTTTCTTATGAGGTAGCTTTTCCACATAGTAAGTGTATTAAGGAGAAATTTCAAAAATCTAAACAAGAAATTAACCTGAAAGATGCAATGGGTAAAGATGACTCTTTTTTTGAGAGGTAAAAGAAAAATTAATTGAGATTAGTTTTCCTGCTTTATTTATAATGTAAGATTTAATGAACAAATAAGACAACCCTATAACAGAGCATACCCAAAAGTAAAGTTTAATGGACAACAGAAAAAACCCTGCAGCGAAGGAAACCTGGCAAACTCTAAAGAAACAACCATTTCGAATTACAGTCTCAACAGAAGCCCTGCCTTTCTTGTAGAGAATGCCATTCCTGTACAGCCCAATAAATAAGAACTATCTACATGGTTCAATCTTTATAAGCCCAAATCCACATGAAGGAAAGCAATAAGGGCATCTCCAATGTTTTTTTTTTCTCTTTATTCTCACCCATGTCCATGGGTTACATGTTTGAACGTGTATGAACAAATTTTATTGCCTTCATCATCCATACACAAGGATTGTGAACTCAAGGAAGTTTGGATAGTTGGTTCATATCCAACTCTATCCATTGCTCATCTAGAGCAAGGTTTTAAGCATCAATTTCTTATTTTTGTGTTGTCTTGATGATTCCAAACATGTGCATTTTGTTGACATGCCAAAGGCACATTGAGGAAATGTCCAGATATTGAAATCAAACTTAATTATTTCAACACTCCAAAAAGTAGGCATTTTAGAGGCACATTGGGGGAAACATCGGAGGCATGTCAACGAAATTTCAAAATTTCGCGAGAATGGCTTCAATTGTACAAATACTGATACAAGTATACTAAACTTAATAATTAATTAAACAATCATAATTCAAGCATTCCTTTTAGTTTGAAGATACTTAAAGAAACAAGAAATCAACTATATAAATAAATCAAAATACATGCAACATGCTTGATAGCAGTTCTAGCATCCATGGGAGCTATTACACAAGCAAATTGTTGCTTTTATCTTTTCATTTTTTATCCTCATGTAACTTTTCCCTTATTTTTGTTTGCTTTGTCTATAATTTTCCTTCAGTATTTTCCATATAAGAGAGGCTAAGGCTTCTCAATAGAAGTATGCCATTACATTCTCTACACAAATCAAGAGCCCAAAAAATTGAAAGTGCATTGATGATCATGATACAAATGATTTTTGAAGCCTTCCCATACACTCAAAAGAAATAAGAGTGCCGTGCTATGTCCATATCCATGTTGTTACCATAATCACTACTGCTACTGAGTTGATGCTATTGTTAATGTCTATCGTGTTGTTCTTTGTGTTGAATGTACTTGCAACAATCTTCCAATGACATTTATGAGTATGTAGGGTAGTCAAGTAGATATTGCCGGTGTTCATGATCATTGGCACCAACTAATATCCTGAGAAGGGGATATTTAATGTCTATACATGGTGTTTCTTGAGCCATACGACGTATTGCTCCTGAAGCACGTAATGATGGTGGTGATGTCCTTGAGGGTTAGGGAGCTTGGGTTATGGTTGCTCAGGGAAATACCATAACCACTAGTGCTGAAAAAGTTGGAATCACCAGCATGGCCTTCATTTTGGGTAGCAGTATGTATGAGGGATAGGGTGGATATGTGTGATAGACTAAGGAGCAACGTTTGATTCTTCCCAGGTCACAGTTTGGATCCAAGTAAGGAAAAACTCAAAAATGACTCACCATGGTCCAGATAGCAATTCGGCACAAGAAAATCCCAGTCAGATGAGCTTAGTGGAAGTTGGCACTATTTTGAAGACTAAATAACCTTCAGAGGGAAGACAGATTAAGTCAGTAAGTTAGTTCTGACTTGATCTATGATCATCCCAACCATTAAAAAAATACCAAGTATAGGTCCAATTGAAGGAGAAGCTCAGTCTTCCAAAGAAGAAACCAAGTTGGGCAAAGGTGATTAAACTAAGAGGTCAGGATACAGATGAAGCCCACAAGAAATGCATCGGCATCTGCAACAAGCCTAAAAAGACAAAACACGATTTGCTTTTCCAAGAAAAGGAACTACACGCGTGAGGCTTGAGGGATTTCTAACCAAATGAAGAAGGTTTTGCCCTCTTACAATCAAGGAGCAGTATAGCAAGGCCTCATACATCATATCAGCCCTCAATTATGTGGAGTACCCTATGGATATAGGGTTCCATATAGGAAAAAGTATAGGGACAAGAACTGCAGATAATGAGTCACAGCAATACTCTATTAGATAATCTTAGACAAAGTACATGTCTAATCACTTCATCATTTGTGTAAACCCCTTTGGAGCTGCTTATATGAAGACCCTGTTGGCATTTATTATAGGAGGTCTTAATGCAGAACCATTTGTAAGGAGCACATGAGCTTCAAGTTCATTGTAACTATCCTTGGAAGAACAGCCCCTCTCCAGAATGCAGCCTCCTCGAGTAGGTGAATCTAGCTAAAAACTCCCTTGTTGGTGCATGATTGGATTTCCTACGAACATCTTGGTGGAGGGCTAAAGGATCCGAATAAGAGTGATCTGGATCCAATAACCCTTTCACCTGGTATTGTGGTGGCAGTGATGGAATAGGAGGAGGTGGTGTGAAGTGTTGTAGGAAAGAAATAAAAGATCAACTATCATCTTGTAAATGTGAGCCAATGAGATCCCATATTATAGTCTAAACCTTTACCAAAGATTTGATCATGAATTCATAGTGAACCAAAGGATTCACTTATCTTCCATGTGACTACATGAACCTGCATATCTCTCATAATCCATTATTGTTGGGCTTGAAATGCCGTCTTCATGCCCATTGGTATGGTATGCCATTCTTGATGGTCTCTAGCACTCACTACTTGGTGGCCACTCCCATGTGGTTGTACATTGTTTGATCTCTTAGATTCTAGCTCCTACATCACATCATCATCATCTCCACCATTGAACTCATCCTTTGATATGGAGGAATGCTTGTCTTGAATCTAAGTCCTATCCTCATTAATGGCCTCTAATCTCCTAATAGGATAGGCATGACAACCAAATCTTGACATAAGAGTATCAACATCAACAAAGATCCTTATGTCTAGCTCTCTGGATTTTCCCTTGATCCATTATAAATTCATTCCTGTTGTTATTCATCCATTATTGGAACATAAAATTATCATTATCCGAAATGTTGAAAACATAACCCAACAAGGAAGGATCTATAAATCTGTCCCAAGCTACACTCTTTTATGTGTATCTCATCTTTGGCCTTGTATTATAATGGACAAATGCATGACCATGAAATCTATAACTCCCTCGAATGTTCCTTTATTTGGAATAAATGAGGTTAAATGTACTCCAATCTCTTTGATAGGCCTGGGCTGGTCCTATTTGTAATTGTTAGATAATAAATTAGTTAGATATTTTAAGATCAAATTAGTTAGGTTTGGATATCCTACTATTTTTAGTCTTTCTTATTTCTTGTAAGTATATTATTATGATTCCTTTTATACCTAAAGCCCCCTCGATATATAAAGAGGGCTAAGGCTTTCTTAATAGAATAACCAACCAAGTTGATCTTTTTTAACATGATATTAGAGTAGGTTTGATCTCGTTTGAAAAAGAGAGAAACAACACTGAAATCCCTAAAAGAGGGCCACTAATAGTGTTGCAAGGCCTTGTGGTCTTTGGTGGCCCTCCTCTCTGGGCAACCCCTCCAAGCCCTTCTCCTCTCATGTCTTGATCAAGGTCGAGATCAACCTCTCTCTCATGCTACTACACTTTGGCGATGATGTAGAAGCATCATTGACGTCGCCTCCGGTTCCTAGGGTTCTAACAAACCCCCTCTGCTACGTTGCCAAGCTCTATAGAGCACTCTAGTGGCCACACAATGCCTCCTCCCTCTTTGTTGCACCACCAACGATGTCCTTTTCGATCTGTAGTGCCTCCAAGGTGGTTGGATTCTCCCTCAAGGGCTGCTACAGCATTGCCTCTTGCCAACAACGACCTCGTTGACGTCTCCCAACCATTGTGACACTTTGGCGACCCTCCTCTCGGCCAAGCAACTCTCCGATGACAACGCTCAGGTCAGAACAATGCACCATGTTGGGTTCCTGTTAGGGTTTGAATGAAACCTAACATGGTCTTATTTAGGTGTTTTTACCTTTATCCTTTATCTCTTGTTATATGTTGTTGGGTTGCTTCTTTTGGAAGCATTAAAAAAAGGACGAAAAATGAGAAAAAAAAGGGGGAAGAAAAAAAGAGAAAGCAGCCTCATTTCTTGAGGGCCCCACATGAGAGAAGCTCACTTGCGAATTCCAAAGGAGAGGTACACTTTGAGTTTTCGTTTGGGAGAGGCCCACTCTCTAGGTAAACTCACTCAAGGTCTCCAAAAAAGAGGCACACTTTTAGTTTCCAGTGGAAGAGACCCACTTTTGATATCTTGTTCTACTATGGTTGCTACTTCTACTACAACTGCCTTCTATTCCTCTGACTTGCTACCTGCTCCTAGTCCTCCAGTGTACTGCCTACTTCAGATGCCTACATTGCGAGGGAGTTCACTTGTGTAACAACTTGGGCATTGTACACTTCAACTTAGGAGAGAGTGTTAGAAAATAAATTAGGTAGATATTTTAGGGTCAAATTAGTTAGGTTTTGGTGTCCTATATTTTTAGTCTTTTTATTTTTGGTAAGTGTGTTATTGTTGTTTTATTGTGTTTCCTTTTGTACCTCAAGCCCTCTTTATATAAAGAGGGTTAAGGCTTTCTTAATAGAATAACTAATCAAGTTGATCTTTTTTAGCAATCATAACAATACATAATCGCAGCCTGCTTAACGTTTAAGTTTTGCCTATGTTTAACAGATTTTTTTTTTTGTTGGATTGTTAAAGAAGATAAGAACACATAGATCATTATACTTTTCTTTGGGGTATCACCTCTCCTTTATTTAGTTTTTTTCTTAACTTGTTTGATATCTCTATGTCTTAACAAGTATGAAAGCCAGGGGGACAATTTGATTTTTATCCTGTGTAATTCATTGTTTGCAGTAGTCCAAAGGAAAGCTGATTGTTAATGTATGACAGACTGCCTATCTAAGAACTCACTATATTTTGGGTCTTCAAGTGGAAGAGGTATACTTTATTTTGAGATCTCTGCATAGGAGAGACTCATTCTTTGAGAGAGATTCACTCTTTGATAGATATCTTTCCCATGCTCTATATGGGAGAGGCCTACTCTCCAAGTCTCCGTCTTGTCCTATCTTCTACTAACGGTCTACTCGGACAATAGATATCTTTCCCTATCTCTACTCTCTACTTAATGGAAGGAAATTTAATACAAAATCATCTTTGACAATCTTCCATCTTCCAACTCCATTGAGGACTTGCTTATCTTTGTCTTGTCAAGATATTCCGTTCTTATCTCTTAATTGTTGAGATCTTTTTTCCATTCTCTTTATGATGCATTCATATAAAAAGTCTCTATAGTTTATACGTGGAGATAGAGGTCTTAGCCTATCTCACTACTCAATCTAGAAGAAGTTTGATATTGTTGGCTCTCGACTTGAAGTAGGAAAGTCCCTCGAAGGGTGTCTATGAAAATCGATTTGGGGATGTTTAGTCTTTTGATGAACACTTGAACCTACCAACTTGCTCCTTATGCCTAAAGTTCTATCAATAAGAGGGAGTATATTTCTATCTCTCCTGTAACAATCTGGAGCTTGACAGGCAGGAAGTGTTGTCATATTATTAGTTAATGCACTAGGTTTTAGTTCTTAGGATTGCAATTGGGACTTAAAGGACTGGACCTATATAGAGATCATTGTACTACTATTGTTCTTGACAAGAATCAACGAATTATATGGCTTTGTAGGTCGCTTGTCCTATGGCTTTTCCCCTTCAGGGCTTTGCTTGTAAATCACACTGGTCTTAGTGATCTTGTTGCTGTAATTTATATTGTATTCTTATCAAGAATTAAGTTATAAGAAGATGAAATCCCATGATTTTTGGCATGAAATTAGAGTCTCATTACACACTTTTATTCCTCAAAAAGTTCCATATTCGGTGAAAGATGGGTTCAAATTGGGTGAAAAACCCTGATAAACAGGGCTCAAAACCCAGAAAAAATGGGTCAAATCCCAAATAACATAGGGCATCTCATATAAGCTCATACCGGAATGAGTGAGCTATTGAACTTATATCAAGGTTTGAAATGCCGATTTCGACGTCGTGCTGATAAAATTGTAGATATGCATTTCGTGGGCATGCCGTGGAAATGCCCGTTTTTCGATGGCAGATTTCGACGGCCTGAAAAAATGACATTTCGAGGCACGCCGAGGGCATGCCGACAGAAATGACAGAAATGATTAAAATTTGAAAAACAACTAAATCAAAATGTTAGAAACATATTTACAGTTGTATGTATGTGTGTCAGGAATGATTAAAATTCGAAAGACAACTAAATCAAGATGTTGGAAACAGGTTATTTGAGCCTATAAGACAAAAAATCAACGTGTGTGCCTGCGTGTGCATGTGTTTGTGTGCGTGCGTGCGTGCATGTGTGCGTGTGCGTGTATGTGTGTGTATTAACCTCTCCCTCTTCCTTACCGACAGTCCAATTCCTTTTCAAATTCCCAGCGCCGCTCAGCCAGACGGTCGGCATGCCGCCGTTTCGTCGGCAACTGTCGGCATGCCGACGGTTTCCTGCAAACCGACACTATCTTTGTGTCGACATGCCCTTTCTCCAATGTGTGTGTGTGTGCATGCGTGCGTGTGCATGTGCATGTGCGTGTGCGTGTGGGTGGGTGTGTGTGTGTGTGTTAACCTCTCCCTCTTCCTTACCGATGGTCCAATTCCTTTTCAAATTCCCAGCGCCGCTTAGCCAAACGGTCGGCATGCTGCCGTTTCGTCAGCAACTGTCGGCATGCCAGCGAAACCCTCGGCATGCCAACGGTTTCCCTGCAAACCAACACTATCTTTGTGTCGGCATGTCCTTTCTCCAAAAACCCCCTTATCGACGGCATGCTGGCGGTATGCCGTCAGCATTTAAATCACTGACTTATATGCATGTATTTGACCCCATTGGCTGTAAATGAAGAGCACTTCATTATGAAACACTTGTTATGGAGTAATTGGAAAAAGGTACAGGCAGACTTTTATGTAATCTATAAGCTACACAAAAACATCAAAAATAGTAGTAGTAATCCTTCTCAAGCCACAGAAGAGATGCTGTTAGGTTGAAAGAGCAAATGAATTCTATTAGAAATCCTAAGGTGTTGTTTGGTAAGCGAAATTATTAGGAGGAATAAAAATTAAAAGTAGGAGGAATAGAGGAATTAAGGTGTTTTATTCTGTTTAAGTGTTTGGTTAAATTTGTTGACTTGTCAAAAGAATTAAGAAGTTTTATTCCACTTAAGGTGTTTGCTTGGTGGAATAAGTTTGTTGAATAAAGGGAAAATTAGTTGAAAAGGAGTAGGTGGAATTAATAGGAGGAATTAAATAATTCAAGAGGGGTGGTGGAGTTATCAAAACCCAGAATTGCACCCTCAATTCCGGAATGGCGCAATTCCGGAATTATATGTGCCAAATGTGGAATTGATGTCAATTTCGCGTACCAAACACCCCCAAGTGCCTTTATATAGAGAGGCACAAATGGTAAATTACAAGCACACCCTTACGCAATATAAAAACCATAAAAGACATAATAAAAACATATAACTCGACACTTCCCCTCAAGCTGGAGCATAGACATCAACCATGCTTAGCTTGGAACATAACTCAAGACGCTTCTTGGAGAGTGCTTTGGTGAAGATATCTGCAATCTAATCTTCAGTGGCAATATAAGGTGTAGTGATCTTGCTAGTAGTAATGGCATCTCTGATAAAATGGTAATCCACTTCAATGTGCTTGGTTTGCTCATGAAAGGTAGGATTATCACAATACATGGGAGTTGAACCAGAAATACACTCCCAAATCACATAAAATAGATCTCACCTACAGGATCTCACAAGTCGTTTGGGCCATAGCCCTGTACTCTGATTCTACACTGAATCTGGAGACAACATTTTGCTTCTTCTCCATGTGACTAAGTTGTCACCCACATGGGTACGGTAGGTAGTAGTAGGTCTCCTATCCTCATGTGCCCTTGCATAATCTGCATCAGAATATCCCTAGACATCCAGATGGCCATGCTTCATAAATGATAGCCCCTTGTCACGAGTTTGCTTGAGGTATCTCAGCACCTGACATACACCATCCTAGTGCACTTCTCTAGGAGACTGCATAAACTGGCTTAGTCTCCCAATAGCCAAACAAATGTCAAGCCTAGTAACAGTCATATACAAAAGTTTTCTTACCATAGCACGATATCTGGTAACATCTTCAAGTAATGGACTCTCAAAATCTACAAGTGGCAAAGATGGGTCCATAGGAACACTGGTAGGCTTTCATCTCAACATTCTTACCTCTCTTAGCATGTTAAGTGCATACTTCATCTGAGATAGGACCAGACCACAATCCACATGTTGTACGTCAATGCCCAAAAAATAATTTATCAACCCCAGATCTTTGGTAACAAATTGAGATTGCAAGAACTTCTTGGTAGCTTCTATCCATGTTTCATCACCTCTAGTAAGCAGTATGTCATCAACATACACAATAAGAATAACAGACCCAGTGGCTCTATGCATGGTAAAAATAGAGCAATTAGTAGTGGATCTAGTAAAGCCAAATTCTTACATAGCTTTACTAAATCTCTCAAACTAGGCCCTGGGACTCTGCTTAAGACCATAAATGGCCTTCTTCAACCTGCAAACTTTCTGACACTCCCCCTCAACCACAAAACCAGGGGGTCACTGCATGTAAACTTCTTCTAAATCACCATAGAAGAAGGTATATTTAGTATCAAGTTAAGATGCTGACCAGCCATTGTCAACAGCCACAAAGAGAAGTATCCGTACTGAATTGAGCATGGCTATTGGTGAAAAAGTTTCAAAATAATCAACTCTAAAGGTTTGTGTATAACCTTTGGCAACCAATTGTGTTTTAAATCTTTCCACTGTATCATCTGGGCGGCATTTGAGGGTGAACACCTACCTACACCCTGCAACAATAGCTCCAAGGGGTAGGTCAACAAGTTTTCAAGTACCCCTTGGCTGAAGAGCAGCATCTCCTCCTCCATGGCCAAGGTCCAAGAAGGGTCATGAGAAGCCTCAACATGGTTCTTAGGAATATTTTTGCTGTCAACTGCAAGAAATAGAAGTCTCCTTGCTGCAGGTAAACGATCAAGTGATATAATTGGAAATAGAATATTTAGCACAAGATCGTTGTGGTTTCCTCTGAGCAATAAGAAGATCCACATCTGGTACCTTTGGTTGTGCAGTGTCCGAACCTCCATTTGAATCAACAGTATCAACAGAGGACTGAGCATGAATAATAGAAAGTGATTCCTCTACTGGTATAGTAGTGGATGGAGATCTGCACTAAAAGTGTTGAGGGAAGGTATCTGTCACCTCAGGATGTCTAGGATAGGTAATGGAAGGGACATCCTAACATGGAGGAGGCTTAGAGGACCTGGAGGTGTAGCAGTAGACATAGGCAATGGAACATCCTGGGAGACACTAGGAGACTTCCTTGTGGCATGGCCTAAAAAAAAATTACATCCTAACATAAAATCGATGTGAAAGAGGATCAAAACATCTATACCCCTTCTGAGTTCTAGAATAACCCACAAAAATGTACTTAACAGATCTAGGATCAAGCTTGTTCACCTTGAATAAGTGAACAAAGCAAACACATAGAAACACTTTAGGAGGAAGAGGAAAAAGCTCCCGATCAGGAAACAAAACAAAATAGGGGGTCTTCCCATTAAGAACAAAAGATGATACTCGATTAATCAAAAAAGCAGTTGTAGAAACATAATAGTACAGGAAATATCAAGAAGGTGTCTCAGTTTGCATTCAATCACCCCATTCTATTGAAATGTATGAACACAACAGGTCAAATGTGTAACACCAAGAGATTGAAGAAATTGAGTTAAAGTAGAATTCACAAACTTATGCCCATTATCAATCCGAAACATGCGAATAGTAGTAGAGAACTAAGTCTATACTTTATTCACAATTTTTAATCAATACAGAAGTTTTGGATTTTTTCTTCATCATAAACACCCAATAGATACAAGTATAATCATCTATAAGGACCAAAAAATACCGAAAACCCTTGAGACTCCTGACCCGACACGGGCCCCACAAATCAGCATAAATAAGGGAAAAAACAGACTCAATTCTATTATTACTACTAGGAAAGAGAACTCTATGATGGTTGCCAAGTTGACAGCCATTGCAATGAAAAGAATCCGGAAATTGCATATCAGGAAACTAACGACGAAGAATAGAAACACTAAGATTTCCCAGTCTAAGATGCCTCTGTAAAGCAGAAATGGCAGAAGCAACAACCATGGATGATGCTCTGGTGGAAGGTCAAGACAATATAGGCCATCCTGCTCAAGTCCACCAATCTGTTTCATTGTCAAGAGGTCCTATAAGAAGAAAACATGATCAAGAAACACTGCTCTACAATTTAATGTCTGAGTAATCTGGTTGATAGACATTAAATTCAAAGTAAATTTGGACGCATGCATAACATCAGAAAGAGGTAAAGTAGTGGACAGAGAGATGTCACCCAAGCCTGTCACAAGGAACAAGGCACCATTAGCTACTCTGACATGTACTGGAGTAAATGATCTAAGAAACAAAAAAAGAGTAACTTCTCCTATGATGTGGGATGATGCACCTGAGTCTGCAAGCTAAGATGGCTTATGAACACCACTGACATTAGCAACAGTATCTATTGTCTGAGTTACAGAAGCACCAGCAGTAGAAGTGACTTGAGTAGACAAGGCTGTCATATTCTTCCTTGGAAATAGTGATCTGAGGACTGACTTGCTCATCCTCCTGATAGTACTGACTCCCATCTCCACCATAAGTGACCTAACTGGCTTGATGCCCATGGGGAAATTTGTGCTTTATCCACCTCCTGTCAACTTTGTGATTCATCTTGTGACAATGGTCACAAAACAAATCACGTCCTCTGCCATGGCCTCTTGCTCTCACTCCACGTCCTTTCCCCCTGCCTCCTGGGGTTCCCCTACCACAGCCAACAGTTGCCATGGCAGATGAATTAGAGAATGGGACAGGGTCATATATCTCAAGTCTGGACAGGTAAGCGTAGATCTGCGCAGGTGTAGGGATCTCCTCAAGGGTCATAAGTTGATCCTTAATAGGCTTGTATTCAAGACCATGACCTGCAAGTAACTGAATAGAACGAAAGGCTTCACGTTGCCTTGCAATAACAGTGACATCTTTGGAGATCGATTGATAGGTATCCTGCTCATCCCAGAGGTTCTTCATAAAGGCATAGTAGTCGGCAAGAGATAGTTCCCTTCCAAAAAAAGTATAACTCCTCAATCACCCTTTAAAGGTGGTTGTTGTTGCTCTTGTGAGAGTGTATCTCATGAAGAACCTCCCACATCTTCATCGCAGACACATATAACATAACCTGCTTTGCTATAGACTCCTTCATACTATTCAACGTGCAAGTTACCACCCAATCATTGTCTACCTCCCAGTTAACAGACTTGACAACAGGTTCATCTTGTGTCGGAATATATTTATTGCAATGTGATCTCACAAATTGGTAAAAAGTAGACCATAGAAGGAAGTTGGTGCCATCCAACTTGATAGAGGTTCCTTGTATAAAAGAATGTGCGCTCGGGGTAGATATCTTCTTTGCCAAGTCGCTAGAAGGATCCTTCTTGTCTTCCATATCACCTGACATGTGGGAAACACAAGATCAAGAGATTGCAGTAACAAGTCAAACCATGTATATGTCTGAAATCGTCACCGAGTAGAACGACAAAAATCAGATCATAACATTACCTTTTTAGGGCTAAATAAGACCCCAAAGGGGGTGTTCCTCGTCCTTAGCCTCAGCTCAGTTGAAAAAGAGGCAAGATGGGGGATTGTTCGAGTCACCCCAACTGCATGCAGATCAATGCACAAGGAGAAGAGAGGAGGTGATGGGTTGCGGCTCCTCAAAAAAATTGCAGAGACGGCACTACAACAGTCTACGCCACCCCTTGAGATCACATCCACCACCTAACTAATGGCACTGAGGCCAGGAGAACCCCTGCTGGGCCTCCCTGTTGGTGGCGGCGACGCTGCTGCTAGCTGGGAAGGGTTGGCGGCGGTGGCTTGGAGAAGATCTGAGGCCGGTGGCACCTCGAAGAGGTTAGGGATTTGGTGGAGGGGTTTGAAGGTTAGGTTTCGGAGTACGGTACCCGGGTACAAGTTTAGGACCGCTATTTTGATGCCATGTTAGGTTTAAAGAGTGAATGGATTCTATTAGAAACCCTAGAGGCACAAAGGGTAAATTACAAGCACACCCTTATACAATATAAAAACCACAAAAAGACATAACAAAAACATATAACTCAACAAATGCCAATCATGCTCGACTTGGAATAACATCTTTCAAAGAATGTCTTTGGAAATGCCCTAGTGATTATGTTTGTTGCTTGGTCAAGGCATGTAGGTCAAATCCCTAGTGTAGTAGTAGACTAGTAATCTAGCTTAATGTGCTTGGTCCTATCATGAAAAATCAAACTGTTCTCAATATATAATGCATTCCTACCATCGCAACCCATCTCCATAGATGAATCAATAGGGACATGCAGATCACACGACATGGATCATGTGTTATAGTTTTGCACTAGACTTAGAGACCTCAACTTCTTTCTTACTTCTAATCACAGGGTTCCTAGCAATGTAAATGCAAAACAAAATGAGTGGTATACTTCCTATCCTTAGGAAATCTTACATAATATGCATTAGTATAGGTTTAATATCAAACGATGCCCCCCTAGAAAGAGTTGAAGTATCTGAGGATAATCATGGTTGTATCAGGCTTATCCATAACTCTTTAAATTTCTTGACTTTTAAGAATTTGATTGGACATGTAATGGTTAGGTACAAATTCCTAAAGTTATTAGCACCAACAAACTGTACATTCTCATTATACATTCACCTCTTAGATATGTGGGAATATGCACTAGCGTAGCCCCTAACATACCAATCTCCTAAAGGAAATTAATGGCTTACATTTTACTACAAGCAACCTCAATCACAAGTGAGTAATTTAGATGACCTAAGTTCTTGATGACATAATTCTTATATAGGCATCTCTTCACATCACAAATCCTCTTAGCATCATCTTTAATAAGTATAATACCATTAATATATACCAATATTGCTTCTATTACTTAGCTAGTCATCGTATAAATAACTTCTAAATTAAGTGTGATTTACAGGTGATCTATGAAATTCAAGAGTCTTCGTGGCCTCAAATAGCTTCTAAATTAATGCTTTTGAGCTCTGCGTACTCTTAATAAGGCTCAAAATCAAGAGACTTGCATAGAGGCAACCCATTGCTGATCACCATACAAGAATTCATTTCTTCACATCTGATGAAAGGGTCGATGACACTATACTAAGGTGAGGATCTAGTTGAACTTCTCAAAATAAAAGTGGGAAATTAAGCAATTGATGAAAAGGCTTGAAAGAAGCTCACCCTACAAGTCTAAGTGAACCCCTTTGCTATAAGTTTGTCTTCTATCTCTCTATTATCCCATCTATGTTATGGTTCACGATGAAAACCCAAATGCTAGCACCATAGGGTGGATTTGTAAGATCCCATGTATTGTGTAAAGAATAGGCATTGCCTAGCCTATATCCATTTTGGCACAAGAAGAGCATGTTGATGCAAACCAAAGAAATTGGTGAGAAGACTATTTGAAGGAAGAACAAAGCCAAGTTGTCATTGACCAAAACACTATTCTTAGGCAAAGTCTCCATGTTTACATCTAAGGATGACTATTAAAAAAGGTTCGAAGGGGAAGTATGATTATAATATGTCATATGGGGTTCTTGGTACTAGAAATGCCAAAGGAGATTAAGACAAGGATATCCTCCAGGGTAATATGAGGAATTATTATTGGAGCATTTCTGATTTCATGCTCACCATGGACCCAATTATTGGAAAACAAGGTACTAACTCAAAAGAAGTTATATAACACCCTGACATATTGATGCATTTGAATGCATCTCACCTACTCCCAAACAATCTTTACTAAAGGGAAAGAGAATAGGGAGTCCTAGGTAGCCCATGAGGCCATTAATCTCCTTGACAATGGGGGGAGATGGAGGGAGTGGGGCATGTAGTTGGGGGGAGGGCCATGAAGGTGACAATGATGGATGGATACGTGTTCGACAACATAGAAGGGGGGTGGGACATCGAGAAGGCCCTCGACGTTTGCGGGAGGTCTTTTGCTTCCATTGCGTGAGTATAGGACCTTGCAATGGATTGTTGTTACCCAATCGTGTGCTTTCGATGTTGCTAAGTGTGTCATCGACAATGGTCTTATAGTGTGTTGAGAGCACCTATTCAAGCAGGGGATCAGATGCAAAGGTCAGCGACCTTTAATATCTACTATGTAAAGGAAGTTTCTAGCCCCTAATCACCCTCATTAAGAAACATTGCTGGTTTGCTAGATGGTCCCTTGTAGGCAATGTGTTGGGGGGACATTCCGCGATTGGTGAGGTGAAGAAGATGATAGAGGCTTTTTGTGTGAAGACCTCGGAGGTGATGTTGTTGTGGCCTGATGAGGCGAAGATCCTCCTTCGAGGAGTGGCATCGAGTGATGTTGACCTCTTGCTCTTTCACTCGCTGATTATTGGAGATGCAGAGGTACGTTGGCAAGAACTGAGTGGTCGTTGCAATGGTAGTTGGTTAACCTTCAGTTGAGCGGCATATCTCTGCACCTTACGAACCTTGGAGTTGGTTGAAGCCTTAACATTTGATTTTTCTCGTTTAAAGTCTGTTCCTCCATTGGGATTTGAGGCGGAGGACCTCCGAGAGGTTCGAGCTACGGTAGAGGTTCGTGAGGTAGTTGGTGTCCTACCAACTTTGGTTTTGCAACATGGAGGTTCCTTATGGCTTATTAGGGTAAAGATTCTAGAGGGTAGTTGTTCCTTTACAGAGGTAGTATCTTCCTCATTGGAGTCGGGAAAGGGTGTTCGTAAGGCGGTGATAGTGGTTGACAGCTAGACAGTGGCACCGGTGTCGGAGAAGGCAAAGCATTGTGCGAAGGTGTAGGCATGCAGGGGTCGTTCTGATCTCGGAATCACCTCTGAATCGAGCGCTAATGCTTCGACTTCCAACGTATGACACGAAGAGGATTTTGGGAGGCCTTCATGCAATGCTAACGTGGAGTCCTCGTGTGGGACCAATCCTTTAGGTACCGTTTGTTTTAAGGGATTCATTTTAAGGAATTAATTTTGTAAGTAGTGGACTTGTGGGATAAACCTGGATTGTGAAGTTTTTGTGTTTGAGGAAAAGCTAAAAAGTAATGAAATGCGCGTGGCAATGCTCTTTACAATGCATGTCCCCTGCTTAATAAAACACCCAGGTGTATTTTGACTTTCAACCAGTTTGTTTTAGTTTTCCACTGGAACACACTTGTTGAAAATGAAAACACACCAATGTCTTTTGGCTTTTCACTGGTGGAGAATGAGTTTTCACTTGGAAAGTGGAAAGTAGTTTTCACCTATAGGTTTTGGCTTTAGGATTTAGAATTTAGGGTTTAAGGTTTATGAAAAGTGATTTTACCTATGAAAAGTGACTTTTCACAAAAGGTGTGATCCTAAACCCTAATCCCAAAGGTGAAGTCACTTTTCATAGGTGAAAAATTAGATGAAAATCAAAATACACCAATGTATTTTCATTTTCAACCAATGTATTTTAATTTTCAATCGATAGAAAATCAAAACACTAATTGAAATGAAAATACATCGGTATATTTTGTTGAGCAGGGTTTGTGCGTTGCAAAGCTAATTGCAACGCACGTTTCCCTTCTCGCTCCCTTGGGGAAAATATAGGTCAAATCATGGGGTGTTCTCTCACACAATCCTTGGTTAAGTTCATCCCACTCATCCCCCTCGAATTGGATAATTCCAGGATTAGGGCTCTATCCCAGGATTATTATAACCTAAGATTGAAGGACCCAAACACAGCACAACGACCCAATCCTTGCAAGCAAATAGTCCCTTAATTGGTCTCTTCAAGGCTATAGCGGGTGGGTAGGGGGAGGTAGCACCTCGACTTAGATCCAAATTAGGTGTGCTCAAGCCCCCTTTTATTTGTGGTGCCATCTTCAATGGACCTAATAATGGGCCTATCTTAGGGGGCCCTATCTGGAAGAGGGACACGACTCTCTTTTTGGGTTCTCCCTTGCGTAGTTCGAGCAACGATGCGGAGCAGGGCATGGAGCTTCCCCAAACGACAGCGGTGGGGATTAATCTTTTGATGATGTTGGCAAGCAGCAACGTAGGGTAGGGCATGGAGCTTCTCCAAATGATGGCAGTAAGGATCGATCATTCGAATATGATGGCTTCGTTCCACTCCCTTGTGATCGCCACGCAACATTAGATGGGGGTGCTCAGGGCAATCTAATTGTCAAGGTGGTGCTCCTAGCTATCGTCTCCAAGGGCCCTATGGGAGGCAATGGCTCTTGGGTACCTTCATCTACTACTACTCCAACTGCTGCTCATCTTCATCTACGAGCCTATTCACCAAAGGCTTCCCAGGCTCGCCATGATTGTGACTCTTCGGGCTCTTCAACGGGAGGGGCATTTGATGCAATGTCATCCTTGAAGGTTTAAGGGTGGTCTGTATCGAGTGGTGCAAACCTGGGAATTCTAAAGCAAAGCTCGAGTGGCTCCTCGAGTAAAGGGTCCAGGGCTAGTAGACCAGTACCTCCGAAGCAAGGATAGTTGTATAATTCTTTTTGTTAGATGGGTGATTGAGAAGAAAAAAAATGAAGCGGTGATTCACAAGAGTTTTAACTAGGCTGTTGATTTAGCCGACCAAAGAGTGGTAGTGGTGATAAATATTAAGAAGGTATTGTCTTTCAAGGGAGAATGCAAGCCATCATGGTTAAAGTCCTCTCTTGGAATGTTTGAGGTCTTTGTGATCGATCACGAAGATCAAACTTGTTGCAATATCTATTAGATTAGAAGATTGGCTTTGCACTTTTTCAAGAGACACATCTTGAGTTGTTAGAGGATTCAACTCGTACGGAGTTGGGTGGTGACAGTTTCACAAATGCCTTGACAGCTAATGTTGTGGGAAGATCAGGGAGAATTATGTTGATGTGGAATGATGCCTTTTTCGAGATGAGCCCATCTTTGATTGGGAGTTGGGTGCTTACAAGATTTGATGGCTCTACTCTTGTTCTCTCCTTCGTTTATGGGCCCTATGAGGAGGTGGCTAGATTTGCTTTGTGGGGTGAGTTGTGTCAAGCTGCAACTTTTGATGATGGTAGACCTTGGCTGGTAGGAGGGGATTTCAATGTCACCCTCTTAGCAGATGATAGATCGGATGGTAGAATGAATCGAGGTATAATTGACTTTGTGAATTTGGTGGATGAGCTAGATCTCTGTGATTTTCCTATATCTAGTGTAGTTTATACATTGAGGAATGGGAATGGGTCTACCTCCAAGATCGATAGATTCCTATGTTCAGTAAAGTTATCGAAACATTTCCAGTTGGCAGATGTTACTATTAGGCAAAGGTCATTTTTCGATCATATGCCTTAGGTATGGAACAATAATGAAGGCACCATGTTCTCATCTTATTTCAAGTTCCAGAAGCCCTAGTTGTTGGAGACTAGGTTTCATGGTTTTATGAGATCAAAATGGATGGAAGTGCCACAACTATCCTCGGCCACTCGTATCGTCGTAGCGAAGATTCAATCTCTCAGACTTGCATTAATCTAGTACAAAAGGTAGAGAGAAGGGAGCGAGTTAGAGTCAAGGCCTTGGAGGAGGCTTCTACTTTAGAAAGAATAGAAGATGCTAGGACCTTAGGGGATGGGGAACATGATGAACAACATTGCTCACAAGTTGTGCAGTAAGAGTACCACAAGCTTGAGATTGATTGGAGACAGAAGTCTCGTCAGTTGTGGCTAAAAGAGGGTGACTCAAATACATGCTTTTTTCACCTCTATACAAGTTCCGGAAGGAGATCTAATTTAATCAGTAACCTTCAAGTTGGAGTGGAGATTTTGTCTGATAAGGAACATATTTCGAAGGCCTTGCGACACCATTTTCAGGAGTTCACTAAACAAAGGCCTTAGGATGCTTGCCAACTTGGGTCTTTGGATATGCTTGTCCTGGACAAAGATTTGCAAAATGGCTTGGTTAAGAAGGTGACTAAGGATGAAGTGCTGATAGCTATTCATAGTTTGAAGGCAAAGAGCGTCCCATGATCAAATGGATTATAGGTGTTGTTTTATAAGGAATTGTGGGAGATTCTGAGGGTGGATTTCATGGCAATGATCCAAGAATTTTTGGTGGACAATCGAGGCTTTAATAGATCGAATAGGTTCTATTATTTCCTTTTGCCAAAAAGGTCAAGTGCAGAGACAATTGATAAGCTCAAACCTATTGCCTTGTCCAATGCAATTTATCTTATTGTGGCAAAAGTTCTGGCAAATAGGTTGCATGTTGTATTGCCCCACCTCATTAGTCTTGTTCAATTTGCTTTTCTTCAAGGATAGTCCACTGAGGACTACTTTACTATGGCTAAGGAGATGGTTGCTAATTGGCAGAGATCTAATGAGTCTTCTTTTATGTGGAAGGTCGATTTCTCTAAGGCATATGACTCGATTTCATGGTCATATTTATAGGAGATTTTGAGGAGGCAATGGTCTCCAAAGACGGGTGTAATGAATGAAGAGGGGCATTACCATCATTGCTCCATGTTCTATAGTTAATGGTAGACCATGTGGTTCATGGATGCAGCCCCAACGTGAAGTGAAACAAGGGTGTTCATTGGTCCCACTTTTGTTCAATGTTGCAGTTGACAGCTTGGTGTTGTTATGGCTGTCAAGGCTTGTGTCGGCTTATTCTCTGGTTTCAAGTTGAGATGTTGTGGATCCTTACTTACTCCCATCTTCCAATATGTTGATGATACAACCTTTTTTGTGGAGGAGGGCAATCAGGAGGTTGAGAATGTAGCATCCTTGGTTAGAATCTTTGGTGAAATTTTGAGGTTGGTGATTAACCATGGGAAATAAGCTTTTATACCCTTCCATATGAGAGCAGATGAAGTGTTGTTTATGTCGCAACATCTTAGCACCTTCATGACATATATGCCGTTCACATACTTGGACCTTCCCCTACGAAGGTAGCAGCTTACCTTCGACAATTGGACTCCTCTATTAGAGTGCATGGGGAAAAGATTGAATGTTTAGAGTGTGAAGTTGTTGTCTAAGGGAGTAAGGGTGGTGCTCCTAAAAGCTGTCCATTCAGCCATACCTTTCTTTTATTTGTCAATTTTTAGGCCTCTCAAGAAGATTGTTCAGATGTTGGAACTCATGCGAAAGCACTTCTTTTAGAACGGACCAAATCATGAGGGAAGGTTCTTGCAGTGTCCCTTGGGAGGATGTTTGTAAGCCCACGAGAGATGGTGGTCTTGGTATTCGCCTTCTTTCCAATTTCTGCGACGCCTTTTTAGCAAAATGGGTTGTGCATCTCTTCAACAATTGAAACAACATATAGAACAAGCTAATAAAGGATTTGTATGGTATCGATTACGCAGAGGATTGGCACTTTCTTTGCTCTAACTATGGGGAGAGGAGAAAATTTCAGTTTTTGTGCAGATGACTGGTCGGAAAATGGGAGTTTCACGGATGTGGTTCCTCATCTTTACAATTTGGTTGTCAATAAACGTATCTCTGTTAGTAGGGTTGAGGATCCATCCTGTCTCGGGCGCCAATCTTAGGGGGAGGGTCACCTGAGGCTAGAGTCCAGGATTTTCAGGTGCTCATTGTTGAGATCGTAAAATGCAGATTTCATTATGAAAACGTTGTAGTATATCATGAATTACGATTCAAACAAAACTATTTGTAATGAGACGGTGAGTCCCAATTGATCTCAGGGAGGCAGATAATGGCGAAATTGATTTTTAACTTTTCTCTACTTTCCTAAAATTGGATTCTAGTTTCAAGAGTGCGAGTATAAGATGCGTTGGTCGCGTTATTGACATGTAAAACGTGTGCGTGAGTCAGATAAATCACAAACGTGAAAATGTGTTTCGGTCCGCACAACTTCTATTACACGATGGTGATTAGCAGAAAACGAGTCTATCGCTAGATCATTAATATCTTCTGGAATCAACATATTTTTATTGCAACAAAATTTGAAATGATAACATGATATTTTATTCCATCAATTGATTGAATCATTACAATCAAAAAGCTTGTACAAGGAATTTGAAATCTACTAAACTATCAGAAAAGAAATGCACGCATGGATCTCGGAATGATTAGGCGCGCATTCTAGTAGGGAGATATTACTATATTACTAGCAAGAAAATAATGCAAGAATGAAACTACGAAGAACTACTATGCTAAGAGCAATGAAGGCAACAGAGGTGGTCTTCTGTGGTCGTGTGGCTTGAGGTGGTAGGAGGGAATAGAGGGACGGCTAGGGTGGTGTTGCTGGCCTCTTGATGAAGATGGTGGAGTAGCTCCCTTGGACCTTGGACGAGTGAAGATGGTGGAGGTGCTTGTGAATGGAGGTGCAAGTGGCATGGAGAGGGGAGTCCAAGCATCCAAGAGATGGGGCACTTGGTCGTCCAACCTAGTCTTTTTATAGACTTCTTGCACGGCCAAGGTGCTCTCAAGAGAAGTCTCTAAACTTCTATAGAGTGATCATGGCCCATGGCTATTTTTAGTCTTCTTAGATCCACTTTTTATGGATCTAAGAATGATTCTAGAGTATTCTCTAGAGTGTGCGTGAGTGTGTAGGTGTAGGGGTGTGTGTGTGTGTGTATGTGCGTGGATGTGTGGCTAAGTGGACCACTTGGTCCACTTCTAATTGTGGTCCACTTCTAATTAGGTCTAGGTTGGTCCTATCAAGGTGTCTAAAAATAGGTCAAAGTGTGGCCTATTACTAAATGGTTAACCCAATTAAACTTAATCAAGTTAAATTGGGTCAATATGTGTTCAATTGGGCTTGAGTCAATTGGACTCTCATTGAGTCCAATTAAGCTTGTGTTGGTTGAGATTTGAGCTCAATTGGACTCTGTGAGTCCAATTGACTAGGTAAGGTGTAATTGACTTAGATCCAAGTCAATTGGGCTTAGTGAGAACCTAATTAGGTTCTTAGGAGAGTCTTAGGGTAGTGTACTAGACTTAGGATACCTTAACTTAGGTTTCCTAGGGTGTAGGATTGGGTTTAGGGCCTTAGGAATCAAGATCTAGGCTTGAATCCAAAAATAGCAATAGGAGAAGGGTTCCAGAATACTTCAAAATCAGAAGTCCTTGCTTGAATGTCCAATACTGAATCAGTATGGAGTTTAGGTTTTGTCTTGCTTTTCTGCAGAAATTGGATGTCTAACACCTTGCCTGAATGTCCAATTTTGCAGCATATTAGGTTCTAAGTCCTACAGGTGGTATCTAAGGAGCCTAGACATCCAGAGATGGGCTGGAATGTGGGTTTTGGGTTGTTTTAGGCTAAGGTGACCTACTCTAAGGGTGGCTAAGGTTTAGGAAGGTGTCTAGGGTTATCCTAAGGCTAGGAATAGGTGTAGGGATGTCCTATGTTCTTCATAGTTCAACTCAAACATTAAAATCCTACAAGTAATGCGGTACATCTCTTCCCTACATTATGTCTTTATCTTGAGTAGCTTCATTCCAAGGCCTCTGCTGCAACCCTGCTGCAACTCTAGACTCTATCTTGCTTCAGATCCAACTTCAAGCCATCTCCTGAGCTTTTATTACCTACAATCCACATAATATACTGATCAGTGCATTATTATAGCATTATTTCATGAATATCTAAGTTGGAAAGATGCAATGTATGCTACTAATGTATGAATTATGCTACAATTATGCTAAGGTATAACTCAATTCAGGTCTTGTAAGTCCTATGATTGCTGCACAATCACTCATGTCGATGCTTAATGAGGTGCGGCCAGATGATATGAGACCCAATCAATTTGTGTAGATCGAAGGTTGCTTCTCAGTGGCCAAGGCTTACAGGTTATTATGGGGCTCGACGAATGAGGATGATGACTTGGTGATTGATTGTTGACTTCTTTAGAGGAGAAAGGTTCCTTTAAAAGTCACGTTTTTCTTTTGGCTCATGAGAAAGGAGAAGGTGGTCACGCTGGTGTTTAAAAGGTGTTGGTTTAACAATCCGGATGTCTCTTGCCCATTAAGTGGACAGGATGATGAGGCTGTTACCCACCTTTATTGTTCTTGCACCTTCTCTATTGCGTTGTGGTCAACGTTTCAGCTTCTGGATGTTGGTGCCTCCTCTCTTGAGAGGTTGTGGGGTTCCTTCAGAATCAGCATTCAAGTTAACACTCTTGAATGAATAAAGGTTGCAGCAGTTATATGGTCTATCTAGCTTCAGCACAACTTTATGCTCTTTAGAAACAGTTGAAGAAAACAAATTTCCTTAGGTTGCCAAGAAATCCCAACACCTCTATATAGGTGTAGGAAAAGTACATCATAGACCCACTACACAAAATAAAATAACAAAGCATCCCTTACAAACATAAACATAACTCAACACTACCCCCTAAGCTGGAGCATATATATCCATCATGCTCAGCTTGTTTCTACACTTCTCAAACTATGGACGTGGCAACGACTTCGTAAACATGTCAACAGTTTGGTCTGAGGAGGCAAGACAAATAGAATGAAGCAGACCCTGTTGAATCAAATTCCTGATGTAATGACAATCCACTTCCACATGTTTTGTTCTCTCATGGAACATAGGATTGTTTGCAATGTAGGTAGCAGCCCGATTATCACAATGCATCTCCATAGGTTCCTGAACATCAACATGAAGATCTCGTAACAGAGATCTGATCCATATGATCTCAGCAGCAGTATGTGCCATGGCCCTGTACTCAGACTCAACACTAGAGCGTGAAACAACACTTTGTTTCTTGCTCCTCCAGGTTACCAAGTTCCTAGCAACAAAGGTATGGAAACCAGTAGTAGACCTCCTATCCCCAACATCACCTGCATAATCTGCATCTGAGTATGCAACAACGGCCATAGGTGCCTTTCTCTGAATAAGAATGCCTCTACCTGGATATCCCTTGACGTACCTCAACACCTGCATCACAGCCTACCAATAAACCTCAATGGGCTTATCTAAGAACTGACTCAACTTCCCCACTACAAGGCTAATATCTGGCTTAGTGATAGTCAGATATAACAGCTTCCCCACCAACTGTCGATATGTCTTCTTGTCTTTTAGCTTCACATTATCTTCAAACAAATGAATTTTAAGATCCATAGGAATATTTGCATCTTTGGATCCTAGCATGCCTATCTTCTGAAGAATATCAAGGGCATATTTCCTCTGCGACATAATTGTCCCTTGCTTACTTGTAGCAAACTCAATGCCTAAAAAATATCTCAGCTTCCCAAGATCCATCATGACAAACTGGTTTGCCAAGTATTTCTTCATCTGAGATACGCCCTCTGCATCATCACCTGTAAGAATAAGATCATCCACATACACAAGTAAAGCCACTGTACTCCTACTGGTCTTTCTCATAAATAGTGAATGATCCGATGAAGATCTCTGCATCCCAATAACTGACAATGCCTCAAACAGGCGCTGGAACTAGGCTCGGGGGCTCTGCTTAAAACCATAAATTGCCTGACGAAACCTGCATACACACTCCCCCTGAATCTCAAAACCAGGTGGCTGCTGCATATATATCTCTTCCTCCAAGTCTCCGAACAAAAATGCATTTTTAACATCCAACTGATGTAACTGCCATTCATAATGAGTCGCAACAGATATAAGAATTCGAACAGTAGAGAGTCGTGCAATAGGGGAGAACGTGTCAAAGAAATCCATCCCATATGTTTGGGTGAATCCTTTGGCCACTAAGCAGGCCTTATACCTTGACATAGACCCATCTGGGTTGTATTTCAAGGCAAAGATCCATCTGGCTCCAACAAGATGCACGTCAAACGGTAAAGGTGACTGCTCCCAAGTACCTCTGGTAGTAACTGCAGACATCTCCTCCATAGCTACCTTCCAGTGTGGATGTAGTAAAGCCTGTTGGTACGAGGTAGGTAACTCAGCACTAGAAACAATAGCTGTGCATGCATGAAACTCCGAACTCAGAGAATCAGTAGTAACACCACTCCTAGCAACACAATACTGGGCACAAGATCGCGGAGCCTTCCTAATAGCAATAGGAATATCTTCATCAGTACTCATGGAATCAGGACCTGGAGAACTATCGTCACGTGGCAGACTCTCACCTGCTACATCTGCTGACACTGTACGTGAAAAAGTCTCCTGAGTAGGAACCACCTCTAGGTTATCAACACTAACTTGAGGAGTCTGTGGAATAGATGGAGGGGGCTTTGCCCTATACACAACTGGCAACTGATAGGTGTGACCCTTGAAGGTCCCTTCATCTGCCGGTGCTGGTCTGAATGTGCTGGTAGGTGGCTCATCAACCTGAGAAGGGCTACTAGTATCTATGAATATACCAAATGGTATAGGAGCAACTGGTACAAGCGCATTCTCCGGCACACTCTGCACCTGCCTGGCAACAACAAAAAAATAGAGTATTGCTTCATAAAAGGTGACATCTGCACTGATATAATATCTCTGGTGTAGGGGATCAAAACACCGATAGCCAAGAAACACACACTTGACTGCTCTAGATGCTAATTTATCATGCCCAAGTCCAAGGAGATGTACAAAAGTCACGCACTCAAATGTCTTGGGTGGAAGATCAAACAACTCATCATTTGGATAAAGCACCTACCATGGTATTTGCTCGTGAATCACTGAGGAGGGCAATCTATTAATAAGGTAGTAAGCAGTGAGAACTGCATCTCTCCAATAGTACTGTGGCACATTGTTATGGATGAGAAGAGCTCTGGCCATATCAAGGATATGTTTGTGCTTTCTCTCTACGACTCTATTTTGCTGAGAAGTGTGAGGACATGAGGTCTGATGAATTATACCATGTATGTCATAGAATTCTGCCAATCGACGAGTACAAAACTCTAGTGCATTATCAGATCTGAGAGTCTTGATGCAAACATTAAACTGATTTTTTATCAACACAAGCTTCTCAATCAGTGGACCTACTTCAGACTTATTCTTCATGAGAAATAGCCAGGACAATATGGAAAAATCATCAACTACAATCAAATGGTACCGATGTCCTGCTCTATCAGGAGTCCTACTGGGATCCCAAATATCAAGATGCACTAACTGAAAACATGAAGTTGAACGTGGTCCTGTAGCAGTTGGAAAGGAAGATCTATGGTGCTTCCCAAGTTGACATGCATCGTAGAAATGTTGTGTAGTTGGGGACACATGAGGAATAAGCCTGCGTAACTTTTCCAAAGAAGGATGGCCCAATCGTCTATGCCAGTGTAGAGCACTCCCAAATGTGGTACTAACCCAACGTGCAACTATAGGACCCCGCTGATATCGGTAAACTCCTTCATTTCCACTACCAATAATCTTCCATGTAATTCTATCATGGAAAATACATCCACGCTCATCAAAGATGACCCGACAATTCATCTGCTTAATTATCTCACTGACTGAGAGCAAGTTCATGGATAAATTTGGAACAAACTAAACATGTTTAAGTTGCATAGAATGGGTAACATTAATTTCCCCTTGACCACTAATAGGGGCAAGTTGCTCATCAGCCACCGGTACTGTACGACCCCGAGAAACAGGTTGAATCTGTCCAAAGCACTGCAGATTCCCAGATAAATGATTGAAAGTACCTGAATCAATCAACTATGTCACACCAATGGTTTGAGTATTACCTATGGCAGTTCCTAGTGCAATCCCTGACTGAGACATTGCCATGTTTACTGAACCACACTGCCACAAACAAAGTTCAACGTGCCACAGAGAAGGGTAACACCCCTGAACTTCTTCACACTTCAGATATGAAAATTGACAAAAAATGGGGACTACACACCCCAACAAATATACCAACCAAGGAATACACACCCAAAACACTCTGCTCACACGCGATCAATACGCAAGGGGACTACACACCCCAAATCTAATAGATAAGATCTGAAAATACCATCACATCATCTTTCCGGAAGATCCTTGGCTTCAATACTCCATTAACTACGACCCAAAGATCTTCCAATCAGACACAAGGTAGAGATGTGTCCTCTCTTTGCTGCCAAACACTAACAGTAGGAGAGAGAGGTCAAAAAATCAGTGGCTAGGCCTGAGCAGTTGTGGCAGGTGGCCTAGGTGGTGGTCGCAGCAGCTCTTCCCAGTGCTGTGACCTACTGCTGCCGCCACCAGCAGCGGTGGCCTGCTGGTGCTGCTGGCAGCAGCGGTGGCCTGCTGGTGCTGCTGGCAGCGGCGGTGGCCCTGCACTCCTGCTGCTGCTGGCGGCGACGGTGGCCTGTTGTTGCTGCGGTGGTGGTCCGACGCTGGTGTGGTTGCCGGTGGTGGCTACGGTAGCTCCGGCGAGAAGGCTTAAGGTAGGGTTAGGGTTTTGTTTTTGGTAGAGTCCTCAACCTTGTCTCTGATACCAAGCTGAAGAAAACAAACTTCCTTAGGTTGCCAAGAAATCCCTACACCTCTATATAGGTGTGGAAAAAGTACATCATAAACCCACTACACAAAATAAAATAATACAGCACCCCTTACAAATATAAACATAACTCAATGTGGGTGGAAAATGTAGTAAAGGATGCAAGTTTCGTATCTATTTCCTAAATGGAATATTTGTAAGTGTGTTCCTTTTTTTATGAGGTACCTTGGATGACTACCAACCTCCGAGAGCCATCCTTTGAATTTCCAAAAAGAAAAAAAAAAGACACTAATATATTGATGACGATAAATTAGATTGTAACATTGATATCCTTTGGAGTCAGAGAGTGTACCTATAAAGACACTTGAGTATGCTTTGTGCCAACTGATCTGTGTCAGGACCAGTTAGATGATCAAAACCATCGCATGCAAAATCCTAGGGTTAAAAGAGTAATTTTATATTTGGTGTAAAAGATGAATGGGGATCTACTCATAAATCATAGAAGGTGATGTGCAATTGATAAGGTAACAGGCAGTATAGGGATGAATGGAGATCTGTAGTCAGTGTAGCATCTGCACAATATAGAGAAAGAATATTACTATGGATCTTTTCTCTCTGCAAAAGAATATTACTACGGATTTCTCCACTCTGCACATCATTCTATTGGAAGTATATGGGCAAATAGTTCAATGCATGATTTCCTGAGATTTATAAGAGCCATGCTTCAACTAAATACAATGATCTAAAGCATTATCAGAGCCAACAACTTTCACATTGGCGCCAAACTAAGTATTTATTTTAAAAAAATATATAATGATAGGACCAACATCTATTTGAATTTCATAAGAAATACATAAATGAGAAAAATTATCGACCATAAAAAAATAATAAAAATATCTCAATTGATCAAGAATATGACCAGAGCCTCAAATATCATACATGATAACTCAAATAAAGAATTTGAGTTACACTGAGGAAGTGCAAATGGACCCAATGTTTTCCAAAAAAGAGCGAAAGTGCTGTGCTGATGGCTTTGTTGTGGGTGTTACGGAGAGAAAGGAATGTGATGGTTTTTAGGGGCAAGAGACCTTATATTGAAAACATTTGATTGCCCACTCATGACCATGCTACCCTAGGTTGCATCTACCATCCACCACGTAAGAGATCCTCATCATCTTGTTCCTGTTTTGGGCTTCATATTGCCCTTTGTTCTCACATATATGATCTGATTTTGCATTGAGACCCACTGCAGATTCGTTTCAGCCCATGTAGATCTGATTTTTGGGCATGATTTGGTGATATTATGGTGGCTGCAGCGCCATCCTAGGTGGCTGTAATGCTGATTGATGGGCAAGCTTCACTACAGCACGTGGATTGGGTCTCATTGGGCAACCCAGATCACCCTGTAGCCTTGGTTTGTGTGAATCTATATCTGATCTGATGGTTTATTTTCTCTCTTTCAGGTTTCATGGTTACTTTGTTTCATGGCCGAAGTTGGTATGGTGTCTACAAAATTATCTGAGATGACATCGGAGCATGTTTCTAAATCTAGGGCATGTGTGAGCTTCTTCTTTGATCCTACTGTGAAGCCGGATATGAAGAATTGTTCTTGTTGGTCACAGATGTGTATGACGATCATGGGAAGTCACAATCAGGATCATATTGTTCTTCGACCAGAAATAGAGAAAATACCTTCAACAATTGAGTATAAGGCTTCTGTTATGCTAAGCGGGGACACAAGATATTGTCATTGCTTCTAGGAGTGAGTATGAGACATTGCTTCAGGTGTAGAGATAGTATGGTGCTTCCCAAGCAAGAATAGCTTGTCAGTCTTGAGCAGGGCAGAAGGTTTGGCTTGTTGATTCAGGAGCATCTTAGCATATTTGTGGTGATGAGAGACGATTCACTACCGTTCATCCGATTTCACCAAGCAGAATTGTGCAGGTTGCTGATGGGAGACACCCTCCTATATCTGGTTAAGGGGAGGTTCGTGTGACTCCGCACATGAAGTTAGAGAATGTTCTTTTGGCCCCTGATTTCCCACTTTGTTGTCAGTGAGTTGAAGTACAAAGGAGTTGAACTGCAAAGCGATCTTTGATGTTGTCTCACATTTGAGGATATTCTCACCACATGACTAACTGTTAATATTCCTATATATATTTCTTGTTTATGTTTTCTAGGGACTGTTTAGTTATCTTTATATTTGTCTGATTCTTTTATGTATTTTTCTCAACATCTCTCTATATATAAAGGTGTAGGGTTTTCTCAATAAGATAGATTGGTCATTTCTTCCCACTTGGTATTAGAGCAGCGGTCCTAGACCAGTGCCCTAGGTACCCCACCCAAGTAGGCCTCCAACACCTCCACCTCAAACCCTCTCCTTGCCGGCAGCACCCTCATCTCGCCACCTCCTCCCCAGTCGGCGCTGCCTGACCCTACAATCATCGGCAGGGCTGCTGGCAGGGAGGAGGCCCTTGGAGTCGCCGGCAGGGCCACACCTGTGGCCTAAACCATCGGATCCGCCGCCAGCAGGCCTAACGGCTCTCTACATCGCCACCTAGGTGGACAGCGTCACCTACTGGTGGTCGAGTTGAGGTCACCCTAGCATCCTACACCGTCAGCTGGGGTGTTGCGCCATCGCCTGAGGTGTTGCTCCGCTACCTGGGCTGTTGCCCCACCTCTTATTGGTCGACCACTGATCATCCTCTGAACAGTAAATATTGGACGGTCTTTACAAAGGGAACCTGAGTAGATCGGGCTCAAGGGAGAGCGTGGATGGATTCTCTAATGGATTCTCAAATATAAGCTAGATGATAAATGCATCTAGAGTGATGCCTTGGTGATTTTACATCTATGATGGCGAGTTTTAGCTCTTGGTGATCCACCTCATCACTACTATGACAGGGGTGGTTGAGTATGCAAGCTTGATGCCGCAGAAGCATGACAGGAGTCACCATGGTACAAGATGGTTAGTCGATTCCGGTGCTTCATGGCATCTCTGTGGAGATCAGAGTTATTTCCGATTACTTAGTTCTGTTGCATCAGGGAGAATGGTACAGGTTGCTGATGGCAGACATGCACCCATTGTTGGCAAGGAGGAAATATCTGTGACCCCCACGTTGCAGCTGTTGAGAGCACTACACGTACCGAAGTTTCCCATGAGCTTGTTGTCCATGAGCAGAATCACGAAGGATCTTCATTGTAGGGTGGATTTTGATGAGGTCGGATGTATTGTCCAAGATAAGCTTACTAGGAAGACCATCGTTGGAGGTACAAAGGAGAATGGTCTTATCATCTTAGTCAGGAGCCATTTGCAAGTGTCAGTAGACATGATGGTGGGAGTGTTTATAATGACACGTTCGTCTAGGACATTTACCTCTGTATCACCTCAGGAGGGTGATTTCGCATATTTCACCTGCTGTTACTATTAAGTGCGATGCTTACCAATTGGGTAAGCATCATCGATCTTCATTCCTTGCCAGTACTTATCCTGAAGCAGCTGCTCCCTTTGAGTTACTCCATATGGATGTTTGGGGACTGAGTAGAGTTTTAGACAGGACAGGACGTCGTTACTATCTCGTTGTTGTCGACGATTTCACTAGAGTATCCTGGGTGTTTCTTATGAAGAACATGGTAGAGGTTGGAAGTATTATAGAAACTCTTCTCTTGGAGATTAGGACTCAGTATTCTGCTACAATAAAGATTGTACGAACAGATAATGCCTTCGAGTTTTGCACAACTAGACTTGCAAAGTTTTATAGGACTCATAGGATTATCCATCAAACTTCTTGTCCCCATACCTCTCAACAGAATGGAGTTGCCGAGCAGATGCACAAGCACCTGTTAAAGGTTGCCCGCACTCTTCTTATTCACCACAATGTTCCATAGAGATACTGAGGGGATGCTATTTTGACGGCGACCTACCTCATTAACAGGATGCCGAGTTCAGTTCTTCATGAGCAGATACCGATTTTCCTGTTACACCCAGATAAGCTTTTCCACGTGTCTCCTAGGAGTTTTGGATGTATTGCTTTTGTTCATGTGCTATCACCGGGACGTAACAAGCTTGCTCCTTGCGCTGTTAAGTGCGTCTTCTTAGAGTACTCCAGGAGTCAAAAGGGGCACCGATGCTATGATCTCATCTACCACAGGCATTATATCAGCGCTGATGTGACTTTTCATGAGACGACACCATATTTTTCTGTTGCTGGACATACTAGTGTTCATGATGATGCAGCTCCCATGCCTATTCCTTCGATTTCACTTGAGGATATTCCGGTCTCCATACCTCAACCAACCTCTTCAAGCTCCACTACCCTCGTGGATGACTACCAGAGATTACATGGTCCTCTACGCACATATTGTAGACCTCATGCGACACTTCAGAGGCCACCGGCCAAACCATTGACTGATGTTTCACAGGCAGTTGAGATTGGCTTTGATGGCAGTGATAGTCTAGTTAGACTTGATCTCCCTGACAATGCAGATCACCACAGTAGTGAGGCTCTTTCTGCAGCGACTCAATCAGAGATACCAGATGATTCTGACCTTCCTATTGCTATTAGGAAGGCACCCCGTACATGTGAGTCCAGATATCGTGTTGTAGGTAGCTTGGCTATCGATGATCTTGCTCCTCAGCTTAACAGCTTCTGTCAGGAGCTTACAGCGTCACACATTCCGTCTACCTATCAGCAGGCCATGCTTGATCCTAAGTGGCGTCAAGTCATGGAGGTTGAGATGGCCTCACTTCAGAGCAGACAGACTTGGGATCTCACCTCACTTCCTATAGGTGTGTGACTTGTTGGCTCCAGATGGGTCTTTGCCTTGAAATACAATCCTGATGAGTCTATTTTAAGGTATAAGGCCAGGTTGGTTGCAAAGTGCTTCATCCAGACTTATGGAGTGGGCTTCTTTGATACTTTCTCTCCTGTTGCACGCCTTGCCACCATTCGGGTACTCATCTCGGTTGCTACCCACAAAAATTGGAGGTTACATCAGGTTGATGTGAAGAATACTTTTATCTACGGTGATCTTCAGGAGGAGGTTTACATGCAACAGCTCCCAGGTTTTGAGGTTCGGGAGGAGTGTGTGTGCAGACTCAGCAAAGCCATTTATGGCCTAAAGCAGAGCCCGAGAGCCTGGTTTCAGAAGCTGTCAAATGTGTTGCAGAGGATGGGGTTGCAGAGGTCCTCTTCTGATCATTCTCTGTTTGTCAGGAAAACGGAGAATGGTATTGTAGCACTACTTGTTTATGTAGATGATCTGATTGTCATCGGCAGTGATGAGGTTGGGATAAGACAGGTCAAGGAGTCTCTTGCACAAAAGTTTGTTATGAAAGATTTGGGTCAGCTTAGATACTTTCTAGGGATTGAGGTTGCTAGGAGTAAAGATGGGATTGTTCTTTCTCAACGCAAGTATGCGTAGGATGTCCTTCAGGAGACAGGCATGCTGGGGTCCAAGCCAGCCAGTAATCCTATGGACCCCAAGGCACATCTACATGATGAAGGGGTAGAGGTAGCTGATAGCATAGCATACAGACAGCTTGTAGCCAAGCTATTGTATCTGACCATTACCAAATCGGATATTGCCTTGGTAGTAGGCAAACTCAGCCAGTTTATAAAGAAGCCAACGAAGCTGCACTGGCAGGCAGCTATGCAGGTGCTTAAATACTTGAAGAAAGCACCAGGTTGCAATATTCTCTTCCAGAGAGGCTCTCCTGTGGCAGTGGTCGGATACTCTAATGCAGATTATGCAGGATGTGTGCTTGACAAGAAATCTACCACTAGTTCTGTACCTTTGTGGCTGGTAGTTTGGTTACTTGGAGGAGCAAGAAATAAGGGGTAGTTTCTCGCTCCAGTGTAGAGTCAGAGTATAGGGTGATGGCCCAAACTGTTGCAGAGATGGTTTGGATACAGCCTCTACTGCATGATTTACACATCCAGATTGAGAAACCTATGGAGATGCGATGCGATAATCGGGCTACTACATATATAGCCAACAACCCGATGTTCCATGAGCGCACCAAACACGTTGAGGTTGACTGCCACTATACCAGAGATCTCATACAGTGTGGTTTGCTACGTACTACTTATGTTGCATCTGAGAACCAGCCTGCTGATGTGTTCACAAAGCCTCTACCTTGATCAGCATTTGATTGCTGTTGTTATAAGCTGAGTATGATTGACATCTATGCTCCAGCTTGAGGGGGAGTATTGATACTCCTATTTATATTTCTTGTTTATGTTTACTGGGGAATATTTAGTTATCTTTATATTTTGTTTGGTTCTTTTATGTATTTTTTCCAACATATCTCTATATATAGAGGTGTAGAGTTTTTTCAATAAGATAGATTGATCATTTCTTCCCACTCTAACCATTGGGTGTGGTCATGAGGAAGGTGGCATTTATCATGTTCTTCAATTGCCCTTTGCAAGACATGGCTTTCTCTCGTCAGGGCATGTCTCTAGCTACTTATGGCATCTTTAGTTTGGTCATCTCCCATTACCAAAACTTCAACGAATGCTACCGCAGATTTCTCCTACTGCCACCTTCCAATGTAGGGAGTGTCAACTCGAGAAGCATCACAGGAGTACTTTCCCCAAGAGTCAACATCGAGGGTCTCAAGTCTTGCTCCAGTTGCTACATATGGATATTTGGAGACCTAATAGGACTCTAGATCATCTAGGGCACATATTATTTGGCTATTGTGGATGATTTTTCCCGTCTAACTTTGATATTTTTGTTGAAGGCCAAATCGAAGGCAAGTGATACGATTCGTGTCTTTTTGGCAAAAATTTGAAATCAGTATGAGGCGAAAGTGAAAATCATTAGATCGGACAATACTTTAGAGTTTTACACCACTTCACTGCATACTTTTTATCGAGATTGTAGCATCGTTATCAGACAAGTTGTCTCATATCTCAATGAAACGATGTGATAGAATGAAAGCATAGGCACATTCTTGATGTTGCACAAACACTCTTGATTCCTAATAATGTGCTGGTTAGATATTGAGATGCAGTGTTACTGCATGTTATCTCATTAATCGGATGCCCTCTACTATTTTAGATGAGCAAGTTTCCTGTTTCATCTTATTCCCCAATAGTGATCTATTTGGGGTGTCATCCCAGGTTTTTGGATGTGTTTCATTTGTGCATATTTATGGACTCGATAGGGATAAACTTGCTCCCCATGCAATGAAGGGTATTTTTCGTAATTATTCGAGGGCACAAAAAGGATATAGATGCTATGATCCTATTAGAGGATACCACTACGTTAGTGCATATGTCACCTTCTATGGGTCCATTCCATATTGCTCTACTACTGAGAGACGTCTCTCTTGATGATACTAAAGCACTCGTGCCTATTCTTCCAATGCCACTGGAGGCAATTCCCATCAATGAGATTGCACCATCATTATCAAAGCCACCGCTTTCTAAGCCTGAGTGGTTTCGTGAGCCTTCAGTCACAAGATTCTTGCCTCAGATGATCGTAGGAGAATAGTGATGATGCAAGAGGACCATAGAACAACAGTGAAGGGGTTGTACCTAGTGTTGAGATAAAGTCAAAGCAATTGTACGATGCAGTGCCAACTGATCTTGACCTTCTGATTGTTATTTGAAAGGCAACCAGCAGTTGTACCAAATATCCAGTTATAGGGGCCTTGTCTACAAAGTTCCTAGGGATTGCCTTTTGGGATTTTTCTTATGCACTATCGGCATGCAGATTCTTTCCACTTACTAGTAGGCCATGCATGATCCAAAGTGGCATCAGGCCATAGAGGATGAGATGACTACTCGTCGCTCCCATGGTACCTAGGAGCTTTCCACTCTATCAGAGGACGCAACAGTTGTTGGATGTAAATTGGTATTTGCTGTTAAATATAATCTAGATAGGCTAGTTGCCAGGCACAAGGCTCAACTTGCTGTAAAGGGGTTCACGTAAACATATGGCGTGAACTTCTTTGATACCTTCTCCCCCACTACATGTCTCTCTATGGTGTGCATTCTCATTTTTGTGGCAATCCAACATAATTGGCAGCTTCATCAGTTGAATTTCAAAAATGCATTTGTTTACAGGGATCTCCAAGAAGAGGTGTACATGCAGCAGCCTCCCGAGTATGAGGTTTAGGGGAAGTGTGTATGTAGGCTATGAAAGGAAATCTATACATAAACTAAAGGAAAGTGCGTCTCACCTCCTTCAACCACGTCATCACCTCCCCCATCGTACCTCATCGCAGTTATAATAAAAGAAAAAAAAGCCACAAATAATACGGGTCTAATCCCATCCCTCTGAAAATCTACGTCAGTACCTCACCTTTTGTCTCTTTGTGCCTCTCTCTCTCTCTCTCTCTCTCTCTCTCTCGTTTCACCCTCCCGTAATTAATTTCAGGGGGGCTTTTCCCTCTTTTGCTGCACCACAATTAATTTCAAGGGATTTTTTCATCTACGGGAAAGGGGAATCGTCTCCTCTTTATTCTTTGTTACCTCCACCTCTTAGCCTCTCCTCTTTTCAATTCATGCAATCCGCTCCACCATTGTATATTTCTACTCCAAAATCGACCAGATAATTGTTGATTAAGGAAAATCATGTGAGGCTCCTACTGCATTTTTGATAAAATTTCGGCAATACTCCCATAGTTTATGTTATTATTAATCATCAAATTCAATGCAAATAAAAGTTGGTTTATAGATTAAATTCCATTAGAGTAAACTTTTGGGATGTTTAGTCAAATCATATGCTATAGTTAGATCTAAAAGTTTCACGAACTCCCATAGTGAAGTGCAGGTACTATCACTAGTATATGATCTAAAGCAGAATCCTAGAGCTTGGTTTCAAAAGCTCTCTAAAGTGGTTGACAGTGATTTAAATGCCGTCGATATGTCGTCAGAAAGGCCTTTTTTGGGAAAAGTCCATGCCGATATGGTAAAGTTGTCGAAATGCTAGGATACGGTCAGCATGGTCGACATGCCGTCGCATGCCATCAGCATGATCGGCATACCGTCTGCATGGTCGGCAAGCCAGCAAAATCGATGGTCATGCTAAGGCTACTGCTGGTTTTTGACTATTTCTGTCATTTTTGTCAGCATGCATCGGCATGCCCTCGGCATTTCCACGGTGTGCCCTTAGCATGCTCATCGGCATGCCCATCGAAAAACGGGCATTTCCACAGCGTGCCCTCAGCATGCCCACGAAATGCACACTTTAAATTTCATCGGCACGGCGTCGAAATCGACATTTTGATCCTTGGTGGTTGAAGTAGTTGGTTTCCACAAGTTTTCTTCTGATCACTCCTTGCTCGTCAGGAAGGCAGGGAAAGTAGTTGTGCCCCTCATGTAGGTGGATGATTTAATAATCACATGAGACAATGTGACTGACATAACTGAGGTAGCAGACTGCCTTAGAGGCAAATCTGTCATGAAGGATATTAGGTCATTGAGATTCTTGGGATTGAGGTTGCACGTAACAAGAAGGGTGCAGTACTATCCCAAAGAAAGTATGCACTTGACATTCTACAACAGACATGTATGCTAAGGGTTGAACCAGCAAATATTCCCATCGATCCTAAGGCTCGCTTATATGATGATGAGGCAAAGAAGATAGATAGTAGGCAATACAAGCAACTGGTTAGCAAGCTTCTATATCTTATCATCACCAAAAAAGATATTTCCCTAGCAATTGGGAAATTGAACCAGTTTATGGACAAGCTAACAAGGAAATATTGGGATGCTACAATGATGGTGCTGATGTACTTGAAGAAGGCACCAAGACGTGTGATCTTGTTCAGTAGGGGGACTTCTATGACTATAGTGGGTTCTTCAGATGCAGATTATGCAAGATGTTTAACTAACAAGAAAGTCCACTACAGGCTTTTGTACATATGTGGTTGATAATCTAGTGACATGGAAAAGTAAGAAATAAGCAGTGGTTTCTAGATCAACTACAGAGTCAGAGTATAGAGCCATAGCCTACACTGTTGCAGAAATAAGGTGGATGAGGTCACTTCTTATGGACTTGCACATATCTGTTGACACTCCTATGGAAATGAGATGCGACAACAAAGTAATCACATACATAGCTAACAACCCCATGTTTCATGAGAGGACCAAGCACGTGAAATTGACTACCATTACACTTGTGACTTGATTAAAAGAAGACTTGGTCTACACTAGTTCAGTTTCTTCTAAGTACCATACAACAGACATTTTTACCAAGCCTTTGTCACAACCCTCTTTTGATGTCTATTGTTTCAAGTTGAACATAATTGGCATCTATGCTCTAACTCGAGGAATGTGTTGTACCCCTTCAGTCTTTTATGTTTTTCCATTATTGTCCTTATTTTTATTTCGTTATTTTTCCTTGAAGGGTTGTGTACTTTTCCCATCTCTCTATATATTGAGAGGTAGGACTCTAGAATAATGTAACTAATTCATTTCATTCCATTGTAGGAAAATCCCTTTTGAACAAGGAGGTCTATAGAAATGACCACTGAATAGAGTCATAAGCTTTGCTAAAGCCCACTTTCCAAATGAAAGCCTTTGTCTTCATTCTTCTCCACTATGCCAGAATCTTTGAGGCCACCACAAAGCCATCCAGCATGCCTCCTCCCCAAAATAAATGTCGTCTAGACAAGAGGACTATATCTTGTAACACACCCCTTAGGCAATTTGTGAAAATCTTCGCTACAATGGGATAGATTGCATTGGAAAACGCAATAAGCCTGAAGTCCACTATCACAGTGTCATTGCCTCCTCCTTAGGGTGGAGAAACATAAAAAATTTCTTGATTCTGTTGAAGCCCATATTGGATGTGGAGAACTCTTCTATGACTGCCATGACATCCTCTTTCACTAGAGACCAAAACTCCTTATAGAAGAAAATAGGAAATCCATTAAGACCTAGAGAGCCCTCCACATTCAGGCCCCACACAGCCCTCCCAACCTCATCATTTGAGAAGTCCTCAATGAGAGGAGAAGATTGCTCTGCAAAGATAGGACTTACGTCAGGACCCAACCATCTCCATCTCGTCATCTACCTCCTCGATGTAAACTCCTTATAGTAGTCAGCAATAGCGCAACCAACATCCTGCCTTCCCTTAAACTTGTTCCCATCGACAAGCACCCTATCAATTTTGTTTTTCCTACACCTTCCAGATGTTGTTGTGTGGAAAAAAAGTGTTTGAGTCACCCTTCTTCAGCCATCTCTACCTAGTCTTCCCTCTCCACTCGACCTCCACCTTCCTGTCCTCCTGCACCACATGGAGATGTTGGGACCTCTCCGCCTAATCCTCCGCCATGATGTTCCTGTTGTCCTCCACACTGTTAAGCCACTCCATATGGGCCAGGGTTTCCATCCTTTTCTGGTTACTTTCATCACGAACTTGCTTCTTGTACACCTTCAAGTAGGTACACAGCTCTATCAGCTTCACCTACAGTCTGTCGTCAAACCTATTAGGTGTAACGATCGGCATTTTTTTTCTACCATCTCTTTAAAACCCTCCTCTAATAGCCAGAATTTGTCAAACTTGAAGTAAGTCCCAAACTTTCTACCCTCATTAGACCTCCAAATAAGATGGTTGTGATCTGAGAATGGTCTCTCCAGGGGACCCACATCTGCGAAAGGAAAAGCCTCTGCCAGCTCAACACGGCAAAGAAATATATTAATTATGGACTTCAAGCTAGCCATGCTCAAGTCAACGAAATGTCAATGAGACCATGGAGGGCAATGAAATCAGCAAAAGCTTTAGATCCTCTGTCTCTTCATCTCCTATCGCTAGGCTTGCCTTCTGCCCCCAAAGTAACATTGAAGTCTCCTACCACTAACCAAGTAGTCCCCTGGAATCGATTCGCCACCTCCGAAAGATCACCCCAAAGCTGGTCCCTGATGCCATCCTCTGATGGGCCATAAACCGCAGTCACCACCATATGAAAGTTGTCCCTCCAACGTAGTAGCTTGGTCGAGAAAGCATGTGTGCCCTTCACCACCTACTCCAAGGAGAAAGCATCCTCCTGTCATCTGAGAATGATACCACCAAACCAACCACAAGCATCGATGCAGGCCACCCCTTCTAGGAAGCCCCTTCCCATTGCATTCCAAGTCCTCTGAGAACACGCTTCTAGCTTGGTCTCTTAAAGTAGTACAAGATGGACACCCCAGGAACGAATATACCTTCCTAAGGTTGATCTCCTAGAGGGGTCATTTAATCCACTTACATTCCACGATGGGATACTAGTCATGATGAACGTTGGTGACCCTCTCCACTGTTGCACCTAAATTCCTAAGCACTCGTGACCAGCACTTTCGTGTCCTCATCCTCCTGATTGCCCGCTTCCAACAAGGAGACCTCCCCCTCCTTGACCAATTGATGTGCATACATCTAATTAGCCTAAAATGTCTATTTATGCATGTTCCTAGTGTCATAGAAGTATCATGCATTATAAATATTGCATAACATGAAAGCTGGAAATCTACACTAGAAAGCGATAAAAAGAAAGGGATGAGAAAATCCTCCTCGACAGCTGCTTGGAGGACGAGCCGCGTTGACGGAGTGCCTGGACGATAGGGATGAGATTCTAGTTGAGGGAGAACGGAGCTAGAGGACGGAGAACGAAGTAGGGCTAGTTGCAGCAAGATCTGCTTTCCGAATGGTGGCGAGAAGACAACCACGAGATGCTCCATGAAAGGGATGAGAAGATGGGAAAATTATTTTTACTCTAGCTCTAGTGGAGCATCCCGAGTATGGGACTAACTCACAGAGCTTTGGAGGGGGTGAGAGAAGAAGAGAAGGGATGAAGAAATGTGTGGTAGGGGTGGTCCTTTTATAGTTGTAGGAAAAAGGGGTAGAAAGGTCTTTTCCAAGGGTTAAAATTAATTGAGGGCCTTTAGTGACGTTTATGCACGTCACTGAAGGCAAGTGTTGCTGAAGCTCGCGTGGAATGTAAGTCATCCATCGCGCATCCAATCGCTTTCGTGCGGCCACACCGACTTCTCGTCTTCAAGCATTCACCGCCTCATCGCGCCTAATCCATCCCAGCGAGCAGATGGCTTAAATCGCGCAATACGCTTCATCTTCATACATTGCACGCACTTGCGTGCGATGGCACATATGATCACACGTCATCGCACGTGTGCGCGTGCTTATCCATCTGACGCATCTTAGCGCACCACATTGCCACTACATCAGCTGCTCAATCGTAATCGAGCTACCCAAATTCACCGTGCCTGTCGCTACCGCTTGATTTGAGGTATGGTGGGCTCGAACGCTCGACCTGCCTCTCATGATAAGGCGCTCGACCATTGTGCTGTGAGCGCAGATGGTCGAGAACTTGAATTCACCTGCAGATGTTCTCCACTGTTGGATGTTGATCTGACGGTGGAGATTAATTGAAACGTTAATGGAGGCTGTGATGACCGTGGGCAGCTTGGATGGCGCCACGTGGCGCCATCTGGGTCATCCATTTTCCAATGCTTGTAGATGGTGCCACGAATCGGGTCGATTTTCACGCCATTGGGCTACGATCGTCGATCCGAACCCATCTGTTCAATTGGATTTGTCGTATGTAGTCTGGATTTTCACCATCTTACCCCTTGGCCTCTGATCTTCCTCAAACTGCATCTGATGCTATGGAAGTCCGACCGGGGCGATCTCGGAAGTGTTGGACTCCAATTATCGCCCTGATCAGATCCGTACGATTGGATCTTCAATCCGAGGGTCAGATAAATCACCGTCCCCTAGCCACAAAAAGGGCAACTTACTATACAATTTATACAAATTAACTTAAATGCATGATGATGCATGTTATGTAATTTTTATAATGCATGATGCTTCTATGACACTAGGAACATGCATAAATAGATATTTTAGGCTAATTAGATGTATGCACATCACCAATCCACGTTCGCGCTTTGTCACTATGTTGCTGTCATATACTTCCACCACCACAAATCTTCGCACTGTGGTCCTCCCATGTCGACGAAAGGTCCATAGTGGGTGGTAAAGGAGGCGACTCTTGGAGCTTTTAGGTATCTTCCATCTTAAGATCCAAATCTGCTTGCCTTGGTACCATCCACATTCAACCTCCAACCCTGCGTGGTCCTACGTGCTACCACCATCGACCATCGCAAGTGATAGGTCAACACTATTTCCTCCATACACCCTTCACGCATCGTGGGGGCTTCCAAGCGATGCAAGACCGGTTTGTCCACCCATGCCCGCACCTTACTACAGCCACTCCCGTCATCCGCTACAAGCCCCTCCTGCAAATAGACCAGATGGGCAAAACCAAGCCCAAGAGGGGAACTAACCATCGGGCCATAAAGGGGAGTTGGGTCAAGCATAAACTCACCAATTTCGGATCATGTTTAGATCCAGATCCTACCTACAACTTGTACGAACGGATGATTGCCACATCATCCCTGACTCTGCTAGACGGCCACTTAAATCAGAATTGAAGATTGAGGTAGGTGCATTCAATAATGACAGCAGAGTAGAGGTGCACTATTTCCTCCAGAGTTGAACATTTGTCTCCACAATGGCCCCTCAAGAGGCAGGTGCATTCAATAATGCGATCATCAAAATTGTGGTGAGATTGGCAGTGAGATCGGTGCGGGGGCCCTTCACCTTCCAAATCTAGCGTGACACCGAACTCTACCACTGCGGCGACTCTTCAGCCACCACCTTCACAAACGAAGGCCTGAGCACAGCCATTACCATGAGCAACAACACCAACAAACTTCCATAATGGCAGAGGATGACTTTCTCAAGGACCTTGCAGCCTTCGCGAACCTCCACTACAGCACCTACCTTGGGGATGTCACCCTCATGAATTCCCATCCTTGCACACAATCCTAGTCTCGCAAAAGGAGAAACAGTCGCCTCAACGACTTTCATCGACCTTAGGCTGAGAAGTACTTCAATGTCAATCTCCATGCCCACCTTCATCGGAGGCCCCTCATCCCAAGATCCATCATGCATTGTCGACAGCCTCCATGATCCCTTTCGATCACCGTTAGCCCCTATGGTCTTTTGTTATGTTATTGTTAGTGCCTTGGTTGTATTTCTTTATTTCTTTGTGTACTCTTATAATTTTCCCACCTCTATATATTAAAAGGTAGGGTTATGAAATAAGACTACTTAGTTCATTTGTTCTAATTTGGTATCAGAGTACCAGTCCTAGACTAGTGACTATACTCTCCTTAATTCTCATAACTCCCTCTCCACCAACAAAAAAATCTAACCCTGGCAAGTTCTCAAGGAGGCACCACCACCACCATCGTTGGCCTTCCTTGGCCAATTGATGGACTATTGATCAACCTCTCCTCGCAATGTCCACCTCTCCTCACGCTGCACAGCCACTGCAGCATCACCCCTACCGTTACAGTGTTGTGTCGCCAACCCCTCCATCGCACCCCACTATTGCACTACACAACGTAACCCCTGCAGTGTTGCAGCACACCTCCTTGTGTTGATCTTAGTGTCTCTCAACATCGCCATCTCCTCCCAATGGCACCACGATCGTCTTCTCCATCCTACAGCTTAGTTGCACCTCCATTGGGGAGGGTTCGTTGGGGTAGTGTAAGCCTTACGCTACCTCTAAAGGCCCTGTAAGTCGTTCTACAACATGCTACAAGTGTCGTTTGGTCGCCACAACGCCAACAAGGATCAGGTAGCTCTTTCTTGCTGGTATCATCTATTGATTCCAGATCAATCTTGATGGTCAAATATTTTATCTTCTACCAGTGGAATATTGTTTGTGGTCTAGTTAAAGTAGGATGACATCTAAGAGTTCATCTGAAATGACACCAAAACAAGTTCCTAAGATGGAGGGTACAAGAGTCCCCTCTTTGGTCCCATGTTGAAGTTAGATGAGATCATGAGACCAATTATACCCGATGGTCACAGACTTTTCTGATGACGGTAAAAGGTCATGACAAGGAGCATGTTCTACTTCAACCAAACCACAAGAGGAGATCGAGAAGAATACTTCCCAGAAAAAAGATAATGCCATGGTTTGTTTATGGATCATGAATTCAGTGATTCCTAGGATTGGGGATGAGATTATGTATTACTGTACTACTAAGGAAATGTGGGATAGCTTGAGAGATGCATACTCCCACAAGAACTCTAGCAGGGTATTCCAAATTTGTAGTGAGCTCTCTCAACTATTTAAGAGGGTCACACGTTATCCCAATACTACTCGACCCTAAAGGGTCTTCTAGAGAAGTATAGTGCATGTCGGTCTATGTGCACGTGCGCTACTTAGAGGGCTTATTGCAAGGAAGCAGCAATCCTTTAGTTCCTAGTTGTCCTTGGACCAAACTACATGGCAACTCGGTCACAATTTCTTACTCTATTAGAGCTTCCCACCTTGAAGGAAGCGTACAACAGGATGAGTAAGATCTCGGTTACCCTCACTACTACTGAGTCTACAAGTTAGACTTCAGCCCTTGCTGCTTCTTAGGCTCGTGGTTGAGGCACTCCAACTACATGGGACAGAGGTCAGGGTTGTAGACCCATTGGGATATTTTGCCTGACTTGCATGTATTGTGGAAAGTCAGGGCATTTGGAGAATAATTGTTGGATCAAGCACGGTCGCCCTTCCATGGCTAATAGGGTTATTGCTACTACAAAGCAGCTCACCGATATTGTATCTGTGCCCAAAGCAATTTATGATGAGCTACCTTAGCATCTTAGTTGTCACAGGAGGCATCATCCACTTTAGAGACTTCAACTTTTGCTACTTCATCAGGTATAAAGTTTGTCCTTTCTATTTATGTTGATGCTCCATGTAACATCGACCTGGTTACGGATTGATTGGTTGACTCTGGAGCTTCACAGCAACTTAGTGGAGATCATAGGTGTTTTCGCTATGTTAAACATGTTCCTTTAGGGGAAGACAATGCAAGTGGAAGATGGGAGGCACTTCTAGATTGCTAGATAAGGAGAGGTCTCAATTACCTCCAATATGAGATTGACAAATGTTTTTGTGTCTAATTTTGTTAGTAGAATAATCAAAGAGCTGAAGTATCATACTATATTTGACGCCACTATTTGTACTTTTCAAGATATCATGATGGGGATGACGATTGGTGGTGGTCGTGAAGAGGGGGGAGTCTATCACCTATTCCAATCTCCGTTTGCTACTACTTACCATAAGGGTGTCACTTTTACTACTGGATCTCCTTTCCAGTGACTCTTTTGTCTTGGCCATCTTCCACTAGACAAGCTTTATCATGTTATACCCTACATTTATTCATCTACTGTCATTACTTGTGATGCATGTTAGTTGGACAAGCATCACCGAAATACGTACCTTGCTAGCCAAAGTCTTGGGTCCACTAAGATGTTCCAACTAGTTCATACTAATGTGTGGGGCCCAAGTCATATTCTTGATCAGTTGGGTCATTGTTGATGACTTTTCCTATTTATCTTGGTTGTTTTTACTAAAAAAATAAGTCTAATGTTGGCAATATGTTAGAACAGAAAGAACCATTTTGGCACTTGTGTTAAAAAACATTCGTTCTGACAATGCTCTTGAGTTCTATACCCAACGATTATGTGCCTTTTATAAGTCTTATGGCATCATTCATCAGACCACCTGTCATCACACATCTCAGCATAATGGGGTGATTGAGAGGAAGCACAGGCACAATCTTGATGTAGCACGCACCTCACTCATTCATCATAGTGCCACCTCTCTCTATTGGGGAGATGTTATGCTCACACTATGTTATTTGATCAATAGTATTCACATTTCTGGTATTCATGAATAAATTCCCTTGTAGGTTCTTTATCCAATGGGTAGCTCATTTCATGTTCCACCTCGAGTGTTTGGCTATGTTGCTTTTGTTCATATTTCTACTCCTGGTCAGGATAAACTAAGGTCATCAAGTGTGTCTTTTTGGGATATTCTCATACCCAAAAGGAATATAGGTGCCATGATCCTCTCACTCAGAGACACCATGTGACTGCCAATGTCACTTTACAGGAGTGTATCACATACTTTTCTATTGCTAGGAGAGGTCTTTCTCCAGAGGTTACTAAGGTACCTATGTCCATCCCTCCACCTCTAAAGGCAATTTCAATCACTGATCCTGTGCCACCACCATCTAAGCCACCATTATCCATGCTTGAGAGGTTTTGTGAGTCCCATGTCACATACAAGCGTCCCGTCACTTACATGCAGTGACCCTCCTCTTCTCCACCAACTCCACCTCAGGTGAGCACAAGTGATTTATAGACTAATAATGTTGTACCTAGTGATGATGATGCAGGATCTATCCAAAGAGATGGTATTGCACTCCTCATAGCTAAAGGCAGTACATCAAACCATTCTTGTTCTTGACGATCTTGATCTCCCTATTGCAATTTGCAAAGCTCCATGTAGTTATGCTAGATACCTTCTTTCTAGTGTCATGTCTACAGTTTTTCTTAGCAGAGCCTACATCAAGTTCTGTCATGCTTTGTCCACCACACAAATTTTGTCGTCTCACCAGCAAGCTATTCTTGATCCGAAGTGGCACTAGGCCATAAAGGATGAGATGGTTGCACTACGGTCTCGTGGCACATGGGAACTTGCTAACTTACCTCCAAGCGCATCAGTTGTAGGGTATAGATGGGTCTTTTCCATCAAGTAGCACCCTGACGAGATGATAGCAAGATACAAAGCCCATATTGTGGCCAAGGGATTACCCCAGACCTATGACGTGAATTTCTTTAACATGTTTTCACCTGTGGCACGACTGGCTACTGTAAGGATTTTGATCTTTGTTGCTGTGTAGAGAGACCCACCCCTCCATCAGGTTGATGTTAAAAATGTTTTTCTGTATGGTGACTTGTAGAGGAGGTGTACATACAGCAACCTCCTGACTATATGAGGTTCAAGGGGAGTGTTCCAGAGTGTATCGCCTATGCAAGGTGATCTATGACTTGAAATAGAGTCCCACGGCATAGTTTCAGAACTTGTCAGAGGTGATTAAGACGTTGAGCTTTATGAGGTCATCATTAGATAATTCCTTGTTTGTTAGGATTGCACAGGATATGGTGGCACTGCTAGTTTATGTTGATGATATCATTCTTATGAGGGATGATAAACTTGGGATTGTTGAGGTCAATCAAAGAAAATGATTTTCTTATATTCAAATTAAACCCTACCTCTCAATATATAGAGAGGTGGAAAAAGAAAAAGGGAAAAAAAATGACTACCCCAAAAGAAATAAAAACTACAAAATAATACAAGGAAATAAGAAACTAATTATAAACTAAAGGGGCTCGACACTCCCCTTTCGCCTGTAATATAGATGTCAATCATGCTCAACTTAGAACAACAAATACCAAAAGACGAACACGGCAATAGTTTGGTGAAGACGCATGTTGTTTGGTCTTCTGAAGAAACTATTGTATAAACGAGGCTTTGCTGAATCAGGTCACAAGTGTAATGCCAGTCAACTTCCATATGCTTAGTCCTCTTATGAAGCGTTGGATTATTGGCTATGCCTCTTGAAGCATTTGGTTATTGGCTATGTATGTGGTTGTCTGATTGTCACACCTCATCTCCATAGGTGTGTCCACAGGTATAGACAAAGCAATAAGGACCTGACCCACATCATCGTAGAAGCCATATGCGCCATGGCTTTATATTCTGGCTCAACACTCAACCTAGCGACCACAGCCTACTTGCTTTTCCAAGTGACGACATTCCTTGCAACATAGGTACAGAATCTTGTCGTGGACTTCCTATCAATCAAACACTTAGTATAGTCTGCATCTGAATATGCAACCACACTCAGAGGTCCCTTTGCTAAATAGAATCCCTTTGCCTGATGCTTTTGTAAGATACCTTAGTATCATCATTGCAGCATTCTAATGCTGCCTCATAGACCTATCCACGAATTGACTCAGTTTCCCAACTACTAGGGAAATGTCAAGTCTAGTAATGGTCAAGCCTCTGTTCTGCATGTTATCAATTGCCGCTGCATTCTCATCATAAAGATGAGCCTTGGAATCCATGGGGATATTAGCAGGTTTGGCTCCCAGCATGCCAATCTCCTGCAAAACATCAATGGCGTATTTCCTCTAGAATAGCACTATGCCCTTCTTACCATGTGCCACTTCAATCCCAAGGAAGTACCTCAAGGGGCTAAAATCTTTCATAACAAACTTGCCTGCAAAGCATTTCTTCACGTGAGGTATACATATGCCATCATCACCTATAATGATCAAATCATCTATATAAATCAGAAGCACAACCCCTTTCCCTATCTTCCTAACAAACAGGGAATGATCATAAGAAGACCTCTTTAAGCCAGTAGTCTCGACTACCTCTGAAAGCTTCTAGAACCAAGCTCGAAGAGTTTGCTCCAAGCTATGGAAACAAATATCTCGATATATCAACAATATATCAGTGATATATCTATATCCCCAACATGATCGATATCACGGGAATATCTTTTTCACAAGATATCAGTGATATCTAACCCATATCAATGGGTCTTATCGATATCCCTAAATATTGGGGGATATCGATATGGTTGATAGGGATCTTATAAAAACGTCTTTCGAGTAACGAAAAAGATGTCACGACATCTGCAATATGTCGATATTGCCAACAATACCCTTAACGACATTGCCAAAATGTCTTTTTTCCATAATGTCAGGAGAAATATTGTCCATGTTGATGTGTCTCAGCGATATATCATCGAAAGTAACGCACATATGTGCAAGTTTTCCTAAATATTGTTAGTCTCTGATGACATCGGATGATACCTCTGCAACTACTCTATAGTCTCCTCTTTTTTTGCTTGCTTCCTCTCCTTCATTCTTTATTGCTACCTGCTATCAGTGTCCATCGATCCGTTCGCCTCGATTATTAAATGATTTGGTGTCATTGTTCATCTCTCAACAAGGTAAACATTTTAATCTTACCATTTTTTTTCATCATTAGGCTTAAATTACCTCGATTTAACCTCGATTATTATTCATACCAAGGTTAAATCTTGTGTTACACTTGATTATTACATAAATTGATGTGGTCAACACATTATTTAGGTAAGATTCCTAAATAATCCTCAATTTGGTGATGATTTGTGGCCTAAATCACGACGATTTAACACATTTCTATTATATTTCATTCAAAATTTATTATTTTTGTCATTTAGGCATTTCTTCGAGTATGTATTACTTATTAAAATGTTAATTTTTATCAAATTGTAACATTTTACATCATTTTGGTTCTTTTTGAGTGATTTTCCTAAAATCACCGATATCAACTATATATCCTCGATATATCCTCAGCATCCCCTTTTTGACTTGTTGATACGACATCAATATCGACATGTAAAACCTTACTTCAAGCTATATATAGCCTTTCATAACCTACATACTCGGGAGCAGCCCCCTAACTCTCGAATCCGGGTAGCTGTTGTATGTAGACTTCCTCTTGTAGATCCTCAGAAAGAAAGACATTCTTCACATCTAACTAGTGAAAAAGCTAGTTAAGGTGAGTTGCAATAGATATGAGAATGCGCATTATTTTTTTTTTTAAAAAGAATGAGAATGCACATTGTAGGAAGCCAAGCCACCAATGAGAAGGTATCAAAGAAGTTCACACCATGTATCTATGTGAACTCCTTTGCAATAAGCCAGGACTTGTGTTTGGCAACTGGTCCATCTGGGTTGTACTTAATGGTAAACACACATCTACAACCAACCATTGCAACTCAATCAAGGACCTCTGCAAATTCCCAAGTACCATGAGAGCAAAGTGCAACCATTTTATCTTCCAGGTCCCGATGCTACTTGGCTTGCTGATATGTGGAAGGAATTTGAGCAGCAGATAAGGCATAACAGAACTTTCCAAAAATAGTCCCCAAACTCTTTGTAGAGATAGCTGCTAAAATAGGATAGCAAGCACAACTACATGGAGCCCTCCAAATGGCAATCGAAAGGTCAAGATCATCTGGCACTCTATTTGAAGGCTAAGCAACACCTGACTGCTCTGAAGAAATAGTATCCTGTGTTGTCTCTGTATCAACACCACTAGGCAATATATCATCAGTCTGCAATGAATCTATGCTCACCTAAACTGGGAAGGATGTTGAAGTTGAAGAGGGGGGGTGTTGCTTGTAAGTGACAAGGAACTTGTATATAATAGGAGGGTAACAAAACCTCTCAAGTCCATTGGAAGATGGCACATGATCAGTAATTGGAATAGCTTCCAAGGGAGTAGGTGGTATGGGCACGGACACCTCTATGGGCTCAAGAGAAAGACTATGCCCTGTCATAGAAAAATATGGTATATAAACTCATAGAAGATAACATCAGCACTAACATAATGTCTAGCAATGATTGGATCATAGGATCGATATCCCTTCTAAGTGCAAAAATACCCTAAGAAGACACTTTACCGCCTTTGGAGCAAGTTTATCGCAACTAAGAAAAGTAAGGTGGACAAAGGCAGCACACCCAAAAACACATGGTGGAATATGAAATAGCTTGGCTTCAAGGTGTAATTTATCTACAAAGGTATCTGTTCATGAATGCAGTAAGTATAACATCACCCCAGTACAAGAATGGAACATTATGGTGAATCAATAAAGTATGTGCCACATCCAATAAATGTCTGCTTCCACTCAGCTACCCCATTTTTCTAAAAGGAGTGGGGACAAGTAGTCCGATGAACAATTCCCTTGCTCTTGTAAAAGGTAGACAATCGCCTAGTATAGAATTCAAGGGCATTATCAAATCATACAATTTTAACATAAGTAGAAAATTGGGTCTTTATTTTCAAGATAAAGTTTTTAATAACAATGCCCACATCAAACTTATTTTTCAAAAGAAATACCCAAGATAACCTAGAAAAGTCATCAACTAAAACAAGATAGTAATGATGACCCAACCTATCAAGAATACGGCTAGAACCCCACACATCAAGATGAATCAACTAAAACAACTCAGTAGACCCTAGACTTCGGTTGGTAGGATAAGAGGCCTTGACTAGCTATCTACGAATGTCTCCCATCTACTACCTACATAGTCCTGCCTGATGGCACAGGCCAAAGGTGACAAAAACATCTCTGATCTCCACTCAAGTGACAGGAAGCTCTAGAATCAACTAACCAATCTGCATAGCATTAATCATTTATCTGAGATACTAAAGCAAAGTCTATACCTGAGGAGGAAGTAAAGGCAACAATCTAGGATGCAGTAGCAAACTCCTGAGTCAACTAAGTTATACTTTGCAGTAACTCATCATACTCATCCCTGGAAACTAGAGCAGGATCACCCTAGGTGTTAGGAGCAAAACAGCTTGATTGGTTGTTGGAGGTCGACCATGCTTGGTCCAACACTTAGTCTCATTATGTCCTGGCCTCCCACAATATGTGCAAGGAGGGCATCCTCTCCCAATAGATGCACAACCTCTACCTCTACCACGTATGGCTAGAGCCCTTTTGCCATGCCTTGGTTTAGCAGCAAGGGCAAACTCAGTAGAGGCCAACAATTGCAATTCTATTAAATCTATTATACGCTTCCTCAAGCGAAGGAAGCCTTAACAAGGTAAGGAGCTGGGAACGTGCAGCAGAATACTTAGGTCCAAGGTCAGAAAAAAACTGTAGAACAACAGCCTCCTTGCGATACTCTCTGTGCAACACATGTATAGACAGGCCTACATGCATTGTACTTCTCAAGAAAACCCTTAAAGATAGAATAATATTGGGACAACGGACGGCTCTCCTAACAAAGCTGTGAGAGCTCGCTGTAAATTTGGAAGACTCTACTAAAGTTCTCATAAACTATCCCACATCTTTGTTGGCCCCATCATTTTTAAAAATACTCCTCGAGGCAAGGCGATAAGAAATGGCCTCGAGGTGGTAGCCTCAGCCAGTCCTAGCAAGGTATGCGCCTCAACTGATCAAGGCATAAGCGAGGAATGAGGCGATGTTAAGGTGTTGCCAAAAGAAACTAATAATAGATTGAAAGGGCTCGATAAGGTCAAGAAGAGTCTAGCAAACAACTTTGTTATAAAAGATCTTGAACCTCTCAGATACTTCCTTGGAATAGAAGTGGCACGAAGCAAGAAGCATATTATACTTTTCCAAAGAAAGTATGCTAACTTATTACATGAGAGTAGCATGCTAAGGACAAAGCTAGCTAATAATCCCATGGATCCCAAGATACACTTATATGATGAGATAGAGGTAGTGGATAGTCGGCAATATAAAGGATTTGTGGGAAAACTCCTCTATTTGACTATTACGAGACCGTATATTTCCCTTGCAGTTGACAAATTGAGTCAGTTCATGAATAGGCCTACTAGGCAGCATTGTGATGTTGGAATGATGGTGCTCAAATGCCTGAAGAGAGCATCGGAAAATGATGTCCTGTTCACTAAGGGGACTTCTATGAGTATTGTGACCCATACAAATGCAGGTTATGCAAGGTGTCTAGCTGACAGGAAGTCTATCACTAGTTTCTGTACCTATGTAATAGGGAATGCGGTAACATGGAAAAGTAAGAAGCAAGCTATTATTTCTAGATCCAGTGCAGAGTCTGAGTATCGACCCATGGTGCACATAGCTTAAGAGATGATGTGGGTGAGATCCCTTCTAACAAATATACATGTTTCCGTTGATACCTCCGTGGAGATGGGATGTAACAACAAAGTTTCCACCTATATCACTAACAATCCTATGTTCCATGTGTTGGAATTTGTGGCGATCCAGAACGTAGAGTCCTACAGAAGCTGGGAAACTGGTCTTGTGGACCAGGGAGAGGACGGTCTGGTCTATAGGCCAACTGCAGGTCGGTCTGCAGTGAAGAGGAAGGTTGGTTGTGTTGCTGCTGAACCACCTGCTGTGTAGGAGAGGGTTGGTCTGATGTGGACCAATCTTACTGAATGCGTAAGGGCTGTAAGGGCTTTCTCTATTGTGGCTGGTTGAGAGAAGAAAAGGAGGGAGGTGGAGCTTGATTGATTGGAAGAATTTTTATTAATTACTTAAAGAAAACATTTGGGAAGGCTCTCTATTTTATAAAGAGTATATATCCCTTAAAATTAGTAAACAAATATTCCTATTTCTAAAACTAGACTCAACTAATCAAATCTAATCAAATCTTCTAGATTTGGAACAACCAAATCTTTACAAATCTCCTTAAAACAAATAAACTAAATTAGGCTAATTGCCAACTAAGGAATCAATTCCTATTTTTAGTCCTTTAGACCAAAATCGGTGGCCCAAGTGGCCTTCTAAATAACTGTCACGTGGCTCTTCTTTGATTCCCAACACTCCCCCTCAAGTCAGAGATTAGGAGGCCAATGACTTGGTCTAAACGCTTCATCACTCTTCTTTTCTTCACCGGAAACTTGTATCTTTGATTTCGCCATCATCCTCCAAGGTAATTTGAACTGGAAAGAACTTAGGTTCTGGTTGCGGCCGAGAAGAAATTCAGCCTAGCTGGAAAGAACTCGGCACTAGTGAAGGTCGAGAAGAACTTTGACCAGAAAGAACTTCGGTTGAGTTGAGGTCGAGAAGAATGTCGGCTTATAGAGAAGGTCGGAAGTACTCCGACTTTGAGTTGAGAGAAAATCGGAAAGAACTCCAGTTGAGTTGGGGCCGGGAAGAACATCGGCCTAGTTGGAAAAATGTTGGTTTATAGAGAAGGTTGGGAAGAACTCCGACTTAGAATAGTTGCCCAGAGCGTTACTGTTCTGATACCAGTTGGATTTTGTGGTGATCCGGAGCATGGAGGAGTCCTGCAGAGGCTAGGAAACTGGTCCTATGGACCAGGGAGAGGACGGTCTGGTCTGTAGGCCAAGTGCAAGTCGGTCTAAAGGGTGCAGTCCAGTCTGTAGTGGAGAGGAAGACCGACTGTGTTGCTGTTGAACCACCTGTAAGTGTAGGAGAGGGCCAGTCTGATGTGGACCGGTCTTACTAAATGCGTGAGGTCTGCAGGGCTTTCTTTGTTGTGGCTAGCTAAGAGAGAAGAAAGGGAGAGAGGGTGGAGATTGATTGATTGGAAGAATTTTTATTAATTGCTCAAAGAAAATAGTGAACAAATATTCATATTTCTAAAACTAGACTCAACTAATCAAATCTTCTAGATTTGGAATAACCAAATGTTTACAAATCTCTTTAAAACAAATAAACTAAATTATGCTAATTGCCAACTAAGAAACCAATTCCTATTTTTTATCCTATTGACCCAAAATCGGTGGCCCAAATGGCCTTCTAGATAACTGCCACGTGGCATGTGTCACGTGGCTCTTCTTTGATTCCCAACTCCATGAAAGGACAAGCACGTGGAGGTAGATTGCCACTACACACATAACTTGATTAAGAGTGGTTTATCTACACCATGCATGTCTCCTCCGATGACTAAACAACAAATATCTTCACCAAGGCATTGCCCTGATCTTCTTTTGATATTTGTTCCAATCTGAGCATGATCAACATTTATGCTCCAGTTTGAGGGGGAATGTTAGTCCCTATGGTCTTTTGTTATGTTATTGTTAGTGCCTTAGTTGCATTTTTTATTTCCTTGAGGAGTACTTTTGTAATTTCCCCACCTCTATATATTAAGAGGTAGGGTTATAGAATAAGACTACTTGATTCATTTATTCTAACTATCACCACCTCCGAGAAGCGCAACAAGCTCGGCTCTTCCCTCGAAAGGCTGACCAGCAAGACCCTTCCTAGAGCAAAGGCCACCACAACCTCCCCCAAACTACGATGGTTTGCCATCACCACCCACTTCAATCCCGCAAGCGAGAGTAGGCCACCAGTAATCTCCCTTACTAGTGCAATCTCCAACACGACATGGATGGCATTCCCCTCTGGCTACCAAGGTGCCACCACTTGTACCTCCGACTTACGCGAAGGCGGTGGTGGCAATGAGGGGGAAGAATTGGTCTTCGAGGCCTAACAAGAGACCTTTCGATGGTCAAATCTCCCACTACGCAAGCACTGTACCGTGTCACGGCAACTCCACACGACATAACCGTGCGCATGGCACTTGTAGCATGTCATGTTGTCCTCCCTCGCTCTCTTCTTCCTGACAACCTGCCTCCACCCGTGTCGCCCTCTCCATCGCCCTCTCAAACGCCACTCTTTTCACCCACGCAAAGTGCCATCTAAGGCTTTTTTTTTTTTTGAAAAGAGGAAAGGGTGGTTATCTGAATGAAAACCACCCAAATTGTATTAACACTAAAAAAGGCTTTAGGCCCAATTACATATTACAACTCCAATAAGAAATCAAAGACAAAAGCCACTCCACCACATTCTCCACATACGGATGCCAACCCTTAAAAACCATCGCATTCCTCTCCAACCACAGACTCCACAACACCACCAGTGGCCTCGCCCTCTCCTTCTTTGATCTGAGGCTTTTGAAATCATGTACTCTTACTTTTGTAATACTTGGAGCTTCTAATCCCTCCCTATTAATGAATCTTTGGGGTGTTAACATCCCTTTTCCTTCTTCAAAATAGAGAAAACCTCTAGGGGGTTGACTCCATATCTATTACAAGGGGAATGGCAGGCTAGTTTACACTGTAAAACAAGTACACACTATATCTTTTCAAAAAAAAAAGTGCACACTATAGGGGAACTACTTGGGTTCTTGGTGTTTTAAGTTACCAAGTGACCAACTTTCCATTTATTTTTTATGGGTTTTACGAAGTTGGAATTATATAATCACTAAAATATTTATAGGCCATCTTTTGAACTTGTAGAAATTTCGAGAATTCATGGAATTAACATGGTCCAAGTGCCAATCTGTGGCATAATTGATAAATTGGCATGATTCTCAACCTCAAGTAGCATGCCCAAAAAAAAGAACCATGGCAACTGAAATTTACACTTTTGCACTGGTCACAATTTGTCTGACAAAACCCTCCTTTGTCTAGGCTTGGGTACTGTATTAGAAAGTAAAACCCAGGCATAGGACCGAGGTGGGGAGGGCTGCAAAAGTGTTGGAAAGGGAACCATTAAGGATGATCTTGCTTAGTAGGTGCTAAATGTGCGTATGATCCAAATCAAACAGAAGTGGAGGCAAAGAATCCATGCAATTATCAAAATAGTGAGGGAATGGGCTTTGTTTGGTGTCCTTTGTTTGTGGTTTAGATGATATGTGTAAATTAAAATCAAAGGCTTGAAACAGAGAACGTTTAAAGTTTTAGAAATGTTATATTTATGCCAAAAGCTAACATGCAATATACTCCTGATTTTAAAATATGGCTTGTACCCCATAAGCAGCACCATGGACTCTTCCAATCCTAACATGTTACTCTTTCAGATCTCCTTGTCCCTCTCAGCCGGTTTATTGAGAGAGGCAAAAACAGAGAAATACAAGGATCTACGGGCCTTACTCCAACTTTTGACAAACCTTTGCACGAAAGATCTTGTATGAACTCATTTCCAACATTATCGATGCTATTAGTCCTACATTCTCGGTAGTTATCTAACAGATCACATTTGCTTGCAGGTTGATTTTTCCTCTGCTACAGAAGGAGAGGGCACTGATATTGCACAGGTAATATTATCAAGGGAACCCATGCCACTACTTTCTCTCAATTAGAAATCAGAATTCTTATATATCTCTTTTTATGTAGGTTGTTTACATGGGTCTACATACTGTTCTGCCCTTAATGTCACTGGAATTGTTGAAATATCCCAAGCTTTCTTACCAGGTTTCCTTCTCTTTGTTACTACTTACCAAGTGAAAATCCAGAACCAAAAATGAGAGGATTAACTGTTCTCCATGCTTTTTCAATGCAGTATTTCTCCTTGTTGTCACACATGTTGGAAGTCTACCCTGAGAAGGTTGCTCAGCTGAATGTTGAAGGTTTTAGCCACATTATTGGAACCCTTGACTGGGGCATCCGTCAGCAGGTATGTCCAAATGGTATCAATGTATTCTTCCCTTTCTTTGCTAGGAATGTTCTTTTATTATTGACTTGGTAAATTCCTGTGTTTCACTGTTTGTGAATATCGAGGCAATTGTGCACTGAAGCATTAGAAAATGAAACATGCTAGATAATCCAATATCTTTAAGGTAAAAGGTTTCCCGTGCATCTGGAATACAATGATATTTTTTTGAAAAGGAATACAACAATGATATTTAAATGATTTTTTTTTTGTGGGAAAAAGAAGGAAGATTACCGGAGGTAATCATCCAAATTTTGTATTAAGTATAAGTAACATACTTACAAATTGCGAAGCCCAAAATCAAGAAACCTCCCTCAATACATTAGGATTATCGTTTTAATCCCCTCTCTCTATATAAAAAGGAGTTAATTTTCTCTTCAATCAATAACGAGAATTATTTCCAAAACTTTCACAATTCTAAATGCTAACATTAAATATGATGATTTCTATCGCAATTGGCATATTGGTGGTAGTAGTTGCACGTTGCATGATGTTAAGGGATATGTATTTTTTTCCCTTCCCTCCTTGAGTAACTGCTTCGGCTTCTTTGGCTAAAAGAATGTTATCTTCTAATCCAGGATCTTGAAGTAGTATCCATGTGCTTGCAAGCTGTGGATGCTCTTGCTTCCTACCATTACAAAGAACGGAGTGCTGGAAAGGAAGGTCTGGGAGGGCATGCAGATGTTGTCCAGGACCCCAGTGGGAAATCAGTTGAGGGCATTTTGAGGCATTTCCTCCGTTTGCTTATGCAGCTGCTCCTGTTTGAAGATTTCAGGTAAGAAAATAGTATAGTTATCCAAATAGTTGTATGGAACAGCTTCTGTCCATCTATTTGTTAGGCTAGAAGCAATCTAGGAAGTATGTATCATTTGAGTTTATTTCTTGGGCAATATATGAATTTATTTTCATTGTTTTTGTTATGATGTTGGTTTGTGATGGATTCAGGGTCTGTACCTAAGTATACTAGCCTGCATTTGATTGTAATCCTTGGATGGGAGGGAAGTAGTGGAGAAAGAGAGGGAGCTAATGTGTTCGGTTGTAATGAATAGAGGGGAATCAGAGGGATTGTCTCTCTCCCAAATTGGAAGGACCGTGAGAGGAAATGAGCCCATCATTCTTTGATTTCAAGTGCTTCTTTTTCCCTTACCTATAATAAAGACCATATCCTTGCGGGAATTTGACTTTCATCAGCAATATTCGTCCCTCCCTCCCCTCAGTTCCCCAATGTTTCCAAAGCTCTTTCTTTTCTCCAATTGATTTTTATTTGAAAGTATATAACTCTTCTCTTTAATATTACCATGGTATCCGTGGATGACAATGTCCAACCAAGCATACATGTGGAAAGCAGGAGATGACTGCCAGGTAGGAAGACAAAATATTAAAATAGTCAAAGAGGTTTGGAGTTTGTTAGAGTCTGTTTAACTAAATAGATGGCTTATCATTCAAAGAAAAAGTCCAAATCTCTTTTACATAGAGAATAGGAAAAACACAAAGGATTCCAAATAAAAATTGAAATAAATATAACAGTACATGGACTCTCTAATACTCCCCATCAAGTTTGAGTATAGATGTCAATCAGACCCAACTTGTCACACAAAAATACATGTCTTTTCTTGTTTAATGCCTCTGTGAGAATTTTTGCAACCTAAAGCTCAGAGGAGACATGTGGAGTTGTGATTTTGCCATCTAGAATTGCATTCCTAATGAAGTGGCAGTCAACTTTAATGTCTTTCGTTCTTTCATGAAATACAAGGTTAGGTGCAATGTATGTAGTATACTTATTGTCATAGAACATAGGGATGGGAATCTGTACATCTAACCCTAGATTAGCAAAAAAGGAGATGATCCATATCACCTCACACATAGTATGTGCCATAGCTCTATATTCAGCTTCAATGCTGAAGCGAGCTACCACAATTTGTTTCTTGCTTCGCTAAGAAACAAGATTTCCTCCTAGGAATATGGCATAGTCTATGGTAGATTTCATGTCTTCAATTGCTCTAGCATAGCCAGTGTTAAGAAATAAATAATGCGAAAACATAACAATAATATCAAAGCATAACAATAAGAAATGCTTGGGTTTACGTGGAAACCTCACTCACGAGAAGCAGGGAGAAAATCACAGGAGAAGGTCCCGATAAGGTGAGATTATTCTATTCTTCTCAAAGATAAATGAAGGGGTACAATAGCCTATTTATAAGCTCTCACACACCACATATTCCTTCACTCCACTATGTGATACTAAACGTACCACTCTAAAAACACTTCTCTCAACACTCCTGAAGCTGGACCATGCAATAACCATCTTGCACAAGAGATATTCCCACTCTACAAACTTAACACAAATAAAATGATTCTACTGGGTCATGGCTTCCTCATTCCTCGTGTCGCCGGCTTCTTTGCATCCTCGACTGGTGTTGCCAAGTCATGGCTGCCTTGTGTCACTAACTTCTTTGAATCTTCGACTTGCTTATAGGCGGGTGTATGTAGGAGTCCAGAGATGAGCTGTAGAAAATTGATCTGGTGTTAGTGCCATCCTATTTGAGAACTCTAAAGAGTTGCCCCCTTCATGGAGATAAAGAGACTGGATCCCTTCCACATGGAAACTCAAAGAAAGAGGTCTCTCCTCTAAAGACCAAAAATAGTGGTCCTCTTCTCAAGAGACCATCAAAAAAAGAGTTTCTCTCATGTAAATACCTCAAAGAGAAAGGGTCTCCTGGAATTACAAACTTTTTTTTGAAAGGGATCTTGGAATTGTAAATTAAGCTCTCACACTCCCCCTTTCTCCAATACTTATATGGGAAAAGAAAATAACAAAGAGAAGACATAATAAGAATAAAGGGAGCTTCTCCCCCTCGTCTCGTGAGCATAATTATCATCATTTTTTAAATATTTTTCTCTTATTTTTCTTTTTTCTCTCTTTCTGTTTTTCTCAGTAACACCTTTTTTTCTTCCCTCTTTCTTTCCTTTCTCATTTCTCCTCTTAGAACCATCGAATAACCTAAAATAACTCAACCTCGAAAAGCTTCTCAAATCTCAATGCATCACCCATGATCCTCTCCTAAATCACTACCATCATCATTACCATTGCCAAGATCTCGTCTTCGATCAACGTCGCCTCACAGTCTTCTCCTCGAGTGTAAGATGTCACTGCAATTGATCTCGCTACGATCGACTCCATCGTTCTCCTCAAGTTGGTGGCAATGGCAATCAGAGAGATCACGTCAAATGTCGATGGAGACCACGATTGCCTCTCGATCAGAAGTGCATTCGGCATCTACCCTCAACAGAGGTCTCATCGTTGCCTTCTTCGCCTTATTTATTACGCAACTCCTTGCAATCTCCACCATCGGCACCTCTTCTTCCTTTGGAGAGCGACGCAACAACACCACCACCACTAGCGCTCCCAAGCGTTGCTATGGCCCGCACTATGGCCTCCTTCACCATCGCCATCACCTCCATCATCCTTGCTTCACCTCTATGCGTGGATCGCACCACAACTCATAGCTATTGGCATTGAAGCAATAGCAGTGCCAGAACCATCTTGCCTCGCAGCAACTCCTTAAACCTCCTTCTACAGTGCCTCCATATTGTTGCCATCGTCTTCCTTACTACCATCGGCTCCTCCGGATGAAAGAAATTGGAATTTCAAAATAATGATAAACATGATAAAATCAAAATGAACAAGATAACCCAAGGAGCAAACTGCTGTAATACCATGTTAAGAAATAAATAATGTGAAAACGTAACAATAATATCAAAGCATAACAATAAGAAACGCTTGGGTTTACATGGAAACCCCACTCATGAGGAGCGGAGAGAAAATCACGAGAGAAAGTCCCGATAGGGTGGTATTATTATATTCTTATCAAAGAAAAATAAGGGGATACAATAGCCTATTTGTAGGCTCTCACACACCACACATTCCTTCGCTCCACTATGTGGTACTAAACTACCACTCTAATAAACACATCTCTCAGTAGTCAGCATCAGAAAAGGAGCTTATATCAAGAGGGTCATTATTTCTATAATATAAGCCCTTCCCAAGAGTCCCCTTCAAATACTTTAAAATGAGGCAACCATCATGCCAGTGGTTGTAAGATGATCTATCCATGAACTAACTAGCTCTGCTCACAGCAAAGCTGATATCAGGTTGTATGATCGCCAAGTATAGAAGTTTGCCAACTATGCTTTTATACCAGTGAACATCCTCGAAAGTGGATCATCACCAGCTACTACCTATTTCTTCTCCTACTCAATAGGATGGCTTGATACCTAATAGTCTAGCCTCAAGAATTTCTAGAGTAAACATCCGTTGTGATAATGCATCATCACCTTGTCACTCGACCTTTATTCCTAGAAAATATCTCAACTATCCATGATCTTTAGTAACGAAGATCTTGTGTAAGAAGGCTTATTCTCCTCAATGCCTATATTATTGTCCGCAATAAGAATTATATCAACCTGCTAAGATGGCAATCCCACCAACATTCTATCTAATAAACAATAAGTAGTTTGATGAGGATCTCCTAAAGTCTATCTTCAACACCTATTAGCTTAGTTGGTCAAACTAGGCTTTAAAACTTTGCTTAAGGCCATATATGGCCTTTTTTAATTTGAAAACATCCTCCCCCTTAATCTCATATCTTAGTAGTTGTTACATATATACTTCTGTGAGATCTTCATACAAAAATGCATTCTCGATATCCAATTGAAATAGGGTCAACTTTTGTTGATAGCATCAAACAAGATAACTCGAAGAGATGAGACTCTGGCAACATGTGAGGAAGTCTCAAAGTAATCAACATCACATGTCTAAGTGAATCCATTTGCAAGTTTGGTCTTAAATCTATCAATCGTACCATGGGTAAGGTACTTTACAGTGTGCACCCACTTATAGTACACCATTTTTGTGTCAAGCAAGGCACGACATCCCAAGTACCTGTAGAGATTAACGCCTTCATTTGTTCATCCATGGCTACCTTCCAACATGGATCCTAGGAAGCTTCAACATAATCACCTGGTACTACAATGCTTATCAATGCTTGGGAGAACAGCATTTCATAGACCATATGTGTAATAGAAGTGCTAGGAATCAAGAAAAGAGAAGATGCCACATAGCAGGATAGTTGGGCTATGTGGTAGTGCCACATGGCAGATTTTGTTGATCCTAAGGGGCACCGACCCTAAAGGATAAACTAGGCTTTGCTTAGAGTCCAAGTCTTGTCTTTTAGTTTGGTATGTTTGGTTTTAGAAAGTTTGTTTTAGAAGATTTGTTCTTTCTAAAATTAGGAGATTTGATTTGATTAGGATTGAGTTTGTTTCTTGTTTTAGAGGATTGTAATATGTTCTCTCTTTATAAAAGAGAGCCTTTGTAATCCTTTTATCTTTGAGTTAATGAAATAATATTTCCCAACAATTCCAACTCCTCTCCTCTTTCTCTCTTATCATCCGTTGTTGCTCTCTCTCTCTCTCTCTCTCTCTCAATTCCAACATGGAATAGTCTCCACGCAGACTGTTTTCGCCATGCCAAGAAACCTCCATGTCGCGCCAAACTTAACATGGTATCAGAGCCTACGATCTATAGGCTCCTTGGTGTGCATACATTGAAGTAGAAGGGTCCACGCTCACAAGAGGAATTTATTCCCTTGTGCGTACTCTCTTCAAGGCCACACGTGTGTGGTCTTCATCTCCAACAAATTCTCATCACATCTAGCGCCTTACGTGGAGTAGGAGGATTATAGATCAAGGAAGATGACGAACACCACTGCCACCGAGGCCACATTATCAACAGGAAAAGACAAGGTGGTTGAGCAAGGAACAACAAGAAAGAAGCTTGAGGAGGAGATTTATCAAATGGTTCTTCAGTTCATATGGTGCCTTTATATCCGATTTTTTATTCTCCAAAAGAGGAGATTCTATTGGAACAAAGGACACCAAATACTTCAAGAAGATCAAAGGGTACCTAAAAAGCACCGACTATTGAGGGTGCGCCAGGACTGATGGTTACCGCATCAACTCCTACTCAAGAACATGAAGAAGAGGCATAGTGTAGCCTCTAGAAGTTCACCATGAATGCATCGACTTCTCCACTTTTTCTTAGTGACCTTGACTCAAAGTGCTATACTCTTTTAGGAGGCACGTGGAACCCTTTAACGCATTGGGGAACGTTGAGATAAAGGACTCAACTCTCAAGCATGAGAGGCACAAAGACCATCCCCAACTCTTCAAAGAACGGTGTAGCAACATCAAGTATTTGTCGTCTTCCGCATCTCGACTTGCAAGGAACTGTTGGGAATCAAGAAAAGAGAAGATGCCATGTGGCAGTGCCACATGGCAGATTTTGTTGATCCTAAGGGGCGCCAACCCTAAAGGATCAAGTAGGCTTTGCTTGGAGTCCAAATCTTGTCTTTTAGTTTGGTATGTTTGTTTTAGAAAATTTGTTTTAGATGATTTGTTCTTTATAAAATTAGGAGATTTGATTTAATTAGGATTGAGTTTGATTCTTATTTTAAAGGATTGTGATATGTTCTCTCTCTATGAAAGAGTATTTGTAATCCTTTTATCTTTGAGTTAATGCAATAATATTTCCCAACAATTCCAACTCCTCTCTCTCTCTCTCTCTCTCTCTATATATATATATATATATTCCAACGTGGAATAGTCCCTACATGGACTGTTTTTGCCATGCCAAAAAGCCTCCACGCCTCTGTAACACACCAAACTCAACAAATAGTATAATGGGACATAGGATGTAAGGTACAAGACTAAGTAGATTTTCTGAGTGCAACCGGTCTATCATCTGATGCTCCCTAGTTGGTGGGTTGAGGTGTCCTGATAGAGCAATCCTCTGTGGAAGAGATAGGGATCGTTGACAGAGGAGGTTGCTTTCACGTCTGTGATATGTCTATGCCTCTCTAAGAGCAAGGTCAATGCTTAACCCTTCTTCAAAGAAGAAGGGTACCTTCTCGAAGAAGGTAGCATCTGCTATGAGAATATATCGTCGACTCATCAAATCATAGCATTGATATTCCTTTTGAGTCTGGGAGTATCCCAAGAAGACATTTTATTGCTTGTTAAAAGAATTTATCTTGCTGGCCAATTGCATTCACAAAGCAGGTCTATCCAAATATTCATAAAGGTAAAACAATTGGAATCTGGGTGCAAAAGCTGATAAGGAATCTCCCCATTCAAAATTAATAAGGTACCCAATTTATAAGATATGTGGATGTGAGAACTGCATCTCCCGAGAATTTCATAGGCAACTTCATAAGGACAAGAAGCTTCTTAGTAGTATCAAGTATGTGCCTCAGTTTCATCTCAGCAATTGCGTTTTACTGAGAGTATAAGTTTGAAGAAATGAACCAAGTCGTCTTATGCCATACTCCTACCTCTTAAAATATAGAGGCATGAAAAATATAAGAGTACTCAAAGAAATAAAGAAATATAACCAAGTCTAAACTACAATAAATAATAAAAGACTAAAGGAGCTCTAACCAAGGTTCGAAATGCCGATTTCGATGCCGTGTCGATAAAATTCTAAGTGTGCATTTCGTGGGCATGCTGAGGGTATGCCGTGGAAATGCTCGCTTTTCAATGGCAGATTTCAATGATTTCGATGGCCCGAAAAAATGCTATTTCGGAGGCACGTCAAGGGCATGCCGACAAAAATGGCAGAAGTGGTCAAAATGATATCAATTTCAAGAAAATCAAATATTGATTATGTAACAATAAGAGTGTTACATCATAATATTCATATACAACATGACCATACAATGTTAAAGTTCAATAATGAGATATCAAATATTCTTACTATGTTAAGAATACAAAGAATTTAATAATAGAAGAATATAAAGAATTTAAGAATACAAAGAATTTAGTTTCAAAAAAAGAATACAAAGAATTTAAGAATGAAAGAATCAAAGTATATATAGTTTCAAAGTAAAAGTTGAAATCGTAATGTCTTGATGTATCGGAAGTCAGACAGAACTCAGAAGTCGGGACTTGGAACTCGAAAGTCAGTAAATGTTATTCTTTAGTTTAGAGTCTAGACTCTGAACTCTAGGATTTAGTGAGCACACTGCTCATCTGTTTCCAGGATAATAGCATTTGCGTAAAACGCAAGGCAACACACCACAATTAACCCATGCTCCACCACCAGATCCACCACCGTCCACACACCTTAATTCCCACCCCATTCACATTGGCCACTGCACCGTGCACATCCCGATAACCCATTCACATTGGCTTAGCCACTGCGACATGCCACCGAGCACCGGCATCGACACGACCTCCCATTCCCTTCGTCCCCTTTCCCCTTCCCATCCCATCAAAAGGGTCATCATCGAAGGAAGTCCTAGACATGCGACGGCCACCCCCTACTAAGAGATGCTCCGTCGCTCCCCCGCCTCCCCAGTAGGTTCCAGGTCCACCAAGAAGGCAAGAAGTTCCGTAATGATGCAGGGTGTAGGCTGAAGCAGCAGCGGAGATGACAGTGTGGCAGTGGCACCAGCGGAGCAGACTAACACATAGCTTACAGGCTGCAGCAAGCATCGACATCGGCATTGGCATGCCGACCATATCGTCGACATGCCACCGATATGGTCGGCATGCTGGTGAAATACATGATTTTCGACATCAGAATCATATCGACATGGGTGTTTTGGAAAATCGGCCTTGCCGATGGCATGTTGTCGGCATTTAAATCATTAGCTCTAACACTTCCCCTCAAGCTGAAGCATAGATGTTGATCCTACTCAACTTGGAACAGCAAACATCAAAGGAAGATTGGGGCAATGCCTTTACGATGGTATCTATTGTCTAGTCATCAGAGGAGACATGAGTGTTGTGGATAAGACCTCACTGGATCAAGTCACGTGTTGAGTGGCAATCGACCTCCATATGCTTGATCCTTTCATGAAACATAGGATTGTTGGCAATATAAGTGGCAACCTTGTTATCACATCTCATCTCCATAGGGGTGTCAACTGACACATGTAAATATGCTAGAAGGGATTTCACCCACGTCATCTCAACAATTGTGTTGTAGCCCTATACTCAGACTCTGCACTGGACCTAAATACAATAGCGTGTTTCTTACTCTTCCATGTCACAAAATTCTTTCCTACATAGGTACAAAAGCCAATGGTAGATTTCCTGTCAGCAAGACATCCTGCATAATTTACATCTATATAGGTTACAACACTCATAGAGATTCCCTTTGTGAACAAAACCCCTTTTCTTGGCACCCTCTTCAAGCATCTCAGCACCACTATTGCAACATCCCAATGCTATCTAGTAGGCCTATCCATAAACTGGCTTAATTTCCCAACAGCAAGGGACAGTGTTGTAAAAGTCGATAGTTGGTATCCAGTCGGTCAAGCCACTGACTAAGAAGTATAGGGTATGCGGGGAAGTAGTTGGGGAGTACTTGGTCGGACATTGTGTGTGTGTGTGTGTGGGTGTGTGTGTGTGTGTGTATAGACACACATATCAAGAAGTAAAATATATCATTGCATAAAAGTAAACATATCAAGTTCAAGATTATAAAATAAGCTACAAAGTACAAACAATATCAAATTCATTACAAATTTAATAATTAAACCAAGGTATAAATCATTACAAATACATTACCAACGATAGAGCAACATAAACCAAGAATTAATATATACTTGAATCAAATATATTACAATATATGCTTCGACGATGGAGGGTTTTTGCTTGATCGAAGAGGAGTCTCAGGTGAAATAAATGATTTTAGGTGAGTAGTCAGGGAGAAGGGTCGAGTGGGGTTTCATTTGACCTAAAAATAAATACTATACCTACATAGCTATTTTTCCCTCTATGCAAAAATCGACCTACTACTCGGTCGACTACACCAACTACTCAGTCGAGTAGTCAGTGTTGCTAACTATAGGCCCGACTAGGGGTTATTCAGTCAGTAGACCAAGTAGATCGATTTTTACAACGCTGGTAAGGGAAATGTTCGATTTCGTAATAGTCAAATATAGGAGTTTGCCCACCAGTCCTTTGTGTTGAGTATAAAGATGTATTTCATATTTATCTTTCTTTATGGGTGTCTATGTAATTAACCCAGTTCTCTCTCTTATAAAAGAGAGGCTAAGGTTTCTTTTGAGAACTAATGCACCATCTTTTTTTGCACATGGTATCAGCTAGGCCGGTGCTTCGATTTCCCACCAAATACTCACCCAAAAAGATAGTTGAATCACCAATACGAGGGTGATTTGATGGAAGAAGTTGGACCAAATCGTAGCAGCAGTGGCAGCGATGCGGGAAGAAGGCCTCCCAGCTTTGTCGCCACTACCGAGAGGCCCTTCGACCACACTGGCAGCGCTACCGGCACACCCAGAACTGTCGTTGGGGGTGTTGGCTGCCCGCTGGCAGTTTGACAATCTAAGTGTTGGTCAATTTTCCTGGTTGTTAGTGATGTGATTCGCATGATGAGGCTTTTCTCACACCTGGTATACATGGTGATGAGTCTTCTCTCACCGTTGATGAAAATCCTTCTTTTAAGCATGATAAGTCTTCTCTCATGCAAAGAAGGTGTGATTGGTTCGAGAAAAGGGCCTATTTCAGATCTACAATGGCTTGTGTATGCAGCCCAAGAAGACACGAAGAAGAAAAAGAGGGCGAAGCATAAGTCATCAATTTTAGTGCTTTTATTCATCTTACAAGAGATATAAAGAGATTGGTGAATCCCACAGTTCCATGCAGGATTGGAGATGTCAGGGTAGCCAATGGAGCTACGTCACCAATCACCGCAATTGGAAGTGTACATGCCTTCAAAGATGATGATTGAGAAAGTTCATTGTGCTCCGAAGTTCCCAATGAAGCTATTATTAATGAGTCGCATTTGCAAGGACCTTGGAAGTCGTGTGGTCTTTGACGAGGACCATTGTTACTGTCAAGACCGATAGGCAGGAGAGATTATAGGAGAGGGAATAGAGCTAGATGGCATTTATTACCTTGACACACCTACTATGTTTGCTAGAGACATGACCATACCCATTGATCCTTGGTTGTGGCGTAGGAGACTTGGACACCCATCAGTCAAGAAGATGCGATAGATGTATCTTAAGTTACCAAACTCCCTAACCCTACAATGCGAGGATTGTCAGCTTGAGAAACACCACGTGAAAACTCTTTATTATTGATGTAGAGAACTCAAAAAATAATATGGTGCATTGGTCTCTATATAAAGAAATCAAATCACCAAACTAAAAATAAGAAATTACAAAAACAAATCATTTTCCTAATAGGACTCTTTACTTGACTAACAAGACTTTCCTAAATTATTTAACTTAACCAACAAGTAATAATAAGTTTAGCAACTATGGCAACAACTCAATCTATCAAGGTCTGGTGGAGATCTCATGGACTCTATGATGGAGATCCATGTGATCTGCACTCGACCACCACGGACATGCCATGTGTCCAACACATGGCTCCAACAGTACAAAAGTTCGTAATAGACTTCATATCCTTCAGCATCCTACATAATTTGCATCACACTATGACACTACATCCAACATTTTGCCCTTCTTCAATAAAAGTCCCTTTACTGGAGAGGACTTTGGATATTGGAGTATCATCATTGCTGCATCCTGGTGCACCTTGAGGATTCCTCTGTAAATTGATTCATTTTCCCAAGTGGTAGAGAAATACTAGGCATTTATGATGTCATAAACAATGTACCCAGCATGCTAGTATTCTGCAACATATCAATCATTTATGTTTTTTATACAGCACTACACCTATTTACTAGGCAACTTCACCCCAAGAATGTACCCCAAAGGATGTAGGTCGTTGATAAGAAAATTGCTTGCTAAATGCTTCTTAGTTTCACTTGATCCTTGATTGTCATCCCTGGCCAAGATAATATCATCCATATACACCAGCATCACTATTATCCCCCTTTTGGCTTTCTACACATATAATCAAAATGATAATAGAGCATTTTTTACTTATGTTATAGGCATTCTGTACTCCACTTTCATTGTGTTGTCCATCCATTTGATTTATTCGATATTGGTGCATGCTTTTATGGAACTCATTTCCTGCTTCAGTCCGGATCTCCATGGTGCTGCAGCCGACGCCCTCTTCCCACTGCTTCTGTGTGAGCAAGATCTCTTTCAGGTGTGTAATGTACTTATACGATAGAATTGTCTCTTGTTATTTGATTGCATGATTGCTTTGCAAATAAGTTTACATTTTATTGATTTTTTTTTTTTTTGGAGAGGTACGTTTATAGAGGTTGCCATAATGATACTGCTGTTCCCTATTGACAGAGTTCCATTCATGAACTTATCAAAAGACAGACAAGTGAAGCTCTGAAATCAAGGTTGGCAAATGCCTTCAAGGGCCTCACCAGCTCTAATCAGTTGGCCCCATCGCTTGATAGGATCAACCGTCAACGGTTCCGAAAGAACTTCTACAAGTTTTTTGTTGACGTTTCTGGCTTTTTGAGAACAAAGTGAATTTAAGGCAATTTGCTACAGAGGTTTTTTGTTAATCTTAGAGAACATGCTATGGATCTTCACTGGGGTAAACATAACCATTTTGCTCCAAGGGGCAATGGTTATTGATGCAAAAAAAGCAATGCAGAAACCACACTTCACAAGATTCGTTGCTGATATCGTTATTCCTGAAGATTGTTACGACACTGACTTCATCCTGAGCATTGCCAGTTTGCTGCAGGGATTTTCGTTGCTGACAATGCTGATTTTTGTGGGATTTATCTTCTTGGCCTTCAGGAAGAAAGAAGATATGCAGTGCTGCACGAGCAGCTGGACATGTGTAGGGTTTTTACCACATGATATATAGTGATTGAAGCACTGGTGTACTCTATGTGTAACATAGATTTTAGAACCTTTTTATCTTCAGTTTTGTTTATCGTTTATAAAGATGCTTGTATATTGGATACGGAGTTGCTTCTATTTCCTGTGTTATTTTCCCGTTGATGTCAACATTTAGACCAGAGCATGGAGATGTCAAGTATGCGATAAAAGAAAGTTCGTATTGATACAGGAGAGTAATAGGGTCTGTCATGGGAAGGGATCTTTTGGTGCAGTCCATGGTCCGATAATAGTTTCTTATATGAGATAATTGTATTATAGCCCATGGATATGGAGTAGATACTGTTTGTGGCAACTTGTGGCCTTTCTCTGGTTTCGTTTGCAGTGTAATTACTTTCAACTAACATAGTGATCCATCCAATATAGATGATTATGTATAAGTTTGTGGCTTTGTAGTGCCATGTGCATATGTTCTTGGATTATCTATTTGCATCTCTGTTATGACTAATAAAGCTTTCCGCCAGCACTCTTAGCAGTCAGTTAGGATATTTGGTAACTCAACTCGTTTCTTTTACTTATTTGCCTATATGTTTCGTGAAGGGAAAAAGTGTAAGGAAACTCATCTTTATATGCATCTGTACGTGAATGCCTCCACTTTCCATCTTACTCTTTGACAACATCATCCTGCTTTTTATACATATGTATCATAACATTCACGTTGCATAACATCGATGCTGTGATGACGTTCTGCTGGCATAAAATTGATGATATGATGTTGCTATGGCATCGGTATTGTCTCATTGCATCGATGTTACAACATATTGTCCAAGGCTAGTGTTGCTACCTCCTTTAACCCTCGTTTTCATTAAAGGTGGTAGTAACACCACTAAGTACAAAGGGAATTAAAATGATAAGAGAATTCCTTCGTCGGAAAATCTCTTCCAATGAAGGATCACCCTGTTGCACTCCAGCCAGATGCACCAAAGAAAGATGAGAGCCTTTCTTAAGGCATTAGTGTCCACCAAAGCTCCGTGGATGTTGGATCAGAAGTCTGTATTTGAGTCATAATCTAGAGAGCAATCAAGAGCAAATCTCAACCATGCCTAAGGGTTCATTTATGTCGTGGGATATCTCGCATTTGCGAAGAGGGATGAGTGAACCTGTGTTTTGCCCTAAACTTAGGTCTCTTTTAACTCGGATATGGGTGAGAGATGAGTTATCCCATAGCTTAATCTCTTGTAATCCTCCCCCTACTCCTCGCACCCTTTCCACATTTGTCCACCCCTTCTCCCTTGCCCTCCAAAAAAGAAAATTGCATTAACCAACATAATCACCAATTTAGAAGTATAGTTGTTTTTTAACAACTAATCTCTCATTTTTAAGTAAACATCTCAATTTTTCATCCATAGTTTATTTTCACCTTATTTGCTATTCACGTAAACATCCTCACAAAATTAGTTTGGGTTACACGTAAATACCAAAATAGGATATCTCATATTTGTAATTTTTATCCCATAAAATACATCATGTAACATAAATTAACCCTAAGTAAATGGGCAAGCAAAAAAGAGGTGATTAGTATCTTACACTACACCCTTGCATAACACACAAGAAGCATCATTTTGATGTACCCAATGTCTTTTATAATCTTGGGTAATCACCCTCTTCCTCCTCAAAATTCATAGAAAGAACTTGATCTTCAAAGGTATCCTAACTCTTGAGGTCTTCCTACAGTCTTCAGCTAATCTCCAACACGCTTGCAACAAGAAATGGATGCAATAGGAAGATGGTTGAGTTTCTACCTTTCATGTGCTACAGCACGCAAGTGACTTGTTCTTTTAGATGGAAATGTACCAAAATTTTTGGAACTTTAGGTTCAAATTTGGCATGGTCCTTACCTACTCTAGTGTCATGAAGCTTACATCCAAATTCCTTGCACATCCTAGTCAAACTCAAACACACACCACCATATGAACATGATATGGCGTCCTTTCTAGCTCCCCTTCCTATTCCTAATTGCACTAATCTATGTCTCATGATTTGTTTTGGTTTCCTGCAATGCAAAGCACCATTAATCATTAGAGAATTCATATCAGAAATCCACCCTTATTGAAAAGATCAAAGCAGGCCAATCCAATAGAACTCGAAAGATTGAAATTCTCAAAGGTTGGGGTTGATTGGGTATTTGGGTTGACAATTTTTGGTGTCTTCTATTTTCTTGTTGATGGTTCTCAAGTAAAACTTCTCTACATAATTTTCTTTTCTACATTTGTTTTACTTTTCGCTATGGATCTTAAAGTTTCCACTTAGGTTCTAGATACATCAAAGGGGCCTACAATATCAAGGCCTATGGACTTTACTCATAAGCTCATTGCATATTTAATGTAGTGATGGAGTTCTTAGAGGCGACATATGGACAAGTAATGTCACCCTATTAGTTTTCCAACACACTATCTTATCAAAAGTTCTTGCTAATAAAATTAAAATAAATGTATCCTCCCAAAGGTTATTTCCCCTTTTCAAATAGCTTTCTTCAAAGGAAGATATATATTGGTGATAATGTGTTTATTGCAAGGGAAATTATCTGTTACATGAATAAGAAAAAAAGGATCATATAATATGTCTATTAAATTAGATATGGAAAAAACTAGTGAGAATATGAGTAGGGAGCTAATTTATTATTTTCTACTACAAGTAAACTTTCCTAGACATATTGCTAATCTTTACTTTAAATGTATTTTTTTAGTAACTTATTCCATCTTGATAAATGGATTGGTTAGGGCCTTATTACTCCCTATGCGATTCTTAGACAAGATTATCCTCTTTTTCCTATTTTTATTTATTCCACGGATTGAACTATTATGTAGATTAATAAATCATAATGAAAGCTCCAACCTACTTGAGGATATGAGATTATCCCCATAGCCCCTATTTTAAACTTGGCTTATGTTTAAAATACTTTATTTATGCGATGTACATCTAAGCAAGAGGTCAATACCATCAAGCATGACCTTGATACCTATATATTGTCATCTCTTAGGTCAAAAGGTCAATCTTAGGAAACCCTTTATCATGTTTGAACCTTTCAAGAGAGCTTAAGGATAAAATTATGAAGATCATGAACATTCAGAATGATTTGAATCAAGATTTATGTTACGACTCGGTTCTCGAATCCCTACAAGACACGAGATCGGTCCGACTCGACTGATCCCAAGACCCAATCGTCCAACAAGAAATAACCAAAAAGCAAGAAAGTAAACCACATTCACTATACTATGTAACTAACAATAAAAAGAGTACAAGCAGTAAGGAAAGAAAAGCTACTAACAGTACATATCACCACCACAATAGTAAAACGGAAACAGGGTACAGAAACGTAAAGGTAACAAGAATCTGAAACTCACTACAACAGAAAGTACTACAACAAGAAGACTACTGCTACTAAGCTCTACTGTGCCCAGTACTCTCTGCAGCCGATGACTCGGGCTGCTCAACACCTGGGCCTAAAAAGGGTTATGAGCAAACAACGTCAGCGAACACTGAGTAGAGTGGCAATCAACTAACTAACTAAAGCAGTAAAAGCTAACAAGTAAACTAGCTATTCCAATTCTTTAATTTACAAAATATTCCTTTTCACCCATTGGTTTATATTTTCAAATCTCTTTCTTAATCTCGAATGTTCCTCGTGGGAACGATCTTGATTGCAGTCTTTTCCGAAGAGTAGAAGGCACACATGGTGCTCTCCTGGCCGGGAGAGTCTCCCGTGGTGATCCTACACCCAGTCAACCACCCAAAGGACACAGACGGACGTAGCGGTGACTACGGCACGCGCGATAAGCGCACGGGTAGCTACCCCACACTGGCACGCGATCAGTAGTTTCCACTAATGGGTACGTCTCAAGTACAGCACGGAATAGTATAGAGCCTAGCCCTCTCAGTAACAGGGATCCAGTCCCTAAGAACCAAACAGGGGTCTTGCCCCTCCACAGTCTGCGTACCCTCGTCTGACTACCTTGGTTTGCCCAGTGGGCCTAACAAGTCGGTGTAGAGTGGTTAGCTAAACCCCAGGCCCCGTGGGGTGGCTAGCTCTCTCCCTACACTAGTAGCTCTCCCCGGTACAGTATACATGAGGGCTAAGAAGTTGGTGCAGAGTGGCCAATCCTAACCCCAGGTCCCAACCCAAGGGCGGCTAGCTCCGCTCTATACTAAACAAAGGACAGTCGCTCTCCTTGGTACAACGCACTCAAGGGCCAGCACACTTCCCCGCTCACATTTCCAGATCCATTCCATTTATTTCCAGGAGCTCTACTCCTAATTTCCCATAGGGTTCATGCTCATATTACTCATGCCATTCCATACCAGGTTTCATCGTTCACATTTCCATTCTCAGGTTATACACATGTAACTCGTATTCTATCATTTAACGTATACAACAGGTAATTCATATTTCACAGGCAGCTCTTGTTCATTAACAGGCAATTGTTAACATTTCTATTTACTCATTCAAGACTGCAATTCAAACATGCATACAGACATTTCAAGTACTTCTCGTCCTAGGATTCATGCCATATCCTAGGTTCTAGTTATTCAATCCACACATGCATTCAGGTTTATAATTAAATTAGGGAAAGTCACTCTACCAGACAACCCAAGAGTATTGGGGGCTTGAACGGCAAGCTCACGTGCCCCAGCAAGCCCCGAACCCACAACGGAACGAAGTCCTATAACAAGGGACAATCACAATGGAACATTCAGAACAGTATAAAAAGCCTTCTAACAAGTAGAGGAACTCTCAAGGAAAACACCGATATCTTGTTTGTGTAAAACGAACCTCAAATGGACTCTAAACGGGTTAAAAATAGTGCTATCGACCCAAATCAGACGTCTAGAACAAGGTCTAGATGTCTTAAAAGTAGACAGAAACTCACCTCAGGCTCTACGTCGACCTCAGACATCCAAGATCACTTCTGAACCATCTGGATCCAGCTCTAGACGTCCGACCTCCTCTCCGAACATCTGGGAGTGCTTCCAGCCGTCTGGTAAGCTACCCAAACGTCTGAAACACATAGGAGGGTGTGTCCCACGCCTTTCCGAAGCAATCCCTGCACACGACAGCAAAATCTCCCACAATAAGCCACTCAAAACGTAGCTGCGAAGTGGCCTGCATGGTCGTATCCGCAAAAGGAAACGTACCTTCACGAAGATCTGCTTTCAGAGATCCGGTGTAGTCACCAGAAGCCTGCCCCATCATCTGGACGTCATGCCAGATGTCTGATTCTGGAAAAATTCCAGAACCAAAATCGCTTCCTGCTCTCCCTCGCCGCGCGCAGCCACGGCCTCTCCTCCTCGCCTGCAGCTTCGGCTGTAGCAGTGTCGGGGATGACTCCCCCGACGCTCTCCTCCTTCCGCAAGCGCCGCTCCGACCGTGCGCCCTCCGGCAAGCTCCCCCGAGTTCGCGAGCTCAAGCTCTTCCTCCTCTCCTCACGCCGCCTCTCCTCCTCGTCGACGTTCTCGCGCTCTCTATTGCGCCCACTCCTCTCGCTGTGATGGAGAGGAAGAGAAGAAGGTGGCTGGCTGTGGAGTGGGGAGAACGGGAGAGGAGAAGAGGGGTTTATAAAGGGGTGCGTTAGGGTTTGGATGGAGGAGAGAGGAGGGAAAGAGAGAGAAGGAGGATACTGTCTGCACGCAGCCCGCACACAGACGCAAAGCTCGTACCAAAATTTTCGATTTCCAAACGTCTGGGAAGAGGTTCAGACGTCTGACCGACCGTCCAGACGTCTTAAAAGACTCAGGATAAAACGGGTCTTTACAATTTATATCTAAGTGCTACTATTCGTGGTTAAAGGCACAGAAGCTCAATAGCTTCCAAATTATTATCCATATTTGAAAAGGCTTTGCAATGCTAGAAACTTAATTCATTACCATAAGCTAATGGAACTACCCTCATTAAATTTACTTTATCCTTTGTTCCTATTTATCTTATGTCTACTTTCTTTATACCTAAGAAAATTGTGATAAAATTGACAATATAATGAGAAATTTCTAGTAGGGGAAATCCCTTAGTAATAAGAAGTTGTACACCAGCTCATGGGTCAAAATCACTGTAACAAAGGATATTGGTGGCATAGGTCTTAGAAAATGATTTTTGAATAATATCACTTTACTCTTGAAGTAAGGTTGGAAAATAATTCAAAATGAAGATTCTCTTTGGTTTAAATTAATTAAGAGTCTCTATTTCCCTAAAATAAAAGGCAATCAGTCATATCATTCAAGGATTTATGTTCTATAGAGCACTTATAATTAAAGGTTGTTTATCAAGGTTTGGAAATAGAAAGACAATATATGGAGGGTAATTGGATTATGTACATTGAGTCTAGCATCTTTTTAAGCAATTCTATTCCTATTATCACCATAGTCGATTCTCTTATTTATAAAAGTAGTAAAACCTAGAACTTTGGGATAATCAATCAATTTTTCCATGAGCAAACTAAAGCTTCAATTGTAACATTCAACTTCTGGGTAGAGAAGATATCATTGACAAGACAATTTTGTGATCACTTAAAAAGAGCACCTTTTGTGTTAAATTTGCATATTGATTTCTATTGAATAAATGTGGGGATTCTTCTCATGACCTGATGTTGAACTAAATTTCCACGCTAAAAGTTGAGTTAAAAACCCTATTGTTGTAGTCGCATAAAAATCCGTCAAACAAATAATTTAATCGAAACTGTGGTGAGTCTCGAGTCGAACACGGGGAGGCATACATTTGATAAAAAATCACATTTATTTGTTGTCACAAAGTAAATTAGTTGGTTGAATTAAATCTACACTAGCTATCTACTTAAAGAATAATTAATGGAAGAGAGAGAAAGAATAATATAAATAAAGAGAAAATAGGGAGAGAATGAACAAATATTTCATAATCACAGATTCATGTTCATTACAACTACTTGCTATACTAGAAAGTGGAAAATCTAATCTAGAAAGTGATAAAGAGAAAAGGGAGAGAGATTATCCTCCTCAACGGCTGCTTAAAGGACGAGCCGCATTGACGGAGCGCCCGGACGAGGGTAGTGAGATGCTGGATTAGGGAGAATGAAGACGGAGGAAGGAGGATGGAGCAGGGAGATGTCATACCGGGATCCACTTCCCAAACGGAGGTGAAAGGACAACTGTGGGATGCTCCACGAACAGGGTAAGAAGGTGGAAAAATTATATTTTTAACTCTAATGGAGAATTCCGAATTTGAGACAAGCTCGTAGAGTTTTGGAGGGGGTGAGAGAAGAGAGGAAGAGATGAAGAATGAGGTGGTAGGGGTGGCTTTTTACAGTTATAGGAATGGGGGCATAGATGTCTTTTTACAAAACTAAGAAAATAAATGCTAGGGTCTTTAGTGATGGATATAAACGTCACTAAAGGCCCACGTTGTTAAAGCACGCTGATGAGAACCTCATCATGAGCCCTAAACTAGCACCATTTAACCCTGATTTGCAAGAAAAAGCTCCTACATAACCTTAGAAAGGCTTGGCTCAGAGAGATTCTGAGTTTGCAAAGAAAACAGAAACTGAGGGGTAAAAATGTAATTTCACCAATCCAATCTGAAAACAGGGTAACTCAGGGTCTAAACATAGGTCAAAATAACCTAATAAGAAGAAAAGTGGGATGAAATGACTCAACAAGGGCTACAGCAACTCCGAAGAATTAAATGACATCCTATAACCCTAAAAACAAACCCACTTAAATACATGAGGTTCGAGGCAGAGAAAAAATCAAATAAATCCTCTAAAATTCATAGAAAAATAATCTCTAGGGTTTAGAACCTTCAATTTGGCCTTTGAAACCCATTTTGACCTACATTGAGAACCATGCCCAAGTAACAACTTAATTTGGATTTTTACGTAATTTGACCGGTCAAACAAGGTTTAATCTAGAAATAAAATTCACCATCCGAATCCTTAGGTCCTAATTAGTCATGTATAAAAACTTGAGCCTAAGAAGAAACCTTCTTGACCAACTTTACACTTTGGTCCTCATATATTTACTTTCTGGCCCTCAACTTTTGAACCCTCACATTTTGGCCCCTAATTCTCCTTCGTTCTTTACGTTTAGGTCCCTCCTGCAAAACCTGAGCAGCACCATGCTCCGGCGACCTTACGCGGAGCATGGCGCCGCGCAGGGTAAGGGGGGGACCTGCCAAGTCAAATGGGGGTGCCCTGCGTTGTCAGCCGTCGCAGGAACACCCCCTGATGGCTGCAACCACCCATACCGGCCGTGCGAACGCACGGACGGTATGGGTATCCTTCCTCCGGCGTCCTCCGGTGAGGGAGACACGTCGTCTCCCTCCGCCCTCCTCTCTGGTTCTGCCCCTATAAATACCCCCGTCGCTCCGCCGTTCTTCCCAGCTTGGATCTGACGGAGAAAACCCCCACAACTTTCCTCTCTTCCCACTCCGGTAGAAGTCCTCCAGCTCCGGCGGTTCCTCCTCCTCCTCCTCTTCGCTCTGCCGCAATACCAGCAGCAGAGACTTCTTCCTGATTCTCCTCCGCGTCGCGCAATACCGGCGCGCGCTGCCTCTGCCCCGTCGTCGCCGCCGTCCTCCCCCACTGGGCATTTCTTCTCCAGCTCCGGTAGGTACGAGCCGGCAGCCTCTTCGTCCCCTTCGTCACTTTAGCTAGGTTAGAATTAGTCTTCTCTATCCCCTCTCTCTTTTCCCCTTGCTATTTTTATCTAATTACCCCTCGACCGCGCCTAATCACCCTCACCTTCTCCACCTCCGGCCACACTCCGACGACCCGCTCCCATCACTCCAGCAACCCACACGGCTCGCCGACTACCGCAGAACCTTCGCCTCCTCACCCTGATCATCCTCCGCCCTTCCACTTCCCCCGAATCGCCCTCTGCAACTCCACCGAACACACCCATTTCCCAACCCGCAGTTTGACCTAGGGCGGCCCTTAGGCTCCGCCCCGCCACCTGCAGACCCTCCGACCACCTGCGCCGTGCCACGACGAAGGTCCTCCACATATCTGATTAGGCCGAGAGGCCGTGCTGTTGTGGACAGGTGTTGCGCTCGCCATCGCCGTTGCTAAGCAACGAAGCTCCTTCGACCTACTGCTCCAGGCGCGCCACGCCCAGATCAGGCTCCCAGGCTGCGTGTGGTGTCTTCGCGAAGAGTTCCAGGCTGCAGCTGGGGCGAAGCCCTCGCGCGAAGCCTCGACTGCCGCTGCCTCCTCCGCGCGGGCGTCCAATTGAGGTGGGACATTTAGTCCCACCTCGGAAACTCACCGAGGCAAGCAAGCGCTTAAAGGCAAAAAGTGCCTTAAGCTGTTTGCCTCAGATCACGGGGTAAGGTCCCCTTCACCCGCCCGATTACCCAGTCTCGTCCGCGCTCACACCCCGCGGACCTGGCCCGACTCGACTAAGCTCGACCTGCACTCCTCGCCCACCACCACACGCCGGTGGGCCTGGACCCGGGCGCGACCCGCGTACCCGATTACCCGGTTGCTCTGAGAGAGCTTTCCTAAGAGCGAATTCTGAGAGAGAGAGACGCGGGGGGGAGGGTAGAGTAGGTTTTGCCCTCTGACTCTGAACCCTTGAGCGTGCAGGCACAGATGAAGAAGAAAAGAAGAAGCAGGACCGCGGCAAAGAAGAGGAAAGACAAGAAAGAAGAAGAAGAAGAAGGACTGCGGAAGAAAAAGAAGAAGAACAAGACGGAAGCTAAGGGAGACACTGTAGTAGCAGCGGTTTAAGTCGTCTGATTGGAAAATCAGACGACGTCCTGAAGGCCAAGTGGAGAAGCAAAAATCAGAAGAATAAGATAAAAAGAAGAGAAGGACAGGATCATCCAACCAAGAAGAAGAAGAAAGAAAAGAAGAAGAAGAAGAGCACGAGAAGAAGATCTAAAGAAAGAAAAAGAAGAAAGAAGAGAAGAAGAAGCCAAATTTTTCATCTCTCTCTCTCTCTCTCTTTATTTTTGTAATAAGAATTTGTACTTCTAGAATACGACTTGCTCCCTGAGTTCGACCTCGGGAACTCTTTTATTTCCGAGTAAAAAATATCTGTAATGATGGCAATAACTAGCTGTACTACAACGCTATAAAAAAACCTAGTCATCGGCCACTCATCACACGCGCATGTCTTCACCTCTTCACCTTCACACGCTGCGTTGAAAGCTCAATCTCGACCATCCGATCATGATTGGACAGCCCAGATTACGCCTCTAGTGCTCCACCTTCGCACGTTATGAGCCAATGCGGCTGCTTGATCACTGTTGGATCATGATCCGATGGTCAAGAATTATGCATGCCCATGCACCTCATCGCATTAGATTAGGCATTGGTTTGGGCATCAGATCGTGCATGAGCGTGCTCGCTCATCCGTGTCACCACGTAGCCACTATCGATGCTGCTCGATCACGATCCAACGAGCGAATTTCACCTGCATCCACTCGTCGCTTCGATTTGAGGCACGCCACTCTTCGAACACGCGACCTCAGCGTTGAGATAAGGCGCTCGACCACCACGCTGCGAGCATAGATGATCGAGCTCTTGATTTTATCCGCAGACGATCTCCATCGTTGGATGATGATCAGACGGTGGAGATTGAGTTGATGTTGATGAAGGAGGAGGCTGCGGTGACCATGGGCGGCTTGGATGGTGCCACGTGACGCCATCCTGGCTGTCCATCTTCTATTGCTTGTAGGAGGTGCTACGATTGTCGGATTGAATCGATTTTCGTGTCATTAGGCTACGATCGTCGATCCAAACCCATCCGTGTGGTTGGATTTGTCATATGAAGTCTAGATTTTACATCACCTTGCCTCTTGACCTCTTATCTTTCTCCGGCTGCATCTAATGCTACGGAGGTCCAATCAAGGCGATCTTGAAGCCATTGAACTCCGATCGTCGCCCTGATCAGATTTATACGGTTAGATCTTCAATCCGAGGCCCCGATAAATATTGCCATGTTCCCTGACCACAAAAAGGGAGAATTAACCTAAAATTTATATAATCTAACCTAAATGCATGATGATGCATGTTATGCAATATTTATAATGCATGATACAATTATACACATATGAATACGAATAAATAGACAGTTTATGTAATATAGATGTGTCTACATCACTTTAGGTATACCATTGGTAGAGTCAAGAAGGTATGGAGTTCTAAATTTTCTCCTATATTTAAGCGATTCATTTAAGCATTGCTAATGAATGTGTTACCCTTGGGTAAAATTATAGAAAGTGTTCTCCTAGTGATGATTGTTTTTGTCGAGACTAATTGAGTCAACATATCATTTTTTTGCACCAATGCCAATTTATCAGAGCTATATGATTTTACTTTGACTAGAGAACTAAAATTAACTATGAAGATTTTGTTGGTAATATCATTCTAAATCGTTTTCTTCGTGATTTTTATAAATCTGCAATGTAAGTCATTTCATATAGGAAACTAGATAGAAGAGAATGTTTCAAAAGCATCTTCTTGATATTTCCAAGATAATACACACTAAGAATCTCATCGCCTTTCATGAAGGTGTTCCTTGGATATTGGTGGTGTAACTTCCAATGGCTCTACAAATCATGTTAACCTTCAATCAAACCAATACTAGTGTATGCATATTTCCTCTTCTTATACATATCAAATCTTTGTGGATGTGACAATTTCTAATTATAATTTAGTAAGTAGTGTTGTTTGTTTAAATGTTCAAGCTATATTATACATTCCATGAGAGGTTGATACTATTGTCCAAAGTACATCTTTTGGCTAGGAAAATTCAATAATAGTACTTGTTATCATATTAACAAGTTACTTAATTGTGTAGCTTATGGCATAATATTTATGACTTTTAATTTTGTAATGATTTACTTGTTATTATTTGATGAATACATAATTTTTACATAATTCATGCTTAATTGATGTTAGTTTTATAGCATCATTTGCATAATTGGATTAGCTTAATGCAATTTGTATATAATTACATGTATTTTGGAGTGCATGCATATTTAATTAATGTATTTGAGCTTCATAATGTAGTTATTAATCCTATTTGTTTTTCCATGCAAGAATTGGAATAACAAATACCACATTTGGCAAGTCTCATTATGCAAAATGAAGGTAAGAAGTGTGGAACATAGATGCCAAGGATGTGATCTAATGGTCAAGAATTATCCCTAGCTTAGGGATAATGCAAAGAAACATTTTCTTGGTAAAAGAAAAAGAAGAAATTGGAAATTGGTTGAAGATCCAAAGGTGGCAAATCAAGCTCCAAGAAGAAGAATTCAAAGAGGGCCATTTGATCTCTAACCAACCAAGAAAATGCCTCTTTATTTTTTCATTTTCCATGCGAAATATCCTTTCATGGGATTTTTCATGTGGAAAATCCCCTCTATCCTCTTGTTCACACCACTTATACCCTTCCCCCTCCTTAAAAACCACATGCCTCTCCTCCCTCCTCTCTTAGTTAACACACCCATGACCCTCCAGCTCTCCTCCATGGTCGTCCACCTCTCCCTCTCTCAATAGTCATCCCCTCCCTCCTCCATCTATCCACTACGCTACCATCTCCACCACCATTATCCATAGCCATCCCCCCTACCCTCCCTTTCTTCATCTCCATGCCACCTTTGGAGAAGATCCACTCCAAATGTTCACGCTTCCTCACTCGCTATATCCACGTCTTCATCTTCTTCATCCTGAGCCTCTTTGCCAATCCAACGACAAAAGAAGGTCTAGCACCTCGATTAGTTACATATTTGGTTTCCTATTTTTTCTTGAATATTGTGCAACCATTATTGTTATAAAATGAAGATATTGCTTGAGTTTAGCATGTTTGTTATGAATCTTTCTATTATGAAAAGCTAGATTTTCATGCTTAGGGGTAAGGAATAGGGTAGGTTAAACGAAATCATTGGATGAATTAAATTAGTGTAACCAAAAGTGTTGTTAGTAAATCGAGTTGCCCTATACTCATAGGTACTCTATCTAGGATAGTCTAAGCCTAGATGAATATCTAAGTTAGGTTGTACCCTTAAGAGGAATAAATTAGATAGGGCAAGCCTAGAGGAAGTGACATTGGACATCATTTTCTTCATATTCTTTGTAGGATGCAGGTTGGGAAACACAAATGTTGATGCAAAAAATGGCGCATAGCATTGTGAACGTACTCTCCACTTAACATATCTCCTTTTTAGTGCAAAAAAGTACTCACACGTGGTGGGGTCCACCACTATTGAAACCAACAACAAACCACTCTTGTACTAGTGCAAACTACTCAAATCACCTTCGAAACCACTTTGCATCAGTGCAATCCTACTATACACCAGTGCAAAGTAGTTCAAATAAGATTGCACCGGTGCAAAGTAAGATTACTCTGGTACAAAATTAAATTACAAGTGTTTCTTCACCTATGACAAGTAATTTTATACTTGAAAGGTGATTTTTCACCTTAAGGTTTAGGTTTAGGATTTAGGGTTTAGCATTTAGCTTCGCTAAGTCCTAAACCCTAAGTTGAAAAATCACCTTTCAAGTGAAAAAACACCCATAGGTACATGAAACCACTTTCCATAAACCTAAACCTTAAATGCTAAATCCTAAATCATAAACCCATGGGTCAAAATCACTTTACACGAGTACAAAACCACCCTTGGAATAATTTTGCATCGGTGCAAATTGAAATTGCACTGATGTAAAGGCACCTTCCAATAATTTATGACCAGTGCAAAATCTCCCAAAATAATTTATCACCGGTGCAAAGTAGTTTATCACTAATGCAAAGTTATTTATCACCTTGGCATTTTAATTTAAAGTGGTGTGGTGGTTTTTTTGAATGTAGTGGAGCCCACCACGTAACAAACCTTACGCTCTTTTGTTTCCTAACATTAAATATCAAGTATTGAAATGACCCACCACCCTTTGGTCATTTAAGACGTTTGGGATGTTCACCAGACGTCTGTCCGGACGTCTAGGATGTTCACCAGACGTCTGAAAATGCTTTTCCTCTTCGGCGCAGACCGTACGTACGCCATGCTTCCTCCCTCACTGCGCCTCACCACACCTTCTCCTGCGACGCCACTCCACGCCATGCTTCGCCATCTCGTCCCCATCACCTCCTCTCCCTTTATAAACCTCTCCTCTTCTTTGCCCACCCCGTAGCCGGACAAGAGAACAGAACGAGGGCGAGAGCGAGTGAAGAGCGGAGAGCTAGAGCGAGAGTAAGCGCGAGAGCGGAGGGTGCTACGCCGTTCTGCTGCAGTGCCTGCAAGCAAGGGAAGCCAGAGCGGTTCCGCAGAAGTTATTTTTCCGCAGAATCAGACGACCGGAGGGACACCCAGATGTCTTACCAGACGTCCGAAGGTAGAGCAAGACGTCTGGTAGAGATCTACTTTCCGTATTGTTTCTCTGACAAAGTCCTGACAATGTACATATATCTGTCAGAAGGTGGAGAGCGGACCGAGGCAGTTTCAGACATTCTGGAGCACCCCCAGACGTCTGACGGAGCCCTTTGACGTCGGCATTGAATTCCAAACGTCTGATAGAGGAACACCAAGAAAGGTATCCTTGAGAACTATTTTAAGACGTCTGGGACCCTTCCTAGTCGTCTGATTTCTGTCTGACAGCGTATTTTTGGGCCCGTGCAAGGCCCTAATACTATTAATTTTCTGCAAACAAACCGTTTCTGTTTTTCGTATAAGTTTCCCTGTATAATGATACCTTGTTTGTATCATTCTGAACCTCTTGGCCCATCAATCCATGTTTTAGGTCTCCAGTCCGTCGGGTGTACGGGACCTGCGGAGACGTCGGGAGCTACTGTACGAGCCCCCATTCCACCCGGTTACCCAGGTAGAGTGGTTATAACCTCAAATCTCTAAATTAATACATGCAAGTAAGTAATCCTAGGACTTGAGTTGAACCCTAGGAAGGAATAAACACATACTCTAGAGTAAATTCTTGAACCCTAGGTCATGGCATGAACACTAGGGTTAGAGGAAATTACATGTGAATGATTGAATAATCAAAAGCTGCCTATTTTATCTAAAATGGACCCCTACTGTGATAAAATGGAAATTGAACTGTTTGTTCCGTGCATTCCAACCCGGATGTGAAAAAGAAACTCCTGTACGAACCCCACGGGGAATGTAGACAAGAACACCGTAATATGGAGAATCGGATGGTTCTGAAAATTGCTGCCCATGGGCAGCTGTTAAGGGAGGTAAGCTGACCTTTGTGTACATGGTATCAAAGAGAGCAATTATCCCTTATAGTGTAGAGGGGAGCTTGCCACCCTTAGGTTAGGACCCGGGGTGAGTTTGGCCACTCTACGGCGACTCTTACTGGCCTTCGTGTACGTGGTACCGAGGTGAGCTACTTAGTGTAGGGGGGAGCTAGCCGCCCCAGGGGGCCCAAGGCTAGGTATGGCCACCCTACACCGACTCTTGTTAGCCCATTGGGCAAATCGGGGTAGTCGGACGAGGGTACGCGGACTGAGGAGGGGCGAGACCCCTGTTTTGTTCTAAGAGGGCAAGGCCCTATACTGTTCCGCACTGTACGTTGAGGCGTACCCGCTAGCGAAAATGACTGACAGCGTACCAGTGCAGGGTAGCTACCCGCGTGCTTATCACGTGTGCCTTAGTCACCGCTACGTCACGACTGTGACCTCGGTTTGGTAGACCGAGTATAGGACTACCACGGAGGGATTCCCCTGGCTAGGAGAGTGCCACATGGGCATCTTATATCACAGGAGCTGCAAGCACAATCGTTCGTATATGGAACAAGAAGATTAATTAATAAATCATAATTAAAGATCTTTATGCACCCACATGTATAATATAATTGAAAAATGAAAAATTTTATGTTAACTACTTGTTAAATGCATGTTACTTCTTAGCCACCACTCTACTCAGCGTTAGCTGACTCCAGTTAAATAAATTTTATAAAGGTTAGGGATTTGAGCAGCCCGAGCTACCGGCTGCTGAAGACGCTGGGCCTAGTCGAGCCTAGCTTCAGTTCTACTATTGGGTAGTGAGTTTCTATAGCTTTGCCTTCTGCTATGTGTACTCATTTTTGTTGTGATGGCTGTATTATGACATATAATATTACTGTTCATTTTCCCCTGTTGTCATTTTCTTTCTGCTTAGCTACTGTACTTATGTGATTATGGTTTGTTGAATGCTATTTGGTTATTTCTTGTTGGATGACTAGGTCTTGGGATTAATCGAAGCGAGCCAGTCTCAGATCCTGTAAGGACCTGAGATCGGGTCGTGACAAGTATCAAGTTGAGCCTACGTTCAGACCACTTTCCATTGTTTTTTCCATCAACTTTTATGTTTCCCTACTTTTTGACTTCTGTGTAATTACCTCCTATCTCCCAAAGCCCTAAGCAATTTAATTGATTATTAGACCTCTTCTTATTAGGTTGGTCAATTCTATAAGTGTTTCTTGATTTCCCACATCCTATTAGTAGGTCTTAGGCTAGAAATTTATTTCTATTCTTTTTAATAGTCCAAAGTTTTCAAAAAATATATTTATGTGTGTTTTCAAGTGAAGATGAACTCTACCGAATTTCATGGCCTCATTCACAATAGAAGAAATCAAAGATAAAATTCCTACATTAAGCTAGGGTCATATTATTTCATGGAACTAAAATTTCTTACCTTACTGGATTTTTATCTATTTTTATGTTAATCAAAATTCAAATAAATTGGTAGCATTATGTTTCTGCTTAAGTTAGGGTTTTAAAATAAATTACTTGGATTTTTATGATTTAAAATACTAAGGTTATGCATAACAAACTAATAGGGTTAGATTTGTCCATCCACGCTACTTGCATTAACAAAATATCAGAAAAAATTCAAAAATCATGAAAAAAAATATTGAACTTGCCTTATTAGTCAAGGAACTCAATAGACTCATCTCTATAAGGATTCAACCTAATTCCCCATTATCTATCTTTATATTTAGTGATTTGATATTTAAATCGCAAGTTGTGATGACAATGCATGTCATGATCGGTTCTTATTTGTATGGAACTCAAATTGACTAAGTAATGAGTTTTTTGTCTTTTTAAGGAAAAAAAAGGGTCTTAAAAGCAATGGGTAATCAAAAGGGACGAATTAACATAAGGAGAAGTGAGAAAGGGGTGTTACAAGTCTATAAAGCAATTAAATTGGGAGGAGTAGGCATTGTATGCAAAAGGTCATTCTTTCCTAGTCGAAATCCATCAACTTAGGAAAAGCTTAACAAAAAGAGGTAGATGGTGATAGTGGTGGACTTTTACAAATCCAAATGTATGCCATTGAGGGTATGCATTTGGTTCTAATGGAGAAGACTTTGAGGATTGTCTACATTGATACTTGAACTGGCCAAAATTTGATGATTTCTAATCAATAAGTCATGCATTAAATGATTGCTAACCTTTTAGATAGACTACTAATCAAAAGCCAAAATCGAATCATGGATAGGCCCAACCTTTTGGGTCAAGAGAGCCTCTAAGTCTATTAACCAAGGTGGAGTCAACACTTTACATCCTACCCTACCAACAATTCAAATGTTTGTCTACATTAGCCTACAGATGCCATGGGTTTGACGATTACCTTATGAGAAAGCTAATTACCAAAAAACAAATCTCCAGCAAGTGAGATCCAAATCGTAGTTGATAAATATATAATTAAAACATATAGATAGAAAAAATACACAAAAGGTAAGCAATAGATTATTAAAGACATATGCAATTAGAATGAGCTAGTGATATATTTCCCCCATATGAAACATTTGTTACGTGGGATAAATTTTGGTGTTGAAAGGTTCGATAAATGGATTATTTTGGTATTTGGTTGGACATTTTTGGTGGGGGTGGGGGGGGGGCGCATGAAGGTATGTCTTGTTTGGTGTGTTATGTGTATTTAGTGGAGATATTTTTTGTAGGATAAATTGTTTGTTATATGATCAAATCAAAGGAAAAGTTGTTGAAAAGTTTTGTTTTTGTCCTTTTTGCCTAAGGTTGGATATCATATTTTCAATATTGTTTTTTCCTTTAAGATTAAAAATAAAGGAATTTACACAAAGAGCCATCCCAAGACAATGCCATATACAATGGAAGGTAGCATATCTGTCATGACTTCCTGCGGAAATCATTTAATGATTAGTAGAGAAAGTAGGTCGGTTCCTAGCAGGTGGCTCAGCTTGTAAGGCTCTTATACCACTATTAAAGGAACGGACTCGTCAGTTCGAGTCTTGCCAACGCTGAATTTATTTGGAGGTCGTGGAGTTGGGGCGCTTGCGATTTCCCGTTATTTACCTCGCAAAAGGGTTCCTCATCACCAAAAAAAAACAGAGAGAGAGAGAAGGTAAGTTAAACAATTATATGAATTTTGAAGAAGGAGAATGCAACGAAAATTTAACAAAGGTAATAAATGACGGAGACATTAGGGAAATGAAAGGTCAACTTTATTGTTGAGGCAATAATGTTGTGACAATTCATAAATTATTGTTGAGGCAACTCATACAAGGAAACCTTGTTCACATTTTCAAGGAAATAGGGTTGCAAAGAACAATTTCTACATGGTTATTCTCAATGGTGTAATTAATTCATTTAGCTGAGGATCAAAACACTATTCTTATCATTTTGTCTCCATTATTTGTAGCAATTGTACATGCGGGAAAAGGAAAAGAAATTTGACTAAGAAAAAGGAAATTTGGCTAGCATCGCTTAGATAATTTGTTTGTTAGGTATGTCTAGAAATTTCTTTTTTAAAGTTTTACATTTATAAAAAATTATTTATTTGTAATTTTCATTTAGGCCCCTATTCTACGTTTTAGTTCTTATCTTTCTTTATTCTAAAAATTCTAAAAAAAAATTGAAAATTCCAAAATATCAAAAATACATTAGTTTAGGTTAGTAGAAAGTAAGTTGGAAAATTTGTCTTCTTGTGATTCAACTCGAACTCCCACTACGAGCTTACTCATGGAGCAATAAGTCAGATGTAAAGGACATAGGCCTCATTCCATTTTGTTTTACTTTGTTGCACTTCGCATGTTCCACTTCATCTCACTTTGCTTAACTTTGTATGCTCTACTTCGTTACTCTCGTATCCTTCGCATCTTTACCATCCCCTCTGGACTAATGCGGCTGTGCAACTAATGTAGGAGATTTCACCCACGTCTTTACTTGAAAGAGCAAGGTATGAAGAAGGGGATGAAGGAAGACAAACTACTCCCTGCTATATGTCATGCTATCGTATGCCCTCTTATGCTACTATGTCCCACTCACTTAGGTTGGAGCTCTTTCTTTCATCTTATCCTTTCTTGGTGAGCACTTTGACTCTCTCAAATCTACCTTATCGCTCTCCTCATCGATCACATCTACCTTGCTGAAAGATCTCTCCCTCCTCATCAAAGCCAAAAAAACTCGTAGTAAGCTTGGGTGAAAGTGTCAACTCTTGCTTACTTAGTTTTTGTCTATTTTTGCAAGTTTGAAAAATATTAAATGGTCATAATTTGGCACAACAACGATGAATTTATTATTCACAAACACTTGAAAGCAAAACTCCTCTAGAAAGGAAGTGCAAACACTAACAAATATCTCTTAGTAAAATGAGAAAGAGTATGTAGATGTATAGAAAATAATGGTTGTGGGATAATTGACTTGCATTAGAATCTAGAATGCGAAACTATAGATTTTGACAAATGTCATAAAAGGAAGATACCATAGAGGAAGAAACATTTCCCGCAATCTTATGGTTGTCACACACTTATAATTATGGAAAAACTTGGCAAAAAACATACAAATAGTTCAAAATATCCTATGGTTACTTTTAGAGAAAGAGGAAACACTCTCCTTTTAAATGAAACATCAAAAACCATAATTGCTTGAGGAGACTTACCCAAACCTTTACATCCATACCAACAATAAAAGAATCTCGATTGCTTAGGGTATTCTCTCCTTAAATGGTAGAAATAACTAAGTAAAATCCCTACAAAGACAAGTAAGGAACCTTCTAAACAATGAACTCAACATCCTCACAAACTATCTATAAATTATGAAAATGATCACTTATGGTTGTCCCTTCAAAGGGGAGAAAAGAACCTTGTTGGGCATGTTTATGTGCTTCTAATTCATGTTAGCTTGCAAATGAGCTTGACATAACAATGATGTACTTACTCAAGGAAGCCTTACGGTACTAACAAATTGAGTAATAATTATGAAAATAACATCACTTTTCTAATGACATTCAAAGTAATTTTAGGAAGTAAATAACAAGAAATTAATTTTTAAAAATTTCGGTAGCATCTATATAAAAATTAAAAGCAAATGTGATTTAAGAACCAAAGAAATTGAAAATCGTTAAATCTTAATTACAATAGACACTCCACCAAAACTACGTTTGACAACGAAATAAGTATTATACTAAAATAAAGTAGTACAGGAATAAATATAAAATAATTAGTATACTAATATAAATATATTTTAATGATATATTACATTAAAATAAATATGTTTTAATATATATTAATACTGATATAATATAATAAAACAATTATATCAATATTGATCGAAATAACTCCTCCACCTGCTACGCTGTCATAATCCCTTTTTAAGTGGGATATCCGTCCGCAAACTCTACCGCCAAACGCAGGCTAAATAAGGTGAAAAATGACAAAGTATATGGAGCACCATGTCGTCCCTGGGTCCTGCCACCAACGTGCCATGACGACTGGTAACTCCAAATATAAAGGGGAAATCCGCAAGAACCAACCATCATCCCACCCATCCAAACTCACCAGCCTCTTACCTCCCCTTTCACGAGTATCTTGGGAACCCTCTTCTTCTTCTACTTCTTCGTCATCCAGACGCAAAAGAAAAGTTAGCTGAGAGAGCAGAGAAGGGAGGAGAAGAGCAAACAGGCAGCCATGACGGAGTCGATGGTGAGGAAGAAGCCCGGGATGGCGAGCGTCCGGGAGATGCCGGTGCTCCAAGATGGACCACCGCCGGGGGGGCTCCCACCTGTGAGGTACGCGCGGCGTATCCCAAGCAAAGGCCCCAGCGCCACCGCCATCTTCCTCACCGCCTTCGGCGCCTTCGCTTGGGGCATGTACCAGATCGGCCAGGGCAACAGGATCCGCAGGTATTACTAATTATATTAATAACAACACTCGACACATCCATCCGTCAGTCCGTCCGTCCGTCCATCTTGCGATAAGAGATTAGCCCCCATTCCATTTCCTTTCTGGTCGATTTCCTCCTGTCCTATTTTGGGGGAAAAAGAAAAAGTTCGAATCTTGGGGAATCCCCCAAGTGTAACGCCTTCTTTCCTTTCCGCGTCTTATTTCTGACGTGTGAGCTTGGAAATGGTAGAAGCACCGCTTGGGGATGGTTTTATGCATTGTAAGAGGGTTGCCTTTGGTGGATTGCTTCTCTACAGAGTGATCCTCTGCTAACCATGGGCCCATGCTTGGTGTGGTTTCTCGACGTTTTTCTTTTCACATTGATCCAGTTCTTTCTTTTCCAGTGGTTTGGCCCGTAGAACTGATGTGACGGGCTTGTGTGTGTGTATGTGTGTGTGTCGTGCGCTTGGTAATGGGGGATGCTTGGGATTGGGAAGGATAAGATGGGAGATGGATAGGGAAGAGTGGAGATGCTTTTCAGATAGAGATGACACCGCTTGGTGTGTTGCTCCTGGAGGCAATTATCGGTTGAAATCATTGAGTTCGGGAGAGGATTGACTATTTGATGGGAAGTTTTGCTACTAAGTTTGCGGAGGAGAAATGGCAGCATGACAATCACACGCTCGTTGTCCAGCTATCGCAAAACGAAGTGAGCCAGAACCGGTCAACGATGGGAAATCAGCTGAGGTTGATTTTGACGTTAGATAAGTCAACATATACACGCTTTCTTACCAGTGCTTTCTTCGGGGGAGTGAGTGGTTAAATGTCGGGTATACGCTGATTTAATTACGTTTGGAAAGAAGACAAAAGAGAGAGAAAGAATAAGGCCATATTGAAGCCACATCAATTCGATGGATTGACTCCTTTGAAGGAGTGCCTTTAACCCTGATGTCTTTTCAGCTTGGCTCCCATCACTTTCTTTTACCAGCTTTCTCACTGTCACATTTCTCGTGTCAATAAGAGAAGTAACTATTTCAAGGTATTCTTGCATTGTGTAAAGCATACTAGCCATTGAATGCAATAGGAGTACGGTGCAGCATATACAAGGGTTTTAAGAATCATCTAGATGCCGAGAAGATGATGCTATCAAATGTTCTCTTGGTGCAATTGAATCAATAGTCCAGATGTACCTTTGAAGGTGAAGGTTGGGATGTCACTATTTTGAACACTAGATAATAAACATCGGGTGTTTTTGATGTTTTCATTGCTCTGGATGCTATCTAATTGGAGCCGGAGGGACTAATAAAGAAGAAACCTATTCATGCCGCAAATTGGATGTTAGCAAGAAATGGTTGAACGGCATTGATGCATGGAATGACCTGTCTTGAAGGGTTGTGAGAGCCTAAGTTGTGCAAGAAGCTGATTATTCCCTCATCTTTTCCTATAGTACCATTTCATTCTTCTTCCCTTATTATTTATTCTCTTTTTTGTAAGAGTTTAAAGGAATAGGTGCTATACGAGGGCTTCCCAAGAGGTCATCAAGCCTGGTACCACTCTCCAAGCATGCTCAATTCCAACAGTGCCATTTCATTGATGCTGTGAAGAAGATATGCTTGGAGTAATTTCCTTAGAAGTGTCTGTCTCATGTTAAATTGTTAGAGAATTTGGCCCAGAAAAAGGATCAATGGTTCTTCTAGGCTTCTAGCCATGCACAAGAAGAGGATTTCTCTCACAAGCTTCATGTCCAATCATGGATCTTTTGGCTTCTGGGAGATGTTGTTGAGAACATCTTTTTCAGAAGAATAATTGCTTTTATTTTCTTTTGAACCGAAGTCCTACGTATGTTGCATCCACTGTTAATGACTGATGGTACTAATTGTAAGTGCCTTAGAAAAGAGGGATTTGGTTGTCGTAACTATTTTGGAGAGTAGGGGATTATTCTGAAGGCATAATAAAGAGGGTTCTTTAAGGTCTTTCTCCAGGTATGCATGGCGCATATCATTCATGTGCACAGAAACTGCACCTTTGCTATTGAAAAGGCAAAGCCTAGTCTTTTTCTATTGAAAAAGCAAAGTCCCCTCTTTTTCTATGCAAAAGCGGAGATGCTAATAATCCAGCTGGGCCTTGTGATCAAGTGCCTTATGATGGTCAAAAGGATCATCTGAGTAAATAAATTTTTTTGCAGAACTTGCTTACGATAGTAGCAGGTCTAGCAGCAAATGAATTACCAGACTTGGTCTATGGGTAATCAATTGTAAGATGTTGGGCATTTTATGGGCTGGGGTGTTTGGGGTTTGGTTGGAGAAGGGAAGTGTTGCTGGTGGAGTAAAAGGGGAACTGTCAGTGCTTTTTTGTTTTGCCCCTCCATTCTTAAGGACATAATTTCTAAGATGGGATTCTGGCTGATCCTCTAAAGGAATTTTATCCAAGAGATTTGATTGATCTGAAAGGAAATAATGCAGACTAAATTGGGTATTTTTAAAAATTGAGACCACATCGGACACACCTATATAGCTTAAATTTTGTATGTTACATGTGGTTATCGATAACTGCTTTGTAAAGGCAAATATCTCTTTTCCCTGTTTCATGAGATGATCATGGATGCAGTGATTAATGAAAGTTGGCACTGATTAAATAAAGATATTTTATACAAACTATTCCCCTCTCTCTCTTCTTTTTTTTTTTTTTTGAAAATGAACCGTTGCATAAATGTCTGACTGCAGAATGCACCTCCCTACAATCATATATGGATTTGAATGATTCTTATTTTTTCAGCTATGTCAGCTGAATATGTTCATTTTTTTTCTCTTCATAAGTTGGCTAGTCCTTTTTGTCTCTCCCCCTCCCTGAGTAGGTAGTTTTTTTTGTCATAGTTGGAGTTCTTTCACTTATATTGATTACTTGATAAATTGTTTTCCTTTTCCTCACCATTTTGTATGGTAAATTGGAACTGAACAAATCTTTTCCATGTAAGAGAAATGTTTCTCATCTACAACCTTGAAATCATGTACTACCCTTGCGTGAGCATTCTTTTACCTAAAAAAAAAGCTTGAAATCGTGTGATATCTGAATAAATGTCATTCTGTGTTTCCAGGATAGTTGGTAAAGGCAATATGTTATATTCATAATTAAAAATCAATATTGATTGTGGATGTTTTGTCGAGAGTTTATCTTTTTGGTTTTGTTTGTACTGTAATTCTTCATAGCCTCCATCAATTGTCTTCCCAATCAAGACATCCTTAAAGACACATGAGATTACATCAAATATAACTCTGCAACTAAGCTTGTTGTTAAGCCTACTAATTGGGAGTTGGTTGATAGTAGTCTGCTACTAATAGGGCATTTGGTAGTTTTATGTTCAGGAAAATATGAACTTCCCCCTTGCCAGTAATCAATGAGTGCCTTCCACCGGCTACCTAAACTGTATGTCTTGGTGTAATAGATCTAAGTGTGGAAATCTACTTCGATCCTTGCATAAATGCCGAGATGCTCCGGAATCTACCAACCAATGAGGATCACATCTAAGGTTCTGAGCAGACAAAGCAATTGGGAAATCTGTTGGAGGGTCAGTTGTGGGATTGGCCAACATCTAAGCTTGGCTGCTAAGAAGAGGTAGGCTCATGACGAAGGTATGGAGGGCTAGATGGGCCCAGGAGGATGATAGGGTGTGCCCACTTTGTCATGGTGCTGATGGAGATATAGGGCACTTGTTTTTCACTTGTCTTTTGGTGGCGCAGATTTGGAGTCGGTTTGGTGATGGGTGGTGGTCTCATCTCTCTTTTGATAGCTTCTAGAGGTCCTTTAGATGCGGGAATAGGAATGGAGGACATAATTCCTTTCGCACTAAGAAGGAGAGGGCACATCCATTGGTGGTTCTTTGGGGTATTTGGTTGGGTAGAAATGCAGTGGTCTTCAGAGGGTAGTGTTTAAATGTGGAGAATTTTGTGGAGTCCATTTTATCGTTCATTTCGAATTAGAGTTGTAATTTGTAATTTGGTGTAATGCCTTTTATTTAATGAAAATCCTGGGTGGTTATTAATTGATAATCACCCTTTCACTTTTCAAAAAAAAATCTAAGGTATTCGCGACACATGATTATTTTATCTATCTCTGAGAATCGTCCACATCTCCTTTGTGGTCTGATAGTATGTAATCTCATCTCCAATTCTTCGGGCAACTCTATTTATGATGTAGATACATACCATACATTATCTTTATTCTATATAGCATATTTGTTTATTTACTCATTAGGCTTTGGTTATGTGAGAATATGCTCTTTATCATGATCCTTCACAGTCATGAGAAAAATTTGAGATTATCATGGGTAGTTGGTCTCATCCAATTTGATCACAAGGTTTTAAATATCGATATTGATATCGTATCGACAAATCAAAAAATGATATATCAGGGATATAATGCTGATATCGGTGAATTTTGGGGAAATCACTCAAAAAGGCCCAAAATATCCCAAAACATCACAAATTTTATGAAAATTAACATTTTAATAACTAATACATAATGAAGAAATGCCTAGAAGATGAAAATTATAAATTTTGAATGAAAACATAATAGAAATGCACTAATCGCATGTCGACAAAGTCATATATTAAAAAGAAAGTATACATTACATGATAATAATTGAAAAATATTCATAGTAACTTTTGTTGCGTATTATTGATAATTGAAATTATGCCTTAGTTGCACTAATTTTCTTATTAGTTTTAACTTGCTCTCTATTCCAATACTCTTCTTTTTTTCATTGACCTACCTCAGATTTCGTGAATCACCCTATTACTCTTCTCATTACGATCTCAATATATGAAATCACAAATACTATCACCAAAGATACACTTGGTGATAGAAGATACGATTTAGATTACACAAGAGTATATAATGAACAAATATAAATGGTCAAATAACTAGGGCCTTAATTTTCTTATCAATTCCAACAAAGGTTTTAAAAATGCGAGGTGGTACCGAGGCGGTTTGTTTTCATTGATGTGAGGTGTAAGTCTCAGGGTTTACATAAAAACATAGAAAAATGATATGATATATACTTGTTAAGTGCTAATAAGAAAATAATAATGTAAATAATACATTTTTATAACATTTTTTTTCTCTAGCACAATATAACCCCCCAAAATAAATTACAAAATGGTTTATGTAAGTATCGTATAGAATATAGCCCCCCCAACCCCTCTCTCAAGCTAGAATCAAGCTTACTTGTCATATGGTATTTGACAGCATGATTCAAGAAGCATTAGAGAAGGTTGAAGTCTAAATAAGATATTAGTGGAGGTTCCCCCAAGGTCACCTAGTCACCATGATACATATAGAGTTTGGAAACATTGAACATTGGCAAGGAACTGGAACTTTTGGAAGGAGATCTAGCAAATAGGTATTCCGCCTGATGCACTTGATGACTTATAATGGACTCAAAATTTGTCCTCAAATTTTAGTGGACATTTGTAGGAAACCTCTCTTTTTTGAAATAGATTGTCATAAGGCCCCTGTCTGGAAACTCAAATACTTATTGACGTAGGCTAGCTTGGATTTGGTATTTAGGGAGACATAACTTGGCTTGGATTTGATATTTAGGGTCATGGCTTGCAGTTTGGTATGAATTTCTTGGTGGACTTGGGTAAAATATTCAACTTGGTCCTTAGTTGTTGCACTTGTTTTACTATGATGACTGGTAGATATTCGATCAAGGATTTGCAAAATGGGGAACCTATACATGTGTTCAAAAGGGAATTTTCTAGTGGAACAGTTGGTGGAACTGTTTTATGCAAACTCTACTCATAGTAGAACTAAATCCCATTGTGTCAATTTTTTCCCTGCAAGACAATCAATTTGATAAATTCTACCTTGTTAAATTCTTTCCGAGGAAAACATAATCTGTGAATATTAGTACCATGACATAAAGTCCTACCTCAGAAGTGACTTCTGCAACAAAAAAGTTCTGGAGATGAAGACCCTTAGTAACAGCCTGAGGTGGCGCCTCAGCACCTCCTTACCGCCTCACACCGCCTTGATGCGCCTCGACTAAGTGAGGTGCATGCCTCATGCCTACAGACTGAGGCTACTGCCTCGAGGCTATTTTAGGCCACCTCGCTTCGAGGCTCATTTTTTTAAACCACGGTTCCAACATGTTCTCCATTTCAATACTCTTATCTTTCTCCTTGATCTATCTCACATTTTGTGAACTACCCTATTACTCTTCTCATTATGAGCTCAACGCATGAAATCACATCTCTTACCAACAAAGATACATTTGGTGAAACATGACATGGTTTAGATAACACAAGCGTATATAATGGACAAATATAAACGTTCAAATAATTAGAGAGAAATTGTACCCATCATAGCATAATGCACAGTTTGCAAGATTAGTGGAGATCAACAAAGCACCAGTATGCAAGTACTTAGATAAGCCATGCTGAAACAAGTGAGCCTGTCAACCCTAGGTTGTTGTAGGGGAAAGAAAGAAGAACCATCATGGATGACATCTTTTATCAAAGGAAGATGACAAGATAGTCCTTTCAATACCCCCATGGATTATCAAAGTGCTTGGCTTTATGCATCTTTTTATTGAGGCTTGAAGATGCTAATGTATTTATCATCGACATTTTAGAATCTTCTTTCTATTTTTCAATTAGTAAAATCAAGTGCAATAACTGAATTGTCGACAGAGGATGTACAGCTCTAAAGTTGACATATTTGATGGACTACAAGGGAGCAAGAATCATAGCATGTACAGCTCTAGAGTTCAACAAAAGTCCATGATATCGATGATATTTCTCTGATATATCGGCGATATTATGGAAAAAAGATAGTAAGGCTGATATCAATATGTGCTGACTCGGTGATATATCACCGATATATCAATCCTTGTTTGATTATTGGACCAAAGAATAGGTTCTTATAGACTCCTATTTTCGTCGCCTTCAACGTGACATTTGAATAATTTGAAAAAGCCTTCTCCCACATGAACTAGAGTCCCAAGATGCAAGAAAATATCTCCCAGATCGACTTAGATCATGAAATTGGACTGGAAAAACCTGATTTCAGATCAAAATAGAGCCAACAGGACTCTCTCTAGCCTGCTAGCGGCACTTTGGTGAGCTACCAAAGTTAGGAGATTGTCGTCGGAGTAGAGTGTTGCCAGGTGACCACTTCGGTGTGGGAGTCAATTGGTCATGCACATAGCAAGAACCTTTAAGTGCTACTGGGTGCCTTGCTACCGGTGGTGGAGGCCATATGGTATTTTGCTACCATTGGTAGTGAGGCTCATCAACGTTGGAGGGGTTGCCGAATGATGCAAGACGGTCCAGCGAAGTCGCTGGAGGTTGGTGGCGATGGTTGATCGAAGTTTTTTTTTTTTTTTTAAAAGGGAAAAGATGGTTATTTAGTTGATAACCTCAAATTCGCCAAAAAAGATTACAAGCAATAAAGTTCTTTGTGCAGGGGCTCTAGCCCTTGACTATAACATCATTCCTTCCAAGTCAAATGCCCCAGAGAATTGCCGGGGCCTTCCCTTTCTCCTTCATTCTAAACACATTCTGCCTACCATCTCGGTTCCCGCACCTGAAGGACCTCCAAAAATCAGCAAAGGCAACGTAGGATACCTACTCTAATGAAAGTTGTCTCCAGAACTACGTAGACGGAACCCCCAAAAAATGAGTGGTTAACATCTTCGTTTGCTGCGAGGCAAAGTGAGCAAATCTTCTCCGCCTCTGGCACTCATTTGGTCCTCTAAATTCTTGTCATGAGTCTACCTCTCCAGAGTAGCTAAGTAAAGATCTTGACCTTTAATGAACAAGTAGCCAACCAAATCTGCTTACAATCCCTGATGAGATCTACATCCATCACCAACCCACCACCGCCTAACCTTCTATAGGCTTCTCTTATAGAGAACTCACTCTCCTACGTGAAAGTATCATCACCATCTTTTGATCTAAATACCTCTAGCTCCTATAGCATAACCTGGAGCTCTCCAATCCTCTAATTGAACATATTCTCCACAAAGGTAGGGCACCACAAGTCTTCCCAACAATCAGCCACTCTAACTTCCTTACAAGCAGCCATCACATAAAGCCTTGGAAATCGATCCTTTAGCTTTCCTTGACCTGTCCAGTCATCCAGCCAGAAATGAAAACATCACCTGCGCCAATGAATGAAATAAAGAAGGATTACCTTAGGCACAACCAGAGATAAGCCTTTACAAAAATAGGAATAGCCACTTTAGGGATGCATCAAAACGTTCCAAATCGTAGCAATGTTCAGGAAGTCAGTTACCTAGGCTGAGTAAGCACCCACATAAGCGTCAGTGGACCCCTTCTCAAATCGAGTAATGTCATGTAGGCTACGTAGGTAGGCCAAGTAGGTGTTTACTCGATCGCATACCCACCCGATTTTGAGATAGAGCTACCTAATTTGAGTCTTTGAAAGATTTCTTTTTATCATTTTAGGTATTGTTTAACATAATATCGCAATTTTAGATTTTTTATCTAGATTTCATTCTAGATTCTTGATAATATGTTTTGATTATTAGTTTTCATTTTAAGTTCTTCATTTAGATTTATTGTTTATGTTCATTGATAATAAACATGAATCTTTGGATTCTAATATCTACATTTTCTTTTTTCAAGATTCTAATCTTTTATATTCTAAATTGTATAGTAATTAAAAAGTAAGAGTATTAACTATGCTATTTTTATTATACTACTTGAGGTAGCTGTATAGTTATAACATTACATATAATACAAATTTTAATAAGCTAACTACTTTTATATTTTGTAAAATAAAAAGATGCAAACCTGCATACTCATCCGAATACCGCATACTATATGCGGTGATCCAACTGACCGCATACCGACTTCCTGAACCTTGAATTGCGAAGTACCCATAGTAGGCTTGCATGACTCTACCTAGGAGATCCCCCTTCCGCTCAAACAACCTGCTGATGTACTTAGTCAAAAGATTATCATTCATTCTCCCTATGTCTCTCACCCCTAAACCTCCTTCCTTCAACAACCTACAAATCTCTTCCCAAGCCACCAACCTCGCTCCTTTCCCTGCCGATCCGTAGTTCATCCAGAACAAATCCCTCATCAAGCCAGAGATCTTCTTTTCAACCTTCTTTGGAAGCTTCAATATAGAAGTGAAGTAGGAGGCCTTAGAAGCTATGACCGCCTTCAGTAGCACCAACCTTCCTCTTCTGTATAGAACCTTGAAGGCTCACCCTACCAACCTCCTCTCCAGTCTATCAATCAAAGGCACCCATTCGAGAGCTAACACCCTCCTATCACACAATGGGAGACCAACGTATGAAATGGATAAGCTACCTTCCATCGTATGTAACTCCAAACTACACATGCTAGCCTCCTTAAGCGACATCTGGATTAAGACAAAAGTTGATTTTTAAAATTTATCTATAGGCCAGAAACCTTTCCAAACAACTTCAGAAGAAGGCACATTCTTCGTGCTTCCACCTATGATCCTTCCACAAAGAAAATAGTATTATCAGTGTATTGAAGCACTGGAACCTGCACCCTATCCCGTAACAAGAACTCCTTGACCAGATCGCCCTCACAGACCATAATAGCAAATATTGCCAATGCATCTACCCCAAGAACAAACAACATAGGTGCCAATGGACACCCTAATCTAACCCCCTCCTCAATTATATCCATCCACCTGTTGGGTTCTCATTAATAAGAACGGAAAAAGATGTCACACACCTATTCATCCAATCCACCCGAGTAGGGAAGCCTCTCTTCACCAAAGATGGCCAAATAAATGACCATTGGACCAAGTCATATGCTTTATCGAAGTCAACCTTCCAAAAGAACACCTCTCTTCTCCCTTCTCCAGAAAGGAAGAATCTCTGAGGCAATAACAAATCCATCTAGGATATTACGACCCAGAACAAAAGCCATATGCGCTGCTAACATAACACCATCCAAAACCCCCCTTAGCTTGTTCACCAACACCTTGGCAACAGTAAGATATAGAGCGTTAGATAGCGCGATGAGCCTGAAGTCTTTGATAACCTCTACTCCATCCTTCTTTGAAAGTAAGAACATATAGAACTTATTAAGCCTATTGAATCCTTGGTTGCCATTCTCTAACTCGGAAGCAACCTACATAACATCTTCCTTAACCAAGGTCTAAAACTCCTTATAAAAATGCATCGGAAACCCATCAGGGCCCAGGCAACCATCTACATTCAATCCCTAAAATGCCCTTTGGACCTCATCCTCATTGGAAGGCAAAATAAGACAATCTGCTTGCTCCATTAATGATCTCAGCGTCTCTACTCCTAACCACCTCCACCTCCCACCCATACTCCTGCCTGTGAAATCCCTGTAGTACTCTGCGGCCGCACCACCTGTAGCTTCCCTACCCAGAAACTCTGTACCATCCACACACAACTTCTCTACCTAGTTCCTCCTTCGTCTCCTTAAAACTGCCATGTAGAAGTACCTAGTATTAGAATCACTCTCCTTCAACCACCTCTACCTCAACCCGATCTTCCACTCCACCTCTGCCTTTCAATCCTTCACCTTCACTACACGCATGTGTGTGGCTCTAGCAACCCGATCAACCTTACATAGATTCCCTACACCCTCCTTTCTGTCAATCCTTGCGATCTCCGCTAGCGCTTCATCCTTCCTACCTCGTTCCTCTTTAACCTGCTTCCTGTACACCTTCAAAAAGACCTACAAGTCTTGCAACTTGGCCTCCATCCTCGCCGTCACTGAACCCGTTGGCTAAGATGACCTCCACTGGTCTTCCACCTTTCTCCTGAAACCCTCCTCCAAAAGCCACGATCTTTCAAATTTGAAATACGTCCTAAACTGCCTTTCCTCATTCGAATGCTACATCAGGGGTTTATAATCTGAAAATGGCATCTCCATAGGTTGAACATCGGGCAAAGGAAAAGCTTCCACCATTTCCACACTAAAAAGGAACCTATCAATCCGAGATATTTGACTCGTCGAACTCCTCCAGATACAGACGCACAAGCTGGAAACTATATCAAGGACGCCATGCATAGCAACAAACTCCACAAATGCATCCAAACCACGATCTCTTCCCCTATCACCAGGCCTATCCTTTGGAAGCAAAGTAACATTGAAGCCTCCCTTAATCAGCCATGGACAACAAAGGACTCTTTCCGCCACCTAACTCAAATCTACCCATAGCTGCTGCTGCACCCCACAGTTATAAAGCCTATACACCACAGAGAAGGATAACTTAAGGCCATCTCGACGTCTCCTAAGCTGCACCGTCGTGACACGTGAGTTCAATAAGGAATCTTCCACAGCAAATGCATCCTCTTTTCACCCTACAATATCCCATCCGAACCTCTTTGATGACGTCCAGCACGATTAGATGGTTTCTTCTCTCAAGTGAAGGTTTTTGAGAGAGAAAACCTAGGTTTTTATTTTTTGGTGGAAAAGAAAATGTGGGGAGAAGGAAAGTATCATATGTCAACCTAGGATCATCACTTTGATACCAAGTTAGAAGAAATGAGACAATCACTTCATTACATAGCCTTAATCTTCAATATATAGAATATCTGGGTAAAATACAGAGGGGTCCACTATCAATAAGAAAATAAGAAAAACACCCACAATAACATGATTCTCAACAGTGACCAGAGGAAAGCACATATCATAACCGTAGTATCTTTGGATGTTCCTTGTAAAAAAAAAGGATGTAGACGATATATGCTTGTGCACTTTAGTGCTTGCTGTCGAGCATGCTTGAATTTGGTTCACCATGTTCCATTAGTTTAGTGCTTGGCCTTTGACTAAGTTATATTGCTTTCTATTCCCTTTTCCATTCCCTCCAATATATAAATGACACTTGCGACTCTGGTCTCTATGCCTATTGTTTTTGCATGAGCATATTTCAAAAATGTAAGCACAGTTCTGATGTATACAAGCAAGCGCATGTATCGCGTATGTGCTGGGGATTCCTACAAGACATAATTCAGATTTCTCCTTTTTGTATTATTCCTTTTATGTAAGATCTATGAACTTTATGTCTATAACCTGGAGGATGGAGAAATAGATTTATATGAGTGATTAGCAGATAGTATTTGTCTTACCCCAAAATAATGGACTACTACTATTACCTATATGTTGCTTCACGTTAGTGAACCCAAAGAGTTATATCATTAGATACTAGAATGAGTGGATTAAAGATTATTTGTAACAACGTTCATTGGACTTCACCAAATTTGGCTCAAAGATGCTCCCATATCTCTTTACTAGTCTTGTAAAGCAAGTTTGTTGCGTCCTTGTTCTAAGAATAAAATGATATCACCTGGCCTTGGCGTGAATGCATTCCCACTTTTCTGGCTTGTGTCTGTGAAGATGGTCCTTTTCGTTTTTGCTAAGACCAGCAAAAATGGGGAAGGCTTGATACTGCAGCAAATAGCCATGCCCATTCAACTTGATAATTGCCAAAAACCAACTGAGAGACTGATTCTGGAATGCGTCCACAGTCATAAATAGTATTGGAGCATATTGCTCTGTGTCCTTTCAGGTCCCTTGAATGAATCTTCTGAAGTCTTCACCATCAAGCCCTAAGCCACGTTGACGATCAGACTTGTATAAGAGGTCGATCATTAAAGATTGTAAACTGATTTGGAAGGAAAAATGGCCTTTAAGTTGAAGATTCATTGGTGGGTCCAAACAGAAAGGATAATGACAGAGATGCTGGGTTCTTGATGCTGATACTACCTGCTGCCTTTGCAGACATCAGGAGGATTGCACCTTCATTCTTAATGTGTGATTTTGCATCTTCTGCTGGACGGAGCTTGGGCTACACTTGGTGTGGATGGATAGGGGATGGAATTCAGATGGATTCCTTATCATGGTGTACAGTTTCCATGGGACTTTGGGCCCTTTGGTTGCAATGGAATAGATTGGTGTTTAGAGATGAGAGTGCTTGGATTGAAAATGTCATAAGGGAGGCTTCTTTTCTGTTTGACTCTTGGATGCAAATGATGTAATTTATTTCTTTTGTGGTGGACTGAAGCGGAAGGTTCTGGTAATCGTCATTTTTCTTTTAAAAAAAGGATAATGACAAAATGTAAAGGAGGAATATTGCACGTTCTGAGGATGTCACCTGCCCTTGGTGCAGGAATGCACCAGATGATATTGCAACATATGTTCTTTCATGGTCCTTTTGCCTTGGAAGTTGGATGACGATGAAATTAGTTTGGGCGTTTTTCTCATCTTGGGAAGGTTTTTGGGCATCATAGCATGGGGTAAACTTTAGGACAAAGAAGGAACAAGCAGAATCATTTGCTGTGCTCTGGGCTGTTTGGTTACAGAGAAATGAGGTTGTGTTTAAAGGAAGGCCTTTTGTAGACAACGTTTGCAGGGATGTATCTAGGTTTAGGGGATTATGGAGCTGGATGCAATAGCTAATTTTTTTACCCAATTTTTTGATGAAGTGGTTAATTACCAACCTCACATGAACATCCTTTTTACTTTAAAAAAATGGTATGGCTCAAACACAGCAAATCACAGTTTGTTTTATAACACCACTTTACAGAGAACTTGACAGTGTGATATCGAGTGGGGTGAAGTAGAATAGAAAGAAGATACAAATGGAGAACAGTTGCCTTGGTGATAGGACAAAACTGTATCAGTTGATAAGATAAGATCATTTGGAACTGTCCCAAACAAGCCTAAAAGTCAAGGATTGAACTTTCTTTTAATTGTAACTTGAATCTTGTGTGATCACACATGTTTAGGATGCTGTGAAATCTTGCCAAGAAGTCTTACACCTTGTTTTGGGTGTATGTTATAAGTTTTACACTTTATTTGGGGAATATGCAAAAATTGATAAGTTCTTTGTATCATTTCATCGTGGCAATGGCATTCATGCCAGACATTGATTTGCTTGGAAGACATGCACAGTTTCATGATGCTTTTATCCTTTGTCATTGTTACTTTATTATTGTTTGAAAGTGAATCTTTCCTACGCTGTCCAGATTCTATTCAGGATTATTTAGTTTTGAAAAGGTATATGATGATGATTTATGCAATCTAAGATTGTGAATTCTCTGGACTACATGTTTCAATGTGGGAAAGTACCAAGCCTTTCTAACATCAAGATAGTTAACAATTGTTAAAATATGAATCTTCTTTTGCCATCATTTTAAAAAAGTAGGGACAATTACATCCTGCCCCCAGAAATTTTGGAAGAGACATGCGCACAGGAGTATCCTCTCCCCTGCCTCCATCCCCTCCACCTCCTTGAGTTTTCCCTTGACCTTGAGCTCCCTATCATCGCCACCACATTGAGTTGAAACACATTTTGTGAGAGCTCTCCATCTCAAAAGGTTGGGGGGGGGGGGGGGGTGTGTGTGGAGCGGTTTTATGTGGAAGAGGCCATGACCAACTTGAAGGTGAAGCTCACAGCCATGGAGCTCTCCAATTGCATTGAGGCCTCCTATGATTTCAAGGATGGCATCAATGGAGGTGCAAACAATTGTGGCATAGATCCTTGACCATTAGAAGGACTGGGTCGCAATGTCTGCAGATCAACAGGGTTGCGGGGTGCAAGGGTTCCCCTTCAAGCAATGGTGGGTTGCTCATCATCGAGGGTAGTGGTCACAATTGATCACCTCCCATTAGGAGGGATCATCAAAGATCGGAACCAATGGTGGCAACAACAACCTTGGTTGGTCATCATCCACCGGTAGCGTGCTAAACCTAATTGAATTTGTTAACTTCACTGGTGGTTTGACATTTCAGCTTCTTTTTTGATTGATTTGTAAGTGTTTGGGAATGAATGCAAGATAGGTTTCTTGAAACATGTAGGGATGGGTGCGAAATATTGGATCTTTGCTTATGGTGCATACGTTGGTTATGGTGATTTTTTTTCCTCGTTGAAAAACATGGGTTATCGTGTCATTGCATATGGTTGGATTAGATCTTTGTTTGTTCGTTTAATATGTGGATTGGATAGCTTCTCAAGATGGGTTTCAACTCGACGAGGTGGCAATGGAAGGGAGCTTGAGGGCAAGGGTAATTCGGAGGTGGAGGGGGCAGTAGTAGGAGGTCGAGGATGAGGAGATGAGGAAGGAAGAAGAGGAGGGTGAGTTTGTGAACTTGAGGAAAAAGTTAGGGACATACATAATTTTTTCCTTTTTTTTAGTACTTTAAGTTTAACAAGGTAGGGCACATGACCTTAATAGAGTAACTTTTGAAGGGATATATATGTGAATACTGGATGCCAAGATATATTTGTGTATTTTCCAAAGTTCTAGGGGCATATATGTAATCACCCCTAAAAATTAAGACAACTTTACTACATAAGGAGATGGGCTTTTTCAAAAAAAAAAAAAACTTTACTACTTACAAAGATGGTATTGAACTTTTCTACGTCAATATCAAGCTGGTCACCTTCAACTAATTTAAAGAGGACAAGAACTTGAATATAGGCATGTCCATGTTTTCTTTCAGTTTCTGATGTCTTAAGTGTTTCAAGATTGATCTTGGTTTCTTGTTTGCATAGAGAATATGACTTGCTATTGTCATGGCACATTGGGCATCATATGCTATTGTTGAGAGAGATGAATGCTTGTTGAGTAATTGGATAATGAGAAATCCAATTCCATGTTGTTTTTAGTCCCATATAGTGGAGTGGGAAAGATAAAGGTGTGTGGTAAAGGCCTTTGTACCCCTTATTTATCTTTGAGAAGAAACATTGAAAGATCATGCCCATAGGGATGCTTCTCCCTTGGTTCTCCCTTCCTCGTTAGAGGGATTTCTACTTAAACTCAAGTGTTTCACATTGCGATGCTTTGATTTATTTGATTAATTATTTCAACATAGCATTAGAACAAGTCAATTTTGGGTTTTATTATTTATGTTTGATCCTTTTGCTCGTGCCTTCGATTTTAGGGATTGATTTTATTCTCAATGGGTCTTTAATTGATGATGTAAGGAAGGTGCTCGAGATGATTGGGGTCTTTGATTTGAGGAGGTGGAAGTTGCAGAGTTTCGATCTCAGGCGACACGGATTAGATCTAACGAGACTCTGTGTTCAGATCTGATGCACGACATTAGCTCAGATTGGAGGTGTGCTCAAAGGTTTGGTGATCAGGGCGACGGTAGTTGTAGGAGAAGTGGAGGGCATTGTGGTTGCACCTCCACCACACAATGTTGATCCCTGTTAGGCAATCCCAGGCGAGCACTTGGACCACTTGGCTGAGCTAGTGACCCACCAAGGGGACGATCTTGTAGTGGCTCAAGTCATGCCCAAGCTACTTGGATTAGATCCAGGCAAGGCCGAGTGCGACCGCAGAGGTGAGGTGTGCCAGGAGGTCATCGCGGGCGAGGAGGGGGATGTTGGTGTCGTGCTTGTTGACGTGGTGGGAGAGGGTAGTGTTTGTATTGGTGAGATTTACGGTGATGAGGATACATGTGTAGTTTTTGCCTAAACCACTTCTTGTCGAAGGTGTACGTGGGGAAGCCAACAACTGACAACTGGTTTGAGAAGCAAACATAGGGGACACTAAACATTAATTGCGTACCATGAATGGACCGGTTACATGGGGGGTTGCAGTTCCAACTGGAGCACCACCTATTCTCGAGGTTGTCAAGGCCACCTGAAGGCGATGGCGTTACTGGTGAGGGAGTTGTGCAAGAAACATGGGTTGCACTACACGAGTGCAACATTCACAGAGGCAAACTTGATGATGCTTCGGGCACTACGGGTCGTCGTAATGGATGCGTGGAACCTTGTGTAGGAGACAATGATTGTTGGGTTCTCTTAAAACCCTTATAGGGTTTTATTTGGACATTTTGCATTTTTTAACCCTCTAGTTTTCTTTTATGTTATTTTTTACTTGTTAGCTTCACAAAAAAACCAAAAAATGGAAGAAAGGAAGAAGAAACAAAAAAAAAAAGAAAAAAAGGGAAAGGAAAAAAAAGAGGAAACGAGAGAGTTGGAGTAAAAAAAAGGGTAGTTGATGAGTTAAAAAAAAAAGTAAAAAAAAGGAAGAAAAAAAAAAGGAAGAGAAAAGAAAAGGGGAGAAAAATGATGAGTAAAAGAGAAGAGGGGGAGAAGCTCTTCTGTATTTGTCTTCTTCTCTATGTTGTTTCTTCTTTCATACGAGTATAAGGGAAAGGAGTGAGTATGAGAGCCTATTGTGAATCCCATACCAGGGAGACTAATTTTTCAAGATCCTCACATGAAAGAAGCTTTTATGAGAGAAACATATTCCTGGTCCCTATATAAAAGAAGTCTACTGAGAGATTTCCTTGTAGGAGAGAGGCCTACTTCAAGTTTTCTTGTGGGAGAGGCCCAGTCTCAAAGTCTCCAAGGGAGGCCCAATTATGAGATCTCCAATAGGGAAGGCACCAACACTATTTGAGGTTTCTAGGAGAGGGACTAATTAGAGCCAGCTTCAACAGTTCATCTACCAAACTCTAGCCTACGTTGCTATGTCGTCATCAACTTACCTTTCTATAAGCAAGAACCGAGATGCAACTGTTGTCATTCACCATGGAGAGCCTTGACCCAGCTGCATCAGTTAAGAGTTGTGTTCTGCTTGTGAAAGTGAGAAATTATGCTATACAAGTTGAGCATTTTATACTCTAGCTTGAGGGGAAATATTGAGAGAAATGAATATTTGTTGTTGGGTAATTGGATAATAAGATATTTAATATATTTTTTGGGTGATTATAAATTGAATAACCACCCTCCTTTCAAAAAAGAAGGATAATAGGGGATCTAATTACATGTTTTTTTAGTCCCACGTAGCAGAGTAGGAAAGAGAGGTGTGTGGTGGCCTATATAAAGGTCCTTGTATCCTTCATTTATCTTTGAGAAGGAGCATTGAAGGATCACGCTCATAGGGGTGCTTCTCTAGTGGTTTTCTTCCCTATCTTTGTGAGAGGGATTTCCACGTAAACTCAAGTATTTCATATTGCGATGCTTTGCTTTCATGTTTGCTTTATTTGATTACTTATTTCAATAGTTATCAACCAAAATTTGGCCCAATTGATATAATTACTATGATTATATTAATTATAATTAGGGTGGTGTTGTGCACCTAGGGGTGCCAAATGGGTTAGGTAGGACTTAACCTAACTTGTTTATAAACCAATCGGATCTAGGTGGATCCATTAATAAATGGGTCCAAACTCATGGACCTATGACCCAACCCACTTATCTATAAGTAGACCCTAACCCATTTTGGTGAATAGGTCCACGAGTCAATTGGGTCCAAATTGGGTCCATGGATCCTATCTGGTTCCTAAACTAGTCAGTAGGTCCTAAATAGGTTGTGATCCAATCTTAAATGAATCCAATGGAATTAATGGGTTGACGTGACTGTTTATTGACCGGGTTGGACCCAACCTGACCTGCCTAATTTTAAATGGATTTGGGTCCAATAATTGGCTCAGGCCTGAAGCAGTTAAAATGAGTTCGGGTTTGTATGACAACCCAATGAGCACCCACTACTCAATAGTATTGTTGTCATGGCACATTGGGCCCCACCTCGCTTGTGGTGGGGAAGAGGATGCCACAGACGTTTTCTTCACTTGTGGTTTTGTGAAGATGGTTTGGAAATGTCTTTCCATCCCTGGAGTTGTCACGATTTTAGTGGAGGACATCTAGGCTGCTTTTAGAAGTGGTGTCCAGGCGGATATTGTAGCTTGGATCAAGGCTTGTGTGGCTTTGCGGTTGATTTGGCTCAAAGGAGTGGGGGTGCTTTTTCATAATGAGGGAAATGTTGTAAGCGAGAGCTTGGTGCTAACTAATGGACACTTGATATGTAACCCTCTCTCTTTTGGAGGAGTATTGGAACAGATGCCTTCTAACCTCTAGTAGCCATCCTTATTCTTTTTATTTTTTTAAATAATACTATTCATTGATTGCATAAGCGGTTATAATTGCTGTCCAGAATTACATTAAATGTTCCTTTCCCAGAAAGGAAAATGCAGCAAATTATTCTTCTCTTGCATTTGGATGATTCATTGGCCCAAGCAGTCTGTTGGCAAAACATTTTTTGTTTCAATTTTTAACATAAATTTGATCTCAAGTGAGAATCCGATTTGATGGAAAAAGGTAGCTGTATTTTCCATTCAAACATAGATTTTTACTCCCTTCAAAAAGAAAATACTGATTCACTTTAGATTTCTGCAAAGATGTAGTTATTTACTACCTTTGCAATGTAGAGAGAGAGAGAGAGAGATTTTGTACAGGCGAAGTTGCATTGAGCGAGAGAGAGGAGGGGTTGGGGCAGGGGGGGAGTTCTACTATATATCCCTTGCTGTTATCACAACATGTTAACAGAGTAATATTAACAGTCTTGATGAGTTGAGCAATATGGATTGTCCATATTCTGCGTGGAGCTTGCATGTGAGCATTGTGCTACTTTTATAGTTGAATTGACCCCAAATGGCCATTTAAGCCCAAATTTATGCAACTTTTCAAAGAACTTCAACATATGAAACATGTGCTCCTTTTTTCAAAAAAAATCATAAAACATTCACTGGTTACTAAATTTAAATTTCCTATATGGTATCATTGTTGGTTGGTCTTTCAGGGAGCTGAAAGAAGAAAAGTACTCGGCACGTAGAGCAATTCTTCCTATGCTGCAGGCTGAAGAAGATGAAAGGTGCAATAAATTTTACCTTCTGCTATCCTCTTTTCCCTTGATATAATGCTATTGAGAGATGTCATTTTGTCTAATCTCTAAATTTGTGCCCCTCTGCCAGATGGGTTAAGGAATGGAAGAAGTATCTGGAAGAAGAGGCAAGGATTATGAAGGATGTGCCTGGCTGGAAGGTCGGTGAGAGCGTCTACCACTCAGGTAGGTGGACACCTCCTGCAAGTGGAGAGCTCCGCCCAGATGTTTGGTAAACTATTCTTGCAGGTGGTACCTATGCTGCAATTCAGATTACATTGAAAGTAATAATTTTGTCTCAACTGGTTGTTTCTATACTTCTCAAACACATTTACATCTGCTGCATGCGGTGAATCTTTGATCTTTAGCTGCGACATTTTCATTTTTGTTCTGCAAATAAAAAGAATCTCTTGCTCCATCGTCTTATTTCTAAGTGGATATGTTACTTGTGCAATTTCTTGTTATATACTTTTTATCATGAAGATGTCTAATCCTGACTTTTGATGGAGCTTAAGTTAAAATGCTTAACTAGGATATATTGCTTATGGTGGTGATTTCATACTAGTTTTCTCTGATCTTTACTTAAAAGAAGTCTGCATTTGATTATGGGATAGAACTTATCCTGGGATAAGTGAGGTTGGGTATTTGGTTGTGTGGCAGGATAAATTGTGGGTTGGATGTAATGATTATTGTAGTCGAAGTAATCATAACACACGCACACACACAAACTACATGGTGGAGGAGAACGCTTCATGTGTATTTGCAAAGCTTATGAGATATTCCATGGCTACTGTTCTCATACCACTCCACTGGGATATACCTCAACCAAATGAGCCTAAGCTATTTAACATATCCTTTTTTAGCAAGGTTCAATATTATTCATCAACAAATCTTACTTTTGCTTGGGTTTATCAATAAATAAGTTGAGCTCTTAATTGGACGAGCATAGATTAATCATGAAGGCAACATATTGCAATTCAAGGCCAGACGGTCGGTTTTATCATCGGGAGAGTGAGGGTACACGTTACTATTTGGCCAAGTGCGTAGAACTATTGGGTCTTAGTTTTCATCCTTTTAAGTCGGATCAGCATATAATTTGATGCATTTAACCAAATCAAATTCCCGAGCTAATTAAAATAAATTAACCAATATGCAAATCGTAAAGATTGGCCACTTTTTCGCATCGCAACAGAGGTGCGTTGGCTTTTAACAAATAACTATGCCAATTTGTTAAGGCATGGTTTAACCTCCTATACGGCTCATGCAGGTCATATTGTTGGGCTGCTGAGTTGATGCTATATAACATTCAAGCATGTATATTGACCGTGGCACTTAATCTCCCTGTTGATGCGATTGATGTCCATACGAGACAAACAATTCGCTCAAAGAAATAACTGAACCGTTTACATGTATAACGTTGCTAGTGACTTTGTGCCATTGTTGGATGGTGCTCCGATTGCATTCTCTGCATCCTACCGCATGCTTAGCCTTAAAAGGCAAAAGCCCTTTAAATTTACAACATGTTAAGGAAAAAAGCTCTTTAAATTTACAGAATATGCCTTCCAATAATGTAATCCTTCATGTGTGTGTTGGCTCTTGTCTGTGATTAAGCAACCTTGCTAATTCTTATAGGCTATGTTTGGGCAAGGATTAGCGTTTGTCTCTAGGTAAGAGTTAAGGGGTAAAGTGTAGAGATAATGGAGTGGATGGTAGATTAGTGGGTGATAGATGGGTTAATGTGGTGTGAGTTATGTGTCGATGTGATTTAAATTTAATTTATTTGTTTTATGTTAAATATTAGATTATTTTTTATTGAAAACTGGAGTAAATAAGGTTAGATGTGACAGATAATTTAATATTTCTCGTAGATTATACTGCACCATGAAATTGAACAATCCTTGCTATGCCACCAACATATGGCTTTAATTCTTACCCAAACGCAGCCATAGATTCTCTTTGCCTCTTGACTGGACAGGGCTCTCACTAGGTTCCAAAAGGTGAAAATGATTTGGTTATTATAGAACTATGGTGTGGATAAAGAGCCAAGAAAGTTTCTTCCTTTGGTTTGAGGAAAATGACGACATTCTGCCCCTCATTGATCAAGGCCTCCATTCACTTCATCAACGAATATAGACTGATGCCCCTAATGCTATATTAGGAAACAGATCGCTATTCCAGAATGCTATCTGGTAAGTGAGATTATGAAAGTGAAATAAGTTTTCGTGGGTGATCAAAGAAGCCAAATTGGTGGAAGCAGCTATTTTGTTTGGGCCAAAGTTGGTGAAAGAAGTCATTCCACAGAGGAGGTGGGTCAAGTTGGAGAAAGAAGCCATTTCACAGAGGAGGTGGAATTAGCCAATCCTGATATTGAGGTTCCAATTCTGGAAGCCTTTCCTGATATCTAGCGATCCAAACAGGGATTTGTTTTGGCCTAATTCCACTAACCAAATGGAGCAAGGACTACTTCTTGGGAAGTGTTCAGCTACTTTGGGGAAAGGGGTGATCTTCACAGTTCATCCAGAATTCTAATTGCTTGTATCTATCTTCAAGGGCAAGAACAAGGGGGCTTATTGAATGATACGCAAGAAAAAGAACCAATGATACCCACGTAGTTTGCGGTGAAATTTGATACAGTCGATGCCAACTTCTCCAGGAGAGAAATGACCTAGTAGATAGGTCTTTCATTTATTCTTTTCAAGAGAAAAATATAGTACAGAGGTGTTTACATAGGCTCACTCGTTCATGAAAGTCTTAAACTTAGCAAGGTGTGACTAAATACAGTACCTACTACCTAGTAGGCTCCCCCGCCTCCTTTCGTCTCCTCCCTCTCTATGTATGTACATATACCCCATGCGAACCCCCACGTACGTAAATCGCAAATTTAAACCCCAATCCCACTGCCACCACCTCCCTTCTCTTTCATGTACTTTGACTCTTCCCTTGCAGGAGAGAGCGGGGGGCGTGGTGGTGTTGGGGGTTGAGGGAGAGGGAGAGGGACTAAGAGAGGGATAGAGAAGTCGAGAGGAGGAGCAATAAAAGTAGCGATATTGCAGTGGGGGTGTAGGGCAACACCAGTGCATGGCACGACGATGTGTGATGACGTCGGAGAGCACTCGAGGTGGTCGTGGGCACCAGGGGCACCAGCGGTGGAGATAGCAAAATCTAACGTGAACTTCCTTTAAAGAAAGAGAACAAAAAGAAAATTAACATCTTGCAGCTAATCAATGACAAGCACACGTAGATACGAGTATTGCTGCTCTTAAGGTTTAGGATAAAAATTATATCCACAAGATGTCATTTTAAGGAGATACTCATTTTCAATTTTCTTTCCTCTCTCTTAACACTTATATCTCTTGCCACGATATTTTATTCTTATATTAACTACGTTAAATATAGCTAACAAAAATACCGTATGTTACATCTAAGATCTCTATTGAGATAGGTGTTTGTTGACAACGGGCGGTAGTTCTTAATCCCGTGGGAAAGGGTGTTGGCTTCATTGAAGGGGTGTTCAATTAAATGCCCTCGACTATGGTCCACTTGCTATCTCTTGAGAATCCAAGTCCAAACTCATTCATCGAGCCCATGTGCTTATTGACCTACCATCCAACCAACCTACTGAAACCACAAGCTTGTAAGCATGCAAGCCGACCCATATATTATCAATAACAAATTACATTGACATTTTTAGATCTCATGCGACAGCCACTAAATTGAGTAATGTACTTGATTGACTACTAAATCAAGATATTACATGAAATACTACACTGCCACTTGTCTCGCAGGCATTCACTTACTCTACGTATATATACAAGATTTTATCCAAACATTCTCAAACACCTTCACGCAGGTTGGAAGGGATCAACGATGACGTCGAGAGGGTGCACTTCTCTTCAAAGAAGCTCCTGGCATGCACGTGGATTTGAGTTCAAGCACAAAATAGTGGATATGATCGATGGTGCTACGAAGGCTTCAAGAGAAAAGGGGGTTTTACCGTACCATTGGAAACCAAAAAAGACAGCCAAAATGGCGTTTCAAACATCAATGGACTTCACATGCATGGAAACACTGGAGATGCTTAACGAGAAGGCCATGGCGTATAGCATATATGTGTGTGTTTTGAAAAATCATTTAGATAAAATAAATATGAAAAGTCATGCAAATGGAAATTGTTTAAGATAATCTTTCTAATAAGTTTTATATAATGTCTATTAATTTTATAATATGAATCGGCTACAAAGATGACCTGCAAATGCTTCATGTATACGATTTTTTAAAGCCATCGTATCTAAATGATATTCTTTTAGATTATATAGTTGAGTTTCCCCTTAGGCATACCGTAGGGATAGAGTAAGCCAAATGAGTTATTTATTTAGGTGGTGGATTAGGAAGTGGGGGGCGGTGTTAAGAAGTGCGATAAAATTATCGAAATATTGATTTGATATTTATTTAAAATTAGAAGTAAAAGTGAAAGATATTAATAGATATTTATTTAATATTAAAAATAAAATTAAAAATTACTGTGATTCGATAAGGTGAACCTCCTCCATGCACTGCAACAAACACCCGAAAGGAACATCCCTCTGCTATCTCAAGTGACTCGTCTAAACAAAACCAGCACAACCTCCTCCCTCTCACAGGATCACCAGAACATATCCTCCCAAGCGACGCCGAGAGATAATCGTCTTCATCCTTTGAAGGTCCCACATTGTCACATGGCCATAGACCTCGCAACCACCTAAAAGGTTCGTCTCTTTCCCTTCCAATAATAGGTAATGACTTCATCGATCAGTCCCTACACAAAAGTTTAAATGAGGCCCCACCAAGATTAAGGTGTTCAGTACACTATCAAACCTTGCCGACAGCTTTTCCTGACCAGGTTGGATAAAATAAGGTAGATCTTAATCAGAGAGCACTAATTTTAAGTCCACTCTTGGGGGTGTTGGAGCACAAAAACCAGCAGAAATAAAAATTTAAAAAAATGTTAAATTATTTTTCAACGTCACCTCATATGAAAGTTAAAAGTAAATAAATAATTGAATAGTTCGATCAATGTTTTTTTTTTCATAGCAAACAAAAATTTTAAGAAAAAAAATAAATAAATAATTGATGTATTTTGATTATCAATATACATATTTTGATTTTTCATTTATTTTGATTTGTCATTTAATTTTTTTATGTAAAAAATTGAAATATATTAATTAAAAATATTTAATTAATGTATTTTGATTTCTCACTTTTCCACAATAAATTAAAGTTAAAAATTTTATTAAAATAATAATAATAATATCGGAAATCAGAATACATCACGTGTTGTAAAATATATTATCTGATGTATTTTGATTTTCAATCAGTACCTTAAATTATATTTATACTGTCTCATTTTATATATATATTATTTTATATTTTCGTAGAAATATACTCAATATTAATCTCTAATGAGATTGATGATCGAGATAAAATTTAAATTGAACGTAATGCTAAATAATGGGTAGAAAAAAAGAAACAAAAGAAGAAAAAAAAAGAGAGAGTGAATGAGCATTTGTAGCTGCCGAATCATATAAAAAAAAAAAAATTACACAATGTATAACTAATTCTGATGGAAAGGTATAAGATGAGGAGATTGAGGACGGAAATGAAATTTGAATGGAACGCACGTGTTAAATGATATAAAAAAAAAAAAGAGTGGCGAAAAAAGAGAGAGAGAGGGAGAGAAAGAGAGCCGGAGAGACAGAAAGAGAGTCGGTGAGCGCCCGTAGCAATCGAATCGTAAAAAAAACAAAAAATTTAAACAGTGCAGAACGAATATAAACATAAACGGGCACGGCCCTTTATATATCTAAAGATTCGGCTCTTTCTTAGTGGCTCAATTGATCCCTTTTTTTATTTATTGGTGTCATTGATTATGGAGAGAAAATTAAGATAGCAGAGTTGCCCCGTAATTGTTTGTCATCTGAGAAATCAAATTAATCAAATTTTACGCTGCTGGACAAGTCACCGACGGTATTCATATGTTTAGTTTTGCAAAAATATATCTAAGAACCTTTAATCTATTGATATTAGGGTATGAGAAGCAAAGTCGATAATCAATTGAGCTGATTATTTTTTTAATGCAAGTACAGGTGTTGATTATCTTGGTTGAATGATTTGAAAAACATTTCCAGTATGGAATATGACTCATAAGTTACAGAGATAGTTGGGATAAAAAGAGGTTTCAAGTAAAATTAATTAGATCAGCCCTCCGATTTTTTTTTACAATGTTTTATAAAGGATCTCTCTAGAAGTTTTCATTCACGACTTTATTTTATTGTTTTGGATATCGGAAGTCTTAAGAATTTCAATTGTCATCCTTTAAAATTAGGTTGAATGTGCCTTCGTATATTTTAGTGGTTAACCTATCCAATTTTTTTTTTTTTTTTGGAAGGTTTAGAGAGATCTTGTTGTGATATTTTTAATAATAACTTTGATATAGTACATCTTTTTAGTTGAGAGGATGGTCTGAACCCACTCTACTACCTAGGTAACAACCCCAGGTCTCAATATAGGTAAAATGGTCATTACAGCTCGTGTAATACACATATGGGAAGTTATCTCACACTAGCATATAGCTAGTCATCTCTACCATAGTACAAAAGTAAACAACATCAACTCCTCACAACGCTAACAGGTACCTACTGCATTTAGCTACCCAATTGGCCAAATTGTCTAATCAAAAGTCATAAGGAAGTTAACTCACTCCCTAAGCCAATCTTTGCCTTTAATAGATACGATCAATCACATTGTTGATACCACGTATGGTTAGTCATGCTGTTGATGTCAATCACAAGACTGACTTCCAAACTTTCTTCACAATTCTCATTAATGTTATTAGTCCATCCATCTAGTTCTCATTCCCGTTTTCCATCATTCATTTCATTATAAGATGTAACAGATATTTCTCCTCTCATCCTCAATTTCAGGTTTAGTTAATCTCTTACATGAAATCACGATATTTCTGAATGTAAAATAGGAATTCTCAATCAATTATTTCATAGTAAAACTCATTTGATTTGGTTTGCTATCAAATAACAAATTCTTTATTTAGCAAGTCATAAGCATGGTTCATGTTTAATAAGGTAGTAATAATTCATTTTATACAATATGTCTCTCCATGTTTATCATCAAGTATCTTAACTATATATGATTTAATTATACAAATACCCAAACATACACTATCAAAACTCGGCAGGACTCAGTACTCAATAAGAGATGTTAGATAACATATATGACACTATGAATACATCATTGAATGCAAATAAATGTCATACAAGGCAAAGGTGGAGTTACTCTACCTAAGGCCATTGAAGGGTCACTGTGACTTCAAGAAAACAAGTTGGAGGCTCCTCAGACTCTATGCATGCTCCAAGTGTCTAACTCTATACAAGATAAGAGAGAACATAATTAAAACATGATTATTGGAGTATTTGCAAGTAAAAGTGTAATTTACCACCTATGATGTGTATTTGAAGCTCACTAAATCAAAGTTTGTCTCAAGACGATTTCAATGCCATGTGTCCCATTGAAATCAGAGGTCCGTGACCCCTATAATAGAATAACAAATTATAAGTCAATAAGCCACTAAGGAACTTTTTAGATTTATCACATCAAAATCGCAGTCAAAATATACTTTGTAGGGTACAAGAACAAATATTATGAAAATACAAATGCAACGGTACATTATTTGTCAAAATTCGAGGTCAAGAAGACCTTGAACCTGCCAAATGAGTGCAAGGGGGTCATTGAACCTACCCTAAACCAACTCTGAACTAGCCTAGGGCCACAATTAGCCCCCTTGCCACATGTCGCATGCCCATTAGGCTGTCAGCATACACGCGGATCATGCCCACGCACACCCACAACCATCCGTTCATGCACACAAACGCAATGACGTGTGGCCCTCATGCGTGCACTTTATGCGTGCACTCTCCCATGCTATGCCCACACTCATGCTTGCCCTCATGACCACCGCTCTCCTGTTGCACACACTTGCCTGCACTATGCACCTACACCTGTGCATGCCCACACGTGCTCTCTCTCTCTCCTCTCCTTTCCTCTCTTCTCTCTCTTCTCAATACGTGTGTGGCTTAGGAAGGAGATTAATGACCCAAAACCCTAATTAGGGCTTTATATAGTCCACTAATAAGGGTTTGGGCAAAGTGGGGCCCCCAAATGATGAAAATACACTTATAATATTAGTTCAGTCCTGCCTCAATCCTATTTGTCTTATTTATGATGTAACTTAAGCTACGCACATTGAATTCACGCGAAATAAGTACCATTGAAAAGCTCACAATAAGAGGAATCCAACGATACAACCTATGACCCTTTTAAGAAGGTTTTATTGTGGGTTGAACGAAAATACGTATTTTTCATGTTTTATGAGATGTTTTGATTTATCCTGTCCCTGATAGGTACCAATAGGTTCAAAATGATGCAATCGCCTCTATAATGATGCAGAACCTGTATTTCAACGAAGATGATCCTCGAGACTCAATTTCGATTTACATGTGCTTACATCCTCATTAGAAGGGTTTTATGTGTAACTTTTGCTACACAACTCGAATTTTCACATAATAGGAACCGTCAAAAAAATTATGATGAGAGGAATCCAACGACACCCTACATAACACCTTCCAAGCAAATTTTACCTGGAGGTTAACTAGGTTTAACCACAACTCGCATTTCTTCATTCTTAAGCCACGTTGACATGATTCTCATCTGACAAGTGTCGATGAGTTCATCTTAGCACACTTGGTCTAAATTTGAGCTTGTCTACGGATTTCGAGTCATAAAAAAAAAAGATACTCTAATGAGAACTCCCATAAGTTTTAACATTGATGAAAATGATAAATCAAACAAAATTTTGAGGTATGATCTATTTCTTACTCTCTTTAATCGATAATAGACTAGATATAATGTTTTATACTTGTGTGCACGATTTCAAGTTTCACCTGTGACGACCAGAGTCCTGCTAAGCGACGAAACCTGTGTTGCCGTGTGCTAACAACTAGCACAAACACCCACAAGATCGCAGTCACCCAACACAGAGTCATAAAACATCAATAGCCAACATTCATTCATAATGCATTAAATAAAAGACAAGGTAAAGTGCTGACAAGATAATAAAATTCACCATAAAAAGCAGAAAAATAAGGAGAGTCTCGTACAACTACCGAAAAGATAGGAAATAAAATCCTAACAGCGGAAAGAAACTACTATGAGCCACTGGCTCAGTACAATCTGTCTCCTCAGGTAGGATCTGATTCTGCAGAAGTCTGACCAACAGCAGTCGCTACACTCGACTGCTCAGCAACACCTGAGTACTAAACCCAAGACAAAACGTCAATGAAAACTGAGTAGAGTAAAACAACTAGACAAATAGCAACAGTAGCAAAAGTACAGAAAAAGGGCATTATGCCAAAAGTTCATCCGTTTACAATTTATTTCATATCCAGTTTCGTTTATGTGATTTTCCCATATTATTGCAGTTCTCAATCCGTCAACCGTCGTCTCGGGCATGAGACGATCTCGTGTAACTTCCAACAGTGCAAGACCGATATAAGCCATCCTCTTAGCCGGAAAGACTACTTATACCCATCGAGTCATCACACTCCATCACCTTGGGGTCATGGCGGAAAGGGACGACGGCTACATCGTGTAGCGTGAACGCGCACAAGCACTGTGTACACTGAACCATAGACAACCAATGACCCACCCACCGATCGAGAAGAATCACTTTAAACCTCCAGCCACGCATCCCGCTATCCCAGTTGGCCGCTAAGTCTAGATAAAGAGTCATAAGGAGGCCATCAACTCCCTAAATCAGCCTCTAAAACTAGTCTGAAAGACCAAAGCTATAGCCAAAATCCAACAAGTTGCGGGGCTAAAACCAGTTATCTATCCTTCAAATTTCGACTAAATAGTCGTACTAAATTCATTCTAGATAATTGTATCTTTTATTTTCCTCAAATCTAGTTCTATTTACTAATTCCACGTCTTTAAGACTAGGATGAACGAGTATTCATATCAATCTTCAATGTTATCAGTTTATAGATAATTTTCAATTTATGAAGGTTATTCTATACTATTTACCAATCAACAATCACAACGAAACTGGTTTCATGGAAATCAGGGTCCTTTTCATGCATGTGATGACAGAGGTACATGTAATCATTAACTCTTAATTCTTTTCACATAAATCCATTTATTTCTCGTTAAAGTGCCCATAAATCGGGGAAAGACATCAGAGGATTCCAAACTCAGCAAAAAAAAGAATTGCACATCAAGTAAGGCGATACACGCGTAGAATCGCACAAGACGGGTCCACAGATACACGAAAATCGGACGAAATCGAGAGAAGGGTAGAATACTCTACATAACATGACCAAAGGGTCACGATGACTCCAGACCGTGTGCACAAGGCCTAAGACAATCTCCACTCCCTCCTCGAGATCCACGCACACACCAGAGGTGGGGCCTGGTTTACACGGACCAGAAATAGGGTCAGGAATACCTAGTCACATTTCTGATTTTTTTCACTAAAGGAACATAACTCGAAAGTGAAAATAGATTATAGCAGTGCATAGTACGCGTCAATACAATTCCAAAGGTACCTTATTTGTTGAAATCCGAGGTCAGGAATGCCTCGAACCGCTCGAAATAGTGCGAGGGATCCTAAACCAAATCGGCTCAACCAGACCGGTCAACGATCCGTGCACACCCACTCGCGACATGAGTCACGCTCTAGTTCGCGCTTGTGTACACTCGCGAATCACCAAAATCCGCGCCTTCGGATCCCGCGGTCGTTGGATCGGCCACATGTCGACGATTGACCCGCTCGCGCCTCTCCACTCAGCACTTCACGCATGAGATCGCGTGCATGCGCTCGTAACTCACTCACCACGTGTCGCCCTTGTGTGCTGTGCCACCACCATGCGTCCTATGCCTGTTGCATGCTGCCACCGCTGCCACAACAATTGCAGTGGAAAGCCTGGATTTTGTGGATTCGCACCCAAGTCCCCGTGAAAAGTTTTTTGATTTTAAAAGGAAAATCCTTAAGCCTTTCCTTCTCCCTTCCTCTCATAATTTGAGAGTCTTAGAGATTAATGATGACCAAAGGACCCAAAAGGGTCTTTTTATAGGCCCAAGGTTTGTTGGTATTGAGTTTAGTGGGTGAAATACCCAAAATACCCTTATAGTTGGGTCCACCTTACACATAGGTCCTTGTTGACTTGTCTTGGCCATAACTTGGGCTATACACCTCAGAATTACGCAAAATAAGCACTTCCAAAAAGCTTGCGATGAGAGGAATCTAATGGTACCATACATGGTACCCTTTTGACAACATTTGACTCAGGGTTGACTTGAAATAGTCATTTTTGACAATTTGAGGAGGTGCTAACACCCCATCGAACCACCCTGAAATGACTCGGAACCTAGATTTTGGGAAGTTACATCACCCAAAGAATCGCACTTGAATATCGTGAAATGAATTTTAAGATACACTAATGGCTATGGTTTATTTTATCCAAGAATATCATCTCTTAAACTTCTTGCATACAACGATGGTTATTATGCGAGAAGCAAAATTGATAGAAAAAGTACTGGTAGGACATTCCAGCTCCTAGCAAACACACTTATCTCTTGGCTTTCTAAGAAACAAAATTGTGTTGCCCTTTCAACTACCAAGGTAGAGCATATTTAAGTTGCCTTAGCATACTCGCAAGTTTTATAGATGAAACAAATGTTACAAGACTTAGGATTAACCTTTGAGAAAATTAGAATTCTTTGTAACTATTGGAATTATGTGACCAAAGCAAACCAACTTGAGTAGAATCACTAGATTAGTGATTCAGCTCTGAATGTCAGATCATGTGAACACATTAATATGGTCAAATAGGTCCATTAGTAAAATCAAAATAATGTATTGTGCCATGTTGGATATACCGATGACAAATATCAAAGTATCAAAAGGGCTCGTATTGAGGATTTTGATAAGTCATTAAGAACCATCACGATATCCAACTATAATCTTCAGTTTGAGAAGAGTGGCAATCTTCTCTAGAGACTATTACCCGATCGATGCCCTTAATGTACATCCTCTGCATAGGAATAAAGATTTGAGACTATCATGCAAGTTGAATCAATGAGTTGGCTCAACAAGGTGGAGATGTGGATGTCATTCTCTTATCATTGTCACAGAAAAGGCCTATCCTTTGACCTAAGACAAATATGTATCTATGTCTCTAAATATGAACATTTGGTGAACCAATAGGGGATACACCTACCTTGGTGTTGAAATTGAAAAGCTAGTGTGCATACAAGGACATAGGAGACACATAATTTCACGAAGGAATGATATAGATCCACTTTCGTAGGTGTACACAACATATCAGGAGACTCGAGCTCGCTCTACGTATATTGGGAAGTATGAAATTCCATGCATGATTGTATGAGTCTTAATCAAACCTATACATGAAGACAAGAAGGCAAGCCTTTGGGAAATGATCTAATTTTTTCTCTCGTCCCAATAGTACAAAGAGAATATGAAAAGTATGTAATTCATGATGGGATGAACAGTGAATTTGGGATTCCATCTCATGGGTTACATATGCCTTACACTATAAAGGATTCATGCGTATTTAGAATATTTGAGGAAGGCATAGTGCCAAAATTCCTTTGATCCTAAGTGCTTGATTATTAACATGATGAAACCAACTTCCATTTTGGTATGTTCCTATTTGATTAGATTGATTGAATTGATTTAAGAAGTTAAATCACATTCAATTTAGCAATTAAGTGCACCTAATTTGATTATGTACAAAATTTAAGGGTTGAACTGCAATTAATTAATATTTAGATACTTAAACTAAACACCCCAAAAGTTATGGGCCAATCTCGCAAAATCAAGTGAGATTTAATCCCAACCCTTTGATGATGATCAAAGGATTTGATTAGGAACCCTACAAATATCTCCCAAGTCAAAAGGGAAACCCTAGTTTTGATTCCTAATCAAATCAATCAATTGAGTTGATTGTTGTTACGACCTGGTTCCCGAATCCCTACAGGACACGAGACCGGACCGACTCTACTAATCCCAAGACCCAGTCATCCAACGAGAAAGTAACCAAAAAGCAAGAAAATAAACCACATTCACTATACTAAGTAACTAACAGTAAAAAGTACAGCAGTAAAGAAGTAAAACTGCTACAGTACATATCACCACCACAACAGCAGAGAGTAACAAAGTACAGGAACATAAAATACGGAACGTAAAATTACAGAACATAAAGTACAGAACGTAAAATTACAGAACATGAAGGTATAAGAGTCTACTCACTACAACAAACGAGTACAACAAATGAGTTACAACTACTGGGCTCTACTGGGCCCAGCACCCTCTGCAGCCATAGGCTCTAACTGCTCAACACCTGGACCTAAAAAGGAGTTATGAGTACACGAAGTCAGCGAATGCTGAGTAGAGTGGCAACCAACTAACTAAAGCAATAAAAGTGAACATGTGGCTATTTATTCCATTTACTTATTTCACAATTTATTCTATTTCATCCATTGATTTATTTATCAAATCTCTTTCTTGATCTCAAATGTTTATCGTGGGAATGATCTTGATTGCAGTCTTTTCCGAAAAGTAGAAGGCACATGTGGTGTTCTCCTGGCCGGGAGAGTCCCCTGTGATGATCCTACACCCAGTCAACCACCCCAAAGTCACTGACAGACATAACGATGACTACCACATACGCGATAAGCGCACGGGTAGCTACCCCGCACTGGCTCGCAGTCAGTCGTTTCTGCTAATGGATGCGCCCAAAGTATAGCACGAAACATTATAAGGCCTAGCCCTCTCAGTAACAGGGGTCTAGCCCCTCTCAGTAACCAAACAGGGGTCTCGTCTTTCCACAGTCCGCGCACCCTCGCCTGACTACCCTGGTTTGCCTAGTGGGCCTAACAATTTGGTGTAGGGCGACTAGCTGAACCCGGGGCCCCATGGGATGGCTAGCTCTCTCCCTACACTAGTAGCTCTTCCCGGTACTGTGTATGCGAGGGTCAAGAAGTCGGTACAGAGTGGCCAATCCTAACCCCAGGTCCCAACCCAAGGGCGGCTAGCTCCACTCTGCACTAAACAGGGGGACAGTCACTCTCCTTGGTACTCCGTACTCAAGGGCCAGCTCACTTCCCCACTCTCATTTCCAGATCCATTCTATTTATTTCCAGGAGCTCTACTCCTAATTCCTCATAGGGTTCATGCTCATATTCATCATGCCATTCCATACCAGGTTTCATCATTTCTATTTCCATTCTCAAGTTATACACATGCAACTGATATTGCTATCGTTCACATTTCCATACTCAGGTTATATACAGGTAGCTCGTATTTCCATCATTCACATTACCATTCTCAATTTATATACATGCAGCTCGTATTATGTCATTTAACGTATACAACAGAAAAGTTACATACAACAGTTAACTAGCACAAGTACTTCATATTTCACAGGCAGTTGTTATTCATTTACAGGAAGTTGTTATCATTTCTATTTACTTATTCAGGACTGCAATTCAATCATCCAACACAGACATTTTCAGTATTTCTCGTTCTATGATTCATGCCATGTCCTAGGTTCTAATCTTCCATTCCACACATGCATTCAAGTTTGTAATTAAATTAAGGGAAGCCACTCTACCAGTCAATCCAGGAGTATTGGGGGCTTGAACAGCAGGTTCACGTGCCTCAGCAAGCCCCGAACCCGCAACGGAACGAAGTCCTATAACAACAAACAATCACAAGGGAACTATCAGAATAGTATGGAAAGCCTTCTAACAAGTAGAGGAACTCACAAGGAACACGTCGGTATCTTATTTGCGGAAAATGGACCTCAAACAGACCTAAACAGGTCAAAAATAAGGTTTTTGACTCAAATCAGACATCTGGAATAACTTCCAGACGTCTTAAAAGTGTCAAGTATCATACCTCAGCTCTGCGCCAAACCTCAGACGTCCAAGAACTCTTCTGGACCGTCTAAACCCTACTCTAGACGTTCGGCCACCTCTCAAGACATCTGGAAGTGCTTCCATTCGTCTAGTAAGCTCCCCAGATGTCTGAAATGCATGGGAGGGCGTGTCCCACACCTTCCCGAAGAGAATCCTGCATGCAGACACCCAATCTTCTTAAAACGGGCATGCAAAGTGGTGGCAGCGGAGCAGCCTGCATGGCCGTATCCGCAAAGAGGACGTACCTTTGCGAAACTCTCACCCCAGACGTCTGGAACCGCCTCTAGGCGTCTGCTCCGTCGTCTAGACGTCGCTCCAGACGTCTAATTCTGGGAAAAACCCAAAACCAGAACCTACTTCCGCTCTCCTGCGTCGTGCGTGGCCGCACCTCGCCCCTCCTCGCCTGCAGCTCCGGCTACAGCAGCGTCGGGAAGGACTCCCCTGACGCACTCCTCGCGCACACGCCACTCCGGCTGTGCACTCACCGATGAGCTCCCACATGAGCTCGCGAGATTGCTCTCCTCCTCCTCTCCTTACGCCGCTCCTCCTCGACGCCGCCCACGTGCTCTCTCGCTCGCGCTACCTCTCTCACTGGAGGGAAGAGGAAGGAAGGTGGCTGGTGGCTGAGAAGTAAGGAGAACGAGAGAGGAGGGGGGTTTTATAAGGTGGGGTTAGGGTTTGCTTGGAGGCGAGGGAAGAGAGAGAAGAAGGAGGAAAAACGAGAGGGTACTGTTTGCGCGCAGCCCGTGCGCAGACACAATCTCGTACCCAAAAGTTTTGATTTTCAGACATTTGGGAAGGTGTCCAGATGTCTAACCAGATGTCTGACCCACAGTCCAGACGTCTTAAAAGGCTCAAACAGCACGGATCTTAACTTGTGTACCTTAATCTCCAAGTAATAAGAGATTATATAAGAAGAAGACTATCCAGCAATGAGTTGTTGGCATTTTCATTATTTCCTAACTCTTCTTCTTTTCCTTCTGCCAACATGTTGTAGCAAGTCTGCTTGGTGGTGAGCAAGAAGACCTACTACATAGTAGTAGGTTTGCTTGTGAAGGAGCAAGTCAACTTGTTACAACATGACATAAGGGTCTTGATCCTATTAAGGCCATAGGTCTCTCTCGATGTAGAAGTAAGTATGCTCATAAGAAGAGGAGCCAAGATGCTACATAGTAGCAAGTCATCTTGCTACCACTGCAAACAAGGCCTTTTGATCCTGATTTAGTCGAAGGTATCCTAATCTCTTCTCCATGTTGAAGAAAGTCGACCAAGGCCTTAGAAAGGTCAACTTGATACAATTAGGCCGTATGGATTTAATCCTCTATGCCCCTTCTTAGTGGATTTCGAGGAAAGGGTCGCCTTCTCGAACGCGAAGGACACTACAACAATTTTCACTTTTGCCGTCGGTTGGAAACCGACGGCAAAGCCCATTTAACCGACGCAATTAAGCAACGTTGTTATTAGCATCGTTGTTTCTTTTTCCCGTCGGTTAGAGGGCACATCCAACGTCAAAATATTTTTCGACCAACAGACGGATTGGATATTTCAACATCGTTTGACAACCGACGGATATTGTATTTGTCGACGCTTATAAAAGAAGTGACAGCATTTGTGAGTCATTTTTTCCTACCTTTACGCGTCCTTTCTTAAGTTTCACCGTCGTTTAAATAAATACACCGTCGCTTATATAAGCGACGGTACAAATATTTTTGTCGTCGCTTCTCCTAATAAGCGATGGCATATAAGGTTAAGAGAACCACACCTCTTGTTTGTCATCACTTATTCAAATAAGCGACGACAAATGTACAATATTTACAACTAGCATTAAACTTTAATGCCGTCGCTTTTTTCCAAAATCGACGTCAAATGTATGATTTTTTTTTTAATTTTAAAATGATAGGAATTACCTACTAAATCTACTTAAAAGATCTGCTTCTATACAAAAATAGAGAATAAAAATGAAGAGAAGTTTATATTTCATAAATAAAAAGTCTAGTACATAAAAAGTTTGAAAATGAAATATTTACATAAAAAGGGTAACATGAAAAACATAACAAAAGAAAATAGATAAAAATCAAAATGTTGCTGCAGATGCCACCAGCTCCACCTACATCGCCTATATCGTCATCGTCGTCTCATCTATAGAGGCTGGAATCTGATGAAGACGAATGCTCTGACTATCCCTTCTTCAGAAGAATGGATAGAAGCGTCTGAAGCTTATCATCCATGGCATTCATCTTATTCTTCATCTCTACTTCTCTCTTCTCCCTCTCATCCTCTCGTCTTTGTAGTGTGTCGATATTTGAATGTAGCTGATCGACGACACTAGATAAGACAGCACCTTTCCACCCATACTAGCTAGACAAGGTGTGTGCCCTCCCCGCACAACGAACGAAACCACCGTGGTCCGGTGGCATCACTCTCCTAAATGCCTCTGGATCCAAAGGCTATTAGATGCTGTCGAAGGTCTCGTCAGCGGGAGACGTACCAAGTGTACCATTTACTCCTAAATGTATTAAAAAATATTATTATAATATATATAAACAAAGTTATAAATTTTTTGAGTTTAAGAAACTTACGTATCTCTCATGGTATGTCTCATGAATCCACTTATGAGCACTCTCAGCTATAGCCTTACCGTGGGTGACCTCGTAAACATCCATCCTACTCATCTCTTTCCCATCATGTGTAACAGACTGAAAATATGAAAATGATTCGATTATATTAAGATAAATTACAAATTAAGTAATATTCAAGTGCGAAGTAGTTACGATATTTACGTAACGGCTTCTAACCATCTCGATGCTCATTCGACCCAAACAATGTATCTATGGTGGAGCTTTGGCCCTATTGTTCTTATTTTTCATTGCTTGCTTCTGTAATAAAAGCATATATATATATATGTATAAATTAATATACACAATAATATTTTTTATGAAATTAAGATATATGAAATTAATAGAATCATTTTTAATCGATTACTAACCTCTACCTTGGGATCCAGCCAATGCTCACATGCCTACTTCCAATGTTCAAGCATGACATCAAGAGGACAATTCTCCATTGCATCCACAGGTGAACTGCAATTCAAGAAAAACTAAATACCAAATATAACTTGTTAGAAATTATATATGAAATTATGTACATGATAAAAATGTAAATGTTTAAAAATTGTTACGTTTCTCTTACTCTCCGTCCTCCAATCTTTGTGAATTTGGCGACGTGCTTAAGGATATATCAACGACATTGGGGTCGTCACCCAAATCGTAATTTGCCTACATTTATTTTTAAAATAATGTCAATCTTGCTTCATAGTAATTTTAATATAAAGTTATAAAAGAAATAATTAAGATAAACGAAATTACATTGCTTCTTCAACTCTGCGAGCACCTTCCTTTAGTCGAAATAGCAAATGGGCACAATGGACTTAACCATTGTGCCCACTTGACCGATGAAGCCTGGGTGATTCTCGGCATCCCCTCTGATTCTAAGCCTGGTCATTATTCTCAGGCCCTCGCGGATATGCTGAAGGTCTAAATTCTTTGTTTTCCCCCGTCCTCTTCTTACTTTACCTGCGTAAACATTAATCATATTCATTATATATTTCTGAAGTTATAATAAACTTTAAAATATATAAGTAATTTACTTTTTAAATGTATAGGAGTTCTTACCAAAACTTGTGCCCACCTCTAAGGGGTCCGCATGAACTGGGGACGTACTCCCCACCATCTCATTATCCGCCTCCTCCCCCTCCTCTCCCTCCACTCATATCTTCATCCTCCTCATCTGATGCTTCATAATCTAGATCATCCTCTACTCACTCTAGCATTGTAGGAGCAATTCCCTTCCCCTTTCCCTTCCCCCCCTCATGTAGTAAATGTGCCAGGTCCCCAGGTCGTACAAAACATGATTAGGGGGAAGCCTGGTGCCTAGGGGGTGGCTGAGCCTAAGGAGATGGATCAGGCTGGGTGGATGACTATGTCTTAGAAGGGATCCTTTCTTTTAGGTTTTTTCTTAAATAGCTTCATATGTAATAAGAAAAAAAATGCAATAATTAATACAGTCGAAAATCATTAATATATAAATCATTAATGAAAAAAGTTTAGCAAACATAAAAAAAATATTTAAAAATTTCGACACAGTTTCCCTTTAAATTTAGATGTTTCTCTATAAACTTGCATATTAAAATGAAAGTGGGCACACCCCACATGAAAAAAAATTGCAAAGACAAACCATAAGGACTTGCATATTTACAACTCTATCTTGTAACATCGTTCATTGAAATAACAATAAGGAAATCAACAACAATTTGTATGGTTCATTGGCATAAGCTCTACTAGTTTAGGCCAATTTGTGAATATGCCTTCACTTATGTTCCCAACTAAACCTAAACCCACGACAAACTATCATCCAAAACACATCTCCACACAAACACCACATCCCAAAACACATCTCCATGCAACCACCCTCTCCCAATTCCCCCTCCTATAAAACCACCCAAACCCCATCAATGCAAGCCATCTCTCCTCCTCCATCCTTTTCTTCCTCCTCCTTCTCCTCTTCTTCTTCTTCCCACATGCCATCCCTTCTTCCTCCTCCTTCTCCTTTCCCTCTATCCTCTTCTTCCTCTTCTCCTCTCCACCCCTCTTAGGTTAGTCTCCCTCACTACCTTCTTTTTCTTCTCCACCTTCACCTTCTTCTTCTTCTCCACCTTCACCTTCTTCCTCTCCATCTTCACCTTCGTCTTAGGTTGGGTTCCTAAATGGATAGGCTAGAGTAATGGTTTCCTAGAGTGGGTGTATCTAGGATTGAAGTTTAAAAATTTTGGCAGAGTTTCCCCTTAAAATTTGAAGTTTTTCTATAAATCTACATAGCACATAAGTGGGTACACCCCACATCCATTCAAATAAAATAGCTAAACATGCAACATAAGTGGGTACACCCCATATCCATTCAAATAAAATAGCTAAACATGCAACATAAGTGGGTACACCCCACATCTAATCAATGAAATAAAAATAATGTCAGCGCACCCCACATCTAGTAAAAACCTATAATTTCATTGAATTAAATTGAAAACATTGAAATTATACCTCTAAGTCTAATAGCCTCCGAGTATGCCCGTCACCGATAACCTATAATTTGAAAAATAAAAGTAACTAAATAAAACATTATAAATGCCAGTGTATATAAAATAAATAAATAAAAAGTGTAGTGAGTAAGAGTAACATATTTTGAACATGTGTGCGTGATTAGGTTTAAGTTTTGATATTTCTAGTGTATAAAAAATGCTAGTAGAAGTTTGAATTTCTTCAATTTGAATATAAATTTGATTTAAACAGAAATGAAATAAAGTAAAGAAATTGTTACTAACTTTAGATGTCTACATCTACTGTATTTGAATGTATATGACCTTCTTCCGTTAATTCTTGGTATGCTTCAGACTGTGCCTCAAAATGATTGTGCGGTACTGTTTATATTGGTATAACACATCTCCTTTCGTAATTATCGAGGACATAGAAAACTTGTGCCAGTTGACATGCCAATGTGAATGGCTCATCAAACTGAAGAATTTTACGGTTACGATTTAAATTTAAGAAATTATGTTTCTTGTCAATTTTAAAATCAATGCCCTATTTAAAAACATCAAACTAATGACATTTAAATAGGACAGCTCTAAGATCATATTTGAAGGTAACCCCCACAATTTATTTGATTTCACCATAGTATCCAGCTGGACCGGTGAAAAGATCTGAATCAACAACTTCGGCCTGTTGTATAACATTTCTATTATCAATTTCTTTTATTCTGAATCTAAACCCATTTATTATATACTAATCAAATGACTTACGACAATCATAAGTGTTGCAATAAAAATGGTGTTGCAATAAAACATATAAAGTTGGTTGTTTATACAAAGTTAATTTATATAAAAAATTATTTATTACTCATTTTTAATGTATTTAGAAAATTTATTTTAATTTATTTACCTTTAAATAGACATTTTAGATAGATATGTACATAAATAATTTATAAATACTATAGTATTATACAAATACAGTGTAAATAGGTTAAATATACTTAAAATAATACTATACAAGTATACATGATAAGTTACTTCAATTTTAACTTAAATTACTAATTTATTTTATTTTAAGTTAATAAATTACTTAATTAATTTAATAACTTAATTATCTATCACAATTACCTAATTAAATTAATTTACAGGTATTATACAGTATATAATACATAGTTAAGCATGTATGTACAGTGTTAAATACATTTATATGCATATGCATAGGTTTGTATAAGTACTTAAGTTAATATACATTTAGTTTATATAAATTAATATATAATTATACAATAACTAATTCTAAATATTTAATTTAATATATAGAATACATATATAAGTTAATTATAGACATTATTTACATATTATACAATATATACGTTTAGTTTAGTTTTAAATTATATTTACAAGTATATACAAAGTATACAAGGTATTTTTGGATTTTTTTTGGTAATTTTCTGATTTTTATAGTTTTTATAAGTATAGTTGAGATTGGGAATGAGAGAGAAAGGGTGAGAAGAGAGAGGAGGTTCTTTTTGTGATTTTTCATCTTAGGTATTTTATTAAATTCCAAGATATATTGAACTATCGGCTGGTATGTTCTACTAAGTTGGGGGTTCAGATTACCTTAAAATTTTACAAATACTTAGAAACATACTTGATCTTACTCAAGATAGGTTTTTTTTTATGATTTTTTTATGAATTTTATTTATTTACAAGTCAACCCAAAATGTGGCCTACAAGGGTGTTGCACTAGGAACTTAAGACCTCAAATTCTATTCTAATGGTTGGAATTAAGGTTTATCAGTTCAGAAGTATCCAACATATTACATCAAAGATGCTCACACATTTAAATTTTATTTTCAATTCAATTCTCAAGTCAAATCACAATTGGACAATTAGTTCATTTCATAAGAGCTAACAATGGATTTAAACAACAAATTACAAGCAATTCTAATTGAATTAAAGTTTAATTTCAGTACATGAATGCTTGTATATTAAGTTTTAACACTAGACAACATGTCAGCTTCCTTAATTTGCAAACCCCAACCAAAATCCACATGAATCATCACATTCCAGACCCAGCTACTATTGCATTTGTTAACAGTAGCTACTGATATGGCTACTATTGGAACTCCCAGCAACTATTTCAGCAACTATTGCTTCAGCTACCATTAAGATGTTGCTGCAGTTGTGAGATGAAACTAGCAGCTCAAACTGCTGTTGAGTAGCAACTCGAAAGAATTCACTCAGAGCTTTTTAAATCTATTTTGAATCAAACTCAAAACCACATCCATTCTAGAGAAGTAAATCCTCCAAGAATCAATTAGATTTGAACTCAAAATCCATGGAAAAACCCTCCAACAGAGCAGCCAATCAACTACTTCTCAAATCAAATTAGGTCTGATTCAAGCTTTGAAACTCATGTTGCAACAGTTGTAAACCCTCAGAATTAGTTTAGGGAATCACTAGAACACAGTGAAACATGACAAACCTTACATTCCCCATTAGGACCTTTAAGACCTCATTCAAATCTCAATTATCAAATTCAAGGACATTTTGAATCAAGAAATCATGTAGCCCCTACTTTGGGCTTTTTAATGTGGATCATTATGAAAATAAAATCATGAAAAACACCTGCACATTATTAATTAGTGTGCAAGTATCCTAAATGATCCTCTAAACAGTAGGTCATTGCTATGACCTCCAATCCATGTACTGGATTCTCCTTGGCCATGGCTACCCAAAACTATGCACAATTGAGCATATGCTCCTTTGAGAATAAATCTCAATCAAAACACCTTCAAATTCATCACAATACACCCAATTAAGTAAATCAGAACTTGAATCACTCGATTAAATTCGTTAAAACCAAATTAACTCCAAATTGTGAGGATGGGGCATGTAATCCAAATCTGAAAGAATCGAGAGAATCAAGTCAATCAAAATGAGATCGGGGGTCCTTGTGAACGTATGAAGTGGATGGAGAGACCCCTAGGTGATTGTGAGCGCTATCTAGATCACGAATTCCAAGAATTCTAGATCTAGACATGCTCGGGCAAATGGGGTGGATTATGGTTTAAAACATGAGGAAATCAGTAGAATGCAAATCGTGAGGCAATGAGGAAGCTGTATGAATCGATATGAATGCGTAAAAACACCTCTCCAATCTAAATTGATCGGAGAGGGTGAATCGAATCTAGTCTAATCTACTCGTAATCTATGCTATTGAATCCATGAGTTGAGCTAACTAATCTACTCTAATTGATCTACACTAAAATAGAAAGCATCATATTTATACTAGAAAGCATTAAAAATCCTAACTAAGTGGACAAATGGGATGCCGGGATTCACAGCGGGTTGCTATGGCGACGAAGGGGGATGAGAGGATCTCCAGCGAGTGAATGAGGTCCCTGGGCTACAGTTGGTCACTACAATGACGAAATTGAGGAGGAAGAACCGCTCCTGTCACCAATGGTCGACAAAAGAGGCAGAGGAGCTGGAAATGTGGATGAAGGGATCGGCTCAAGGGGGGAGGGAGTCGATGTTCTGCATGCGAAAGGTGAGTTGGAAAAATTGTAGTCAAGCCTTTAAGGGTGAAGGGATAGAACAATTGCAAGGAGGCCCATAAGTGGCTGAAAAGTGTCGCAGCACTGTCCCTAGCTTATGCTAATAGGTCCCTGGAGGCTTATAAAGAGGTCCTTGGAGGTTTTAAACATGAATAAATGTGAATGCTAAAAGGACCTAAATAAAATGTAATGAATGCAAGGTCCTATTGATGTCTAAATGAAACAATATTTTTATTGGAACTTAATTGAACATTTAGGAATATGATTTCACTTTCAATTTGATCTTTTGAACCTAAATATGTGTTCAATTTGCAATTGGATCATCATATCCTTTTGAATAGAATATCTCATTTCATGACCTAATTATACGTTTTTAACATTGATTTGCTGTTTTAAGCCATTTCTGTTAATTCTCGCACTTAACCTTTTTCTTGTGTTAATTATCTAGTGTTTAACCTAGTTTCTAGCTTAACTTAGGCATTTTAGGTATGATAAGTTACACCTCATCATATACGCAAAGTGGTAATGTGCATAATATAATGGTGTATCGGCAATTACATCAAAATCTGGTATCCATCGTGAGTCTTTATCCTCTTTCAATTGATTAACTCGATTTTTAAACCAATCTAAGAAGTCAAATTCGGATGTCCTTGAATGAGATAATTGTTCTAAGTTCTCGTAGAATGGATCAATTTCAGGAATTTATTTTAAAATATATAGATGTGCCAAACGTCTGTCATTTTCTGTAATTTCCTTGTACTCTGTATGAAGAATCGACATTCCTCTAATATTAAAAATTGATAGTTCCTTTGAAGTTTATTAAAGCGGTTGTCTGTTTCATTCATGCACGTGGAGGTAAAATGTATACACTCCTCCATTAGATAACCTTCTACAATTGAACCTTTCGACTTTGCCTTCTTCAAAGCATAATCTTTAAGCTTTTTCAAAAATCACTCCACAGGATACATCCATATAAATTGTATAGGTCCACCGATTCTCGCTTCATTTGCAAGATGCAACATGAGATGAACCATTACATCGGAGAAGGCTGGGGGAAGAATCAGTTCTATCTTACAGAGAGTAATAACTATTTGTTTATCCCAGTGATCCAGCATATCATTTTGTAGCGTCTTCGAACAAACAGCTTTGAAAAATCTCATCTCTGTGAATGAATCAATAATTGGCTCAGGCAGTATCTTTCGTATCGCTAGTGGGAACAATACTTGCATATAAACGTGAGAGTCATAACTTTTCAAGCCTGATAACTTTTTCTGAGTTTCATTAAAACAATGAGAAAGCTGTGATGAAAAACTATCTAGCACCCAAATTTCCTTTAAGAAGGAGAACAATCTACTCTTTTGGTCCTGATTTAAGCTATAAATAGCAGGTGGGAAGTAGTCATCCTCCTCATGAATATGCAATTCCGGACGTATCCCCAAACTCTTCATGTCTTTTCTTATTTTCACCGTATTCTTTGGATCATCGATTATATTTAATACGTCTAAGATGTTATCCATCACATTCTTTTCGATGTACATAACATCTAAATTATGACGTATTATAAAATCTTTCTAATATGGCATCTCCATAACGAAAATGCTTTTCTTTCAAAATCCAAAATTTGTCTAAGTCGTCTGGTCTTATTTGAATGGTCAACTCAACCATACCTTACCCATTTCTTGTAATCTCTCCATTATAACCTGACCTAGCAACCTGATAGAATTGTACTAAGTTTATTCTTTGGATTTTTCTTTGAATACCAACATGTCCTTCCATCAAGTTTACCCCTGAACTGTGATATTCGCCATCTATGTTCAATGGATAGAAATCTGCGATGCCCCAACTAATAGAATTTCTTACTTTCCAACAGTCGTAGGCGATGGGTATCTTCCATACAAACTAGGCAAGCAAGCCTTCCTTTAGTGCTCCAACCTGACAAATTTGCATACGTCGAGAAGTTGTTTATGGTCTACAACAGTGCTGTATGCATGTTGTAAAATTCTTTCTTTTCTGCATCATACGTCTTCACACCGGTGTACCACAACTATTCTAGTTCATTGATTAATGGTTGGAGATAAATATCTATTGCATTTCCTAGTTGTTTTAGACCGAGGATTAATAAGGTCAACATCATGAATAACAATCTTATAGACAACCAGGGAGGTAAGTTATAAGTGACCATTACCATTGGCCATATAGAGTACGACGGTACATACTCTTCAATGGATTGAATCCATCACTTGCAAGACCCAACTGCACATTCCTTGCTTCTAAAGTGAATGAATTATTTTTTCATTAAATCTCTTCCACTCCTCTGAATCAATAGGAAGACGTATTCTTCCATCTTGAGATTTACAATCCTGGTGCCATGTCATTCACCGTGCAATTTTAGTTGATATAAAAAGGCGTTGAAGCCTAGATGTCAGTGGAAAGTAATGAAGAACCATTTAAGGTTGTTTCCTCTTACTTTCATTTTTACCTTCCTTATATCTCTCATGTCTACATTCGAGACAGTTACTCAAGCTTGCGAATTCATTTATGAAAAGAATGCAATCATTCGAACATGCATCAATCTTCTGACAGCCCAAACCAAGCTTGTGAATCCGTTACCTTGTCTCATCCCATGAAGTCGAAAAACCATTAACGTTATTCAACAGCTCAGCAATAAGCTGAAGTATTTCTGACATAAATTTAACACTAGCTCTATTCATAACCTTCAGTTGAAACAAAGAATGCAATCATTTGGACATGCATCGATCTTCTGACAGTCTAAACCAAGCTTACAAATCTATTTCCTTGTCTCGTACCATGAAGCTAGAAAACCATTAGGGTTATTCAACAGCTCAGCAATAAACTGAAGTATTTCTGACATAAATTTAGCACTAACTCTATTTATAACCTTTAGTTGAAACATCATCAATAAAAATGACAACTTTGACATTTTCGTAACACCAAGAGCAATAGGATCCTCAGCTACCTTAACAGCATCATAAAACGGATCACAACTGAACGGATCTTCCTCATTTGTATTTATATCCTCTCCCGCTCTCATCTCGTTCAACATTTCTTGTATTTCTTCACCTCCACTATTAGTAATTTCCTCATTAATCTCTTCGTCAACAGTGTTTTCTTTGTTTCTGACTTTCTTAATAAACTCCACTCAATGAGCAACCTAAATAGTGTAATGCTGCCACCACCTATTATAAATTAAGTGCTCGAGCACAGTATTACTATCATGCAAGGAATCATTCGAACAACTTCTACATGGGCAAAAGATATTATCCAGCTGATTTCCTCACCTAAATATCTTCCTATCGTCATCAAAGGCCCAATCCAAAAACGAAATTACTATAGGTTCTAATGGAGGGGGGTTGAGATATGCATGAAATGAAATAATGCGGAAGTATAAATAAACAATCTCACCAAATGAGCAATCACAAGAACACAAAGTAGTTTTAGGTGGAAACCCAAACTCGGGTAAAAACCATTACCTGAACCTCTCGACTTAGGATTTTCCTGATCAACCTAGTCAATTAAATCCACTAACCGAACTACTTAAAACGAGGGAGTTCAACCTTAATACAACCGACACTAGTTTATACGAGGGTAATATACCACAAACCCTTCCTCTTCACAAGGAGTATTTTGTCTCACAAGGGAGACGAGAATTGGCAAAGCGAATACCCAACAAAGACACTATTACAACAATCCTATCGAGCCACAAAATACTAATGTTAATCTAGCTACTATAGGAAAAAGAAACTTCCCTTTGATGGAAGCACGTTGGCTAGCAATGCGGTAAGCGTGATCCACGTAAGGCACGATGGCGCTCTCATATACAACGATGGAAGAGCAAGTGCGTAGTGAACATAGTGCATTCTAGTGTAGGCTATAAGATCTTGAAGAGCAACAACACTTCTCTACTTGACAATCTCTTCTTTGACACAAATGTGGTGGAAAGTAGTATTACTTAGTATATCTAACAAAGGAAGGGTCCTCCGCTATTTATAGATGGCTTAAAAACTCTTAGAAAAGTCTTAGAAGGTCTAAGTAGCCGTTGGACACAAATCCAAGACAAATCAGGCCGAAATCAAGATCATTTATGATTCTAACAGGATTATTAAATGTCTGGTTCTATGGTTAGACATCTGAGTCATCATCTGATCTAAAGATTGGTCATCTAATCGATAAGGGTGGATCTTCTAGACGGGGTTGGATCAAGATGGATGTCTAATAATCACTTATAAAACGTTTGGGATACTAATTAGACGTCTAATCCTAAGATGGTTTCCATCCTGTTTTCACAAGATCGAAACAGGGTTTTAGTGTTAAGTTGCACAGATGACAGGTCGAACATCTGGCAATCTGTCTAGACATTTGGAAAGCCAATCTTTTACGAGAATGGAATTCCTAAGGTTAAATGGCTATAATCATCTGACAAAAGGTGATTTGGGTAAGATTGTAGCCTAACGTTTATGTATCAGACGTCCGGGATCCTCTAAGGACATCTGAAAGTAGATGTAAATCAGATTAAGGGTTAATCCTCAAAGATTAAGTCTGACAAGCCAACGGTCCTCTAATTAGACGTCTGGCAAGGTCCTCAAACGTCTTCTAAGACATCTAGACTATGGGCTGGATGTTTGAAGGTGGCAAACAGAGAGTGGGTTTTCAGCCTAAGTGTTTTGGACGTCTGGCCAAATAGTCAGACATCTTAAAGTCCAATTTCAGACGTCTGAGGTCCAGATTGGACGTCTGATAGGGTTGTCTAATTTCTATTTTGATTTTCTAAGTTCTCTATGAGATGTCTAAGTATCCTAGGGTAATGTAAGTATTCCTAGGACTACTGTAAGGTACTTTAAGGCTGTTTAACAAACATCTAAAGAAATGACAAGCAAAGAACAACAAATAAATACACGAACAAATGTATCTATCATATTCTTCATCTCCTTCTTTAAGCTCTCGCTCCAAGCGAAACTCCTCTTCCATCAAGCTCCTCCAATCCACCATGGATGTGAGTTTGAGCTCATTCACACTTGTATCCATTTGCATTTTCCTAAAACTCATAAACTCAAATGCAAATGTTAAATCACAAGTGTTTTTTAATCATCAAAATTAATGATCGTGGTGCCTTTGCACCAATAATTACTCCATCCTTATATCTGGTGTAATTTGAACTCTGCAATCCAATCCAAGATTTATCCATTATAACCTAAAATTTAATGTAAACAAATCACTTATTAGGAAGGGAAAGGAATGAATGATGTATATCTTGATTAAGATTTTCACTTTATTGCCCATCTTCAAAAATTTGATCACAACTTAGGTTTGCTTGTTACATATAACCTTAGTGTGGTGAAATTTTGACAGCATCTCCTCGTACTTCTCCAGTATACCCTCCAATACTAGCCTTAGCTAGATTTCCTTTAACACCCAATTAAGGGTACTACAGGAAACTAGATAAGATTAATTGGTATACCGGAGAAGAGCAAGAAGAAGCAACCATAATTTCACCGCACAAGGTTATAAATAACGAGCAAAACTAAATTATGATCAAATCTTTACGGACCTTCTTTAGTTCGGTACTTCACTGAACTAAAGTCGATCAAGTCTTATGATATGCTATAAAGACAACACATCATGCATGTAAGTGAGGTATGCATACACTTCCTGCATTATCCGTATAACATGTTCATAAGTCTCAACGAGCGAGTAATTTGGACACAATTTGACTCGGACTTTTACCCTAGGGGTTAGAATACCTAATGTGTGGCCTCGTGTGTATATATCTTCTTTAGCAAGTGTGTGTATTTAAACAATAACTAATTTGAACATTAAAGAAAATCAACAAAAAACTAAAATATCATTGAATTAAATTAAAAAGATTGAGTGTATATATACCTCAAACTACTCAAGCCTCCGAGTATACCCAACACTGATAACCTGCAATTTCACAAGTAAAATTAATTAAATAATAGATTATAATGTCAAATGTTAATAACAAATATATTCTCATTCTAAGGACTTGGTAAAAATTTACAAGTGATCATATATATCCTCCCCAAATGCACATTCATTCTAGGTGAAATCGAATTACCAAATCTTTATCCTATGTGTGATTATTTGTTCTTTTAAGCGAACCTTTCCCCTATCCACAAACCCAATAGAGCTCAATAAAGAAGGGTTTTGATTAATTTTCTTCCTAAGAATCATATTTGTAATTAGGTTGCAAGCTGTTTCCCTCATTTCTAGACCTGCAACCTAGGAGTCAGATCATGAAGGCCACAATTATAATAAATATCACTTTAATTACAAAAAAAATTAAATAACTAAAATCACAACCAACCCAACCATATTCCTAGACCCTAACACAATGCAACCACCCTAAATTAAACCTAGCACAACCCGAACCCTCAACCCTAACCCAAACCAAATGTCCAAACCATAGCCCAAGTCAAATCTTAAACCCTAAACCTTAACCCAAACCAACCGTCCAAACCCTAGCCCAAGTCAAATCTTAAACCCTAAATCCTAACTCAAACCAACCGTCCAAACCTTAGCCCAAGTCAAATCCTAAACCTTAGTCTAACCCAACCACCCTAACTGTCGCCCAACTCAAACCCTAGCCTAAGCACCCTATACACAACCTAATACCAAACCTAAACAACATATATTAAACCTAATCCAACACAAACCAAACATCATCCAACCCAAGCCTCAACCTTAAGCTAAACCCCATGCAACCTCATAGCCATCATCCAACTCCATCCTAATTCTATGCATCATCCTACCCAAATCCTAACAAAACCTGACCATAACCTAATAGAACCCCAACCAGCCAATATATTGAACATTAATGGATTTTAAAAAATTTTGACAGAGTTTTTCCTTAAATATTTCATTTCTCACATAAAAATACATTTGGAAACATCACACCACCTAATAAAAGTGGGCACACCCCACCGTAAAAGTGCAACAACTAAAATGCATAAATGGATACAAAAACACATAAAGGACAACATATGGGCACACCTTACATCTATTAAAATCCTAAATTGCCATTCAGAATACAAATAAAAGTAGGCACACCCCACCATCAATTTAACAAAAACATATAAAATACAATATGTGGGCACACCCTACATCTAGCATGATCTTAAATATCACAAAAATAACTTTAACAAGTTAAAAATATATATCTGAAGCATCCAAGAGTGATCGTCACCAACTAGTTGAAATTTCAATAACAAAAAATTAATTAAATACCTACCTATTATGATTTTAATAACTTAAGTACTTAATTTAAAATTTATGAGAAGAAAATTAAGGAAGAGGAGATGGAGATGGCGGGAGGGAGGGGATGATGGGGAGGGTGGTAGTTGGGAAGAGGAGGAGAGGGATTGGGGAGGGGATGATGGGGAGGTTCGCAATTAGGAAGGGGAGGAGAAGGGAAGAGGGGGCAAATTTTCGTCAGAGGAGGTGCGAGGAAGATGAGGAGGAGGAGGCCGGGAGGAGGAGGCAGAGTAGGAGGAAGGGAGGAGGGGCCAGAGGGGAGGAGGAGGCAGGGAGGAGGAGGGTGTCGGAAGGAGGAGAAGGAAGAGGAGAGGAGGGGGGCGGCAGGAGGGGTCGGGGAGGAGGAGAGGATGAGGGGGCCAACAGGAGGGGTCAGGGAGGAGGAGGATGAGGAGGGGGCGGCAAGGAGTTACCTGAGGAGGAGGAGGATGGCTGGCGATTGACGGAGGACGAGGAGAGGCAACACAAATGATGGAGGCTGATTGACGAAGAGGATCAAGAGAGGAGGAGTAGCACCGAGGGTTTCTGTGAGGTATGGGGGGAGGAGAGGACTCTGCACGTGAGTTGATGAACAGACATTTGTCGTCGATTTTATTATAAACTGACGATAAAAGGATAAATAAAATCCCTTCTCGTTCCCAAATTTTAGCTTCTAATTTTAACTCACTTTTCACCATTGCTTTTTAAAATAACCGACAACACAAGTCTAAATTAAATCCCTCCTCGCACCTAAATTTTAGCTGCTAATTTTAATTGACTTTTCACCGTCGCTTTTTACACTAACCGACGACAAAAGAATATTTTCTGTCGCTTAATTAACCGACAATAACTATTAATAGCCACCGCCCGCCCATCGCTTTTTTTTAATTGATGTTAGAAGTACATGCATTCATCATTACTTTTTTAAATAAGCGACGGTAAAAATATATTTGTCGTTGCTTTGTATAATCATAGCACATAACCAACGGTATATCCCATTTTTCTAGTAGTGGGAGTTCGTTGGACGCAAAGTGTTTGCGTTGCACACATCAAAATCAGTCATCCTCAACGCAAAGGGCATCATCCTCCTGTCAAGACATAGGAAATCCCCTTAGTGGAACTTATATGAGGAGACATAATACATGGGGTGCTGTGCTACGTCACCTTGAGGTATAAAGTTATTACTCGTGGGAATACCAGAATAGGTATAAAGCTCTCTAATACCTCCTTTCATCTCTTCACGTTATAGAAATGATGGATTGTTGTTGAAATATCATCTTTTATTCGCCCAATTCATTCTATCACATAAATTTCTTGTTAAATTCATAGGTATTATATGCTAATATTATGATCTCGAGGGATTTATCAATGTTGCGTGCCATCATATTGGACACAAGTAGTATGATGCATTAAAAAGGTGTGGCCTTCCCTCTTTTTTTCTTTTTCTTAATATTTGGTTTGTGTGTTTATGCTATAAACGTTTTTGTGGTCTCTTGGTGGGTGTGGGGATTTGTATTAGTAGATCGGTGCATTGGGAATGTTAGGGTGATGAAGCTAATTTGTTGTTCTTCGAGAGCCATCCTTTCAATTTTCTTCTATCAATCTTTATCTATGTTGTACTTGGGGAATAATAGGGTGTGTCCACAAGTGAGTCTCCTACTCTTCTCAATATCTGTTTCAATTCATATCTCATTTTGGTATTTCTGACATTGGTATGCATCAAAGAAATATTCTTTATCCTCACGTGAGTGCTCAACTGGTGAAGCTAATACCACCATTGGAAAAGGTCGTCGATTCAAGTGCCCACATGTGCACTTATAGTAGGGGGTCGAGAGCTTGGACACTCTCGAGTCTCCCAAGGTTTTACCTCCTCAGAGGTTTCCCCATCATCAAGAAAAAAAGATATGATTTTTCTTTATTTCAATTAAAAATTATATGATGATACTTAGGATCATTATAAGAACAGAGTTCAGATTATATCTTTCTAACTACTCTCATTTTCTACGTTCTTTACCCACGTAATCTTCAAATTTAAGTTAGTATTTAGATTTTAGTGTCAAAATTGTTAACTTACTTTCCATATCCATTTTTTTCGTTAATGTCTGGTGTGTTTCGGGCCGTACGCATGGAGGATTTGAAATGATTTTGCATTTATGGCCTTTAATTTATGCCACATTATGCATGCTCGATCTGGCCAAACAACGCCTATGAATCACGTGCAGTAGCTCTCTGCTTTTACCATTCCTATGTAATGAACTGGGGAAATTGTGTATCATTTCAGCTACCACGAAGTATTTAATAGGACCTTCCAAGCTCCTCTGGATCACACACGCAGTTAACACACCATTCAACAGCTATGAGGGGAAGAGCAGAAGGTAACCAGAAGAACAGGGCGGCGACTTCCTTGTGCGTGGTAGCAGCTCTCCTCGTTGTTCTGTTCTTGTACTATGGATCCTTCTTTGGATCTGGTAGGAGCACTGCTACTTCGGCAGCCCTGGAGTATGGAAGCAGATCTCTGAGATCCCTTGGATGGGGTGGTGATGACAACAGGGAAAGCGAAGAGAAGACCGAAGAAGCCACCAATTTCAGCTTCGATGAAGATGATGGAATCATACCCAAGAGTTATCCGGTAAGTTGTGGACGGTGTGAGATTACGGTTGGTATTAACCCTTCCTTTTCTCCCAATCGCATATTAGCAGCGGACACGTTCCTCAAAATGTTATGTATCCTCCCCTTTTTGACTGTGAAGGTCTGTGATGATCGGTTTTCCGAGCTGATCCCTTGCCTGGATAGGAACCTTATCTCTCAGATGCGATTGAAGCTGGATTTGTCTTTGATGGAGCACTATGAGAGGCATTGCCCACCCCAAGAAAGGCGCTATAATTGTCTGACCCCTCCACCACCTGGTTATAAGGTGAAGAAATTGGCTCCACCGTTGCCTTCCCAGAGGTCTTCCACGAATTTTAGTTTCCTCTACTCACTGCTCATGTGTCGGCGCGATCGCCATGGGTTGTCTCTCCCCGTTTGTTTGTGTGTAGATCCCTATAAAGTGGCCTGGAAGTCGCGATGAAGTCTGGCAAGCGAACATACCTCACACTCACCTTGCATATCAGAAATCTGATCAGAACTGGATGGTTGTCAAAGGCGACAAGATCGAATTTCCTGGTGGAGGGACGCATTTTCACTATGGAGCTGATAAGTACATTGCATCAATTGCTAATGTAAGCAACCTCCATTCCTCCTCCCCACCTTTTTTTTCTTTGCATCATTTCAATTCCCTTTTGCATGTGTTTCTCAGCTTGCATGTGTGTTGGCAGATGCTCAACTTTTCAGATGATAATTTAAACAATGAAGGGAACATTCGAACCGTTCTTGATGTGGGTTGTGGAGTTGCCAGTTTTGGAGGATATCTCCTTTCATCAGATATCATTGCAATGTCTCTAGCGCCCAACGACGTGCACCAAAACCAGATCCAGTTCGCCCTCGAAAGAGGGATACCGGCTTATCTTGGTGTTTTAGGGACTAAAAGGCTTCCATATCCCAGCAGGTCCTTTGAACTTGCCCATTGTTCTCGTTGCAGAATCAATTGGCTCCAGAGGGATGGAATTCTGCTACTAGAGCTGGACAGGCTGCTTCGACCGGGTGGCTATTTTGCGTATTCTTCTCCCGAAGCATATGCGCAAGATGAAAAAGATCGTAGGATATGGAGAGAGATGAGCGCCCTTGTTGAGAGAATGTGCTGGAAGGTTGCAGCAAAAAGAAACCAAACAGTTATTTGGGTCAAACCTTTGACAAATGACTGCTACTCGAACAGAGAACCAGGCACTCAGCCCCCTCTGTGCTCTTCTGATGATGACCCTGATGCAGTCTGGGGTGTTCCAATGAAAGCTTGCATCACACCCTACTCTCAACGTGAGTATCTCATCTTCTCTTGTCTTCATGCAGGTTGTTTTTTGTTGAAACTTCCGTGAAAATGCCACTCGCATAATAGCGAAATCTTGACAAAGAAAATCCCCTCTGACAATGTTGTGTGGATCATATCTGCAGTGCTGGCAATAGGACCTTGAATGTTTCCAAGTTTAACTACGCATGCCTCCTTGAGTGTTTTCTGTTTTACTCGGGCACAATTATGTCAATATTTGGTTTTTCCTTTGTGCCCTCTACATCAAGTAGCTTGTCAATGTCTTGACAACATGGAGTTTAATCTTCCAAAAATAAAGCACTCCTAAGTTTTCTGTTTCAAGCAATTGCATATTCTCAAGTTAGTAGAAAATTGACTTGTTGGAGCTCTCCTTGATCCTCAAGCTGATGTGTGTTTTGGTGTGGGATTAGGTCCTTTGTGCTTCATAACTGTGAAGGAGAAAAAAAAAGCCACGTGGACTGCCGTGTGGCACAGTGGCCAGGTGGACAGTCCACGTGGCATGGCTCACATGTCCAACAAGGCCACTGGCCTTGATATTTTGTGGGTTTTCTTAGTTAAGAAGTTTTGACAACTTGTGACATTTATTTGGTAGAATAATTGGAATTGTTATTAGGATAATTAGTGGTTGCTATTTTTAGTTAATTATGATTCTATTTTGCTGTTTTTCCTTGTTTAGAAGTAGGATTACCTCTTTATAAAAAAAAAGAATACCTTACCAATTATCATTTGACTTGTAATAATAAAAGTTTCTAAATCAACAACTCCTGTCCAACTCTCTCTCTCTCTCTCTCTCTCTCTCTCTCTCTCTCTCTCTCTCTCTCGGTTACACGCGTGGAACTCAATGCCCAAGGAGCCTCCACTACGCTGCCAATTCTCCACAATAACAATCCTCAGTTTTTCCTCCCTGCTCTAAATAAAATGTATCTGGCACTTTCTTTTACAAAAGTTTTTTATGAAGGGGAAAGGATTCTATACATGCATGAGAAAGTAGTTGCACATGCATTTTGCCGTCTTTTTGGTTTTTGAATAAAGAACAATTTTAGTTCTCAAGAATTGAAAGATAAACCAGATATACAGTCATTGTTCTCAACAATTTACAACAAACCTAAGAACTTTTAGCATGTTATGTGGTGCTAATTAAAATAAAGAGTTCACTTACAATCTTGCAAGACAAAAGATCTGCCTCCAAAAAAGGCATCCTTCCTTGCATTTCTTTATTTCTGGGTCTTCCAGGCACTGGCTATCATTGAATGCAAGCATGCTTCTGCAGGTCAAGCATGCCCAACTAAAAAGGATGCAAAGGCAGTAAAAAGATCGCCATGTCTATACATTCTAAACTCCAAAAAGGCTCTTCCAAAACTTGTCAAAAGATTACACTTAAAGAACAGCCTGTTTACATAAAAGGCATTTACAGGCATGTGTAACCCCATGAATTGAGCATATTGTTCTTCAGTCTTTCATCCACTACCAAATGCCTATGACATTGCCACTGTTCAAAACATGTGGTTCTAGATCTCCTACCATAGTTTTGGTTGGGGATGTCTTTCTGGAAAAGTAATCCAGACCCTGTTGATCTATAATGTGTCTTAAGTCTTCGTAAGCCAGTTTACCAGTCCTGTGCAACTATACCCTTCCAAAAGTCCCAAGTGCCACCCAAAGGACTTTATTAACATCTCTCAGATCACTGATGTTACAGACAGCATACCCCAACAATGCCATACCTCAAAGCAAGTGTACCAAGCTGAATCTCCATCCCAGTAGTCTATTTGGTTCCTCGGCCAAATGTAGTCATATTTCTTTTAGGAGTAAAAGAAGCAGCTATAGTAAATAGTTTGCTTTGAGCAGTTATGAGAACAACCGTAGCCTCTTGGACTTCTGATTTAATTTTTTGTACTCCAAGAAATACTCCCTTTCAATTTTACCCAGCTTTATCTATCTCTTGCTTGTTTAATATTTCTAATTTTTTTACATTTTACACCATTCTTCAAACAAATTATTGCTTCACATTTATCAACTTAGAAGATCTGTTCTCTCTCAGATGATCATAAAACTAAGGGAAGTGGTCTTGCTCCTTGGCCTGCTAGATTGACTACTCCACCTCCACGTCTTGCTGACTTGGAATATTCAACTGAAATGTTTGACAAGGATACGGTAATTTAGTTGCTTTTTGGATTTCCAGTACTCTATACTACAGGTTTTTGGCAGAGGTGTCCAGATTCATTAGCAACTTATCATTTCTCTATGTTGCAGGAGTTGTGGCGGAGTAGAATTGATGCTTATTGGAAATTGTTGGGCCCAGAGATTAGTACAGATACAATAAGAAATATCATGGACATGAAGGCCAACTTGGGTTCATTTGCCGCCGCACTTCATGACAAAGATGTTTGGGTTATGAATGTTGTTCCGGAAGAAGAACCTAACACACTGAGAATAATCTATGACAGAGGACTGATTGGCACTACTCATGACTGGTAAGCCGATATTTCTTGGTAGTTATTGAAATTACTACTGCAAAAGATTTGAAGTGATGGATGGTATTTATGAAATCACTTGTCACAAATTAAACTGCAACTGCTTTAGAGTTATTCATTATGCATGTACTGGGGTTTGAGTTGTCTGTCTTAGATGGAACATATTATCCAGTTGTGTTATCTTCTTTCCTTTCTTTCTTTTGGGAAAAGTTGGGGTGATCCCTCTAGGTAGGTAGGCTTTTTAGTTGTCTATCATGATGAACAAATATGTCCCTAGAGCACAAGAAGACCTCAATGTTCAAAATGAAGAGCTTCTTGCGAGTGCTTTCTACACCTGCAAACACTTTGGTCCGTGTACACACTAGATCAACCAAAACCATTGTGTGAGGCTCTGCCTTCTTGTACTTTGTTTTATTATACACAACACCAAGTACAGCCTCTTGTAGGCTTGTATGTTTCCCCTAGGGAAGACCTCTGAAGGAACATGAGCCAAGTGTATATCCATACACGTAGGTCAACTCATAACATGCCTCAGTTTCAGTATATACATGTTGTTGGCGTTTACTCTCATTTTGGAGCAGTGGATAAATTACACAAGAAGAAAATAAATATATAGAAGTATTATCTTGTTGGAGTGCAAGTGAGTCTATGGTGAGAGGAGTGAATAAAGAAAATAGATACATGACATCCTGAAAACTGTTGGGGCCATGCTCCTTCACAAAGGTATTAAAGAAATGGATGCCCCTTACATCTGGTGGAGGATTCAGGCTCAAGTTGGATGCCACAGCCTTTCAGAACACTTGGCCTTACAAATGGTTCAGTAAACTGTAAAATTTCAAAAAAAAGCGCTTGCTTGTAACCAGCAGATTTGTTGTTTCACTGTCTAAAGCTTCATGTTGGGATGAGAATAAAACAATTTACTACAACAGCATGGCATGGGTTGAATTTGTAGCGGGGCTTCAACGTGCAGCTATGCAACTTTGCTAGTGCATTTCTTTTAAAAAAAAAGGCTTTGCTAGTGCATTGAATCAGCTTGTTACTATTAATTGGAAAAGGCTTTTTCCAATTAGCAAATTCATCATTGCTTGTTGATGCATTTTGGTGTTTAGAACCAATGCTGCCGTGATTAACAAATTCATCCTCCTCAATCTTATAAAAAAAAATCATCATCCTCAAAACCTGGGCATTTTCAAAAACATTCGCCTACAAGATGACAACTTCTTGTTAGAGTTTACATATAGCATTAGGGGAGGATCATGAAATATGTACATTGAGAAGGGTGTAAAGAATACTGTACCAAAGCTATTGCTTATAAATAATGAGGCACTGATCTGTTGAGAGGATAACAAACTTCCCACAGTCATTACCCATTACTGTTGTCTTAGACTTCCATGAACGTCTAGCAATCTTGCATTTATGACCATAGAAAGAAACTAAAATATCTTCAATCGTTCCTGAAAATAAACAGTTAATAGTCTGTATCAATGGCACTTTGATATTCGGAAATCTTGAGCCACTAGAAGAAATTCATCTTGATGGTGAATAGGTGGTATTGAATTGCATTTGTGAACCAATGCGAATTGAACCCACTTTTCATAGGCTTCCAGCAGTACCCATCCGAGAAGTTCTCTTTGGGGGCTTTTTGGCCTCTTCCTATAAGAAATGAGAATCCAATGGTTTGCAAATATTTTCATTGATTCATAACACAAAATGAATGTTGTCATCTGGAAGTAGTTATTAATGATGCTCTGTAATTAGCTAACTTACTTCTGTTTTGAGCTCTTCTTGTGTCTTTCAATTGGGACAATGGAGGTATCTTTTGGAATTATAATAAGTGACCACAACAACACTTTTTTTTGCATTTTACTCTTTGGTTTGTTACTCTCGTATTGCTTTTTTTTTTCCTCGAGAAGCCTCTGCTGATACTTCTGGTTGCTGTTTAGTATATTATGCAAATACTTTTTTTATTTTCAGTGATGGCTGCGTGCTCTTTGATAGTCATTGAGTTTTTTTTTTTGGTAGAAACATATCCGTTGAGTTTATTTCACAAGTTTTTATTTCTTTCAACCTGTGCTTGACTCTATAATTACTTCCTCCGGACTCTGGAGCATATTGTTTTCCAAATTCCTTTTGCATGCCTTGCTTAATGGTTCATTCATTCAGATACCGTCATCAAAAGCTCCTCAGTCCCTTCCATGAGATCGAAACATAGAACTTGGAAACTAAAAGACAGATATTTTCGTTTTTCCTGAATCAAAGAAACATTTTCCCTGAACCACCTTCTGCTGACAGGTGTGAAGCCTTTTCAACATACCCGAGAACTTACGATTTGCTTCATGCCTGGAACATTTTTTCTGACCTGGAGAACAAGGGTTGCAGTCCGGAGGACTTGCTCCTCGAAATGGACCGGATACTCAGGCCAACCGGTTTCGTCATTGTTCGTGACAGGAATTCAGTTGTGGAATTCATCAAGAAGTACCTCGCGGCACTGCACTGGGAATCAGTTGCAGATGCCAAGGGTGACTCCAAGGCTAACGATGGTGAGGCCATCTTCATCATACAGAAGAAGATATGGTCTTCAACTGAGGGGTCCAGTGATTCTATCTGAGCTCCACTCCGATTCCTTAATCATGTCCTTCTCAAAAAAAAAAAAAAAGTCCTTAATCTTGAACACTCTGTACCCCTGCTGGTCTAGGCAGCCGAAAATGTGCAGCCTACATGCTCTCACGTTCAATTTTCTAAGCCTGTTTGCCCTGGATCTTTGCTTTTGTATTTCAATACAGTAATTATTTGTAATTTAGGTGATAAACAACTTATTATAATTCGCCAGGCAAGTAGTGAAGTCCTTATTTTTGTATTTAAATCTGTTGGTTACTCAGTCTGCTAATTCTCAGACTTCTCTTGCAGCGGTTTCCAGTCTACGGTGATTGTGGGTGTAGACGTTGCAGTAGTACGTGCAAAAAAAATTCTCGTCTTGGATTGTGTTCTCATGTAGAATGACAATAATCATGGAGTGCAACAAAAGCAAAATGTGCCCAAGTACCCTTGCTCGGTCTGTGTTTAAATCATGTTTTATAACCTTGGCTGTGGTTGAAAGCAATAGCCGAAGAGTCAAACTGGTCGATAACGACTGTGATGGCTGATTCGAATTTAAAAATTGTGTTGAAAGCTTGAATTATATCGGGCGTTTAACAAAAAAAAAAAACCTGTTTATGTTAATTTGGCCATGGCTTGTCCGACGTATGAAATCCATTTTAAGTTGCTGAAACATTTTCTCGACTTGGTCACTTTTCCGGGGATGGCTGTAATAGTTTGCCACCCAAATTATTTCATATTGGGAACTTCATTCCATTGTTCTACTCCTTGATCAAGCTCATACGCCAAAATCGTTGTTCTCTGTCTTTCCATTTACGATACTTAATTCATGGAAGGAGAAAAGTTTCAAAAGGCCCAACCAACCCAAAGAATGTATCGTTCTGGTGCAATGGAAAAGTAATTTTTCAGCAACAAGTCAAAGGTTGTATCGTCACTTTCGACGGCACAATCGGACTCCCAATTGATCAGCATTGCCACAGCCAAGTAGCATTTCTACCCGATAGAGTCGATCAAAACGGGTCTTGGGCGGAAAAGCCAACTGCCTGAGAAATCTAGGTGAAGCAAAGCGGTCCTCCTAATATGTCCCAGCACGCAGGCAACCCCATGTCCAAACAAGGTGTCGTGCCCAACAATTAGGAGAGTGAAGCCCAAGCAATGTTCACCCTAAAGGTGAAGCAATGTAAATGCGAGGCAACACTTAGGGAAGTGGAGAAAACATTTGCACCTTCCCAAGGAGTGAATGATTATGCGTGATAATTAAGGCTTTAAGTCTCCTATTAAAAGAGCTCCTTGTATATGGAAAAAGGGTAATCACCCTAAGGTTGCATTTGGCAGAGAGTTATATGCTATTTTGGGATAGAATTTGAGTGGAATAAGTATAAGAATATATTTAGTTGGTGAGTTTGTAATGATTAGTAGAATTGTTAATGATTGGTATGTTGGTTTTGTAAGAGAGGTTTTGATGTGATGAATTATAATATTAGGTAGTGTTTTTTGAATTATATATGGGAAGAAAGAGTATTAGTAGGCCTCGTATCACATGCCTCATATCTTGTGCCTCCCACCCCCAAACCCCCTCCTAACCCTCCTCGTATCCTTTATTCCGACTACAAGACCCATGCCAAACGTAACCTAATTGTACTCCACAAAAAAGAAGACAAAATTCTAGCACAGTACTAAGGATTAGATCCTGTCGTCAGACATACACCGTTTAAGTAGAACTAGGTCATTAATTCAATCTCTCTTTTGCCCTTGATTGGTCATCTTTTTAACCGAGTCTAAGAGGGTAAATCATTTGATGTCATCTGTGGGATCTCAAACGCTCTATCAATTGAAAAGCTAAGGCTCGCAACTAAAGGGATATGACCCGAAAGATGAAGTTGAAAATGCTTAGCCTTAGGAGGGGAGGCAAAGATGAGTTGTGTGTCCCTCTCAAGGATATCAAAAGACACTTTGAAGAGTTCTATTCATCAATCAGAAGGGAGGAGGAGGCCTCCATGCAAGAAGGGGAGAACGAGATGAAATCCCTTGAGGTCCAAACTCCAAACCAAGATGACCCTCGGAACCCCCTCCACCAAGCGGAGGAGGACAAGAAGAGGTGTCAAGAATGTCTAGAAGCCATAAGAGAGAAGCAACAGAAGCCTGAGGAGTCACTCCACAACACGTGAGCCTGAAAGGAGGCGATGCTTAAGGCAAAAGTAGGGCCCATGGAGCAAGACCCCCAGCTCAATAAGTAAGATGATGCCCACCTCCAACAAGTTGAGCTGGAAAATGCCTGCTATAAGTGACAACTAGAAGAGTTGCTCCAACCCACTCACCGCCATGCCAAACGGGACCTCGGGACATGCAGTCCTCCCTCAACCCACTTTCCCTGCACCAGGATGACCAATTACCAAACATCATTTGTGACGACCTAAGTCCCACTAACCAACGAGACCCAAGTCGCTGTGTGCTAACATCTAGCATGAATACCCGCAAGATCGCAGTCACCTAACATAGTCATAAAACATCAATAGCCAACATTCATTCCTAAAGCATTATATGAAAGAAAACTAAAGTGCTGACAATATAATCAAAGTTCACCTAGAGCAGAAATTAAAAAGAGTCTCATACAGCTACCACAAAGACATGTATTAAAATTCTAATAGCGAAAAAGAAACTACTACTATGAGCTACCGGCTCAGTACGGACCGTCTCCTAAGGTAGCACCCGATTCTATGGAAGTCTAACCAACAGCAGCGGCAGCAACCGGCTGCTCAGCAACACCTGAGTACGGAACTCGAGACAAAACGTCAGTGAAAACTGAGTAGAGTAGAACAACTAAACATGTAACTCAAGTAATAGAATACAGGAAAAAAACATTATATTGATAATTTGTTTGTTTAGTTCATATCCAGTCCCTTTTATGTAATTTGTCCATATTCTTATTGTTCTCAAATTGTCAATCAACGTCTCGGGTGCGAGACGATTTCGTATAACTTCCTGCAGCGCAAGACCAATATAAGCCATCCTCTTTACCGGGAAGATTGCTTATACCCACCAAGTCACTGCACTCCATCACCCTAGGGTCATTACAAAAAGAGGTGGCGGCTACGTCGTGTAGCGTGAACACATACAAGCACTATGTACGTTGAATCACAGACAACCAATGACCTACCCACTAGCCAAGAAAGAAACCACTTCAACCCTTGAGCCCTGCAGTCCACTATCCCAGTTGGCTGCTAAGCCTAACCAGAGAGTCGTAGGGAGGCCAGCTACTTTCACGACCTGGGCATCAAGAGTCGTTTAAGACATCTGGGAACTGGCCCAGACGTCTGGTATTAAATTTTTTCGGTGTACGGGTTCTTGTCTGCGCGCCTGCGCGCGCAAACTAAACCCGCCGCCTTCGTTCTTTTTCTCTCCCTCCTTGCAGACGACGCAGCCTTCCTCTCTCTCCCCACGCTGCCTACAAATACGCTTCCCCTCTCCCTCACCCTCACTCCACCGCCTTCTTCACCTTCTCCCTGCCAACAAGAGCTCGAGCGAGCGAGAGCGGCTGCTGCGAGCGTGCAGGAAGGAGGGGTTGTTGCTAGAGGAAGTAGAAGCTCGACCGCGAGGGTACGAGCTTGCCGGGGCAGCTAGAGCCGGCCGGCGAGAGAGCAGCGAGCGTGGGGTGTCGCGGAGGAGCTGCTGCAGCTCGGGCAACAGGCGGACGCGGCAAGGCCGTGCGCTGCGGGCGGAGAGCAAGAAGGGTTCTGATTCTGGGAAAATTTCCCAGAATCAGATGTCTGGAGGAAGGTCCAGACGTCTGACAGGTACAATATTTTCTTATCTTCTCCTTTTTACGTGTGTACGGCCATGCAGCTGTCCACCACGTTCTTCTGCACCCCTTCGTGATGAGAGCGAGTGTGTGTGTGTGCAGGAATCGTTCGGGAGGGCGGTAGGGCTCGCCATCCCACACCGATCAGACGTCTGGACACAGTAATAGACGATGGAGAGGACCTCCAGACGTCCGGGGTGACAATCGGACGTCTGGAAACTAAGTCTAGACGATCCAGCGGGCTTCTGGACGTCTGAAGGACTGCGCAGACCAAGGTATGGCATGATCGACCTTTTAATACGTCTGGAAGAAGTTCCAGACGTTCGATTTTGGGCAGACTAGTCGTTTTTGACCCGTTTAGGGTCCGTTCGGAATCCGTTTTCCACGTTTCAAGTTTCATTCTTCCCAGATTTATTTCCTCTACCCATTTACAGTAATTATATACTGTTCTGAGTAGCTCCTTGTCTTTGATCCTTGTATTAGGATCCCGTTCCGTTGCGGCTCCGGGGGTTGTAGAGGCGCGCGGGATTGACGACCACGTCCCCAGTACTTCTGGTTTTGCGGGTAGAGTGGCCCTTTAATTTAATTATCAAAAATTATACATTTATGAAACAATTAATAGAGTCTAAGGCATTGCATGAACCTTAGGGCTGAAGAATTAGATTGAATGATAGATCCTAGGGTATTGCATGAATCCTAGGACTGGAAAACTAGATTGAATGATAGATCCTAGGATATGGCACGAATCCTAGGACTGGAAAACTAGTTGAATATATACATTGCAGTCTTGGAAAAGTGGAAAGGAAACGATAACTGCATGTAAATTGGTTAACAGCTGCCTGTTATGAATGGATAAATACGGTTGAGAACATGAATTGTATGGATATAGAGCTGGAACAGTGAAACCTAAATTGGCTGAGTTAAAAGAGCATGAACCCTACGCGGAATTAGGAGTGGAACTCCTGGAAAGTGAATGGAATAGAATTGGGGAAGTGAGCTGGCCCTTGAGTACAGAGTACCAAGGAGAGCAACTGTCCCCCTGTTTAGTGCAGAGCGAAGCTAGCTGCTCCAGGGACCCGGGGTTAGGTCTGGCCACTTTGTACCGACTTTTGGCCCTCGTGTACACAGTACCAAGGAGAGCTACTAGTGTAGGGAGAGCATTAGCTACCCCACGGGCCCCGGGGTTCTGCTAGCCCTCCTACATCGACTTGTTAGGCCCACTGGGCAAACCAAGGTAGTCAGGCAAGGGTGCGCGGGTTGTGGAGGGGCAAGACCCCTGTTTGGTTATTGTGGAGGGGCTGGACCCCTGTTACTGAGAGGGCTCTGCCCTATACTGGTTCCGTGCTGTGCTTTGGGCGCACCCGTTAACGGAAACGACTGACCACGTGCCAGTGCAGGGTAGCTACCCGTGCGTTTTATCGTGCGTGTCGTAGTCACCGTTACGTTTGTCAGCAACCTTGGGGTGGTTGACTGAGGGTAGGACCACCACGGGGGACTCTCCCGGCCAGGAGAGCACCACGTGTTACTTCTACTTTTCGGAAAAGACTGCAATCAAGATCTTTCCCACGAGGAACATTCAAGATCAAGAGAAGGATCTGAGAAATAAATCAATAGTGAATAAATGGAAAAATATAAAGAAAGAAGGTAAAAATATAACAACTACTGTCCACTCTACTGCTTCTTCTAGCTTTTAGTTGCCACTCTACTCAGCATTTCGCTGACGTGTCACCCTTGTTACTTTTCAGGACCAGGTGTTGAGCAACCAGAGTCGGCGGCTGCAGAGGGCGCTGGGCCTAGTAGAGCCCAGTAGTGTCACTTGTAGTACCTACTGTACTTTTTTGCTGTTGTTGTGAGTAGTTTCTGTTACCCCCTGTACTCTCTTTATTATAAGCTTCATGTTTATGTATATGTTTATTTCTCTACTGTTGTAGTGGTGTATACTGTAGTATTTCTCTTCTCTACTGCTGTATTTTGTTACTGCTAGTTATATACATGTTGAATGTGGTTTATTTTACTACTCTTTTGGTTACTTTCTCGTTGGACAACTGGGTCTTGGGGTCAGTCGAGTCGATCCGATTCTCGTATCTCGTAGGGATTCAGGAATCGGGTCGTTACAGCTACTCCATAAACCAGCCCCCAAACCTGATCTGAAAAGACCTAAAGCTACAGCCGAAAACCTAGTAAGTAGAGGGACTAAAAACTAGTTATCTATTCCTTTTATTTTTCTAACATATCCATCGTATTATATATCCAATATCAAAATAACTATATTTCTTATCTTGTCAATTCCGAAACCCTTAGTAATTTCGTATTACTAATTCCAACATTAACAATTATTCATATTATTTCACAATTTATTTATTCACAAGTAAGTTCCATCTTGTACTGGTGGTTCCAAAACATTTCTAAAGATAGCAAAACTTATTTTATGGAAAATCAATTTCATTTCATGCATGCGATTATAAGGGTATTCTTTATCATTCACATAAAACATATTATTCCTTGTTATAGTGCCTAGGAAAATATCAGAGGGGTTCCAAACTCAGCAAAAAGGGGAACATATGCTACTTAAGGCAGTACGCACGAAAACCCCACAAGACAAGGCCTCAATTTCCTAAAAAATTGGCTGGATTGAAAAGAGGGATAGATTACTCTACCTAATGTCACCGGAGGGTCATGATGACTCAGAATCATACGCACTAGGCCTGGAAACACTCTCCACATCTGCCTCGAGATCTAAGCACTCACCGGGGAGAAGACCTGATTCAAACCGACCCACGATGTGGTCGGAGATACCTAATTACGTTTCTAATTTTTTAATAAGTAGAACAAACTCAAAGGTAGAAATAAACTATACCAACGCGTAGTACACGTCGATAGAATTCCAACGGTGCCTTATTTGTCGAAATCTGAGGTCGGAAAGGCCTCGAACTAGACGAAACAATGCGAGGGGGTCAAGAGTCAGACCAAACCCGCCCTCGCACGCGCCATTCGACGTGCCCACACACACGTCACGCATTCACTCACCTGCGGATCGCCACCCGCACGTGCCCGATGCGTGACATGCGACGCCAATTCGGCGCTCCTCACGTGATCGCGTGCCGCTCCCGCTCGACACTTGTTGCCAATCCAGCAGTCGTCGCCAAATCGAACAACGTACGTTTGCTGTCGCCACTGCCTCCGCAAAAATTGTGGTGGGAACCCCAAGTTTTGCATATTCGCAACCGGGTCCGTACGAACAAATTTTTTATTTTTGAGAAGGAAAATCCAAGATTTAACTTTTCTTCCTCTTTTGATTATAGAGAGTTGAAAATGAATGATGACCTAAAGGACCCAAGGGGGTCCTTTATAGGCCTAGGGACGGGTGTAAATAGGTTTAGCTGGGTGAAATGCTCAAATTACCCCTAAAGTTGGGTTCACCTTACATTTAGGTCCCTAGTGATGTCTTCTGGCCATATCTTGAGCTATACAACTCAGAATCACGTGAAACAAGCGTCGCTGAAAAGCTTGTGACGAGAGGAATCCAATGATATCATATGTGGTACCCTTTTGGTAAGGTTTGACTAGGGTTTGACTAGAAATGCATAATTCTTGGCAATTTAAGGAGGTTCTGACACTAGTACCAAACTCTGACCGATTTTCCAGGTTCAAACTAACCCAAACCACTTTGGATGACTCAGAACCTAAATTTTGGGATGTTACATCATTTGACAAGTCACCCAAGCGATTTGAGGGATTCATAGGAAGTCGTATGTCATAGCTTTCCCGTTACGAGGGAAGTGATGAACACACCCCTCCAACACTTCAAGCAGTTAACCCTCCCCAAGTACAATAGGACAACTGATCCAATCATATTTGTTGAGAATTACTGCCAACACATGCTCATTCACAAATTCCCAGATCTGATTATGTGCCGAGTATTCCCATCTTTATTGATCGACAGCACACATGAGTAGTTCAACGACCTGGCAGCAAGGGTAGACAGGTTGTTTAAAGAGCTGGTAGAAAAGTTCTGTCGACATTTTTGAGGGCAACAGCAAATGAGGGTAACCCGAATAAGCTAAAAAAGATCCGTTAGAGAAAGGGAGAAACCTTCAGGGCTTACCTGAACTAATATAAGGTCCAATACCTCCGATGGAGGAGGCCACGTGACCAAATCACAATCCAACTATTTAGGCAAGAACTCCTGGATTGCGATTTGTGAAATAGCATGGAGGACCTCTCCCATGTGACATGGAAGAGTTGTAGGACCAAGCAAAGCACCACGTGAACCGGGAAGAATCCTTCTACTCCTGCCTAATAGCAACCAATATGCTTGAGGAAACTCAAATGGACAACTCTGAAGGGCAGGTCCAAGAGCACCATAGCACCTGAGAGACTATAGACAAAATCGATTAAATCGGGGCCCAAGACATCGTCAGGACGACCAAGTCGATTGGCAACAACCATTGAGGAGAGAGATGCACCAAGGGTTCATCCCCTCTCTTGCAACCAAGCAAATATCCTAGAGAAAGTCCTCAACACAAACTAGGCGAACCTTCTGCCACCCACCCCCCCATCACTACTGTGATTTGCCACACCCATCACATATTGTCATTACCATAAGGCGAAGGGCCATGCAACGAAGAATTGTTGGAGCCTCCAGGATCAAATTGAGTCCCAGATTTGAGATGGCAATCTTGCCTGGTATGTTAGGTGCAACAAGGTTGACAAGGGGAAGTGCCCCCTACTATGCCTAGGGGTGTCTACCCCACCGCACCAAGCCTACCTAAAAACCTTTCGTCGACTAGTGTAAGAGCAATGACTGTGGACGTGATTTTCAGGGTCAACATCAGTTCCAACTGAATGTCAGAGTACCAAGAGGATCCCGTCGAAGCGACCCTTGCCATCTCAAGATGGGGGGCTAGGTCTGTTACTTCCCAAACTCACACCCTAGTAGAGCCCCAGGCCGATTTCTTAAACTCCCAATATCTGGTCATCCAACATATAAACATAGAACATAATACACATTCATAGCACATCACATCACATATATAACGGATAAAGAAAGAATGAATTGAACTGAAATAGTATTAAAAGAACCTCATCCATATCCATCATAATCCATGAGTATAAAATCGGAGAAAACAATACTAAAGGAACTACTGAAAGAAAAAAAAAAACTACCATGATTATAACAACTACCGACCACTAGGATGCTGCATTTGAACCAGCAACATCATGTACTATAGCTTCAAGACCTGGTTGTGGCTCACCAAGACTTGAGTATAGAGCCCAATGAAAGTAACGTCGACAACAACTGAATAGAGTAGCAGAAACATCAAAAAGAAACCAAGAGTTAGAGCAAATTGCGAAAAGCAAGTACTGTTCTCAAATATTCTTATTTTCAAGTGATTACTTTCACTTATCTGTGCCTTCTCACTGTTTCAATCATCAAGTACCCAAATCATTTCCCTCGGAAGTCTCAAGGAGATATTGTTGCAGTATTCCAAATCACAAAGTTGATACAATACATCCTCTTGGCCAATAGGGTGGCCCACACTCGCTCTTCTACTTAGTTAACTGCCCTAGGGTCCTAGTTTAGGTGAAGTGGTGACTGGAACTCATCTGATATGCATGTGAGGAGCTATCCTGCACTAGCACGTGGCTAGTCGTCTCCACTACAAGGTACAGAAGAAACAACACCAAGCTCCTCACTACAGTAGCACATACCCACTCTCACCTACCTACTGAGTTGGCTAAACAGCCTAACGATGAGTCGCATGGAGGCTAGCTCACTCCTTAAGTCAATCCCTACCTATAAACAGGTATAACCGACCGTGTCATCGATACCAGGCATAAGACTTACGATATAACTGTTCTCACAAATCTCCCATGTTTGTCGACCAATTCTACTATTGACAATGTCAATTGTTTTTTGTGTGATGGAACATAACATATATTTCTCATTCTTTTCATTTAAACTACACACATTCAAATCCATAATGTTATTATTCCTAATCACTTTCAATAGCTATAAGGCCTCTCTCAACCTATCTGGAGCCTTCCTAACACCTCTATGAATACTCTAGTGCCTCTTCATTGTAAGATACTACATGTTCACAAAGAGAGATCTTAGAGAGAAACACACTTCTCTACTCTCCAAGCCTCCTACACACCATCTGAGAGCTCAATTCACTACACCGAAACTTCGATCCACTACAATAAAAGGAAAGTTTTCCTTAACCTATAGAAGCTAGTGTTTACATTCATCTTCGTTTCTCTATAGGCTTTATAGGATTTTTTGCTTTTCTTTTGTTTGTTGAAGCTAGGCATCATATTTTGATTTTTTGATATATTTATCATATTACATTATTCACCCCCCTCTAATAGACCCTCAATTAGTATCAGAGCCTCGTTCTTACACATTGACATAGCAAACCAACAAGAATCTAATGGAGGGGAAGATTTTTTAGGGGTGTACACAAGTCAAGTTAGGTTGGGTTAGGACTCAACCCAAACCCAACCCATAATTTTTGGGTTAAGATTTTTCTAACTCAACCCAACCCATTACACTACCAAACCCAACTCATAAAAATCAGGTTGGATTGGGTCGGGTTGAGGGGGTTGTTAACTAGTCAAGGAACTCAAAATTTATGTTTATCTCCTACATATTTTCTATATCTAAAATATTTTAAACTTATAAATAACTTATATCTTCTAAAAAAGTGAATAAAATAGATAATAAATTTTGATAATTGTATAATAGTAATTGCCTCTTTCCTATAGAAAAGTAAACACATATTACAAAATGATTAACTTATCAATGTAATTTTTTTCATAGATGTAAGCATTCAAAACAAAGAATTAGACAAGAATTAAAATAATCTTTTACTAGTAAGGGAAAAATTCAAGATGTACTTGTGAATGTCTTTTAATTCTGTCTAAACAAAGAATTAGATGAGAACCTAAATAATGATATCTAATTTAAGCATCAAAATTTGAATGCCTAAGTCGAAGTTTCAAATAATTTAGGCTAAGTTAAGGAAAGGTAGAGGGGGAGGAGAATGGCCAAGAGAGGGGGAGGTGGCTATTGGCTATAGTGAAGGAGGATGGCCAGTGAGGGGGTGGTAGGTTGTGTGGTGATGGCGGTAGTGGTAGCAACTCTAGTGATAAGCTAGGCAGAGGGGAAGGTAGAGAGGATGGTGGATGGCCGATGAGGGGTGGTGGGCTGTGTGGTGGTGGTGGATCGGTGGTAGTGGGCCAATAGCTCTGATAGTAGGCTCAGGCTAGGCAGAGGGAAGGTAGTGACGACGATAGATGGCTGGTGAGGGGGTGGTGGGATGTGTGGTGATGGTAGTGGTGGTGGTGGCAGTAGCTCTAGTGAAGGGAGGTGGTGGCTATCATTGATGTAGAGGAGGGAGGAGAGAAGAAGATGCTAACCTCAAGTGGTCATGACGAGAATAATGGTGCCAACGAGAAGGGAGCCGCAAAAGAAGTTGGTGGCGATGACGAGAAAGGAAGCTCAATTTAGGACTTATGAGCGGGAGGGAAACTGAAAAGAAGTGTACAATGGAGAGCACACAGGGAGAGGGAAAAGTGAAATTGAGGAAGTAGTGTGTGTTATTTGCATGAGTTTTTTTTTATCTCCTTTCAAGTTTAAATAGGGTTGCTTTTTTCCTTTAAAATTTTAATGAATACTCTTGTGTGTATGTGTATGTGTATTGGGTTGAATTAGGTTGAATTGGGTTGTGGGTTGGGTTAGATTTATTAGACCTTAAACCCAACCCAACCCAACCCATTTTTTATCGGGTTGGGAAAATCTCAACCCAACCTAACCCAATCTAAGTCACAACCCAACCCAACCCAACCCAATCAGGTTGGGTTCGGGTTGAACCTAACCCATGTACACCCTGATTTTTACAACTGGAACAAGGGAAGGACAATCCACCAACCAACCACCCCTATTTGAAGGTACAAATTTTTCATATTGGAAATTATGGATAAAAATGTAGTTGCAGACAAATGATTTCATGATATGAGAAAAGTGCAAATTTTCCTGCATAATTTCGAAGAGACTAGTGCAAGGATATTCAAAAGATCAACTAAGGAACTTGACCCTCAATGCAAAGCCAATGAATGTGCTATATTGCACACTCAGCCCTAATGAGTTCAACTGCATATCTCAATGCGCAATCGCCCATGAGATATGAAGAACATTAGAGATCACCCGCAAAGGCATGAGTAAAGTTAAAACCTCCAAAATTAATCTTTTATCATAGGAATTTGAAGTGTTCTATATGAAGGATAATGAGAAATTGAAGATGTACACAATGTTCTCTTTGATAATGAACGACCTCAAGTCCTTAGAGAAAACGTTTATCAAAAATGAACTCCAAAACAAAATGTTGCATTCCCTTTACAATCATCGAGGAAGCTCATCAAATCGAGGATCCTAACATGAACGACTTGTTGGGAAATCTCGTGGCATATGAAAACAAAATAAAGAAAAAAAAGATGAAGATCACATCGGAATCAAGGAAGAAATCACTTAGTTTCATGGCAAATTTTGATAGCAAGGTGATGAAGAAGAACTTCTTTCATTTGCTAGAAGGAAAGTTTTTCAAGAATAGGGAATTTAAGAAAAGGGAGAAAACCGATTAGATGCTACATTTGTAAGAAGAAAGGACATTTAAAGAATGAATGTTATCTCTTAAAGAAGGACAAGAAGAAGGAAGAAAACATAAGTTACATCAAATCAAAAAAATTCAAGAAGAAAACATTCCAAGCCACTTTAAATGACTCTAGCTCCGAGGAAGAATAAGAGGAAGATGGAGAAAATGATAACTCTAATAAGGAGACTACTTGGTCTCATGGAGCTTGAGTGTAATGACCCGTACCCTTTTTAGCCATTTAAGACATCTGGAGTTTCAGTCAAACATCAGTCCAGACGTCTGGACCCGTTCTCGGACGTCTGAAAGTGAGTTTTTTATACTACGCTTTGCGCTCTACGCACGGGTGGCGCACAGAGGCCGCGCCCCCTCTCTCTCCCTCACCCCCTGAACCCTAATCCTCTCCTATATAAACCCCCTCCCTTCTCCTCTCCTCTCCTTCACACACCACTCAGCCACCGCCACCTCCACCTTCTCCTGCCAGCCACGTCCCCCTCCGCCTCTGCTGCAACTACGGCAAGGAAGGAGATCCACCAGTGAGGGGAGAGCGAGGACGAGCAAGTGCGAGAGAGTGCGAGGGAGTGAGAGTGGGAGACGAGGAAGGTGATCGCGGGAGCTTGTAGGAGAGGAGAGGACGTCGGCGAGGAGCTGCCCAAGCTCTTGCAACGGCTGGAGCTGTCACCGCAGGCGGAGGTGCGAGCGGAGCAAGCTACGAAGAGGTTCTGTTACTAGAAGTTTTCCATTATCAAACGTCTGGAGTGAAGACCAAACATCTGGCGAGGCACCTGGACGTCCGAAACTAGGGTCGGACGTCTGAGAGCACGTATCGTGCGAGGTACGTACGTTCCTGCGCTGATTTCCGCCATGCATAAGATCTCAATGCAGGAATTGTTGTCAGCTAACCGTGCCTGCATTTTCATACACAGGTGTAGCTTTGCGAAGGCACGTGGTACGCTTTCCCACGCACTTTTGGACGTCTGATCACATCATCAGACGTCCAGAGGTGCTTCCAGACGACTGCAGACCTTGTCCAACATCTAGAACTATCCCCAGATAGTCGCAGAGGAGGTCTGGACGTCTGATCAACCGCAGCAAACATAAGGTGAGTTTTTGACGTCTTTTAGGACGTCTGGGATTGGTTCCAGACGTCTGATTTTGATTAGTAACTATGTTTTTGGCCTGTTTAAGGCTCAAACGGAATCGTATTTCTGCAAACGAAGTACCGTTGTTTTCTACTAGAGTTCCTCTACGTTTTCATGTTGAGTACCTACTATTTTGAGCTTGTCTAATGTACATAGTCGCTAGTACAGGTTACCAACTAGTGGCGTGTTCGGGGCTCACGGAGACGATGAGATCTGCGGCACAGGCCCCCATTATTCCCGTGATACCCGGTAGAGTGGTTTAACTCAGTTGTTAATATTTAAATAAGAATGTACTTGGTTGGAATAGTAGGATTGAACTCTAGGATATGGAATGAACCCTAGGGTAGAAATGAATGAGCCTGTTGAGCTGTACTGTTTACTTGAATGCATAGTTAAGATAAATTGCTAGCAAATGCCTTTAATATAATTACGAAATGCATGTTAAAATATGAGCTACCTGTATTTAATTGAGAAATTTCCTCTGAAACCACCAGTTGCATGTTTTTGAGAATTGAATAATGGAAGCACGAGCTACCTGTTTATGGATGAGGAACGAAATATGAAACATGAGATCTGGATCTGGATAAATGAGGTGAACATGAGCATGAACCCTACGGGGAATTAGGAGTAGAACTCCTGTGGATAAATGGAATCTGCAATTGTAGACGGGAAGTGTGCTGGCCCTTGTGTACGTGGTACCAAGGAGAGCAATTGTCCCCTTTTAGTGTAGAGCAGAGCTAGCCTCCCTTGAGTTGAGACCCGGGGTTAGGATGGGCCACCATACACCGACTCCTGTTGGCCCTCGCATACGCAATACTGAGGCAAGTGGTAACGATGGTAAGGCTAGAGCTGTTCTGTGTTTCGTCTTTACGTTATTGTAGTTTAAGTACAGTCGTTATAGTATAAGACAAAACAGTTACCAGATTACTATTACAAATTTTTTTACTCGGAACAAGGTTTTCCCGAGATCGAACTCAGGGAGCAATTATGTTTCTAGAAGACTAAATAAGATCTCTATTATGTTACAAAAATAAAATAGAGAGAGAGAGAGATCTCTTGGCTTCTTTTAAACTTCCTTATAAAGGGATTGGCGCGCAGAGAGGGGCGAGGTGCGGAGGGGTCTGCCTCGCCAGAGTATGGCCGGAAGGGACACCCATACCTTGCTTGCGTTCGCACGGATGGTATGGTGGTCAGCAGAGGGCATGGGTGGGTCCCTACAACAGAGGACGTCGTAGGGAACCCCGCTTCTGTTCTAGAGGACGATAAACCTGCTCTGCGCAGCGCCATGCTCCGCGCAAGGTTGCCGGATATGGCGCTGCGCAGAAGTTGCAGGGAGGACCGTCCTACAAAGAATGATGAAAAGTTGGGTGCTTAAATGCAAGGATTTCAAAAGATAAGGGTCAAAAGGTAAATAAAGAGGACAAAATTGTAAAGTCGGTCAAGGAGGTCTCTTCTTAGGCTCAAGTTTTTATACAGGACTAATTTGAACCTAAGGATTTTAATGGTGAATTTTAATTCTAGGTTGGACCATGTTTGACTGGCCAATTTGCGTAAAAACCCAAATTAAGTTATTAATTGGGCATGGTTCTCTTTTTAGGTCAAAATAGGTTTCTAAGGTCAAATTGAAAGTTCTAAACCCTAGAGAATATTTTTCTATGAATTTTAAAGGGTTTAATTGATTTTTATCCTGCCTCAAACCTCGCGAATTGAAGTGGATTTTCTTTAGGGTTACAGAATGTCATTTAATTCCTAGAAGTTGCTATAACCCTTTTCAGTTTAAATCAACCTACTTCTCTCATTGTTAAGCTTGTTTGACCTATGTTTGGATCCTTAATTACCCTGTTTGCAAACTGTATTGGTGCAATTGCAGTTTTACCCCTTATTATTTGTTTTAATCTTAAACTCAGAATTCTCTGAGTTAAGCCTTTCTTTGGGTCATGTAGGAGCTTTTTCTCACATAACTGGGATAGATTGTGCTAGTTAGGGTTTATGATGGGGTTCTCATCATACCCCCATGCCTAACTTTTGCTAGTCTCTTAGCAAAAATTTTAAGGTTTCAACCCTTGTTCTAGACCATAAAGTTCTTGATGATTTCATATAAGTGCTTTTTCATTTGAAACCTAAATTATGTTAGAATGCCAACTATAGACCTTAAAGGTACTCTAATACCAACCTAGATCCAGATCTGTCTAGCCTCAGCCTCAGTCCTTAACAAAGGTTTTTAAGGCCTACATGAACTAACCTAAGGTTTGTTGGACTTTGTGGTTAAAGCACCCGTGCTTGAGATAATTTTAGCCCTGGCTCAGTTCGCAGTGCATTTTGTAAGAAAGAGAGATAGAAGATTTATATGTTTGGAGAGTTTTCTCTCTCTTTTTCTTTTTAATTCTAGCTTAGGATTGACTTTTCAACACGGTCTGTATCAGATTCCTTGTCCCCATCATCAATCCTCAAGGGTTCCTAGCAGTCGATGCTTTGAGATAGCACCACCCATGGTAACCCCCAGAACCATGGCTGTTGAGATTTCGAGATAATCCCATCCATGGTGTTCCGTGGCTGAATTCAGACCCTGGCAATTGACATTTCGTGATAATGCCATCCATGGAATCTGAACCAGCAAAGTGCTTACATGCCCCCGGTAGGATATGTAAATATCCTAAGGGACAAGTACCGAGGAGATGATATTTTGTTATGCATTTTCGAGGGAAATTTCCCACCTCTCTGCACTGGGAACTCGTCCAAATCAACTTGTGTTGATCGGCCGCTCCTACTCTAGGTGTCATTTACAGAATTTTTGCAATGCTCATGAGTGATTTTGATTTTTATGCTTACTGAACCAGGCTGTGTGTGAAGTTAGGGTGCTTAGGTTACTGAGTCCAGTAAACCAAAAGCTAGTTAACGAGGCCCAATACTCCCTAAGCCTTGGACCTAATACTTAAGCTTTTCATTTTCCTCAACCTCTTGAGAAATGTCTAGATCTTAATGGGTACTATGAGTCTATCCAAGAATGCCTAAAGTTCGCATTCTTACTAATCTCACTGTGCACTTTCCCTTTCTTTTCCTAAATGCAGTCTAGAACTTAAGTTAATTCCTTAATTTCTTACTAATGACTATCACTTTTCTTTCATTTTGTGCTCCTTTTCATTTTGTTTCTTTTTCTTCTCCTCCTTTGTAGAGTCCTCAAAATTTTCTTTCCTCCTCTCATTTTATTATTCTTTTTCAAAAAAAAAAAAATTTAATTTTTATGGTGTTTTTGGCATATGTGAATTTTTTTATTTAAAACCTTTTCTTACAAGTTTTTGCACTTTCATACCCCCCATGCCTAAGATTTGCAATGTCCTCATTGTAACTTAGGGGGTTTTTATTCAACTTAGTTCATACATTAGGACAGATGTTTTGATGAGTGAATGGGTCGGGGTGGCTGTTGCGGACGATTTATAATCTTAGATGCAAGCACCTGAGGTGGAGTCGGCTGTCCTAAAGGGTGAACCTTAAGTGCACACAGGTGTCAGAAAAGGTTTCAGGTTTTCAAAGAGAATGACGGGCTGCCTCCTGTTGAGCGCTAAGTTTTACACCATCGACTGGGCGCAATAAGCTCAGGGGGAATGGAGGATAGAAGATGATTAAACCAAATCAGTACAAGTTACATCAATGAACAATTTGAGTCTCTGACCATTCACGATGAAAGGTTCAGAATCATGGCCGAGCGGACTAATTTCGACGGCTCGATTTCCAAAAACCTGTCGGACCAAGGATGGTCCGACCTGAAATTCCCTACTTGGAGGGGGTGACGTCAGTGTGACGTAAAAAATGCGTAATTGAAATATAAACAATCTCACAAATAGTCAATCACACAAAGTACACAAGTATTTTTAGGTGGAAACCCAAACCGGGTGAAAACCACCACATAACCCTCTCGAGTTAGGATTTTCCGATCAACCTAGTTGATCAAATCCACTAACCGAATCACTTTAAACGAAGGTGATTCAACCTCAGTACAACCACGCTACAAGTACGAGGGTAGCGTTCCTCAACCCCTTCTCTCCACGAGAAGGATTTTGTCCCACGAAGGAGACGGGAATTCGCAAAACGAATACCCAACCAAAAGACAAAGATAAAATAAAACAACATGTCCTATAGAGCCAACAAAGTAATTATAAACCTAAGCTTCTATAGGAATTAGGAAACTCCCCTTTGCAAGGAGTGCGTCGACGATGACGCGGGTGCGTAAGCCACGCAACGGCGCAATGTCGCTCTCGTGAACAACGGCGGGAGAGCGGGTGTGCAAAGACTTGATGCTCTCAAGGGAATGGAGCTCAAGCTTGGAGAGCAAGATCTTTTATGGACACAAAAGAGTGTGAAAGTGTGTAGCTAAGTGTATCCAAGTGTGTTTTGGTGTTGCAAAGGTTCCCCTCTATTTATAGAGGCCTTAGGAAGGCTTTGGAAGGCTTAGGAAGGGTTGTATAGCCGTTGGGTGTAAAGCCCAAGAGAATCAGGCCGAAATCAGGACAATGATTACATTTGACAGGGTCATCAGACATCTAATTCTGGCATCAGACGTCTGGAAGGCCACTTTAAGACGTCTGATCTCAAGGTCAGACGTCTGATTCTATGCGGGTTTCCTCCTGACTTGAATCAGATCTAAACAGGGTTTTTGTTCAAGTTGATCAGACGACATACAGGACGTCTGGCACTATGCCCGGACGTCTGGAAACCAACTTTTCCTACGGAATGGATTTTCCAACCGTTGCAACGGCTAGAAAATCTCTGAGAAGAGATTTTGGGTCAGCCGAGGCAAAACGGTCAATTATCAGACGTCTGGACAGTCCTATGGACATCTGATAAGGCTCTAACGGTCATATCCTTGAGTGCCTGCTAAGCTAGCCAACGGTCCACTATCTGGACGTATGGCAAGTCCATCAGACGTCTTCTAAGACGTCTGGACTAAGGTCTGGACGTCTGATTTCATCAGACAGAAAACTAAGTCCAGCCTAAATGGTTATCAGACGTCTGAAACAACAGTCAGACGTCTTAAAACACTTCATCAGACGTCTGATTTTGGAATTAGACGTCTGGAAATGGTGTTTGAGCCCTATATTGGTTTTCTAAGTATTCTACAGAAAACCTAAGTATCCTAGGGTTGTGCAGGTGTTCCTAGGACTACTTTTAGGGTTCTTTGAGGCTCTTTAACATAATATTCTAAGGAAATTAAAAGATCAAGAAAATAAAGACAAGAGATACATGAAAGGATAAAAAAGAATCTATCCTATTCTTCTTGTCTTCTATCTTCAATCTGTCGCTCCACGCGAACCTCCTCTATTTTCCGTCAAGCTCCTCTAATCCGTCCTGGATGCGAGCTCGAACTCCGTTTAAACACGTCTACATTTGCATTTGACCTGAAATCTAGGACTCAAATTGCAAATGTTAAATAACACGTGTTTTGTTATCATCAAAATAAATGATCGTGGTGCTCTAGCACCAACACGACCCACTTGGATCGCAGCTTCCCAGGGAAAAGCTTGAGTCGGGCATCGAAGAGTAGGACCTTCTGACCAGGATGAAAGATCTTTCTAGAGATGTACTTGTCATGGAAGGCTTTAGCCCGCTTCTTGTAGATTCGCGAGTTCTCGTACGATTCAAGACGTAGTTCGTCAATCTAGCTGATTTGAAGCTTTCTATGGGTTCCACCCTTAGAAAGATCTAGATTACAATTCCGTACTGCCCAATAGGCTTTGTGCTCCAGTTCGACGGGAAGGTGACACGTCTTCCCGTACACCAGTCTAAAGGGAGACATGCCTGATTGGGTTTTGTGGGCGGTTCTATAGGCCCACAACGCTTCCGAAAGTCGAGACGACCAGTCCTTCCTGTCAGGCCGAACAGTGACCTGCAGGATTTTCTTGATCTCCCGATTTGACAGCTCAGCTAGACCATTGGTCTGGGGGTGATAAGGAGTGGAGATTCAGTAAGACACCCCGTATTTGGTCATCAGTGACCTGAACTGAGCATTTATGAAATGGGTCCCCCCGTCTGAGATGATAGCACGAGGAATCCCGAACCGTGAGAAGATATTGTGATGAATGAATTTGAGAACGATTTTGTGATCACAGGTTCAAGTCGGTATGGCTTCGATCCATTTGGACACGTAGTCCATAGCCAGTAGAATGTATTCAAAACCATCCGAAACAGGAAAGGGGCCCATAAAATCAATCCCCCAAACATCAAAGATTTCGCATACGAGAATCGGCTGCAAAGGCATCATGTCGCAATGGCACATGTTGCCCAAAGTTTGGCAACGACTGCATGCCTTGCAGTGATTGTATGCATCCTTGAACAGAGTGGCCAATAAAAGCCACACTAGAGGATTTTCGATGCAGTTTTGTGCCCAGAGAAATGGCCACCGCATGCCCGGTCATGGTAGACGGAAAGAATATCACTGACTTCACCTTCCGGGACACATCTCCGGATGATTTGGTCAGCACCTATGAGAAAGAGGTACGGATCTTCCCAAATGTAATACTTGGCATCAGAGCGTAATTTGTCTTTCTTGGCCTTCGGCTAATCAGACGGGATCTGATGAGATGCCAGGTAGTTTACTATATTAGCAAACCATGGAAGTTTAGTAACGATAGTTAGCAGGTGCTCATCAGGGAAATGCTCCGCAATGGGTCTGGAAGGGTTGATGATCTCAAAAGGAAGGCGGGACAAATGGTCAGCTACCACATTTTGTTTTCCCGCCTTGTCGCGAATCTTAAGATCGAATTCTTGCAACAGCAAGATCCATCGAATTAGTCGAGGCTTCGCGTCCTTCTTGGCAAGGAGATGCCTCACAGCCATGTGATCCGAGTAGATGATGACGTGGGAACCCAGGAGATAAGATCGAAATTTTTCAAGGGCAAATACTACGGCTAGCAGCTCTTTCTCCGTAACTGTATAGTTACGCTGAGCGTCATCAAGTGTCTTGCTAGCGTAGTAGGTGACCACGGGTTTCCCGTCAACTTTCTGCCCTAGAATCGCTCCTACAACGAAATCAGACGCATCGCACATGATCTCAAAGGGTTGAGACCAATCAGGAGATTGTAGGATCGGGGCCTGGGTGACTCAGTCACGGAGGTTCTCAAAGGCTTGAGTGCATTCCTTAAAGATTTCAAAGGGTACATCCTTAGAGAGAAGAGTCGTCAGGGGACGCACGATTTTTGAAAAATCGGGAATGAAACAACTGTAAAAACCGACGTGCCCCAGAAAAGAACGGATGTCCCTGATCGAGCTAGGCATAGGAAGGAGAGAGATTAGATTAACCTTGGCTCGATCCACCTGGATGCCTTTCTCAGAAATCGGATGTCCTAGGACGATCCCCTCAGGCACCATAAAATGGCTCTTTTCCCAAGAAAGAACCAAATTAACATCGATGCAGCGGCTGAGTATATGAACCAAGTGCTGGAGGCAATCATCAAATGATGTCTCGAAAACTGAGAAGTCATCCATGAAGACTTCCAGATAATCACCTACCATATCAGAGAATATGGCAAGCATGCACCGCTGAAAAGTCACGGGTGCATTGCAGAGACCAAACGGCATCCTTCGGAATGCGTAAGTTCCGAAGGGGCAGGTGAACGTGGTCTTCTCTTGGTCCTTAGGATGAACAGCAACTTGGTTATAACCGGAGTACCCGTCAAGAAAGTAGAAGAATTGATTTCCCGCTAATTTCTCGAGAATCTGATCAATGAAAGGTAGTGGGAAATGATCCTTCTTCGTGGAGGAATTGAGTTGTCGGTAATCTATGCAGACTCTCTACGAGTTGGTTAATCGGGTAGGTATGACTTCTCTAGTTTCAGTCGTAATGGTGGTGAGCCCCGCCTTTTTAGGCACAACCTGAATCGGGCTCACCCAACGATTGTCGGAGATCGGGTAGATGATCCCTGCATCTAACCACTTGATGATCTCCTTTTTCACGACCTCCTGCAGATTGGGGTTTAAACGTCTCTACATTTCACGAGAAAGTCATGCGCCCTCTTTTGAATAAATATGATGTGTGCAATAAGAGGGACTTATTCCAGTCAGATCATCGAGAGTCCATCCAATGGCTCTATGATGTTGCTGGAGAACAGTAATCAGACAGGATTCCTGATCAGGAGTGAGCTTGGAATTTATAATCACAGGAAGGGTCTGATTAAAACCCAAAAAGATGTATTTCAAATGATCGGGAAGGGGTTTCAGTTTAAGGATGAGGTTATCAGCAACAGCGGGTGGTTTAGGGTAAATGTGAGGTTTAAGGGTAGGAGTTATGGGTCTGTCCAAATCTGGATTTGACTCCTCTAATTGCGGTTCAAGATCTTTCTGTGGTTGATGAGGTATAATCAGGTCATTCTCAAAATGCGTTTCATCAACCAAAGCCCTGATATCACAAATCTGTTCGATGACATCGCAATTGATTCCTCGTTGAGCCTTAAAGATATCAATTTTGAGGGTTTGATTTCCAAATTTGAGCTCTATTTGGACCTCCTCACAGCTGATGTTGGCTCTAGCAGTAGCCAGGAAAGGTCTCCCTAGAATGATCGGTGTATCCCTAGGGTTCTCAGGTGCGTCCATGTCCAAGACTATAAAGTCTACAGGGAAATAAAAATCCTGCACTCTTACAATAACATCCTCGAGAATCCCTTTAGGTGACTTTATAGATCGATCTGCTAATTATAGTGTCACCTCAGTCGGTTTTAGCTCAGATTCTTCTAGGTGGTTAAGTAAGGATGTGGGTATCAGATTTATGGAAGCACCCAAGTCTAGCAATGCTCTATCGAATTGAGTTTCACCTATTTTGCAGGAAATCAGGAGAGTACCAGGATCTTTTGCCTTGGGTGGGAGCCTGCTTAGGATTACAGAGCTGGCTTGCTCTAGCAGTACAATTGGACTCCCTCTCTTGGTTCGCAGCTTACGCTGTGGTGTACACACATTCTTTAAGAATCGTGCGTAAGCTGGTACATGGCGAATTGCATCCATCAAGGGGATGTTTATTTGGACCTGCTCAAAGAGCTTGACCAGGTCTTCCTCAGGTGCCACGGGTTTTGTTGTCTTCTTTCCCTTGGTCAAGGCCTCGGGAAACGAAACCTTGGTTGGTTCTTCTAGGATAGGTTCGGGTTTTTGATCTGGGACAGGGATAGGCACGTCATGGATTACTGTCCTAGGGTTGGAATTACTACCAGGCTTGGAGTGGTCTGGATAGGGTGGATTTTGGGTTTCCTTACCACTACGGGTCGTTACAGAATTCAGTCCTGCTTGGTTTTGGTTAAGGTTGGATAGGATGGGTTGCTGCTGAAAGCCCGCATAAGAAGTGGAAGCCTCCATCCCATCGGGTGAAGGAACAGAGGGGGCCTGATAAATCATGTGTGCTTGGCTCGAGTTTGGGTTCATAATGCGCCGCTGGGTCGGCACATTATTAGGGTTAGGAAGAGGTTGAGAAGGAAGTGTGCCTGGCTGGCGAAAATTTGCCAACTGGGTCAGTTGATTTCGAACCTCTGTAAGTTCGTCCTTGTGTTGTTTCTTAATAGTCGCATTCGTTCTTTGAATGTCAGCCAGAGTCTGAAGGATGATGGACATTTGGTCCTGGTTTAGCCCTGATGGATAAGGAGGGTTGGGCCGAGGCTGAGGCGGCTAGTAAGGACAAGGTGGTTGTGGACGGGGCTAAAAGGGTGGTCTCTGAGTTTGGGAATTTCTCGCCCACTGGAAGTTGGGATGGTTTCTCCATCCAGGATTGTAGGTGTTGGAGAATGGATCATTCTGGATGGCGTTGAGGTCCTCACAAGTCTGAGGAACCTCCAAAGAATCAAAGAATGGGGAAGTGGAATTCCCCGGGCTAGTATAGAAAGGATCGGAGGACCCTCCAATCCGAGAATCAGATGGGGGTGGATATGGATCCATCCCAGGAGAAGGTCGGTGGAGAATGTTTTGCACAGTCTCCCGTGTGGAAGGAGGCTGTGCAAAGGAACTATGCGCAGAGGTGGCTCGCTGCAAGTGCTGAGTCAGCTCGTCCACCTTCTTCTCGATGATAGAGACCTTGTCCAATCGACTGGCCATCAATTCCAGGTCGACTGATGCGGACAGGCCCTGCATCTTGTGTTTTCCCCTAAGGTTCGTCGATGCGTGGGTATTCGTCCTGTCGAATAATCCCATGGAGTCATTGTTGATGGAGTTCTCGCACATGTTTTCGAGAATCTCCCACACGGTGTCCTCATGTTGACCCATGATATTCCCTCCGAAAGTTGCATTGACGAAAAGCCTAATGTCCTCACGGAGTCCCTGGTAAAAAGACTGGACTTGTTCCCATTTAGGAACTCCGTGATGGGGGCACTTTCTCATGAGATCCTGAAAGCGATCCCATGCCTCATGGAAAGGTTCTCCTGTTTGCTGAGTGAAGTGGGTAATCTGATAGCGCAAGGCATTGGTTCGACCAACGGGAAAGAACTTTTTCAAGAACTCGGACTGAAGTTCTTCCCAATTGTTGATCGGCCGGGTCTGAGTTTGGTACCAATGAGCGGCCTTGTCCATAAGGGAGAAGGAGAACATCTTCATGAGGAGGATGTCCCGATTTTGTGCATCTGACCCAAAAGTTTGGGCCAGATGCTTTAGCTATTTGATGTGCTGGAAGGGGTCTTCAAAATTAAGCCCATGAAATTTAGGTATGGCATGAATCATATTAGGCTTTAATTCAGAATCAGGTCCTCCAGTCGGGATTCTGACTCGAGGCTCAATAGCCACCGCAGCAAGATTATAATGGTCTCACATCATAGGACGCTGCGGTGGGTGCACAAAGTTCTGGAAGAGGTCATTAAGTCGCTGCAGCTGGTGCTCCAGATTGTTCTCTTCCTTAACTGGCTGAGCCATTGTGGAAGAAGAAGGTGAGTTGGGTTCGGAGTCGGAGGAGAGGTCAATGTGAAGTGTTGTTTTCTCAAACAAGGGCACTGAGGCTCGGCCTCGAGGAGAGTGAAGTTCTAAAGGAGGTTTCAAAGACCTCCTACCAAACATACACCATTGGAAGAGATGAGTTTAGCAGGTGCTGGACCCAATCAAGACACCCAAAATGTTGGGTGACTATAGAGGTTCGGAGCAGATGGACCCCTTGATCAAAAGATCATCCACCTGAGAATTACCTGGGCAGCCAGAGAGGGTGAGTCCCACGAAGAACCCTACACGGTAGAGCGTCCCCACGGGTTACAGGGTTTCCTCCACCCGACCTCTCTTGTCACTGAGATTCCAAGTAGACCAGAATGGGGATCTTGACCTCTTAAGTCTACCACTTTTAGTTTAAGATCAGGGTGCTTAGATTTTCACCCGAACTTTAGGCTTTTTGAGTGCAAAACGTGACCTGAGTTGAAGGTTGGTTGACCTAAGGGGTCAACTTCACCTATTAATTCCTTTGAGAACTTCTTAGATCTTGTCTTTTAGGGTTCAAGTGTTTTTTAGACAGTCGATTGCTTAGGTTTTTTCTGAATAGGTATTTTCAGACAATGGCTTAGGCACACTTCTTTTGAGATTTCTCAATTCTTGATTAAGGAGTGTGTCTCTAAAACCCTAGTGTTAATTCCTATGTTAGCTCTACTTGGTCCAGTTAACTCCTTGTTGGGTAATTAGGGCTCAGGCAAGAAGGTGTTAGCCCTTAAATACCCTTAATAGTGTGTGCAGGAATAGTGTTTTGAAAACATGCAGCTGTTACTAGGTATGAAAGACAGGTTATACCTATATTGTTTATTCTTTTCTTTTTCTTCCTCTTTAGAATTCAGGGATTAATAGAAAGAGGATAGAAATTACCTGTCCTTGGAGTGGTTGTTGTGTGGCTGCTTCTTGATTTTCCTATACCTGCACACAAAAGAGAGGAGATTATTCGAAACTCACAAATAGAGGTTTTATAGCTTCTAGAATAGCCATTGCTCCCCGGCAACGACGCCAAAAATGGTAACAATGGTAAGGCTAGAGCTGTTCCGTGTTTCGTCTTTACGTTATTATAGTTTAAGTACAGTCGTTATAGTATAAGACAAAACAGTTACCAGATTACTATTACAAATTTTTTTACTCGGAACAAGGTTTTCCCGAGGTCGAACTCAAGGAGCAACTATGTTTCTAGAAGACTAAATAAGATCTCTATTATGTTACAAAAATAAAATAGAGAGAGAGAGATCTCTTGGCTTCTTCTTCTTCTCTTTCTCTTTTCTTCTCCTTCTTCCTTGGTCGTTTCTCTTCTCTTCTTCTTCTTTCTTTCTTTGTTCGTTGTTCTTTCTTCTTTCTTCTTCTTCTTCCTTCTTCTTCTGTTCTTCTTTTCTTTCTTTCTGGCGGCAATGTCTTCTTCCTTCTGTTCTTCTTTTCTTCTTTTGTTCTTTTCTTTTCTTTCTTTCTGGCGGCAATGTCTTCTTCCTTCCTTTTCTTCTTTTCTTCTTGCCTTCTTCTTTCTTCTTTTCCTTCCTTCCTTTCTTTAGCTGGCAGCTGTGGTGATCTTCTTCTTCTTTCTTCTTCTTCTCTTCTCTGCCTTCTGCAGCTGTGGTGATTCCGACGTCTGATGCTGTGCTCAGATGACTTATCTGTGGCTTTGCTACAGTGCCTTCCTTCTTCTTCTATTTCTCTCCTTCCTTCCTTCTTCTTTTCCTTCTTGTGTTCTTCTTCAGCTGCCCTGAGCGGCTAAGGCTTCGGCTGCTTCTCTTCTTCTTCTTTTCCTTTTTGCCTTCTTCTTCCTGCACACTCACACAAGGGTCAGAGCAAAACCTACCCCTACCCTTCCCCGCGTCTCTCTTTCTCAGATTTCTCTCTTAGGACCGCTCTCCCAGAGCCGGGTAATCGATTGCGGGTATCACACCAGGGACCAAGCCCACCGGCGTGCGATGGTAGGCGAGGAGTGCGCGGTTTGGGTAATCGAATCCTGCCCAGACCAGCGGGGCGTGAGCGCGGGAGAGGGTGAGCGGGCGCGTGGCGTGCAGCGTGCGGGAGAGGGACCTGACCCCTGTGTTCAGAGGCAATTAGCCTTAGGCACTTTTTCAATTTAAGTGCGGGCGCTTGGCCACGCACTTCCGACATGGGACTAAAGTCCCACCTCCCAAATTGGTGCCCGCAAGTGAGTGACCTGCGGCCAATTGAAGCATCCCACAATGCCTTTGCCCCAGCTGCAGGCCTGGGTGCCTTCACGGAGACAACCCGCGCGACTTGGGACGTGCGCCTGGGCTAGAGGGCGCCTGCAGCTGCAGGTGAAGCTGCTGCAGCTCGTCGGCAATGGCGGCGAGGGGCGCGCACCGAAAAACACAACAACAGCCTCTCGGCCCAGTAAGAATATGTAGGAAGCTTCGCCGGAGTGAGGCGAAGCTTGTGCGGTGGTCGACGGGGTGAGGGAGTGCGTGAAGAGGCTGACCTAGGTCAGACTGTGACCGGAGAGGTGGGTTTGTTCGGGGGGTGGTCGGGTGGCGTTTGGCAGTGAATGGAGATGGGGGATCGGTGGAGTGGAGTGTGAGGGAGCTTCTGGGCTGGTCGGCGAGGTGTGAGAGTGTCTGTGGTCGTGAGATGGTCTCGCCGAAGGGGGTGATCGGAGGTGGAGAAGGTGGTCTGGACAGTGGCGGTTGGGTGGTCGAAAGGGCAGTTTAAAAGGGGGGAAATGCAAGGGAAATAGAGAGGAAGCTATCTACCTAAGTATTCGATGAAGGGGGAGGGCAGAGCAGCCGGCTCGTATCTGCCGGAGCTGGAGACGAAGATGCCCTGGAGGAGGGTTTCGGCGACGAGGAAGTAGGCGAAGGGCGCCGGCGGGTACAGCCCGGCACGGACGATGGAGCAAGGCAAACCCTGCTGCAGGTAAGGCAGCAGAGCGACGAGGAGGAAGAGGAGGAGTTCGCTGGAAGCTTCGGGCTCTCTGACCGGAGGAGGAGGGGATGAAAAGGGGGGTGATTCTCCGTCAAAGGAAGCTTGAAGGAGCCAGCAGGGTCTGCCGGTCCTTATAAAGGGCTTGGTGCGCAGAGAGGGGCGAGGTACAGAGGGGTCTGTCTCGCCGAAGTATGGCTGGAAGGGACACCCATACCTTCCGCGCGTTTGTACGGAAGGTATGGTGGTCGGCAGAGGGCATGGGCAGGTCCCTGCAACGGAGGACGTCGTAGGGAACCCTGCTTCTGTTCTAGAGGATGGTAAACCAGCTCTGCGCGGTGCCATGCTCCACGCAAGGTCGCCGGAGTATGGCGCTACGCAGAAGTTGCAAGGACGACCGTTCTGCAAAGAACAATGAAAAGTTGGGGGCCTAAATGCAAGGGTTTCAAAAGATAAGGGTCAAAAAGTAAATAAAGAGGACCAGGTTGTAAAGTCGGTCAAGGAGGTCTCTTCTTAGGCTCAAGTTTTTATACAAGACTAATTTGAACCTAAGGATTTTAATGGCAAATTTTAAGTCTAGGTTGGACCATGTTTGACTAGCCAATTTGTGAAAAAACCTAAATTAAGTTATTAATTGGGCATGGTTCTCTTTTTAGGTCAAAATAGGTTTCTAAGGCCAAATTGAAAGTTCTAAACCCTAGAGAATATTTTTCTATGAATTTTAAAGGGTTTAATTAATTTTTATCCTACCTCGAACCTTGTGAATTGAAGTTGGTTTGCTTTAGGGTTACAGAATGTCATTTAATTCCTAGAAGTTGTTATAACCCTTTTCAGATGAGATCAACCTACTTCTCTCATTGTTAAGCTTGTTTGACCTATGTTTGGACCCTAATTACCCTATTTGCAAACTGTATTGGTACAATTGCAGTTTTGCCCCTTATGATTTATTTTAATCTTAAACTCAGAATTCTCTGAGTTAAGCCTTTCTTTGGGTCATGTAGGAGCTTTTTCTCACATAACTGGGTTAGATTGTGCTAGTTAGGGTTTATGATGAGGTTCTCATCAGCAAGCTACTAGTGTAGGGAGGGAGCTGGCCACCCCACGAGACCCGGGGTTCAGCTAGCCACCCTACACCAACTTTGTTAGGCCCTCTGGGCAAACCAGGGTAGTCAGACGAGGGTGCGCAGACTGTGGAGGGGCAAGACCCCTGTTTGGATTTGAGGGGCGAGACCCCTGTTCTGAGAGAGCAACACCCTATACTATTCCGTGCTATACTTTGGGGCATACCCGCTAGCGGAAACGACTAACCACATGTCAGTGCGGGGTAGATACCTGTGCGCCTATCACGTATGTCGTAGTCACCGCTACATCTTGACAGTGACCTCGGGGTGGTTGACTGGGTGTAGGACTACCACAGGGGACTCTCCCGACCATGAGAGCACCATGTGTACCTTATACTCTATGAAAAAGACTGCAATCAAGATCGTTCCCATGAGAAATATGCAAGATTAAGAAATACCTGGATACTTTGAGAGATAGATGAAATAGAAACACATAAATGAGATAAATAGAAATGAGAAATAAATCTGTTGTTGTTTTTACTGTACTTGTACTTAAATAATATAAACACTACTCTACTCAGCGTTTGCTGACTCTGTCTTTTCATAACACTACTTAGGACCAAGAGTTGAGCAGCCCGATTTTCCGGCTACAGAGGGTGCTGGGCCTAGCCGAGCCCAGCCGTTGTCGTTCTTTCAGCACTTTGTTTACCCTACTGTTGTAGTGAGTAATGGACACTTAGTTTACTATTTCTGCTACTCTCTTTCCTTTCCGCTTTCTGTTGTTGTTGTGGTGGCATGTACTGAGACAGTTGTTCTACTTTCTTTACTGCTTCGTTCTTTACTTCTACTTAGTTATATTGCATGTGTGAATGTGGTTTACTTTCTTACTTTTAGTTATTTCTTGTTAGACGACTAGGTCTTGGGATTAGTCGAGGTGAGCCGAATTGGGTCCTGTAGGGATCTGGGGACTGGGTCGTAACATTGAGGTCGAAAGCAAGGAAGAAAACAACAACGATGGGGTACCCCTTTTTCTTATGAAGAATTACAAGATGCTTTTAATTAACTTTATAAACTTAGGAGATTGTTACAAATAGAAAATAAGGAATTGAAAATTTCTTGCTGCTCTCTTAGGATTGAAAAACATGATCTTGTAGAAGAAAATAAAATTCTCATTTTAGAGAACACCAAGATTCTTGAAGAGAATGATCACTTAAATACAAAAATATCCTTTCTTAAGCATAAAATAACTCTAGTTGAAAATGATGCCTCTTGCTTAAAATAATAGTCAAACAAGTTAGTTGCTCACCCTACTAAAATTGTTGCAAGCAAGACTAAAGTAAATGAAAATAAGCCTAGTTTTGCACACACTAAAAAGGGTTTTTATGCACCAAAGTCAAGAAGTTGGAAGCTAAGTAGAGTACAAACTTGGATAAAAAACTCTAATATGAAAGGATCCAAAAAGATATGGGTACCGAAATATTTGGTAAATTCTTATTTTATAAGTCACCAAAACACTCTAATAGATCCAAGATACTATCTTTATGGAGTACATAAAGGAAGAGTTAAGGTGATTGGACAACCAAATGAATATGGAGGATGGAGTTCATATCATTGGAAGCAAACCACCCTCATTTGATATGTGGAAGAAAGTTTCTCTGATTTGGTAATTTTATTTCCTTGTTTAAGAAATTAATTTTGATGATTTATTTAGAAGAAGCCCGAGGATAGGGGGAGCATATCTTGTTTTAAAGAAATAAAAAAGTAGAGAAAGTTTATTAGAGGGAGTTAAAATTTCCACAATTTATCTCTCAAAAAGGATGAGATTAGATTATGAGGGAGTTGTTTAAGTTTTTTGAAAGTAGAAAATTTTAGTTCTTTTTGATAATATCAAAAAGGGGAAGAATTGGTAGATAAACAAAATTATTCTTGTTATTAGTTTCTTGCCCGAAAATGTATTTTATTTATAAAATTTTGTCATTAATCATTGAGATCCACTAAGTGTCAATTGTGTTGTCGTATCTTGAAAATCATAGTCGTTTAAAATTTATAAAACTCGCAAAATATTTAAGTAAAGGATGAGAGTCCAAGTCGTAGAGTCTAATTGATTTATAATTAAATTTAACTACTATATGTTTGATATTTTGGGTTTTTCAAATTTTTTTTAAATTTTAAATAGAGAAAAAGATAGGGGAACATCAAGTTAGGGACTGGATTACAATAATAAAAATCTAAATATAATTCACATAGACATAAATTTTCAAAAACATAAAAATCCTAATAAAATTACCGAGTAATTTAAGATCTAACTAAGATTTTTATAAAATTTCAACTGTAACATGCATAATAAAAGCATAAATAAGTTGTAATAACTAAATCGTAGCAATTTTAGGATGCAAACGTTATGTATTTTTTAATTTTCATATAAAACTAATTTTGGTATGAAATTTGAACAGTAACCTACTATAACAAGCAAGAATGAAATATAAATTTCTTAGCATTTTTGGATGAATGAAAATAAATGCAAACAAATTAGGAACCCAAATTAAGAATTAGGAAACATAAACGATAATGCTAGCAAGCAAGATTAACTAAGAGAGAGGAATATTGACCACAGAAGAATAGAACCAACAGTAAACTATTTTATTAATAGAAAACATGTATTACAAAAGTCATCAAGAATTATAACTAGAGTTAACTACTAGTGACATAAAAGAATAGAAAAAAAACAAGCAGGCGAATGAGTAGTAGAATTCATAGTGCTAAGAAAACAGTGGACTCATGGAAAAGGTCAAGAGTGCTGTCAACAACCACTGGGAAGAAGCTTTGGAGGAGATGAGGAGGAAGCTAAGGATGTCGCAGAAGATGGAGTTTCCTTGAAGATGATGGTGATGACCTAGGGTTTCCAATGAAGATGGGAGAGAGATGGAGGCTAATGGAGTTAGGGTTAGGAATTAGGGAGAAGGGACAACCACAATGGTGGAGAGAGGGAGAAGGGTGGCGTGGAGAGGGTAAGGGAAAGATGGGGGAGAAGAAGAAGCTCTCCACATGGAGGGCTATAAAGGTGGAGGTAGGGTTGGCGTGGAGTTGAGGGGATAGGGTTTGTTAGATGAGGTGGCATGCAATAGTTGGATGGAGAGGGTGACACACGGATTGAGGAAGTGTAGAGCTAGGATTAGGGCAATGGGCAACTAGGATGGGCTCCTCTAGGTGGCATGGACTTAGGGATAGGAAGGCGTAAAGGTGGTGCGGCTATGATGTGGCATTACTTATGTGACTTCATGTGAGTAGGTGGAAGGGTGGACTTAAATTGATGAGGTGGAACCAAAGGTGGAGTAGGATGTTGGTGGTGATTTTGTGGTGGCTTGGAATTGGATTAGATGGCCTAGGTTAGGTGGTGTAATGAAATTAAGGCCAAGGCTTAAGGTTGTGTGAACCAGCTTGTCTCTAATTCTGCTGAGGCACACCTAACAAAAAGATCAAGGCCTCAAATTAATAAGTATGCAACAATTAAGCTTAATAATGCACACCTAATTATAAGATGCATTCATGCACATATGTATAAAATGCCCTAATTCTAACACAATAAAAGCAATAAGACTAACATAATTAGGCATATGATGAGCTTTGGAAGGCCTACCAAAAGATTTATTGGTGTAAAAGGTGCTACTTAGCCATTAATCATCCATCGCATAGGGAGACAGAGTGAAAACCAAGCAAACACAGGGGGAGATAGAGGTTTAGCAACCCAGTTCCACCGCAAGGGGTGTACGACTGGGGGGAGGATAGGACTCCCAACTATGCACTAGAACTCATGGAGGTTACATGGTATAACATGAACTTGCTCCCTCTCTTGGGGAGGAGTCCCCTTCTACTGGGGGTCCCTCTCTTTATTTATAACATGAGGGGAACTCTCAATGATGGACTCTGGTACCCATATCCATTAGGCTACGTGGTAGCTGCCAGGGTGCAGGTGGTCAGGCCCATCATATCGTATCTTCTGCCCTTGCAGTGTGGGATCTTTTGGCAGACTGGGCTGATGTTTACTGGGATACGACAAGTCTTAGGCGTGATGGGGTGCTGGTTCCGCCTGTATATGACGTGCTGCGGACGCGTTTGTTTAAAAGGATCGTTGTAGTTTGCATTCACAATGTCAATTTTAAATGAAGAAATGGATGTGAGTCTGAGTGTCGAACTCAGGGAGGCGTAAAAATCAAATTTTTCTTGTCACTTAGTGTCACGGAAATGACAGGTTTTTCCTTGCGGGGAAACGTGGGAGGAGAGAGAGAGAGAGAGAAAGAGTAGGGTTAGAATTCTTTTTATCGCAACATGCAGGCAATACAAGGTTAAGGAAAACTCATGAAAAAGAGAGACAATAGCTAGAGAAGGAACATTGCCATTTAATCATGCAACTTTAAGTTTTACAAATACAACAATAGCTAAATGCTTAAACAAAAGGAAAGTAAAGCTAGAGTAAAGGGAGAGAAAGAGAGAGAGTGGAGATGGCAAGGCGGCCACGGCGATGGAAGAGGGCTCCGTCGGTGGCTCGTCGACTCCGTTGATTACAAGGGATGCTAAGGGAAGCTAGGAGGGAGGTATAACACTTGCTAAGTGAATTCAATGCCTTACATGGGTGGTTGGAAGGGGTTTATATAGGAAGAAGGGGTTTCTAATTTAAGTATGGGCTTTAGCGACGTCCGGGACGTCGCTAAATCCATGCTAAAAGTGTCGGTGTAGCCCCCTGCCTGCTGGTCTCACGCGCACGCCCGTTCTTCTTCACGCACGATCCATGTGCGCGCGTTGTAGGCCGTCCGATCTGAGCTTTCACGTGGAGCGCTGGCGCGAATCGCGCATGTCATCATGCGTGCCCGGCATCTGCGTTCGAGGGAGAGCCGTGTGGCACAAGCGTCACCCTCCGCACGTGAATCCACTACCTTAATCGGCGGGGCTCGGGTGAGAAGTGATTTGGCAACGTGGGGGGTTTCGAATGCCCACCGCTACCTTTGCGAATGATGCACGACCTGCTGCGCAGCAAGGTTGGATGGTCGCGGAGAGGAGGCGGGGCGTGCAAGCGTGGAGTGCTGTGGAGCTGTTTGATTGAAGATCGATGGTCGACATTCATCCTGTGGTGATGGGAGAGGCGGGGCGGTGGAGTTGTGCTACGGTTGAGGGGCGCGGCGATGTTGACACATGGCGGCTTTATGACCGTTGATCATCAGATTAACGGTCAGAACTTCTTGGGCCAATTGTAGGAGCTCCGGATGTTGGATTTAGTTCATTTTGAGTCCGTTGGACTCCGTTCGTCGTTTTGAATCCATCCGTGCGGTCCGATTGCTCATCTGAGGCCTATTTTGACAAGCACTTGTACAAATGGCCATTAATAATGCACTATAAGCAATCTCGATGTGCGATGCATGCAATGCTCCCATGCCTGTTCATGATGTGTTATCTGTGTGTTTTACCCTTAAGATCGACCCCATTTCGCATAATTATCATCGTAAAATGTAGTGTTATCATACTCTCTTGCTTACTCCTTGCTAGTCCTTAGCAAGGTTCATTCTAGCCATTATTCTCAGTTAGAATTCACGAAGTGATTACTTAGACATTTTGTTATTTGTCAACAGGGGGAAATATACTAAGATCTTGATCTACAGAGACTAAGCAGCACCCGGGTGTTTGCCAAAATATGAATCGCCTGAATCCTTGCTTTAAGGCAAGTTTATATATTTTTTTCTTTTTTCGTCTTTTCTCATTTTAGATCTTTGGAGTTGAAAGTGTGTTGGTAACTTTTTACAGCTACCCAACCCACCCAAAACTCGAAAAAGACTCTAAGTGCTAAGTATCTTGGTGTGAAGATCGTGATAGACTCACTCAACGGTAATTCAGACAAACTTCGAGTTTCTACGCCCCAAAGTGACCGGGAAAGGAAGTGTTTTTCCTGAAAGTGTATTTGTCCGATCGGTAGCTTTCTCCCTACTTTTATTCTACTTGGGGTCAACACAAGGATTTTTCCAGTGTATATCTCCCCGGCTTGCTCACTTCCCTACTTCTTCCTTAAGTGTTTTGAGTCTTTTTGTGCATTTAATGAGCTAGGTTCTGGACAACCGACCAATGGGCTGTTACCCACAATCACTTGCCAGCCATACTCATGCGGTGAAGTGTGGCTTATTTTGTTCTTTTTTCTTCTCTCTGTTTTTTTTTTTAGTAGGTGGCTTCAATGATCTCAAATTTACCTAGAGGCAATAAAAAGAAGGTGGTCCTGTGGCTGGGCTCTGAATAACCGGCCAATGGGCTGTTACCCACAACAACTTGCCAGCCATACCACCCTAGAAGGTTCATTAGCTACCCAATTTCTATTAGAATCTCCTAGTGAGTCAGTGCAAAAATGTGTGCAGATGCTTATACCAAAAGTCCCTCTAAGTTAGAGGGCGAGTTGATAAGTCGTATACTTATCACCTTATTTATTGGTGGATTAGAATAAATTTTGGTTGCAAGGATTTAAAGCTAAATCCATATTTTAACGGACACCAGAGCTGACTAAGTCTGAAGGCCTAAAAAGTCTAAGTGTTCAGGTTCTTTTCATATTATTTTTCACTGTTGACAAGTTCCTAATGCCTAAGTTTTTTTCTTCCTAAATTTAATTTTTTTAAATTTTATTTTATTTTATTCAGACTGATTAAATGAACTCAGAATCATACAAATTACCACCCCCCCATGCTTAAGTTGGATAATGTCCTCATTGACAAATACATGGATGCAACAGGGGTTCAAAAAGATATTACCTAAATGAAGTAAAATACCTGATTAGTCTGAATCCTCTGGGCTGCCTCCCAGGAAGCGTTGAGTTTAATGCCTCCAGTTGGGCGGTGCTTCGTGTCATCCCTCAATGAGGGTGACAACCTCCTTTGGGGGAACCTAGGCGAGGAAGTGTTTCAATCTCTGACCATTGACTGTGAAAGTATGCCCAGTGTTCGGATCTACGATTTCAACCGCCCCATTGGAGTAAGGCTTGACTACCTTAAACGGTCATGTCCACTTGGACCTGAGCTTCCCCGGAAAGAGTTTTAGTCGGGCGTCAAAAAGCCAGACTTGCTGGTTAGGCTCGAAGGTCTTTCTATAGATGAGTCGATCGTGGACGGCTTTCATTTTCTCCTTGTACAGCTGACTATTCTCAAAAGCGTCCCAACGAATCTCCTCGAGCTCGGTGAGTTGGAGCATCCTCTGCGCACCGACTAACTGGGAATCCACGTTACATTGCTTAACGGCCCAGTAAGCTCGGTGTTCCAACTCAACAGGAAGGTGGCAAGCTTTGCCAAAGACCAAGCGATAAGGCGACATGCCTATCAGGGTCTTGAAAGTGGTCCGGTATGCCCACAGGGCATCATCTAGTCGTGCAGACCAGTCTTTTCTGTCAGGTCTCACAGTCTTCTGTAGAATATTCTTGATCTACCTGTTTGAGACCTCGGTCTGCCCCTTCGTTTGCTGATTATACAAGGTAGCAATGCGGTGGGTAACCCCGTATTTTCTGAGTAGGGCACGGAATTGGGTGTGAATAAAATGACTTCCACCATCACTGATCATGGCCTTTGGTATTTCAAACTGAGAAAAGATGTTTTGCTTAACAAAGTCCATGACAGCCTTATGATCGCATCGGCGGGTGACGATGGTTTCAAGTTATTTGGAGACATAATCTACAGAGACTAATATGTACTCAAAGTCATTGGATGGTGGAAAGGAGCCCATAAAATCAATACTCCAAACGTCAAAGATTTCGACGATCAGAATAGGCTGGAGGGGCATCATGTCTTTTTTGGTCATGGACCCCAAAGTGTGGCAGCGAGGGCAAGTCTTAACAAAGTTGTGTACATCCTTAAATAAGGAAGGCCAATAAAATCCAAACTACAGAACCTTTGCAGTCGTTTTCTTTCCTGAGAAGTGGCCACCACAAGCTTGGTCGTGACAAAAGGATAGCACACTCTGAACTTCATCCTCCAGGATACACCTCCTGATGATTTGGTCTGCACAGAGGCGAAACAATGTGGGATCATCTCAAAAATAGTGCTTGGCTTTAGCCAAGAACTTATCCTGCTGTTGTCTGGACCAGCTATGCGGGGTTTGTCCTATAACTAGGTAGTTGTCATAATCGGCACACCAAGGTAGTTTCCTGTCTTGCACAGCCAGAATTTGCTCATCGGAAAAGGTGTTAGATAAAGGCAAGGAGGGCCCAATGTGGTCTGGGTGGAGTCTGGATAGGTGATCGACCACCACATTCTTTGACCCGGCTTTGTCGTGAATTTCCAGGTCAAATTCCTACAAGAGCAGGATCCATCTGATGAGCCTGGGCTTCGCATCCTTTTTAGCCAATAGATGCTGGATGGTCGAGTGGTCCGTATAGATGGTCATGTGGGATCCCAGAAGATAAGATCAGAACTTTTCGAGTCCAAAAACTACGGCGAGCAATTCTTTCTCTGTGACCGTATAATTTCGTTGGGCCTCGTCCAACGTCTTGCTCGCATAGTAGATCACCACGGGTTTCTTGTCTTGTTTCTGTCCCAGGACTGCACCTATGGCAAAGTCCGATACATCACACATGATCTTAAAATCCTGGACCAGTCTAGGGGCTAAAGTACGGGTGCTGTGGAGACTAAGCCCCTGAGGGTGTGGTAAGCCTGGATGCAATCGGAGGTCATGTGGAATAGGGCGTCATTGGCCAGAAGATCGGTCAAGGGTTTGGAGAGCTTGGAGAAGTCTTTGATGAACCTTCAGTAGAAGCCAACGTGTCTAAGGAACGAGCAGATTTGTCGGACCGAGCTAGGTGGGGTAAGTTTGGAAATCAAATCAACTTTAGCTCGATCCACCTTAATGCCCCAATGTGATACAATTCCTTCTTGAACCATGAAATGGCTCTTTTCCCAACTTAATACCAAATTAACCTCGATACATCGTTTCAGGATTTTCTCCAAGTTGCTCAAACAATGGTCGAATGAATTCCCAAATACTGAGAAATCATCCATAAAGACCTCCAGGTATTCACCCACCATCTCTGAAAAGATGGCTAACATGCAATGCTGAAAGGTAGCGGGTACGTTACATAACCCGAAAAGCATATGACAGAATGCAAACGTGTCATACGGGCAAGTGAATGTGGTCTTCTCTTGATCTTCAAGAGCAATTGCAACTTGGTTATATCCCGAATACCCATCCAGAAAGCAAAAATACTTCTACCCTGCCAATCGCTCAAGAATCTGGTCGATGAATGGCAGGGGAAAATGATCTTTCTTGGTCGCCTCATTGAGCTTCCTGTAATCAATACACACCCGCCATGCGATGGTGGTGCAGGTGGGGATGGATTCGCCACGCTCATTGGTGACAACGGTGTGCCCAGCTTTCTTCGGAACCACTTGAGTGGGGCTCACCCAGGGGCTATCGGAGATGGGATAGATGATGTCGGCGTCAAGCCATTTGATAATTTCCTTCTTAACGACCTCCCGCATATTTGGGTTTAACCGTCTCTGCATCTGACGGGAGGGTCACACCCCATCTTCTAGGTAGATCTTGTGGGTACAATAGGTGGGGCTAATTCCTCTCAAGTCTGAAATAGTCCAGCCAATGGCAACCCTATGTTATGATAGGGTCGCTGTCAATCTAAGTTCCTGATCCTTGGTTAGGTTGGCATTGATAATTACTGGGAAGGTATGGTCAGGTCCCAGGAAGGCATACTTGAGATTCTCGGGTAGCGGCTTTAGTTCAGGTGTAGGTGGAACAATGTTTGATGAAAAGGGGAAAGGCGGGAGTTGATCAACATCAATCTCCTCGAATGGTGTTGGTTGATGGTAATCAGCCCTACAAAGGTCCATGGGCATAGATGGTGATGGGTCAGAACAGTCGTTACAGGATTGGTAGTCCGAGACAGAACTAAGGGTCAGGCATTCCTCGACCAAAGACTCCACAGGATCGTGTTCCTCGATATAGTCGCAATCAAAAGACTTGGTCGCCCGGAAGATATCCAACTGCATCTTCTTGTCTCCGAAGGAGATTTCCATACATCCCGTGTCACAATCGATGTTTGCCTTAGCCGTAGCTAAAAAAGGTCTGCCTAGAATGATGGGTGTGTTCTGTAGTTATTCAGGGACTTCCGTGTCAAGAACCAAGAAGTCAACCGGCAAATAGAAGCCCTTGACCCGCACAATCACGTCCTCGATAACCCCCTTTGGGGTTTTCACAGATATATCAGTCAACTGGATGGTAACAGGTGTGGGCATCAACTCTCCGAATCCAAATTGGTGGTACAAGGTTGTCAGAATCAGATTGATGGAAGCACCTAAGTCCAGGAGCGCTCTATCAAATGTCATGTCCCTGATATTGCAGGATATCAGGGGTGCTCCTGGGTCAGTTCGTTTGAGTGGAAGGTTGCTTGATATCACGGAACTCGCTTGCTCTGAGAGCACAACCTTCCTAGGTGCTTGAGGTCTTAGCTTATGCTTTGGTGTACAGGCATCCTTTAGGAACTTGGCGTAAGCTGGAATGTGCTTGACAACTTTGAGGAGCAGAATATTAATCTGAACCTGCTTAAAGATCTCCAAAAGCTCCTCAATCTCCATAACACTTTTCTTTTTCTTGATTGTCTCCAAGGCCTCGGGATATGGTGTCTGAATGTGAATAGGGTCTATTTCTGGGTCCTTGGGTTTTTCCTACTCCTCTTCAGAGTCAGGCATTTCAAGGGGTGAAGTCACGGGAGGAGTCGACCATTTGGGATCCTGGGTTTTAGTGCTGCTTCTCAAGGTTACTGCATTTGCAGAGGCATTGGGACCATGGGTTGATCCTTGAGAAGACGAGGAAGAAGAAGCACCAAACCCAGGGGTGTTTGTGGGGCTGGCTGGATCATGTGGGCTTGCCTGGGATTGCCTTGGAATCCTTGCAAATTGGGGCCTCTGGTAATCATGTTTCGCGGGTTCGGTTGTGGCTGGGAAGGTAGGGGTCCTTATTGTTTACAGTCCAACAGCTGACTTAACTATCCCTTCACTAAAGCCATTTCCTCCTGGTTTTTTGGTTCAATTCAGCCATCATTTTTATCAGGGTGCCCATTTGGTTTTTTAGGGGAGGGGCCGCCCTATTTGGATTATAGGGGTGTCAAACTGGTGGTCCTTGCTGATAGGGGGCAGGTTTGGCTGTTGGTTTGGCCTGGGCTGGTTCTGAAATTGAAGGGGTTTCTGGTTCGTCCGAGCAAAGTTTGGGTGATTACGCCAGCCGACGTTGTAAGTGTTGGAGAAAGGATCAGGTTTGGAATAACCTTGGATAGCCTGTACATCTTCAAAGATAGCAGATGTCGAGGGGGAGGGAAGAGAGTAATCAAGGGTTGAGGGAGCAAAGGTCCCTCCCTGGAACGTGGTCAGGGGTTGTTCCAGGTTCATTTGGCTTAGTGGCTAGATCAGGTCAACATTGTGAGCTCCCTTTGCTAGGGAGAGGGTCCGTAACGGGTTCCTGGTCTGGTTCAGTAGTTCATCTATCTTTCTATCTACCAATTCCACTCGATCTAATTTCTTAGCAACCATCCATGTGCGTGCATTGTAGGCCGTCCGATTGAAGATTGGACAGCTGAGCTTTCGTGTGGAGGGTTAGCGCAGATCACGCGCATCATCATGCGCGCCCGGCATCTGCGTTCGAGGGAGAGCCGCGTGGCACGATCGTCACCCTCCACGCGCGAATCCACGGCCTTAATCGGCTGGGCTCGCGTGAGAAGTGATTTGGCAGCGTGGGGGGTTTCGAATGCCCACCGCTACCTTTGCGAATGATGCGCGACCTGCTGCGCAGCAAGGTTGGATGGTCGCGGAGAGGAGGCGGGGCGTGCGAGCGTGGATTGCTGTGGAGCTGTTTGATTGAAGATCGATGGTCGACATTCATCCTGTGGTGATGGGAGAGGCAGGGCGGTGGAGTTGTGCTACGGTCGAGGGGCGCGGCGATGTCGACACATGGCGGCTTTATGACCGTTGATCATCAGATTAACGGTTAGAACTTCTTGGGCCAATTGTGGGAGCTCCGGATGTTGGATTTAGTTGATTTTGAGTCCATTGGACTCCGTTCGTCGTTTTGAATCCATCCGTGAGGTCCGATTGCTCATCTAAGGTCTATCTTGACAAGCACTTGTACAAATGGCCATTAATAATACACTATAAGAAATCTCGATGTGTGATGCATGCAATGCTCCCATGCATGTTCATGATGTGTTATCTATGTGTTTTACCCTTAAGATCGACCCCATTTGGCATAATTATCATTGTAAAATGTAGTGTTATCAGTATACCCTGGGTTCGAGTAGCTAAATTATTTTTAGGGTCAAGTGCAGAGTTTTGGATTTGAGGGCATTTTTTGCCCCTCATCATATGCTCCCACTCTCTATCTAGTGTGAACTGCTGAGAGAGTAGTGAGAATGGCCAAAATTCCGTGGTAAGTGATGCCCCCAGATGTTCGTCCGACTGTATTGCAGCGAGGGGAACATTTATGATTGAGGAGCTGCGTAGCGTTCACCTTCTTCCGGTTGGTCAAAAGAGGTTCTCTGTTAAGGGCATATGTGCTCGTGCTGGCCTTGACCAAGCAAAGTTAGGATGGTTATGCCATCCAGGGTTGTAGGTGTTTGACTATGGGTCATTTCTAGTGTATCCCTAGAGTGCATTAACAACCTCAAGATAATTAGGCATTGGGATGCCTAATTCAGAATTTGAGGGCATCAAGGTCCCTCCTAGATACCCAAAAAGAGATGGGTCCAAGTAAAGTTGGCTCATAGGTGGAGCCATGGTCAGGTCATTAATATTGTGCACTATTTCCTGACCTAGAGGGTTGGGGAGTTGTGTGCGGGTTATCATAGAAACTCCTTGGGTAGGCATAGGATTTACTCTGGAATGTGTACCTAAGGAACTCCCGCCCTTCAAAAGATTGTCCAATTTCTTATCCAAACTCTCTACATTCTTCCCAACGAGTTCCACCTTATCCAATCGTTGTGCAATCAGTTCTAAATCAACTGAGTTTGAATTATCCTTAACTTCATAGACTCTGCTCCTTGGTTAATTTGATCTGTTAAAGGTGGACATTGAGACATTGTTGAGGGAATTCTCACTCATATTCTTGAATAATTGTAAGGCTCCCTCAACATCTTTGCTTAAGAAATTGCTCCCACATGCTGCATCAACAAAATTCTTCAAATTGTCACTTAACCCATAATAGAAAATATGGGCCAAATTCCACTTGGGAATCCCATGATGAGGGCATTTCCTAGCTAAGTCATTAAATCTCTCCTAAGCCTCATGCATTTGCTCCCCAAGGTTCTGCTTAAAGGTTGTAATGGCACATTTAAGAGCATTTATTTTTCCTATAGGAAAGAATTTCTTTAGAAAAGTGCTTCTTAAATCTTCCCAAGTTAGGATTGGTCTACCAATTGTCCTCAACCATTAAGTAACTTTATCTTTTAAAGGAAAAGGGCACATTTTCATCATTAAGGTATCCTCATTCATGTTCCTAGGGCCAAAGGTCCTTCCTATGTGTAGAAGTTCTTCAAGGTGGCGGAAGAGGTCATCAGAATTGAGGCCATGGAAGTGGGGAATCAGATTGATGATTTGTGGTTTGAGATCAAAATCATCCCCATCCTATGGTACCCTGACTAAAGGTTCAGGTTGGGCATTAGGATGATCATAAAAGTCTCTGAGAGGTTGGTCAGCTCTCCCATTTTGGAGTCAAGTAATGGCCTGCACCATGACCTGCATCTGTCTGTCATGATGCCGGCCCTGCTTAGTAATCTGCCTCGATAAGAGAGCCATTGGATCCAGATTTTGTTCCTCCTCTTCAATCTCATCTTCCTGATGGTGACTAGCCATTGAAGAGGGTTTAGATTCAGATCTTGGACAATTAGGTCTTCTCCTAAGATTTCTTTCTAAGGGCAGTAGCAAATCAGGATGTAGAGATCTTCTACCTTGCATACACCAGAAGAATGTCTGTAGATGAGAGGGAGAAGACAAATGCGAGAATATGCCACCCTCTCAGTACAAGTAATCAAGCTAGCCCTTAAATTGTAAACCTTAAATAGACCAAATCCTGGCTCCCCAAAAGATGATTAGGTTAGATCAACCCTTGAATTACTTGACGTTGCTTGTGAGATGCTTATGCGAAGTGCCGCAACACTTCAGATCCAAAGCACCGGAAGGAAGACGGGAGAGAAGTTGCAAAGTGAGAGAGAGGCTAGAGATGTGTCTGGTCAAAGTTGCCCCTCAACTGGGGGCTCTAGGGCTCTTTCTATAGTTTCAATGAGGGGCAAAGTAGGCATTTAGGCCCCCAAAATCGTAAAACAACCTAGGTACAATCAGATTCGTCGATCGGGAGGTCAACGGCTCAAATCGTGCCTAAAAATAACCTCAATCGCGCATTATAGGTGTAGAACACATAGGATGCTAACATGTGTCGCCCTCTACACCTGCCCGATCCACCGCCTCGTGTCTTCACCCGTGCACACGCACGCTTCCGGTCTAAGCTGAGCGTTCAACCACCTCTTCTCGCCCACCCGCTCCACGTATATTGGAGCGTCCGGTCAGGCTTCAAATCGAGCGTCCCTAGGCACCGCCTCATCCAACGCGCTTCTGAGCACCAAGCAACCACATCCGTGTCCTTCGATTTGATCTGACGTCCTAATTTTGTGCGTGAACCACCACCTCCTCTATTTCACGCTGAGCGTGGTTCACGCCTCATGCTTGCATTCGAGAATGCTAACCAACACGCTGCGGGCGCATTTGAGTCGTGTTTGGAATGTGTATGGCTGCTCTCAACCGTTGGATTTCCATCCAACGGCTGAGATGTTCTCTAAGTTGATGAAGGCGCGATGGGGAGCGACATGGCCTCTTCATGGTCGTTGGATGACGATTCAATGGCCCACATTTTTCCTTTAGTGATTGGGGTGTGGTGGCAGATCGTTGGGATGGTGCCACATGGCACCATCCTGACCGTTCATCTTCCTACCTTTGTAGTTGATGTTACAAGCCTCCAATTAAGTCAATTTTTACCCTGTTGGACTGTGTTTGCTGATCTGGATCCATCCGTGTGGTCAGATTTGATATCTGAGATTTGGATCCCTACTATCTTGCTCCTTGGCCTCTGTACTTCTATAAGCTATATGTGATGCTACGGACGTCTAATCACGACAATTCTGGAAGCATTGGACTCCTGTCGTCGTCCTGGTCAGATCCTTATGGTCTGATCTATCATCTGCGGCCTTGAATCATCTGTAATTAATATTGTCTCTCTTTTAAAGCATAAAATAATATTATTATCTATAAAGCTAGGAAATCAACTATGATGCAAATTATGATGCTTATGCATACATTGTTCCTAAGTTAAGCTAAAATCTAACTTAATTCAGGTAGATTAGGTCCTATGATTGTTGTGCAATCATTACGCTACTGTGGAATTAGTGCCGTATCCCGGGGGATTTGGTTCCTTGGGAACTGACAATCTACAGGGGGTGGAAAGACGTTTCTGCCCTCAGGAGCCCACGAGATGGGGCTACAAATAGAGGCCCAATGTGGGCCTTGCTTCACCACCTTCCATCATCTATGGATGTTCTTAAGGGACTTAAGAGTGGAGGGGAATAACGTCTGCGACTCTTTCGCTCCTTGGATAGAGCTTTGTCGTCGAACTTTTGTGTGTTCGGCGCAGCAGCCGAAGAGTGGTTATGTGCAGCTCTTCAGATGGGGGTGAGCCCCTCTTCATGCCCCCATTCAATGCACAGGCTAAGGTAAGGGCTTCCATCTTTTGATATGCCTATTATGACTTAACCTCCCTCCTGTGCGGTTATGTTGCCTTGTTTTCCTAGCATAGGCTTCTGGGGGTTTTCGTTGCCGGGCAATATCGGATATCGCGGCGGCTTTTCCTAGTCAGGGGTCTGTCCTGTGTGGGGTAAGCCTGCTTGATGGGGCACGAAGAAGCGAGCCTCTTGCTCGCAAGGAGATCAATGGGGAGCAGGCGGTGAGCCTAAAAAGGGCAAAGTAGGCTCCCTTAAGGCACCCACAGAGCGAGTCTAGTGGGGCATATGTTGTGAAGGAGTCATCCACATCCGTCTTCGTGGATCGAGGTGGGGGGCAAGATTAGGAATGTTCCACTTGGGGGTGTCGTCTCCTTCAATCTCGTGTGGAGAACCCACCGGATGCTGGGTTGTAAAGGCACAGCCCGGGGCTTGGGTGAAGGTCGTGCCTTTACGGAGGCCCGACGCTTCCACCACTTCCCTCAGGTCCCTTGGAGACTCCACGAGGGTCAAGCAGAGGGTGCTTCTACCGGTAGCACCTCTAGTGGGGGAGTACTTTGCCTGGGCAAAAGTGGGGCAGGGCACATCGAGCAGATGTCTGCCTAAGCAGTTGAGCTCAACTGGCTACTCCGATATGAATGGCCTGCCGAAGGTCTTATGGCTTTGACCACGTGGAGCACCTTACTATTGTATGGAAGGGTGGCCTGCACGTCTGGGCCATCCTGCCTGCGTTTCACCGGCACCCTATCCCGCCAAGACTTAGCACTTCGCCTGCGGCATTCCTTGGTCACTCCTCCTGCCTTTGCAGATGGGACTGAGGGGGAGTTCACCCCAGCCTATCAGGGGTTTGCCTTGGAGGTGTGGTGTTGACTGGGAAAAGACGGACCTTCACAGAGGAACCGGCTCAAGCTGCAGGGCCTACCAATCTTGATGCCGCACTCTCACCAAAGTTGTTGAAGGTGAGTGGAATGAAGACCTAGGGCAAGGCCACTGAGTTGTGATGACTGGTGCTGGCTTTTCCCTTGTACTAGTTTTCCTTTTGCCAACTATAATTTAGTCAGAGACAATAATCTGGGGAATGTAATGGTCAATGTTTGTTGTAAAGGAAATAAAAGAAGATTTTTTATTTCTTGTATGGATTGCTAGTGTGCCAGTGTGAGAATGTATTCTCTGTGTGGGATTTACTCACATGGGTTTCGTGAACCATGTTTTAGGAGGCTTGTCTTGATCCTTTCACTTGCTTGAATGACTTGGCATAAAGGCTCCTCATGTTACTTCCTTCTAGCTTATCATTGGCGGGGCTTATTAGGATGCTCGTGGAGAGGGCTATCCACAGTAGCTGCCGAGCGCCTATAGTTGGCATCGTGAAGGCGTAGGTGGGTTGCCCTTGGAGGCCTTCTTTATGGCCTTCATGGGCCGACTAGTTACTCGGCGCCTAGTTCATCCACTCCTCTCAGCAGGCGAGAGGAGGACATTCTCTTTGGGTGAGAAGTTGCATCGAGGCTACTTGGCGTGTAGTGCTTTTGCCATGGAATAGTTGGGTTAAAGGCATTTCTATGAATGCCTCACTTTTGATCGACTCCTTGTGAGGCAGTGATAGGAGGGGGCAGAGAGTCCTGACTTGTCTTGTCGACTTTCTAAGTGGGACACCCCAATCCACTGCGCGTTCTGTTGAGGGCTGGTTGCCTACAAGGGCCCTCCTTGAAAGGCGTCCAAGAAGGGGGGCCAACCTTGGGAGGTGTCTCGAAGGGAAAGGTGGCTTCGTGGTAGGGGAGGCCAGGCTCGCGCCCTTCTTGCGACGTTGTGTCGCCCGGGAGACAAGGAGCTAGGGTCCTTCTCCCTTGCCCCCTTTGCCAATATGGCGACCGTTGGTTAAGGTGGCCTGGTCCCTCACCATTTGTTTTGGTGGACAGATGCTTCTGAGGGTAGGGTGGTCCAGACTCTTGCCAGTGGGCAGTGTGTTGAACATCAAGGCACATGGGCCTGGGTCTTCACCAACCTGAGGAGCTAGCCTCGTAGTTGCCAGAGCGCAGGGCGCGGGAGCCTTAGTTCTGTCGTTCTCCTGTAATGACTCTCCTTGTCAGGTGCTAGGAGGGGACGGACATTCCCTACCACTTTGGCGGCTTTAGGGAGGGATGCCCCGATCCTTCGTATATTCCTTGGAAGCAGTCACCGCTTGACGGTGTTTGCCTAGGGCGGAGTTAAGAGGATACTCCAGCTGCACCTATTCCACCTAGACCTTTCTTGTTGGCGTTCGACTGACAAGGGGCTATGGCCTCCTCGGCGATGCGGTCCCGTTATCCTTTTGTTAAGGACCAGGGGGAGTTAGGGCTCCTCTAATCGAGTCATGCCCTTCCCTCTGGGGGATGTTCAGTTGGGTCTCTTGGGAGACCCCTTGGTTGGGATAAGCCCATCTTTGGTGATACTTGTTGCATGTCCCTCATGGGGATTGGGCAGAGGAACCCTTCGCAGGAGTGGCTAGATGCCTATCCTTGACGAGGGAGACTTAAGGCTGGATCTACCTGTAGGGCTTGTGCACGTACACTGCTTGAGTCCACTGTTTCGCTGGGGAGGTTGTTTTCCTGGATGAGCTGGACAGTGTCATCAGGATAGAATTGAGTGGCCGAGGCTAAAGGGCCTAGCCGGATTCCTATGAGGGTTGGCTTGGGCCCAATTGTTTGGACCGCAATCTGTCGCCTCGGCCTCACTTCAGAGGTGAGGGTCTAGAAGTTGGCCGCTAGGTGACCAACTATGCCTACCAAGGCAGTTGGAAACTTGGTCGTTTTCTGGACGCGGCCACTCTGCTACTGGGTTCATCCTTATCACTCATGGGCGTAAAGCGATTCTGTCATCGTGGCCACAGGGTGCAGTATCGCCGAGCGCTAGCCTGCCTGGCAACGCCCCTAAGCGGGGCAAGCGTGGGGGGATTTTTGCGTAGGCCAACCCTTAAAGGTGACCGTCACTTGGAGCCTTCCTTAAGGGGTGGTCGTAAAGGGCAGCCTATCTCGAAAGGTGGTGGCTAAAGGCAAGAGCTAGTGCGTGGACCTTTTCGACGGGAGTCCGGGGGCACGCCAAGCAGAGCTTGAAGTGCAGGGGCCCATGCTCGCGTTATTGGCAGTGTGCAACGTTGTGTCACCCGGGGCATGGGACACGAAGGTCCCGATTCAGCCTCCAGTGGTCGACATGGCGATCGTTGGGTGAGGTGACCCAAACCCCCACTATTCACTCTGGGGGTGATGCACTCCTGAGGGCGGAGTGGCAAAAACTTTGCCAGTGGGAGGTGTGTGGAACTTCAGGGTGCGCGGGCCCAAGTCCTTACCGGCTCGAGGAACTGGCGCCATAGTTGTTGAAAGTAGGGCATAAGAGCCTTGGTTCCGCCATTCTTTGGAGACGGTACTCTCGCCGCCAATGAACAGGGCATGAGTGCTTATGCTTGCATTCATGCCAGCCGTCAGGAGTAGCCTTGCCTGTCTTAGGAGGCGGCAATTGTTAGGATTGCGTAGCGGGTCTGTTCGAGCCCCGGCTGATTTGGAAATATGGCCTATCAACCTAAATAGGTGATGGTACAAGAGAGCATTGAGCAGGCCCATCTGCGCCGACCTTAGGAGGTGGCCATATGAGTTCGCCCGAGACTGGGCCGACTTTTAGAAGCGGCTTGACGAGTCCAATGTATTAGACTAATATTACACCTAAGAACATTCAAGTTAGGAATTGAACTAGATTTCGAGCATGCATTATACTAGGATATTAATTAAACTCGAGTTTCGACATTCCTAAATTTTTAACCCGATGTATATGCTCCATTGATCATTTATTGACATATTACTTGCATATATTTATTTTATGTGCAAGTTTTATCTTGAAATTTGATTTTATCATTAATAAAAATGACAGGAAAAATCAAATTCGAATGCTCGGTTGAAACTACATCCTCAACCTCCTCCCCTTTTCTCTTGCTCACAACAGCAGGATGTTATTTTTAAAGGAGGGAAGAATCGGGCTGCGGGGGTTTCTCATCCTATCCCCTTGCAGGGAACCATCTTCTTGATCACACCATCTACCACCGTGACCTCTGCTTGCACTGTGAACCCTAACAAACACCATGGCTGAAGCATATTGCAACCTCGCCTCACCTTCATCGTGGTGTGCACGATGACAGCGGGCACTCCACTCACTGCGTCCATCACAATCACCGCGATCTCCATCGTGTTCACCTCTGAGAGTTTTCTCCATTGCTTTCACCACCATCACTCATCTCGATCACCATCATCACGCCTTCCCTCTTCTCTCCTTGACCCACACACAAACATACCATGCCATCACTCACCGCTCCCCACTCAACCACCTTCTCTTCTTCCTCCATCCTCTTCCATTGCTTCCTCCCTTGGCCAAGGAACTCATCAGCCAGACCACCACTCCACGCTGAGCGGCCAACCTCAGCCTCCTACCTCACCTCCGACATTATCGGCATCCACCGCAAGCCACCACCAAAACCCCATCCCACACACCAGCGTCCAAACCACTCCCCACATCCTCTTATTTTTCCTCTTCTCCTTCGTTACCTTCTTCTTCAACCTCCCCATCTACTGAGAAACCCAACACCTCTGCCACAACTTCTCACCACAGTAGCCACCATCTCCATCGTCGATTCAACAGACGGCCTCCCTGCAACACCGTCGACCACTCCTCGACGTCAACAACCACCGGCAGTACCCTCACCCGTTGCCGGTAGGACTCACCGTCGTTGATCTCCTCCACGCACTGCCGCCGTCTTCGTCCACCATTGACCGAGCTACCATTGCCATTGCGAAGCCCTCGCTCTGGTGCACCTACCCTGTCGATCTCTCCATCAACCGTGGCTCGTCGTCATGCGGCCAGCCTCGAGTTCAAATGCTCTATTTCTTGTTGCATTAAAATTTACATCAAGTGTCATTGCCATGTTATAAATTTAGATTTTAATAGTTGAATATATTAAGTGAAATTTGGTGACATGCCCCTGTTCTTTCTCTCTTTTGCATTCACTCTCTTTCTCTATTATTTCCATGAGTTTCTTCTTGAACTTTCGATTGTGTTTGGGCAAATATGATAGAAAATTATTTGCAAGTTCTATTGGCTTAAGCCTCCTTGTGGATACGATACTCTAAATAAACATGGTTTATTGCATTAATTGTTATTTTTGATTTAGAGATTTTCTACAACATAAAATACATCAACGATAAATCATTTTAATTATCATCTTGTTAAGTGAGAATCGTCTTTATCATAGCCTGCCATCCTTGAGAGGTGGCAGGGTGAGGAACATTAGGCACGTTCAGTCGAGTTCTCGTCGACCAAAAGAGGTGGCTAGAGTTGGCCGGTCAAACATATCTGTCTAGGCCCTTGCCAACCCGATGAGGTGGGTGGCCGTCCCGAAGGGGTGGCCAAGGGGGTCGGATGCATCCGTCCAAGTTCGTGCTGACCTTAAGAGGTGGTTTACCATCCTAAAGAGGTGGCAACATATGGACGCGTCCATCCGAGTTTTCAACGACCTAAAGAGGCGACTAAGGGTGGCACGTTGGACGTACCCACCCAAGTTCCAACCAACCTGAAGAGGTGGCTAACCATCTTGAAGAGGCGACAATACATGGAACATTGGATGCATCCATCCGAGTTCTCGCCCACCTTAAGAGGTGGCTTGCTGGCCTGAAGAGGCAGTAGTACATGGGACGTCGGACGCATTCGTCCAAGTTCTCCTCCTCCTTAAGAGGTGGCCTGTGACTTGAGGAGGCGGCACTCCATGGAACGCCGGACGCGTCCGTATGAGTTCTCGTCCACCTTAAGAGGTGTCTCGCTGGCCTGAGGAGGCAGCAATACATGGAACATTGGACATGTCCGTCCGAGTTCTCGTCCACCTTAAGAGGTAGCTTGCCAACCTGAGGAGGCAGCAATACATGGAACGTCGAACGTGTCCATCCGAGTTCTCGCCGGGTTGAGGAGGCGGCAATACATGGAACGTCGAACGTGTTCATACAAGTTCTCATTCAGCTTAAGAGGTGACTCGCCGACCTGAGGAGGCGGAAATACATGAAACATCGGACGCGTCCATTCGAGTTCTCATCCACCTTAAGAGGTGGCTTGCCAGCCTGAGGAGGCGGCAATACATGGAATGTCAGACGCATCTGTCTCCGTTCGATTTCGCGTCCACCTTAAGAGGTGGCTTGCTGACCTGACATGGTAGCAATATGTGGAACTTCGAACACGTCCGTTCGAGTTCTCGTCCACCTTAAGAGGTGGTTTGCCGGCCTAACGAGGCAACAATACATGGAACGTTGGACTCATCCGAACGAGTCTCACCCTCCTTAAGAGGTGGCAAGCCAGCTTGAAGAGGCGGCAATACATAGAACGTCAGACACATCTATCTGAGTTCTCACCAACCTGAAGAGGTGGCTTGCCAGATCGGAATTTTGTCCTGGCCATTCTCCAAAGGAGAATTGTCGGGTGAGGGCTAAGAGTAGCCGTCACATTTTGCGAGCGGCGATAGTTCATCACAGGAAGTGAGATCCTATCCATGGTAAGACAAGTCAGGCCTCTTACTACCATTGCAGTAGGGTGTAGGCTCCCAGTGTTGAATTTGGCAGTTACGGGATTACTCCTGGAGTGGCTAGGACTGTGCGCGAAGGGGGTATCCGACGCTAGCCATCCTATGGAGTCCATCATTGTAGGGACTTAGAGGGATACCACAATCCCTAATAGCCTTTCGAGGCTGCCCTTGGGGCGAGTGGGCCCCTCTAGGGGGTCGTCGTCCCTTGGTCTTTAGAGGGATTGAGATATTGCTAGCCCCGACAAGCTCAGTTGCGTCATGAGGAAAGAAAAGAAGGTGGGGAGTGTTAAGACTGTAGAGTCTGGCTATGGCCCTGAAGTCGCTTGCCAGATCATCTAGGTTAGCCCCTCACTAGATTGCTCGTACTGGGTTCCCCTTTCCTTAGTGCAAGCTTCTAGGGTCATTTCGACTCAACCTTGAGGGGTTTGTGCTAGGTCATCATTCCTTCGCATGTTGTTCTCACCCTTTGAAGGGGTCAGGCACGCATCGGGAAGGCCCAATGATGAATATATACTGGTTGTCAGTCAGCTAAGCTACCTAGTGCAACCATTATGCAAGCCACCTTAGGTGTGGCAATCGGGTTGTGGTGTTCATCCTCGTCCAAGTTGATCGGAGGAGGGTCGTGCTTTTCCTCTCTCTCCTCTTCTCCTGATTGCCGAAGGGCCGTGATCGGGATGGCCAATGGGAGGAGAGTAAGGAATTCTTAGCAGAGCGAGGCATGCGTCGTGGACGCGTTGACCTGGAAGGGGTGGCTTGAAAGGCAGCTTAGCCTGAGAGTCTTAGAGCGCTGCAGGTGTCACCATTAAAAGCCACGCGAGTCGTTGATCCATCTCAGACGACATCGCACCCGAGGGTTGCCTCGGCCTCCATGCTGACACGCCTAGGAAGCTGAAGGCAAAGTCCTTGGTTACCCGCGAGCGTTGCGGTGGAGACTTCCGCCTAGTCAACGGCCAGGGGAGCGTACTTTCCAAAGGCCTTGGAGCCACCCTGTGTAAAGACCCGTTCTGTTCTAAGCCTTTTAAGACGTCTGGACTGTCGGTCAGACGCCTGGTCAGCTGCCCGTTCCCCCACTACAGCTGCACTACGAGCTTTTCGAACAGTTCCGGAAGCTGAAGCCCCCTCCTTCAAGGGGGATGAGGACTCGTCTGAAGTGGAAGACTGGTTGGAGCAGATCGAGAAGGTGTTTGACACCCTTCGCCCCCCTGTAGAGTGCCGCGTGGCCTTTGCCAGATACCAGTTGGAGAGTGAGGCACACAGGTGGTGGAGGGCAGTTAGAGGCCAGGAGAGGGCAGAGCCGACGTGGGACCAATTGTGACCCTCTTCTGCGAGCAATACTTCCCACAGGCGTGGCAGGACCAGAGGAGGCGGGAGTTCCACACTCTCCACCAGGGAACGATGACTGTTAGCGCGTATCGTACTCATTTTCCAGAGCTGTCACATTTTGCTGCGACAGCTATGGCTACTGAGGAGGAGTGCCAGTGGAGGTTCACTGAGGGGCTCCGACCAGCCATTCGGGGGTATGTCAAACCCCTGAAGCTGCCCACCTTCTCGAGAGTGGTGGAGGCAGCTATGACGTATGAGGAGACCAACCCGGCCGCGCGAGACACTGACAGCGGACGGAAGAGACCCTACCAGCCAGAGTACTCACAGGGCCGACGAGAGAAGAGGCACGCGACACCCGCGGGAGAGTCGTCTCACTTTGCGGGGCCATCAGTGGTCTTTGAGGGCCCCCGACAGGGGCCAGCTGCCAGCACCGGACCCCCACCCAACCGTCAGCAGGGACCTATCGAGGGAGGGAGTCGAGTCCCCCTCTGCTACCAGTGTGGCCAGCTGGGCCACATCAAGAGGGACTGCCCGTCTAGGGCTGGAGCACAGTAGACACTCCCCGCACCAAGCGCTGGAGGCCGAGCAGGTGGCCGTGGTTCCCAGGCACGTGGGGGAGGACAGCAGTCACCGGGAGGGTACCGGCCAGCGACTACCCGTCCGACGTAGAGTGTGGCTGCTTCTTCTGCACCGAGAGCTGAGGGGTGTATCAACACCCTGACACAAAAAGACGCTAGGGCATCTAGTTCAGTGGTGGCAGGTATGGTTACAGTTTCGAGCAGATTAGTTTACGTACTTTTTGATTCCGACGCCACGCACTCGTTTGTTGCTGCGAGTTTTGCTGTCAGTTTGGGACAGGACTGTGTGTTGTTAGAGGATCCTTTTGTGATCAGAGGTCCGGGTGGTCAGCTGTTTGTAGCTAAGGAGGTCTACACAGACTGTGAGGTCAGTATTGGGGGACATAGCCTCCCTGCTGACCTGATTGTGATACCGATGGAGGATTTTAGCGTAATTCTGGGGATGGATTGGTTGTCCGCTTACCACGCACTGGTGGACTGTTTTGAGAGGAAGATCATCTTCTCCATACCGGAGATGCCTTCCTTTGAGTTTCACGAACAGCCGGTGGATGGAGGATTCAGGTGCATTTCTGCACTTCGGGCAGCGAGACTTTTGGGCCAGGGGTGTGAGGGCTTCCTGGCTTGTGTAGTGGCAGAGCCTAGCCCTGTGGCAAACTTTCAAAGCATCCCGGTGGTCAGAGAGTACTCCGACGTGTTTCCCGAGGAGCTGCCAGGACTATCGCCTGAGGGTGAGATCGAGTTTGAGATCTCACTGGTACCGGGGACCAGCCCCATTTCTATAACACCATACAGAATGGCACCACTTGAGCTGTTAGAGCTCAAGTCACAGTTGCAGGACCTGTTGTAAAAGGGCTATGTGAGGCCCAGTGCATCCCTGTGGGGAGCCCGGTGTTATTTGTGAAGAATGATGGTACCCTACGCCTTTGTATTGACTACAGACAACTGAATAGGGTCACCATCAAGAACAAGTATCCGTTGTCAAGGATTGATGATCTATTTGACCAGTTGCGATGAGCCACGGTATTCTCCAAGATAGATCAAAGGTCTGGCTACCACCATTTGAGGATCAGGGAGACCGATGTCTCCAAGACAGCTTTCCGCATCCGGTACGGACACTATGAGTTTTTGGTCATGCCGTTTGGGCTGACCAACGCCCCCGCTGCCTTCATGGGTTTGATGAACCGGGTGTTCAGACCGTATCTGGATCAGTTTGTGATGGTGTTTATTGATGATGTGCTCATTTACTCATGGGATCGGGCGCAGCACGAACAGCACTTGCGGATGGTTCTGAACACGTTGAGACGACGCAAGCTGTATGCTAAATACAGCAAGTACGAGTTTTTGTTGAGGCAAGTGACCTTCTTAGGTCATGTGATTTCAGGGGATGGCTTGGTTGTGAATCCAGCCAAGATAGAGGCAGTACTCAGGTGGGAGAGGCCACATACAGTGACAGAGATCCGCAGTTTCTTAGGACTGGCAGGTTACTACCGGCGGTTTATCAGAGGATTCTCGTAGATTGCGCATCCTATGACTCAGTTGACCCGGAAGGACGTGCCCTTTGCTTGGACAGATGCTTATGAGACGTGTTTTCAGGAGTTGAAGGAGAGGTTGACTTCAGCTCTTGTGCTCACCATCCCAGACAACAGTGGCGGTTTCGTTGTCTACACGGACGCTTCGTTGTAGGGGTTAGGGGGTGTGCTCATGCAGCAGGGTCACGTTGTCGCTTACGCTTCGCGGCAACTGAAACCCCATGAGCATAGCTACCCTACCCACGACTTAGAGCTGGCAGCTGTTGTCTTCGCACTGAAGATATGGAGGCACTACCTTTACGGTGAGACTTTTGAGATATTCATGGATCATAAGAGCCTCAGGTATTTGTTTGACCAGAAGGAGCTTAACATGAGACAGAGACGTTGGTTAGAGCTCTTAAAGGACTATGATTGCAGCATCTCCTACCATCCAGGGAAGGCCAACATGGTGGCTGACGCCTTAAGCCGGAAGGCACCCGCCCACTTGGCCAGTTTACAGGCACAGAGTTGGAGACTTATGGAGGAGTTGGGTAGTTGGCGTTCCCTAGAGTTATAGGGGCACTGTAGGGCAGTGGTAGTGGCAGTGACACGACAAACGAGACCAGAGTTGATAGACCGCATCATCACAGGACAGATGACAGATCCATATCAGCAGTTGTTGAGAGACAGAGTACTGTCATGGGACCTAGGAGACTTCTCTTTTGCAGATGAGGTGCTGCGCATGAGGGGACATTTGTGTATTCCCAGGGATGAGGAGTTGTTGAGAGAGCCCCTGATTGAGGCACATGGGTCCAGGTTCACCACACATCCCGGGAACACGAAGGTGTACCATGATCTGAGACATGACTTTTGGTGGAGAGGGATGAAGCAGGATGTAGGTGAGTTCGTGCAGTAGTGTTTGGTGTGCCAGCAAGTGAAGGCCGAGCATCAGAGGCCTGCAAGGCCGTTGCAGCCACTTCCTGTGCCAGAGTGGAAGTGGGAGAGCATCACCATGGACTTGGTGGTGGGTTTTCCCCTTACCTAGCGAGGACACGACGCAATCTGGTTGATAATGGACAAATTGACGAAGACAACACATTTCTTGCCGATCCGAATCACCTTGAGACCAGCGCAGTTGGCAGAGAGGTATATTCGTGACGTGATACTTCTGCACGGAGTTCCACGTGAGATTGTATCCGACCAAGATACCAGTTTTACTTCCCAATTTTGGGCTGAGTATCAGCAGGCCTTAGGGACATGGTTGAGGTTCAGTACGGCGTACCACCCCCATACGAACGGACAGTCAGAGCGCACGATACAGAAACTTGAGGACCTTTTGCGCGCCTGTGTATAAAACTGGAGGGGTTCTTGGGAGGAGCACTTACCCCTGGTAGAGTTTGCATATAATAACAGTTATCACTCAAGTATCATCATGGCACCCTACGAGGCTCTGTATGGACGAAGGTGTACTGCACCGTTGAGTTGGGTTGAGGTGGGGACCAAGTGGGAGGTTGGTCCCAGGCTGATCCGGCAGAGTCAGGAGGTGATAGAGCAGATTCACAGACGACTTCGCACTGTCAGGAGCAGACAGAAGAGTTATGCCGATCGGAAGCGCAAAGAGGTGCAGTTCGAGGTTGGGGATCACGTCTTTCTTCGCGTTTCGCCCATGAAGGGCCTGCAGCGTTTTGGGGTGAAAGGGAAGCTTGCGTCGAGATTTGTGGGGCCCTTTGAGGTCCTGGAGCGGGTAGGATCCGTTGCTTACCGGCTTGCCCTTCCACCCCAGCTTTCTGGAGTGCACGACGTGTTCCACATGTCCAACCTCAGGAAGTACGTCGCCGATCCCAATCACGTTCTGAGACACGAGAGCATCGAGACCAGTGCAGATACTAGATACTAGACCTAACCTACTCCGAGAGACCAATGCAGATACTAGATAGAGCCGTCCGGAGTCTGAGACGGAAGCAAGTACCCCTGGTGATGGTCATATGGAGGAGCCAGAGGTACGAGGAGGCTACCTAGGAGCCTGAGGCGGCAATGCGAGAGCGATACCCAGAGTTTTTTGAGGGTACGTATTTTCGAACTGACTTTGGTCCTCTTTAAGTTTGTTATGCGTATATAGTTCTATTTCCGCACCCTAGCTAGCTCAAGTTTCAAGGACGAAACTTCCTTTAAGTTCGTTATGATGTAAAGACCCGTTCTGTTTTGAGCCTTTTAAGACGTCTGGACTATCAGTCAGACGTCTGGTCAAACATCTGGATCCCTTCGCAGACGTCTACAAATCAAAATTTTTGGTATTAGCCTTCACATCTGCGCGCGTGCTGCGCATAGACAGTACCCCACATCTCTCTTTTTCCCTTCTCTCTCCTTCTTCCAAACCCTAACAAGCCTTATAAAAACCCCTCTCCCCCTCCCTCTCTTCCCCACCACACCACTGCCAGCCACCTTCTTCCCTTCCTCTCCACCCCATCAAGAGGAGCTAGCGCAAGAGAGAGCGCGAGAGTGGCTACGACGAGGAGAGGCGGCATGAGGAGAGAGGAAGAGCTCGAGCTCGGGAGATCATGGGAGCTCGCCGGAGGGCGCACGGCCAGAGCGGCTCGTGCGGGAGGAAGAGTGAATCATGGGAGCCGTCCTCGACACTGCTGCAGCTGGAGCAGCAGGCCAGGAGGTGAGGCCGTGGCTGCGCGCGGTGAGGGAGAGCAGGAAGAGGTTCTAATTCTAGGATTTTTCCAGAATCAGACATCTAGCGTGACGTCAGACGATGGGGCAGACGTCTGGTGACTACACCGGACGTCTAAAAGCAGATCTTTGCGAAGGTACATTTCCTTTTGCGGATGCGACCATGCAGGCCGCTCCACAACTACGTTTTGTGTGGCTAATTGTGGGCGATTCTGCAGTCGCGTGCAGGGACTGCTTCGGGAAGGCACGGGACACGCCTCCCACATGTTTTGGACGTCTGGATAGCTTACCGGACGACCGGAAGCTCTCCCAGACGTCTGAGAGAGAGGTCGAACGTTTGGAGCTGGGTCCAGACGATCGGGAAGAGGTTCTGGATGTCTGAGGTTGATGCAGAACCTGAGGTAAGTTCCTGTTTACTTTTAAGATGTCTGGACTTTGTGCCAAACATTTGATTTGGGTCTGTAACCCTGTTTTGACCTGTTTAGGGTTCGTTTGAAGTCCGTTTTACGCAAACAAGTTATCGGTGTTTTCCTTGAGAATTCCTCTACTTGTTAGAAGGTTTTTAATACTGTTCTGAATGTTCCATTGTGATTGTTCCTTGATTATAAGACTTCATTCCGCTGCGGGTTCGGGGTTTGCTGAGGCACAAGAGCCTACCGTTCGAGCCCCCAATACTCCTAGGTTGTCTGGTAGAGTGGCTTTCCCTAGTTTAATTATAAAACCTGAATGCATATGTGGATTGAATAACTAGAAACTAGGATATGGCATGAATCCTAGGACGAGAAGTTACTTGAAATGTTTGTATGCGTGGTTGAATTGCAGTCTTGAATGAATGAATAGAAATGTTAACAACTGCCTGTTAATGAACAAGAGCTGCCTGTGAAATATGAAATACCTATGGTAGTTAAACAGTTACATGTGGCATTAACTGTTGTATACGTTAAATGATAGAAACACGAGCTGCATGTGTACAACCTGAGAACGGAATTGTGAATGATGAAACCTGGTATGGAATGGCATGAGAAATATGAGCATGAACCCTATGGGGAATTAGGAGTAGGGCTCTTAGAAATAAATGGAATGGATCTGGAAATGTGAGTGGAAAGTGTGTTGGCCCTTGAGTACATGGTACCAAGGAGAGCGACTGTCCCCTGTTTAGTGTAGAGCAAAGCTAGTCGCCCTTCAGTTGGGACCCGGGGTTAGGATTGGCCAATCTGCATCGACTTCTTGGCCCTCGCGTACACTGTACCAGGGAGAGCTACTAGTGTAGAGAGAGAGCTAGCCACCCCACGAGGCCCGGGGTTCAGCTAGCCACCCTACACCAACTTGGTAGGCCCACTGGGCAAACCAAAGTAGTCAGACGAGGGTGCGCGGACTGTGGAGGGGTGAGACCCCTGTTTGGTTCTGAGGGGCTCGACCCCTGTTACTGAGAGGGCTAGGCCCTATACTGTTCTGTGTTGTACTTTGGTTGCGCCCGTTAGCGGAAACGACTAACCGCGTGCTAGTGCGGGGTAGCTACCCGTGCAGTTATCGCGCGTGCCGTAGTCACCGCTACGTCTATCCGTGACCTTGGGGTGGTTGACTGGGTGTAGGATCACCACGGGGGACTCTCCCGGCCAAGAGAGCACCACATGTGCCTTCTACTCTTCGAAAAAGACTGTAATCAAGATCGTTCCCACGATGAACATTCGAGATCAAGAAAGAGATCTGAAAATACAAACCAATGGGTGAAAAGGAATAACTTGTGAAGTAAAGTAACTTGAATAGATAATTTACCAGTTAGCTTTTACTACTTTAGTTAGTTGGTTGCCACTCTACTCAACATTCACTGACTTTGTGTACTCATAACCCTTTTCAGGTCCAGGTGTTGGGCAGCCCGAGTCACCGGCTACAGAGGGTAGCCTTTTTATTGTTGTACTCTCTGTTGTAGTGAGTTTCAGACTCTTGTTACCTTTACGTTTCTGTACCTTGTTCCGTTTTACTGTTGTGGTAGTAATATGTACTGTTCGCTGCTTTTACTTTTTTTACTACTATACTCTTTTACTGTTAGTTACATAGCATGGTGAATGTAGTTTACTTTCCAGCTTTTTGGTTATTTCTTGTTGGACGACTGGGTCTTGGGATTAGTCGAGTTGGGCCGGTCTCGTGTCCTGTAAGGATTCAAGAACCGGGTCGTAACACCTTGACGGGGGAGGCCTTTGTCGAAGCAAGCCTAAAATGCTCCACTGGAACACACGGGGAGGCTTATTCGTATCCCCCTCACCCTAATGAAGATCGAGGGGAGGTACTTGGGGAGAGCCGACTCGGAAGGAGGAGATCAATTTGCTGGCGTGACGTCGACTCGAGGTTGCTTTAACCTTTGCATTGATGGGCTTAGACGATAGGAGGAGTGGACCTTGAGCGACATGAGCACTACTGCAAGGGTTTCGACGATGATGTCCACTCGACGGGGAACTAGGGTGACATCGCCTGCCTACTTGGATGGGGTGTCAACCCACCTGGCTCTCAATTTACAGCGAGGGCAGCATCGGCTACCTGCAGTTGCTAGGGTTCCTCTTTGGGATGACCCCCTAGGTGCCCTACAGGCCTTCCGTTCTTTCGCCCCATGGGTTCTGGGGGCAGCAAACCTTAGTCCATGGTCTATTCCCCTTTAAAGACTCTCGCCTAACTCATGGTTCGAGGGGTGCATTCACCGAGGAATCCTATTGCCCCGCATAAGGATGATCCTTCGTGAACCGACCCATCTCAGGCACGTCTGCGTGGTGCGCAGTCAGAGGAACACGCCCTTCTTTAAACGAGGGACCTCATTGCTTGGTACATTCCGTGATTGTGGCCCTCCGAGGGCCGGTTGCTATCCCTGGGAGGGAAGCACTTCGCTGGTGGGAGGAGCCTCTTCCGTAGACAGACATTAGGGCCCACCTATCTAGGGGCGTACCTGCCTTTAGAGGTGGCCGTCGTCGGCACCACGTCCTTCGAGTGATCCACGGGGGGAGTCACCTCGCTCCACAGCTCCTCGTTGGGTACTTGGGCGCGTGATCGGGGGCATTGCGTTCACCTTTACGAGCCAGACGGACCAACTCGGGGCACTGTGGGTCTGTCGCCTCATAGGGCCTCCCATGTCGTAGTGTCGAGCCTCGAGCCAAACTGGGTAGGATCGAATGGGCTTGGTCCACTGCTGCTCGACTCCCAATAGCCTCTTAGGGTTGCCCCCGATCCCTAAGTGCTTGGCGAAGCGCTCCCAGGACCTGCTCTTTACACCCTCAGAGGGGTTGTCTTGCTGGCAAGGGAACAATCCGCACACGAGCCCTCGCCGGGAGTGCGCTGCTGGAGGAGCCTGGTGCGAACTTCCCTTGGGATGGATGAGTGATGGCTTACCTTAAGGATTGCTCCTCAGTGAGTGATGCATGAGGTAGGGTCCGCCGTTCTTTCGTGTTGGGCATTGGCAATCCAGGAACCTCCAACAGGGGACCTCCATTCTCTCTTTCCTGCATAGGAAGGCGGCACGCACATGGGCATGTATCTGGGACCACCGGACTTGGCTTCTGGTTCCTCTTAACTGGGTCATGCCTCCGGGAAGAAGGGTCCAGCTTGGGGACCTCAGGCAATGAGCCGAGGTCACTAGGGCGTGTAGACGCCACATCCCAATCGGGCCCCTCCGAAGGGAGGAAGGCCACGAGTGGGACCGCAGGTGGTTACCACCACCGTAGAAGCTCTCGCTCGAGCGGGCCGTAGTAGGGCGCCAGAGGGGCCCTTTCTCGAAGTGATCAGATGCTCTTTTAATGATGATTCCCATATACGACGCCATTTTGATGAGCCTGAAAAGGCCTACCCAAAGATTTATTAGCGTAGGAGGCGCTACTTAGCCATTAATCATCCGTCGCATAGGGAGACAAAGCAAAAACCAAGCACACATAGGGGGAGACAGAGGTTTTGTATTCAGTTCTCCACAAGGGGTGTACGTTTGGGGGGAGAATAGGACTCCCAACTATGCACTAGAACTCATGGAGTTTACACGGTATTACATGATCCCGCTCCCTCTCTCGGGGAGGAGTCCCCTTCTATTGGGGGCCTCCCTCTTCATTTACAACATGAAGGGAACTCTCATTGATGGACTCTGGTACCCCTATCCATCAGTCTACGTGGCAGCTACCAAGGTGCAAGTGGTCAGACCCATCATATCGTATCTTCTGCCCTTGCAGCGTGGGATCTTTTGGCAAACTAGGCTAATGTTAACTGGGATCTAGCAAGTCTTAGGTGTGACGGGGTACCGGTTCTACCTATATACCCTAGGTCCGGGTAGCTGGATCCCTTATCGGGTCAGGTGCGGAGTTTTGGATCCGAGGGCATTTTTTGCCCCTCATCAGCATATTATGACAATGCAAATGCAAGTAAGCAATAAGTGCACAGTGCACTCTGTCAGAGATATTAGACATCAGATGCTCAAGGGTAGACATCTTAAATGATGCCTGGTATAGTGCTTTTGCATTGATCTTGCTTCCTCTTCTCTTCTTTTTCTTCTCTTCTTTCTCTTCTTCATGCACAAGGGGTGTAAAGACCCGTCCCACTTTTAGCCTTTTAAGACGTCTGGAGTCTTAGTCAGACATCTGTCCAGACATCTAGACCCTTTGCTGGACATCTGAAAGTGGAATTTCTATACGCGTACTACGCCCTGCGCGCGCACAACCCGCAGGACCTCCTTCTCTCTCTCCTTTTTCCTCCTTCCCCTAGCCGAACCCTAAACCCTAGCCACCAATTCAAACCCCTCCCCTCCTTTCCTTTTCACTCCCCACACCGCCACCACAATCTCCACCTTCAGAGTTGCGGCAGCAGTGAGGGGAGGCGAGCGAGGGAGAGCCTGAGGGCACGAGGAGAGTGTGGGAGGAGGAGGAGGAAGCCGAGGTTGGGAGCTTCGATGGAAGCTCTTCAGAGCTCGCACGGCCACCGCAGGCTTGTGCGGGAGGAGGAGGGAGTCTGGAGCGGCGACCTCGACCACCTGCAACAGCTGGAGCTACGGTAGAGCGAGAAGCGCGGTGGAGAGCGCGGGGAGCGAGTTCTGATACTGGAAATTTTCCAGTATCAGATGTCCAGAGAGGAGTCCGGATGGCTAGGGGAGCATCTGGACGTTTGGAGTCGAGAGCAAACATCTAAAAGCACCTTTATTGCGAAGGTACGTTCTTTCCGCGGTTACGGCCATGTAGGCTGCACCGCAGAAGATATGCCGACCTAATTTTGGGGTGGCTACTTTGTCGTACGTAGGAGCAGCCTTGGGAAGGAGCTCGAAATGCCCTCCGACGCACTTTCGGACATCTAATCAGCTCACCAGACGATCGGAGGTGCTTCCAGACGACCGGGGGAGTGGTTAGACGTCTGGAACCACCTTCAGACGATCGCAGGGAGTCCTAGACATCTTAAGACACTGCAGGGACTTGAGGTGAGATTTTGTGTCTTTTAAGACGTCTGGACTTGTTTCCAGACGTCTGATTTTGGTCAGTAGACACGTTTTTGACCTGTTTGGGGTCCGATCAAGATCCGATTTACGTAAACAAAGTATCTATAGTTTCCTTGCGAGCTTCTCTACGTACTAGAAACCTTTATACACTGTTCTGAATCCTCCTTTCTATTATATTCCCTGGTATAGGGTTTCCACCTGTTGCGTGTTGGGGCTCGCAGAGATGCCTGTGTCTGCGCTTCGAGCCCTTAGTACTCCCGATTTGTCTGGTAGAGTGGTTTAATGCTTTTAATAATATTCAAATAAGCATGTATTGTAGAATTAAATGACTAGAACCCTAGGATGTGCCATGACCCCTAGGGCAGAGAAATGGAAGCACTGTTTGGCACTTATGTGCAAAAATTGAGATAAACTACTACGAATTACCTGTGAAATAATTGTGGTTTGCCTGTTAAGATACGAGCTGCATTGTTGAACGTTTACGAATCGCTATGCTAACTTGTTTGGTTTTGGAAAACCTGTCGTTGTAGTTCGAACGCGAAGAATTCGTGTTCAACAAATAAAATTTATACCGAAAAGAATTCCGAGTCGAACACAGGGAGGCTACGTTGATCTATATTCGCAATTATATTTTTTTAGGATTTTTGATAAGCAAGGCAATATAATTACAATGGAGCTATCAGACTAAAAGAAAGAGAGAGAGAGAGAGAACATGCATTCAATATTTCAATTGTTTATATAATCAAACTAAATCAAAGTTATACTAGAAAGCGGAAAATCAATTACACTATAAAGTAGGAAAATTCTACACTAGAAAAGCTGTAAATAAGAATGGGAGAGAGAAGTTATCCTCCTCGATGATTGCTTGGAGGACGAGCCAGACGGGACGACGCCTGGACGAAGGAGAACTAAGCAAGACGAAGGAGGACGAAGCAGAAGAACGGGAATGGAGGAGCACGCCGTCGTCGTCGCGGGATCCACTTCCGAAGGGGAACGAAAATTGGACTTTATCTCGCGAGAAGCATCCCGGGTGTGGGACAAGCTTCTCTTGAACTTTGGAGGGGTAGAGAGGAGAAAGAAGGGATGAGAATTTCGTATGGAGGGGGTCTCCTTTTATAGTTGCAAGGAGTGGGGGCAAAATGGATATTACAACTTCAAAACAATAAATGAGGGGTCTTTAGTGACGGATAAATCCGTCACTAAAGCCCCAACGTGGGCGTAGCTTCCGCGCCCACGCGTGCCCGCTCAGCTTCTCGCGCGCACAACAGCTCCCCAAATTCCTCGATTCTTAGCTGTAACGAATGTGTGCCCCAGACGTGTTCTAAGACGTCTGGGAGGTGGCTCAGACGTCGGACAAGACGTCTGGGATCACAACCAGACATCTGATAAGACGTCTGGGATAGTTCCAAGACGTCTGGAAATCCGTTATTTTCGACACACGCGAGTCGCCTGCGCGCCTGAGCGCGCAGACCGCATATTCCCTCTTTTCTCTGCGGCTGCAGGCGGCCTGCCGCATTCTCTCTCTCCTCTCCGCGCGGCGTTAAAAAGGGGCGCGTCTCCACCGTCTCCTCCTTCTTCTCCTTCCTGTGCGCGAGAGCGAGCGGACGCGAGGGCGGCAGCGGCGGCCGCAGTGAGCGCTGAGGTGCGGCGTGCGAGGGCGGAGCTCTGCCGTGAGGGCGAGCTCGCCGAAGCGGCTTGGCCGGCTGGCGGAGGGCGCAGGGGGCGCGGAGCGACGCGGAGAGGGACCTGCTGCGGGCTGAGCAGCAGACGCGCGAGGTGCGACGCGGGCGGCGTCGCGAGCGGAGGCCGAGCAGGGTTCTGATTCTGGAAAAATTTTCAGAATCAGACGTCTGGGTTGATAGCCAGACGGCAAGGTCGACGTCTGTAAGATCATACAGACGTCTGAAAGGTGAGTTTCCGCTTTCTTCTTCCTTCTTGTCGACTGACCGTACTGAGGGAGGGGGTTGGCTGTGCGCAGGTTCGCTGATTCGCCATCCTTTGCGAATCAGACGTCTGGAAGTTGTACCAGACGGCGGGAGTGACCTCCAGACGTCCGGAGGGACCATCGGACGTCTGGGATCTAGGCAGACGTCCCCGCAGACTTCTGGACGTCTGGGAGACCACGCTGAACAGGTAATTCTCTGATCCACTTTTTAAGACGTCTGGAAGGAGTTCCAGACGTCTGATTTTGCACAGTATCGTCTTTTTCGACCCGTTTAGGGCCCGTTCGGGCTCCGTTTTCCGCGATTCGAGTTGCGTTCTCTTCAGAATTAATTCCTCTACTCATCTACAGTAGCTATACACTGTTTTGAGACAATCCTTGTGTTTGATCCTTGTGACAGGATCTTGTTCAGTTGCAGTCTTGAGAGTCGCGGAGGCACGCGGGATTCCCGATCACGCCCCCATTACTCCCGTTGTACCTGGTAGAGTGGCTTAAGTTATTTTTAAAATCTGTTAAAGTATGGAACCATAACTAGAATCTAGGACATTGCATGAATCCTAGGGCTGGAAAACTAGTTGTATGTTAGATCCTAGGATGTGGCATGAATCTTAGGATGGAAAAACTAGTGGAATGTATAATACTGCAGTCTTGGAAAAATGGAAAGGAATATAAAGCTGCCTGTAATTTGAATTAACAGCTGCCTGTTATGAATAAAGAAACATGTTGAGATCATGGATTTTGAGAACGTGAATCTGGAAAGTGAGACATATGATGTTCTGAGATAAAGAGCTAGAACCCTACGGGGAATTAGGAGTGGAACTCCTGGAAAGAAAAAGGAATGGAACTGAGATGTAGTTTGTACTGTCTCTTGGGTACGCAGTACCAAGGGAAGTACCTGTACCTGTTTAGTGCAGAGTGGGGCCAGCCGCCCCAGGGACCCGGGGTTAGGATTGGCCGCTCTGTACCAACTTGTTGGCCCTCGTGTACGTAGTACCGAGGAGAGCTAGTAGTGTTAGGAGAGTACTAACTACCCCACGGGCCCCGGGGTTCTGCTAGCCTCCTTCACCGACTTGTTAGGCCCACTAGGGCAAACCAGGGTAGTCAGGCGAGGGTGCGCGGACTGTGGAGGGGCAAGGCCCCGGTTTGGTTACTGTGGAGGGGTTGGACCCCTGTTACTGAGAGGGCTCTACCCTGGTTCCGTGCTGTGCTTTGGGCGCACCCGTTAACGGAAACGACTGACCGCGTGCCAGTGCGGGCTAGCTACCTGTGCGTTTATCGCGCGTGCCGTAGTCACCGTTACGTCTGTCAGTGACCTTGGGGTGGTTGACTGAGGGTAGGATCACCACGGGGGACTCTCCCGGCCAGGAGAGCACCACGTGCTACTTCTACTTTTGGAAAAGACTGCAATCAAGATCGTTCCCACGAGGACATTCGAGATCAAGTAAAGGATCTGAGAAATAAATGAAATAGTGAGAAAAATTGAATAAAGGAAGTAATAGAACATAACAGCTACTGTACACTCTACTGTTGCCTTTAGTTAGTTTGCCACTCTACTCAGCGTTTTGCTGACGTGCTACACTCGTTACCTTTTTCAGGACCAGGTGTTGAGCAGCCAGGGTCGGCGGCTGCAGAGGACGCTGGGCCGAGTAGGGTCCAGTAGAGTTACCACAGCCTTTTGTACTCCTTTTGTTTCTGTTCTAGTGAGTAGTTTTTGTTTCCGCTGTACCTTCTTTACCTGCAGTTCTTGTTATATGATAAATGCTGTTTTACTGTTGTGGTGGTACCTACTGTAGTAGTTTCTTTCCTTACTGCTGTACTTTCTTACTGTTAGTTATATTCATGCTGAATGTGGTTTATTTTACTGTCTTTTGGTTACTTCCTCGTTGGACGACTAGGTCTTGGGATTAGTCGAGTCGGTCCGGTTCTCGTGTCTCGTAGGGACTCGGGAACCGGGTCGTTACATTAGCCGTCCGATCGCGAGATCGGACAGCTTAAGATGCATCTCCGCCCGCTGCTGCACCCGCCTGGCGCATGCGATCGCGTGTGACACCATGCATTCAATCGCGTGTGAACGCTATTGGGTGCGCGCGGCCGTCCGATCGCGATCCAACGCCCGCCCGCGCCCAATCGCTTGCGCCTGATTTGAGGCTCGCAGGACTCGATCCCGCGACCTCTGCTTCGCTCGCCGCTTCATCTCCGCTGCGCTACGCCGTCGAGAAGGTCGCGAGGATGATTTTAAAGCGCCGCGTCCACAGCCGTTGGATCGAGATCCAACGGCGGAGAGGGGGCGGGTGCGCGGTATTCATGGAATGTAGGCGGCCGTTTGGGCGGCCAAGATGGCACCACGTGGCGCCATCTTAGCCGTCCATCTTCTGGAAGTTGTATATGGTGACACGGATGTCGGATTGACTCGATTTTTGTGGCGTTGAGCTGCAATCATCAATCCGAATTCATCCGTGCGGTCGGATTTGTCATCTGAAGTGCGGATTTTCACCATCCTGGCCCTTGATCTTCTAGGGCTCCTCGGTCACTATCTGATGCTACGGATATCTGATTAAGGCGATCTTGGAGTCGTTGAATTCCAATCGTCGCCCTGATCACATCCATACGGTTGGATCTTTGATCCGAGGCCCCGACAAAATGTTTGCCCTGTCCAAGCACATAAAAGGAGATAATTAACCTCCATTTTATTCAAACTACTCTAAATGCAAGATGATGCATGTTATGCAATATTTATATCATGAAATGCAATCCTATGCTTAAGAACATGCATAAATAGACATTTTAAGTAGTGTAAATGTGTTTACATCATACACCCATGCCTATCTTTTGCTAGTCCCTAGCAAAAACTATATGCTATTTATAAAAGAATTAGGTTGGATTATTTGGACTTGAATTATTTTCAATCATTAAGAAATTGTCTACTTAGGAACTGAACTTTCAAAGACACAACGGTGCCCGGGTATCAGCCAAAATACAGACCGCCTCAAGCCCTCGCCTTATTAAAAGAAAATTTTCTTTTTCTCTTTTCTAATTTTTTTGGATTTTCAAATTTTAGGGTTTAAAAGTGGCTCTCTACGGTCATTCAACTCACCCAAGATTTGATGAGAACCCTAAGCTTTAAGCATCTTATTGTGATTGTGATAGACTCGTTGACCGGTAGTTATAACGGACTTCGGATTTCTACGCCTCTAGGTGACCTAACAAGAATTCTGCCTAAAGGTGTATCTTTACAACCGGTAGCTTTCTCCCTACTTTTATTTTTTTTACGGGGCCAACACAAGGGTGAATCCAGTGTATATCTTCCCAGTTTATTCTACTTCTCCGCTTCTTCCTAAGTGTTTTGGAAATTTTTAGTGCATTTTCTGAGCTGGGTTCTGGACAACCGGTCGATGAGATGTTACCACCGACAACTTGCCAGCCATACTCGTGCGGCGAAGTGTGGCTTATTTCTTTTTGTTCTTTTCTCCTTTTCTTTTTTATTTTTTTATTTAAAAAAAAGAAAAATAGGTGGCTTCCCTGGTCTAAGATTTTCCTAAAGGCAGCAAAAAGAGAAAAGTCCAGTGACTGGGCTCTGGACAACCTACCTATGGGTTGTTACCCACGATAACTTGCCAGCCATATCACCCTAGAAGGTTCATTACCTACCCAATTTCCGTTAGAATCGCCGAACGAGCCAGTGCAAAGAAAGTGTGTAGATGCTTAAAACTCAAAATTCCCTCAAATCAGAGGGCGGGTTGATAAGTCGTGTACTTATCACCCAAACTTCTTTATTCCAATTATAATAGAATTAAGATGGCGAGGACTCAAAAATAAATCCACATTTTAGTGGATACACAGGCTAATTAAGTCCAAAGACCTGAGGGGTCTTTGTGTTCAGATCCTAATGTAAAATTTCTTAGGATTGAAAAGTCCTAATGTCCAACTAATCCTTCCTAAATTTATTTTAAAAAAAAAAAATAAGAAGAGAGACAATTTATTTGGATTTCACAAAGCTGACCAAATAATTCAAGAATGAATCCACCCCCCCATGCCTAGCTGATGCAATGTCCTCATTGAAAAAGAGACATGAAAGAAAGGGTAGAATATGAAAGATGTCACCTGGATATGAAGCTCGTATCAGCCTTGTGTCATATGTACAACTGCTGAGTTTAATGCCGTCAGCTAGGCGAAGTCCAGCCAAAGAAGTCACAGAATGGCTAGAGCAACAGAGTCTGAGACGGGTTCTGGAAGATTACGGTCAACAACAGGCTTCAAACGTTGACCGTTGACTTTAAAGGTGTTACCCGTCTTTAGGTCAAAAATCTGAACGGCACCATTAGGAAAAATATGATCAATTATGAATGGGCCATTCCATTTAGATCTAAGTTTACCAGGAAAGAGCTTAAGTTTAGAATCAAATAACCAGACCTTCTGGTTTGGCTCAAAGCTCTTGCGGGAAATTAATTGATCATGTAGAGCTTTGGTCTGAGCCTTATAGATCTTGGCATTCTCATAAGCATCATTTCTAAGCTCCTCCAACTCAGATAGTTGGAGTTTCCTGGTCTTTCCAGCTAGATTCAGATCTAAATTGCAGTGTTTGATTACCCAGAATGCCCTGTGTTCAATCTCTACGGGTAGATGGCACGCCTTTCCATACACCAAACGGAATGGAGACATGCCGATGGGCGTTTTATATGCCATACGGTAGGCCCAAAGAGCGTCCTCAATCTTTTGAGTCCAATCCTTGCAATTAGGCCTAACCGTTTTTTGCAGAATGTTCTTGATCTCTCGATTGGAGATCTCGGCTTGTCCATTCGTTTGGGGATGGTAAGGTGTGGAAATTCGATGATTAACCCCGTATTTGGCCAATAAATTCCGAAATTGGGCATTAGTAAAATGAGTGCCACCATCACTGATGATAGCCCTCGGAATCCCGAACCTACTGAAGATATTTTTTTTGACAAAATTGATGACCACCTTGTGGTCATTGGTTCGGGTGGGAATTGCCTCAATCCATTTGGACACATAATCAACAGCAACAAGAATGTACTGATGTCCAAATGAAGGGATAAAGGGTCCCATGAAATCGATGCCCCAAACATCGAAAATTTCTACAGGAAGAATAGGGTTTAGGGGCATCATGTCTCTCTTAGTTATGTTCCCGAGTGACTGACATCGAGAACATGACCTTGAGAAGTCCTGGGCATCCTTGAATAAAGACGGCCAACAGAAGCCAGATTGCAAGATTTTTGCAGCTGTCTTTCTCCTGGAGAAATGTCCACCACACCCAGATGCAAGGCAGAACTCGAGTATACTGTTGAATTCGTTCTCCGGTATGCATCGGCGAATAATCTAATCAGAGCCGATGCGATAGAGTTAAGGGTCCTCCCAAAAGTAGTATTTGGCCTCAGATTTGAGTCTATCCCGTTGTTGCTTGGTCCAATCCTGGGGGATTTGACCAACGGCCAAATAGTTAACAATGTCAGCAAACCATGGGGTGCGGACACCTAAAACTGTAAGAATGGTTTCGTCCGGAAAAGTGTCAGCAATCGGAATGTCCGGACAAGAAGAATCACCTAGGAGTCTCGACAAATGATCCGCTACCACATTTTGCACCTCGGCTTTATCCTTGATTTCAAGATCAAATTCTTGAAGAAGAAGAATACAACGAATAAGCCGGGGTTTAGCATCCTTTTTAGCCAAGAGATGTCTCAAGGCTGAGTGGTCGGTATAAACAATAACATGAGACCCCAAGAGATAAGCCCTGAATTTTTCCAACGCAAATACTGCAGCTAGTAACTCCTTTTCAGTAACAGTGTAATTCCTCTGGGCTTCATCCAAAGTTTTACTAGCATAGTAAATGACAGAGGGCTTTCGGTCAATTTTCTGACCCAGGATAGCCCCGACCGCGTAATCAGAAGCGTCGGTCATGATCTCAAATGGGGCTATCCAAATTGGTGGTTGCAAAATTGGAGCACAGGTGATTATCGTTTTCAGAAAATCAAATGCCTTTTGGCATGATTTGTCAAAAACAAATGGCGTTTCTTTGGTAAGAAGATTGCTCAAAAGACGAGCAACCTTCGAGAAATCCTTGATGAATCTTCGATAAAATTCCACATGGCCAAGAAATGATCTGATTTGTTTAACAGATGTGGGAGGAGGAAGTTTAGTGATAGCATCAACCTTAGCTTTGTCCACTTCAATTCCCCGTTCAGAGATTACATGACCCAAAATGATGCCCTCTTGGGTCATGAAATGACTCTTTTCCCAGCTAAGGACCAGTCGTGTCTTGATACATCGCTTAAGAATCATTTCTAAATTAGCCAAACAAGAGTCAAATGATTCTCCGAAAACAGAGAAATCATCCATGAAGACTTCCATAAACTCTCCCACCATGTCGGAAAATATGGCTAGCATACACCTTTGAAAAGTCGCAGGTGCATTGCATAACCCAAAAGGCATCCTACGAAAAAAAAAGGTTCCATAGGGACAAGTGAAAGTAGTTTTTTCCTGATCCTCGGGATGGATAGGAACTTGGTTCTATCCCGAGTAGCCATTAAGAAAACAGAAGTACTTCTGCCCAGCTAATTTTTCCAAGATTTGATCAATGAAGGGCAGGGGAAAATGACCCTTTTTAGTGGCAGTGTTCAGCTTCCTGTAATCAATACAAACTCTCCAAGAGGAAGCTGAACGAGTTAGGACAAATTCTCCTCTCTCATTAGTCACAACAGTAATCCCGACTTTCTTTTTAACAATCCGAACGGGACTTACCCAGGGACTGTCAGAGATTGGATAAATAATTCCTCCATCGAGCCACTTGATGATTTCCTTTTTGACCACTTCTCGCATATTTGGATTCAATCTCCTCTGCATCTGGCGAGAAGGGCGGGATCCATCTTCCAAAAATATTCTATGATTATAGTAAGATGGCTTGATCCCCCTGAGGTCATGAATGGTCCAACCAATTGCCTCCTTATGTTCCTTTAGGACCTTAATCAATTTAATCTCTTGCTCCTTTGTCAATTTAGCACTAGTAATCACAGGGAGCGTATTCTGCGGTCCTAAAAATTGATATTTTAAATTCTCGGGCAATGGTTTCAATTCAAGCTAGGGTGGGGTAATGATTGATGGTAGGGTAGATGCTAAAGATTCAACAAGAGGAAGAGGTTTTGAGTGAACAAAATCAGTAACCTCTTCCGAAGATGTCAGGTCAGAGGGTTGTGGGTCAAATTCATCAACCAAAGAGGAACTTTCAATTGAAGAAACTGTCAAACAAGTTTCAATATTAGCATTATCCGCATCAAGTTCCTCAATAAATCCACAATCCTCAAATTTGTTGATCACCTTAAAAATATCCAATTTCATTCGTTGGTCCCCAAAGGCGATTTCCATGCTACCGCTTTCACAATTAATGTTGGCCTTTGCGATAGCCAGGAACGGACGCCCCAGAATGATGGGCGTGTTCCTCAGATTATCTGGTACATCCATGTCAAGTACAAGGAAATCTACAGGAAGATAGAAATCCTTGACCTTAACTATAACATCTTCAATAACGCCTTGCGGGTTTGTGACCGAACGGTCCGCTAACTGTAGCATTACTGAAGTTGGCCGAAGTTCACCTAACCCAAACTTCTCGTAGAGAGAAGTCAGAATTAGGTTGATGGATGCACCGAGATCCAAAAGTGCTCTATCAAATGTGTAATCTCCGATAACGCAAGAAATCAAAGGAGCACCAGGATCTCTCTTTTTCTGAGGGAGGTAGTGCAGGATAACAGAACTAACCTGCTCGGAGAGTACCACCTTCCTCAGAACAGATTCTCTCGACTTACGCTTTTATGTACATAATTCCTTTAAAAATCTTACGTAAGCCGGTATGTGCTTGATAGCATCAAGGAGCGGGATATTGATCTCAACATTCTTAAATAAATTCAGAAGCTCCTCATTACTATCAACAGACTTCTTCTTTGTTTTGGTTAAGGCTTCAGGAAAAGGAACATGAGTCAGATCTTTGGAATCAGGTTCCTGAGCCTTGATTTCTCCTCTAGAATTCTCCTCTCTCTCCTCAAAGTCGTCAGGATTCAAAAGATCAGAATAGTGTGGTTGTGGATCCTGAGTCTTCTTACCACTCCTCAAAGTGACAGAATTTGCAGAAGCGTAAGAATTTGGGTCTTGGGGAGGGTTAGGAAAGATTGGAGGGGCTTGATTGACCATGAATTGTTGATTAGCATAAGAAGACGAGGAACCCTGCTCAACCACCTGAGCATGTGCATGCGGGTCCCTCTGATTTCCGTAACCATGGGCTTGATTGCCCGAATTCATAATATTTCGCGGGTTGGGTACGGGTTGGGATGGTAGAGATCCGGGTTGACGAGAGTTAGCAATGAGCCTGGATTGCAAGTTGTCCAACGAGTTTTTCAGTTGCTGCATGAGCTGGAGCATAGATCCTTGCATCTCTACCATTTAACGGTTCAAATCAGCCTGCCCTGCGGGTTGACGGGCATTCCAAGCTGGCTGATTGACCTGATTCGGAGGCAACTGAGTATATACTTGACCCTAACCCATTGGTCGTTGCGGAGCATAGTTGCCGAGTCGGAATTGGGTCTGTTGCCCCGTATTTTTCCAAGAGAAGTTAGGGTGGTTTCTCCAACCTGGATTATAGGCATTCGAGTAGGGGTTGGATCTAACATTCTCTTGTACAGCACAGACATCCTCATAGTGTGAGGATGGAGAGAAAGAAAGGGAAGGATCAGAAAAACTGGGATCAAAGGCCCCAGTTGGGAACCCATGGGGTTCCGAGAAATGCTGACTCATAGGTTGAGTCGCATCGAGTTGATTCACGAACTCCCGCCCAGAAGGAGCTCGTGAGGAATGGAATCCCGAATTTTGGGATTGAGTGAATTGAGAGTTGTTCATAGAATTGACAGCCATCCACTCTTCCATTCTTTTAGCAACCAAGTCCACCTTATCAAGTTTATTACAAATCAATTCCATATCAAATGAATGAGAGTCATGGACTTCATTGACATTTGATCTGGGTTGCTGGGACCGGTTAAAAGTATCCATGGAGGCATGATTAATTGAATTCTCACTCATTTCCTCAAATAAATCATGTGCACTATCTGCATCTTTATTAAGGAAATTGCTTCCGCAAGAAGCATCCACATGGTTTCTGAGTTGCTCATTCAACCCATGATAGAAGATCTGCACGAGTTGCCATTTCGGCACCTCGTGGTGTGGACACCTCCGCAATAAGTCCTGGAATCGCTCCCAGGCCACATGAAACTCCTCCCTCGGCCACTGGGAAAAGGTAGTGATTGCCCGTCTCAAAGCATTGGTATGACCGACTGGGAAGAATTTCTTCAGAAAGGCCGATTTCAACTCATTCCAAGTTGTAATTGGTCTTTCTATTGTCCTATACCAATGCGCGGCTTTATCCCTAAGAGAGTGGGGGAAGAGCCTCATGATCATTTGCTCCTCGTTAACGTTTCGAGCCTTGGTGGACTGGACCAAAGTGGTCAAATCTTCCAAGTGCTGAAACGGATCTTCAGAGCCAAGCCCATGATAATGTTTAATCAGGCTTAACACCTGGGGCTTGATTTCTACGTCACCGGCTGGAATCTGGACGCCGGGACGTTCCCCGTAATTTGAAGGATCATAAAAATCCTTCAAGGGCTGAGCGCCCTGCATTCTCTAGAATCATTCCTGCATTCTCTGCATTTGTTCCAGCTGCCTTCGAAATTCTTCCTGTGGATTTTCAAGCAGAGGAGGCTGTTGTTCGGCCATGGGATCAAATTGACCAAAATCTAACTTGCACCTCCTAGAATGTTCTAACGGTCCTTCCAATCGGGGATTCAATGACCGTCTTCCCAGCATAAACTAGGAGAAGGTCGGAAGGACTGGGGATAGGGACCCTGCAGCACAACAAAACAAGGCTGTCCTTAAGTGGGGTAGCCTAAGGATCTACTGACTCCCAAAACCAGCCTTAAGACTGTAAGTGATTTACTCTACTTACGTCTGTTTAATCCAACCAGTTAGAAGGAGGGACTGGGGAGAAGGTTCTTCCTTTGGCTTTCGCCTCCGGTTCCTAGTATACCCCCCAGCCGCGGTCGTTTGACGCTACTCCCCTAGCTAGACATCAGATTAATCAATATAAGTAGGTTAATCAAAAATAATCTCAGACTAGGCCCTGAAGAGCGAATCAAACCTTAAGGCCAACGTCTACTCAATTTTATTAAGGCCTGGGATTGTGGTGCCTATGGAATGTGATGGGCCCTTACAATGGGTTGTGCCCTTAATGATTGATTGAGATTTGTGTAAGTGCGTGCACAACTAGGGTTTTCAAGTAAGATTATTGATAATGTGTGAATTTAGTGTTCAAATCTTGCTTAAGTAGCTTTTAAGGTTTCAAATTAGGTGAATTGCAATCAAGTTTCTAGGCAAACCAAGTTGTAAAACACGAGTGAAGATTATTTTCCTTTAAAATCAGAAAGAAAGTGGAGTGCCTAGAATATACCTAGATTGAAAACCCTAAGGAGGAGCTACTTGATGAGTTGGTTTTAAATAAAGTGGTGCGGCCCAAACAACTCAAACAATTGGCCACAATTGCACCACTAAGTTAGGCACTCAAAGATGGTTAACCTAGAATGATTTCTACTCTGTTATGTGTTGCTTTGTGTGTACCGGTTCCACAGATCAGAACCCAGTTGAGTAGAAAACAAATCAAGTTGATCAAGTGCCTTGAATGTGGGTGTGTGTTGTGTGTTTGTTGAAAATTACCCCACAAGATTATCTTTTTGTTATTTTTTTATGAATGAGGGTGGAATGAATGTCAGTCAAAATCCAAACAACCAAACTATTCCTAGGATTTATGCAAACACCTAGGTTAATTGGGATTTGGATTTAATGTAGCGAACGAAATCTATGGAGGGGGAAAGAATGGGGGAGCACTTACAGTTGTCTTCAACTGCACTTTACTCCAGTCTACAGCTTGTTGATTCCTTGATGGAGGTCTCTGCAAAACAATAAACACAAGAGAAAGCTAGTTAGAAAACAAATAAAGTGAAAGAAATGCGAAGGAAAGATCGGAAATCATTGCCTCCCCGGCAACGACACCAAAATGTTGAACGTTTACGAATCGCTACGCTAATGTGTTTGGTTTTGGAAAACCTGTCGTTGTAGTTCGAAAGCGAAGAATTCATGTTCAAGAAATAAAATTTATACCAAAAAGAATTCCAAGTCGAACACAAGGAGGCTACGTTGATCTATATTCGCAATTATATTTTTTTAGGATTTTTGATAAGCAAGGCGATATAATTACAATGGAGCTATCAAACTAAAAGAAAGAGAGAGAGAGAGGGAAAGAGCGAGAGAGAGAGAAAGAGAACATGCATTCAATATTTCAATTGTTTATATAATCAAACTAAATAAAAGTTACACTAGAAAGCGGAAAATCAATTACACTATAAAGCAGGAAAATTATACACTAGAAAAGCTGTAAATAAGAATGGGAGAGAGAAGTTATCCTCCTCGACGATTGCTTGGAGGATGAGCCAGACGGGAGGACACCTGGACGAAAGAGAACGAAGTAGGACGAAGGAGGACGAAGCAGAAGAACGGGAACGGAGTAGCACGCCATCGTCGTCGCGGGATCCACTTCTGAAGGGGAATGAAAATTGGACTTTATCTTGCGAGAAGCATCCCGGGTGTGGGACAAGCTTCTCTTGAGCTTTGAAGGGGTAGAGAGGAGAAAGAAGGGATGAGAATTTCGTATGGAGGGGGTCTCCTTTTATAGTTGCAAGGAGTGGGGGCAAAATGGATATTAGAACTTCAAAACAATAAATGAGGGGTCTTTAGTGACGGATAAATCTGTCACAAAAGCCCTAGCGTGGGTGTAGCTTCCGCGCCCACGCGCGCCCGCTCAGCTTCTCGCGCACGCAACGACTTCACACGTTCGTCGATTCTCAGCCGTCCGATTGCGAGATCGGACGGCTTAAGACGCATCTTCGCCCGCTACTGCGCCCGCCTGGCGCGTGCGATCGCGCGTGACGCCGCGCGTTCAATCGTGCGTGAACGCTATTTGGCGCGCACGGCCGTCCGATCGCGATTCAACTCCCGCCCGCGCCCAATCGCTTGCGCCTGATTTGAGGCTCGCGGGACTCGATCCCGCGACCTCTGCTTCGCCCGCCGCTTCATCTCCGCAGCGCTATGCCATCTAGAAGGTCGCGAGGATGATTCTAAAGCGCCGCATCCACAGCCGTTGGATCGAGATCCAACGGCGAAGAGGGGGCGGGTGCGCGATCTTCATGGAATGTAGGCGGCCGTTTGGGCAGCCGAGATGGCGCCACGTGACGCTATCTTGGCCGTCCATCTTGTGGAAGTTGTAGATGGTGCCACGGATGTCGGATTGACTCAATTTTTGTGTCGTTGAGCTGCGATCGTCGATCCGAATTCATCCGTGCGGTCAGATTTGTCATCTGAAGTGCGGATTTTCACCATCCTAGCCCTTGATCTTCTAGGGTTCCTCAGTCACTATCTGATGCTACGGATGTCTGATTAGGGCAATCTCAGAGTCGTTGAACTCCAATCGTGGCCCTGATCACATCCATACGGTTGGATCTTTAATCCGAGGCCCCGACAAAATATTTTCCCTGTCCAAGTACATAAAAGGAGACAATTAACCTCCATTTTATTCAAACTACTCTAAATGCAAGATGATGCATGTTATGCAATATTTATATCATGAAATGCAATCCTATGCTTAAGAACATGCATAAATAGACATTTTAAGTAGTGTAAATGTGTTTACATCATGCATGTACTTTATAACCAATTTCCTATGAAATCACCAGTGACATGTATTGAATTATGAAAACACAAGCTGCCTGTATATAAATGAGAACTGAATTGTAAATGATGGAATATGGAACGGAATAAATGTGGTGAAAATGAGCACGAACCGTAAGGGGAATTAGAAATAGAACTCGTGTGGCTGGTTGGAAACCTAGAACGTAGACGGGAAATGTGCAGGCCCTTGAGTACGTGGTACCAAGGAGAGCAACTGTCCCCTTTTCGTGTAGAGTAGAGCTAGCCACCCTTGGGTTGAGACCCGGGGTTAGGATTGGCCACTCTACATCGACTCCTGTTGGCCCTCGTGTACAAGGTACCGAGGCGAGATACTGGTGTAGGGAGGGAGCTAGCCACCCCACGGGGCCTGAGGTTCACCTAGCCACCATACACCGACTCGTTAGGCCCTCTGGGCAAACTGGGGTAGTCAGATGAGGGTGCGTGGACTGTGGAGGTGCGAGACCCCTATTTGTTTCTGAGGGGCGAGACCCCTATTTCTGTGTGGACTAGGCCCTATACTGTTTTGTGCTGTACATTAGGCATACCCACTAGCGAAAACGACTAACCGCATGTCAGTGCGGGGTAGCTACCCATGCGCTTATCACGCGTGTTGTAGTCACCACTACGTCTGACAGTCACCTCGGGGTGGTTGACAGGGTGTAGGACTATCACAGGGGACTCTCTCAGCCAGGAGAGCACCACATGTACCTTCTACTCTTCGAAAAAGACTGCAATCAAGATCGTTCCCACAAGGAACATGCAAGATCAAGAAAATCTAAAAGTTTGAGAAAAAGGGTGAAAAGGAAATGCATGTAAAATAAAATAACTAGAAAAGAGAATTAAACCTGTTACTTTTACTCCTTTGGATAGTATAGACATCACGCTACTCAGCGTTCGCTGACTCTGTCTTTTCATAACACTGTTCAGGTCCAGGAGTTGAGCTGCCCGAGCTTTTGGCTACGGAGGGTGCTGGGCCTAGTCGAGCCCAGCCATAGTTTTCTGCACTCTTTGTTGTACCCTCTTTACTGTTGTAGTAAGTTTAAGACTTTTAGCTACTATTGTTGTTACTGTTGCTTTCGTTTCCGTTGTGTCTGTTGTTCTGGTGGTATGTGTCGGAATAACAGTTTTACCTTTCCTCTATTGCCTTGCATGTTTTTACTGCTTAGTTACATTGCATGTGTGAATGTGGTTTACTTTCCTGCTTTTTGGTTATTTCTTCTTGGACAACTGGGCTTGGGATTAGTCGAGGCGAGCCGGTCTCGATCATGTTGGGATCCGGGAATCAGGCCGTAACAAGATGGTATCAGAGCAAGGTCGTCCCAAGAAATGAACCAACTGACTTGAGAATAACCGTTCACATGCATGTAACTAGGGTAGCCACCACAACGTATCGCTTTGATATCCGTTCTGAGTCCTTTCTCAAAGAAATTTGATATCGTTGACCCTTTTGTTCTGTCTTTCACGTCTCCTTGCAGGAGATGCCTCGTCGAGGAGTTCTCAAGGCAGGCCGAGGTCGCTGCCGTGGACGAGGTCGAAGGGGCGGACGTGCATGGCCTGAGGTGCCAGTTGACCCACCTCTTCTCCCGGGCATTCAGGCCCAGTATCTCGCCCAACTGATCAGAGACATAGTACGAAAGGAGCTCCACCAGCCCCCATGGGCACCTCTCCCTGAGGACATGGAGGGGGAGTCCTCGGTGGGACAAAGAGACCGCCGTAGCGCCGGACAAGTCGGAGGGGGAGGGGGTGGTCCTCCACCGCCCCCACCACACCTTAAGTCCTCCTTGCCTGAAGGCGTGCCCGTTCCCCCACTGTAGCTACACCACGAGCTTTTCGGACAGTTCCGAAAGCTGAAGACCCCCTCCTTTAAGGGGGATGAGGACTCGTCTGAGGTAGAGGACTGGCTGGAGCAGATAGAGAAGGTGTTTGACACCCTTTGCCCTCCAGCGGAGTGCTGCGTGGCCTTTGCCACGTACCAGCTAGAGAGTGCGGCACACAGGTAGTAGAGGGCAGTCAGAGGCTAGGAGAGGGGAGAGCCGACGTGGGACCAGTTCTTAACCCTCTTCTTCGAGCAGTTCTTTCCGAAGACTTGGTAAGACCAGACTTGGTAGGACCAGTTCCACACTCTCCACCAGGGGACGATGACTGTCAACACGTATCGCACACACTTCTTGGAGCTGTCACGTTTTGCTTCGACAGCTGTGGCTATAGAGGAGGAGCACCTATGGAGGTTCACTGAGGGGCTCCAACCTGCTATTCGGGGGTATGTCAAACCCCTAAAGCTGCCCACCTTCTCGAGAGTGGTGGAGGCAGCCATGACCTACGAGGAGGCCAACCCGGTCGCGTGAGACACCGACAGCGGACGGTAGAGACCCTACCAGCCAGAGTACTCTCAGAGCCATTGAGAGAGGAGGAACGCGGCACCCGCAAAAGAGCCGTCTCGTTTTGCGGGGTCGTCAGTGGCCTTTGGGGGCCCCAGATAGGGGCCAGCTGCCAGCACTAGACCCCCACCCAGCCATCAGCAGAGACCTACCGAGGGAGGGAGTCGAGTTCCCCTCTGCTACTAGTGTAGCCAGCCAGGCCACATTAGGAGGGACTGTCCATCTAGGGCTGGAGCATAGCAGATGCTCCCCGCACCGAGCCCTGGAGGCCAAGCTGGTGGTCGTGGTCCCCAGGCGCGTGGGGGAGGGCAGCAATCACAAGGAGGGTACCGACCAGCGGTTGCTCGCCCGACCTAGAGTGTAGCTGCTTCATCTACACCGAGGGCTGAAGGGCATATCAATGCCCTGACACAGAGATGCCAGGGCTTTCGGTTTAGTGGTGGTAGGTATGGTTACCGTTTCCGACAGATTAGTGTACGTACTTTTTGATTCCGGCGCCACACACTCTTTTGTTGCTGCGAGTTTTGCTGTCAATTTGGGACAGGACAGTGTGCTGTTAGAGGATCCGTTTGTGATCAGAGGCCTAGATGGCCAATTGTTTGTAGCTGAGGAGGTCTACACAGCCTGCGAGGTCAGTAGAGGGGAACACAGCCTCCCCGTTGACCTGATTGTGATAACGATGGAGGATTTTGGTGTGATTCTCGGGATGGACTGGTTGTCCGCCTACCATGTCTTGGTGAACTATTTTGGGAGGAAAATCATCTTCTCCATATCGGAGTTACCTCCCTTTGAGTTCCACGAACAGCCGATGGACGGAGGTTTCAAATGCATCTCTACTTTTCGGGTAGCAAGGCTTTTGAGCCAAGGGTGTGAGGGCTTTCTAGCCTGTGTAGTGGCAGAGCCTAGCCCCGTGGCTGACTTTTAGAGCATTCCGGTGGTTCGTGAGTACCCCGACGTGTTTCCAGAGGAGCTGCCAAGACTACCGCCCGAGCGTGAGATCGAGCTTGAGATCTCACTGGTACCGGAGACCAGCCCCATTTCTACTACACCGTACCGGATGGCACCACTTGAGTTGCAAGAGCTCAAGTCACAGCTACAAGACCTATTGGAGAAGGACTTTGTAAGGCCCAGTGTGTCCCCATGGGGAGCCCCTGTGTTGTTTGTGAAGTAAGATGGTACCTGATGAGAACCTCATCATGAGCCATAACTAGCTCATTTTGACCCAATACAAAGGATAAAAGCTCCTACATAACTCAAGGAAAGGCTTAACTCAGAGAATTCTGAGTTTGAGAAGAAAACAAGTCATAAGGGGTAAAAGTGCAATTTTACCAGTATAAACTGCATGCAGGGTAATTCAGGGACCAAACACAGGTCAAAACAGCTTAATAAAAGTGGGATGAGATGATCTAGCAAGGGCTACAGCACTTCCAAGGAACCAAATGATAATCTGTAACCCTAAAACAACCCACTTCAATTCACAAGGTTCGAGGCAAAGTAAAAATAGAATAAACCCTCTAAAATTCATAGAAAAATAATCTCTAGGGTTTAGAACCTTCAATTTGGCCTTTAGAACCCATTTTGACCTACATTGAGAACCATGCCCAATTAATAACTTAATTTGGGTTTTTGCGCAAATTGACCGGTCAAACAAGGTTTAATATGAAAATAAAATTCACCATCAGATTCCTTAGGTCCTAATTAGTCATGTATAAAAACTTGAGCCTAAGAAGAAACCTCCTTGACCGACTTCACACTTTGGTCCTCATATATTTACTCTTTGGCCCTCAACTTTTGAACCCTCGCATTTTGGCCCCTAACTCTCCTTCGTTCTTTGCAATCAGGTCCCTCCTGCAAAACCCTGCCAGCACCATGCTCCGGCGACCTTGCGCGAAGCATGGCGCCGCGCAGGGTGAGGTGGGGGACCTGGCAAGTAAACCGGGGGTGCCCTGCGTCGTCAGCCGTCGCAGGAGCACCCCCCTGGTCATTGTAGCCCACCATACCGGCCGTGCGAACGCACGGACGGTATGGGTTCATGTTCCGACCATTCTCCGGCGAGGGAGACACGTCGTCTCCCTCCGCCTTCCTCCCTGTTTCATCCCTATAAATACCCCCCGCTGCTCCACCGACCAGGGCAGCCTGGATCTGACGGAGAAATCCCCAACTTCCTTCTCTTCTTTCTCCGGCAGACGCTCACCAGCTCCGGCGGTTTCCTCCCCCTCCTCCTCTTCGCTCTGCCGTAATACCAGCAGCAGAGACCTCCTCCCCTGCTCTTCCTGCGCCACGCCGTACCCAGCTGGCGCCTCTCCAGCCCTCTGCTCGCCGCCGCCCCTTCCCCTGGGCATCTTCTTCTCCGGCGACAGTCGATACGACTGTCGCCCTGTCTCGGCCCCTTTCGTCTCCATAGCTAGGTCAGAACTCCTCCCCACCTCCCCCTCTTTCTTTTCCTCACTGTCTTTTATTTGATTAAACCCTCGACCGCTCCTGTTCACCCTCACCCTCTCCGCCTCCGACCACCCTCCGGCGAGCCGCTCCCATCACCTCAGCGACCCACACGGCTCGCCGACCACCGCAGAACCTCCGCCTCCTCACCCTGATCCTCTTCCGCCCCTCCACTTCCCTCCAAACGCCCTCTGCAGATCCACCAAACACACCCACTTCTTCGCTCACAGTTTGACCTAGGACGACCTGTTGGCTCCATCACGCCCCCTGCAGACCCCCTGACCACCTTCGCCGTGCCACGGCGAAGGTCCCCCGCCTGTCTGATTTGGCCGAGAGGCCGTTCTTCTGTGACCAGGTGACTCGCCCGCCGTCGCCATTACTGAGCAGGCAGAGCTCCTTCACCTGCAGGTGCAGGCACGCCTTCGCCCAGATTCGACTCCCAGGTTGCGCGGGGAGTCTCCGCGAAACGTCCCAGGCTCGCAGATGGGGCGAAGGCCGTGCGTGAAGCCACGATCGCCCACTGCTCCCTCCGCGACGGGCGCTCAATTGGGGTGGGACATTTAGTCCCACCTCGGAACTTCTCGGAGGCGCGCGGACGCATAAAGGCAAAAAGTGCCTTATGCTGTCTGCCTCCTGACCACGGGGTGAGTCCCTCTCACCCGACCCGGCCTCGTCCGTGACCACGCTCCGCGGACCTGGCCCGACCCGATTAAACCAACCTGCACTCCTCGCCCACCACCACACGCCGGTGGGCCTGGACCCGGGCGTGACCCGAACCCGATTACCCGGTAGCTCTTGGAGAGCTTTCCCAAGAGTGGTTTCAGAGAGAAAGAGAGACGCGGGGGAGGGAGGGTAGAGTAGGTTTTGCCTCTTGACGAAAAACTCTGAAGTGTGCAGGACAAAGAAGAAGAAGAAGACCCGCGGAAGAAGAAGTGCAGACGAAGAAGAAGGAGCTGCACTGTAGCAAATGCATAGTTAAGTCGTCTAAGCACCGGGTCAGACGACGGAAAGTCAGCAGCCAGAGCAGGAAAGAAGGCAGGCTGAAGAAGAAGGAAGAGCAACGGCCAAAGCAGAAGAAGAAGAAAGAAAGACTTAGTAGCTGAAGGCAGAAGCTCTGCAGCCATAAAGAAAAAAAAAGGGGAAAAGAGAAAACATCACCACGATCGCAGAAGAAGAAGAAGAGAGGTCAAGGCCGAAAACCAAAGAAGAAGAAGAACAAGGAGCTCTGAAGAAAGAAGAACATCACCAACGGAAGAACAGCAGGAAGAAGAGGAAGAACATCACCATTGCAGAAGAAGAATATCACCTCTGCAGAACAGAGAGAGAGAAGGAGATCTAAAGAAAGAGAGAAAGAAGAGCATCCCCCTCTGCAAAACAAAGAGAAAACAACAAATTCTTTCCCTCTCTCTTTATTTTTGTAAAAGAAACATGTATATCTCTAGAATACAACTTGCTCCCTGAGTTCGACCTCGGGAACTCTTTTATTTTCCGAGTAAAAAAAATTTTTTTATTTGAAGCGTTGGTCATAACCGGCTTTACTACAACGTTATAACAAAACCCTCAAACCCGGTAAAACCCACGTTCCAGTACCCTGCGACTTTGTGTTGACTATAGATAACTGAATAGGGTCACCATCAAGAACATGTATCCGCTGCTGAGGATTGATGACCTTTTTGACCAGTTGCGAGATGCCATAGTGTTCTTCAAGATAGATCAGAGGTCAGGCTACCACCAGTTGAGGATCAGGGAGACCGATGTCTCTAAGACATCTTTCCGTACCCGGTATGGGCACTACGAGTTCTTGGTCATGCCGTTTGGGCTGACCAACACCCTCATTGCTTTTATGGATTTGATGAGTCAGGTTTTCAGACTGTACTTGGATCAATTTGTGGTGGTATTCATTGATGACATACTCGTTTACTCGCGGAATTAGGCACAGCACGGGCAGCAACTACGGATGATTCTAGACACTTTGAGCTGACGCAGGTTGTATACCAAGTATAGCAAGTGCGAGTTTTGGTTAAGGCAGGTGACTTTCTTGGGCCACGTGATCTCAGGGGATGGCTTGGCTGCGGAGGCAACCAAGGTTGAGGCCATGCTCAGGTGGGAGAGGCCACGTACAGTGATAGAGATACGCAGCTTTTTGGGAGTGGCAGGTTACTATCAGCTGTTTATCAGAGGAATCTCCCAGATTATGCGTCCTATGACCCAGTTGACTCGAAAGGACGTGCCCTTTGCCTGGATAGATGCATGTGAGGCATGTTTTCAGGAGTTGAAGGAGAGACTGACTTCAGCTCCTGTGCTCACCATCCCGGACAGCAGTGGCGGTTTTGTGGTCTACACAGGCGCTTTGTTGCTGGGGTTAGGGGGTGTGCTCATGCAGCGAGGTCATGTTGTCGCTTACACTTCGCGGCAACTGAAACCCCATGAGCATAGCTATCCTACCCATGACTTAGAGCTGGCAGCTGTTGTCTTCACGCTGAAGACATGGAGGCACTACCTTTACGGTGAGACTTTTGATATTTTCACAGATCATAAGAGCCTCAGGTACTTGTTTGACCAGAAGGAGCTTAACATGAGACAGAGACGTTGGTTAAAGCTCCTGAAGGACTACGACTGTAGCATCTCCTACTGTTACGACCTGATTCCTGAATCCCTACAGGACACCAGACCGGCTCGACTCGACTAATCCCAAGACCCAATCGTCCAACAAGAAATAACCAAAAAGCAGGAAAACAAACCACATTCACTATGCTAAGTAGCTAACAGTAAAAGAGTACAAGTAGTAAAAGAAGTAAAAGCTGCTAATAGTACATATCACTACCACAACAGTAAAGCGGAAACAAAGTACAGAAGTGTAAACGGTAACAAGAGTCTGAACCCACTAACAAAAGAAAGTACTACAACAGGAAGACTACTGCTGGGCTCGACTGGGCCCAGTACCCTCTGTAGCCAGTGACTCAGGCTGCTCAACACCTGGACCTGAAAAGGGTTATGAGTAAACAGAGTCAGCGAACGCTGAGTAAAGTGGTAACCAACTAACTAAAGCAGTAAAAGCTAACAAGTAATTTATCTTTTCCAATTACTTTATTTTACAAGTTATTCCTTTCCACCCATTGGTTTATTTCTCAGATCTCTTTCTTGATCTCGAATGTTCCTCATGGGAACGATCTTGATTACAGTCTTTTTCGAAGAGTAGAAGGCACACGTGGTGTTCTCCTGGCCGAGAGAGTCCCCTGTGGTGATCCTACACCCAGTGAACCACCCCAAGGTTACAGACAGACGTAGCGGAGACTACGACGCACGCGATAAGCGCATGGGTAGCTACCCTGCACAGGCACGCGGTCAGTCGTTTCCGCTAACGGGTACACCCAAAGTACAGCACGGAACAGAATAGGACCTAGCCCTCTCAGTAACAGGGGTCTAGCCCCTCAGAACCAAATAGGGGTCTCGCCCCTCCACAGTCCGCGCACCCTCATCTGACTACCCTGGTTTGCCCAGTGGGCCTAACAAGTCGGTGTAGGGTGGCTAGCTGAACCCTGGGCCCCGAGGGGTGGCTAGCCCTCTCCCTACACTAGTATCTCTCCAATGTACAGTGTACGCGAGGGTCAAGAAGTCGGTGTAGAGTCGCCAATCCAAACCCTGGGTCCCAACCCAAGGGTGGCTAGCTCCGCTCTACACTAAACAGGGGACAGTCGCTCTCCTTGGTACCACATACTCAAGGGCCAGCACACTTCCCACTCACATTTCCAGATCCATTCCATTTATTCACAAGAGCTCTACTCCTAATTCCCTGTAGGGTTCATGCTCGTATTTCTCATGCCATTCCATACCAGGTTTCATCATTCACATTTCCATTCTCAGGTTATACACATGCAGCTCGTATTTCCATCATTTAACATATACCACAAGTAATGTCACAGGTAACAGTTTAACTAGCACAAGAATTTCATATTTCACAAGCAACTCTTGTTTATTAACAGACAGTTGTTCACATTTCTACTCATTCATTTAAGATTGCAATTTCAAACATGCATACAGACAGTGTAAGTACTTCCCGTCCTAGGATTCATGCCACATCCTAGGTTTCTAGTTATCCAATTCACATATGCATTCAGGTTTTATAATTAAATTAGGGGAAGACCACTCTACCAGACAACCCAGGAGTATTGGGGGCTCCAACGATAGGCTCACGTGCCTCAGCAAGCCCCAAACCCGTAACTGATTGAAGTCTTATAAGGAACATACCACAATGCAACATTCAGAACAGTATAAAAGGCCTTCTAACAAGTAGAGAAACCCACAAGGAAAACAACGCTATCTTGTTTGCGTAAAACGGACCTCAAACAGACCCTAAATAGCTCAAAAACAAGACTGCAGACCTAAATCAGACATCTGGCACAAGGTCCAGATGTCTTAAAAGTAACTAAAAACTCACCTCAGGTTCTGCGTCGACCTCAGTCGTCCAGAGCCTCTTCTAGACCGTCTGGACCCAGCTCAAGACGTCTGACCTCTCCTCTGGACATCTAAGAGTGCTTCCGGTCGTCTGGTAAGCTGTCCAAACATCCAAATCGCGTGGGAGGGCATGCCCCGCACCTTCCCAAAGCTGTCTCTGCACGCGACAGGAAAAATCAACCGCTTTTAGCCATGCAGATGGAGGCTGCGATGCGGCCTGCATGGCCGTATCCGTGAAAAGAACGTACCTTTGCGAAAAGCTGCTCTCAGACGTCTGGTGTAGTCACCAGACGTCCGCCCCATCGTCTGGACATCACGCCGGACGTCTAATTCTGGAAAAATCCTAGAATCAGAGGGACCTGCTGCTCTCCCTCAACGCATGCAGCCGCGGCCTCGCCTCCTCGCCAGCAGCTTCAGCTGCAGCAAGTGTCGGGGATGTCTCCCCCGATGCGCTCCTCTTCCCGCACATGCCGCTCCGGCCGTGCGTCCTCTAACGAGCCCCCACGAGCTCGCGAGCTCAAGCTCTTCCTCCTCTCCTCACGTCGCCTTTCCTCCTTGTCGCCGCTCTCGCGCTCTCTCTCGCGCTCGCTCCTCTCGCTATGGTGGAGAGGAAGGGAAGAATGTGGCTGGGGTGAAGTGGGGAAGAGAGGAAGGGGGAGAGGGGCTTTATAAAGGTGTGTTAGGGTTCGGATGGAGGAGAGAAGAGGGAAAGAGAGAGAAAAGAGGTACTGTCTGTGTGCAGCCCACGCGCAGATGTGAAGGCTCGTACCAAAATTTCAATTTCCAGACGTCTGACCGACAGTCCAGACATCTTAAAAGGCTCAGGATAGAACGGGTCTTTACACCTACCATCCAGGGAAGGCCAATGTGGTGGCTGACGCCTTGAGTCGGAAGGTGCCTGCCCACTTGGCCAGTCTACAGGCACAGAGTTGGAGACTTATGAAGGAGTTGGGTAGTTGGCAACCCCAGGAGTCATAGGGGTATTGTGGGGCAGTGACAGTGACATGGAAAATGCGACCAGAGCTGATAGACTGCATCATCGCAGGGCAGATAACAGATCCGTACTTATAGACGTTGTGGGACAGAGTCCTGTCAGGGGACCCAAGAGACTTTTCTTTTACCGACAAGGTGCTGCGCATGAGGGGACGCTTGTGCGTTCCCAGGGACGAGGAGTTGTTGAGAGAGCTCCTGACAGAGGTGCACGAGTCCAGGTTCACCATACATCCCAGGAACATAAAGATGTATCATGATCTGAGACGCGACTTTTGGTGGAGAGGGACGAAGAGGGATGAAGCGGGATGTGGGTGAGTTCATGCAGCAGTGTTTGGTGTGCCAACAGGTGAAGGCCGAGCACTAGAGGCCTGCTGGGCCGTTGCAGCCACTTCCTGTGCCAGAGTGGAAGAGCATCACCATGGACTTGCTGGTGGGTCTACCTATTACCCAGCGAGGACACGATGCAGTCTGGGTGATAGTGGATAGGTTGACGAAGATGGCACATTTCCTGCCGATCCGAGTCACCTTGGGACCAACACAGTTGGCAGAGAGGTACATTTGTGATGTGGTACACCTGCACGGAGTTTCGCGTGAGATTGTATCCGACAGGGATACCCGGTTTACTTCCCAATTTTAGGCTAAGTTTCAGCAGGATTTGGGGACACAATTGAGGTTCAGTACCGCGTACCACCCCCACATGGACGGACAGTCAGAGCGCACCATATAGACACTTGAGGACCTTTTACGTGCCTGCGTACTGGACTGGAGAGGCTCCTGGGAGGAGCATTTACCCTTGGCAAAGTTTGCATATAATAACAGTTACCACTCGAGCATCGGCATGGCACCTTACGAGGCTCTGTACGAATGGAGATGGATTGCACCCTTGAGTTGGGTTGAGGTGGGGACCAAGTAGGAAGTTGGCCCTAGGCTAATCTGGCAAAGTCAGGAGGCGATAGAGCAGATTCACAGACGACTCCGCACTGTCAGGAGCAAGCAGAAGAGTTATGCTGACCGAAAAAGCAGAGAGGTGCAGTTCGAGATTGGGGATCACGTCTTTCTCCATGTTTCACCCACGAAGGGCCTGCAGCGTTTTGGGGTGAAAGGGAAGCTTGCGTCGAGATTTGTGGGGCCCTTTGAGGTCCCGGAGCGGGTAGGACCTGTTGCTTATCGGCTTGCCCTTCCTCCCCAGCTTTCTGGAGTTCACGACGTGTTCCACGTGTCCAACCTCAGGAAGTACGTCGTCGATCCCAGTCACGTTTTGAGCCACGAGAGTGTTGAGGTGGGTGACGACCTGACCTACCCCGAGAGACCAGTGCAAATACTAGACAGAGCCGTCCGGAGCCTGAGACGGAAGCAGGTACCCCTAGAGAAGGTCTTGTGGAGAAGCCAAAGGTACGAGGAGGCTACCTGGGAGCCTGAGGCGGCAATGCGAGAGCAGTATCCGAAGCTTTTTAAGGGTACGTCTTTTCAGACCTACTTTAGTCCTCTTTAAGTTTGTTATGAGTTTTATATTCCCTTTCCTTACCCTAACTAGTTCAAGTTTCGGGGATGAAACTTCCTTTAAGTTTATTATGATGTAAAGATCCGTCTCACTTTTAGCCTTTTAAGACGTCTGGAGTCTCAGTCAGACATCTGGACCCTTTCCCAGACGTCTGAAAGTGAAATTTCTGTATGCGTACTGCGCCCTGTGCACATGCAGTGTGCAGGACCTCCTTCTCCCTCTCCTTTCTCCTCCTTCCCCCAGCCAAACCATAAACCCCAGCCACCTATTTAAACCCCTCCCCTCCTCTCCTCTTCACTCCCCACACCGCCACCACCATCTCCACCTTCAGAGTTGCGGCAGCCGTGAGGGGAGGCGAGCGAGGGAGAGCGTGAGGGCACGAGGAGAGTACGGGAGGAGGACGAGGCCAAGGTCAGGAGCTTCGGTGGAAGCTCTTCGGAGCTCGCACGGCCACCGCGGGCACGTGCGGGAGGAGGGAGTCCGGCGCGGCGACCTTGACCACCTGCAGCAGCTGGAGCTGCGACGGAGCGAGGAGAAGCATAGCGAAGACCTTGGGGAGCGAGTTCTGATACAGGAAATTTTCCAGTATCAGACGTCTAGAGAGGAGTCCAGACGGCTGGGGGAGCATCTAGACGTCTGGAGTCAAGAGTAGACGTCTGAAAGCACCTTTATTGCGAAGGTACGTTCTTCTCGCGGTTACGGCCATGCAGGCAGCACTGCAGAAGATATGCCGGCCTAATTTTGGGGTGGCTGCTCTGTCGTACATAGGAGCAGCCTTGGTAAGGGGCACAGAATGCCCTCCCATGCACTTTCGGACGTCTGATTAGCTCACCAGACGACCGGAGGTGCTTCTAGACGACGGAGGGAGTGGTTAGACATCTAGAATCGCCTTCAGAAGATCGCAGGGGAGTCCTGAACATCTTAAGACACCGCAGGGACTTGAGGTGAGATTCTGTATCTTTTAAGACATCAGGACTTGTTTCCAGACGTCAGATTTTGGTCAGTAGACACGTTTTTGACCTGTTTGGGGTCCGATCGGGATCCGTTTTACGCAAATGAAGTATCTGTAGTTTCCTTGCGAGTTTCTCTACGTACTAGAAACCTTTATACACTGTTCTGAATCCTCCTTTGTGTTATATTCCCAGGTATACGGTTTCCACTTGCTACGTGTTTAGGGCTCGCAGAGATGCCTGTGCCTGCAGTTCGAGCCCCCAGTACTCCCGACTTGTCTAGTAGAGTGGTTTAATGCTTTTAATAATATTCAAATAAGCATGTATTGTAAAATTAAATGACTGGAACCCTAGGATGTGGCATGAACCCTAGGGCAGAGAAATGGAAGCACTGTTTGGCACTTATATGCAAAAATTGAGATAAACTACTAGGAATTGCCTGTGAAATAATTGTGGTTTGCCTGTTAAGATACGAGCTGCATGTACTTTATAACCAATTGCCTATGAAATCACCAGTGACATGTATTGAATTATGAAAACACGAGCTGCCTGTATATAAATGAGAACTGAATTGTGAATGATGGAATATGGAACGGAATAAATGTGGTGAAAATGAGCACGAACCGTAAAGGGAATTAGAAGTAGAACTCCTATGGCTGGTTGGAAACCTGGAACGTAGATAGGAAGTGTGCTAGCCCTTGAGTACGTGGTACCAAGGACAGCGACTGTCCCCTTTTCGTGTAGAGCGGAGCTAGCCACCCTTGGGTTGAGACCTAGGGTTAGGATTGGCCACTCTACATCGACTCCTGTTAGCCCTCGTGTACACAATACTGAGGCAAGCTACTGGTGTAGGGAGAAAGCTAGCCACCCCATGGGGCCCGAGGTTCAACTAGCCACCATACACCGACTTTTTAGGCCCTCTGGGCAAACCGAGGTAGTCAGACGAGGGTGCGCGAACTGTGGAGGTGCGAGACCCCTGTTTGTTTCTGAGAGGGCTAGGCCCTATACCGTTCTGTGCTACACTTTGGGCGTACCCGCTAGCGGAAACGACTGACCACGTGTCAGTGCGGGGTAGCTACCCATGAGCTTATCACGCGTGCTGTAGTCACCGCTACGTCTGACAATGACCTCGGGGTGGTTGACTGGGTGTAGGACTACCACAGGGGACTCCCCCGACCAGGAGAGTACCACGTGTAAATTCTACTCTTTGGAAAAGACTGCAATCAAGATCGTTCCCACAAGGAACATGCAAGATCAAGAGAATATGAAAGTTTTAGAAAAAGGGGTGAAAAGGAAATGCATGTAAAATAAAATAACTAGAAAAGAGAATTAAACCTGTTACTTTTACTACTTTAGATAGTATAGATACTACGCTACTCAACGTTCGCTGACTCTGTCTTTTCATAACACTATTCAGATCCAGGAGTTGAGCAGCCCGAGCTTTTGGCTACGGAGGGTGCTGGGCCCAGTCGAGCCCAGCCGTAGTTTTCTGCACTCTTTGTTGTACCCTCTTTATTGTTGTAGTGAGTTTCAGACTTTTAGCTACTGTTGTTATTACTATTGCTTTCGTTTCCGTTGTCTCCGTTGTTCTGGTGGTATGTGTTGGAATAGCAGTTTTACCTTTCCGCTACTGTCTTGCACGTTTTTACTGCTTAGTTACATTGCATGTGTGAATGTGGTTTACTTTTCTGCTTTTTGGTTATTTCTTGTTAAACAACTGGGTCTTGGGATTATTTGAGGCAAGCCAGTCACGGGTCCTGTAGGGATCCAAGAATTGGGTAGTAACAAGGGGCTTCCCAATCTTCACAGTGGCTAAGTGTTGGGTTTCCTCTCTGAAGAGAAAAACCCCCCTCCCCCGCTCACAAATTCCTCCTCCTCTTCGCTCTCAGATAACCGAGTACCCAATCGGGTATTTAGGTATGAGCAGTATCGGGTCTAGGGCTACCAGTAGTGGGTAGTAGCCAAGGAGTGAGGGTATAGGTCGGGTCGGATCGTGTAGGGTGAAGGGGACCTCACCCCCGAGTGTTTAGGTGATAAGCCGTAAACACACAATCAACTTATGCATAGGCGAACCTCCTTCCACGAATGATGTGGGACTAATCAAGTCCTCCTTCCTTCGTGAGCGTGCAGCTGCTGAGGTCTTGCCAATTGAATGAGCTACAGTTGATGGAGTCCTCAATTGAAGACCTGGAGGCCTTCCTGGAATGAAACCGTGACTCCTGGGACTAAGACCTGGAGTGAATGAAGCCAGAGAACTCAAGGGCGACGGAGGAGCGACGGCGAGTACCTAACAAGAACAATACGGCCTATTGACCTTGTCAAATACGTTCAGAAGATTTGCCAGAGCACGGCGAGTGCGGCGGTGGCCGTGGTGTGTCGAGTGAGCAAGCGTGGAGGTTTGCCGACCTCAGGAAGGTGGTGCGAGGTGAGAGGTGTAGGGTGAGGTGATAAAGAGAGCTAAAGCCCAAATTTCTTTGGGGCTTTTACTCAGTGAGGCGAGGTGATGCTCGCGGACGCGGTGGCGTGGTGTTTGGCGGTCTGTGGCAATGGGAACACCTTGCTAGAGGTACGCCGGCGAGATGGAAGACGAAGTCGAAGCAGGAAAGTGCATGGTTGAAGTGTTGTAGTAGCACGGTGATGATGCTTAGATGGAGTAGAGTCGATAAGGCAAGCTAACGGAAGGCAAGGGGCGGAGGAGGCGCCGATTATGGTATGGCCAATGCCAAAAAAGGTGAAGGCTCCGACGAGGTAGACGGCGACGAAGACGGGGTTAGGAGACGTCTAACAGGTATGGTGAGATGCGAAAGACGTCGGAGAAGTAGAAGTGACCACCTATTGTATGTGGTGGCCTGTGAATAAGTCGGAGGTAGGGAAGGAAGAGGTATCTTTAGCTCAAAAACTCGCTACAAAGTTGAGGTTGTCCATGAGGGTCTTTTATAGGCCATTGGGCGAATCTCCAAGCCTGGAAACAAGCTTGGAGAGCTTGAATTTTTAGGGAAAAAAGGGTCGACGTTCAAGGATTCGTACGAGCCATAAGGGAGGATTTGGAGACTATAAATAAGTTTAAACGATCAAGGATTTCCTCAAGATCATCCCTTCCAATTTTGGAAGGGATTAGTCAAGTAACCAAGGAGGCAACCTTGATTGAAACCTCGGGTGTGTGGGTTCACACTTTCCATGGTAGTAGGGACCTGTCTGCGAAGAAGAAGACAAAGTTGGGGGCAGTTCGCAAGGATTTTTGAAAGTTGAGGGGCTTTTTATAAGAAAAAGAGTTAGACTTGGACCAAAATACAAACTAGGTCAAAATGATCTCAGATTGGACCCAAATTTTGGTACAAACCTAATTTGAACCCAAAAAATCTAATGTTGAAGTCTGATTTATGTTTTGACTATGAAAATTACGTAGAAACCCAAATTAGGGTAACTTTCTGCCTATGACTCTATTTCAGGTCAAAATAGGTTATGATGGCCAAATCAAAGATACCAAACCCTATAGAATATTTTTCTATGAATTTTAGAGGGTTTAGGTGAATTTTACCCTAACCAAAACCTTAGTTAATTAAGTGGATCTACTTTTAGGGTTTTAGATGTCCATTAATTCTTGAAATGCATGAAAACCCGTTTCGTTCTGCATGGACTCACTTATTAGGCATTAATGACCATATGACCTTTAATAAACCCCTGAAATATCCCATGGTTATTCTGTATTTGTGGAATGCTGTTAATTTTCCAAAAATAACCTTTTATTCTTCTCTTCTTTTCAAAATGGGATTTTATGCCCTTAAGACCTTCTGATGGATATGTAGGGGCATTTGTCAACCTTTTTAAACCAAATTGAGCTAGTTATGGCTCATGATGGTGTTCCCATCAATAGCTACTTGTTGGACCATGGAAACATAAATTTAGTAAGATTTTGTGTCAGACCTCGAATCTTAAATTGATTCTCACATCATACATTCAACAAGAACACTAGACGTCCTATACGACGACTGACATTCAGAGTAGATGTCTTAGCTCATTCTAAACCCAAGTCCAGGAAAAATTGGTCACAATAATCATCCATCCAACTAACTAGTTAAAGGACCTTTATCTTCGAACAAGTCATATGATTACATGATCAAACATCTCATGGGAAAGTGCCTATTGATCTATTTTCTAGAGCCCTTTTATCAGATGTTTGCCTCTTTCATCAAATATCTAATTAGACTAGATCAAATGACTAATGACTCAATCAAATGTCTAATACTATATTGACTATTGAGGATCTTTTTGCAATCTATACTAATTTTCAGAGATATTATTCCTAATCACTATAAGGCCTCTCTCAACCTATCTAGAGCCTTCTTAGCACCTCTATAAATACTCTACTAGCTCTCTAGTATAAGATACAACATTTAGAATCAATTCTTCCTGCCACATTCACAAAGAGAGAAGAAATTAGAGAGAAACACTCCTCAGCTCTCCAAGCTTCCTACACACCATCTGAAAGCTCAATTCATTACACTAAAACGCTGATAAGCGTGTTTTCACGAGGAAAAGTTAGGGTTTTGGAGAACCCATCGTCGTAGTCACAAAAATTGCTACCAAATAAAATTTATACCAAACTCCAAGGGAGTCCCACATCGAACAGAGGGAGACAACGTTTCCTTGAAATTCGCATTTCGCTTTGTTTCTTTTTGGTATTTTTAGGGTTTTTCGATTTTTTTTTGTATTTTTATAATGAAGAACTAGCCAAGGTAATTTACTAGCGAAAATAAATCAAGAGAGAGAGAGAGAGAGTAGGTTCATGAAAGGAATCTGATATATCCAGATAATGTTTATTACACTAAACAGAGATATGCTAAAAAAAATAACAACAGAATGAAGATGAGAAGAAATCTCCCAAAGTGAATGTTTGGCAAGATGATGGCGCTTGGCAGAGGCTTGCATAGTGATGAGGTATTGAACGTCAGGGATGAGGTGCAGGAGGGATCCTAGTAGAGGGTCGCTTAACCGAGCTGTAGGAATGGTGATGAGGAGGTGGAGGTGATCGTCTACCTGAATGGAGGTGAGGGGACAGCTCTGCGGTCTCCTATGAAGGAGGTGAGGGTAAGGTTGAGCATTTGGTGGAGTAGGGGAGTATTACATGAATAGGAGGCCATGGAGCTTGGGAGGCTTCTTGGAGCTCTTGAGAGGGTGAGGAATAGCTAGGTAGACATGGGTAGGCAAGGGGGGTGTGTAGGTCCTTATATAGTAGATGAGAGGGGGTTAAAACTGGGTATGGGACAATTAGCGACCTCTAGGATGTCGCTATAGATCCCGCTGATGCATCGCTGTAGCCAACTCACGCTCGCTCACGCGCACGTTGTAGTAAGCTGTGCTGGTGATGGGAAAACCATCATGAGCCATAACTATCTCAATTTGGTCTTATAGAATCAATAAAAGCTCCTACATATCAGTCAGAAGGTCTCTAGAGTAGGGTGAGTTATTTTGAGAAAAAAGGTGAAAATAGGGATATTTCTGTAATTTTACCATCTTATCACAAATACAGAATAACCACGGGGTATGCCAGGGGTTTGTTAAACGTCATTTAGTCATTAATGCCTAATAAGTGGGTCCAAGCAGACAGAAACAGGTTTTCACACAAATCACGAATTAATGGACATCTGAAGATCTAAAAACAGACCCACTTAATTAACTAAGGTTCTGATCAGGATAAAATTCATCTAAAACCTCTAAAAATTATAGAAAAATATTCTATAGGGCTTAGCATCTTTCAATTAACCATCAGAACCCATTTTAACCTAAAACAGAGTCACAAACTGACTATTATCCTAATTTAAGTTTTAACATAAATTACCTAGTCAAACCAGTTCAAAACCAAAATCCAACTTCACCATTGGGTTCCTTGTGTTCAAATTAGGTTTGTATCAAAATTTGAGTCCAATCTGAGATTATTTTGACCTAGTTTGCATTTTAGTCCAAGTCGGACTCTTATTCTCTCAAACAACCCCTCAGCTTTTGAATTTATTACAAAAACCCCCTAACTTCTTTATCTTATTCACAGAAATGCCCCTGACGCCATTACTGTGTGAACCCAAGAACCTCCGACCTTCAATCTAGAGATTCTCCCTGATTTCACGATAAAATCCTTCCAAATTTGGAAGGAAGATTCTTGAGGGGCTGCCCGTTCATCTGAGACAGGTCCAAGAGTTCATGCGAACTCTTGGAAATACTAAACCTATTTCGTGAATTTCAAGCTTTCAAAGCTTGGTTTCCAAGCTTTGAAGCTCACTTTTTGGCCTATAAGAGACCTCCTTGGCATTCCCTCTTCCTTCAGCAAGTTTTTAAGCTGGTAATCCTCTTCCTTCCTCCACCTCCAGCTCACTCCAAGCTTGCTCCGGCGAACTCCTATCCCTAGCTCCATCACCGACCACCACATACCATACGTGACCGGTTCTTCTTCCCTGTCGGCTTCCGCGTCTCAATATACCCGCGCGACACTTCCTAACCCTGTCTTCATCACCGTCCACCTCATCAGAGTTTCCACCTCCTCTGGCACCGGCCATACCACAACTAGCGCCATTTCTGCTCCTCTTCGTCCGTTCGTTAGCCTCATCAACTCCTTAGCGTCTACACATCATCTCCGTGCCACTACGCTCCAACTTGACCACCGCTTCGTCCTCCACAACTTCATCTTCCTCTGCTTCGGCCACTCCTCTGGCGAAGCTCCTCGCTCATTCCACTGCTCCAAACGCTTCGCCGACAAGCCTACGACCTTCGCCTCATCCACACAAACAAAACCCCTCAAGAAATTGAGGGGTTTGTTTGCCCTAATCACTTGTCGAACTCCACGCTCACCGCACCGTCATCTCGAGGTCGTTCAACCTCTTCACTCCCTCCCGCGCACCACCAAGAGCACCATCACGTTCACCATCATCAGGCAATCCTCCTGAGCATATTTGATGTGGCCGCGAGGCAGTTCTCTACTTTTCAGGTGACCTCCGATCCTCCACCGCCGCCCCAGAGTTCTCCAATGTTAGCTGCAGTCCTCCGACTGTAACTCCTCCAGATTCCACCTCCAGGTGCTGCAGCTGACTCTCAAGAAGCGCTCCAGGAGATCAATTGGACTTCACAGCCGTATCCTCAACCCCAATCAGATGATTCTTGAACAGCTGCTCGCGCGAGGAACAAGGGATAAGATAGTCCCACATCGTCTGTTGAAGAGCAACCGTTGCGGCATAAATTGATTTTATGATATTTCCTATTCGCCTCAGCACGCACAGGGGGTGAGGTCCCCGCCCACGCATGAGCATACGCACACCCTCACCCACGGTTCACACCATGCAGGTCTGGGCCTCGGTCTGTTTACCCAGGTTTGGTTCTGATTGCCCGATCTAAGAGAGAAGAGAAGAAAGAAAGAGAAATAAAGGAGGAGGTAGGCGGTTTTGCTTCAATGAACCTCTCTCAACACTTAGCCTCTACGAGACAACTATGCCTATGTGTTGTGCCTTCCCTTGAGCCTAAGGAGAGAAAGGAAGGGAAGAAGAAGAGTAGCCTCTTGGCACTATAGCATCCGGATGGTTAAGCCATCTGACTGAAGTTTCAGCCATCTGATCTCTGACATGGAGTGCACTGTGCACTTATCATATGTGGCATTTGGTTGATTAATACCGTAGCATTATTTGATTCTAATTGTAATAGGGTAATTTGGTGATTCAAATCACCATTTTACCCTAATCTTTTTTGCTATATTGACTCTTGCTTCTATACTTATATTATTTGTGTTTGAGATTTCCATTATATTCTTATATTGTGCTTAAACTTGTGATCTTAAGATTAATTGCAACGCTTGCTCCCTGTGTTCGACCTCGGATTTCTTTCAAGCTATAAATTGTATTTGTTCACATGCTATTTTCTGCTATATTACAACGAAGTGATTTTAAAACCCCGATTTAGCACGCGAACATTTTGGCGCATTGCCGGGGAGCAACGCGCAATTTTATCTCTGGATTACAATTCCTAACTTGATACTAACTTGATTTGTCTCTTTTGATTGTGATTGTGTAGGGGATTTAACCAAGGAGCAAGATCAACCGCACAACAACCACTTCAGGGGCAACTAATATCATTTTCCATCCTCATTAAGTCCCTGATTCTGAAAAGCTAAAAAAGAAAAAAATCAATTAGGATCAACTTGCATTCTATTCTTAAAATCAATCCTCACAAGTTGCCTAATTTGATTCTTTTATAGACAAACCCTAACCTTGATTTCTACACCTACCTTGGGTTTAAGGTATCTAGGCCTATCACTTTCTTGCTTGAGCCTTAGGTACCAAATTTGAACGAAACTAATTGAATCAATCAGAGCCAACATAGGATTTCTATTCTAGCATTGAGAACTCCACTTGCTTTATCAAGAATATATTCTCCCAACTTGTATGTGTGTCCCAAGCCTTGTTTGAATTGACCTAAGTAAGCAAACCCTAAAATCAGTCTCTAAATATCCACTTGAATCTTAAAAAGTTGGGACCTAATAATCTCAAAGGGCAAACAGGTGAAGTTGACCTACCTTGTGGGATCAACCAATCTTCAAATTAGGTCACCTTGCACAAGATATCTTAAAGTTCAAGTGGAATCATAAGCACCTTGCTCTAAACTTAAAATTGGTAGACTTAAGAGGTCAAGCCACCATTCTAGTCTACCTGGACTCTCAGTGACAAGGAAGGTCGGGTGGGGGAAACCCTGTAACCCGAGGGGACGTTTTACCGTGCAGGGGTATTTGCGGGACTCTCCCTTCCTGGCTGCCCAACTAATTCTCAGGTGGATGACTTTCTGATCCAGCGGTATCATCCATCCTGAACCTCTATAGTCATCCAAAAATCTTTGGGTGCCACAATTGGGTCCATCTGACATTCTATCTCTCATCTTCTCCATCAGAGCATGCTTGGGAGGAGGTCCTTAAGACCAACCTTGAGGTTTCCATTAGTTATTCACTCTCGTCGAGGCCAAGCCTCAACTTTCGTGTCTGTGCAACAACCTGATCACATTGACATTTCCTCTGATTCTAAGCCCGAACCTCCAATCACAACCATGGATCAGGCAGAATGACCAAACCTTGAACCACAACAATTCTTTGATTTCAGAGATCAGATCAATGCCTTCATCAACCCACCGCCACATCCTCAAATGCGAGGTCACTACAATCCTGCGACAGTGGAAATCGAACCACGAATCAATATCCCTACGGGAGGACCCGAGGTGGAGCTCAAGCCTAGTATGCTTCACATGACTCCAAAATTCCATGTCTTGAACTTCGAGGATCCTTTCCAACACATCAAGAATCTAAAGCATCTGGCCCACACCTTTGGGGCAGACATGCAGAATTGAGACGACTTGCTCTTAAATATCATCTCCTTCTCTCTGGCCGACAAAGCTGCCTACTGGTTTCAAACTTATCCACACGTGATCAACACATGGGAAGAACTTTAAACCGCCTTCCTGCAAAAATTCTATCCCATTGGCCGCACAAACGCTATGTGGCACCAAATCACGCACTTCTCCCAAGGAGCGAGAGAATCTCTACACGAGGCATGGGATCGTTTTCTGGATCTCATGCGCAAAAACCCCCATCACGGAGTATCGAAGTGGGAACAAGTCCAATCCTTTTACCACGGGCTCCGTGATGATATCAAGCTATTTATCAATGCAACCTGTGGTGGTAGCATCATGGGTCAGCATGAAGATGAGATTTGGGGAATTTTGGAGAACATGTGCGAGAACTCCCTGAACAATGAATCACTGGGTGAGTATGACTAGACATCCACCCGCGCATTGACAAACAATCGGGGGGTACACGAATCTCGAGGCCTCTCCGCATCCGTTGATTTGGAGTTGGTAGCCAGTCAATTAGATAAGGTCTTCATCATTGAGAAGAAGATGGACGACATCACTCGACATCTACACAAGATCACCTCTACACAACAAAGCACATATACACCACCACCCTCAGATAGGGAAACTGCACACAATATCTACCACTTTCAGAGAACGAATGCGTATCCACCCCCGTCTAATTATGGCTTCAGAGGCAACTCCTGACCAGCCTACCACAGTTAGGGAAACTCCGAACCCTCGTACCCTGATTATTTTGGAGCCCCTCAGAGCTGCGAGGATCTCCACGCCATCCAGAACAATCCTTTCTCCAATACCTACAACCCTGGACGGCGTAATCATCCAAACTTTGCGTGGTCGGAAAATAACCCACATCCAATACCTCAATTCCAACCTCGACCACAAAACCCGCGTCCCTATCAACCCACTCAACCAAGGTCGAAACAAAATTTCCAATCTGGACCACCTAAGGAAGATCAAACATCTTTGATTCTCCAAACCTTTGTTGACATGCAAAAACAACATAAAGAAGAGATCTCTGAGCTACGAAATCAATTGGCCCAGCTGGCAAGTGCTTGCCAGTCGGGTGCACTCCCGTTTCAGCCTCTTCCGAATCCAAATAACGTGCCAAACCAGAGGCACGTTATGAATCCAAATCAGGGCTAATACCACTTTGTTTATTAGGACCATTTTGCACCATCCCCTGATGGGACGGGTGCTTCAACCTCTTATCCTGGATTTCAGTAGCAGACACCTATCCTCCTTAGCCCAAACCAGAATCAAGCAGGATTAAATTCCGTCACCACCCGTAGTGGCAAAGCAACACAGGACCCACCTTTTCCTAGCCACAACTCACCTGAGACATAGACCCTAACCCTGCATTGGTCATCCAAGACACCCCGATCCCTGATAAAGAGCCTGAACCAATTCTAGAAGAACCAACTGAGGTTCCATTTCTCGAGGCCTTAACTAAGGGAAAGAAGAAAACCAAACCCGTGGTACTTAAGGAGGATCTGGTCAAGCTCTTTGAGCAGGTCCAAATAAACATCCCGTTGATGGATGCAATTTACCACGTACCAGCATACGCAAGATTCCTAAAAGATATATGTACACCAAAGCGTAAGCCGTGAACCAAAGGCGGGAACCCAATCGTACTGTTGGAGCAAGCCAGCTCCATCATTTTGAGAAAACTCTCACCTAAGGCAAAAGACCCAGGCACCCCATTGATCTTCTGTGCGATCAGTGATATACAGTTTGACAGAGCCTTATTGGATCAAGAAGCTTCCATAAACCTAATACCTACATCCCTACTTGACCACCTTGAGGAAACTGAGCTCAAACCGACAGAGGTAACATTGTAGTTAGCTGATCGATCTATTAAGTCACCAAAAGGAATTCTTGAGGATGTCATCATTAGGGTACGCGATTTCTACTTCCCCGTGGACTTTATAGTTTTGGACATGGATGCTCCTAAGAACTTGAAAAACACACCGACCATTTTAGGGAGACCTTTGCTGGCCACAGCTAAGGCCAATATCAATTGTGAGGAGGGCCAAATTGAGTTAAAATTTGGGAATAAAACACTAAAGATCGACATCTTTAAAGCCCAAAAAGGAATTAATTGTGGCGTTATCGAATAAATTTGCGACATCGAGTCCGTGGTTGGCAACCCATGTGTCGAGGAAAACCTAGTTATCTCTGATGATCAACCATAAGAGGATCAAACCCCACACTCAAAGGAGCCTGAACTAGACCTAGAGATACCTTTAGCTCCTGCCCTTGCTCCTGAACCTCACCCTAAACCACCTGTTGCTGCTAAAAATCCAGTCATGGAGTTGAAACCCCTCCCTGACCATCTCAAATATGTCTTTTTGGGTTCTAATTAGATGTTTCCTATGATTATCAATTCCCGCCTTAGCTCTGATCAGGAAACTCGCTTGATTTTTCTCCTCCAGCAACATCGGAGAGCCATTGGGTAGACTCTCGATAACCTGACTGGCATCAGCCCCTCATATTGCACACATCACATCTACACCGAAGAGGGTTCACGACCATCCCGTGAAATGCAGAGATGCCTGAATCCGAACCTGCAGGATGTCGTGAAAAAGGAGATCATCAAGTGGCTAGATGCAGGTATCATCTACCCAATCTCTGACAGTCATTGGGTGAGTCTAATCCAGGTTGTGCCAAAAAAAGCAGGACTCATAACCATTACAACTAAAATCGGAGAAACCATACCAACTCGTATAGCGAACTCGTGGAGAGTTTGCATTGATTACAGAAGACTAAATGCCTCCACGAAAAAGAATCATTTCCCACTGCCACTTATTGATTAGATACTCAAGAAATTGGCAGGGAATCGATTCTTTTGCTTCTTGGATGGGTACTCTGGTTATAACCAGGCGGCAATTCATCCCGACGACCAAGAGAAGACTACCTTCACCCACCCCTTCGGGACATATGTGTCCGTAGGATGCCTTTCGGTCTCTACAATGCACCTACTACTTTTCAGAGGTGCATGCTTGCCATATTCTTAAATATGGTAGGTGAATACCTTGAAGTCTTCATAGATGACTTCTCGGTATTTAGGGAATCTTTTGATTATTGCCTCCTACACTTGGTCTAAATCCTCAGATGTTATATGGACGTGAATCTGATTCTTTCCTGGGAAAGAGCCACTTCATGGTACCTAAGGGAATTATCCTCGGTCATCTCGTCTCTGAAAAAGGCATCCAGGTTGATCGAGCTAAGGTTAATTTGATTTCCAAGCTACCCATTCCTGGCTTGGTAAAGGACATCCGTTCTTTCATGGGGCACGTCGTTTTTTACTGCCGTTTCATTCCTGATTTTTCGAAAATCGCATGTCCCTTGACTAATCTTCTCTCAAAGGATGTCCCTTTCAAAATTATCGAGTGCACTCATGCATTTGAGAGCCTATGTGACTGAGTCACCCAAGCACCAATCCTACAATCCCCTAACTGGTCTCTACCCTTTGAGATCATGTGTGATGCATCTGACTACGCAGTAGGTGTGGTACTTGGGCAGAAAATAGACAGGAAACCCGTGGTCATCTACTACGCTAGCAAGACACTTGACGAGGCTCAGCGTAACTACACAGTTAGTGAGAAAGAGCTGCTAGCTGTAGTCTTTGGCCTCAAAAAATTTGGATCCTATCTTTGGGATCCCATGTTATCATATACTCATATCACACCACAATGAGGCACCTCCTCTCGAAGAAGGACGTGAAATCTCGACTAATCCATTAGATCTTGCTATTGCAAGACTTCGACCTCAAGATTCATGACAAGATGAGAAAACAGAACATGGCAGTTGATCACTTGTCCTGCCTTCCTTCCGATATCATTGATCCTTCTAGACCAATCACAGAACACTTTCCTGATGAGCACCTCCTGACTATTGGTGCAGAACTTCCCTGGTACACTGATTTGGTTAACTACTTCACATCACATCAGATCTTGTCTGATTGGCCGAAGGCCAAGAAGGACAAGTTGCTTTCTAATGCCAAGTACTACATCTGGGAAGACCAATACCTTTTCCACATTGGTGTCGATCAGATCGTCAGACAATGCATCCTGGAAATGGAAATTCAGGACATTCTGTCCTTCTGCCATGACCAGGCCTGCAGCGAACACTTCTCCGGACATAAAACCGCAGTTAAATTCCTCCAGTGTGGCTTTTATTGGCCCACGATCTTCAAGGACACATACAACTATTGTAAGGCATGCACTTATTGCCAGACTTTGGGCAACATGAGCCACCGCAATATGGTGCCTTTACAGTTGATTCTCGTATGCAAAATCTTCGATATATAGGGGATTGATTTTATGGGACCCTTCCCTAAATCGGATGGCTTCGAATACATCCTCCTCGCTATAGATTACATGTCTAAATGGATCGAAGCCATCCCGACTCGAACCAATAATCATAAAGTGGTAATCAAATTCATTCATCAACACATCTTTTCTCGGTTCAGTGTCCCACATGCTATTATCTCTGATGGAGGGACCCATTTTACAAATGCACAATTCAGATCCCTGATGACCAAATACGAGGTGTCACACCGAATCTTGACTCCTTATCACCCACAAACCAATGGATTGGCTGAATTGTCTAATCGTGAGATCAAGAAAATCCTTCAAGTCACTATTCGGTTTAACAGGAGGGACTGGTCAGCCCAACTTCTGAAAGCTTTGTGGGATTATAAGATTGCCTACAAAACCCAATTAGGAATGTCTCCGTTCAGATTGGTGTACGGGAAGGCATGTCACCTCCCCGTCGAGATGGAGTACAAAGCCTATTGGGCAGTACGAAAGTGCAATCTGGATCTGCTTAAGGCCGGAACCCACCGTCAACTTCAAATGAGCGAGATCGAGGAACTACGCAATGATGCGTACGAGAACTCGCGAATTTACAAAGAGCGGGTAGAGGCTTTTCATGACAAACACATTTCTAGAAAAACTTTCCATCCTGATCGGAAGGCCCTACTCTTTAATGCCAAGTTAAAACTTTTCCCAGGCAAGCTTAGATCTAAATGGATTGGAGCTTTCTTGGTAAGAAGAATCCTTGGAAATGGAGTTGTCGAAATCAATCAACCCAGCCTTGATTCTAAACCTTTCATCATGAATGGCCAGCGACTTAAGCCGTTCATTGAACTCACTGATACGAATTTGACTAAGGTATCTTTTGATCTCCATTCTCCCTGAGCTTATTGCACCCAACTGATGGCGTTAAACTCAGCGCTTAACAGGAGGCAACCTGTCATCTTTTGAAAAACCTGAAACCCTTTTGACACATCTTGTTGCTGAACTCATATTGCACTTTAGGGTTCGTCCATTAGAATAGCCGACTCCACCTCTGATACTCGTACCAGAGCTTGAAATTGTCCCGTTCACCCACCCTTTGAACCTGTTCTAATGTACGATCTAAGCTGAACTCGAGCCCACCTAATTTACAATGAGGACATTGCAAATCGTAGGCATGGGAGGTATTAAAGTGCAAAATGCCATGATAATCAATTCACAAAAGGGGTTCCATAAAAAAAAGGAGGTTGTGGAAAAAAAGTAGGAAAGAAAAATTGAAAAGAGAAAGAAAAGAGGAAAAAAGATAAAAAAAAAAAATTGAGTCCCTTCAAAGTAATATTAAACTTACCTAACTTCTAGGTTGGATCGAATGATGAATTAAGACCCGAACGACTAAAACTTAAGGGATTAGTGGCGAATGCTAACCTTAGGCCTCTTGGATCTAATTAGATTTAAACACTCACGTACTTATCAAGATCCGAATTAGTCCTCAAGAGGTTAGGGAAAATACAAAGTTCACGTATTAGGTCTAAGGCTTAGGTTGTATTCGACCTTGTTAACTGACTTCTGGTTTATAGAATTCGGTAACTTAAGCACCCTAAATCAAACACAACCTGGTTCGGTGCGCTCTAAATAATGAAATCATTCTACAGGGCATTCTTTTGTTCTGAAAATAGTCCTAAGATCTAGATTAGAAGCGACTCGAAAACACAAATTGATTTAGATGAGTTCCAAGTATGGAGAAGCGGGAAATTCCCCTCGAAGATGTGCAATAATATATCGTCTCCTCGATGCTTGTCTCCTAGGATAGCTAAATATCCTACTGGGGGCATGTAAGCACCTTGTGCTAGTTCAGATGCCATGGGTGGCATTATCATGAAATGTTGATTACCAGGGTCTGGATTTAGCTACAGAATGCCATGGGTAGGATTATCCTGAAATCTCGAAAGCCAGGATTCTGGGGGTTGCCATGGGAGGTGTTATCTAGAAGCATCGATTGCCAAGGACCCTGCAAGGATTGATGGTGGGGACAAGGAATCCGATACAGACCATGTTTAGGGCCAATCCAAAGATGGATCTAAGGAAAAATATAATGAAAAGAAAAAGAGAGAGAAAGCTCTCCACAAATAAAGTTCTCCTTCTATATCTCTCTCTTACAAAATGCACTGGCAAACTGAACCTGGACTAACCATTATTCAAGCACGGGTGCTTTAACCGCTGGGTAGAACAAACCTTAGGTTAGTTCCTACAGGCCTTAGAAACCTTCGTGGCAGACTGAAGCAAAAGCTAGCAGGTCCAGATCTGGGCTAGTACTTGAGTACCTCTAGGCCTATTGTTGGTATTAAAGATCTAATTCCTAGAGATGTAGCTTAGTAAGGCATCTTGACGACTACATCCGACCTAGATAACTGGTTTGAGTCATAGAATTTTGCTAAGGAACTAGCAAAAGCTAGTCATGGGTGTATGATGGAAACATCATCATGAGCCATAAGTAGCTTAATTTGATCTTATAGAATCAATAAAAGCTCCTACATAGCAGTTAGAAGGTCTCTAGAGTAGGGTAAGTTGTTTTGAGAAGAAAAGGTAAAAACAAGGTTATTTCTGCAATTTTACCATCTTATCACAAATACAGAATAACCACGGGGTATTCCAGGGGTTTATTAAAGGTCATTTAGTCATTAATGCCTAATAAGTAGGTTCATGCAGACAGAAACAAGTTTTCACGCAAATCAAGAATTAATAGGCATATGAAACCCTAAAAATAGACCTACTTAATTAACTGAGGTTCTGGTCATGATAAAATTCATCTAAATCCTCTAAAAATCATAGAAAAATATTCTCTAGGATTTAGCATCTTTGAATTGATCATCAAAATCCGTTTTAACCTAAAACAGAGTCACAAACAGACTATTGCCCTAATTTAGGTTTTTACATAAGTTACCTAGTCAAACTAATTCAAAACCAAAATCCAACTTCACCATTGGATTCCTTGAGTTCAAATTAGGTTTGTATCAAAATTTGAGCCCAATCTGAGATTATTTCAACCTAGTTTGCATTTTAGTCCAAGTATGACTCTTATTCTCTCAAACAACCCCTCAGTTTTTGAATTTATTACAAAACCCCCCCTAACTTCCTTATCTTCTTCATAAAAATGCCCCTACCACCATTACTGTGTGAACCCAAAAACCGCCAACCTTCAATCTAGAGATTCTCTCTGATTTAACAATGAAATCCTTCCAAATTTGGAAGGAAGATTCTTAAATGTGAGATAGGTCTTGCCTTCCAAATCTCGTCCAAGAGTTCATGTGAACTCTTGGAAATCCTAAACCTATTTCGTGAATTTCGAGCATTCAAAGCTTGGTTTCCAAGCTTTGAAGCTCGCTCTTTGGCCTATAAAAGACCTCCTTGGCATTCCCTCTTCCTTCAGCAAGTTTTTAAGTCGGTAATCCTCTTCCTTCCTCCACCTCCAGCTCGCTCTGAGCTTGCTTCGACGAACTCCTATCCCTAGCTCCTTCGCCGGTCTCCACATACCATACGCGGCCGGTTCTTCTTCCCTGTAGTCTTCTGCATCTCAACATACCAGTGCGACGCTTCCTAACCCTGTCTTCATCGCCATCTACCTCATCGGAGTTTCCATCTCCTTCGGCACCAGCCATACCACAACCGGCGCCATCTCTGCTCCTCTTCATCCGTTAGTTAGCCTCATCGATTCCCTAGTGTCTACACATCATCTCCGTGCCACTACGCTCCAACCCGACCACCGCTTCGTCCTCCACGACTTCATCTTCCTCCACTCTGGCCACTCCTCCGGCGAACCTCCCCACTCACTCCACTGCTCCAAACGCTTCACCGACAAGCCTACGACCTTCGCCTCATCCACATGAACAAAACCCCTCAAGAAATTGAGGGGTTTGTTTGCCCTAATCACCTGCCGAACTCCACGCTCACCGCACTGTCATCTCGAGGTCATCTAACCTCTTCACTCCCTCTCGTGCACCACCAAGACCACCATCATGTTCGCCATCATTAGGCGATCCTCCTGAGCATATTTGATGTGGTCATGAGGCCGTTCTCTACTTTTCAGGTGACCGTCGAACCTCTGCCGCCACCCCCGAGTTCTCCAATGTTAGCTGCAGTCCTCCGGCCGTAACTCCTCCAGATTCCACCTCCAGGTGTTGCAGCTGACTCTCAGGAAGCGCTCCAGGCAATCAATTGGACTCCATAGCCGTATCCTCGACCCCAATTAGATGAGTCTTCAGCAGCTGCTCGCATAAGGAAGAAGGGATGAGATAGTCTCACATCGTCTGTTGAAAAGCAATTGTTGCGGCATAAATTGATTTTCTGATATTGCCTATTCGCCTTAGCACGCACAGGGGGTGAGATCCACACCCACGCACGCCCTCGCCCGCGATTCACACCATACAGGTTTGGGCCTCAATCCGTTTACCTAGGTCTGGTTCGAATTGCCCGATCTGAGAGAGAAGAGAAGAAAGAAAGAGAAATAGAGGAGGAGGTGGGGGGTTTTGCTTCAATGAACCGCTCTTAACACTTAGCCTCTATGAGGCAACTGTGCCTATGTGCTATGCCTTTCCTTGAGCCTGAGGAGAGAAAGGAAGGGAAGAGGAGTGCCCTCTTGGCACTGTAGCACCTAGACGGTTAAGCCATCTGACTGAAGTTTCAACCGTCTGATCTCTGACATGGAGTGCACTATGCACTTATCATACGTGGCATTTAGTTAATTAATACTGCAGCATTATTTAATTGTAATTATAATAGGGTAATTTGGTGATTCAAATCACCATTTTACCCTAATCTTTTTTGCTACATTAACTCTTGCTTCTATATTTATATTATTTGTGCCTGAGATTTCCATTAAATTCTTATATTGTGCTTAAAATTGTGATCTTAAGATTAATTGCAACACTTGCTCTCTGTGTTCGACCTCGGATTTCTTTTGAACTATAAATTGTATTTATTCACACGCTATTTTCGGCTATATTACAACGAAGTGATTTTAAAACCCCGATTTAGCAAACAAACAGTTGGCCATCCATCTCGTGCCTTGATCGTGCTCGTGCTTCGCTGGCCATCCTCGCATCTCTACCTGCCATCTCATACGTCCATCAGCTGGCGTCCGCTGAGCCACAGTGGAGTGAATCGTAGCCCTTGGATGGCGGATAAAGGGCTCTGATCGCATGGGAGAGGACTCTCCAGATTGCGCCTCTGCTACATGTGTGATTCGATATGCACCCACATGGTATCCTGTGCGTATAGATCACGGGACGCTCGGAGCACCACGTTGCCACTTCCTTCACCACTCAATCGCCCATCGACGGCTCAATTTTCACCCACAAGCACTAGGCAGATTAAATCAACTTACAGGGCTTCGATCTCTTGTTTGCACATTGGGAGCAGGGGCGCTAACCAATGTGCTGAGGGAGAGTTTCGGTCTAATTTAGGAATCAAGGTTCATGCATCCATGACCGTTAGATCTTGATCCAACGATCGAGATTGCATGGAGCTTCTCTTTGTATGACATGATGAGGGCGACGTGGCCTCTCGGCGTCCGTTGGATTTGAATCCAACGACCGACATCTGACGAGCGTGGATTGAGAGGGGTGGCTGCAATGGCACCACGTGGTGCCATCGTGGCCGTCCAACTTCTTCTTCATGTAAAGGGTGCTACAGAACTCTGATCGGGGTGCTTTTTGCACTGATGGACTGCGATTGTCGTTCTTGATCCATCCGTACGGTCGAATTTTCCATCCAGAGCCCGTGAAGATATCGCATTATCCCCTCGCCATATAAAATGTAGATATTAATATACAAACTACACAAATTATTCTAAATGCAATGTAATGAATGTTATGCAATATTCACAATGCTGTATGTAATGTTAAACTTAGGAACTATCATAAGTTGACATTTTATCATGAATAAATGCGTATCTATCAAACTCTGATTCACTTCCATGAAAGGGAGGTTTTCCTTAACCTATAAAAGCTAGTATTTACATTCATCTTTGTGGCTCTATAGGATTTTATGCTCTTCCTTTCGTTTGTTGTAAGGTTGTCCAGGTTGTAGATTCTCGACTCACAGAGTCAAATTTGCATCAGTTCGATCCGATATGTCTTATAATTGAGGTACACCACCCTCAGGTTCAAAATTGTGTGATATAGTGTTTTTGATTGCTAGGCGATTGGAAAAAATGTTAAGTCAAGCTGACTTAGGTAGTGGTTTTTTCCTATTGGGGATTCTCACTTTAAAATTCTTATGTCCATTTGTGATGTGAGTTGTATTCATATATCATATTTTAATATACAGGTGACTCCTCTTAGTGTTGGAAAAGTCGTGGTTACGATTGTTGTTATCATATTTTAATTTTTTGTTGATATATTTATCATATTGTATTATTCATCCTTTGTCTAGTATATCCTCGTCGTTTCTTAAAAATTCAAACAAATTCTAAATATTCTGAATAACATGAAATTAAATGAGTAAAAGAAAATATCACTTCATAGTAATTTGGTAAACTATTTAAACAAATTAAACAATTAGGTGAACTTATTAAATGATTATTGAAAATACTCTTCACAACACTATATACTCAAAGGTAAACTAAACATTTCATGACATCAATTAAACTTTCAATCAATATTTTGACAATTTCCTAGTCATGCATTTAAGCATTTAAGAAGGTAGGACCTAATCGACTAGTATGAATAAATTAGACAATTAAGAAATATTATCATTATGCTTAATAAATTAGCTTGTCAAAACTCAATCATTGAAATTTAATGCAAATGATACTAGAAATTGACTTTTTGAGTAATAATTAAAATTTTGGTTAACCTTAGGATAACTTTAAAAGTTAATTTATCTCAAACGTTACGAATGTCGAGTCTTCAATCCGAACTTGTTTAATTTGCAAGAGCACTAACTCCTTGTGGATGTTTATTTCTATTTATTTGAAATAGGTGGATAATAAAAAAGAGAAAACTTAATATTATTTTCAACTTAAATAGCATCGGAAGCATAGGTTTTGCAAAGTCTATATTTTCTAGATAATTTCTCTCTAAAATATGGGATTTTAGAGATGATCTTAAGGCACGAAGTGAATGTGGACAATTTAACCCCACCAAGAAGGCCAAGGTTTTTTGGGGTATTTGAAAATCCGAATTTTGCAATGTGAAAGAGGTGCTAACACCTAGTGTTGTTAACGTGGTAGTGATATTGAACAAAGGTTAGCCAATTGTTTATTCATTTGAATAAATTAATGCTACCATCTAGTATTAGCACATGTGATGTATCGGAACTTTTAAAGGTAATCTCGTGAGGTTGGAAGTGATCATATAACGTTACGAGGTTCATGGATAGATTATCCGTGAATTACATCAACATAAGTAGGAACCTTTATCGAGCAAAATGTGTGCTCTGAAAATCAAATATGAATTTACCATCCATAAATTAACACAAAAAGCAAATTATAACGATTTGAATGTTCAATAGAACATTACATTGTGAAGAGCTCATCTCACTTGAAAAGAAAGCAAGATCGGATGCCTCCTCCCTCGAAAGAAAGAAAGGAAGGAAAAAAACAAAAAAGGCACTGCATTCCCCCCCATCAGACAGTTGGAATTTGCCAGTAGGATCCCAGTTAGAATGTTGTACGCAAGTGGCTATCTTCAAAGGTGGTCCCTTTTTTTTGTCCATATTTATTTATTTGTTTTGGGTACCTTATGCTTTATACGCCGACCGACCGTCACGTGGTCTTTTGGTGGCTGTGGTGATCTGATGCTATTTTCGGAGTGCTCCCCTCCCCTTTGGATCGATATCCTCACAGTTTGCGAGCTTCTTAATTTGGATTTATATCTCAAATACACGCAGTTAACGTAGCGTTCAAGAACTATGAGGGGAAGAGTAGATGGTAATCAGAAGAACAACAGGGTGGCGACTTCGTTGTGCGTGGTGGCAGCTCTCCTCGTTGTTCTGTTCTTATACTATGGATCCTTCTTTGGATCCGGTGGGAGCACTGCTACTTCGGCAGCCCTGGGGTATGGAAGCAGATCTCTGAGATCCCTTGGATGGGGTGGTGATGAAAACGGGGAAGGTGAAGAGAAGACAGAAGAAGCCGCCAATTTGAGCTTCGACGAAGGTGATGGAATCACACCCAAGAGTTATCCGGTAAGTTGTGGATGGTGTGAGATTACGGTCGGTACTAACCTTTCGTTCTTCCCCAATCGGAGATCGGAACGAACACGTTCCTCGAGATGTTGAGTACTCTCCCTTTTTTGTTGACTGTGAAGGTCTGTGACGATCGGCTTTCCGAGCTGATCCCTTGCCTGGACAGGAATCTTATCTCTCAGATGCGATTGAAGCTGGATTTGTCTTTGATGGAGCACTATGAGAGGCATTGCCCACCCCCGGAAAGGCGTTATAATTGTTTGATCCCTCCACCACCTGGCTATAAGGTGAAGAAATTGGCTCCACCGTTGCCTTTCCGGAGGTCTTTCCATGAATTTTAGTTTCCCTGTATTCGTCGCTGATGTTTGGGTGGCACGGCCGCCGCCATGGGTTGTCTCTCCCCGTTTGTTTGTGTGTAGATCCCTATAAAGTGGCCTGGAAGTCGCGATGAAGTCTGGCAAGCGAACATACCTCACACTCACCTTGCATATCAGAAATCTGATCAGAACTGGATGGTTGTCAAAGGCGACAAGATCGAATTTCCTGGTGGAGGGACGCATTTTCACCATGGAGCTGATAAGTACATTGCATCAATTGCTAATGTAAGGAAGGGAAATTATGATGATGCTAACCTGTTTCCATTTCCCTTTTTTTCCTTTTCGCGTCATTTCGATTCCATTTCGTAAGTGCTTTTGCCTCGTGCTTCTCATTTTGCATGTGTGCTGGCAGATGCTCAACTTTTCAAATAATAATTTAAACAATGAAGGGAATATTCGGACCGTCCTTGACGTGGGTTGTGGAGTTGCCAGTTTTGGAGGATATCTCCTTTCATCGGATATCGTTGCAATGTCTCTGGCACCCAACGATGTGCACCAAAACCAGATCCAGTTCGCCCTCGAGAGAGGAATACCGGCTTATCTTGGTGTTTTAGGGACCAAGAGGCTTCCATATTCCAGCAGGTCCTTCGAACTTGCTCATTGTTCTCGTTGCAGAATCGATTGGCTCCAGAGGGATGGAATTCTGCTTCTAGAGCTGGACAGGCTGCTTCGACCGGGTGGCTATTTTGCATATTCTTCTCCTGAAGCATATGCGCAGGATGAAGAAGATCGTAGGATATGGAGAGAGATGAGTGCCCTTGTTCAGAGAATGTGCTGGAAGATTGCAGCAAAAAGAAACCAAACAGTTATTTGGGTCAAACCTTTGACAAATGATTGCTACTTAAACAGAGAACCAGGCACTCAGCCCCCTCTATGCCCTTCTGATGATGACCCCGATGCAGTGTGGGGTGTCCCAATGAAAGCTTGCATCACACCCTACTCTCAACGTGAGTATCTCATCTTCTCTGATTTTCATGCAGGTTGTTCTCGTCAAAACTTCAGTGAAAATGCCACTCACATAATAGCAAAATCTTGACGAAGAAAATCCCCTCTGACAATGTTGTGTGGATCAAATCTGAAACACTGGCAATAGGACCTTGAATGTTACCGATTTTAACTAGTCTTGCCTCTGTAATTTAGATGAGCTTTGAGTGTTTTCTGTTATACTCTGATACAATTTGAGGATATTTGGTTTTTTTTTTTTTTTTTTTTTTTTTAACTTTTTGCTTGCATTCTTTAGATCAACTATATCGTCAGTGTCTCGACAGCATGGAATATTACCTTCCAAAATAATAGGGATGTCCTAGTTTTTCTGTGTCAAGCAATTGCATATTTGCAAGTTGGTAAGGAACTGACTTGTCAGAGCTCCAGTAGTTTCCTTTGCCCACAAGCAAAGCTTTATTTTAGTTTGAAATTTGGTCCTTTGTGCTTCATAACTATCATTAATTTTTCATCCTTGGTCTAGATAAAGTGTATTCACCACTCTTTGGTACCAAAGTACTTGTAAAGAGGAAAGGATCCTTTACAAGCATGTGAAAGTAGCTGCGCAAGCATTTGCCATCTTTTTTGTATGAATAAGGAAGAATTTTTGTTTTCAGAAGAATGGAATGATAAACCACATTGTAGTCATTGTTCTCAACAGAACACAACAATCCTAATAACTGTTAGCTTGTTGCATGGTGCTGATTAAAATCTGGCTTTACTTACAATCTTGCAAGCCAAAAGATCTGCCTCCACAAAAGGCATCCGTCCTTGCACTTCTTTCTTTCATGTCATTGACTGCAAGCGTGCGGTTGCTAGTCAACTGTGCCCAACTAAAAAACATGCTTAAAGGCATTTAAAAGATTGCCACATCTATACATTCTAAACTTCATAAAAGCTCTACATCAAAAAATCACACTTAAAGAACAGGTGTATCCTCCCTTGGTTGTTTACGTAAAAGGCATCGACGGCTGTAAGCCCCATGAATTGAGCATATTGTTCTTCAGTCTCCCATCCACTGTGAAATGCTTGTGGATGCCATTCTTTATAACATGTTCTGAATCTCCTGCCCTACTTTTAGTTTGGCATGCCTTTCTGCAAAAAAGCAATCCAGACCTTGTTGATCTGTAGTGTCCCTTCAGTCTTCCTCAGCCAGTTTACCAGTCCCGAGCAACTTCACTTTGCTCTTCTAAAAGCCTCAAATGACCACCCAAATGACTTGATTAACATCTCCCAAATCCCTGATCTTACAGGCAGCATACCCCAGCAATGTTATAGCTCCAAGCAAGTGTACCAAGCTGAATCTCCATCCCCGTAGTATATTTTGGTTCCTTGTAGAATGTAATTATATGTCTTTAAGGAGTAAAAGAAAGCATTTATGGTAAAATGGTTTACTTTGTTTGAGCAGTTATGAGACCTTATACCCCAAGATAATTCTCTTTCAATTTACCGAGCTTTATCTACTCTCTTTCTTGTTTAATATTCCCATTTTTATACATTTTAATCCACCCTTTAAATGAATTATTACTTTAGAGGTGATTTGTCAACTTAGCAGATCTGTTTTCTTTCAGATGATCGTAAATCTCAGGGAAGTGGACTTGCTCCTTGGCCTTCTAGATTAACTACTCCACCTCCACGTCTTGCTGACTTTGACTATTCGACTGAAATGTTTGACAAGAATATGGTAATTTAGTTGTTTTCCAGATTTCCAGTACTCTTACACTACAGGTTTTTGACAGAGGTATCAAGATTCATTAGCAACAGCTTGTTGTTTGCTTATGGTGCAGGAGTTGTGGCGGAGTAGAGTTGATGCTTATTGGAGGTTGCTGAGCCCAAAGATTAGTCCAAATACAATAAGAAATATAATGGACATGAAGGCCAACTTGGGTTCATTTGCTGCCGCTCTTCATGACAAAAACGTTTGGGTTATGAATGTAGTTCCAGAAGAAGGACTTAACACACTGAGAATAATCTATGATAGAGGACTGATCGGCACTACTCATGACTGGTAAGCCAATATTTCCTGGTAGTTATTGCCATTACTACTGGTAAAGATTTGAAGTGATAAAGGATAGGTATAGAGGGTTACCTAACACCATGAATACAAAAGTGTCATGGTGAAGAGACCAGTGCTTCCTTCTCTTCCTCACCTCCCTCTTTATGGTTGTGGCTTGAAGGATAAATACAACAGGGATTTTGGGTGATTAATATTTCCAATGAGGGAGAAGGAGAGCCCTTGTCTCTAATTTATAAAGACATAGGTATGTCCCTTCTATCAAGGGACACACCCATTCAGTTAAGTAACTTCCATTCAGACGCCATTCCAATGAAGGGGCCACCAAACACACCCCTAGATGAGTGTGGTTTCAACATTCTCCCACTTGACCCATGAATTATTATAATATGGAAGTTCCTATAAAAATGCCTTGCTTAATCATAAAAATCAATAGTAGGAATCATGATGGTACATGTCCTTAGAGCGAATGAAAGAGCAATCTTTGTTTTCGATAAAAAATGTAACATAAAATGACGTGTCGTTATAGTTCGTGCATGGTAGAAAATCGCTTTTCAAAACATTTAATTATTCAAAATCTAACCACAAAAATAGTTAGGTCGTTTCCACAGGGAGGAATTAGCCTATTAAACTCGTGAGTGGTGCCTCTTTTATTCGAGAATCTCAATAGATTCGTATGCAACTTATTTCCAACATAAGTTCTCAGTTTAAACAATTAATCACTAATGTAGGTGTTCACATGCAAAATCACCACAATATAATATTCTATTAAATAATGATCTTGATAATGCTAATCAACGTAAATACTAATTTCCAGTAAAAGCTTCCTTGTTCGTTGTAATCAATGTGATATACTCAATATAATTTATAAGATACTCAGCCATAATTAATTTATCAAGAATAAGGGGATGTTTATGCAAATTCGATGCAATATATTAAATCAAAAAATAAATGAATAGTAATCCAACAATGGCATTCACCGTAATTTTTAATAGGAGGCTTTGTCGGAGGAGCTACTGCAGATGAAGGTGCGTCGGAGCGTGCCCTTCGCGATGGCATAGGAAGCACGGCTGGAGGTGGCCAGCGACGACGATCGGAGGTGGAGGAGAACGCCGGCGGCGAGGAGCTTGAGCAGCAGACGTGGCCGTTCGTGCACGGTGCTTGAAGTCGACGAGGGCTCGAGGTCACGCTTGAAGTCGACAAGAGTGCTTGGTTTAAAGTTTGGAGGCCAAAGGGGGACCTGATGGAGGAGTTGCTCGTTGCGGCTTTAGGTTCCTTCGTTGGTGTGGACAGAGGACAGTGGTGAAGAAGAAGAAGGATGAAGGGGAAGGCTTAGGCGATGATGTGGTGTTGGCTGTTGTGGTGTTTTTGGGTAGCGGGTGTTGGTAGCCATTGGGGGCAGTGATGGTGGTCGTGGTCGGCAAGGGGGAGAAGGTTTGTTGGAGTTGGAGGGTAATGGGTTCGGGTGGTGTTGATGAAGGTGATGGGTGTGGGTTATGTTGGCAAGGGAGATTTTTGGTAGAGAAGAAGGAGACGGAAGAAGAGAAGGAAAGGGAAGGGTGGCTGTGGTGGCTGATGGTGAAGGTGTTGGTAGCGAGTAGGTGAGGGCGACATGCATGCTGTCACCATGCACACCTGGAGTCGATGAAAGGTGAAGATCGCTTGAACCACAATGCAAGCCTCTGACCACAGTGTACGCTCCGGCCACAGTGCCGATGGAGGGTGGAGATCCCCGTAGGGGGAAGGATTAGAAGGTGATTAACTCACCGGGGGGAGGTCGAGGGTGGCTTTTTATCCCAATCTTCCTCAGTGCTTCTAACCAATCCCATTACTAAAATTAGCCATGACCCAATATGGAAGTTGGGTTGGCATTGCATGAAGAGGGTGGGTGGTTTTGGCGGAGGAGATAAGGTTGGTGAGAGGAGTGCGGTGAGGAGAGGGTGGACGGTGAAGATGGTTTATTCTTGAAATAATGGAACATAAAATAGTTATTTATATATATATAATAAGTTATAAAATGTAATAGAACATATGCAAATCTAAATAATGATGTATGTAATTATTCTATGATCTAATGTAGTTATTAACGGCATAAAATACAAGAATAAAGCTAACTTAGGCGTAACAACAGTCCATTGAAATGGACTCATCAGCGAACACTCCCTTCCATGTATTACAATGACATTAATCAATATGACCAAGCTTATTTCTTTATGTAATAAGCAGCAAGGGATATTACAGGCCCAAACTTTATATTTGCGATTGCCTTTATCTATATGCATGCCTTAATAGGAATAACAAACTCTTTCTGGAACTATCATACCAAAACCTTAATGATATCAAACATGTATGTGTCAATTGTTACATTAATCGTAAGGAACATACAAGATCGATATTACACACATGTTCTTCAAATACATTAGGTGGCAATCCCTTAATCAAGGGATCTGGTAACATGTACTTTGTTTACATATATTTAACTGACACTAGATATCTTCTCTCTTACAAAAAGATATTTTATATCAATTCTCATACCCACTCGAGTATATTTGTTGTTGTTGTTGGAGAAGATACAACTTATGAATTATCATAATATATCTTCAATGGCCTTGATATAGAATCAACCAACCTTAAGCTCTATGAGGAAATTCCTCAGCCAAAGTGCCTATGTAGTGGCCTCATGGCAAGCAACAAATTCTGCTTCCTTGTTGCTAGAAGTGGCAATGCTTTGATTCACACTCCTCCATGAGATAGCACCTAAAACTATTAGAAAGACAACCAAAAGTTGATTTTCTATTTTCTTTACTCCCAGTATAATCGAAATGTAAGTATCCAATCACTTCCAAGGAATTGGTTCTCCTATAAGTAAGAATCAAATCCTTGGTTCCTTGCAGATATCGCAAGACCTTTGCTGCCACCCAGTGGTCCATGCTTAAATTGCTTTGATATCTACCAAGCAATCTAGTAATAAAGAATATGTCGGGTCTTGTGCATGTTTATGCATACAGCAAGCTCCCAACTAAAAATTGATATGGGATTCCTTTTATATGATCCTTCTCAAGATCATTCATAAGGGTTTGAGCTTTATAAATCTTATCCGCTTTAGTCATTGGTGCTGGAGTTGGTAAGCAATATTTCATGTTAAATCTTTCTAATAACTTTTTAATGTAGGCCTTTTGAGATTGTCCAAGTATACCTTGGGATCTATCTCTATAAAACTTAATGCCTATGACATATGAGGCTTCACCCATATCCTTTATCTCAAAGTTCTTAAAAAGAAATGCCTTAGATTCGTGCAACATTCTCAAATTAATATCACCAAGCAATATATCATCTACATATGGAACTAAAAATGTATAAGAGCTCCCACTAACCATAAAGTATATACAATTTTCAACATGTTCTCAGTGAATCTATATAAGGTAATGACATTGTTAAACTTAATATTACCATTGACGTGAAACTTATTTTTGTCTATATATAGATTTCCCTAATTTGCATATTTGTTCGTCTCTTTTATTCGAGGTGAAACCCTAGGGTTGTTGCATGAATACCTCCTCATTGAAATCACCGTTAAAAAAAGTCATTTTCACATCCATTTGATCTAGCTCTAGGTCAAAATGAGCTATCAATGCCATGATAATTCTTAATGAGTCCTTCCGAGAAATAGGAGCAAATGTCTCATGATAATCAATGCCCTTCTTTCTGAGTGAATCTCTTGACTACTAATCTTGGCTTATACCTTTCGATGTTACCAAAGGCATCTTTCTTAGTCTTATAAATTTATTTACAACGTATAGCCTTAATGCCCTTAGGTAACTTTAGTAGGTCCCATACATGATTTACAATCGTTGACTCAATCCCTTCCCTTATGGCATTGTACTACTTGGTCGAGTCACTCCCACTCATGGCTTGTGAAAATAATGTGGGATCCCCTTTTATTCCAATATCAAAGTCAGATTCTTGTAAGGTAATCTAAGGAGATTGCTAGTTTAACAACTCTTCCCAATCTTGTAGTTCTTGTACCTTGTTCCACATTTGGTACCTTTATTGAAATAGATTTTTAGATATTTGCTTCTTCAAAAGGTTAAGGATTTACAACTAATTCATCATCCACTATATTGGGTGGATGTTTGAGGTTGAATTTGAATATTATTGTTATAATAATCCTCCTTAATAGGTGGGATAAGCACATCTTGTGCCTCCAACAACTCTTGATGGGGCTGCACTAGTTTACTGTTACTAACCTTGCCATCTTCTAAGAATCTAGCATTCTAGCCTCCACAATTTTTCCTTCTCTCTCCAGACAATATAATCTAAAACCCTTAGACCCTTCTGAGTAACCAATGAAATAACCATTTGGTCATCCTCATGTCTAATTTTTTTTCCCAAGGGTTATAGATTCTAACTTCAATAAGACAACCCCATATGTGTCCATGCTCTAACTATGTCTTCCATCCCTTCCAATGCTCAAAAGGTGTTGTAAGAACGACGTTAGTTAGAACTCTATTGAGTACATACATAGATGTCTTTAACACTTCACTTTAAAGAGAGAAGGGTAAAGTAGAGTTGCTAGTCATACTTCTCACCATGTTCATAAGTGTTTGGTTCTGCCTTTCAACAATTCCATTTGATTTGGCTCACCAGGCATTGATAATTGATGTCCAATGCCTTGTTCCTTATGGAACCTAACAAACAAACTTGGTTTTTGTTCACCTCCTACAAACCTACCATAATATACACCACCTTCATCTATCTCACAAATTTTTTTTTTTACTTAATTGTCTCTCTACTATTGTTTGGAAATCTTTAAAGACATCTAATGCTTTTCCCTTTTCAAACAATAAGAGATACATATATCATGAGTAATCATCAATAAAGGTAATAAAACATTTCTAACCATCTAAACAAGGGTAGAAAAAGGTCCACAAATGTCTATATGTATTATTTGAAGAAGATCAATACTTCTTCTAGATCCTTTATTGTGTTTGTTTGTATGTTTTCCTTTTATGCATTTCACGTAAACACTATAGTCAATAAAAGAGAATCTATGACTCCCTCTTTACCAATTGTTTGATCCGCTTCATGGAGATGTAATCAACCTTCTACGCCAAAACATTAATGACCTATCATTACTTGATTTGCGTTTATTGCAAACACGTGCATTGAAAAAAGGTGTTTGTTCAAAATACGAATCCAAATGCAATTTGTACAAACCATCAATAGTAATTACTAGATCCAACACAAATCCCATTCTTCATTATTTTAAAAGAGATTTCTTCAACGACAAATTTATAATTAGAATTATATACCCAAAATACGGAAATTAAATTTCTAAAAAATGAGGGTTACACAAAATGTCATTTCTAAATCTAAAATATATCCGATATTCAAAATGAGCCTAAAGGTTTTCGCTCATGTGAACACATCTAATTTCCCATGTAGATATTTCGTTCACTTGGTGCCAAGCTCCTTGTGCTAAAGAATCCCTGCAAGGTGTTGGTAACATAGATTGTAGCACCACATATTTTTAGGTATGCCAATTAAGTTACATTCAAAACATACATGAAATAAGAATTTACCTTTCCTTTTCGGTCATTCCTCTCTCTTTGGACAATTGTTTTTGAGGTGTCCTAACTACTTGCAGAAGAAGCACTTTCCCTTTATAGGAACTTTATTCTTCTTCTGTTATGTTTAACCATCTTCCTCCATCCTTGCACTCCTTTATGTGTAATCACATGTGCACTCTCAACCTTTTCTTGTTTGAGCTTGCTTTCTTCTTGCACACACATGGCCAATAACTCATTTATTGTCCATTTCTCCTTAAGTGTGTTATATGAGATCTTAAGTGGCACATATTCAAAACGTAGAGAATTCAGGATGAAAGCAACAATAAATGGCTCTGAGATCTTCAACTTGAGCATCTTTAATTGTGAATCAATATTTCTCATCTCCATTATATGCTCCCTTATGCCAATGATACCATTATACTTCATGGAAGTTAACTTCATCGTTAAGGTACTCGCCAAAGCTTTATCGGAACTCTCAAATTGTCTTTTAATAGCTTTAAGAAATTCCTTACCTATCCAACATTCAGGTGAATCCCTGATATTCTTGGCAATATTTTTCTGTATGAGCACAAGACTTGAGCGATTAGATTTGTCCCATCGCTCATAGAGATCCTTGACTAGCATCATCCGTTGGCTTAACTGGTTCTATCATGCGGATTGCATAGTCGAGATCCATACACCCTAATGTCAATAAGATTTTCTCCTTTAATTCAATATAATTATTGCCAATAAGAATAGAACCCATGACATTAAACTAAATAGACATAAAAGCAGTACAATATGCAAAATATAAGGTCACAACACGAAATCTATCAATCCCAAAACTTTATTTAAAATGCTAACCAACTTAATATTTTGAAAAATAAATAAATCATGCTTCATCAGATTTATAACATGCTATTGATTTATTCCATCACAGTAAAGCCATTAAATTCATTTATGCTCATTAAGAATTCTATACATGTGGATGACTAGTACTCTTTAAACTGTAATTTAATATTTTATCACATCACATTAACATATGACTCATTTATTCAAATGTAACGGAAGTAATTCTCAAATTCCTTTACATGAATTTTGATTCCATTTTTAAATGTTGTGGCTACTTTAGGAATAGTCCAAAATCGTCTAAAATGTGTATCAAAAAATAGATTTACATCACTTGGATGTTGTTGCCACTACCTGTGGTTAAATCTAAATCTTAAACCCACTTATATTTGAGAATTCATATGACATCACTAATTTGATAAATCCTTTGGTCCATGGACAATTACTATCATTATTACATGTCAACCAAAAGCATGTAGAAATAAAACTTACTCGTGCTTATAATGTCCATCCAGTAAAGAGTGTACATGATGAAGCAATCAAGTTGACCACAAAATAATTTAAACATGTAAATATTTATTACCAACTAGTAATGTCCACAAAATTAAGTAAACTAGATTTAGTTGCTTCTGCCAATATGCTCATGCATATAAACTACTACTGCAAAAGACATTTTAGGAAGCAGAAATTCACATCGGAAACAGCGATACTAAGTCAAACATTCAGACCAACCTCCATTCACTTGAGAGCAAGAGTGGTTACCCTTATATTGCATGTAACCCATATTTAAGTTTGATTCCAATTGCAAGATTTGTAGTGTGCAATTGTTCATCTTGTTGACTAGCCCAACTTGTTGATAGATAAATAACATATAAACTCATGCTTCATCACCAACCATCATCTCATTGCCATAATGATCACAAAAATACATGATCCACAAATAGATATGCTACAACCAAGATATTACAAAATTGCATAAACATATACTAAAGATTAAATATCCCAAAAGCAATTTCCATCACGATCACGGATTCAAGGAGCATGTATGGTATTCTCCCAATTTATTTATGCTTAGATATGCTAATAAGGAGTTCTACATAATGCAGTGGGAGATGACTGATTTGTAATAAGTAACCACAACCAAATATCGGGCTGAAGTCTGGAAATACTAGTAACCAAACTGGAGTGTTTTGTATGAACATTTACTTTAGAAAAGGAAAAATAATTTCGTTGGCATCCCAATATTTTCCACCATATGTAGAAATTAAACAAGTCTTGCAAATTAGTTTTGTGATGAGCAAAGGCACACATTCATGTTTGCCACTCAAACATATGCAAAAGCCATTAAAAAATAATAATAATAAACAGGACATTACAAAACCAATAACAAATAAAGAATATGAAGTGACCCATCCCATGGATAACCCAATGGCCACTCCAGCCATCCACAACCACCTCCGTAGACTCATAGCCAAGGCAACATCAAATACACACACAAAAAAGATGAAGCATAAGACTTGGATAGGGCTAGACAATATGGAACGCAAAAATGATGGTCATAGCATCAATGGCGCTCCAATGAGAGGGTAACATTTATGAATGGGTCATTAACAAGATAAGTACCTATCTTATGCTTTGATACCACTTGATAGGTATAGAGGGATACCCAATACCATGGATGCGGAAGCGTCAAGATGAAGAGAACAGTGCTTCCTTCTCTTCCCAACCTCCCTCTTAATGCTTGTGCCTTGATTGATAAACACAACAGGGATTTTGGATGATTAGTTTTTCCAATGAGGGAGAAGGAGGGCCCTTGTCTCTAATTTATAAAGACATATGTATGCCCCTTCCATCAAGGGACACACCCATTCACTTAAGTAACTTCCATCATGGTTCCAAAAGATGCCATTCCAATGAATGAGCCACCAAAAACACCCCTAGATGTGTGTGGTTCCAACAATAAATAGAATTTATGAGATCATTTGTCACCTGCTTTGCAGTTATTGATTCTGCATTTTGGTTTGAGTTGTCTGCTTTAGATAAAATGTATCTTGCAATTGGGGTGTCATCTTCTTTCCTTCTTTTTCTTTTGAGAAAATGTTGGGGTGATCCATCTAGTTAGGTAGGTTTTCTAGTTGCATGTATTAAAATGGATAAATATGTCCCTCAGGTTCAAAAAAACCTCAATCCACAAAAGGAAGAGCTCCTTACAAGTGCTTTCTACACCTGCAAAAGCTTTGGCTATTGCACAAACTAGATCAACTAAAACCATTGGAAGAGGCTCTCTCTTCTACTCTTTTCTATCACATACAAGATCAAGGAAAAGGATGACCTCTGGAGAAGACCTTTTATAGGTTTCCTTTAGAGAAGACCTCTGGAGAAACGTAATGCCAAGTAAATGTATATCAGTGCACGTAGGTCAGTTCGTAATGTGTCTCAGTTGCAATATCCGTGATGTTTTTATCTTTTACTCCATTTTGGAGCATTGGGTAAATTACATGAAGGATAAAACAAATATATAGAGGTGTTATCTCATTGGATGGAACACCATAGGGAGAGGAGAGTAAAGAAAGTATATACATAACATCCTCTATACCCCTTTCAAAAAAACAGAAAGAAAGAAAGAAAAAGAAAAAGAAAAACATCCTGTAAAACCTACCCACAAAGGTATAAAAAGAATGGATGCTCATTACAACTGGTGGAGGAGCCAGGCTCAAGTTAGATGCCACAGCCTTTTGGAACTCTACTTGCCTTACAAATGGTGCACTAAAATTGTACAAAGTAGCACTTGCTTCCAACCAGCAGATTTGTTGTTTCAGTGTCTAAAGCTTCATATTGGATCACAACAAAAAGACTTTACTGACAACATTTTTTTCTGTATGGAGACTTCAAAATGCAGCTAAACTTTGGTAGTGCATTGAATTAACTTATTAATTGGAAAAGGCTTCTGCCTCCCAATTAGAAATTCATTATTGTGTGGTGGTGCACTTTGGTGTTTAGAACCAACGCCGCAATAACTAGCAAATTCATCCTCCTCAAACCTGGGCATTTTCCGAAACAAACTCTCAGACAAGATAACTTTCAACTTCTACGAATATCTATTGGTCTTGCATTCATGACCATAGATAAAAGCTAAAAGATTTTCAATTGTTCCTATTGAGAGAATTGTAGTGTGGTTAGTTTAGTACCACATCATGAGCTGTGGTCTTTGTTGTATATGTGGTGGCCTATAAATAGGCGTGTAACCCCCACCTATTCACTTGAAAAGAAATAAATAGAAACACACGCCTGTAGGGCGCTTCTCCCGTGGTTTTCTCCCTGTTCCTTGTAAGTGGGGTTTCCATGTCAATCCAAGCGTTCCTATGATTACTTTTATGCTTTGATTTCTGCTTCCGTTGTTTATATTTTTCAACTTGGTATCAAAGCAGTTCGTTCCTTGGGTTATCAAGTTCGTTCCTTGGGTTATCATGTTTTATTATTCTTGTACCTGGTGTTCTCTTCCAAGAAGAAGGATCTCCTCAGAGATCATGATTTAGAAGATCTTCCTTGTGGAGATCTCGAGGAATCGTGTAAGGGCCGCAGCAGTCCTAATCTTGGTGAAGGAGGAAGATCATGTAGCCCCTGATAAGGCTGGTGGCGATTGTGGTGTACTGATCCTCGCAGAGTTCTCACTGGTGGATATGAGGACGCGACGAGGAACGAGAAGAGGAAGAGGACAAAGAAGGCGCCTAGTGGGGTGCTGGGCCTCATGCACGACAAAGAAGCCGCATGGGGAGGGTGCCACGACCACCCCGCAGCATGCAGTGGTGTCGACGGCGGCAGCGTTCACATCAACGGTCACTGCAGTGAGGCAAGGCGGCGACGATCGTGTGAGGGGCAACGGTGGAGCCGCGAAGGAGTCGATCGCGCGAAGGACCTCCCGAAGGAGGCATACGGCGAGGGAGATCGTGACATTGTCGCCATGGCTCCTATGGTGGTGGAGCATCGCGAGGTGGTTGAAGTGGACACGACCGGTGGTGATAGCTGATGAGGACGTTGGCAGAGGCGATTGCTACGAAGCGACTGCGGACGCCTACCACGCCTATGCTGCGACGAGGGCTGCGCAGGTCTCCAGAGGCGACCTCACGACTATTGCACGGCGATGATCGCGATTGATCGAGGCGTGGGGATCCCATCATCGAGCACGTATGGACTGGGTTGTTGCCTCGTTCCCCTCGATCTGCTCCTAGTAAGGACCAAGAGCTCGATCTGCAAGCGCGGTGAAGGCGACACGCACAAGGAGGCGGCACCAGAGGTGGAGATGGCCGCGTGAGGAGTTGGGTACTTCTGAACCCTAAGGGAGATCGAGGGTTTTTTAAAGCAAAGAAAATGACAATGAAAAGAAAGAGAAGGAAAGAGAGAGAGAAAAAAAAAGAAATAAAAAATAAAAAGGGAAAAAGATGGAGAGAAAATGAAAAAAAAATCAAAAAAATGATTTTAAAAAATGAAGTTCATGTTTAAAGAGAAGAGGTGAAATCTTCTGCTTTTATTGTTTTACTTTCTTTTCACTATTACTTTTTTTCTCCCATACGAGTATGAGAGAAAGGGGGAGTGTGGAAGCTAGTTGTAGTTACCCCAATTTGGGACTCTTTTTTGTTTTTAGACTACACATGAGAAACCCAACTCTGGGAAGTTCAGAGTTCTGAAATCTCTAGAGAGGGAGATCCAGTTTCGAGGTCCTTAGATGAATGGCCCATTTCAGGTTTCTATTTAGGAGACCCAATTCCGTGGACCCCAGAGAGGAAGATCCACTTTCGAGGCCTTCAAAGGAAGATCCCTTTTATAGAGATACTAAATGGGTAGCCACCAGCATCAGGTCTCCAAAGAAGAGGCCGTTGTGAGAGACAGCCACAGTTCCTTCAGCAGCTCCAGCCTATGTTCCCGCCTGTGTAGAGTGATTTTCTTTGTATTACAAGCTGAACATTCCATGCTCCAGCTTGAGGGGAAGTGTTGAGAGAATTGTAGTGTGGTTAGTTTAGTACCACATCATGAGCTGTGGTCTTTGTTGTGTGTGTGGTGGTCATCGTTTAAAAAAACGTGCCTCGAGGTGCTTGAGGCATGCGCCTCGAGGTGAGGCGTGCCAAATTCGCCTCGAGGCTTAAGCCTCAGCTGTAGTCTGCGAGGCATGCGCCTCGCTTTGTCAAGGTGTGGCCGAGGTGCTGAGGCGCTGGAGAGGCGCCGCCTCCACCAGCAGACCGACAGCACCTGCTCCACCGCATCGCAACCTCCACCGGCGAGCAGCTCCACGCAGCGCCAGCAGCGCGAGCACGCAGCTGCAGCGCTCCACGTAGCGCAGCACAGGCTTCAGTGCTCCACGCAATGGCAGCGCAGGCCCCAGCTTCAGGCTCCAGCGCAGCGCAGGCTCCACGCAGTGCAACTCCAGCAGCGCAGGCCCGAGCACAGCTCTAGCTCCAGCGACAGTGCTCCACTCTTCAGCAGGACGCATTTGAGGTTGAGGTTAGTATGTTGACTATAAGTTTAGGTCATTTCATTTAAGTTTATTTTTCAAGTTTAGGTCATTTAAGTTTATTTGATTACCTATCATTTCATTTTCTATATTTTTTATGCAAATCCTGAGGCTTATGCCTTAATCGCCTTGAGGCTTACGCCTTGCCTCGATGAAGGCAAACTACCTCGGTATCACCTCACGTTTTTTAAAACCTTGGTGGTGGCCTATAAATAGATGTGTACCCCCCACCTATTTATTTGAGAAGAAATAAACAGAAACACACGCTTATAGGACACTTCTTCCGTGGTTTTCTCCATGCTTCTCGTGAGTAAGGTTTCCATGTCAACCTAAGCATTTCTATTATTTTTTATTTTGATATTTTTGTTTTCGCATTATTTAGATTTGTCAACGGAAAAGAAAAAGAAAGAAAACGTATTTGTGAAAGAATGAGAGCCAAGTCCAATTTTCATAGGCTTCCAGCAGTACCCATCTAAGAAGTTTTCTTCCAAGGAGGGCCTTTGTGGCCTCTTCCTCAGAGAAACAAGAATCCAGTAATTGGCAAATAATTTCATCTGTTTCATAGCACAAAATGGTGTTGTCGTCTGGAAGGATTTACTCATGATCTGCTGTAAGTGGCTAATCTTCCTCTTGTGTCTCTCAATTAACAATAGAAATATTTTATACATATGATAGGTGATTCAAGACTCCTGTGTATTGCCCTTTTTCCCCTTTTAGAAGTTGCTGCTGAGACTTCTGGTTGCCATTGATTCTTGTAATTATGCAAAGTTGTGCCTGACTTCAAAAATCACTTCTCTATTACTTGAATATGCTCTTAGTTCTCTCAAAACAAAAAGGAACTCATAGTTCCTCAGGAGCATATTGTTTTCCGACCTTCCTTCTGCATGCCCTGCATAATGGTTCATTCTCTCAGATTCCTTCGTTTGAAGCTCATTAGTCCTTTCAATAAGATCATAATACAAAACTTGTAAAATAAAAAAACTAGGTACTTTAATTTTCCTAATTCAGCAAAATAGTTTTCCTGAACGGGCCTTCTGTTGACAGGTGTGAAGCTTTTTCAACATACCCACGAACATACGATCTTCTTCATGCCTGGGACATTTTCTCTGACCTGGTGAAGAAGGGTTGCAGTCCGGAGGACTTGCTCCTTGAAATGGACCGGATACTCAGGCCAACCGGTTTCGTTATTATTCGTGACAGGAAGTCAGTTGTGGAATTCATCAAGAAGCACCTTGTGGCACTGCGCTGGCAATCGGTTGCAGATGCTGAGGGCGACTCCGAGTCCAACGATGGTGAGACTGTGTTCATTGTTAGGAAGAGGATGTGGGCTTCGACCGAGGGATTCCGCAGTTCCATCTGAGATTCAATTCTCTATCATGTCACACCCTGTACCTTTGCAGGTTTAGGCAGGCAAAAACACGCAGCATATAAGTTCTCTCGCATTCAATTTTCTAGGCCTGTTTGCCTTGTATCTTTCCGTTAGTGTTTCAATGCAGTAATTATTGGTGGGTTTTAGGTGATAAAACAGCTAATTATAATTTCCCACCCAAGTAATCATATTCTTATTCTTATATTCAATTCTGTTGATTACTTATAATCTACTCACTCTGATGATTCTTTTCTACTGTTGCTGTTCTTATTTGTTTGGATATGTGGGTGCAGATTTTGCATTAGGATGGGTAAATGGTTTTCTCTTCTCTTGTGCTCTCATGTAGAAACTGAGACGATTTATGGGGTGCAAGAAAAGCAAAAATGTGCTCAAATGCTTTTGTTTCCGGCTGTATTTGTCGTGTTATGAATCCAACACGCTTGGCTCGGGATGAAATGGCCGATCCTATTCTCAGACTGGAATTTGAACGATTCGGGCAAATTAAAAAATAAAATAAAATTTTTGTGAACAGCATGAATTGTATAAAGCGTTAAAAAATGGGAAAAACAAATATTATTTTATTAGTTAGGACATCACTTTTTCTTTCTTTTGGAAAAGTAAGCATTTAATTCCACATGTGTCAAGATGCTTGTGCTTCTTCATCACTGTCCTCAAGTTTGGGTAAAGGAGGGTTACGTTAGGTAGTCAACGATCAACGTAAAATTTATTGGATCTTTAAACATGGATTCTAGCAAATATTCAGATTTTATTGGGGCGTTCCCTACTTTCGACATGTTGCATTGACGTCCGAGTGTAGTGAAAAATAAGTAAAGGTTATCACATGAGGAATGCATACAAGTAAAGAAGTTAGTTCACATCGTTGCCCGGATATAGTACATAATGAGCAAGGGTTCTTATATGAGGAATGTATGCAAGTAAACAAGTTAGTTTCGTTACATTGACGTCCGGATGTAGTCTAAAATGAACAAGGGTTCTCGCATGAGGAACACATGCGAGTGAAAAAGTTAATTTCACCACTTCGCCATCGAAGTGTGCCACAAAGAAATTAAGATTCGGCAGTTGGAATATTGGTATTTTAACCAGCAAGCTCACAAAAATTGTGGATACAATGGTAAGGAGAATGATTTAAATTCTTTGCTTTTAAGAGACTAAATGAGTTAAAGAAAAAGCAAAGGAAATCGAGAGAACGGATTTCAAATTGTGATATTCAGGAAGGGACAAAGGTAGAAACGACATGGGTATTATTATTTATAAGGATTTGAAGGAGAGTGTGGTTGAGGTTAAGAGATTAGGTGATCGAATTATTTTGATAATTAGTCTTAGAAGAAGAGATCTTAAATGTCATTTCATTTTATGCACCTCAAGTTGGTTAGAAGAAAGAATAAAGAACAAATTCTGGGGGGCGATTGATATGATAATTTAAGAAATCCCACAGAGAGGTAATTTTTTGGGGTAGAGATTTAAATAGGGATATGAGAAAAGATTCTTTAGAGTATACAGGAGTGCATGGAAATCGTGGTTTTGGTGTTAGGAATAAAAAATGGAAGACTTTCCTCGATTTTGCAATGGCTTATGATTTTTTCATAGTAAATACCATCTTCAAAAATGAGAAGAGCATTTAATCACCTATAAAAGTGATTTAACAAGAACGCAGATTGATTACTTTGCTTTCAGAAGAAGAGATCGCTTATCTTGTAAAGATTGCAATATTATTTCAGGGGAGAGTTTAACTGCTCAACATCGTCTTTTGGTGATAGATGTTTATATGAAAAAGGCAAAGAAGAGAAAATTTGTGTTTAAGAATTTGAGAATTAAATGGTGGAATCTTAAGAAAGAGCAAGAGAGATTCCAAGAGAAGATGATGCAAGAAAAGACTTAGGATCTTGATGGAAGTGTGGATGAATTGTGTAGTTAAATATGGCAAAATGTATTAAGAAGGTGGCAAAGGAGGTGTTAGGTGTGTTTAAAGGAAGAGTTTCAGGACAAAAGGAGGCTTGGTGGTGGAGTGAGGAAGTGCAGGAGAAGCTTAAAATTAAAAGAGCTTGCTTTAAAGCTTTATATTAAGATAAGACCGATGAAAACATGGAAAATTACAAAAGAGCAAAGAAAGAAGCAAAGAAAGTGGTTAGTAAAGCAAAAGTAAAAGCTTGGGAGCATTTTTATAAGAAACTTGATTCTAAAAAAGGTAAAAAAGATATCTTCAAGTTAACTAAAGCAAGAGAGTGGAAAGCAAAGGACCTTACACATGTAAGTTGCATCAAGGATGAAGAAGGAACGGTGCTTATAGCTAGTGATGAGATAAATACAAGATGGAAAAGATATTTTCATAAGCTTTTTAATGAAAAATAAAAGAATGATATCATCTTAGAAAAGCTAGCCAACTCAGAAGATTTTGTAAATAGGGTAAGCTATCGAAGGATACAAAAGAAAGAAATAGTGGAAACTTTGAAGATGATAAAAAGTAAGAGGGTTGTTGGGACTGATGATATCCATGTAAACGTTTGAAGAGTGATGGGAGAAAGTGGTATAACTTGGCTCACAAAATTATTTAATACTATTTGGAGAGGCAAGAAGATGCTAGAGGAATGGAGGAAAAGTTTTGTGATACTTTATACAAGAACAAGGGAGACATACAAAATTATTCCAACTATAGAGGTATTAAATTAATGTGCCATATGATAAATCTTTGGGAGAGAATAATTGAAAGAAAGGTGAGGCAAGTCTCTGTAGTAACTGAAAATCAGTTTGGCTTTATGCCAAGCCGGTCTATTATTGAGGTAATACATCTCTTGAGACGTATGATGGAAACCTACAAAGTCAAGAAGAAGGATTTACACATGTTTTTTATTAATTTGGAGAAGGCCTCTGATTCTGTCCCAAGGGATATCTTGTGGAGAATTTTGGAGAAAAGACAAGTACCATTTTTATATATCAACCTCATAAAGGATATGTACTATAGAAATGCAGCTTGTGTAAGGATTAAAGATGATTTGATGAACTACTTTGATATCACAATTGGTCTATATCGAGGATCAGCTTTAAGCCCTTATCCCTTTACCTTGGTCATGGATGAGTTGACGAAACATATCCAAGCTGAGGTACCATGGTGTATGCTTTTTGCTGATGATATTGTGTTGATTGATGAGACAAGAGGTGGAGTGAACAGAAAACTTAAGCTTTGGAGGGAAGTCCTGGAAGCTAAAGGATTACGCCTAAGCAGGACAAAGACTGAGTATATGGAATGCAAGTTTAGTAGTAGAGGAGACAATGAAGGGATGGATGTAAAAATTGGAGAAGAGTGAATTTCAATGAAAGATGCTTTTAAGTACTTGGGATCCATTTTCCAACAAGATGGTGGAATTGATGGAGATATTACACATAGAATTAATGCAGAGTAGTTGAAATGGAGAGGTGCATCTGGTGTTCTCTGTGATAAGAGGGTTCCTTTAAAAGTTAAAGGAAAGTACTATCGAGCTGCGGCAAGACCAACCATGTTGTATGGTTTTGAATGTTGGGCTATCAACTATAGGCATGTGCATAAGGTGTCTGTGGTAAAAATGAAGATGTTAGGATTGATGTGTGGTCATGTAAAAATGGATCATATTTCAAATGAGATTATTCGAGAAAAGTTTAGGGTGGCACCGATAGAGGATAAAATGAGAGAGACATGCCTAAGATGGTTTGAACATCTGCAAAGAAGGCCACTAGATGCTCCAGTTAGAAGATGCGAGAAGTTGGAGGCTAAACCTGCTAAGAGGGGGTGAGGAAGACCAAACAAGTGTTGAAAGGAAATTATTAAGTATGACTTCAATTACTTTAATTTAAGTTCTAAAATGGCTCAAAACAGATCTATGTGAAGGTAAGGAATCCATATAGCCAACCCCACTTAGTGTGGGAAAATGCTTGATTGTTGTTGTTGTTGTTTGACAAGTAAGCATTTCATTAATAAGAGAAGAACCTAATACATAAGAATGCAACCTAGAATGGGGAAGGGAGGAAAGGGAAATCCGAACGCCCTCTAAGGAGACGAAAGTTACTCCCTGTGGTAACGAAGTAACTCCATCGAGATGGAGTCAAAACTAACAACAAGAGAAAATAAGAAACAAAAATATAAGAAAAAAACAAAGAAAGCGTCTTAAGTAGAGGATTTAGTTGCATTCTTTGGAAACATGAAAAAGCAACAACTCCACACTCCTAGATACGATAGCGACACTAAGAGAAAGTCTCAATGATCTTCTTGATCCGTGCTAACAAGAAACTAACCTATGAGCAGAATCCATCTTCTCCACTTGGTCAAATTTGAGGGGATGGCATTACTGTTATTTTTCCTTTTGGTCAATTTTGGAGATGTTTTGTAGGAATTCTTGCATTTGGGTTATGGGGATGACTTCTCTAAACATAGATAAGCTATATAGGTTGAAAATAAAATATTAACAGAGTTATTTGCACAAATAACTCTGTTAATAGTTTATTTTAAGGTGGACTAGCTTGACCCTTTTGAGCAAAGAGCAACACCCACCCTTGAGAAACGATTTCCTTGTTAGAGCGAACCCCTTCTTATGGTCTTTGCTTTAGTCATTCCAAAATGCCACAACTTCCTCTCCTCTACCACCTCCTAAGCAAATGAGATGGAACATTTTGATAAACCCTCCATCGCCCCCATCACCGATCTTGGTATGATTCTCACTACTTGTGCCTAACTTTCATGCCCTTAACCTCTTTAGCAACTCCCACCTCACCCCTACACCAAAGCTCCCCACTCTGAAGGTCCTCCTTAATCTTTCTTACAAGCTAGTTAAGTAACCCAACTTTACAGAGGAAATCAGCAATAGCTTTTCTTTTTGTGGTGTTGAAATGATTCATACCTTAAATTACTACAACCAACCAGGTAGCATAGTAACAAATGTTATCTGGTACTACTCTGCATCTATTCAAATGATTTGATGGTTCCTTATCAACCGCCATGTTGTGCATGAATACTACGATGCATGGTGATGAGATTGTGCTTCTAGTGGGTTACAGTGTATACAAGGATAGCGTAAATAACGGTCGTATGGAGATAAGTGTAGTGAATATTGCTAACACAAACGGTCAAATCAAACTGCATAGGGTATTTGCATGTGTGGGATAAATCTCCCCTATTGTACTAATTATCCTATCCACATAGGGTAAAATTTACCCCACATCATCATTATCCATATACAAGTTGAATTAGTAAAAACCTAAAAATATGTATGGTTTTGAGATGTGATATAATCACATCACAATGTTTGGGAACACAATTAAAAGATCTTAATATCAAGTTGTTTGATCGTAATCTCTTATCATAAAAAAATAGTTGTATGCAACAGTACTCTTCCCTTCCTATTGCACCACATTATTCTTTTCTAAGAAACCAAATCATCTGATTACATAAAGTTAAGCAATATAAAGAATGGTTTAATGACACTTTCACCTTAAGCTTAATCTATGCTAAGATTGTAGGGTATAAAATCACCGATCAATCACAAAGACTCCTAGGATGATTTGCAAAAGCTTTTATAAGGGGATGCTAAAATAGTGCTTACATGCCCAAGGTCTTTTATTCTTTTTGTCATTAGTGATTTTTGGCACAAATCTATTAGGTTCTCAAAATGCAATAATTCATATCCCACTTTGGCAATAGATTCACAAGAATGGAACTCAAAGAAATTGACAAATGATGAGGGAGAAACTCCCATTGTGCATCTTTTCTCATAAGATTGAAGCATAGCCTTCTCTTCTCACATTGAATTTTATTTTAGCCATTCCCACTCTTCTCCACCAAATGTAGATGCACTAAGGTTTTAAAACCAGGAATGGACTGGCCAGTTGTTGAAATCAAGTTGTGAACGTAGTGAACCAATGGGAACTTGATTCAATCTGCCCAACCAACTAAAGCAGACTGGCAATTCAATCACTCCAAAAGAATTAAAAAATAAATAAAAAAACAAAGAAAGAAAGAAAGTGCAAAAGGGCAACCACCCACCTCTCCAATCTTTCGGCTCGAGCAAACCTCCCTCCCCCTCTCTCGAGCAAACCCTAATCTCTCACCGGATGACACCCCCTCCTTCCCTTGCTTGTGTGAGGGCTCAAAATTCAATTAAACTCTACTTAATCTATTAAAGCTTAAATTGGTGTCATTAAGCATCCATACAAGGGATAAATTATCTTAACTAGCCAAAATGTAGCTTAAATGACCTTAGTTCTTATTAACGCCATTAACAAATGTGAAATTGAGGGACATTTTGTTATGAATAGAATGAGAGGGATTAAATTCCAAAACAAGTTATTGGGTGGAGGGGGTTCTAAGCAAACAGTCCAACTCCTATTTAAATTAAAAAGCATGACTTGAGAAGCCATTTTGCTTCCAACATCTCTCCACACCCCCTTGCACCAGCCACCCCTTCCTCTCCTAATCCTCTTTCTCTTTTTATTGTAAGAGGTGAAATTAGGGCTCCATTAAGACCTAAATCTAAAGGTAAACTCTTCTCCTCTCTCCTTTTAACAATATCTTGCCCTAATTTCTTCATTTCTTGGTTTCAAGGGAGAATTGAGGAAGAAAAGAATAAGAGGAGGTGTTGCCATTGATGAGGTGTGGCTGATCATAACTAAAATACCCAAGTTAAGTTAGAAATTATATTAAACACTACATAATTAACATAAGAAATGGGTTAAGTGTGAGAAATAACGGAAATGACCTAAAATAGCAAAGCGGTGTTAAAACACATAATTAGGTCAACAAAATGAGATATCTATTCAAATGAATAATTTAATGATCTAATTGCAAATTTAACACATATTTGGATTCAAAAGATCAAATTAAAAGTGAAATCATATTCTTAAATGTTCAATTGAGCCTCAATAAAAACTTGGTATCATTTAGATATCACTGGAACCTTGCATTGATGACATTACATGTAGGTCCTTCAACTTTACATTTTCTTAAGCTCAAAACTTCTCAAGGACTTCTTTGATAACCGCTGAGGATCTATCTGCATAACTTGAGGACCGCTTTGCATCAATTCTTTGCCACTTATGAGCCTTCGTGCATTCTTTATACCATTTCGCCTACAAGGGTGTGCATAAATTTCCCTTTACACCTGGGGTACACCCCCACTATAGCTCGCAAGAACTTGAGCCATCGTAGCCATCACCTCTCTGATCCATCGATCTTACGACCAATCATCATCTAATTTGTGTGTGCTCTTATGTGTGACATCACCTCCCATGCCAGATCCAATCTAGCGTCTGTGATTTGGTGTAGACTTTCCCATGCTTTGCGCAATTCCATCCCACCATCGAAGCCCTAGGAGCCTAATCTCAACTCTCAGTGACGATAATCACTACATCAGGTACTTAAACACCACCTCAGCTCCTCGCATGCGCGAACCAGTTTCCTCCCCTTGAGTGGTTCCCTCCGTTCATCCCCTCAACTCTTCTTCCCCCATTCTTCACCTACGGTAACAGAGCAGGCTTGTCTCCCTCCTTCAATTGCCTCTAGCCACCAGCTTCAGGCTCTTAGACACCTCCTTCTTCAGCTAAGGGTCTCCTCCATTTCGTCGCCATCAACCTTCGATAGGTGGACCTCGGACACCTTCTTCGTCTGTTAGATAGATTTATCACTTTCTAGATTAGCTTTCCAACTTTCTAGATTAGTCTTAGTGCCTGTTAGTGTAGTGAGATTAGTTAGGGCAGATTACAAGATGAATTCGGTGATGAATTGAGTGACTAGATAGGAGTAGATTAGGGTACTTCCTCACCTCCTCTAATCAATTCAGATCAGAGGAGACGAATTCATTGCCATCCACATATTCATACAGCTTCCTCAACATGCCATTTTCATGTTCACTCCTTTCCCTCGATGTTTTAATCACAAATCACCTCATTCACTAGAGTCATTCTAGATCTAGAGCTTCTTAGCTTCCAGATCTAGAATGTGCTCGAATTTCACAGGGGAGGACCTCCCATTCATCTCATCTGAACACAAAGGTCCTCCATGTGTGCTGAATTGCACTAATTTGGTTTTTTAACTCTGATTTGGTTTAAGGACGTGAATGAAGGATTTTTAACGATTTGATTCCAATTAGTGTTTAATCGACTAAATTCAGTAAGTTTTTTTGCATAAATTAGGTTCCTTATGATGGTTTTGAAATGCATGGTATGTGTTTTCAATGATTAGATCAATTCTGACCAAATTTGATTGAGATCTTTATTTTCTTACCATCATAGTGAGAATAGGTCAATGAAATCAGTGACACTGATTAGAGATCTACTCAATGATCTGAGCTATTTTGAAGCAATGTTAGGAAAATTTGATAACAGGGATTGAGTAAACTTTGAATGTGGTTTTTGATTTGATCTGGATTCGAAATGATTTTCAAACACCTTTAAGTTTATTTGCGGGAGTAGAAATGCATACTTTTATGATTTTATTGGCATTCAAAGGTGTTTAGTTTTCAAACTCAGAATTCCAAATCTTATTTTGTTTCAGCTTCTCAGATCAGAAGAAAAATAGATTAAAAGAACTAATATGATTTATATCAGTTCAACATTGGTTTAAATTGAGTATTCATGTGCTCTAGACCAGACTTCTCCGGTTTGATCTAAGCTGGATTTTGTGCTAAAATCACATTGCAATAGCAAAAGTTGCTAGTTCTTTGAAGTGCATTAGCAACATCAGTGCTGGACACTTGATTCAGCCATCCAGCAGTTGCTGCTGCTTTGACAGCAACATTAACTGAAATAGCAGTCATCTGAGGTGAATGTGAAGGTTTGAATAGACTGGATTTTGACTTGGTTTTAAGGATTTGTATGAACTGACCTGTGTAAAGTGTTAGGACTTCATGAAACATGCATTCATGTATAATAATGGATTTTTAACTTAGTGAAAATGCTTGAAATATTTGTGTACAACCTTTATCACCTACTGGTTCAATGCCTTAATTGTCCAAATGTAAATTAGCATGAGAATTGAATTGAAAATCAGATTTAAATGTTTAAACATCTCTTTTGTGAAGTATTGGACTTGTTTGAGTATTTGTGTTGTATTTCCGGTACATAGAATTCATCTAGAAGACTTAGGTTCTTTGGTGAAGACTTATTCTAAGCCTTCATTAGGTGAGATTGTAAAAATATAAAAAATTCCTAAAAAATCATAAAAAAATAAAATAAATCTATCTTGAGTGAGATCAGGTATTTTCCTAAGTGTGAGTTAAGTTTTAAAGTAATCTGAACCTCCAACTTGATAAAACATACCAGCCGACGATTCAGTTTACTTTGGAATTTAATAAAAGACCCAAGATCAAAAACATTAAAAAGAATCCTTCCTCTCTCACCTCATCCTTTCTCTCTCATCTCCTATCTCTACTATATATATAAAAACTATAAAAATCATAAAATCCCCAAAAATACCTTGTATAGTGTGTATATACTTGTAAATATAATTTATAACTAAGCTATATTTACATATTGTATATAATGTATATAAATAACTTACAAATGTAATCTATATATTTAATAAAATATTTTGAATAAGTTATTGTATATATAACCTTATTGTATAGTTATATATTAATTTATATTAAGTTACATGTATATAAACCTAAGTAATTCGAAATACCTATTTATATACTTATAACCACCTGAAATACTGAACGTACGTATTTAAGTGATTAATATATACTGTAAGATACCTGTAATTTAATTTAATTATGTAATTACAGTAGGTAATTAGGCTATTAAGTTAATTAAGTAAATTATTAACTTAATATAAAATAAATTAGTAATTTAAGTTAATACTGAAGTAATTTATCATGTATACTTGTATAGTATTATGTTAATCATTTTCAACTTATTTATACCCTATTTATAGTGTACTACAGTATTTATAACTTAAATATATATATAACTAACTTAAATGTGTATTTAAATGTTAATAAATTCAAATAAAGATTCCAAAATAAATTAAAATTGTATAATAAATACTTTAATATGTAAATTAACTCTGTATAAAGTCAATTTTGTAATTAAGTTACAATTTATGCTTTAATTAGTAAATTAAATCCTAATTTAACATGTATAAACTACTAACTTTAACTAATTTTTTAATATATAATTAAGTTATAATTCTAAATTAATTGTACAATTATGTAGCCCTATATACGGGCTTTGTAATTATATAATTTATTTATAATTTACAATTATTTATGGCCCTCAAATCGAGGGCCACAATTATCAAATCAGGATGCACACAAGTGCTGAGTTGCACCTAATTGAGCGTCAATGAAAGCGTCACATAGTGGATAGCAAAAGCGGTACTGTGATATAAAAGGTTTTTGTTGCGTTGGCATGCCAATCGTCATGGCGCCGGGAGCCCACACATACACATGCCACACCCATATACATGAGCATGATACATGAGCTTATTATGAGCATTTGTACAGTGGTGGGTCAGGGGCCATGCACTACAGTTGGGCCCATATTAGGCTTGTCATGGGTTTGTAACCGGATAAAAATTTACGATAATTAAACTAGGGTCAGCCCGCTCGTAGAGATTTGGTCCCACCTCTATGAAGTGTTGTGTATCCCTCGAAAATGGGCCAGCTCACCCATTGAAACCTAATTTTTGGGTTAGTGTACAATGTCTGAGCATGAGTGAAGAGAGAGCATCCAAAAAAATTTTAGTGTTGAGAGTGAAGAGGAAGAGAGAAGGAAGAAGAGAAGAAAAGAGATGCAAATGCAGCTAAGTGTTTGTGTTGGTGTGTGTGTTGTCTGTATGCACATATGTATATATATAGTACATGTATGTAAATCATGTAAATAAATATATTTATAAGTGTACGAACGTATAGTGTGTGTGTATATATATATATATATATATATATATATATGAATACATGTAAAACATAAGTAGTATAGATATGTTTAAGCCTCTTTTGAATGTAAACCACCTTAGGCTTTGGCGACAAATATAACTATCACTGTATATATGTAAATATGTTATAATACATGTCTCTTTTTCCCTTATGTTATGTGTATATGTTACTAAAGCTATAGCGACACATGATATGTTACTATATATAGAATATATGTTACTAAAGACATTAGTATGTTAATATAACTTAATATAGTAGATACTAGTAGCTACTTTTATACCTATACTTAGATATTACTTATAGTAGTTGTATATAATTAACATAGTATAATATTAGCTAGTTTTTAATGCATGTTAATTGTACATATGTTTTAGGCATTGTAGGTAGAAATAATTGATTCTTTTTTATATAATTGACCAATTCATTCATTGTTTAATTCATTGATTCATTTTGTAAATAAAATTAACATTTTTGGAATGAAAGAATATTTTTGGATTTAGAGAGTGATGTATATCAATAACTGTCTCCCAGTGAACAACCTGGAAACTAACCATTAAAAATTATAATTAAATAAAATGACGCGACATCTATTTGTATTGTAACAAATATACTACAACAACGACACCTTAAAATAACATTTTTATTGCAACGTGGCCGTCAATTGTCATATTACCTCATCAGCCATCATAGCTGAAGCATAGCTGAGCAAGAGCACATCTAAGGAAACTCCAAAGAGGAAGAAAAGGTGCTTAGCAAGAAGCCGAAGCAAAAGGAAGGGTTGTAGTGGTGAACTACCTTAAGAGATAATAAAAAGAAAGGGTTTAATGAGGTGAAAGCTCTCCAAAATTAGGTAGGGACATTCCTAATTCCTTCTCTTGCATTTCTCTTGTCAAACTAGGTTTTGCATGCCAAACTAAATGAAGAATAAGGCCTTTTTGTTGTTGCATGTATTAGTGCTCTTTGCATGAGCAAGTTATAGGCATGCATGAAGGTTAATCTGTTGAAATTGTATGCCCTTGGCAAGCCAACCTAAATGAAAATTACTTTATCAGTGATTCAGATTTGAATGTCAAATCACCTAGACACGCTAATGTGGTTAGTTGGGTCCTTCAGTACATGTGAGAGAATGTACTGTAGACATCTTGGATATAATTGATGATAGATATCAAAGATCTAAATGATTTGAGTCAAGGATTTCACTAATTCATCAAGAACCATCATGATATCCAACAGTTGTCTTTAGTCTGAAAAGAGATGACAATTTTCTTGAGAGAATGATGCTCAATTAATGCCCTTGATGCACACCCTCTGCGTAGGAATGAAGATTCGAGTTTGTTATGCAAGTTGACTCAAAGGGTTGACTCAACAAGATGAAGATATGAAAAGTCCTCTTATCATTGTCATAAAGAAGGTATATCCTTTGATCTGAGACAAATATGTGTCTCTATACTTGAATATACACATTTGGTGGACTAATTGTCAATGCATCCACCATGATGTTGAGACTGGAAAGTTGTTGTGTATATGAGAGCACAAGAAATGCATGATCTATCAAAGGGATCACATGGATCCACTACTGTAGGTGTACATAGTGGTTCGGAAGACATGATCTCACTCTGCATATATTAGGATGTACAAAATTTCATGCATGGTTGTATGGATCCTAATCAAATCCCTACATGAAAGAGAAGATAGTTTTTTTTTAAATGAAGACCTTTTTTGAAAATGAATTAGTCTTCTTGCGAAAGAGTCAGGGTATACCTAAGGGAAATGTAGTGCCATAAATCCTAAATCCTAAACACTTTGTTATTGGTGAGATGAAACTAACAACAAATTTGGTGGGCTTCTATTTGTAGAGAAATCAAATATTATTTAAAGGGTTTAATAATATTTTGATTTGGCATTGAATTGGGCCAAATGAGTTTTGTTTTGATCTAAGAGGGTTTGGATAGAAATAAAATGATTTTAGAGTGGTAAAACTCAATTGGCTATTTAAATTAAAGGGCCAATAATTCAAATAATTAAATAGGATTAATCCTAACCATTGGATCAAATCACACCATATTAGGATTGGTAGGATTGCCTATAAATATCTCCCAGAGGCATGAGAGGAAACCTTAACTGATATATTCTTATTTAATTACATAACTCATGCCTAACTAATGTTAGTTTGAAGGTATTTGGGTCATACCGCATTGCATTATGTTAGATTAGTCAGTTTGCATCATTTGCAAATATTACATTATTAAGGGTTTAGTTGTAATATTGTTGTTAGTTATATCTGGTATCTTGATTATTTTGTTTATATGTTTACAAGTACCAGGTTTGGAACTGATTAAAGCTCCACGTTAATGCAGAATCAACTTAAGCTCATTTCTCTTGATTGGGCTAAACCTAATCCTAACCGTTAGCCCAATTATTCCTAGACCTAGCCTATTTAGGAATCCCATTTCCATTACCCAAAACCCTACCTAGGTAGCCTAAATCCTCCATAGTTTGGCCGACCACTGCACCTTAATTTCCTATCTAATTGGTTGGCCAAACTTAGCCACAATCCCTACCATACATACCAAATCCAAAAGGCATCACCCTACTCCTAAATCCAACCCAACAACCTAACCCTAGTGTTGGTCGTCCCCCTTGCTCCTAAATCCACATGATTGGACGACCAACTAGTACACCAAATCTCCACTTTTAGATTTAAATCTCAAGGCCTTAGTTAACCTACCTAAATCCCTACCTAAACCCTACCTAAAAAATCCTTACACCAACCTACTTGTACCTGCTCATATCCCTTGGAAATTTTATCTTATGGCTGGCCACTTAGGAGAATAAATCCCAACCACTAAGATTAGATCCTATGGCCTTGATTGCACCTCCAAAAACCCTATCTAATCCCTCCCAAACTAATCCATAACTGGTTGACATATATGCCTACATCCTGGCCATCAAGCCTACATCCAATGGCCCACACTTCTTCCTTGCATGGCCGACCAAGTAGATCCAAAAACAACCTTGATGGCTGGCCACATGATGATCAAATCCTAGCCTTTGATTCCTCCTATGATGCCATCTTAGCCCTCTATTAGGTTCCAACAAAAATCAATCCTACTACCTACTTGTGCATTTAATCCTAAGCATTGATTCTTGAGATGAAATCCTATCCATCCATCAAGCCAATCCAAATGCCTATAAATAGACCCTTGGATGCCCCCTTGGTTACCTACACCTTCCTATATTCTCCTCTCCCTCCTCTAGATGTCCACCATTGCCTCTGCATCTCTATTTGCCGCCGACTCTCCCCAATTATGCATCCAGGGCAAGAAGACTAAAAGGATCTATCCACCACCTTCTTAGCACTTCTGCACTTGTCTGTTCCCTGCTTTTAGTTACTTTTCTAGTTGCAGATTTACTTTAGATTCGAATTGTAGCAATTATTCTAGTTCTAGTTTATCGAGTTGTTCTAGTTTGTAAAGCATTTATCTAGTTGTAGTTGGCATTAAAGTAGCAATAGAGGTCCCTATTTTGCTTTATTTATTTACATTAGTTTATTTACTTTCATATTCTTTTCATAGTTAGGTTTTAATTCCTACAAGCTTTTGAATTCATTTTCATAGTCGTATCTCTTACGTTCGTTTTCTTATTCAAAAATACCAAAAAATCACAAAATCCAAAAATATACAAAAATAACTTTCTCTCGAGCAATTTGAATATGATAGTTACTCTGTTACACCTCTCTACGAACAACCAAGACTCCTATATTCCTATACAAATTTCTTTGAGTTCGATCTTATAAATCTAAAATTTTTACGTATTCCAAATATGACCATCACGTCCTATAATCTGGACTCCATGTCATTTCAGGGTGGTCTGGGTCAATTTGAACCTGGAGACCCGATTGTGGTTTAGTGCCGGTGTCAGTACTTTCTTAAATTGCCAAAAAATATGCATTTCTAGTCAACCTCTAGTCAAACATCATTAAAAGGGTGCATTGTATGGTACCTTTGGATTCCTCCCATCGCAAACTTTCTGGAGACGCTTATTTCGCGTAAATCCGAGGTGTATAACTGAAGTTATGGCCAAAACAAGTCAAAAAGGACCTAAGTGTAAGGTGGACCCAACTCTAGGGGTATTTTGGGTATTTCACCCCACTAATCCTAATACCAACAACTTTTAGATCGATAAAAGTACCCCCTTGGACCTTTGGGTCGTCATTAGTCTTTAAGGCCTCCAAAACCCAAGGGAAAGAGTAAAGAAAGAAGTAAGAAATCAATTAGGAATTCTTAATTAGGAAAGTTAGGGACCTATTTGTAATTTTGAGAAATGCGGGCTTCCCATCGCAATTTTCATTAATCAAACGGCGACAGCGAGCGTGTGCCATGCGATCCAGCGGCGAGGCGTGGATGTGCGCCACATGTCGCCCAGTGGACATGCTTAGGCATGCGCATTCTCGTGCACTTACGCGAGCGGGAGAGCACGGACATCCTGGATGTGTGACACATGGTGGATTGAGTGGTAAGGGCGCGGGTGGGCGCGCAAGCAGGCGATCCAGCGTGCATTTGGATAACCAATCAGAACACAACAGTGTCGCGTGTGGATCCACGTTGACTGATTCACCGGTTGGTTCAACACCCTCTTGCGTTGTTTCGTCTGGTTTGAGGCCTTCCCGACCTCGGATTTTGACAAATAAGGTACCGTTAAAATCGTATTGATGCATGCTATAATTTGGTATAGTTTATTTCCATTTTTTAGTACTATTTATTTAGTGAAAAATCAGAAACGTGATTAAGTATCTCTGACCCTATTTTTGGTCAGTGTGAACCAGATCTTGCCACAGTGCGTGCACAGATTTCAAGGTGGGTGTGGAGACTACCCCTAGGCTCTATCCACACGATACGGAGCCACTGTGACCCTCTGATGATGTTAGGTAGAGTATTCTACCCTTCTTTTATATTCTGGTTTGTTTTTTAGTATTGCGGACTCATTTCGCATACTCCTTCGCATGCCTCGCAAAATTAGTGTGTGTTTCCTCTTCTTGTTGAGATTGGAACCCAGTAGGGGTCATGATTCATATTTTGGGTACTTAAATGTGACTTGAATTGATATAACTAATATATTGATTGTTGAATGTTTAAAGGTGACCCTATTATCACATGCATGAAATAGACTCTGATTTCCGTGAAACAACTTCAGTTGTGTTTGTTAATTGATAAATAATATGGGACCACTGCTAAAATTTGAAAACTACTTAAAAATAGATAAATTGAAGGATAATGCGAATCTTGGAATTAATAAGGTGAACTTATTAATGATGGCTTGAATTGGTAAAAGTAAAAGATGTAGTTATCTGAAACTGATTAAATAATCAGTACGACGGATTTATCGGGAATCAAAAGAATTAGATAGCTGGTTTTAACTCCGCTACTCGCCGAATTTTGGCTGTAGCTTTGGTCCTTCAGATTGATTTCAGGGGCTGATTTAGGGAGCTACTGGCCTCCCTCCTACTCTTTGGTTAGGCTTAGCGACCAATTGGGATAGTGGGATGCATGGCTAGAGATTTGGAGTTGTTTCTTTCTTGGTCGATGGGTAGGTCATTGTCTGTGGTTCAGCATACATAGCGCTTGTACGTGTTCACGCTTACGACATAGCCACCTCCCCTTTCCACAATAACGGAGAGTGGTACTTGACGGGTATAAGCCATCTTCTCGTGCAGGAGGGTGGTTTATACCGGTTTTGCACCGCAGAAAGTTACACGAAATCGTCTCATGCCCTGAGACATTGATTGATAAATTGTGGACTATAATATTTTGCGCTTCCAATATACCAAATGAAACTGGATAACGAAATGCTAATAATTGGATTAATTAAAGTTATAGTACCCATTTTTCTTGTTCTCGGTTACTATTACCCTCTGCTACTGTTGTTTCTACTCTACTTAGTGTTTACTGACATATTTAATTGGGTTCCGTACTCAATTACATTTGGTAGTTCGAAGGGTGATTTCCGTTGTGCATCGCTCTGGGCTTATATACTTATGTGCTGTAGTAAATCCTCTAGTCAGTATTAAATTTCTGTTCATTTAATTAATGTAATATGATTTGTTTTATTAGCTATGTTTATATTTTATGATTATGTGTTGGGTGACTGTTGGCGATTTGTGCTAGTTAGCACACGGTGACCCGGGTTTCATCATTTGACAGACTCAGGTCGTCACAGATGGTATCAGAGCAAGGACATCCCACTAATTATAAAATAACCCGGAAGGGTCATACAAACATTCATATTATGTGTTGCGGATGGGATATTCAGCAGCATGGTGACGCAATATCCATAGCCCTAATTCTCCATAGTATTCTGACATAGTTCTCTTCTCGATTCTCAATCCTATCTCCACCTCATCTAGTCACCTTGCCTCCCCATCAAGCCTTGTGATCAAGGTCCTTTAGCCTTCGGGCTAAGCAAATTAGAGGTCTCATTGGGGCATTGCTTAGTCTGAATGTGATCCCAGGAAGCAATTGAGTAATTTCTTAGTACGTCCAACAATTCTATGATCGTATAGTTTTCTAGGGCTTTGCTTGTGGTTTTTATTTAGTAATAATTTAATTACTAGGCCAACAAACACGTTAATTTGTCACACTATTTAGTACTGAATATGTTGATTGTGCATATTTGTGATGCTTAAAATATGTATCCATTCATTATTTATCCTTTTTGTAGAATCACCTAACCATTGTTTCTATAAAGATACCTGTGGATCACATATATTTTCGTGGCATATGTAAATGTTTATGGGATGATCTGTAGTTGTGTATTTCCGTTAATAGTGGGCTATTTTGGTATTAGGTGGTTTTGATTCTTAATTAATCAATTTATCTAAGCATCAAACCGTTTCTAGAATCAATTTTAAACACATACTTTTCACACTTCCATGATACCCTAGATAAATAAATCATCCAACAATGGTATCGGAGTTGGGTTGCTCTATGTTTTTAATGTAAAAATTCGAATTTAGGGTTGATTTGCTGAATACATGTTTTTTTAGTCACAAAAATATTTTTTTTTGGGCAAAATCAAGTGTTATTGGACAACCACTAGAGTCAATGGTTGACCAACAAATATTGACGTGCTAAACAACAACGTTACTTGAAGAGACAATACATACAAGACAGCCAACAAGGGTTGTTGGTTGACTTAAAATCACATATTAGATGACCAACAACTCTATTCGCTGACCATGCAACTTGTGAAAGGAAAAGATATCTGATTACTATTACGACTCGATTTCCGAATCCCTACAGGATATGAAACCGGCCTGACTCGACTAATCCCAAGACCCAGTCGTCCAACAAGAAATAACCAAAAAGCAGGAAAGTAAACTACATTCACTATGCTATGTAACTAACAGTAAAAAGAGTACAGGTAGTAAGGAAAGAAAAGCTGCTAACAGTACATATTACCATCACAACAATAAAACGGAAACAAGGTACAGAAACGTAAAGGTACAAGAATTTGAAACTCACTACAACAGAAAGTACAACAAAAGGAAGACTACTGCTACTAAGCTCTACTGGGCCCAGCACCCTCTGTAGCCGGAGACTCGGGCTGCTCAACACCTGGACCTGAAAAGGGTTATGAGTAACAAAGTCAGCAAACGCTGAGTAGAGTGACAACCTACTAACTAAAGCAGTAAAAGCTAACAGGTAAACTATATATTCCAATTTTTTTATTTTACAAGTTATTCCTTTTCACCCATTGGTTTATTCTTTTCAGATCTCTTTCTTGATCTCGAATGTTCCTCGTGGGAACGATCTTGATTACAGTCTTTTCCGAAGAGTAGAAGTTGCATGTGGTGCTCTCCTGGCCTGGAGAGTCCCCCGTGGTGGTCCTACACCCAGTCAACCACCTCAAGGTCATGTACAGACGTAACGGTGGCTACGGTACATGCGATAAGCGCATGGGTAGCTACCCCGCACTAGCACGCAGTTAGTCGTTTCCGCTAACGGGTATGCTCAAAGTACAGCATGGAACAGTATAAGGCCTAGCCCTCTTAGTAACAGAGGTCTAGCCCCTCAGAACTAAACAGGGGTCTCGCCCCTCCACAGTCCGCGCACCTTCGTCTGACTACCCTGGTTTGCCCAGTGGGACTAACAAGTCGGTGTAGAGTGGCTAGCTGAACCCCGGGCCCCGTGGGGTGGCTAGCTCTCTCCCTACACTAGTAGTTCTCCCTGGTACAGTGTACGCGAGGGCCAAAAAGTCAGAGCAGAGTGGCCAATCCTAACCCCGGTTCCCAACCCAAGGGTGGCTAGCTCCGCTCTACACTAAACAGGGGACAGTTGCTCTCCTTGGTATCACGTACTAAAGGGCAAGCACACTTCCCCACTCACATTTCCAGATCCATTCCATTTATTTCCAGGAGCTCTACTCCTAATTCCCCGTAGGATTCATTCTCATATTTCTCATGTCATTCCATACCAGGTTTCATCATTCACATTTCCATTCTCATGTTATGCACATGCAGCTCATATTTCTATTATTCCCATTTTCATTTTCAGGTTATACACATGCAGTTCGTATTTCTATCATTTAACGTATACAACAGGTAATGTCCCAAGTAACTGTTTAACTAGCACAGGTAATTCATATTTCACAGGCAACTCTTATTCATTAACAGGCAGTTGTTATCATTTTTGTTTATTCATTCAAGACTGCAAATCCAACACACATACAGACATTTCAAATAACTTCTCATCCTAGGATTCATGCCATATCCTAGATTCTAGTTATTCAATCCACATATGCATTTAGGTTTGTAATTAAATTAAGGAAAGCCACTCTACTAGACAACCCAGGAGTATTGGGGGCTCGATCAGCAGGCTCACGTGCCTTAGCAAGTCTCGAACTTGCAACGAAACGAAGTCCTATAACAAGGAACAATCACCATGGAACATTCAGAACAGTATAAAAGCCCTTCTAACAAGTAGAGGAATTCTCAAGGAAAACACTGATAACTTGTTTGTGTAAAACGGACCTCAAACGGACCCTAAACGGGTTAAAAACAGAGCTACAGACTCAAATCAGATATCTAGTACAAGGTCCAGACGTCTTAAAATTAAACAGGAACTCACCTTAGGTTCTATGTCAACCTCAGACGTCCAGAACCTCCTCCCGACCGTCTGGACCTGGTTCCAGACGTTCGACCTCTCTCTCAGATGTCTAGGAGTGCTTTCGGTCGTCTGGTAAGCTGTCTACGATATGTTATTTTAGGACGAAATCCACACAAAATCAGGGCAATGATGAGTCTGACAGCAACATCAGACGTCTAATTATAGTATCAGACGTCTTATAGGACGTCTGATTTTACCTCTGGTCGTCTAATATTGCAGGACATCTCAACAGACTCTATTGGATCAAAAGAGGGACGTCTGATATTATCTCATAAGACGTCTGATTATTTCATTGGATGTCTAATGAATGGTGGATTCGTTCCTGTTGTCATCAGATCCAAACAGGGTTCTAGGTATAGAGGATCAGACGTTGTTATGGACGTCTGATAACATTACCAGACGTCTGGAAACCTAAATATTGTTCCCTACTTCTTCTGCCAAAAAGATTTTGTGGCCGTGAAGAGATACGCACAGAAAATCATGGCCAACGGTTCAAAGGCAGACGTCTGTAAGTGTGTCAAGACGTCTGGAAATTGTTTTTGCATAGACGAAGTCTAACGGTTAGTATGAGGACGTCTGGGTAAACAATCAGACGTCTGTTAAAGATTATTGACGTCTGAAAGTGAAGTCTTTCGACTGATGTTTATGAGGAGACAAATAAAGGCAGAAATCTTTGAAATTAGACGTCTGATACAGTTGTCAGACGTCTTAAAGTGGAAAATCGGACGTCTGACCACTGTTATGGACGTCTGATAAAAGTATAAGTGTTTGGTTTTTGTTTCTTATTTATCCTAAGTGTAGAGAGCCTAAGTTAGCTATTTAGAGATTTTGTTCGGGGGCTCTTTACAATATTTCTAGACTCAAATAAAATGAAAATTACAACCTTTGAAAGTTTACATGAAAAAGCCTAAGACCTAATACTTATGCTACTCATCTTTACGCTTTTAATCTCCCGTCTTGGAAAGCTTTTTGAAATCCTGCAAACATGTTATTACAGAGAGAAAATAATATGCTACGCTTTATTTTTTATTTCATTTTCTTCATTTTGTAAAATCATCAAAATATTATATACGAGTGGTTGAAAAAACAGAGCTACAGACTCAAATCAGATATCTAGCACAAGGTCCAGACGTCTTAAAATTAAATAGGAACTCACCTTAGGTTCTATGTCAACCTCAGACGTCCAGAACCTCCTCCCGACTGCCTGGACCTGGTTCCAGACGTTCGACCTCTCTCTCAAACGTCTAGGAGTGCTTTCGGTCGTCTGGTAAGCTGTCTAGACGTCCAAAAAGCGTGGGAGGGCATGTCCCGCGCCTTCCCGAATCAATCTCTGCATGCGATAGCAAAATCTCCTATTTTTAGCCATGCAAAACATAGCTGCGAAGCGGCCTACATGTGTAATTCCCTACTTGGAGGGGGTGAGATCAGTGTGACGTAAAAAATGCGTAAATGAAATATAAAGCAATCTCAAAAAGACAATCACACAATGTACACAAAAGTTTTTAGGTGGAAACCCAAACCGGGTGAAAACCACCACCTAACCCTCTCGAGTTAGGATTTTCCGATCAACCTAGTTGATCAAATCCACTAACCGAATCACTTTAAAACGAGGGTGATTCAACCTCAGTACAACCACGCTACAAGTACGAGGGTAGCGTTCCTCAACCCCTTCTCTCCACGAGAAGGATTTTGTCCCACGAAGGAGACGGGAATTCGCAAAGCGAATACCCAACCAAGTAGCAAAGATAAAATAAACAACAAGTCCTATAGAGCCAACAAAGTAATAAACCTAAGCTTCTATAGGATTTAGGAAACTCCCCTTTGCAAGGAGTGCGTCGACGATGACGCGGGTGCGTGAGCCACGCAACGGCGCAATGTCGCTCTCGTGAACAACGGCGGGAGAGCGGATGCGCGAAGGTTTGATTTGATGCTCTCAAGATGTAGATCTTGAGCTTGGAGAGCAAGAGTTAGCTAGGACACAAGAGAGTGGAACTATGTTGCTTAGGTGTGTCTCTTGTTTCTCTTAGTGTATATCTTGTGTATCTAGGTGTGTAAAGGCTCCCCTCTATTTATAGAGGCCTTAGGAAGGCTTTGGAAGGCTTAGGAAGGGCTGTATAGCCGTTGGGAACAAAGCCCAAGAGAATCAGGCCGAAATCAGGACAATGATTACACTTGACAGGGTTATCAGACGTCTAACTATGGCATCAGACGTCTGGAAGGCCACTTTAAGACGTCTGATTTAAAGGTCAGACGTCTGATTTTATGCGGGTTTCCTCCTGACTTGAATCAGATCTAAACAGGGTTTTTGTGCAAGTCCATCAGACGACATACAGGACGTCTGGCACTATGTCTGGACGTCTGGAAACCTACTTTTACTGTGGGAATTGATTTCCAAGCGTTGCAACGGCTTGAAAATCTCTAAGAAGAGATTTTGGGTCAGCCGAGGCAAAACGGTCATTTATCAGACGTCTGGGAAGACCTATGGACGTCTGATAAGGCTCTAACGGTCATATACTGCCGTGCTTGCTAAGTTAGCCAACGGTCCACTATATGGATGTCTGGCAAGGTCATCAGACGTCTTCTAAGACGTCTGGACTAAGGTCTGGACGTCTGATTTCATTAGACAGAATACTAACTCCAGTCTAGCAGTTATCAGACGTCTGAAACAACAGTCAGACGTCTTAAAATACTTTATCAGACGTCTGATTTGGGAATTAGACGTCTGGAAGTGCTGTTTGAACCCTATATTGGTTTTCTAAGTATTCTACAGAAAACCTAAGTATCCTAGGGTTGTGCCGATGTTCCTAGGACTACTGTTAGGGTTCTTTGAGGCTCTTTAACATAATTTCTAAGGAAATAAAGAGCAACAAAAGAAACGAAAAATACAACAAGTACAAAAGAAGGAAATCTATCCTATTCTTCATTTCCTTCCATCTTCAATCTGTCGCTCCACGCGAACCTCCTCTGTTTTTCGTCAAGCTCCTCCAATCCGTCCTGGATGCGAGCTCGAACTCCGTCTAAACATGTCCACACTTGCAATTGACCTGAAATCTAGGACTCAAATTGCAAATGTTAAATAACACGTGTTTTGTTATCATCAAAACAAATGATCGTGGTGCTCTAGCACCAACAACATGGTTATATCTGCAAAGGAAACATACCTGCGTGAAGATCTGCCTTCAGACGTCTGGTGTAGTCACCAAACGTCCTCCTTGATGTCTGGACGTTACGCCAGATGTCTGATTCTGGGAAAATCCCACAACCAGAACCTCTTCTGCTCTCCCTCGCCACGCTCAGTCGCAGCCACGCCTCCTCGCTTGCAGCTCCAGCTGCAGTAGTGTCGAGGACAACTCCCCCGACGCACTCCTCCCGCACGTGCCACTCCGGCCGTGCACCCTCCGGCCAGCTCGCGAGCTCAAGCTCTCCCTCCTCTCCTCACGTCGCCTCTCCTCGTCGCCGCTCTCGCGCTCTCTCTCTCTCTCTCGCGCGCTTGCTCCTCTCGCTGGGGCGGAGAGGAAGGGAAGGAGGTGCTGGCTGGGTGAAGTGAGGGAGAAAGAAGAGGGGAAGGGGGTCTTTTATAAGGTTCGCTAGGGTTTGGAAGTTGAGAGGAGGGAAAAAGAGAGGAGGGTACTGTCTTCACATAGACGCGAAGCTCGTACCCAAAAATTTCGATTTCTAGACGTTTGGGAAGGGGGTCCAAACGTCTTACCAGGCATCTGACCGACAGTCCAAACGGCTTAAAAGACTCAGGACAGAATGGGTCTTTACAATTACTATTCTCACAATCAATACTTATATGTCAACCAGTAAGCGTGTTAGTCGACTAGTATTTTTGTTGTGGATTGACTAATATGATGATTAGACAACCGACAAGTGTTGTGTTGTTTTCAAATTCTTGATTTGGTATGTAATTTGATTCAAAATTGAATTAGATTTGATTCCAATCTTTATTAAAAAAATTAAGTACAAATATTAATGAATATTTGTTTATATTTTAGAGGCTACGATATGTTGGAAGTTTGCTTTAATGTTTGATTACTTGTAATTGTTTTACGATGAAGGATGTGATCTTTGTAAAAATGGGCACATGGTATTTTTTTAAAATTCAAACAAATTGGATAGTGATTTTGAAAATTAAACTTCAAAGTTAATAATGATATTATTTTTCTATATTAAGAGCTTTCAAAATGATAAGATACTTGTAAATGCTCTATTGGATCTCAAATTAAGGTTGCCATTAGATAATAATCAACCACACTTATATGATTAATTAGTACTGAAAGGGGAATTAACAATCACATCACTCGACATGAGATGTTGTGACGGGTATCCATGTGTCATGTTTTTTTTGTAATTTTTATAGTTTGATTATGGAATGAAATTATATAATCGTGGTTGCATATAGAGTGGAGCGATTGTAAACAAATTGAGTTATATTTCATGTAATACTAATAATATGGGAGTCTTTTTACATGTGATGTAATTTTTGTGGAATGTTCATGTATGTACATTTATGCTTCGATACATGGGGATGCGATCTGAAATACCATACATAAGAAAAATATTAGAATATAATTCAAATCTAAATTGGGTGAAGATTGGTAATTTAATAGAATTAAATTGATTTTTCTCAAATAGATATAATCATACCAATAGATAGGGTCGGAACCAGAAAAATTATTAAGAAGGGATCATTGCATAATACCTTTTAAAAAAAATAGACTAGAGATAAAATAACCCATATTTATTTTTTAAAATTAAAAAAACCTCTTAACCTTTATTTAAATAAAAAATCATCATTCAAACTATTTGCTAAAAGGGTATTCTGTAAGTTAATTAACAAAACCAAGTAAATAAGCAGTCGTTGTCTATGATAATTAAAATGAGTAGAAAATTTATTTTGTTAAAGAGGTGTAATAAAAGCATTGCTTGGATTTCTCATCAAAAAAGTAATTGTTTAGATTTTATATGTTATTTTTTAAAAAAGATATTACTTTGTAATTATATAAATAAAATTTTGAAAATTACGAAAACTTTCAAGTTTACTTGAATGATAATGCTTATAAAGATAGCATAGTAATAATAAAAGTATTACACAAGAATCTGGAAGTGTTACATTAAAAATCTAATTAATTTATTGTCACATTGAAAAAAAGATGTTAGCTATATTTCATGTACATGTATTAATTAATTAAAATATATTCAAGATAGTTGAATGTCACATGTATTTATCATAACAAAAAAAGATTAAGGATATCAATCTTCCCCATATTTCTCTTATGGTAAGGTTCATAACTCAATTGTGTATATTTTTTTTAATTAAACTAAGCATTTCCAATCTTTTTTAATGTGTAAACCAATGTGCAAATGAGGGGTGCTAACATGTAAAATAGTTAATACATTACAAATGACATGCAATAGTTGAGGGGCCATACCCCTCATATCAATGCCTAGGTATGTCCTTGCTAATAGGACAAGATCTCTTAAGTGTCAAGTAGATCATCATGGTGACAATGAATTGTTGGCTTCCACCATTGTGGGATGGACGTAACCATAATTAAGGTTATGTCAATGAGTACGCTTCCTCTCAAAAGGGTATTGGTATAGCATGCATGTGAAGCTAATCATCTTGTTTCCTGAAATAGATGGGTTGTATGTGTGTCTTCCTAGATGTAGTTCCTAGCCTCTCAGTTAAGTGCATTTGGGAGTTCACATACGTAGTTGCGTGCACACTTAGTAACGGTTTGACGCACATCAAAAGGTCAAATAATGCAAATACACAAGTTGAACTTGTGAGGTGAAAAAGGTTCTCGTTTCTCTTTTCATTCTCACTTAAGGTATTAGGATCAACATGTCTCTTAATTTAAAGTTAAGGAAAAAATAACACTCAAATTGGACTTAGTGGGAGACTTTCATTTTTTTTTTTAAATCCCAAAACAAAGCATTTTCAAAACGTAACCACATTTGTATTCTTTTTTAGATGCCGTTTTCCAAAATTATATTCAAATCAAATAAGTAGACAAAATTCATTCATGAAAAATGGTTCTCAATGATTGCGATTATATTGAGAGCAAATAACTTGAGCTATATGTTACGCTCTAGATCTTTCAGAACCTAAGAAATTAAGCTATTGAGAAATATAATGAAGCTTGACATGATGATAATTTGTTTGCAAACCATTGTATCATCAAGCATTTGCCAATTGGATTAGCATACCATATAAGTAGATGCAAATATGCAGGAAACATCATATTTAAGCTTGAAGCATTAGGCACTCAAAATATAGTTTTCTTTACGCTTTGAAATTCCAAAATGAATTTGAAGTGTTCTTTAGAAGAACACATATCCTAATACAAAAGTTTGTTTTTTGAAATATGAAATGTATGGAGGGATCTTATATGAAGATGAAAGGCTCAATATGACCACAACTTCTTTCCACAACTTTTATCCTCGAGCCCTTAATAAAGAAAACTTTAAAGGGATATTTCATGAGTTAGTAGAATGTCTATTGAACATGTTAGACCATTTTGATGAAATGTGTGGCATCTTAAAGAAGAGAAAGTGTTCCTCAACCTTAAGAGCTTAAGAAAGGACAATTGAAACATGGATAAAAGAATATTGTATTGGATGCGAATATGTCTATAAAGATCTATGGATCTTTTGAAAGGTCAGAGGAAAGGTTTCCCAAGATACTATTAATCTTCATCATCTATTTATTCATATGATGAATAAATGATTCTGATGTGCTTGACATATTTACAATTATTACTTTATCATTCAAGTGATTAGAATATAATTGAGGGTGAAGAGGTTTTGTAGATGGAATCAAAGGTAAAGTGTTACAACAGAAGCCATCAAGAAGTACAGAGTGCACTATTTGGAATTGGAGTTCCATATTGTAAAGATTATGTTTGTAATCTTGCATCTATATAGAGTAATTGGTTCTGTTTTCAAATTATTTGGAATTGTCTTACTCATATGAAGGATGACTTATTATAAGTTTTAGAAATTGTTTCTATTTCCAAAACAAAGATTCATTAACCATTCAATTCTAACATAACTTATTATTTCAAACATGAAATCAAGTATTTTTATTAACAAAACTATCCTAAATCATTAGATAAAAAATTTAGGGTTTTAATTATAAAATTCGATTATCCCACCTGATATTCATCAATTCAATTCCATCAATAGTAATTCCAAGTCATCAACCTTAATCATATCATTAATGAAGCATTTAAGTATTAAATAGTAAGAAACATGAAAACAGGTTTTGATCTCAGTAAGAGGCAAGAGCACATGCTAAATGATATAATACGCAAAGAAAATCACATCGTAGATAAACCACATGGGGAAAAAGAAAGACTACTCTACCTAATGTCACTAAGGGGTTACGGTTACTTTGAAATGTGAATCCATTGTCTATGGATGTCTGTTAAGTGTGTCCTCATAATTCATGCATGCTCTAAGTCAACTCCCCAGACTAGGCGCACCAAGAACAGGTCCAAAACTCATTAGAATACTAATTAAATTTTCAATATAGAAAACATCATCCAAAAAAGGAAAAGATGACTCATTAATGCATAGAACTCATCGAGATGATTCTAATGTTACCTTACTTGCAAAAAACGAAGGTCGAGAAGGCCTCAAATCGACCAAAAAATGCAAAAGTACGCAAATCGGGCTTTAATTAGATCGGTTCAAGTGAACCAACTTCCAAGCTGTTACGACCCGGTTCCTGAATCCCTATAGGACACGAGAATCGGACTGACTCGACTGATCCCAAGACTCAGTCGTCCAACGAGAAAGTAACCAAAAAGCAGTAAAATAAACCACATTCACCATGCAAGTAACTAACAGTAACCAAAGTATAGCAGTGAAGAAAGAACTACTACAGTACACACCACCGCAACAGTAGAGAATTAAAAACAGGTACAGAAATGTGAAGTTTACAATTACAGAGTATAAAAGTGTAACAAAATACTCACTACTACAGGAACGAGTACAACACGAGTACAACTACTGGGCTCTACTAGGCCCAGCACCTTCCGCAGTCGTAGGCTCTGACTGCTCAACACTTGGTCCTAAAAAAGGTGGTAAGTACGACACGTCAGTGAAACGCTGAGTAGAGTGGCAACCAATTAGCTAAGAAAGACAGTAAAGGTGGACAAGTAGCTGTTATTTTTAATTTCTTACTTTATTTATCTATTTACTCTTTCTTGGTTTATTTCTCAGGTCTTTCTCTTCATCTCGAATGTTCATCGTGGGAACGATCTTGATTGCAGTCTTTTCCGAAAAGTAGAAGTAGCACGTGGTGCTCTCCTGGCCGGGAGAGTCTCTCGTGGTGGTCCTACCCTCAGTCAACCATCCTAGGGTCGCTGACAGACGTAATGGTGACTACGGCATGCGCGATAAACACACGGGTAGCTACCTCGCACTGGCACGCGGTTAGTCGTTTCCATTAACGGGTGCGCCCAAACCACAGCACAGAACCAGTATAGAGCAGAGCCCTATCAGTAACAAGGGTTTAGCCCCTCCATAGTAACCAAACAGGGGTCTTGCCCCTCCACAGTCCGCACACCCTCGCCTGACTACCTTGGTTTGCCCAATGGGCCTACCAAGTCGGTGTAAGATGGCTAGCTAAACCCCGGGACCCGTGGGGTGGCTAGCTACCTCCCTACACTAGTAGCTCTCCCTGGTACTGTGTACGCAAGGGCCACAGAGTCGGTACAAAGTGGCTAGGCTTAACCACGGGTCCCAACCCAAGGGCGGCTAGCTTCGCTCTGCACTAAATAGGGGGTAGTCGCTCTCCTTGGTTCTCCGTACTCAAGGACCAGCTCACTTCCCCATTCACTTTCCTAGTTCCATTCTATTTATTTTCCAGGAGCTCTACTCCTAATTCCTCGTAGGGACCGTGCTCATATTTCTCAGGCCAAGCCATATTAGGTTTCATCATTTCAGTTTTATTCGCATAAAGCACGCGTTTCCAACATTTAATCTTTCTTTTCCAATTTATATACAAACAGCTCGAATTTAGTTTCCAAACAACAGGAATTACATGTAGCAGTTATTAGCAACAGTACTCTACATTTTACAGGCAGTTGTTATCCAATTACAGGCAATTATTATTATTCTATCTACTTATCCAAGACTGCAATTCAGGCATTCAAGACATTCGTTTCAGTGTTTCTGTTCCTAAGATTCATTCCACACCCTAGGATCTATCATTCAATCTAATTTTCAGGTCCTAGGATTCATGCCATACCCTAGGATCTATCATTCAATTTAGTTTTTAGGTCCTAGGATTTATGCCATACCCTAGGATTTATCATTTGTTTCAGATACGCATTTATGTTTGTAATTAACTAAGAGAAGCTACTCTACCCGCAAAATCAGGAGTAATGGGGGCGTGATCGGCAGGTCCACGTGCCTCCGCAACCCCCAAAGCACAACAGAACGAGATCCTAACACAAGGATCAATTACAAGAAACCACTCAGAACAGGATAAAAGTATTTCAAAAGAGTAGAGGAACTTATTATGAGAAGAACAGAATCTTAAACGCGAAAATTGGACCTCAAACGGACCCTAAATGGGTCAAAAATGACAAATCCGACTCAACTCAGACGTTTGGAACATCTTCCAGACGTCTTAAAAGGGGTCCAGGTCATACCTCACTCTGCGTTGCTCTTCACATGTCCAAAGTTCCTGCTAAGCTGTCTGGACCAAGTTTCAGACGTCCAACGACCTCTCCGGACGTTTGGAGACGCTCTCCGCCGTCTGGTGATGTAACGAGCGCGTGCCCCAGATGTCTTTTAAGACGTCTGGGAGCTGGGCCAGACATCTGACCATACGTCTGGGATTGTTTCCAGACGTCTGGAAATTAGTTATTCTGGCACGAGTCTTCGTCTGCGCGCCTCAGCGCGTAGGCCCGCGAATATCCGATATTCTCTGTGGCTGCAGACGCTCTGCCGCGTCTCTCCCTCCTCGCGTGGCCTTAAAAGGGCACGCCTCCCCTCACTCCGTCACCACCGTCTCCTTTCCCTTCTCCTTCAGCCAGAGCGTGAGCGCGAGCGCGAGGGCGGCAGCGGCGGCCGCAGTGAGCGCGGAGGAGGTGCGGTGTGCGAGAGCGGAGCTCTGCCGTGAGGGCGAGCTCGCTGGAGCGGCTTGGCTGGCCGGCAGAGGGCGCAGGGGGCGCGGAACGACGCGGAGAGGGACCTGCTGCAGTCTGAGCAGCAGGCGCGCGAGGTGCGACGCGGGCGGCGTCGCGAGCGGAGGCCGAGTAGCTTGCTGATTCTGGAAAAATTTCCAGAATCAGACGTCTCGAAGTTGTACCAGACGGCGGGAGTGACCTCCAGACGTCCGGGGTGACCATCGGACGTCTGGGAGCTAGGACAGACGTCCCCGCAGACTTCTGGACGTCTGGGAAACCACACTGAACAGGTAATTCTCTGATCCACTGTTTAAGACGTCTGGAATAAGTTCCAGACGTCTGATTTTGCACAGTATCGTCTTTTTCAACCCGTTTAGGACCCGTTCGGGCTCCGTTTTCCGCGATTCGAGTTGTGTTCTTTTCAGAATTAATTCCTCTACCCGTCTACAGTAGCTATACACAGTTTTGAGACACTCCTTGTATTTGATCCTCGTGATAGGACCTCGTTCAGTTGAAGTCTTGAGAGTCGCGGAGGCACGCGGGATTCCCGATCACGCCCCCATTACTCCCGTTGTACCTGGTAGAGTGGCTTAAGTTTATTATTAAAATCTGTTAAAGTATGGAACCATAACTAGAATCTAGGACATTGCATGAATCCTAGGAATGAGAAATGTATGGAATGATAACTCCTAGGTGATGCATGAATCCTAGGGCTGGAAAACTAGTTGTATGCTAGATCCTAGGATGTGGCATGAACCCTAGGATGGAAAAACTAATGGAATGTATAATACTGCAGTCTTGGAAAAATGGAAAGGAATATAAAGCTGCCTGTAAATTGAATTAACAGCTGCCTGTTATGAATAAAGAAACATGATTGAGATCATGGATTGTGAGAACGTGAAACTGGAAAGTGAAACATATGATGTTCTGAGATAAAGAGCTGGAACCCTACGGGGAATTAGGAGTGGAACTCCTGGAAAGAAAAAGGAATGGAACTGAGATGTAGTTTGTACTGTCTCTTGGGTACACAGTACCAAGGGAAGTACCTGTACCTGTTTAGTGCAGAGTGGGGCCAGCCACCCCAGGGACCCGGGGTTAGGATTGGCCACTCTGTACCGACTTGTTGGCCCTCGTGTACGTAGTACCGAGGAGAGCTACTAGTGTTAGGAGAGTACTAGCTACCCCACGGGTCCCGGGGTTCTGCTAGCCTCCTTCACCGACTTGTTAGGCCCACTAGGGCAAACCAGGGTAGTTAGGCGAGGGTGCGCGGACTGTGGAGGGGCAAGGCCCCGGTTTGGTTACTGTGGAGGGGTTGGACCCCTATTACTGAGAGGGCTCTGCCCTGGTTCCTTGCTGTGCTTTGGGCGCACCCGTTAACGGAAACGACTGACCGCGTGCAAGTGCAGGCTAGCTACCTGTGCGTTTATCGTGCGTGCCATAGTCACCGTTACGTCTGTCAGTGACCTTGGGGTGGTTGACTGAGGGTAGGATCACCACGGGGGACTCTCCCGGCCAGGAGAGCACCACGTGCTACTTCTACTTTTGGAAAAGACTGCAATCAAGATCGTTCCCATGAGGACATTCGAGATCAAGTAAAGGATCTGAGAAATAAATGAAATAGTGAGAAAATTGAAAGATGTAAATAAAGGAAGTAGTAGAACATAACAGCTACTGTACACTCTACTGTTGCCTTTAGTTTGTTTGCCACTCTACTCAGCGTTTTGCTGACGTGTTACACTCGTTACCTTTTTCAGGACCAGGTGTTGAGCAGCCAGGGTCGGCGGCTGCAGAGGATGCTGGACCGAGTAGGGTCCAGTAGAGTTTACCACAGTCTTTTGTACCTCTTTTGTTTCTGTTCTAGTGAGTAGTTTTTGTTTCCGCTGTACTTTCTTTACCTGCAGTTCTTGTTATATGATAAATGTTGTTCTACTATTGTGGTGGTACCTACTGTAGTAGTTTCTTTCCTTACTGCTGTACTTTCTTACTGTTAGTTATATTCATGCTGAATGTGGTTTATTTTACTGTCTTTTGGTTACTTCCTCGTTGGACGACTAGGTCTTGGGATTAGTCGAGTCGGTCCGGTTCTCGTGTCTCGTAAGGACTCGGGAACCGGGTCGTTACAGGTGACTTGCCCAGACGTTTGAATCGCGTGGGAGGGAGTGTCTCGCGCCTTCCCGAAGCGAAACCTGCACGAATACACAAAAATCCCTCAGCAAGGCATGTGACAAAGCTTCGGTGGAACGGCCTGCATGGCCGTATCCGCAAAAGCAAGCAAAGGAGGAAAATACGTACCTCTCAGTCGTTTGGAGCTTCCTCCATACGTCACCCGCGTCGTCTGGATGTAGGTCCAGATGTCTGATTCTGGGAAAAATTCCCAGAATCGGAACCTCCTTATTTTCTTCTTGCTGTGCGCTACCGCGCCGCGCTTGTCCGCCCACTGTTCGAGCTGCAGCAGCACCGGGGGAACCCTCCCTAGCACAACGCTCCTCCGCACGCACGTCGGCCGGCCTCGAATTGCTCCGGCGAGCTCTCTCTCTCTCTCTCACGGCACGCGCGCTCTCTCCTCTTCCCTTTCGCTGCACCTCTCCTCTCCGCCACTGCACCCGGCAGCAGCGGCGGCTCACTCTCACTCTCGCTCTCGCGCTGGAGGAAGGAGAAGACGGGTGGATGTGGGTGGCATGAGGGAGAGGAGGAGGGTATTTGTAGGCGTTGGGAGAAGGTTTCTGCAGGTCGGCAAGGGGAGAGAAAAATTAATTTCCAGACGTCTGGGAAGGCGTCCAGACGTCTGACTAGACGTTTGGACCAACTCTTAGACGTCTTAAAGTGTTTTGATGCCTTGGGTCTTAACACAAGCCCATCGCAGCGGCATGTGTTATGCTTTAATTGGCCATTACGCTCATGCAGATCATCGCCGTGCATGCGTGGCCTTTGGATAGCACAACATGCTCGATGACGTGCTTGCGCATGCGGTCCCTCGCGCACCACGTTTGTGCCTCTCACACATGCTATGTCGAGGTTACCTTTGCCTGCTATGCGACTTGACTCGTGCTTCACCATGCGTTCGCCACTGCCACTGCGCACGCCCTACGCGTTGCCTCCCTCTCTCTCTTTTTTCTCTCCTCTCCTCCCTTCTTTCTCCCCTCATGATTTGTGTGGCTCGAGGGCCTTAATGATGCCCTCAAATCGTAATTAGGCCATTTTATAGGCTACTAATCATGATTAGGGCTAGGGAAAACCCCCACTCAACTAAAATACCCTTATGTATGAGTCTAATTATGCCATAATCTTGTTTGTCTAATTTTAAGCATAACTTGAGTTATATACCTTAGATTTACATGGAATAAATATCATTGAAAAATTTACGATGAAAAGAATTTAATGATGTCACATGTGACCCCTTTTTAAAAGGGTTTGATCATAGATCATTGATCAAACATACTATAATTCGCATAAAATATAATTATATATCTGCTACACATAAGTTTTTTTTTAAATTGAAAAAAAATATATTGGAGTAGCTAATGGATGTGAAGATCAAACATGTCATATCTATATATATTTCTTGCATGCATGCATGTATATTAACAATCAAATAAAGGCTTGTTGTACTTTTTAAGAAGAAAAGATCCCCTCTTGTTATGGAAAAGTGGTACATTATGTTTTTCTTGTTAAAAAAGTAAATGACAGAATAAACGTAAATATAATTTTGTTTGGATTTCTAAATAAGTTGCATTTCTTGTCAAAAATTAACATTTCCTAAGAAATATGCAAAACTTGGGAAGTTGTATTAAATAACATCAATTTAAGAATTCTAAACAAGTTGACATAGATCGGATGATAAAAAAGAAATAATAAATAAAAATGTATTCTTATTTTTCATTGCAAGCTCATTTTGATTAATCCTTTTAAAACTAAAAATATGTGGATTTATAAAAAAAATAAAATTTCCTCTTATCATTTCTTTTAACTCAAAAATTTTATTTTCCTTGAGAATTATTTGGATAAAGGATGAAGGAATAATATATGTAATTAAAAGAGGCAAGCGATGCTTTGTATGACAAATGGGTGACAATAACATATTATGTAAAGTTATCTCTGAATTAAGAAATAGGTCATGCATAAGTTGCTTTAGAAAATAATTAACAAACAAATAGTGATATAAAAAAAATTTAATAAATCATCCTCGAGGAAAGTAATAAATTTATCTTTCTTTCAAATTTTATCCTAAGATATTGTAATTACTTACAAAGAGGATAATAACTTTATTTACTTTGAAACTAAGTATCAAGTGACGCAAGATGTAAAATACTTTCCTATTATAACTATCGAAGGCGGCTGACGGAGAAGAAAAAAAAGAAAAAAGAAAAAGTAAAGCAATCCTTTTCTCTCTTTTATTTTTGTTGTTTCTTTTCAGGGGAAAGAAAAAAAACTCAAGTAAGCCGGACTCGGGCCCTCTCTTTTTCAAAACCCCTCGCACAACCCAACTTCGATCCAGAGACGCCCTGACTGTCATCGGAGAGGGAAACCCTCCTCTCGACAGGCGCCATCATTAAATATAATAGATCGTTGTGGGGGCGCAGAACCCTAACAGGCAGAAGATTTGATTTTGGCTCCCATCATCGTCGATCTCTCTTCTCCTTGGTTGAGCTCACTTGCTCCTCCCAATGGGGGATCTCCAAGACGCTCTGAAGAAAGCCCTGGAGGTCCTCTACCACCACCCCGACGACGCCTTCCGCGCCGAGGCCGATCGATGGCTCCAGAACTTCCAGCGCACGCTCGACGCCTGGCAGGTATTATTAGCCTCTTCCTTCAAAGTTCAATGAACAGGCGAGTGGCATGCTGCTGTTTTCGGTCGATCTCCTCTGGATTGGATAGCACGAGGGGGCTTTTGGTGTTGCCTTGTTGGAGTTACGGTTGTAGATGGTGGAAAGTTTAGATCTTTAGGCACCTGGTTGGTTTCGACTCGGCTTGGGTGTGGTGCATGTAAGGTGGGGAAATCGGGTTCGGATAGGAGGCATTGCATGGAGTAACGATATGTTGGTTTGAGCTTTGTCTGATTAGGTGCTTTTGGTAGACGCAATTTCTGCTTGGCTGTTTTGGATGGGTCTAAAAGGTGGGTGTGGAGACGCTTGCCATGCAGGGAGTAGTTTGAACTTTGAAGAGAAATTACGTAAGGCGATGATATGGAGCCTATTAAGCTAATGGTTGGTTGGTCGTCTTTGGATGAGTAGTAGAATTAAGCTTGGAGGTTCTGGTCTTGGGGTTGCTTGGGGCATGCTTAAGGAGGCACTCTTGTTATCCGTTGAAAAAGGGACCTTTTTTAATGGAAGGAAGACTGCACTGGTCAGCAGCCACCTGCCTGTATTATTCTCCATTGAAAAAGGATTGCGTCAGGTTACAAGCTCTCCCACTACGTTGAGGTCAAGTACTTAGCAAAACGAACTACAACATCAATATGAAGTCTTAGCCTCTTGAAAAGGGACTCTGTTTATCTCGAGCCAGGAAGTTAAAATAAAAGCCAATATCCTTGCCTTTCCTTCTCCAAGCACACTAAGTATAAAGGAGGTCCACAAATTGGTTTCATCAGATGCATCAATCCATTGATTACCACCCTATGTTCACATTGACTGTGTGAGGAAACAATTGCAGAGCAAATGACAGGAGAGATCTACATCCTATACCCATCTTGATTGGTAAGCCCTGGTGATGACCCTACCCCAACACATAAGCTAGGTGAAACGTGCACCTTCATGGATGTTTAGCATCCAAATTAATCTACCATCAAATAGAAAAATGTCATGCTGAAGTGTCAAATAGCCTATGTGGAGAGTATGATTTTTCAAGCAAATTCTCTCTTGTTGCAACCCTATTTCGGATCAATAAATTGGGAAGGCTACTGTTTTCAGGTAGCTTTCCTTTCACATTTCTCAAAGAAAGGAAGAGCTTTCATCACCAGTAATAGTAGCACGAACCTCACAAGGGTCATCTTCGCTTTCATCATGAATAAACACAACTTGAGTTGTGGCATCTAGAGGAGTGTTGTTGCATATTACCAATTTTTGTCGAGGTGGCTGAAATTTCTTGAATCAAATACCCTTTTTTAGATTCTAAATTATCCTAACTAAAAAAATTACCTGCTTTAGAAGTCAATGAACTGGATACTGTGATATTTTTAAGTTTCAACCAACCTCCTTTTAGATGTGATTGGTGTGCCAGATGATTCTCAGTTCTTAGAAACCTCTTCTTGACTTATATTATATGGAATCACCCCTTCACCATCCTTGTCAGTCCCACCTTCTTAGTTCAATATCAACATGGTATTGGCATCACAATTTGTTCTGCTAGTCTTCCCTAAAGGATGTTTGAAATTTGAATTTGACTCTTGCCTTTCACACAACCAATGATCATGAGCACATGGTATCCATCATTGGTTTCTCTGATGTCTCCATCAAGTTTCAATAAAAGTTGAACTGACTGCTGCTTAAATGAAGTTTAAACCCCTTAGGCAAGGCAAGGAACTAGTCGAAGGAAGGTTAACCTTTGCCATTATTTCTCATAACCTGACAATTTTTGTCCCTAAAATACGTGTTTCTTTTGATCTGCAAAACAAGAACATGATCTAGACACCTCCTTCTGATGAAGGTCTAGAGTACTTCCAAAAGAAACATTAATTACGGTTTGCCGTCAAAGAAAACAAAGGTCTGAGAGGAGCTGAACCTCTACCGTCCTGGAATCTGCCACTTTACATGCAGAAAAATACCATATATTTGGCAGAAGATGTTGTAGAAATCCTATTACCCATGTTCTCTATAAGTTTAAAGTTAACAAAAAAAAAATCCTAATAATCGTGAAAGGTTACAACTCTTAACAAAAAGAAAAAACAACCCTTAACAATTCTTGGGAAAACTGTTGCAACCCAGACAGACACCAGCCTAAGAGGAATATGTTCTGAAAAGGAACCTACCAAATAGTTCTAAAAGTATTTGAGGTTGGCATTCCACTCATCTTTCTATGATGCCACAACTTCTTTTCCAATAGTATTGTTGATTGAATCTTTGTCAAAAAGTTCTAAGAAGAAGGATACTCATGCATCTTCCTGCGCTTGCACAAGTTTCCAAACCCATTAGAATAACGTCAACTTGGTGGAGAGCAAGAAAACCTTGAGTAATCACCTATTTTTTGACAAGAAAACAAAGAATTCAATTTCCATGAAGTGAGGGGAACTTGGCTCAAAGCTTCTCTGGGAGAAGCATTTAGAGCCTCCCCTCTTTCCCGCATTGCCCACTTTCTTGCCCTGTGTGTGTGTGTTTGAAAAGTTCTTCCGTCATTCTAAAATCAACATCTCCATTGATCAACAGATGCAGACATCAGGTGACACACTTAGGAAAATGTTTCTTCTTGTTGTGGCAATAGAAATTAATTACCTAAGGTTTTGTTTGGTAGAGGTTTAAAGCTTAAGATTGAGTAAATTTTAGGAAGTCATGAGGTTTGAAAGTGGTGGGATAAGTCATAAGTGGTGGGTTAGTAGGGTGTAGATATGATTGTTGAGTTGGTATGTTGTTATTGGTTTTTATTTTTATTTGTATTGGAAGTGGGTTAGTCGGATAGATGTGATGGGTGGGAGTGGGTTAGTGGGGATGGTTCTTAAGCCTTCTTCATTGTTCATGTACTGTCGAGATTAACGCCTTCATGTAGGCAAGGTTCGAAATGTCGATTTTGACGTCGTGCCGATGAAATTGTAAGTGTGCATTTTGTGGAAATGCCCGTTTTTCAATGGCAGATTTTGATGATTTCGATGGCTTGGAAAAATGCCATTTCGGAGGCACGTCGAGGGTATGTCGATGCATGATGACAAAAATGACAGAAGTGATTAAAAAGATATCAATTGTAAAAAAATCAAATGTTGACATGTTAAAAACATGTTGAAGGTCATATACAACTAAATAAGGACATGTTGAAGCTCGAAATGTGTGTATGTGACCTCACACGATCACTTGAAGGACATATATAGGTAAAAAATGACACATAAAAATGTTGAAGGCCATATATAACTAAATAAGGACATGTTGAAGCCCGAAGTGTGTGTGTATGTGTATTCGTTCGAATTTCAAACTCCAAACTCCCTCCAAGCAAACCGGCTTCCCTCTAGTGTTCCTTTCCCTCTCCCCCACATCTTCGAATTTCAAATTTCAAACTCCCTCCCAGTAAACCGGCTTCCCTCCAACGGTACCTACCGGCATGCCGGCGTTATTGTCGGCATGTTGCTGAAATTATCGGTATTTTGCTGGCATACCTGCAAATCGATACCTTAACCGTATCGGCACGCCTTCCTTAACCGGTATGTCGTCGGCATTTAAATCACTTCATGTAGGAAACCTGTGGCTTTAATCCCCTACCAAAGGGGCCTAAAAGTTGTGACTCCATCACAAATGCAGACCATTTCTGTAGAGGAAATGAGATTCAAACTTCCAAGAGAGGGATTTTTCAACAAAATTAACTTGTGCATACTGGGCTGATATACGTACATGTTGGTTGATTTCCAACTTCCTTGTTTTCTTTTTCTTTTTGTTTTTTTTTTTTTTATTGTGCAGAATATGTGATTTTCTATCCTTGATATCAAGATAATGGTGTTTTGCAATGCTTTATGTTGTCATTTTGTGATGCTTTAATTTAGGTTTCTGATAATCTACTACATGCGGCCGACAGCAATCTGGAAACACTTATCTTCTGCTCCCAAACTCTAAGAAGTAAGGTATTATTTGGTCATCTGAAACCATAGTATCACACTTTCTGTGTATACAGGTTATATATTACTTGTCTACTAGAAGTGATATGTTGTGCTTGGCAGGTCCAAAGAGATTTTGAGGAGCTACCTGCTGGGGCCTTTAAGCAGTTAAGAGATTCCTTGTATGTAAGTCAGGAGAAGCCCTCAAAACTTCTATGTGATTGTTCCAGTCCTATGCTTGTGCAGCCTATTCGTCTCATTGGTCCCAGTGACTTTTTCCAATTGACTGAAATATCAGTAGTATTATCACTAAATGATGCTTTTCCCTTTATGTTCTGTTACCACTTCTACTTTGGCTGCTTTTTATATAAAAAAATAGCGGAAACCTAATTTCTGACCTTGAAAATGACTCTGCCCTAGGCCTGGCCCAATCTGGTCAGGGCTGAAATGTACAGCCCATGCCACACCCGATATGGGTTGGACTGGGTCGGGCTGACCCATGGGCCGATGTCTTTCTACCTAAATTGTTTCTTACAATCAGGATTCTACATAGATTTTTTCTTAAATTATATTATTGAGTTATGTTTATGTTTGTAAAGGGGTGCCGTGTTATTTAACTTTGTGTAGTGGGTCTATGATGTACTTTTCCCACACCTATATAGAGGTGTAGGGATTTCTTGACAACCTAAAGAAGTTTGTTTTCTTCAACTTGCTATCAGAACAAAGGTTGAGGACTCCACAAAAACAAAACCCTAACCCTACTTAAGCCCTCTCGCTGAAGCTACCGCTGTCACCATCGGTGGTAGCTCTGCTGGTGTCGGACCACCGCCACAGCAGCAACAGCATCGACTGCTGCTGTTGCTGCAGCCAGCCCTTCGCGCCAGACTGTGGTGCAGCAGTTTGATTGAGGCGCAACCGGGTCTTCGCGTTGCAGCATCCTCGCTGCTGCCACCGCCATCAACCCTCCTTGCTATAGCGCTTCTCCTCTCGCTGCAGCACTCGGTCACGACATTGCTGCCGCTGCTAGTAACCTGATCGAGGCGCTTGCAGCCACGACGCTGCTGCCGCCGCCAGCAGCTGGATTGAGGTGCAAGTTGCCTCTTGCACTGCAGCACCCCTTCTGTTGTCGCCACCAGCAGGTCTCCTTGCTGCAGCGCCCCTCCTCGCGTCGTAGCACCTCGTGACGTTGCTGCTGCCACCCTATCGCAGCTGCAGCTGGTTGCTCTTGATCTCTCTCCATAGAGATGAGGGTTTGAAGTAAAAAAAAAACTTTCAATAGGATGGTATGAACTCCTTGATCTTTTGACCTAATTTGGGGTGTGTATTCCCCGTAGTGGATGATTTTTAGGGTGTGTATTCCTCAGTGAAGTGCTGTTCTTTGGCTTGTGAGTTTTTTGGGGTGGTATTCCTAGATTGGTATATTTGTTGGGGTGTGTAGTCCCCATTTTTTGTCAATTTTCAGATCTGAGGTGTGAAGAAGTTCAGGGGTGTGTACCCTTCTCTGTGGCACATTGAATTTTGTTTGTGGCAGTGTGGTTTAGTAAACATGACAGTGTCTCAGTCAGAAATTGCCTTAGGAATTGCTGTGGGTGATACTCAAATCACTGGTGTGACGTGGTTGATTGATTTAGGTGCTTTCAATCATTTATCTGGGAATCTGCAGTGCTTTGGATAGATTCAACCTGTCTTTCGGGGTCGTACAGTACAGGTGACTGATGGGCGACTTGCTCCTATTAGTAGTCAAGGGGAAATTAATGTTACCCCTTCTATGTAGCTTAATCATGTTCAGTTTGTTCCATATTTATTTATGAACTTGCTCTCTATCAGTGAGATCATTAAGCAGATGAATTGTTGGGTCATCTTTGATGAGCGTTGATATATTTTCCAGGATAGAATGACAGAGAAGATTATTAGTAGTGGATATGAAGGAGTTTACCGACTTCAGCAGGGTCCTATGGTTGCTGCATGTCGGGCTAGTATCACTTCTGGGAGTGCTCTACAGTGGCATATACGATTGGGTCATCCTTCTTTGGAAAAGTTACGCAGGCTTATTTCTCATGTGTCCCAACTACACAACTTTCCTGCGATGCATGTCAACTTGGGAAGCACCATAGATTTTCCTTTCCAACTGCTACAGGACCACGTTTAACTTCATGTTTTCAATTAGTGCATTTTGATGTTTGGGGTCCCAGTGGGACTCCTGATAGAGCAGGACATCGGTACTATTTTATTGTGGTTGATGATATTTCCAGATTGTTCTGGCTATTTCTCATGAAGAATAAGTTTGAAGTAGGTCCACTGATTGAGAAGTTTGTGTTGATAAAAAATCAGTTTAATGTTTGCATCAAGACTCTCAGATCTGATAATGCACTGGAGTTTTATACTCGTCGGTTGGCAGAATTCTATGGCATACATGGTATAATTCATCAGACTTCATGTCCTCACACTTATCAGCAAAATGGAGTCGCAGAGAGAAAGCACAAACATATCTTTGATTTGGCCAGAGCTTTTTTTATTCATAACAGTGTGCCACAGAACTATTGAGGAGATGTAGTGTTCACTGCTTGCTACCTTATTAATAGATTGCCCTCCTCAGTGATTCACGAGCAGATATTATGGCAGGTGCTTTATCCAAATGATGAGTTGTTTGATCTTCCACCCAAGACATTTGGGTGCTTGACTTTTGTACATCTCCTTGGACCTGGACGTGATAAATTAGCACCTAGAGCAGTCAAGTGTGTGTTTCTTGGCTATTCTCGTACTCAGAAGGGGTATCGGTGTCTTGATCCCTTACACTAGAGACATTATATTAGTGCATGTGTCACCTTTCATGAAGTAGTACCTTATTTTTCTGTTGCTGCCAGGTAGGTGCAGAGTGTGTCGGAGAATGCGCATGTACCAGTTGCTCATATACCATTTGGTATATTCATAGATAGTAGTAGCTCTTTTCAGGTTGATGAGCTACCTACCAGCACATTCAGACTAGCATCGGCGGATGAAGGGACCTTTAAGGGTCACACCTATCAGTTGCCAGTTGTGTATAGGGCAAAGCCACGTCCATTTATTCTACAGACTCCTCAGGTTAGTGTCAATAACCTAGAGGTGGTTCATACTCAAGAGACTTTTTCAGGCACATCGTCAGCAGATGTAATAGGTAAGAGTTTGCTACTTGAGGATAGTTCTCCAGGTCCTGATTCCATGAGTACTGACGAAGATATTCGTATTGCTATTAGGAAGGTTCCGTGATCTTGTGCCCAGTATCGTGTTGCTGGGAGTGGTGTTACTACTGATTCTCTGAGTTTGAAGTTTCATGCATTCACAGCTGCTGTTTCTAGTACTGAGTTACCTACCTCGTACCAGCAGGTTCGACTACATCTTACACCGGAAGGCAGCTATGTAGGAGGAGATGTCTGCACTTACTACTAGAGGTACTTGGGAGCTGTCACCTTTACTGTCTGACGTTGTTGGAGCCAGGTGGATTTTTGCCTTGAAATACAACCTAGATGGGTCTATTTCAAGGTATAAGGCCTGCTTAGTGGCCAAAGGATTCACCTAGACATATGTGGTGGATTTCTTTGACACGTTCTCCCATGTTATATGACTCTCTACTGTTCCAATTCTTATATCTGTTGTGGCTTATTATGGATGACAGTTACATCAGTTGGATGTTAAAAATGCATTTTTGTACGGAGACTTGTAGGAAAAGATATATATGTAGCAGCCACCTGACTTTGAGATTCAGGGGGAGTATGTATGCAGTCTTTGTAAGGCCATTTATGGTCTTAAGTAGAACCCCCGAGCCTGGTTCCAGTGCCTGTCTGAGGCATTATTTGCTATTGGGATGCAGAGATCTTCATCGGATCATTCACTATTTATGAGAAAGATCAATAGGGGTACAATGGCTTTACTTATATATGTGGATGATCTTATTCTTACAGGTGATGATGTAGAGGGTGTATCTTAGATGAAGAAATACTTGGCACACCAGTTTGTCATGAAAGATCTTGAGAAGTGAAGATATTTTTTAGGCATTGAGTTTGCTACAAGTAAGCAAGGGACAATTATGTCGCAGAGGAAATATGCTCTTGATATTCTTCAAGAGACAGGCATGCTAGGATCCGAAGATGCAAATATTCCTATGGATTCTAAAATTCATCTGTTTGAAGATAATGTGAAGGTAAAAGATAAGAAGGCATATCGACAGCTGGTGGGGAAGGTGTTATATCTAACTATCACTAGGTCAGATATTAGCCTTACAGTGTGGAAGCTGAGTCAGTTCTTAGATAAGCCTATTGAGGTTCATTGGCAGGCTGTGATGTAGGTGTTGAGGTACATCAAGGGATGTCCAGGTAGAGGCATTCTTTTTCAGAGAAAGGCGCCTATGGCCGTTGTTGCATACTCAGATGCAGATTATGCAGGTGATGTCGGGGATAGGTGGTCTACTACTGGTTTTTGTACCTTTGTTGTTGGGAACTTGGTAACTTGGAGGAGTAAGAAACAAAGTGTTGTTTCACGTTCTAGTGCTGAATCTGAGTACAGGGCCATGGCAAATACTGCTGCTGAGATGATATGGATCGGATTTCTGTTACGAGATCTTCATGTTGATGTTTAGGAACCTATGGAGATGCATTTTGACAACTGGGCTGCTACCTATATTGCAAACAATCCTATGTTTCGTGAAAGAACAAAACATGTGGAAGTGGATTGTCATTACATCAGGAGTTTGATTCAACAGGACCTACTTCGTACTACTTGTCTTGCCTCTTCAGACTAGATTGCTGACATGTTTACCAAGCCGTTGCCACGTCTCCAATTTGAGAAGTGTAGAAACAAGTTGAGCATGATGGATATATATATGGTCCAGCTTGAGTGTGAGTGTTGAGTTATGTTTATGTTTGTAAAGGGATGCTGTGTTATTTAATTTTATGTAGTGGGTCTATGATGTATTTTTCCTACACCTATATAGAGGTGTAGGAATTTCTTGACAATTTAAGGAAGTTTGTTTTCTTAAACTACCCACTACACAAAATTAAATAACACAACGTACCTTTATAAACATAAACATAACACAACATATATGATTATGATAATGTTATACTTGATGGATTTCTTGAGTTATAAGAAGCAACCGAATTGGATGGAATATGATAATTAAATGTAAAGCAACAAATTAGATGCCATAACTAATGCAACCAAATGTGCAGCAATTAAAGATAAAAACATAAATCAGGTTGGACTCGGTTGGGACGAGTTAAAGAACATAAAGCCCAAGCCCGTCCAATTAAGGAATGGGCAGAGCTCGGGCTAGGTTAAGACATCTCGAGGGCTTACTTAATAAGACTAGGCTCGACCCATAGACGGGCTGGGTGGGTGAAGGTTCAACCCATTTGCTATGTCTTTGGAGTGCTATGATTGTGGAGAGTGCTCCAACCTCTTAAGTTGGACAAGGGAAATGCTATGACACAGGTGTTGGTGGCAAAAGAGACTATCAGGGACTATTACTTCTTACTGCAGGAGAAGAAGGTATCAATGTATCTGTTGGTGGTGCCCAAGGTGGCATGATATTGATGGTTGTCACTACCAGTTTTGGGGGGATCATCTCTGGCCTTTCGGCAGTCATGTCTGTAACCAAAGATGATTCTTATTTATAGGAGGAAATGATCGAGTCGAAGGCCCAGGTGACCAAGTGAAGAATGAGGCAATCACAGGTGATGTGGCTTGGGTTTGCAATAGTGGTTGTCTAGAGGGTGTCACACAAAGTTGTTGGTGGGTGGGTTGCCAACAATACATTAATGGTTAAGGTGTTGTCCTAGAATGTTTGAGACCTCTATGATGTGTAGTGGAGGTTCATTCTCATGTGTTGGAGTGGGGACCTGATATTATGATGCTATAAAAGACAAAATTGGAGGGCTTTAGAAGGGGCAGTTAAGAGTCTGATTGGTGGATCCATCATCCCTATTGGGTGGTTCTCTCCTATCGACTTGGCTTGTCTGGGGTGTCCTTTGTCATGGAACGAGGAAGTTTTCCAGCTTGATCTTCATTGGCCAGTAGGTTGATGTTGACTAGGAGCTTTGCTATATGCTCTGATGATGCTCAGTTCATTTTTTTCAATGGGATATGACCATTGTGATGATGGACTTGGGAAGGACCCATTGGAGGGGATCAGACATTCTTCATCTTTTGTTGATGGGTGGCCATGGTTGATGGGAGGTTCTTTTTCTTTGTTCTTTTTTTAAGTAAAAGTTAGTGATCCTCCTAATTCATTAAACCCCTTTTCAAATGAGATTACAACATATGGAAGGGGATACCCCTCTTTACAAAATAGACCATTGCTCCTCAGGCCTCAGCAACAAGGCTTGATATAAAATATTGTCTGCATAAAACCCCTCCCTTCTAAAAATTACTTCATTCTGATGCAACCAAATGGACCACAAAACAGCCGATGGTTGCACCTGTTCTCTTTTAGACTTTTACACTCCACTGCCAGAAGACTTCCAGATCTCTGGCAAAGAAGAGGGATTGATCCAACTAACATAAGCCTGATTCTGGACTGAATGCAAAGGTAATCAAAGAAGAGATATGAGCAGTCCTCCTGGCTGTTATGACGAGAGGAGGACATGGTCTCTTGATGCAACGCTTTCCATGGAGTACAGGATAGTGGGTAAGCTTGATAAAATACAAAGCTTTTTGCAAATCTGATTGAAGATATAAACTTCGTTGCTTGGTTAGTCTTACATTTTGGTTGCTACTGAATAGAAACAGGGAGAAGTTTTGTACCGTCTCTTTGAACTTGTGATGATGATCATATTTTTAGTCCTTTGAGCATCCGGTCATATTTTTTAAACTATTGGTCATCTTATTGTTTGATGCTGATGCAGACATTGTTGAAGAAATTCTGCAAAGGCCCCCCAAAAGTTAGGACACAGGTACAGGTCTACTGTTTCTCCAACAGTATGTTTAGAATGAACAGCTTTTGATTTGGATAAAAGCCAAGTTTTGTTCATATTTAGATAAGTATTGCTATTGCTGCACTGGCTGTCCATGTCTCTGTTGAGGACTGGGGAGGTGGTGGTATTGTGAACTGGTTAAGAGATGAGATGAATGTTCACCATGAGTACGTACCAGGATTTCTTGAGCTGCTCACAGTATTGCCTCAGGTATATGATAATCTGTGGTTATTTTGTGCTACAGCCTTGTGCTTATTGCTTGGTGTTTCATTTTACTTTCTTTATACTTGAACTCGAAAATATGTTTTTGTCAACTATGCCTGTTGTTTGTGAGGTTTTATTGTGAACAAATTCAATCTTGCTTGAGAGTTTCTGCTTATTAAGTTCACAATTACTATTTTTTACATGTTGGACAATTTTCACTAACTCATTTCATTGAGTTTCTTCCACTCTATCCTATTATAATAGAGTTGTTCAACTCCTTCCCTTTTTCTTATATAGTTTAAAAGAGGATCATGTGTTGGACAAGTAATTGAAAGTTGGATTATTTGGCATTTCATTGACTTTAGAAATGGTTCAGAAGGGGTCTACGCATAAAGGATGGTTGATGACTGAAGTCCATTAGTGGCTTTCTGGTCTCCATGGGAGCAAAAAGAATGTTTTTTTTTTAGGGTGGAAAGCCATGAGTGGAGAATGTTTTACTTGATTTGGTGTACTTGTTGAAATTTTGCCAGGAGATGTCGCAAAGATCTATTGATTAATTACTTTGGTACTCTGATAAACCCTTGTAATAATATTTTTTTGTCAAAAAAAATTGTTTGTGATCGTGATGTGTGGTTTTAATATTGCCAAGGGCATCTTATTTTGAAGTCATCCAATACACTATGTTTGTAGTCCAATGCTTATTATTTGGACTCTATATATGGTTGATTTCTTTTTGTCACCCTGCATTAAGGATCTAAGGTAGCATTTACCACCAAGATGACTGCACCTTTGTTTCCCTACATACGTGGGATATCATTACAATGTCCATGAGACATTGACTAGGGATAAATCAAACTGGAGGGGCGATGAAGGCGGTGGAGGTAGGGCTCGAGGTCTTGATGGTGGTCGTTCTAAGGGGTGGCAGCATTTGTGACAATGGAGATGGGGTGGTGGTGGAGGTGGCGGTGGTAGGGTTCAGAGGTGGGGTGGGCTTGCCCTCACTCTCTCTCGTGGTGGTCGGGCTCGGAGGTGGGGAGGGGCTCGCGGTGGTGGCCTAGTGAGGCATGGGGTTGGGGTTGCTTTCACCCTCCCTCACCATCGCGCTCATATTGTCCTCATGTAATATTGTATTACATTGCATCATTACACATATGGCAAAGAAGTATAACCTACATGGGCGATGGGGATGTCTCTGTCTGAAAGTTGGTAGTATACTTGGCTAAGTAATTGGCTATGTTGATCAAGTATACAGCCCAAGCCGCACATTGAATTGGACGTGGTTGTTTGTCTTGAGAAGGGGGTTGCCTATGCATATGCAGTCGCATATGCGGCCTAGGTGGTTGGCATCCTGAACACTGGGGGCAACTGTTGTGGTTTTATGGAATATTGCATTGCCTCTAGTGATTGAGGGTCGAACCTCAAGGAGGCTAGGAAGCCTTTATGGATGCATATGACGGAGATGGTGAAGGAGGTTGAATTGTTGGTCTATCACAGCGGTGAGCTCCAATGCTTTAGATGCTTGTCTTGTCATCATGCAAAGGATTATCACTCCAAAGTCATTTGCCTTCAATGCTAGGAACAAGGTCATGAGCTTTGTGATTGCACTGCTTGTCGTAGTAGGATAGAACTTAGGGGAGGAAGGTCACTATTATTAGGGATTCCTCCCGTTGTTAAGGCTATTGCCTCAGGCTACCGGGCTATCGAGTCAGGCAAGAAAGCCAAAGGTTGCTTTAGAGCTATTCCAGGCTAGTGGCTTCGACAATGGGTCTGACTTCTTAGTCAGTGATTCGAAAATTTCCTTTCCTCAATTGTGATCTACATATCCATTTCCAAAACTATGATATCAATGAAATCAAAGAGACCAAAACTTTCACGAATCTCACCTCATTCCTTCGTCTTGCTATTGGGCCCAATAGAATACCTTTATAGCTTCTTTTGTTTCTTGATAAAAAGAATTATGACCAATAGTAGTTTGAATATATATATAATAGATTTCTTTTTTTAAACTTCTGACTATTCTCATGATAGGTACACAGGGACTCATATTGAACTTCAATGCGAACTTCTTTGGAACCAACAACACATTGTTCTAATAGCCATCAGATTCACAAAGGAAATTTAGGAATGTAGGTATATGTCAAATAAACATTCCAAATAAACATATTCAAATCTAAATTATAGATATTTCTGATCAACATGGTATGTCAATCTACATTATCTACATCACTTAACTGTCAAGACAGTATTTTTTGTAGAGAGATATGCATCCAAATATTAGCAATAATCAGCATGGTTTAGAATTTTGCCTCTATCCCTGGGCATGTTGCCATGTCACCTCACCACCCATGTTGACATAAGGAAAAATTTTCCTACCATGCTTTTGAGAAGCATATTTTCTTATCAACCAATATTGCTGATGATAATATTTTGGTTTGCATATCATTCTTGTGGTTTCTATCTTTTGGAGGGGCCTTATTTATAGTATATTTCTTTAGGTTAATGATGTATTTTTTCAATTTATTAAAAATTTGATTACCTCACATGATATACATTGTAACTATTTCTTTATAGTTGTCATATCTTGATTGTTGCAATTTTTCCTTTATAATTTTGATGTTATTTATTTATTAAATTCAATTAATAAATTAACGATTGCAAAAGCTAAAAAATAATTCTACTCATAATGAAAATCAAATGAAATATTTTAACTTGTACTGCAATGACTATTCGTTTGATACTTCTATATAATAGAAAGTCAAGTGGTACAAAGTCGAATGAGTTTTCAAAGAGAAACTCATACTTGTATTTATGACTATTTAGTAGGCATCTTACCGTGTGGGAAAATGTGTGGTTGTTGTTGTTGTAGTAGGCATCTTACTAGACTTAATATCTTCTTGGTATTAGTCACAATTATAACTATTGGAATTCGGTGAAAGTGCCACGTGGCAGTTATTTAGAAGGCTCTTGAGCCATCGGTTTTGGGTCCATAGGACCAAACATAGGAGTTGGTTTCTTAGTTGGTAATTTACTTTATTTGGTTTATTTCTTTTAAGGAGATTTGCAAAGATTTGATTGTTTCAAATCTAGAAGATTTGATTAGATTTTGTTAGTTAAGTCTATATTTAGAAGTAGGAATATGTACTCTATTTAAAGAGAGCCTTTCTTATGATTTGAGATTTGAGCAATACAATTAAAATTTTCCATATTCCAAGCTCCTATCTTCTCTCCTCTGACCGTTGCTGGTAGCCAATAGGATTGCCTGCACATAGCAGTCGACCCTCCAATAGACCAAGCTGGCCCAAATCAGATCGCTTGGTTCTCTGTAGATCGGACCACGGTTTGCCTGTCTTCTTTGTAGGCCTATTAGGACCGGTTGCACCTCTTGTTCCAGCAGGCCCTGCTGCTCTCCCTCTCCATGCATTGACAGCCACCCTGACGGGTTGTTTTTCCTGTGTACGGGAGTCTCCACGCTTCGCTTCCGCTCCAATTCTTGACATGGTATCAGAGCAGTCGTTCATGTGGTCCGAGATTGTATGTTGGTAATTCTCACATCCAAGAAGTCCTCAACAAATTCGGCGCCTTACGCTAAGGAGGATTAGAGAAGATGGCGGAGTCAACCATGATGGTCAGAGACGCCATGTTATCAGAAGGAGAGAGCAAGGAGAAAAAGAAGAAAGAGAAGGAGATTTATCAAGTTCTAGCGCTTGTGATTTTCATACTCGTGACATCTTATATCTGATTTTTTATTCTTTTGCGAAAGAGAATATTTTTTCGGAGAAAAGATGTCAAGGACAGGACACCACGGTCCACGCAATGACTTTTGAGGTTGCCAAAAGAGGCAACGACTTCCTAGGTTACGAAAGGATTAATGGTTGATCCAGGCTCATTTCCTAAAGATCTAGGCAAGTTCGGGAGACTACCAAGTGGGGCTATTAGTACCTCACACGTGGACTCTCTAACTCATGAAGATGTTGAAAAATTGCATGCTCTTCTGAGAGAAGACAAGTCTATGATGGCCGTTGTGATGACTACTCAGGTTGCCACAGAAGCAGCGATTTTGGAGGTCGCAAGAGGATTCGCCATCGACTTGTCCAAAGAGAAGATCTAGGCCATGTTCCTTGAAGAGAAGGAAAAGAAGACAACGGCAACCATTGCAAGGACTATTGAGGTCGCTAAAGAAGTGACGACTTCCAAGGTTGCAAAAAAGGCCTCGTGGTCATTCCTCCCAAGAAGAACTCGAAGCTCGAAGAAGAAAATGAATGGTGGGGTGTCCAGCTTCACCGATGGAAGGCCAAGTCGTCGACCTCATGGCCTTCGACTTGAGGGGGAGTGTTGGGATTCAATGAAAGTGCCATGTGGCAGATGCCACGTGGCAGTTATCTAGAAGGCTCTTGAGCCATCGGTTTTTGGTCCATAGAATCAAAAGTAGGAGTTGGTTTCTTAGTTGGCAATTTGTTTTATTTGGTTTATTTGTTTTAAGGAGATTTGCAAAGATTTAGTTGTTCCAAATCTAGAAGATTTGATTAGATTTTGTTAGTTAAGTCTATTTTTAGAAGTAGGAATGTGTACTCTCTATTTAAAGAGAGCCTTTCTTATGATTTGAGATTTGAGCAATACAATTAAAATTTTCCATATTCCAAGCTCCTCTCTTCTCTCCTCTTCCTCTCTACTTCTGCCAGCCACCAACAGGAGGAGTAGACTGTTGCCGGTAGCCAATAGGATTGCCTGCACATAGCAGTCGACCCTCTAGTAGACCAAGTCGGCCCAAATCAGACAGCCTAGTTCTTTGCAGACCGGTCCATGGTCTGCCTGCCTTCTCTGTAGGCCTATTAGGACCGACTGCACCTCGTGTAGCAGCAGGCCCTGCTGCTCTCCCTCTCCATGTGTTGACAACCACCTTGATGGGCTGTTTTTCTTATGTTCGGGAGTCTCCACACTTCGCTTCCGTGCCAATTCTTGACAATAACCATGTGAACATTGCAGCTTAGTGTTTTTCTTTTTTCTTTTTCTTTTTGTAAAGTGATAAAATATGGCATATGACTATGGATTTTATTGTATATAGAAACTCCACATCTAATATAAAGCAAACATGTCTATTTATATTTTCCTAATTCTAAAGATTCAAATGTAGTTTCATAATTTTCATATATTTTCAATCCATTTTTTTATACAATAATAATAAAACCTTTTCCCACACTAAGTGGGTCAATTACATGGATTCTTTGCCTTTATTCATATCTATTTTGATCCATTTATAGGCTTAGATCAAAGTAGTTGAGATCGTGCTTCTCCTCACATCTTTTAATCAAGGCATTAATAGGTTAAATGTGTTTCTCTCATTTTATCCTTTAGTAGTGCCACCTGAACTTGTTTGTTTTTTTTTCTTTTTTCTGGATAATCTTATTAGGAATCTGGTCCTTCCTTGTATGGCTACACATTGACCTTAACATCTTTTTTTTTTGCCATATTTGCAAATGCTTACAATTGACGCTCCAATACTTGAAACCTTTTACATTCATTTTCAAAAAAACACTGAAAACCATACAACATATGTCTTAAGGAAATTTGTTAATATATATTTTTTTTTCACTTTCAAGTGAATCCTCTCGTTACATATAATACTAGATGCTCTTTTTCATTTCAATCACCTTGCATTAATTTTGTGTGTGACAGATCTTGTAATTTCTCCATCTTGTTGAAAAATGATTCCGAAGTATTTAAAGACATCTTTCTTTGAAATGCATTCTGCCTTAATTTTGACATCTATCCTCTTTTTGTTGCCTTTTCCACTAAATTTACATTTCATATGGTCAATCTCTGTCCTACTCAGATGAAAGCCTTTAACTTCCCTTCAAAGTGTAAGTTTTCTATTTACTCTATCTCTTGTCTTATACACCAAAAGAATATCATCAGCAAAAAGTATACACTATGATACCTCAACTTGAATATGCTTTATCATCTCATCCATACTAAGGTAAAGATGCAAAGACGTAAGTTGATCCTTCATTAGACCAATGGTGATATCAAAGTAGTTTGCTATTCCAGCCTTAGTATTTACACAAGGCTGCACCTCCATCTTATATTTCCTTTATAGGGTTGATATACGTTGCATTGCATCTTCATCTTTTACATATCCTTTATAGGGTTGATATATAGAATCGAAAGTTGTCCCTTTTCAGAATTTTCCATAGGATATCCCTTGGAACATAGTCATAAGCCTTCTCCAAGTTAATACAGATTATATGTGAATCCTTTTTTGGCCTTTGTAGATCTCTGCCATATGCATCAGAAGATCTAGCTCAAGGAGAGAATTTTAACCATTTATATCATAATATCTCTATCATATCTGATCTAGGTCATGGAGACCCTTGACGTTCTAGGAGAGAATTTTAACTGTTGATATCAGTTGAGCCCTCTACCTGTAGAACATCTTGCCCCAATCACTGGGGCCACTTGTCCTTCCACCTCCAACAACTCTGTGCTAACTTCTGACCTTAGAACTAGGAACACATTGATGGCACTTTTTACCTTCAAAACTAACCTTTGTGAGGACAAGCAATTGGTTTCCAAACTCTGGAGGGAGACTGCACCAAATTTCATGTTGAATCCAAGGTTTGACATTGTTGATTTGCTTCACTTAGAGCTTGATTGCCCTATTACAACCTCCCAGCCTCAAATTGGTACCTTCTGCTAAGACTTGGGTGGCTACAGATCGAGTCTTGATCCCTATGACTGGGTGAACCACTCTTTGAGGAAGTTCCTTACCCTCCATTGCCCCAGAAAGTTGATCACCCAGTATTGGAACCCCTATGCCAACTAGATGAGAGGAGGTCACTAGAGGAACTTCAGCTTGAGTTGCTATCTCAATGCAGTTAACAGGAGTCGGAGAAGACGTAGCACCACCATCGTAGCGGCCATTTAGAGACACACCCATTGCACCAGACTCCCCACCTGATGGAGACCTTCCCTGCAAAAGGCAATCCCCAAAGCAACAAAAGAAGGGGATTAGAATATAGAATGGGCTCAACATTGGCCCACTGTTTGAAACCCATTTGCATAAATGGATCTTGTCCCATGGGGAAAAGGCATTGCCAAAATCTTTGCCTCCTCAACCTCTCGATCCATGCCATTAGAATTACAATCGAGAGTAGCAGTCATAAATCCATTCCCAGAAATCATGTTCAAGTTCCAAAGGAACCTCTGTGCATGTGCTGCCTCAGTTCCTGGATGCCACATTAGCGCGACTCTTGGTCACTCATCCACCTTGACTGCTGTCAACATTTCTTCTCTACCATCGGTTCCGATCATCGATCAGAGTCCACTTTCATGGTCTCTTGGTGTTAAGGTTTCCTTTATATCCTCTCAAAGACAGAAGGATGACTCCCTGGACCCACACTCGCCACAACTTTTGCAAATGATATTCTTTCCTCATCCAAGATGAAATTGATCAGGCACATAGAGTTGCTTAAGAGTAGGACAAACAACTCTGGAACATACTTGACGTCCTTGACCTCCTACTACACCATGACACGTCTAGTTCAAGCATTTCAGAGCTGGAGGCCATCCTTGGGCTGAGCTTGAGTCTAGTGAAAGGGGAGACCAAAGATTCAACAACCTCCATCATTCTCAAATACAAAGGGATATCAAGCAATCGGGCCCCAATCGTTACCCTTGGTGGTGGTCTCTCATCCAAAGCTCCATTGACAGGTGTTGGCTTGGTGGTTCCCTCCACTTGACCATACCACCATCCACATGCACATCCACATCCATCGACACAAAAAGTAGGTTCGCAAATCACCATTGCAACCCAATAGGAGGACTTCCGATGATTGATTAGTGCGACCTTTGCTTGGCTTTCCTCACGCCTCTCTTTGAAGTTGTGGATCGAATAGCATTAATAGTCGGCAGACCACATAGACCATCCCACACCAGAGCGTCACGAAGGAACTGTTGGATGAACACCATAGATGGGGACCAAGGTGCATAAATGAAGGATGTTACCTGGCTAGTTGTCATGTATGTCTGTAGTCCCAGTGGTTTAGATCAGCTTCTTCGAATAGTGATGCTGCTTGTGGCTGACTCCTTTGCATGGCACACACAACTGTGTTGCGACATTCCATCGCAAAATGACCCTTTGCACGACGTATAAAGCATGTTGCACCATCTCGACTTTGAGCTCTAGATGACTGTGGCCTCGAGGAGGCTCTCCGATATCTTTAGCTACGTAGAACAACCCAGCCAGCCTCTCCGTTCTCCTTCAAACTAGCCACCTCTCTCCTTCGCTCTCCCTCACCTCCCACACTCCCTACCACCCTATTTTCCAGACTCATCTCCTCTTTGTTTTGATGTTGACTCAGCAATTTGATACCTCTTATAGTTAGATCCTTTATTTTTCAATATTTGGGAATTTTTTTGGGCGAATTGGCAGTGTGCTTATCTTTCCTGCAATGGTGTCTATGAAATTCATTTGGGATATTGCTATCCAAATATCATGATCTTACTACAAAGCATGCTAATTTTTTTTTAGAAAGGTCCTCCAAAGCATTCTGCTTGAATGCATAGTTTTATGAATTTCATCTATTTTCTGGTGTTTTGTTGGCATGCTGGCACTGTGTTTTGGTGTGCCCACTGTGAAAGTGGAAAAATGGTGTCGATTTCAGCACTTAAAAATCTCGTATGATTGTCCATCTCTTTTCTTCACTTATTCTTTCTAGTTCCTTTGACCATTATGGCACCAAAACTTGCCCTTATTCCCTCACTTTTTCTGGTCAAAGCCTTCCAGTTTTTTTGACCCATTTTACCAAAGCTTCTCCATATTCCCCAAGTAGGGAACATCCTCCACCTTTTCCTCCAAAATAGTGGAAGCTTATATTTACCGAGGAGGTAGGATAAACTTGTTACCCATCTACATTAGATTTGTTAAAACAAATGAATTGCATTCCTTGCAAAAGCAAATCCTACCCCTTTTTTATGTAAAAGAAGATTGGGCTAATTATGTAAGTAACCCTTGAAGATAAATAAAATTACCAATATCCCTACAACTCAACACTCTCCCTTAAGTTGAGGTGTATATGTTAGCAAGCCCCAACTTGCTGCTCAAGAAATCATGACTTTCTTCTTAAGGGCCTTGGTAAAAATGTTAGGAACCTGTAGCTCGAAGGAAACATAACGGGTACTTATGTTGCCTTCCAGGACAATATCTCGTATGAAATGACAATCAACACCTACATGCTTTGTCCTCTTATGAAAAATAGGATTAGAGGCAATATATGCTACTGATTGATTATTGCAATAGAGTGTGACTGGGATATCAACTACCACCCCTAAATCCTGCAAGAAACTAATCATCCACATGATCTCACATGCATCTTGTGCCATAGGCCTGTACTCTGCCTCTGTACTAGAGCGAGCAACAATACTTTATTTCTTGTTCCTCCATGAAATCGGATTTTCTACCAAATAGATAGCAAAGCTAGATGTAGACCTCCCGTCCTCTACTGATCTTGTATAGTTTGCATCAGAATAAACCACAAGATCTAGAGTGCCACTCACACTGTAATACAGACCTAGTCCTGGAGTGTCCTTTAGATATCTCAAAATGAGACATATATCATGCCAATGACTATCCTTGGGACTTTGCATAAATTGACTGGCACGACTGACTGCAAAGCTAATATCTGGATGTGTAATAGTTAGATATAACAAACGACCAACAATACTATAGTGTTTGGTAACATCTTCAAACAAAGGATTTGTCTCATCTGAATTGTGAGTAGTAGGTGCCTCTACTGTTATCCCTGATGGTTTGGACCTAAGAAGTTCAACCTCCTCTAGAATCTGCAAGGTGTATTGCCTCTATGATAAGGATAAACCTCCCTCTCGACGAATAGCTCCTATCCCTAGGAAGTAGTGAAGATCACCTAAACCTTTGGTGTCAAAAGTGGATTGGAGAAATGCTTTTGTATCGGCGATCCCATTAGTATCATCACCTGTCAAAATTATGTCATCAACATAGATTGTCAAAATAACCACTCTCCATATCCCACCATGCTTGGTCCGTTTAATAAATATAGAATGATCAGTGGTAGACCTCTGAAACCCTAGTTTCTTGATTTCAAGATTGAGCCTTTCAAACCTGGCTCGTGAACTTTGCTTCAGGTCATAAATGGCCTTCTGTAAGCAGCGAACAAGCTCCCCCGACTGTCATAACCTAGTGGTTGTCTCATAAATATATCCTCAGCCAGATCACCATATAAGAAGACATTCTTTATATTAAGTTGATGCAGTGGCCACTTCCTAATCACTGCAAGAGATAGGATAATCTTGATGGATGTAATGCGAGCAATATGGAAAAAGGTTTCAAGGTAATCCACCCCATAAGTCTAGATAAATCTCTTGGCAACAAGTCTGGCTTTATATCTCTCCATTGTCCCATCGGACCTACACTTGATAGTATATACTCATCTGCAACTAGCAACTGTAGCACCGTTAGGACATGGAACAAGATCCCATGTTCCCTTAGTCTGAAGAGCTTGCATCTCTTCATCCATGGCTACCTTCCATTTTGGATCATGGAGTGCTTGCACAAAATCTCTGGGAACAACTGCTGTGGTAATGGCAGATGCAAATTGTTTAGCCTCCTCCTGGAGATGTGAAACCATAGTGTAACGAGAAATAGGATGAAGGGTGGTGTCAGATCTCCTCTGCGCAGTCTCCTCCCTATCTAACTCATCTCTGTCTGAAGAAATAATAAGCTGAGCCGGCTCCTCACAAGCAAAGTCCTGTAACTGTGATCTTTTGTGATATATCTATGTCTCCTTTATAACAGTCTCTATGGATGATCCTTCTTCTGAGAAGTAGGGAATCTTCTCAAAGAAGGTTACATTCGCAGTAACAAGATATCTTTTGCGAGATGGATCATAACACCTGTAGAATTTCTGTGTCTTGGAGCAACCAAGAAAGACACTTTGTGGCACAAGGAGCAAATTTATCTTGGATACCATAGTTCTGAACAAAACACACGAATCCAAACACTCGTAGTGGAACAGGAAAAACTCTACTACTGGTTAACTAAATATGCTGTTGAGAGTACATCATCACTCCAAAATTGCCTGGGAACCTTCATATGTGACATCAAGGTTCTGGCAATATCAAGCAAATGTTACAACTTACTCTTTGCAACCTCATTCTGTTGGGAAGTATAAGCACAAGAAGTTTGATGAATGATTCCTTTGGCTCGGAAAGCTTCCTGTAAATCACCATGCATAAATTCTAACGTATTGTTACTGCGAAAAACCTGAACAGTAGTACCATAGTGTCTGCACCTCAGATAGAAATGCGAGACAATAGTGGGAATCTCACTACGAGCTTTCATCAGGAACACCCAGGTAAGTCTACCACTGTCATCAACCATAGCTGCAAAATACCTATGTTCACCAGTAGAGGGAACTTTGGACGGTCCCCAAATATCACAATGTACTAGGGAAAAGGAGCTGCACTAACACCAGTACCTCTCACAGGATAGCTACTCCTATGATGCTTCCCCAGTTGTTAATCTTCATAATCCAAGGCCAAAGAATCTGGTAACTCTGGATACATTTGGTGCATCTTCCTTACAGAAGGATGCCCAAGTCGTTGGTGCCACAACAAAGGGTCACGAGAGATAGACATCGCCCCAGCAAACAACATGGGCATGTCTAAATAGTACATGCCATCTCTCTCTATGCCACTGCTAATGATTTCCCCTGTGATTTGATCTTGAAAATAATAATGCTTTTCATAAAAAATAACACGGCATCCAAGATCTTTGTAAATCCTGCTCACTGACAAAAGATTCATAGGGAATTCACGGACGTAGTATATCTCCTCTATCTTCATCTCAGGCATAGCATCTACACCCCCAACTACAATCACGGGAGAGGTCTTTCCATTAGCCACCCACACTTCTCGCAGTCCTTGTTAGATCACAGGATTCTTCAGATGATCTCGGTCTCCAGTGAGATGCACAAAAGCTCCAGAATCTATCACTCATATGCTTCTGTTTCCCTTTCTCTTCTCAACCTCTTGGACTGCAAATGCAAGTCCTTCTATGTCTGAGTTTGATTTTTCTAACGTATCAAGCTCATCTTCTTAGCATGGGAGAAGACTCATCATGCTTGAAAGGGATATCTTCTTCATCAGTGGCAAGAGAAGATTCATCACCACATGTGCAATGTGTGAGATAGTCTCAAACACACGCAATCCCCATGGGTTGAACCACCATCCAGCAGTGGCGGCACACCCATTGGGTGGAGGGTAACCCCCGCCCACAACTGCAGCAGGGGAGTGGAGGCATCTGCATAGGCCACCAAGGCCACTGCTGTAGCTTCCAAGGTTGCTGCTGCATCGGCGACACCCCTCGCAGCAAGTGCAAGGCCGGCGAGTCGTCGTCAAATCGGTGGTGGTGTGGAGACCCCCATTGGATCAGGGTAGGGATGACTGGCGACGTCTTTATTAGTCTTTTGCAGATCGACGGCAGCGTTGGGAATGAGATCTTCGTGTTCTCCCATGGGATCACCTTCACTTGGGTGATCCGATCATATTTTGGTGGATTTTTGGTGAGATATCGGAGCACTGGTCTAGGACTACTGCTTTGATACCATGTTGAAACAAATGGATTGCATTCCTTGCAAAGGAAAACCCTAGCCCTCTTTTATACAAAAGAAGACCAAGCTAAGTACATAAGTAACCCTTGAAGATAAATAAAATTATTAATATCCCTACAACTCAACAAGATCAATGTAAAATATTTTTTATTTTCATACTCTTTTGAGTCTATTGTATGGCAAAAGAAATTTGGAACATGGAATTTCCTTTGACATCTAATACCTATCTAATGGCGTGCATTTCTCTTACACTAGTATAACATAACTAAACCTGTTTTAGTTAAATATATGTCAGTCAAAAGCACTCAAGTGGGGTGGTGATCTGGTGAACCATGTTTTATTTTGAATTTAGGCAGCTTACTAGAATTGACTTGTTATAACCCAAAGTTTCCTCAATAAGTAATTAAGGAAGTATAATTTCATGATGTAGTTCTTATTTCTTGGTAAAGAGGATCTTGCATAGTTCATAATAGATTTAGGATCTGTTGCTTAAATTTTTCTAACAGATTACTTGTGCTTTTGAACCAAGTCCATCATATTAAATAAGACCCAACGATAGGCTTAGATCTTCACTCCTGAGAAGGTTATTGTAATGCTTCTTTATCCTATAAAGAAATGGATTTATAAGTGATAAGTACATATGTTTTTAAGCCAGGCATCCTCAATTGGAGAAAACTGTAGATGACATCTTGGTGATGTTTCCTGCCTCTTCTAGTGAAAAGATTTAAACTCAAAAACTACAATTTTGCCTAACTATCTGATATTGATTCAATCTTTGATCACTACTTGATAATTTGAATTTTATCTCCAATTTTTTTTTTTTAACGTGACTTTGGCCTTTTTCATCCAAACAGGAGGCTTTCAACCACAAGATAGCTGCTCGCCCTGAAAGGAGGCGCCGGTTTGAGAAAGAACTTCGTTCATCAGTTGAAGTTGCACTAAATCTTCTAACTGCTTGCTTAAACTTCAGTGAATTTAAAGAGCAGGTCTGTTCTGGTATTATTTCTCCAATATAACTTTTGTTTATCTATCAACCCAAATTCACAGAATTTGGCTGAGGATGGATGGACTTCTTTTTGCTTTTTCTGACATGCTCAATAGTCTTGGTAGCTTTTCCATGTTCAGGAAAAATAACTATGGCAGTTTGTTTGATGACAACATCGGGACATAACCAATAGATAACATCTGAGCTATATCATTTGCTCCAGGGATAGGATTATTTTTTCTGTTTTCAAGTTCAGGTACTTTTGGGAAATGTTATGAGTTGTAAAATCTTCCCCAACCTGCCAATTTACTTGAAAATTTAGGCATTTTGATATTTTGGACTGAGTTTTGTTTTTGTTTTTGTTTGTTTTTTTAAACCAAAATCCAGAAGAACATTTTGGTCTGGCATTTTTAGGAAAAAAGCATTTTGGTTTGGCATTTAGTGGATTAAAACTTTGGGTGACATGCTGATCATAGCCTATCAAGACTTGTTAGCATACCGGGATTTTACTAGTTTGACTGAAGTCAACTAGATTTTGCTGAAGTTTATTGATATTATTTGGGTTTTGACCAGAGACTGTAACTTCCACTGAAACTCTCCACCTTAAGCTTTAGGTTTCATGTGCCTTGGAACTTTTGTCAAAATGAAAGGTGAAGTTGATTTAGCTAAGTTCTAACACCCAGGACCTTTTGTATTATTCTGGATTCATTTAGCTGATGGCATGATTAAAGAAATCAATTGCTCGTGGTGGGGTCATCAAAAACTTTTGTAGGTTCTTTGCTTGCACATCTCTGTGGATAATGATTCAGTAGATTTTCCTTATTTTGTGTGGACATAGGGGGTTAAGAGAGAGCCTGGCAATAGTGCATTATATCAAGAGAAGGCTTGACCAAGCAATAAATGTTAGACAAGTTATTTTAGCATTGATCTAGCTGATAATGCTTGACTATTACAAATTGATACCCTATTGTGAATTGACTTATGAACTCTCTGTTGTCTTGCAATTTTGAATTCCTATGGCTTGTTTCCTTGTATAAGCGCTATGTGCATTTTCTTTCTTCAGATTTTGGAGGCTTTTGCTTCATGGCTTCGATTAGGTGAAGGGTATGTTTCTCAAGGCCAACTCTAAATCTTTCTTCATTTAGATGTTTATGAATGAAAATCTATGGTTCATGTATGTGTCTTTAATTGTTTCAAGATACCACAGATGGTTGTTTTCCATTGTATGTATGTTGTATGTTTGTATTCATGTTCTTTGAATATTGCATTCACATCCATACTCGTGAGTTGTGTGTACAAGTATTTATATATGGCCACAGTTTGGCAGCCCCAAGTGGCCGCATCCACTGAATGTCCACCATTGGCTTGAAACAATGGTTGAAAAAAATGCAAAACTTGCAATTGCTCCTTGTCAGTGAAGGTTTGTGTTGATGGCTCTGAACTCTTCTAAAAGTCTTCCTTTTCCCCAATCTCTTGCAGCCCAATCACCCAAAAGCAATCAACTACTCAACCAGCTCCTCCTGCTGTCAAACTCCTTGTGCTCCTCTCATTGTGAACCTCACCATTTCACTTACATTTCCTATTGGATATTGATCTTTCTCATGTAGAATTTTCTAGTGAGATGTTGACCTCAAACTGAGCCTCTTCTTTAGCAAGCTGGCATCTGAAATTTTGCTCCTCTATTTAGATTGAGGTTTCTCCCTTTTTCCAGATGCCAAGCAGGATGGTTAATACTCTACTACAATATTTAGATTGTTGCAAATACATCGAAGATTCAGAACTGCAGCTTCCATTTGGTATCTATGCTGTTTATCATTGTGTTAGATGCTCTGGCTAGTGGCTATTATGGATTTTAGTCTTGTGAGATTGGCCTCTCGTTGATCTTCTCTCCAAGTGCAGATCAATAAAACTTTGACTCCCTCCCGGTCTGCTATCGTCATCGATAGCATTCCTCACTTTTTCAAAAAATGAAATAAAACTTTGACTCCCATATTACATGCAGACAATGCTACCTTTTTTGTGGGAGGACTGGTTGGGGTGAAAAATACATGGGCTTTGTTGAGAATATTTGGTTTATGCTTAGCTTATGCATAATCATACCAAATTTCTTTTCAATAAATATCATCATTCCAAATTTGCCTTCATTGGTGGTAAAGCCTCCCAAGTGGCATCTAGTGGTCATAGGATATAGTTCCACGGCTTCCCCATTTACCCTTATCTAAAAAAAATTCTATTCATTTAATTTGATATGTCTGCAGAAGAGGTGGAGTATTCTACCTTTCATATGGCTCCTGGTTCTTTACCTGTTACCTATTTCTGCTTAGTCTTAAAGGCTAAGTCTAGCAAAATTGTGAACTACTTTGTTTGAGAGACTGGAGAAGAGGTTGGCTGGGTGGAGTGGAAAATTACTCTCTAGAGGTGTGCAACTTGTTCTCTTTCAAGTCAGTTCTTTCAGCCGTTTCTGTTTTTGCATTTTGGGTTTCAGACTGCCAAATAAGATTGATATTATTAGGATGTATTTTTTTTGGGGAAGATGCCTAGCAAGAGGGGTCGGTTATGCATCTTGTGGTGTGCGAAGATGTTTGCAGGTCTATTATGCCATCTCGGGTCCTCCATGTGCCATCTTCTGATGGTTCCTTGTTCTCCAAGTGGGTTTTGGAGTTATTAGAGAATGTTAATGCCATGTGGAGTGACATTTTTCCATTCTTGTTATGGAATGATGCTGAATTGGTAGGAGAGGATGCTCATCCCCAGAAGTGCCTTTGCATCTTTCAGGAGCTCATATGCGTTATACCCTGAGTAGGATATTTCTTTGAGCCTGTGTTGTTTAGGGGGAGGACTTTCAAGTTTGGAATATTGGCTGGACTGGTGTAGGTGCTTTGTCCCTTTTGGTTCCTAGGTTGGGTGCACTTGCCGTTGATAGAGATGCTCTCTGTTTTCACAATAGTTGGGAGGGGCCTATGGCGAGGGACAGAGGCATGTGGATGCTGCTGGTGGGTGATAGCCTTTCTGAGGCCAAGTTGGTGGATTTGCTGTTGCTGCTGATGGAGATTGGAGGTTTTTGGCTTAGGCCTGGCATGAATGACACTTTGCCTTGTAATACTGATTATTCTAGCATCAGGAGGGCTCATGAGCCTCGTAGAATTGAGGCAGGGAATGGAGATACAAATGTCAGAATGGGCTGCAATTATTTTTGGATGCTAGAAAGCCTCTTGAAGATAAAAGCTTTTTGCTTCGCTTCTTTGGGAAGGAAGATTGGTAACTAAGATATTTTGAAGAGATGATTGCCAGAGTTGGACGTTCTCTCCATTCCCTGTGTGGTAGTGTTGAAGAAGATATTTCACATCTTTATTTTAGAGTAGCTTCTCAAGGGTGGTCTGGCAGCAAGTTGATGATGATTTGGATGATTTGATGTCCTATAATGATTTGTAGAGGCCTTGGTGGAAAATGTAGTTGGTAAGTGCTATCTATCTAGAACTTTGCTTCAATCTTTTAGAGGTGGATCGATATGAACTGGTGTTTTAAATGTCGACGGCATGTCATTGGCAAGGTCATTTTTTAAAGGGGGGCTTGCCGACATGGATAACGTACTGAAATGAAGGGATGCCGGTGGGATACTGGTGATATTGTTGGCATGACGGCGATATCGTTGACATGCTGGCTGATTTCGACGGTCTGAGCGGGAAAGCAGCTGCTGGTTGTGGAATTTGGCGCTGCTACAGAGCTGCGGGCAGGAATGCGCTGTAGTTTGAAAATGGGAAGGGCGGGGGAGTTGGGGTTTGGGCGTTGCAGTTTGAAGAGGAAGGGCAGGGAAAGCACACACACACAACACACACACTCGCACCCGCACCCGCACACGCACACGCACACACGAATTTACACGAATTTTGGGCTCTGATATATTCTTTTTTGAGTTGTTGAAACCTTGGGTATTTATGTTATACAATTAGTATTTTTTGAAATTAATATCATTTTGACTATTGGTAAGGAGAATGATTCAAATTCTTTACCTTCAAGAGACTAAGTGGGTTGGAGAAAAAGCAAAGGAAATCGAGAGAACATGTTTCAAACTATTGTATTTAGGAATGGACAAAGGTAGAAACGGCGTGAGCATTATAATTCATAAGGATTTGAAGGAGAGTGTGGTTGAGGTTAAGAGATTGGGTGATCGAATTATTTTGATAAAATTAATCTTAGAAGAAGAGATCTTGAATGCCATTTCAATTTATGCACCTTAAGTTGGTCTGGAGGAAAGAATAAAGAACAAATTTTGGGGAGAGCTTGATATGATAATTCAAGGAATCCCATAGAGAGATGATTTTCTTGGGTAGAGATTTAAATGGGCATGTGGGAAAAGATGCTATAGAGTATGCAGGAGTGCATGAAAATCATGGATTTGGTGTTAGGAATGAAGAAGGGAAGACGTTCCTTGATTTTGCTATAGCTTATGATCTTTTCATAGCAAATACCTTCTTCAAAAAATGGGAAGAGCATTTGATTACCTATAAAAGTGGCTTAACAAGAACGCAGATCAATTACTTTGCTTTGAGAAGGGATCGTTTATCTTGTAAAGATTGCAAGATTATTCCAGGGGAGAGTTTAACTGCTCAACATCGTCTTTTGGTGTTGGATGTTCATTTGAAGAAGGCAAAGAAGAAAAAATTAGTGTCTAAGAATTTGAGAATTAAATGGTGGAATCTTAAGAAAGAGCATGTGAGATTTAAAGAGAAGATGATGCAACAAAAGACTTGGGATCTTGATGGTAGTGCTGATGAAATATGGTTAAATATGGTAAACTGTATTAGGAAGGTGGCAAAGGAGGTGTTAGGCGTGTCTAAAGGAGGTGTTTCAGGACAAAAGGAGGCTTGTTGGTGGAATGAAGAAGTGCAGGAGAAGCTTAAAATTAAAAGAGTTTACTTTAAAGCCTTATATCGAGATAAGACCGATGAAAATATGGAAAACTACAAAAGAGTAAAGAAAGAAGCAAAGAAAATAGTTAGTGAAGCAAAAACAAAAGCTTGGGAGCATTTTTATAAGAAACTTGATTCTAACGAAGGTGAAAAAGATATTTTCAAGTTAGCTAAAGCAAGAGAGCAGAAAGCAAAGGACCTTACACATGTAAGATGCATCAAGGATGAAGAAGGGTGCTTATAGCTAGTGAGGATATAAAGATAAGATGGAAAAGATATTTTCATAAGCTATTTAATGAAAAACTAAAGAATGATATCATTTTAGGGAGTTAGTCAACTTAGAAGAGTATGTGAATCGGCATGTTATCGAATGATATAAAAGAAAGTAGTAGAGAAGGCTTTGAAGATGATAAAAAGTGGGAGGGTTGTTGAGCCTGATGATATTCCTATAGACGTTTGGAGAATGACGAGAGAATGGGGTATAACTTGGCTTACAAATTTATTTAATACTGTGTGGAGAGGTAAGAAGATGACAGAGGAATGGAGGAAAAATTTTGTGGTATCTTTATACAAGAACAAGGGTGACATATAAGATTGTTCCAACTATAGAGGTATTAAGTTGATGAGTCATATGATAAAACTTTGGGAAAGAATAATTAAAATAAGGGTGAGGCAAGTCTCTTGAGGTAATACAGTTTGGCTTTATGCTAGGCAGGTTTACTATTGAGGTAATACATCTCTTGAGACGTATGATAGAGACATACAAAGTGAATAAAAATGATTTACATATGATTTTTATTGATTTGGAGAAGGCCTATAATTCTATCTCAAGAGATATCTTGAGAATTTTGGAGAAGAGACAAGTGCCAGTTATATATATCAACCTCATAAAGGATATGTACTATAGAGCAGTAGCTTGTGTAAAGACTAAAGATGATTTGACGGATTACTTTGATATCACCATTGGTCTGCATCAATGTTTGACTTTAAGCCCTTATCTTTTTGCCTTGGTCATGGATGAGTTGACGAAGCATATCCAAGTTGAGGTGCCTTGGTGTATGCTTTTTGCTGATGACATTGTGTTGATTGATGAGATAAGAAATTGAGTGAACAGAAAACTTGAGCTTTGGAGAGAAGTCCTGGAAGAGAAAGGATTACGCATAAGTAGGACGGAGACTGAGTATATGGAATGCAAGTTTAGTAGTAGAGGGAATAATGAAGGGATTGATGTAAAAATTAGAGAAGAGTGCATTCCAATGAAAGATATTTTTAAGTACTTAGGATCCATTTTCCAACATGATGGTGAAATTGATGGAGATGTTACATATAGAATTAATGCAGAGTGGTTGAAATGGAGGGGTGCTTCTGGTGTTCTCTGTGATAAGAGGGTTCCTTTAAAAGTCAAAGGAAAATACTATTGAGCTGTGGTAAGACCAGCCATGTTGTACGGTTCTGAATGCTGGGTTAGAAACTATAGGCATGTACAGAAGATGTCTGTGGTAGAAATGAAGATGTTAAGATTGATGTATGGTCATACAAGAAAGGACCGTATTTCAAATGAGTTTATTAGAAAAAGGGTTAGGGTGGCATCGATAGAGGATAAAATGAGAGTGGCACATCTAAGATGGTTTGGACATTTACAAAGAAGGCCAATAGATGCTCCAGTTAGGAGATGCGAGAAGTTGGAGGCTGAACCTGCTAAGAGGGGGCGAGGAAGACCAAACAAGTGTTGGAAGGAAACTATTAAGTATGACCTTAATTACTTTAATTTAAGTTCTTAAATGGCTGAAAATCGATCTGTGTGGAGGCAAATAATCCATATAATCGACTCCATTTAGTGTGGGAAAAGGTTTGGTTGTTTCTGTTGTAATATCATTTTGACTATTTATGTGATTTTTTGTCAGCATATTGTCGGCGTACCCTCGGCATTTTCACAGCGTACCCTCGGCAAGCCCATCGGCATGGCCATCGAAAAATGGACATTTCCACAGCATGCCATTGGCATGCCTACGAAATACACGCTTAGGATTTCATCGGCACGGCGTCGAAATCTATTTCGAACCTTGCTATGAACCTTGGCTTGCCATCTTTTACATTTCTCTTTTAGAGAGAATCCTTTACCCTTTTCAACAAAAAGAAGAAGAAAAATCTATCTTCCTCTCCTTTTGTCAAGCCACCTATTGTGTCATTGTCGAAGAATTTGGAAATATATTTTATTGGAATGGGATTGAATGACAAGAACAGTTCTTAACCCCTCTGTATATCGAGAGGGAATTACAAAGGTAATCTTAATCCTACTTGCTAACTTTAGAAACAAACTCAATTACGTCAATCCCTAATCAATCAAAATCCTACAAAATAGAAAGGGATAAAATAAAACAAATTTTGCCTAATTTTACTAATCTGAAAGCATTTCTTTCCTAATTCTCTAACAGTCATGATTCACTACCAGTGTCATTGTCTCCTGCTTAACTTCTGATGCACCCGTACCTCTAACCCATGTCAACCTCCTCCAACCTTCCAACCCCTTTTCTTCTTCTACACCCATTTACTTTTTTTTCACACCATAGTTCTGTAGGTTTGCTCTTTGGTTCAGCATTTGTAAGCAGCAGAAATTCTGCTAAAATGGGATTGGGGAGTTGTGGTTTGTGTTTGGATTCCGTTTCAACTCTGTAGTCATCACGTAGCTTTGTTGCATTATCCAGTGCTTTGAGAATCTTTCTCATTTGTGGTGTGGAGATGAAAAGTTGAAGACATCATCTGTAGGCTTCACTTTGTTCATTCTCCATATCACAACAAATAATGGATCGATTCATTGAGTATCAATCTTGGGACTATTGAGACCGTTCAGGCAGTTGAAGTTCTTATTGTAGGGTTGACTCTCACAGTGGAAACTTGAAGCATTGAAAGTACTAAAAGTGGGGTTACTAGCTGCAAGGAGGTTGGAAGAGTGAGAGGTTGGGCAGAGAAGGATGGAGGTTGGAGGAAAAGTGTCCTGTAAAAGTTTATAGGGTTGTGGCCTATAGACCAATGTTTATAGGGATGGAGCATTTTATGTTTCTTCTTCAAGGTCCTTTCTGGATTAATGTATAGGACACTTCTCCTGCATAGGGCTTAAAAGAGTGTTGGGATTAGGCAAAGCCCAGAATTGTTCTTCCCATCCGAGAGAAGCCAATTTCACTTGAATATGGTATTATATCCGCTTTTATGATGTGAGCAAAAATATTGTCTTACACACCATGGTGTTCAATTATTCCCCATTTATTGCAACACAAATTCTAGAATAATGTATTCCTTCTTCCTCCAATATATAAAAAAAGAATAAGCTACTTATAACTTCTTCCGGGTGTTTATACCTTGTTCTTTGTTTGTGCATCAGCCCATTCCTTATCTCATTTAGTTGGAGTAAGTTGCTCCCTTGGTAAAACTTTTGTACAAGAGCCAAGTTGTAGGTGGTTATCAAAAATTTTTTAAATTTTTTTGAGATTGATTTGTGGGAATCTCTGGATAAATCATATGACATGCTTAAGGACTGCATCATAATCTGAAAGCATGGAATAGAGCATAAATATGCCATTGTCCTCTAAAAGATATTTCACTTGGAGGTTACACTAGCTGTAAGAAGTTTTTTAAGTATTTGATGTTACACTGATTTTCTGTGATGCCTTGTAACATCTGATCAGCTATGAACATTAGGTCACAAGTGTGTATTGGATCCAATAATTAAAGGTTTCATTGTTGCTTCTTAGTTCTTACTTATATGCCTCATTTATGGTCATGGCACAAAACATATGACAATAAAAGAGCATTAGGAAGCCACAAAAAGATAAGCTAACAAGTGTGCAGTTAATATATATATATATATATATAGCAAGTTACAACGTATTCTATTTACAACATCGTTTACCAACTCGGAAGTACAATTTCTCCGCCTTTTTGCGCATTTACCTTGAGCATGAAGAAGTTGGTCGCATCACTGCTGTAGCACCTCATGTTGTCTCCATGTTTCTTAGAAAATTGGTAATCACAACATTGTTTCCTAAAATTGGGTGAAAAAGTAGGGATGAACCAAGTGGCTTAGTAGGGACATAATTCTATCAATAGAAAAAGTAGCATCAGGGAGCAAGTTAATTCTTACTATTGCGTTTCCTTTAGTTCCTTAATTACTATATTAACCATTTATTCTCATCCAATCACCCACTACAAGGCTGTCTTGCCATATTTTGTTCCCTTTCGTGCCTCGTAGGTCGCATCGTAAGAAATCTTCCATTGAGGTTTGAGGTGATCTCACTGGATCCTTCCCAACTCATTGTACAAGAGGTTTCCTCTTGAGCAAATGAGAAACATGTAGATGTGGCTTGTGCATAAGGCATCCCTACTTCTCTCTTAAAGGGAAAGTTAACTTTTTCTTGAAGGAGTTAGGCCTTGAGGGAGCTACCCTCTGCCAACTACTCGAGATTGCTGAAAAGTTATATCACACAAGATTGATGGAGTGCATGTACTTTTCTTGTCAGATCCTTAGTGATAGGAGAAAATGGTCACCTGAGATGTCTAGCTCTTGCTATACTTATTGTTATTCCAAGCTATTCTTATTTTCCAAGAATACCAAATATCTCAACATTCCTACTTTCTCCCATTTGGGTTGGCATCCTCCACATCAAATCTCCCTTGGGGTATCCAACATCATTTGCATTTGCGGGTGTTGACTCTACTGCTTTAGCATCCCCTGATATGAGTCTCGATTGTCAGTCCTTGATCGATCGCCATAATGGGGAACTATCAAGTTCTGGCTCCAACCTTGGTTGTTTCTGGCTATTGATTTTCGCCTAAACTATCAACTGTCTTAGTTCAATCATCTTCCTTATACATTATATTTGGGTCAATCATATATCAAATGCCCTTTGCCATGGCCATGCTCCGAATACTTTGTTTTCCGTATTAGAGTAGGTCTACTTACATCTACGTAGTTTGCTTACATATTAAATCAATTTAACATTGACATATAAATCAACCCATGCATGCATGATCTGGCTACATGCATCACTAATCTTGACATGCATGAAGTGATTAGGCCGAATCCCATGTCCACCTAGCTCATCTAAGAAATGAAACCAAAGATGGAAAGAGTCTGTACCTTCTTATATTTAGATTTCTTGCAAGAAATGGTAAGATCCTCCTCCTTGCTTTGGAAGGTCATTCTTTCTTCAGACATTCCTTGGTCATCTTCTCGAGCCTTTGTGCAACAGCAGGTCTCTAGTTGATCACAATAGCAATAACACCATTTTCTTCTCTCCTTCCCTCTTCTGCTATTCGACTTCTTGGATAGCAACAATAGGATATGCTTTTCATAACTCCTTACTTGTACTGCTATTTATACTTGCTTCCATTTTTATCCATTCTTTGTACTTTTGTCCTCATCTTCATGTTTATCCATTCATTCTTGCCCTTATCCTCATCCTTCATCCATTTATCCCTATCCTCATCTTTATTCTTATCCATTCATCCTCATCCCTATCTAATTTGCTTCCTTGATTGGCTACACGGGAGGGGGGGGGGGGGGGGGGGGGTTATCTTGTGTCTAGTTCATACATCCATATAATCTAATCCAAGATGCCCATTTAATCCAATTTCTTCCTTGATTGGCATTTTCAAATATGGCATATACCTCTAGCTATATGTGTAATTTCCAAGGGGTTGGCCCAGTGGTAGAGCCATCCATTGGCATCTAAGAGGCCACAGATCAAATCCCATGCATACGATATTTACTCTAAAAAAAACTTAGCGTAGATACCAAAAGAGTCAAATAAAAGTTTTGGATCCTTATCATGAATTGGAAAAATACCCTGTTGTCCATCAGGTGGTGATAGTTAGAGGTTAGTTACTTGGCACAAATGTAAGCAGTTAACATCTTAAAACTGCTGGTTTATCCATTTTTGCAGTTAGAGGTGCTTCTCTTCTAAAAGGTGACACTTGTTCAGGCACATTAGCAAGAACTCTTTGAAATACAAATAAGGAAAAGTGGCTCCTCAGTATCATGTCATGAAGTATTAACCTAATAGTTTTGAAAATGTAATCAGAACAATTACAACAGAAAAACCACCATTTTGATGCTATAATTACAAGAATAAACAGTGTTTCCTGTCTGGCTGCACAATGCCAGAAGAGTGGTTCATTGGAGGCCACCGACTGCCAGATTCGTAGCTTTCTTGCAGTCATGCACATTCTTATGAGATGAAATTATGGTAGATCTGATTATCACGAATAATTACATCTCTTGGTTGTCACAACCTTTCTGTTTTCATAGTTTTTGTCTGTGGGACCATCAGTTTGCTAAAGCCAAAGATAGTGCTTTTGTTTCTGTATTAATTCTGTTTCTTCACTTTTAGAATTCCCGCTGCTTTTTTGGCTTCCCATCCTTTGGTACACCTGGCACTTTCTTCATTAAATTCTGAGCAGCTCTTGGAGGCTTCTGTAAATGGTATGCTGAAAGAAAATTCCTCTCAACTCATCAATTCAATCTGGTACTTTAATTCTTGTTAACTCTGAATTTACACTTTTCTATTGCAATTTGGAAATTGGAATAACCTATAAATTTGATCCTTTCTTCCAAGTTCAGTCAAAATTGTGCATCATTGGGAAGGCATGAAGTTGTCTTCACTTTGAAGTTCAGTCTAGGTGAAAGCTAATGCGACCTTTTTCATGAAAGCAGAACAATCCAGTATTTATGATTTTATCTTTTGCTTTTATTGGTCGGCCTAAAGTGAAATTCTATATATTTTTTTCATCATTAATTTTTTAAAAACCTGATTTCCTTAGTTAACTATTGTTTGCCTGGTGATTTTGAAAATTAGCCAGATGCTTCCTTCCTAACCATTTTTCCTATTTGTATTATGCTTCATTTTCAAGTACTGTTGCTGCTTTTGTTCCAGGATTATCCTCTGGGATTACATTTTCAATCTTGATAAATGTCTTAACTTTTGGTTCATAATGCAAATAATTATGTGGGTAACATATGGTCTAGTGAGATGCATACACAAGGATATCTGTAGTCGAATAGTTGCGTGTATTTCAATTTGTGTTTGAACATCAACATCTCGTGCTTAGGATGGTGATCATGTTTCATTTTCTAGCACCTTGTTTAGTTTTTGTGGGTCTTGCGTATGTGCCCTTTCTACATTGGATGCTAGACATATACCCCTTGCTTATTACATATTTAAGTATATGCCCCCATAAAGTTGCTCCATTTTACCTTATATATTGTTTTGCTAACTCTCATTTGTTTTTTGGTTGTAATGATTAAATTGGTTTAAATGATTCATTTTGTTATTGGAAATCCTATGCTCTCTTATATAGAGACAAAAAAGGGTAAAAGTATAGTAATGCTCTTAAGGAGTTAAAAATCCAAAAGCCATATAAACATAAGTAATAACATATGCTAACACTCTCCCTCAAGTTGTAGTATAGATATCTATTATGCTTAGCTTGGATACACATGAATCAAATAATGATCTGGCTAAGGGCTTGGTGAAAATGTCGGCAATCTGCTCTTCAGATGTGACTGGTGTGGTATATAGCAACCTATTCTGAATGTTGTCTTTGGTATAATGGCAATCAACCTCGACATACTTCGTCCTCTTGTGAAATGTTAGGTTGTTGATAATGAAGGTGGTTGCTCTGTTATCACATTGCATCTCCATTGGGTTAGAAAACTGTATCTGCAAGTCAGTAAGCAGGGACCTGCTCCACATCATCTCTACAGTTGTCTGAGCCATGGTTCTGTATTTAGACTCGGCATTGGATCTCGCAATTGTGCCCTATTTCTTGCTTCACGTGGTCAAACTCCTTGCAAAAGGGTACAAAACCTAGTAGTGGATTTGCGGTCCACATGACATCCGACGTAGTCCGCATCAGAATAGCTAATCAAGGTCATAAAAGTTCCCTTGGAGAAGAGATCCTTCCTAGGATCCTTTTTGATGTATTGGAGTACCATCAATGCTGCATCCCAGTGTTGACGTGTTGGCTTGGCTATGAATCGACTCAATCTCCCTACCACAAAGGAGATATTTGTCCTAGTGATAGTAAGGTATAGCAAGTTGCCCACAAGTTGCCTGTACTACCTACTGTTCACCAAGTGTGCATCCTCATCATAAAGTGGCATCTTGGGATTCGTAGGAATATTGTCCTCCTCGACCTTAATCATACCCGTCTCCTACAAGATGTCCAATGCATACTTCCTTTGGGACATGACTATGCCCTTGTTGCTGCGAGCAACCTTAATATCAAAAAAGTATCATAAAACTCTGAAGTCTTTCATGACAAATTGCTCCGCTAGAATGCGTTTAATCTTAGCAACATCCTGCTCATCATCTCCTGTGACAATTAAGTTATCAACATAAATAAATACCACAGTACCTCATCCAGTCCTCCTGACAAAGAAATCAGCTATCGATCTCTCGAATTCAGCTACCTCTACAACCTGTGACAACCTCTGGAACCATGCTCTGGGGCTCTGTTTAAGGCCGAAGATGGTCTTCCGTAGTTGTAATACACCCTCCCTCTGAGCCTTAAAGCCAGGTGGATGCTGCATGTAGGCTTCTTCTTGGAGATCACTATAGAGGAATGTATTCTTCACATCCAACTGATGCAAAGGTCAATCTAGCTGAACTGCCACTCGACCAGCTCCCGTACCATAGGAAGTCTGGTAACTGGTGAAAATGTGTCAAAGAAGTCCACCTTATAGGCTAGGGTGAATCCCTTTGCCACAAGGCGTGCTTTGTATCTGGCAACACTTCCATCTGGATTGAACTTCACAGTGAACACCCATCGACAACCAACCAAGTGTAGCACCATCTGGAAATGGAGTGAGCTCTCAGTTCCCACGGCCTCTAAGAGCGGCTATCTCATCCTCCATGGCTGCCTGTCGCTTTGAATCAAGTATGACCTTACACTGAGTCACTGGAGTCTGAGTAGCAGCCAACATCTGAGTGAATCCAGTAAACCCATGGGTTAAGTTGTTAGTAGCAAGTGCCTTGATCGTAGGGTAAGTAGTACAAGTTTGTGGTCGCTTTCGAATGGCTATCGGAATAGCTAGATCATCACCTGCCACATCATCTGTTCTGTCCCTCTGATTAGCACATGGAAAACCTCCGTCAATGTTTAAAGGACTCACCTGAGAAGTTGCTGGTGAAGGCGAGGGTGGGGGGCCCTGGTAAATAGTATGAGAGCAAACATATGTCTGAAGGCAAGGTTCGAAATGCCGATTTCGATGTCGTGTCAATGAAATTCCAAGTGTACATTTCGTGGGCATGCCGTGGAAATGCCTGTTTTTTGATGGGCATGCTGATGAGCATGCCGAGGGCATGCTGTGGACATGCTGAGGGCATGCTGAGGCATACCAACAAAAATAGCAAAAGTAATTAAAAAAATCAATAGCAACCTCGATATGGGCACCAATTTCGCCAGCATGCCGACTGTGCTGACGGCATGCCGACGAAATCCCTGTAAATCGATGTTTTCTTCATGTTGGCACGACCCTTGCTCGAAAATGGCCTTGCCGACGGCATGCCATCAGCATTTAAATCAATGTCTGAAGGGGCTTAGTCAGACGTGGAAAGGACTACGTAGCAGGTGGTGGTAGTGTAGTAGGGATAAGAATCTCGGGAAAACTCCCAAAGTGAATGGGTGTAAATGGCATATGCACCATATCACCTTCAGAAGGCATCTTAATAGCAAAAGTAGAAAAGAAGGGTATCGCCACATGAAAAGTAACATCTGCCGAAAAAAAAATACCAGGGAGTAATCGGATCAAAATATCGATGCCCTTTGCTGTGCGAGTATACCAAAGGAAAATATACTTAACTACCCTCGGTGCCAGTTTATCCCGACTTGGTTACAAGTAGACAAAAACAACATAACTAAAAGTCTGAGGGGTGATGTGAAATAGTGGTTGATTATGATACATAACCTGTAATGGTATCCGTTTATGTAGAGTAGCATTAGGCATCCTATTGATAAAAAAACAGGCAGTCAAAACGTCGCCCTAGTAAAGAGAGGGAACCGAATGGTGAATCAACAATGTATGAGCAACATCAAGAATATGGTGTTACCTCTCAGCAACACCATTTTGCTGAGAGGTGTGGGGGCATATGGTCTCATGAATAATGCCGCAACTAGAAAAGAAAGTGCGCAAACGAGTAGTACAAAACAACAAAGCATTATCAGATTGAAAATGTTTCACTAAATAATAATGTTGCGTCTTTATTTTTTTAACAAGATGCTCAATAATTTGTCTCACATTGGACTTATTCTTCAAGAGAAACATTGAGGAAACACATGAAAAATCATCCACTAAAATAAGATAATATCTGTTATCAAGTAGATCATGAGTACGACTGGGATCTCAAACATCAATATAAATTAAGTCAAATGGAAGAAAAGAAATAAAAGTAGAACTGGAAAAACTAGCCTTGTGGTATTTGCCTAGTTGACAAGCATCATCAGTGAGAACAGTAGTGGAGGTTATGTGCGGTAAGATACGTCTGAGGCAATCAATATGCAAGTGGCCAAGTCAGTGATGCCACTTAAGAGGAGATCCAGCAAAAGCAAGGCCTTGGGTAGTAGAAGCAGCAACAACAGTACGACTCAGACGGTACACTCCTTGTTTCTCACGCCCTCCATCAATCATCTTCCCAGTGAACTTGCCCTGCAAGACATAAGAAGACATATCAAATATAGCTCGACAGTTCATATCTCTAGTAATACTGCTAACAGACAGTAAACTCAAAGGAAAACCAGGTTGTCAGTCTCAAAGTAAGAGATAAATATATATCTTCCTGTCAAATAGTGGCGAATGTTTCTCATCTGCCACCTATATGGTCCTGCCCGATGTAACTGGTGCTGAGAGAAAGAGCTCTTGTCGCTACATAGGTGCTTGGATGCACCAGAATTAATCAACTAATCACTAGACAAGAGTGATGACATATTAATTGCAGGTGCCTTAGAAGAGGTGGCAATAGCTGCAGTATTTGGAGATTGAGAAGAAGATGCCTGAGTCAACTGAGCAATCTGCTGCTGTAAGGTCTCAATTTCTATGCTCAGAGAACTAACATTAGGACTAGGGAGAATTCCATCTGTGATCTTGATCTCGGTTGCCTGATTGGTCACAGGTGGCCTATCCTGCTTCTGCAAGCATGTAGCCTCAGAGTGGTCAAGTCTGCCACAGTAGGTACATGGAGTCCTAGTACGGGTACCAGAAGAGCGTCCGCGTCCACGACCACGTGCAGGAGAGGGAGCACCCCTGCCACGTCCAGGGATTGGAGCTAGTGTGGACGTCTGAGCACCAGAGTCAGGGGTAGGAGTGCGTATTGCAACTCTACTGAGTCTGTTATAAGCTTCTTCCAAGGTAGGAAACTCAGGAGTGGTGAGGATCTGATCTCTGGCTGCCTTTTACTCAGGTTCGAGACCTGTTAATAAAAGAGAGACTGCTAACTATCTCCTAAAGCTCCTGCAGGACTCATAGGCACTCCCCAACAGATAGGAGTGATGCCTTTCCATTATTTCCTTCATGAGAGAGTAGTATTGTGGCAGCATGCGTCCTTCCTGACGTAAGTAGAAGAGGTCGTAAAAGACCTGAAAAACCTGTGTGGAGTTCCTGGCACGTGAGTGTCATACAAGGACTCCCACATCTTCTTCGTTGTGGTGTAGTACATGATCTCATTCTCTATTCAAGGAATAATTGTCTGCATAAGCTTTACACAAACCATAGCGTTGTCACTGTCCCAGTTAGCATTTGTGGCAGTCTTGTTTACAGGTTCCGGATTTGTAAGAATGTGGCTCTTCTTATGATCCCCGACAGTTATGAGGAAGGTCTAGGACCACCACGGGTAGTTGGCCTCGTCTAACTTGACGATGAGACCAAAAAACGGATTCTTAAGTACCCCGGTGTTCGAAAGGGAGTCTGATGCCACCTCGATCTTATCATTTGAAGCCATCTTCGCAATCCGAAAGCCTCAATCAGCCTTATATATCCAAGAAATCATCAATAGATCTGAAATTAGATATTCAGATCTGCATCTTCCTGGAAAGCCCTCTTGGACAGGTGTTGGCTTAGCTCAGGTGTTGGGAGAACACCTGAGACGGCCCTAAGGGGACCTAGGTGTCTTTCTCCCTGCGACTATAAGGGATGTAGCCCTTAGAACATGGCTACAAACCCCTCAAGGTACCCACTGACCGCGTGTTGAGGACCTACTTGTACTGCAGGAGTGCCACACGAGTGTTGTCGATTAGTAGGAGCATTGCAAGAGTGCCGCGTGAGTGTCGCCGACCGGTAGGTGCGTTGCAGGAGCGTTGCAGAAGTGCTTGCACACTTACTCTAGTGTTGCCAACCCTTTTCGTCGTCGCTAGGGTCATCGCAGATCACTTGCGTTGCCACTGGAGGAGCTGCAAACCCTTGCCATACCTACTCTAGCACCATCGGGTCTTACTTCTGCGCGAGGGTCTGTGCTGCAGCATTGCTGAACCGCACGATCGTCGCCGCCACCACATTGGAGGCCGATCACGGTGCGCACATGGAGAGAGGAAGGGATTTGGTGGTTAGGGTTTGGAGGCTTTGGGAGTGGGATACCTAGAGCCTTGGCTTAGGACCGTTGCTCTGATACCAAATTGGTTGAAATGATTCAGTTTGTTATTGAAAATTCTAGGCTCTCTTATATATAGAGAGACCAAAAAGGGTAAAAGTACAGTAGTACCTCTGAGGAGCTAAAAACTCAAAAGCCATACAAATATAAATAACAACATATGATAACATGTTATGGACTCAGTAACAACAATTACCAACGAGCTCTTTTTCACATAAGTGAGCCCAATTACGGGGATTCTTTGCATAGGACTTTAAGTTCAAGAGAGATCATGCTTGATATGGTTTCCTCCTAACTTTTATTCGGTCAAGCATAACATTGAGTTTCCTGTACCTTATGGCTGAATCATTAAATGGCCTTGTCTATGTACCTTCAACCACCTCAAATGGTCTCGCTCATTTTGTCCTTTGTTATCTTCTTGGCCGCATATTTTGAGATTTATCTCAACTTCATTTCTCCCACAAAATCACAGGCATCATTTGCACTTGTCTAGAATTGATAACCTGATGTTGATATATGTATAGCATAGTGGGTCTTGTTGCTGCTTGATAGTAGTTGTGCTTAACTTTCAAAGGAATTTACTTTTCAAAAAAGAAAAAAAACTCTCAAACGAATTTCTTTGTCTCATAAAACGCCAGCAGGTCCTCTCTTTGTTTCAAATGACTTTGATTAATTAGCTAAATGATATCACGGTCAATTCCTTCATCTTGCTAGAAAAATTGATTGTAGGATTTTGAAAGCCTATTTCTTCATGTTGGAACGTGTCTGAATTTTCGCCCTGGCTCATCTCTTTGTTCTGAAACTCAAACTTGCATTTTATCATTGTCCTACTTGGTCAAATATCCTTAAATTAGAGGGTATCTCTCTAGTGCTCTAGTTTGTTATTCACTACAATGTAAGTACTTGAATTGCATAAGATGTCAAATTAACCATTCAAAAAAAGTCAAATCAAAATACATCAATGGTGTAATAAAAAAAAATTGAACAGCTATTTTCATGGTATCAAGAATAGTCTTAACTTCGTTCTAAAAAAAAAATCCCTCAAAAAGTTATTAAATCTTAAATTGCTCTTGCCCATTTTGTAAGAATTCTCCCTGTCAACTACACCATGATAATTCAATTTAGGTATCTCATTTTTTTCCCAAAAAGCTACATCAATTTTCCTTGACTCAGATTTCTCATATCTCAATCTTTTCAGATGATTCAAGTTTCTCAGTCTTTCAATTAGAATTATCTTAATCTTCAAGTTCTCAGTTCGATTCATTATCTCTATCTATCAGTTCCTTAACCAAAAAATCTTTTTCTTTTGATTCGGGTATCTCAACTTTTCTCCGCTGTCAGCATTCAAAAGCAATCATCCAATCATCCTAATTGACTAATGACAAGCATTGACACAAGTGAATGTGAAAAACATAGAACAATACCAAAATATTGAAACTCATTTTTGTTTTTAGTAGATAGTTACCAATAAAGCTAATGCCACTTAAAATTATTTGAGTAGTAAATGGTACTGGTATTATTCTTTGGTAAAAGACAATCATCAATGAGATTATTCATGGGCATTCAGTTTTCATTGCTTATCCGCATCACTTGATTTGGTTTCCTTGTCTTCTATGTCTTCAAGAACGAGGAATCATACTGTAGAAGCTTTTTAGATCAAGTGGAAACCGGTGATTAGTTCTTCTTTGACCGCATCATCTATTGGAGAGAATCTTGAGATCCAAGCAAGTGTAACTGGAAATTTCAAATTCAGAAGATGAACCAAGTGGTATATTAGTGTTCTACAAGGAAACGATGTATGATGTGAAGTTAATCAGTTATGAGACTCAAGTTAATATATCTGCAGTGTATTCTTTCAGAAAAGAAAAAAATTCTCTGCGGTTTGTAGTTTGGCTCTTTTGTAGACAGAGCAGGCTAGACACACAGCAACCTGATGCCAGCGACAACTAATCTCCTATTTGCCGAAGAAATTTATTGAGAGAATTGTGCTATATAATTCGAGGAATGGACAATGGACATCAGATTTCACAAGATATGATTACTATTATTTTTTCCTCTTATTCTCTGGAAAGCGCATCAATGAAATATGACTTATGAAAACTTACTTCATGATCTTGGAAGCCACTGAAGGAGGCCGTACTTTAAGTTTGTGGAAATCCAATGAAGGGTTGTCTTTAGACACATACTTTAAGTTTGATAGACATTGGTTTTTGGAGGCTAGCTTCAGGGAGATGGTTGAGGCGAAGTGGTAGCCTTTACAGGTGGAGGGGATGACGATAGCTCAGCTTGCAGCCAAGTTATCGGCTTTAAGGGCCACCTAAAGATATGTAGGAAGGAGGTGAGGGAGACGAGGGAGAGAAGGACGAGGGAGGCTTTGGTAGAGATTAGGGAGTTGGATAGACGGGAAGATGCTGGGGTTATGTCTCCAGAGGAGAGGATGCGCAGAACAGGACAATTGCAAGTGGTGCAATAGGAGGATAGGAAGGCAGGGGTTGAGTGGAAATTGAAGTCTAGGTAGAAGTGGATGCGGGAGGGAGGTGTTAATACCATGTCCTTTCTTTAAATGGCTTCGTACAAGAGGAGGAGGAATTGGATTGATAGATTAGTGGTGGGTAGGGTGAGTTGTTTGGGCTGAGAGGAGGTGGGAAAAGCAGTAGCTGATTACTTCAGAGAGTTCATTGGGAGGTGCAGCCAGGAGAGGTGGAGATGGGTAGGGGAGATATGTGCGGGGAATATCTAGTGACTAAGCGGAGGTCCTTACGACTGGTCTCTTGGAGGATGAGGTTAGAGCGATAGTGTGGGGACTTAATTTTGACTGATGTCCAGGCCCAGACGACTTTCCTGCCCTTTTCTGTAGGGAGTTTTAGCCACTTGTCAAGGAGGAGGTGATGCAGCTAATTACGGAGTTTGCGGAGGGAAACATGGGTTTTGATAGACTTACAAGTTCTTTATGTTCTTGTTGACGAAGGATGGAGCGGAGGCAATAGAAGACTTTATGCTGATCGCCTTGTCTAACGCGGCTTACCTGATTGTTGCGAAGGTTTTGCCAAATAGATTGAGTGGGGTGTTGTAGGGGTTGATTTTGGATGTGTAGATGGCTTTGTACAGGGGAGAGGAATCTTGGATGGCTTTGTGGTGGCTTTGGAGGCCCTGGCTGCTTGGAAGAGGAGGGGGATGAAGGCCTTCCTCTGGAAGGTTGATTTCGGTAAGGACTATGATTCGGTGCAGTGGTCCTTCCTATGAGCTAGCTTGGCCAAGAGGGGCTTTCTGTAGAGGTGGATTGATTGAGTGAAGAGGTGCATCATGATGATTTCGTTCTCAGTGTTGCTTAATGGAAACCCCGCCAGGGGTTGGGTGCAACCTAGGAGAGGTGTTTGCCAAGGGTGTCCACTTGCCCTTATGTTGTTTCTCTTGGCTGTTGATGCCCTGGCATGAGCTGCAAATAAGGCATGTTCATGAAATCTCTTTAGGGGCTTTGTAGCTGGCGGAGGTTTTTAGGTTTCGCTACTCCATTATGCGGATGACGCGCTCTTTTTGGTGGAGAGTCCCTCTGTTGAGGCATCGTGGTTGCATGCTTTACTTGTCTTATTTGGTGAGGCGTCTGGCGTGCAGATCAATTACGATAAATCAAGCTTGTTACCTTTTCATATGTCGGACTTGGAAGTGAGTGTAGTGGGTCTCTTTGAGTAGCTGTTGGAGCTCTACCTTTATCTTATCTTGGCCTCCCTTTGACGGTTGGGCATCTCAGGCTGCAGGATTGGTTGCCACTATTTGAGAGGATGGAGAAGAGGTTAGCGGGGTGGGCATCTAAGTTGCTGTCAAGAGGTGGCAGGTTGACCTTGGTCAAGGTCGTGCTTTCGTCCATGCCGAGCTACTTCCTTTCGATGTTTTGGTTGCCAAAGCAGGTGCAAAAGAATCTTACAGGTTTAATGCAAGACTTTTTCTAGATGAACTATGGAGCAACATGGAAGAGGCCAGTTTTTCGAAAAAAAAACATGGAAGAGGGTCAGGTTGGTGGCGTGGGAGGAGGTGTGTCAGCCAATGCATGAGGGTAGCCTCAAGGCACGCAACGTGGAGTGTATGAATATGAGTGTATTGGCGAAGTGGATAGCTAGATTGCTGAGAGGGGACCAAGACCTTTTTGGGAGTGCTATGTAGAAATGCTATGGATCCTTTTTGGCTCGGCCAGCTTTAGAGACTCTTGTGGCTCGGGCTTCCTTCTTCGCACTTCCTTAGATCGTTGGCCTTGGTGATCCCGGAGGTGCATGGTTTTTCTCCCATCTTCTAAGGACGGGTGATGTGTAGATTCCGGACAAATGACTGGGTGGGTGATGGTTCACATTGTGACAAATTTCCTAGCCTCTTCTCCCGAGCTACTCATAAAGAGGCGACGGGAAGGAGCTATTGGTCTAATTCTTGGTGTCTTGGTTTTCGAGGGCATTCTTAGATTAGAGGGTAGAGTTGCAGGAGGTCCTTTAGTGCTTGTAGGGTTGGGAGTCAGAAGATGGGGTGGATGGTTTTCATCGGGAAGGTGAGTTTTTTGTTAGGAAGGCTTACAACAGATTGCGGAGGTCCACATAGACACATGATGCCAATTTCCTTCGAGATTGCAGGTAGATATGGTTAACTGATTGTCCACTTAAGGTGAAGATTTTTGCATGGTTGTTGAGTAGAGGAAGAGTGGTTACGAAGACCTATAGGGTAAGATGGCCAACGATAGAGGATAAGACATGTTTGCTTTGTGCTGAGATAGAGGAGGATGTTGAACACTTGTTCTTTAAGTGTGCTTTCATCAAGCAAGTTTGGAGAAGAGTGGGGATAGACTGGATAATTCATGATTGCCTGGATGGTTTTTGGGCTTCGTTCAGGAAGAGTAGGAGGCAAGGGGGAATAGTATCTTCAGATCGAAGAAGGAAAGAGCAAAGGTGTTAGCCGTTCTCTAGGGTATCTGGTTGGAGAGAAATGGGGTGATTTTTAGGAGGCATAATCCTTATGTTGAGAACTTTGTTTGCTCAATTTTCTTGCAGGTGGTGTTTTGGGAGTCTTTCATGTAAACAGCTAATGTTGTAATCCTCTTTGGAATTGAATGAATTTGGGTGGTTATCATGTAGATAAGCACCCTCGTTTCAAAAAAAAAAAAAAACTTCATGATCAACCCAGGAGTTTTATGAACAGGAAGCCTTTGAGAGACAATATTCAAATCTTCATAGAAAGAGTGAACTAGAATATTAGAATCACCTATGGCTATGGATATACTACCATAACATAAGCATCTTACAAAGGCTATTGTCTAAAGTTTTCATGGAGATTAATATAGGAAACTCACCTAAGTGTTCTGATAGGCTATCTTCTTGGAGTGGTAAGCTTCTTTCCAAGGGAGGTAGGTTGGTTTTGCTTAAATCTCCTCTCTCCTCCATTCTGGTCTTCTTCTTATCAGTGTTCTCACCTACAAAAAAGGTCTTTAAACAGATTGACATGATTAGAAAAAGATTCTTTTGGAAGGGACCTGATTTTCTGGGTAGATTTGCTCATTTGGTCTCTTGGGATGAGATTTGTAAACCAAAGAAAGATGGTGGTCTTGGAGTCCGCAAGTTAATCCCTTTTAACAAAGCTCTCTTGCTGAAATGGGTAATCAGATTACTCTCCAATGAAAAATCTATGATTACTTTGGTCCTCAAAGACTCCTATGGTGCTTCTATGAACTTGGTGCAATGGGCAGATGAAAATAGAAGTGGGTTATCAGCTGTCTGGCAGTCAATTAGGTACATTTGAGAGAGTTTTCAGATCACTTTTCTCCATCTCTGGGAGATGATTCATCTTTCAAATTTTAGGCAGATGATTGGACAGATAATGGAAGATTTTTAGATCATTTTCCAAGATTATTTCAGCATATTCTTGATAAAGAGGTGGTGGTTAGAGATGTGTGGGATGATGAAATTAAATGTTGGGACATAAGGCTACCAGTGGGCCTGTCTAATACCACGTGCAATGATTTTCAGCAAGTTCTGCAGGCATTGGATGATTTGTCTCCTGCGACAGACATGCCAGATTCTTTTCTTTCGAAGCATGGTAGCTTCACGTTGAACCATGCCTACAAGCTAATGGTGGCTGATGGTACAAATCAGAATTTCATTTATAGGGATTCTAATTTGGTTGGGAGGTATAAGATTCCCCTATAGATCAAACTTTTTATGCCGTTCTTTAGAAGGAAAAGGTTGGTCACAAGAATTTTCAGATCTAAATGGTGCCCTGATGAAGATACTACTTGCCCTTTTTGCCAAAGTTTCAATTAGGACATCCAACATCTATTCTTTGATTGTGGCTTTTCTGGAGATGTTTGGTCTTATTTTAGTCTACCAACGGTTTTTGATAGTTTTTGGATGAGCTTCAAAGATCATATTGACCTTGATATGGTGGGATGGTGTTAGGCAATCACAATCATTTGGAGTACTTGGCTACAAAGGAATGGCAAAATATTCAGAATTGAGTGTTGTTGAGTTGAGAATGTTGTAGGAGAGGTGAAGTGTTTTTCTGATTTTTAGCTTAAACATCTGAAAGTCTGTTCCTTCTCTTCTTTTAATACAAATTTAGGATGATTATCACTCTCAGGTAATCTTCCTCTTTTCTTTCAAAAAAAAAAAACAGGAAACTCAGGTAAATAGGCAGTGGCACCTCTGGAGATGTCGAGAGGGGGCATGTTCTCAGAAAAGACAGAGCAGACAAAATCTGAAACATGGTGCATTTGGAGATTGCTAGAGTTTTTCTTATTTATGCTTCTTGGTTCAAGAATTTGAAGCAAAGGATACATACATATTGAATATAGGAATCAATTAGGAAAATGGGAAAAACAGAATCCACCGAAACATAGAATCTCACTGAGAAAGAATAGATACTCTGGGTAATTATTGTTTACCGTGTGAATTTAAGTTCTTAGATTTGGCTGTAGGTGTTTTAGACTTTAATTAATCCATGAAAAAGTTTAATACACATCTGGTAATCAAGTCAATCAAGACTAAGAAGTAATAATAGATGACTTGTTCGACAGCTATGTACAAAAGTGAGCATACGGCAAGCTTACATTAATAATCGAAGTACTCAAACCTTCTAGCACCTAGAAGAGCTCGAGTATGTGCTCAAATTTCTTCTGTAGTAAGTACACTTTTTCAAATCGATAAAAGTTGTAAGACCTAAAGGGTGAATTAAGGGAGGAACTTAGTTAATGCGTTTTGTACTGGATCTTTTATTAGAGTTTTATACAAATGCCCTTGCAATCTTTTGATGTTAGACCCATTCCGATATTATCACGGATGCCCTTGAAAGCCCTAAATTACTTACATCTATAATGAGTAATAAAAATTAATGAACTTTTGTGAAAATGTCCTTATTTTCTTCTTCCTTTTTATTTGTATGTCCTCTTCAAAAAAGTTTTATGTTCTCTTCCTCTCGTCTTGGCTCCCCTCCAACAACTGCTGAACAGTGTCATCTTTGCTTGATGTTGATAATGAGGTAGTACTTTCCCGACCTTCACAAACTTACCCCTCCCTCCAACACACACACACACACACACACACCCCTCCGCCACTGAATGTGAAGGATCTTCATCTTTCCTCCTTGCAATGCTTACCACACATCATATTACTTACCTCTCTCTTTCGTTCTCTCCCCTGCACAGCTTCCTTTTTTTTTTTTTTCTGAGAAGACCTTCCATTAAATATTAGTTACCATTTTTAGTCTGAACATAGTAATAACTTGAGAAAAAGACATATGGTGAAATTGGAAAAAGCAGCAGCGAAAAAGCATGCAGTCTAATTCTAATAAACGGTTGGAAAAAAAATACGACTCTCAAGATACATGGATCTGGCCGTTGAACTAATCAGACATGTCTAGACAAACCTGTTCGATTATGCAAATGACCCCCAAAAGCAGATCAAAAAATTGATTGTTGCACTTTTCAGAGAAGATGGCGCAATGAACCTGCAAAAAACAACTCAAAGGAAGCATTGCTGGAAAGAAACACACAATAGATTAAGAAAAGGAGAATTAATCATATGCCAAAATGGGAAGCATTGAAAATGCTCAGAAACAATACCCAATCTACAGATGAAATCAAAGAATCTATTACAAAACAAGAGGTTTTTGGATGATGAGAGCACATATTGGAGAAGTTGACATGAATGAAAGTGGTGGGAGAGTGATTCGGGTGCTTACTGACGATCTGTAATGAGATTTGTTGGGAGGGTTGCAATGGGATAGAGGGTGTAGTCTTGAGAGTGGTAGAGTAAGGGGAGCCCTTGGGCAAAGTGTATAGTGAGTTGGAGTGCGCAGAGGGGGGTTTGGTCGTGCCCTTGCTAGTATCCAACATGGGGGAGTGGGAGTACCACCATAGGGCAATGCAGTTGGAAGACACTGTTGAGATGCCCCTCGTGGGCCTTGAAATGGAGGTGGTGACGGGGTTGAGGGAGGAGCTTTGGATGTCATCTGTTTCCTTGGCTACGTGAAGATGCTACGCTGCGAGGAGTGAATTGTTCAAGGGGTTAGGAGTAGGGAAGGGGAGGGGGAGGAGGAGGATATAAAATAAAGAGAATATAAGAACCTTTTTGCAAAATTTTATTAATTTTTAGGAGCCATTTTTCAAAAAGGGTAAACACGAATGTATTCAAGAAGGACATTCATGATAATGTTAGCAGCTAGGGGTATGAGTGTAATAACCAAAGATTACGGTGGCATCTATGTGAAACCTCGCTTTTTTTGGGAGCTAAGAAATTGATAGAAATGGGTCTTTTTTTCTTTTTGTTTTGAGTTGAAGGGTATATCTCTTTTGATAAAAGGTGGATGTTTGGCTATGTAAGGAAGTAATTGGATTTTGTATGAGATTGTTGTGGAAAAGGTTAGAGTGACACTAAAAATGGATAAAATGAGAGGGGACAATTAATGTGATTTGGACATTTATACATAAGGCCAATTAATGTCCTAGTCATGAGCTATGAAAAGTTGGATGTTGAAGGCCAAAGAGCAACCGAAAAGAAACCATCAAGCGTGAACATGATCTTGGTTACTTCGATTTAAGCCTAGAAATGATTCAAGATATATTATTTGAGTGGAGGCAAAGAATCAATGTAGCAGAACCCACTTTTAGTGTGTGAAAAACTTCTTTGTTGTTTGAACTAAGAAATTTAAGGGAGAAGTGGAGGCCAACTACATTGGGGTTGGTTAGGAACTTATCTCACGTGTATCCATTCTTTAGTGGATTAAGAGGTAAGTGATATTTGCACTTATAATCCCTTCAAAGGGTCCTTATGATCTGGGTAGATGTTAATCGAATTTGTGGTTCTCGATCGTGATTGCAAGTGATTGGATTCAACAAAAAAGGTATATGGGGTTCTTGGTTGGGTTCGCATCTTGACTGAGACTGTCCTCAGGAGGTATTGTTTAGCTCTAGATATATTGAATGTGGATTGACGTAAGAGGATGGCATTGCAATTGATGTGTGCTACATCTTTGCCTAAGTGAGAAGGTGAGGACTTCTCCATGTGTGTTCTTGAAAATTTGCCCATGGGGTTTATTTTATATAAGCAAATCCCATGGAATATAAATCATGAATGAGTGGATGTTTTTTTTTTAACGAAAAGAAAAAGCACAACTATTGGAGGTTAGTTGCTCGTCTGCATCATTACTAAAGCAAAAAGTGGACAAGAATTACATCGTATGCATCCATAAGAATGAAGAGATAAACATCCCTTGCTACATTTTCCTGTCCAACCCTTTCTCCACAGAAGATTGCCCTGTTTTATTAAAAGCTAAGTACACCAAAGAAAGGGGCAAGCCTTTATCCACAAAACGTATTTGTCTAGACGCTACCTCGAAAAGTTGCGTAAAAAGTGTCAAAATTCTACACAACTGTGTTCGGAATGGAGAAACGATCCCAAACTATTGTAGGGAATCAACACGTGAGGAACAAATAGGCATCATCTTCCTTTTTGACACCACACAACATGTAGGTAGCATCAAACCTTTGGGGCTCACCTCCTTTAAACCATCATGACAAGGCGATGTTTGCGAAGCAACTCAAGGAAGATCTTCTCCTTTAATGGAATTTTGATCCTCCAGAAGTAGTCACAATCCTTGGCAATCGTGATACTTCATTAATCTACATCACCTATATTCCCCTTATAATTCTTCTTAATAGTGAAACACCCTCTATCCCAAATAAGGGAGTTAGGAGCAAAGTCAACTAGCCTAAGGTCTTTAACCAATGAAAGAAGGCTTTGCAAATTAGCTATCCACACCTCAAAGAGGGTCCCCCTCACCAAAGGGGTCTAGGCTCCATCATCCCCAGGGACTAGACCATCCCAAACCATCTTGACCAACTCAACTTTATCCCCCGCCAAGCCATACATCCTAGGCAGTAATTGAACAAAAATTCCTTCACTAAACCAATTGCCTTCCTAAAATAAAAAAAGCCCATCCATTAGCAAGCATCAGATGGAAGAGATACATAAATTGAATAATAGTCTGGAGGTGGCTATGCTAGAAAGTAGAGGCTCCAGGAATCCTAGTGTTAGATGCATGCAAGGGAGAATTGTAAGAGCTTGTCATGAGGTGGTGCCATGCACTACCACTGTTAAAGAGAATAACTTCACAACCCACCTAAGCATGGTTTTAAATGTCTCAATATATCAATGATATGTCGCATATCGCCAAGTCAAGGGATATCGATATGTCGGTAGTGTTATTTGTCCATTATATTGGGCGATGTCACTTGTGTCGAAGGGTATCACCATTATATGAAGGTTTTGATAGCCCTTCTTCACAAATTTTCCATTATTTCGTCGATATCAGTCGATATGTGGTATATGGCGATAGATCTCCCAACAATGTCACTTATTTTCAAGCTTCCTTGGCGCTTTCCCTTTCCATTGCATTTTTTAATCTCTCCCTCCTAGCAGGTCCTTTCCTCATTCCTTGTGTGAGACTCCTCTCTTGGGTGATTTGTAAGCTTTGAGCTCTCAAGAAGGTAATGGCCCTCAAGTCATCTCGTTTTCTTCAATTTCTTTGCATTCTTAGCTCCAAATCACCATGTTTTAATGATGATTATCGATCATTCCAAACTTGAATATTTAGATCTTTTCAATTATTAACTAGCTTAGCATTCTCTGCACATTACCTAAGTTGACAAATTAAACTCCAATTTGGTCATGATTTCGTGGCCTAAATGTTATCTTAGATCCACTTGATTTTTGGCTAGATTATTGTTCTGTACACATTACCTTACCAAGTTCACGAATTAAAATACAATTTGGTCATGATTCCATGGCCTAAATCTCATCGAACTTGAATCTGTAGATCTATTTATTATCGACTAGATTAATATTCTCTATACATTACCTTATTAAAATCACGAATTAAACTTTAATTTGGTCATGATTTCGTAGCTTAAATCTCATCTTAAACCCATGTTTACTATTTATTTCAAGTTGTGTCAAATTGTTAATAGATCTCTTGTTGGATCATGGTTAATGATTTGAAATGTTGATCTATGTCTTGCAGGCGTTAATTATGTTGGGAGAAGGAAGAGACTCAAGGGATGAGAATGCTAGAGAAGTTGGTTGGAATTATGATATTCCCATAAATGGATACAAAGGAAAGGCACAATACCACTTTTGTGGTGAAAAGATGATGGGAGGAGGTATCGCAAGGTTGAAGCAGCACTTGGTAGGTTGGTACAATAATGTAGCCAAGTGCCCTGGTGTTCATGAGGAAGATAGGTTATTGGTGTTATCAAATTTAGAAGGAAAGTGAAATATATGAAGTTAAGGAGAGACGTGATGTTCCATGAGTGAATATAGTAAAAAGTGTATGTTAATATAGATGACTCTGATGATAATTCTGATATTTGGTATCCTATTGATGTTGAAACTCTTGCACAAAGACGGGCATATGAATGCTATTAGAGATTATTTTGAGTGAACATTAGAGGCAGGAAGAAGATGAATTTGCTTGTGGATGGTTGTTTTATGAGAGAGGAAGCGGAAGTGGTGCTTGTGCCACCATACCAAACAACCTACAAAAAACACAAAGGTGGGCAAAAGTTGGTAGAATAACTAGTATGAGATATGTGCCAAGCATAAACAAGAAATAGAAGACCATGAAGGGTATGTTTGGAAATGTTAGAGAAAGGGTGGGAAATGTCATCTCTACACTCTTGTTTGCACATGCAATTCTGGCAAATGTAGCAAGCGAACTAATTTTGCAACACACTATGGATGATCGTTCAAGGAGGAACAAGGGTGAAGGTTATTACCCTACACGAAATCATGAACAAGTATTTGTTCATGGCGAAGGATGACCTCAATAAATATATAAATAGATTGAAGAGGCTATGGTTGGATTATGGAGTTTGCATTATGTGTCGTGGACTAGTTTTACAAGACAAATAAAATTTTTTCTTATTTATTGTGATGGAAAGACTTTTTTTGAAATTTATAGATGCATTTGATTAAGTAAAGGATCACAATTATATATACCGTTTGACGGTGGATGTTGTGAAGGAGGTTGGGCTTGAACATGTGGTACAAATTGTTATCGATAATGATAGCAATTTTAAGAAGGTTGGGAAGAAATTGATGAAGTCCATCAGTATGGAGTTTCTTGGAGTCCTTGTGCATCATATTGCCTTGATGTGATTTTGAAGGACTTCGGAAAGAGGAAGATTATAAATGAACTTATTTAATATGCGTGTTCAATTACAACTTTCAATCACTCGCACATACTAGCAATGATGTGAAGTTGGATTGAAGCATATGTTTATCTTGAATGATTGGTTTTCGAAAAGAGAGTAGATTGGAGATTAGGAAGGTGTTGGAATTGGTGACCTCTAAAAAGTTTTGGGACAATTGTTCATGGGTTGTGAAGAGTATGGAGCTTGTTGTGGTTGTGCTAAGGATGGTTGATGGTGACAAAAACCAACCTTTGTAGTATATGTGCAATTATGGAAATCATGAAGCAAAGTGTCATGGAAAATGTTGGGAAGTCGGCTCAGGATTGCAGAAGATAATTAATGAGAGATGGTGAGACATGTTCTCACATTCGATTCACAGAGTTTGTATGAATTTACTTGACTGTGAAGTTTCACATATTTTTTGTAATGACTTTGTAGTGATTAGTCTTAAATCTTAATTTTGCATTATATTATCTAAATCTAGAATACCACTACAAGTATAGATTTCGTAGCGATCATGACTCTTTAAACTGGTGCAAGTAGTTTTCTTTAGGCTTGTGAAGGAAGTCCACCAACAAATAGATTGTATGAATGGGGTGATAAATTATCCACACTTCTAACCTATGCTATTACACATTTACTCCTATTATTTTAGAGGAGATAATATGATTTTAATACATTGTTCTTTACAGATAAAATATTTTAGAGATGTGTTACTATCCTTCGAGACAAACAATGCAATACATGCACGAATTGAAATTCTTCTTGGTGTGGTCGTGATTTAAATATGAGGATATCTTGTGAATTTATTTCATAATTCACATGTTACATAAATTAATAAGTTTATTTTCATTTTCTATTGCAACTGAATGGTAGCACTTACATGGCATTGATGCTCCTAACCTTTGCCTAGTTGTCATTAATATCCTATATCAGATGGTATCTGCAAGAGGGTGTAAAAGTAATTAAAGCACCTTTAACTTGATTTACTCATAGAGTAGAAATCACCTCGGTAGTGAAAAATTAATGGACTTGGTATTTGTTCATTACAACATAAGATTAAAGATATAATAATACAAAAAGGAGAACATAAGGAAGAGTACATGGACCCGATTAATGTTGCATATCTTTTTGGAGACAGAGATGATGATGTTTTACAAGCATAGTTGAATAGCAATGGCGAACCATTGCTTGATTAACATAATGGTCCCAATTTTTAGATAGTAGAAAAAATGGATGTAGATGTACACAGATTTGTGCATAGCTGGTTTAATGAGTAAATGAAGAGGAAGATTCACCTTCAGGAATAAAAGATGATGATGATGGTAGAGATGTCGATGACGATGCAATGATGGTTGAACTTGAATCTCAACAGCAAGAAAGTAGTAAAGGAGGTGGGAGATATTGTCCTAGTAGGGATGAAGAGGATGTTGGATGCGAATACTAAGAGAGATACAAAACTCTACATGGAGACCCCTTTCTAAGTCTAGCTCGTGACCATGATGCAGGATATGGCTTATTTTTTATGATGCCCATTGATGATTTAAGTTCATCAATAGGATCCTTTAATCTAGTGGAATCAATTTATAGAGGTGGCTCTGTATCATTGTTATTGAGTTTCCATGGTTATAAATCTCATTATATCAGCCCTCCTCAATAGAAATGCCCTTACCAAGATGAGGCATAAAATTCATGTGGTTTCTTTCCTAGCTACTATTCATTGGTGTCTCAACTAGAGTCAACCTCCATCTTATTATTGGTTCTTATAGCTACAGATGTGATGGTGGTCAAAGTAGTGTTAGCTAAAGTGTTCCTGCAACACAAGGATATGGATATTTCCAGAGTATTTTGCATCCCAAGGTTCCCAATCGTCTTATTATTATCGGCCTTTCTAGTTTGCTACACAACTTTCTCCTTGATCACCACGAACTTCATCGATGAGACAACGTGATTGTTTTGAATCTTCAGATTTTACACTTAGATGAGGTGCTTCTACCAGAGATTCAAGAGGACCAAGTAGACATTATGGAAGGATAATTATAGTTAGAGTCTATAGAAGTAGCTTTGACAGTCACAATCAATATCCACTTCTTGGAGCACTTATGTAAGATTACCAACGTTGCAATCATGATTATAATATTAGATACAACATCATGACGTGGGATAACTATTGCAACTATGCTAGAATATCACAGTTAGAGGAAGAAAATCAAAGGAGTGGTAATCAACTAGATCGAGACTTCACATGGTATTGAAGAAGTCTTGACTTCATGAATCATGATTTAGTGGTACTAGTCTTATTATATTTCATTTCTAGTGTGTTATTATGAACATTTTAAGTTATTATCTTGTTATGTGATTTTCTTTTCAATGTTATTACTTATGATGATTGTTGATATGCTAGTAGCATACGTATATTATGTTTTCATTTAACATTTATGATTTTAGTCTCTTAGGCATTTCTTCACAGATGAAGTGGTTATTAAAATGTTAAGTTTATCAAATTTGTGACATTTTGAGTCATTTTGGGCCATTTAGAGTGATTTCCTCAAAATTTCTGGTTATCAATGCTATATTCCCAATATATTCCTTTGTTGGCTTGTTGATATGATGTCAATATCGACATTTAAAACCTTACACTTAAGCGACAGAGCATTATTAAAGCAATTTAACTTAAGCACTCTAAGCTTACACTGTATCATCGATCTACAAATATCATCCCAGGCCACCAAGTGTAGGAATGTGTCAACTTGCTCCGTTTCCTTTATGAAGAACCTCTTTTTGATCCCATCAATTTGCTTTGAAATCTTCTTAGGCGACGCAAAAACAAATAGGTGGATGATAGGAATAACTGACTTAGTAGGACTAAACATCCCCCCTTCGAAAGGAGTCTACCTTTTCAACCAGTAAGCCTCTTCTTCAACTTCTCCACTAAAGGTAATTAATTATTGATTAAGAGTTGCTATCTCTTGAGGGGAAGTCTAAGGTCAGTTATCTAAAGAGCACTTGGATTCATGCTAAGGGCTCGCAAGCACCTTTTAATCGTCTCATCATCCATGTTAAAAGGTATAGAAGCTGACTTAGAATGGTTAACGACCAAACTTGATATCATGCCAAAAAGTCAGACGAAAGTTGTAAAATTCATGACCTCCTAATTATCCCTTTCCACAAAAAAAAGCTATATCATCCATGTATTACAAAATATGGGTAAGTAGTAGTGAAGCCATTAAATAGGTTGCCATTGCAATGCTGGAGGCCATACCTACCAAGGCATCAATTGCAAGAATAAGCAACGAGGCCAAGGGGCACTCCTGACTAAGACTCCTTTGTGGCTACATCCACCTGCTTGCTGGCTTGCCGTTAACTAGCACAGAAAAAGAGGTTGTGGTGACATAATGGTTCATCCACAAAATCCACTAATTGGGAAACCTATGCTTTCTAAGGGCTTGCGACAAGGATGGTCAATTGACGAAATCGTAGGCCTTTGAGAAATTAACCTTCTAAAGAAAACCCCTCCTTCTCAACCTCTGCCAAGTGGAGACCATCTCTTTTGCCATGGTAATTGACTCTTGCAAGGATTGGCCACGGGCAAAGGTTGACTGCATAAGATTGATCAAGTGCGGAAGTAGATCACTAAGCCTATTCCCAAAGACCTTAGCTACAATCAAGTATATAGTGTTTGATAACGCAATTAGTCTATAGTCATTAATAGCCTCCAGCCTAGGGTCTTAGGGAGTAAGAAAAAGCAAAACTGGATGATCTTCTTGAAGCCCATATTCTCATCCATTAGCTCCATGGTCATTGGACCCCCTTTCACCAGCTTCCAGAACTTCTAGAAGAAAACCTGAATACCATCTGGACTTGGTGATCCCTTAGCCTTAAGACCACGGATTACACAAAGCACCTTCTCCTCAAAAGCGTCCCTAATGAGGAAATAACCCATCTCCACATCAAGAACTGGTAGGTTGGTTGTAAACCACTCTCAACAACTTGGGGGGCATCTCCTGGTGAACCCTTGGAAATGATGTCTTAAAGCTACAATTTGCTCTCTATATGTATAGGTTTCCTTCCCAACCCTCAGAGTAGCAAGGATATTGCTATGTTGCCTACAACTAACTGATATGTGGAAGAATCTAGCTTTGGCATCCCCTTCCTTGGGCCATAATTGTCATGACTGCTATATCTAGTCCATCTCCTTATCCTCCACTTGAACCACAAATAGGAGACTCTCTCTTTTCAACCTCATCAGTTGCCAGGTCCGTGGAGTCTTCTACGTTGTCAATAGCCTCCACTCCCTAGAGAGTAGATAGCCTGATTTGCTTTCAATGTTCACGAACCTTCTTATAGGTCATCAGAGTTGATCATAGGTGTTGGATCTTAGTAGCAAAGTAGAGGTGGTAGAGTGATCTAGTTTCACCTTTGACCACTTTTCAACCAAAGATTTAAAATCCTACTCCAACAATTAGGATTTAGCCAGTTTGAAGTATGTAGAGATGGAAACCCCTTCCTTAGAATCCTAAAGTAAAGTCACGTGATCCGAGAACGGCTTGGGCATAGTTGAGACCTTGGCCAACTGAAATCGTGTAGCCAACTCAATCGAACACAGGAATCTGTCAATCTTTTATTACGTCCCTAAGTTACTCCTCCAAGTATAATGGGCTCCTCCACCGAGATATCATTGTTGTTTACCTATCTCTCCTCCCATCTAGTCGTTCATTAATGGACACGGTGGCATTAAAGTCCTCGCCGACAATCCAAGGGTACCCATCCATAAAGGCAACATGTCTAATCTCTTCCTAGAGTTCACTCCTAAAAGCCACATTACATAGCCATAGATCGAAGAGATTGCAATTAGAAGACCATTCATGGACCTCTTGAAGCAAAGTGGTTAGCACCTAATGTCCAAAAAGGGAACCAACCATCTCAAATGCAGATGAGTTCCACAACACCATAATACCACCAAAACAGCTAACAACCCAGACGTCTAAAAAACCATCAAAAGCATTCTTGCTAATTTCTCTTTTACTAGTAGCATCAAGATCCTCATGGTTAGTCTCTCGAACAAGAGCATTATTCACTTTCCATTCCAACAGATATTTACGAAGGGCGGACTAGACGAGTCATGGAGACCCCAGACATTCTACATGTGAATGTTAACGACTAAGACTTGGATGGGATGCCCCTCGAATAATAATGAGCCTCAACAATTGAGGCTACCCTAAGTTTCTCCTCAAGCTGATTTATAGTGACATTTGAGGTGGCTACTGGGCCTTGACTGTGCCTCCTATGTCTTCTGTGTAAGTACATCTCATTGATGAGTCTATGGTGCGAGCCAAAAAGTTGGTTTTTGGACAACCAACTACGGGAGGAGGTTTGAGAGCACGAGGGTTCATGTCTAGCTCTCTTGTTTGAAGCCCTCCCATGACCAGTTTGATGCAATGATTAAAATGTTGTTGGCATGCTACCGTTGTGCTAGTGAAATGGGGGCTTTTTTGACAAAGCACCATGTCAACATGAAAATGTTGTCGAAACATAGGGATGTTGGCGACATGCTGACAATTTTAGTGGCATGCCAATGGCATGTTGGTTGGCACGCTATTGCTTGCTGGGTTGCTCGTGTTGCATGCCATTGCTTTTGCTGGCTGCTGATGTTGCATTGCATTGTTGCTGCTACTATGCATTGTGACTATGGCTCGTGATGTTGTACATAGTGATGGAGGATAGGAGGAGAGGGGAGAAGAGAAGGTTCAAGCTTCATAGCTGTTGCTGCTCTCAAGGAATTAAATATCCGTATGGCAGGGGGCACCACCCTTACGATCTCGTTATGGAAAGTTTTCGGATACCTTAAACTTTCCTATTGAAAATTAGAATTTATTTATTTTTTCTTTTGGCTAAAAAAAAGTTCTACTAAAGCTTTAACTCATGCTTAGATGATACCAAGAATTGTAATGGCTAGTGAAAAAACTATGCATCATGCCCTTTCCCTCCCCTCTACCTCTCCTTAAGAGAATAAATTTTCACCAATATGAGACAACTACAACTATTTCGGATCGTTTCCTGTAACTAAGTAAACATCACCAGTAACGCATTTACATTATGTTTTCATTCAAAATTTATTATTTTGATCTTTTAAACATTTCTTCATACATGTATTGGTTATTAAACTACTAATTTCATTAAATTTGTGACATTTTGAGCTATTTTGGGTCATTTTAAGTGATTTTCCTAAAATTCTTTGATATGAACAATATATTATCGATATATCCCCTTTTTGACTTGTCGATTTGATATAGATATTTAAAACATGCCCTTCTGACATCTACCCTTCCTCTCCACTGCTGTTTGTAGCTGTTTCTCTTTTCCTGTTCTCCTCTTCCACTGCTTGTTGCTCTCATTCTTCGCCTCTATTGCTATTGCTACTCTCCTTCGTTGCTATTGTTACTGCTTTCGTTCTTCTCTTGAGGTTTGATTCCACATCTATCCCTAATTATACACTAGATCTAATCTACAATTAAATTTAAACATGACTCATAACTATCCTTAATTAGATCTCCTTCGGGCCTCCGGCTCTTCCTTTATTTCAAATTTCAATTTGCCGGCCATTTTGGTGATTTGAGAAAGGTACAGTTTTGAGGCATGGAAAAAGCAAAAATAGAAGTACAAGGTAAAGAAAGAAAGAAGGGGAAAACACAACCAATCTTATGTATAATTAATAATTCATTTAGAATCTATGAATATCTAATGGTGATTGATTTATTTAGGGGTTAGAAAAGACATTTATTCGTTCTTTTCTAAATTCAATTCGAATAATAATTATTTGATATTTGATTCTTGAATTGTAACATGGTGTGGTAGATTGTATGTTGTATATGAATATTAGAATGTAACATTCGTTTTCTTACATAAACTTTCTTAAATTTGTGATTTTCTTAATGTTTTAATTATTTTAACTACTTCTATCGTTTTTGTCAGCATGTGTTGGCATGTCCTCGGTGTGCCTTCGAAATGGACTATTTTCAAGATATCGAAATTGTCGAAATCTAACGTCGAAATATGAGCATTGTCATGGCATGCCTCCAAAATGTGTGCTTAGAAATTTATTGAAATGATATTGAAATCGTCATTTAAAACCTTGGTCTAGTGTAGTATGTTAGAGCTTTGGCCTTAGCGGTTAATCACATAGGCAACTGTGGGGGTTCAGGAGGCCACTTAAATCGTCACTCCCTTTATCAACACACAGGAGTTCCTGTACATCAAGCAAAGGTTTAACAATGGACGAGGAAAGGGAAGAAGGCCTGGGAGCTAGTTGAGTCCTTGTAGCAACCACACCCAAAATCAGAAGAGAGGGTGCTTGAGGAGATTTACATGTACCCGATTTGGATCTGTCTTGTAGCAAGTGGTGCCACAGCAGTCACAAACATCCCCTTACTAGCATTTAGACAGGTTTCCTCCACTATGCGAGTGCGCTCGACTGAACTTCAGACTCGACATCTCTAGTTGCTGTAGGACCACGACTCAAGATCAACATGAGTGGTTCATGGTCGTCGCTTTGTACATCTACTACTTCCACTGGACTTGGGGAGTCCGTATCGGCATCACCCTTGCCACCAAAAGTAATAGCTAGTAAGTCCTCAACTAAGGTTGAGCCTACGACAAACTTGACTCGAGTGGGGTCTAAATGGGTGCCAATAGGGGGAGGAAATGAAAAGGATCTGAATTGAATTGAATTGAATTGGGGTATAAACGGTACCATATTCAGGTCTGCTTTCAGATCCGGGTCCCTCCTGAGATCATGGTGCCACGTTTGGTAGCAGATCAGGTCGGTTCTTATCATGCCCAAATTAGAGGTTGAGCCATCCATGTAGGCAAATTCAGAATTTGAATACCATTTCATGGGATATTTTGATGTGGGAAGTGGAATTGATGCGCCCTTACCTGGTGGATGCACACTTTGGGTTTTAGAATGCACGTAACAACTTTGCAATTCTCGATCTTACTTACGGATCCCCTACTGGAGCAAACCCTAAGTAACTGTTGTTGGCATCAGAGGAGACGACATGGTCTCCACATAACTCCATTGGAAGAATCGAGACTACCCACGGAGACTTGCCCTTTTGAAGGATGAGCTTTGACAAGATATCACAAGGAGATTCGACCTCTATGGTGGTTGAGACCCATCGGATCTCATCAACCATCCGTTAACCTGCGTGCCAAGCTTCAATCGGGAAAAAAGAGAAACCAAAGCTTCAACCACCTTAAGCATATCATAGGTGGAGAGGCATCTCGACCATGAGGACGTTTATAGTGAGCCACTATGGAGGATGCTCATCCACCACCCCATTAGTAGTTGTTGGGCTCTGCCATCACACCTCACCATCTCTAATATTTAAGGATTGGAGTCGTAGAAGTTCCAAATCGTTATTTGAAAAACCATGTAGAAAAATTTACTTTCACCTAACCACGCAAGACGTAGCCCTTGAGGTTGCATTGCGAACCTCGCAACAACACCTTGGATGGCATTGAGAGAGGGGCTACCATGTAGAACTTCCCAAACCAAAGAACCTGCCAGATAACTCCAGTTTGACTGCATTGCTGGCAACTATGGTGCAAGAACGATTGGGGTGACACCGAGGTAAGGTTTAAAGGCTATTGAGGAATGCGGTGGTTCGGAAGAGGTCGGTGTAGGTGGAGCCACCATCGGATAGGATTAGCTATGATGTTTGATGGCACAGCTTCGAACACACACCATTGCGTCCTGACACTCCGTCGCGAAGTGGGCACAAGTGTGACAATGAAAGCAAACGACTCTGGGTTGCGGTCACCTTCTTGTCCAACCGTATCCGGTGCTTCCTGGCGATGCGAACCCAACCAACATTAATCTCCACGCCACCACTCTCCCTTTCACGATCTCCCTCCGCTCTCACTTCTCTCCCCGTTCATCTTGATATGATTGGTAGAGGTGTGATTTGATTTTTATCCTTAGTCCTTTACCCCCATTTTTCTAACATGGAGACGTTCATCCAAATTAGGGACCCCCTTCTAGTTGTGGGTTGATCTGATGTGTGTGGTTAAAGATGACATATCTGATTGTATAAGGTAGAAACATCCTCAGTTTGTTATCTTCTGTCTCATGCAGGCATCACCACTTTTTTTTATCGGTAAGCAGCTTTCTGTGGCACTATCTCAAGCTTGCCTTTGGCTAACTATCCCCAAGGATGCAAAAAATTGCTTCAGCCTGCTGATTAATTGGCTATTAGTCAGCCACTGGCCAATTCAGATATCGATTGTTGGGCCTATAGTTGTCAGCTAACGTGTCTAATTGGCTGCATAACCAATTTCTTGTCCGAGTAAGGTGGCAAATAAGAAAGGTTAGTTGGGCTTGGGCAGTGTACTTGTTTAAAACCCAATCACCTCATCTAATTCCAAAGGACTGCTTATTCCTCATTTTCCCTTGCCACTTTGGTTGTTTCCTGTTTCTCTCCCTCGGGGCCTATGAATTTTAGCTATGTGCTTGTGTTGCTGTAAACTTCAAAGTGGCTTATTTTATGTGGTGTGAGATCTTACCTGTTTGAATTCCGATCTATATTTATAGCTTAGTGAGAAATTGTGTAAAGCCATATATCATATGCGTATGCATGAATGTTTACCTATCACAATGAACATTCTTGCATGACTAACTCTTGATTACTTACCTACATTACCATATACTTGTTAATCAGTGGCCTTCCTGAATACTTGCCATGGAGTTCTGCAACCTTGAAGACCCCCTGATGAAGACAGACTCCTTATTGTTGGGCTTACTTCTATCTAGAAGGGGAAGCTAGGTAGCTCTGATCTGACTTGTTTCTATGCATTTCCATTTGAGTTTGAGTTGGGTTAAGTCTGAATTATGTCATTTATCCGATTTGATTTGCTCTCTTTTCTAATGGTCCTCGTTCTTCGGATCTTCTTGGCTTGTCAACTTATTTCTAGCTGCTTTTTTTAGGTGTTTGCTTAGGAGTTCATTCTGGCCTTAACCTGTTGTACATTTTGCTAAGGTTTTTCTTTTGTCAGATCCTATCTGAGATTCAAGAAAATTTGGTATTATTATTTGCCCCTGCCCTTCTTGCTAGTCATGTTAGCAAAAAGAGTAACCTCTCAGGTTGGGGTTTCTTTCTTTGGAGCTTTATTTATTCTGCATGGTTATTTCCTTCAAGCATTTTAACTCTTCCTAAATTGGAGGTTTTCATGTCCTGGCTGGGGGCTTGAACTTGGGATCGTTTTTTGAGTTCATGTGTAGGTTGCCCTTCTACTGACAAAGCCCTAGGTGCCGCCCTTCCCTTGTTCTTGTAGAGTGTTCTTCCCGCAAAAATCCTGCTTTATCATCCCTACATATCTTGTGGGGACTCCCTTGCTTTGTCAGCGAAGTCAGTGTTGGTGCATCTATTTGCTTGTTGTTTCTAAAGCGGGGCTAGTCTAGAAGTTGGGAAGGTTCATTGTCTTCCGATTATTTCCACAATCTAATCTGCTTGGTTAGGTTTTCATCTAACTCCTTCCAGCTTTGCTATCAGGATACTGTAATCCCCATGTAAAAATGAAGGTGTATCTAAATCATTCCATTCCTGTAAGACTAGTTTAGTCAACTTTGTTTCCTCAAGTTGGGTGTCATTCTGCCCTTCAACTGGGTTTGGTTATCGAACCTTCAAAGTCGAGTGGCATCTTGCCATTGAATCATGGTTTGCATTTTAGTGGAGGTTGTCAGATGCCGTTCTAATCAGTAGGCATAATGGTCATTTATGGTGAAACATATGCCATAAATGTTCAGCAGTTAAAGGACAGGGTGTTGTACTGGATCATACTAATAAATGCACTCACAGGTTGTGAATTTCCTAGATATTTGGAGTCTTGCACTTTTGCACATCAAGTGCATTGATACTGTGATGAAGAAGATGGCCATGTGGACAGGCTACTTGGCACAGTGACCACGTGGATTGTCCACTTGGCAGCTATTTCTGTCAGGAAGTGTGCCGACCCTAGTGGAATTGATTTAGGATTGCTTTGAGTTCAAGTTAGTCTATTTTAGTATATTCTAGGTGTCAAGATAATTAGAGTTGTCAGTTGATATTTAGTTACTATTTTTAGGCAATCATTTAGTTGTTATTTATTGTTTTCTGAATTTTGCATTAGGAATACTCTCTTTATATATAGAGAGTATCTTTTGTTATTTTGATTGAGTTGAATATAATTATTTTCCATTATCTCTCTCTCTCTCTCTCTCTCTCTCAACTCCTCTCCTCTCGCTTGCCGAACTCTATCTCTCCTCTTGGTTCTCGAGCCACCAAGTCCACGCATAGGCCTTCACGTGTGTTCTACACCAAGGAGTCTCCACCACATTACATAAATCTCCACATGGTATTAGAGCCTTGGATCTTGGTTCTTTGATGTGCGTGAATCGAGAAGACATCTAGGGGAAGAGTTCACGAACAAGGGGAATTCTTCTCCCTTGTGTGTACGTTCTCTACGTTTACAACAAGGCCACACGTTGCATGGCCTTCTTCTTCCGTGTGGAAATTGACTCTACAAATTCCTTGGAAGACCTTGGCACCTTACGTAAGGCCTACGGATCGAGTGGGGGTTTCCAACAATTTCTCTTCCTACCACATCCAATGCCTTATGCGGACTGTTGAAGTGGGAGAAGGATCATAGATTGGAGATGGCTGACACTAAGGCTTTGTTGTTGACTGGAGACGGCAAGGTGGTTGTTTAAGGAATGACTATTAAGCTTCAAGGTGCTTATAATTCTGTTTTGTGGGCCCACACATTCAAAATCTTCATAGGGGATCAAGACAAACTCAATATTCTACTTAAAGAGGCACCTGAGAGCAAAAATGGAACCAAGTAGAAGCTTGAGAAGGAGAATTATATGGTGATGAGCTGGATCATGAATTTAGTTGATTCTGTCGTAGCCTCGAACATGCTATATAAGAAGAGCGCATTCAAGATCTGGACGACTTGGAGAAGTGGTACTCCCAGAAATTGAGTAATGCGTGCATCATCGATCTCTACATGTGCATATGGATAGCTAGTCATGGAGATCTTTCCTTGACTAAATACTACGCGAAGATAGAGGCACTGTTTGAGGAGTTGGATGTATACGAGTTTGTCTACTGTGATAAATAGGCGAAGGCATGTGCCAGATGGCAATTAGCCAAGTTCTTGTTAGGGTTACATTTCCGCTACCAACCTAGCACTCGACCAAATTCTTACATTGGATGGAAAGATGGATCTTGAGACCATCTTTGGTCGTCTTGAGAAGATGAAGGCACCAGAGGTATAGGCTATTATGAAGACTGACAACTCTGCACTTGCCAACTGAAGTTGGTGTTGGGCTTGGGAGAGGAGGTTGAGTCTATCCCTCATGTCGACACTGTGGGCACACCATCACCCACAAGGTAGATGTTGGGATAAGTTCGGGAGGCCTCCACATAGGACTACTAGCACTTCACGCGTGGATTCTCTTACGTCTGTGGATCTTGAGAAAATTTGAGCCATCTTCTAAGAAGAACAGGAGAAGAAGACCATGACGATCGTTGCAATGACTATTAAGGTTGCCCAAGAGGTTACGACTTCGGTGGTTGTGAAAGGCTACACTGTGACTTCCAATAGTGACACGTTTGAGAGTTCCAGGCTTGAAGATGGTGAAGAATGGTGGGGGCTCTAGCCTCACAACGAGTTGATTAAGTCATTGACCTCCTGGCCTAGACTTGAGGGGGAGTGTAAGGAAGAAGATGGCCACGTGGCACAGTGGCCACATGGATTGTTTGTGTGGCAGCTATTTTGGTTAGGAAGGGCGTCAACCCTAGTGGAATTGGTTTAGGGTTGGTTTGAGTCCAAGGTAGTCTATTTTAGTATGTTAGGTGTCAAGATAATTAGAGTTGTAAGTGGGATATTTAGTTACTATTTTTAGCAAATTGTTGAGTTGTTATTTACTATTTTCTATATTTAGCATTAGGAATAATTTCTCTCTATATAGAGAGTATCTTGTGTTATTTTGATTGAGTTGAATACAATTAATTTCCATTATCTCTCTGTCTCTTAGTTTCTCTCGTCTCCCTTGCTGAACTCTCTCTCTCCTCTCGGTTCTCGCGCCACCAAGTCCACGTGTGGTCTTACACGCCAAGGAGTCTCCACCACATTGTGCAAATCTCCACAGATACACATGCACTGTTATACTCAATATTTACCAGTGCATTTACGACTGCTCAATCCAATCTATATTTCTTAATATGGCTTATTTGAGTTAGTTGATGACCTTAATTGCCTTTTGATGGCTAATTGCTGATCTCTATTAGGAAGAGCATTGTAAATAGGCGTCTCCACACTCATTTGTACACATCCAATATTACCCATTCTACTAGAAAAATGGCACTATCATTCTAGTTTTTTATTTTCCAACATGCTCATCTATATGAATAACTCCGAGTGTCCACTTTTCACATCGTAAGCTATAATTCATATCTCTCAAACGAGGCTTAAGGATGCTTGTATTTACTATAGTGGCACAACATCTCATCTTTTACTTTTTTTTTTTTTTTGAGTTTATCATCTTTTGCATTTGATTATACTGGTTTACTTGGGCTGAGTTAGCTCATTAACTGTCTCATAATTTGTTAATGAAATTTATTATCTTAGAAGAGAATTAGGATTGAAAATCCCAAGTTGGCAGACTTGGCTAGTGGAGTAATCTGTTTAGGGAATCATTTTAAATTTTCATTTTCATATTTATAATAGGATTTATTTGTGCTATTATTTTATATTGTCTATTGCATACATTGTTCATCCCTTTCAATGTAGTGTAGTGGCTAGATATGAAGGTCATTAAATTGGTTCTGTTCCTAGCTCGATTGGACACCACCATAGCGTGATGTGACTCTTTTGAATACGTAGGAGAGCTTGATAAATTATTTGGGAGGCTAACACTGAAAGTTATCCCAATCAAGGTGTCTGACAAGCCCAACCCCTAGAACTTTTAAGGTAGTGATGGAACCAACTATTAATAATGCACTTTGATATCTCTTTTGGGGAAAAATGATGCACTGCGGTGGAGCCTGGAGCTTCCATATAGCAAGTTAGAATTCTGGCCTCTTTTGCCCCGTTCTTTCATCCTGACTTGACTTCCTTGCTTTGTTTATGTTGATAGAACAATTTGTTACAGAATCTTGTGTCCATGAGGGAAGCGAATGCAATGTTTACAAGAAACGATCACCTATGCTGCCTACTTGGCCAAGTTGTATGGGAGGCTAAAGGACTGAAGTGTATATATGCCGATGGTCCATTATTGAGTGTATGAGACTGAGTATTCCAGACTCTCGGTTGAGTACTCAACTGATTTCCTCATTTGGGTTTTGAAGTTCAAAATGAAGCTCATTAGGCTTTTCCATTTTGTATCTTTGAAGTGGAGCTCTTGAAATTTATGCAACTACAAGTTCTTTGAGATGTGCACTTTGTTTTAATATTTTTTGTTATGATTTGCTTTAGGACTTTTTTTATGATTTGGTTGCATTACTTAAATTTTCTGCGAATGGTGATTTTAGTACTTTTTTAGGGAGAACCCCCAAAATTCATTAAACAAAAGAGCTAGTTAACACCAACAGCCACATATAGAAGAAAGATGGTACCACACTCCACCAACGGTAGCTTCCCCCCTCAAAGATAACACTGTTGCACTATAGCTACAGAAGCATAAAAGCTCTACTAATCATGTTTTGATACTTTGTTTTGGTACTCATTTTTATTCTAGTCTTTTATTATTATTTTTTCAATTAGTAGTAAAAAGTAGTTAGCTTTAGTTTATAAAATTGCTACTCATCTACGTACTTATACGTATATTGAGTTAGTCACTTAGGCAATCTCCGATTGAATATCACATAGCGACTTCCCAAACATTGGACAAGTGGATTGGATGCTGCCTGGAGATTGGGGTTCTTCGCTGAACATCTGCGCACTGAATCTTTGCTTTCTAGTTGTAATGAGCATGCGTTCGCAACAGTTAGCCCTACAACCATCACAATCTGTATGGTTGCTGCCCCTCTGACCATTTAGGGAAGGGTCTCAATCACCCCTTAGTTCATTGGTAATTTGGTAGCAGTGTTGCAGTCTTCCTCTTGTATTTTTGGGGCGACATCACTACCTATCTCAAGACCATTTTGGCAAGTCCCTGGGTAGCAATAACTACAAACTGGGCAGCTGGGGCAAGCACAATATAGGTGGGTTCATGAGAAGCTATTGCCGAGGTGGCAAATCTTCCTTCTTCTCCTCACGAAGATCCCTTCCCAGTAGAGGAAATTGGGTGAGGGTACAAGTCCAAGGTTGTCTTTGGGAGGAGGTTGAGTGATCCCTCTGTTTGAATAGAGGAGGTAGAGGAGGAAGTTGGGGCTAAGGAACATGGAAAGGACAGTTTGAGCATCTAATGGATGTTTTGGAGGTTCATCTTTCTGTTTGGCTTCTAAGATGAAAGCCATTGATTACTTAGACTATCAGTTAAGACGGGCCCATGTGTAGAATGCACTTGTCCTGTGTAGCTTTGTCATATTTATTTTATTATTAACTTTGTCTTGCTGTATTATTTGTTATTTTCTTTATTTTTGTTCGTTATTATTTTTTTGAGAGGAATTTTTTATCGTTATTATTTTTAGAACTTATTATTGAATGCTAACTTGATTTGCAGTCATATCTGAATTGATACACCACACAGTATCTGGTGGTGCCAGTAGCTTACCTGCACAGATGCCGCTAATCCAAGTTGTTGTTCCTCGTATTATGGATCTGAAAGGGCAACTTAGAGATCCTTCCAAGGTACCTCTTGTATGTCTTGGATGTATATGGTCGTTTAATGCCTGAATGGTATGGACTTCATTTTGACAGACTGCTGGTAGAGAGAGCATCTGCTCGACAATGAAGTTGATTTACTATAGGGTTAATTAGTAAGAGATTATATATCCCTGATCTTTTTGGAATTTTACATAGCTGTTCGTAAATTAATGAAATTACATTACTGCCATCATAATCTTTGTATTTACATAAATTTGACCTCAAAGTTATTAGCTTTAAAAAAATGCCACTTGAATTTAGTTTCATCAAGAGGATCTACTTTTTTTTTTTTGAAAAGAAGATCTACTATTTTAACCAAAAACGTTAAACAATGGTTGCTTTTGTCTCTAGATTACATTATAATCTAAAAAATGCTATTGATTACTTCTCTGAGTCCTCTTTCTTCTCTTTGCCTTTCTAACACTGCCATTTCCCTTCATTGTTGCTCTCTTCAACTTGGCATCATGGGGTTGAAGCACCTGGATAAACCTGTACAGCATCCTCAATGAAGATTCTTCACCACTTTTGGCCTCTTGTAACCTTTTTACCTTTTTGATTATTTGAATGTGGCTGAAGTCTATCTCACATTAATTTAATGGCATTGTTGCAAAAGGAGAAATGCTTGTAGTGGCATATAGTAAATATGAAGTTATAGGGGAAATTATGTAACAACGAAATCTTTTGATAGCATTTATGTAAAACCCTTTTTTTCTATCAGGGTCTAAAATAAGGTAGAATGGAATTTCGTCGATCTTCTGGGGACCAAGAATATCCTCAAACCTCATGCTATATCAAATGGCCTTTTCGGACTGGGTAAGGGTGTGCTTGTAGAAGTTGCAGTGAAAATAGTAACCATAGCTTGTGTAGTTGCAGTTCTCTTATCTTTCTTGTTCTACTCCTAAACTTCTTAATGACTTGCAAAACCACAACTGAAGATTTAAATGCCAGTTTTGACACATTTCCACAATGTGGGACAGAGATGTGAAGGAAGGTATGGGAGTTGAATTGTCTGTATCTTGTGATTAGCTTGAATGAATAGAAGCTGGGATGCTTTTGATACTATATGCATGTTTATAGGAGGCAAAAATGAATAATATGATAAAGATGGGAACTACCTTTGCTCCATCCTTGAAGGGAGAAAAGTTGAGCAAGTTGAGGAAGAGAAGAAATACGTGCTGATAGATATGAAGCTTTGCATCTATGCTTTCTGTGAGGCATGTGGAAAGGAAACTGTAGTGGGAGCAGCTGGAAACTCTTGGAAATCTTATTTCACTTGAAGGATTTTTGATTGTTATGGCAACTCTTGTAGATCTCATTGTATTTGATGGATTTTTGATTGTTATGGCAACTTGTGAGTGTTAGTATGTTTCACATTTTGGTAAGTATATCTGTGCCTGTTGGCACGCGTGTACTTTAATGTCTGTGGCATTTAAAACCTGCCAAATTATTGATTTTTAAACTTGCTGTAACAAGGGCTGTTTATCTCTTTCTGTGTTTCAGAACTTGGGACATCCAAGTTTTGCACTGTGAAAATTGTCTAGTATAGCAATATATCTAGTGCAACAGTGCAAGGTTTTTAGCTTCTAGCATAGATCATTCTAAGTCATCAATCATTCTTGGGCCTTTTCCCACGTTTTGTATTTTGTCAGTCATATACAAATAAATTGTTGAGACTTGAGGGGGTTTTATCTGATAGGGCCTAAGAAGTTCAGTTCTCAGTTCACATTGACTGGAATCTCTTTGCATAATAAAGTACATATAATTTTTAATTGGAATCATTGGCTTATGCAATTGTTATGTCTATTCTTATAATATGTTTAGGATAAAACCAATTTTATTGTTGCTCCTCTTGCTGTTTCTTTTGAACTAATTGGGAATTGTCTAAGCTTTGATTTATCTTGTGCCAACCTCAATACAGTATTGATTATTAGGCTGGTTTACTCAAAATTCTGTTTTCATGGGTCTGTGCATGGAGAATATTCAACTCCATGTGTTGACTATTGATTGCTCTACTGTTCTCTGGCAATTCGAGTCTGTCTGGTGCTTTCATTGTGATCTTAACATTGTATTGATCATGTTTGATAACTTTGTGCCAGGATGAGGAAGATGTGAAGGCCATTGCCCGCTTATTTTGTGATGTGGGTGATTCTTATGTGGAATTAATTGCTAGAGGTATATTTTGAACCCGCATATCTTGTTACATTGGAATTTAAGTCATTGTTTGTTTATAAGAATAATACGTATTGCTTGTTTGGCATGACTTATTCTGGTGCTGAGAAATTCCTGAATGAGCCTCTCAATTTGGAATAAGTTTATTCCACAACTGTGTAAGTGGTGGAGTAGGTTTATTGCATTATTTTTTACCTCGATGAGACAAAAGAACACTTATTTACTACTGATCTCTGGTAGTAGTCCTTTTTTTCTCATTCTCTAAAAAAGGAACACTTATTTACTCTTTGGTGTGATGTCAAATGTTAAAATCATCTATCTGTTGTCACTTTTTATTCGTCGAATTGAATTTTTTCCTTGATGTGATTTTCATCACTAACTAAATGAAAAATTGACTTCTGGAATAAATTTTCATTTTTTATTTAATTCCTCTAACCCAATTTCTCTCCCCAAATAGCACATGAAAGAATTAATGTGCCTTTTGTTTAAAAAATTGACAATATTTGAGATGTAATATATCTGAGGTCGTACTATTGATGGAGGTGTTTATTTTTTCAGGATCTAATGAATCTATGGTGATTGTTCAAGCACTACTTGAGGTTGCTTCACATCCTGAGTATGACATTTCTTCGATGACATATAACTTTTGGCATCAGCTTCAACTTAATTTGACAAGAAGGTACTCTCTGCAATAATTTCAACTTTTGCTAGAAATGAAAGACACTTAGCTTATGATAGTTATGTTAGGGATTTGAGCTTGTCAACTGGTTCTGGGATAGAAACAGAATCGGAGAGGAATCATAAGCTTTCTATCTTCCGTTCCACGTTTGAGGTGCTTGTGTCTCTGGTAAGTGTTTTGGAGTCCTCAGAAAGTATGATCTGCATGCTAATTAAATTTTTCAAGAAAAAAAAGCTTCTCTTTCCTTTTCAAATGTGAAGATGAAACATCCTTAGGGTGAAGAGCTTAAATGCTATTTATTTAGCTAGTAGATAGGACATGTGCCTTTGAGCATATCAGAACGTCTTCCTTTATCAAATGATTCTGATATATGCTTTTTAGTGGACATTTTTATTTTACTTGGAAGAGGAAAATGGGGATTACCAAGGTTAATAACCACCAAATTTCATTAAAAAGGAGAGCTTAGTACACCAATAATTTCAAAGCATGTTGTGGTGATGTAGAATCTCATCAACTGACATCCACTCCCTTCTAAAAATTACCCCTTTTAGCTCTAACCAAACATATCACAGAAGACCAAAAGCTCTCTTAGTGGTGGACATTTTTATTTTAAATATAGTAACATTCTTTTTCTATTATGCTTGCTTGTCGTATGCTCTTTATGCAGGTTAGCTTTCGTGTACAATATCTGCAAGATTATGAGAAGCTTTCCAAGGAGGATTTGAAAGATTTTAAGTATACAAGATATGGTATGTGGGAAGTTCGTTCCCAATTTAGGGAAAACCAACATTGCTATTGTGTTCTGTATCATATATTAAGTTGTAATGCAAGCAGTGTTGTGCAATATCTATTGGCTATAAGATAAGAACTTTGTTGTATAAAGAAATCAGGGATGCTTTGCATTTGAAACAGATCTTCTTTGGTTTTTTCTCTTTTCTATGTGGGATCTCAGGAAAAGGAATGCTCTAAGCAAACCATCACTATTTATATTGTTTGAATGGAAAGCTCTATGTTTTGTTATTGATTTAATCCCTTTCATGTTGTTCTTATACATCTGCAGTGGTGCTATGTGAATCAAGTGGGTCCAACGAGGCATGCCCATTGATTGCTAGGACTTATGTCTTTGTCACACTTCCAAAAAGGGATTGGTCGGGTCAATGGGATGGGCAGTTCATCATTTGTTGATGGGATGGATGTATCAAATATTGTTCTCTTGTTATAGAAATGGGAACTTTTGATTCTTTACATCCTAAACACAGGTCAAAACAGTCCTCGATTCCCAGTCCCACTCTTCTGAATTTGCCCATGGCTTTTAAATGTCTATTCTGCTGCCCTCTCTACTTATGCTTCTCAGCCTTTATCTCTCTACCTGCCTTTCCCTTGTTTTATTTACCCGTGTTTCTCTAGCTGCCACTGCTGGATCCAAGCTAACTCTTGGCATCACCTTCCCCATGCTTGTCTTCATTGCATCCTCCTGAAGTTCTTTGAAGGCCTTGCATTTTGTGATGATCCACTGTCTAAGGTCACTGTCCATTCTGTGGTAGGATCAATGTGGTTTCCTTGTAAAGCTGCAAGTTTTCAGGTCTGTGGAAGAAATCAAGATTCAATGTGCTGATTTTGATACCGTTTCAATGGTTTCAGAAGTACACATTATGGGGGCATGGCAAAAAAAATAGACATAAACCTACGGCAATGCTTTGATGATTTTAGTGATAAAAAATGGAGCATGCTGATGCACGCTGATTAAACTCTAGAAAAATGCAAGATTTGCTTATTAAAGAGAGAATTTGAGATTTTTTCATGGCTTTTCCACATAAATAACATGCAAGCTTTTAATTAATTTTTCCTAGTGGTAACAAAGTTTATTATTCCAATTTTCGTACATAATGAAAAGAGTGTATCTTGACTTCTCCAAAACAAAACTTTACTTTATATTTACTATCAAACTAGTTGGAATTTAGTACAATACCAAGTATTTACTTAATTATTAATTTCGTGCTGTTTTCAATAAAAAATTAGTAATTTTTCGCTTAGTATCTTTTCAAAAAACAATTTCGTTGGTAATAGTACTTAATTAACAGATGGTACTAGTTAGGACTGATAGTACTGACAATTGGTAGTTATGAGTTATATTAATATACAACTACCCAACCATAATTCACAATGCTTCTACTTTGTTCCTACCACCTAGTAATTTGTACTTACCAATTAAATCACTGAGATCAACGAGAATTGAACTCAATTACCTTGACTTTAGTCAAATAAGGCCTCTCAATCTTTCCCTATCTCGCCTGTGCTCTACTTTTGTGTGCCGGAAATATGGCACCTTCAGCCTTTTTATAAGCCAAAACATAGGAAAAATTACGAAGATATTGCCTGTTATAATTTTATGTCAATATTTGGGCCCAAATTAGTGAACTGATGGTTTAACATCATTTCTTGTAATTTCAATACGACCTCTATGTACCCCTTGGTTAACCACAATGCCCCTAGAGTGGAGGGCACGTCTGAGGCTGGTTTCACATAGCTACAATCATCTCTTGCTCTCAACGGTGGAAGGATAACAGGCTTGTGTCCTTCAAGTATTACATGCCCTGAAGCCAAATCTTAAATACATACCTACCTTTTAGAAAATTCTTTCAGAAAAAAATATTATCCCACTATATAACTATCATTTGTCACACCACTTATTCCACATACAACAAAACACCGGTCACCACTTATCCCACCCCGCTTATTTCGTGAATAAATTTTTTGTCTTTCATCCAAATGCAGCCTTAGGGTAATGCCCTTTTGAATTCCCGCAGCCCATGTTGCACCATATCACCTCCCTCATGTTTTTCATTGCCCCTCTGTTATCACATGATATGTCCCTCTTTAAAAATATTTTTGTGCTTTCATTTTTGTGCCACAGCATACATAATTTGGTTCTATGCAATCACCGTTTATTCCATGATGCATATCTGAAGATACACCTTTTGAATTGGGAATAAAGTGAAACGAGCAATCCAAATATCCTCACTACCACCTTGTCTTCCAAGAACCACCATTGACCCATTGCTAGCAGCACTTATACCAAGATTAGTTCTATTGCCACCATAGAACACCCATTGTCACCTTCAACACCATGACCACCACATCGCCATGCTGCCAACACACCATCAAGACTGTTCTTTATCAGCCCAACTGCCACCACAACATCCTTACTGCCACTATGACCACTACAGTTATCACCACCCACTACCTCGACAGCCACCAACAATGCTATGACAGCCATGATGCCGTGGTTGTGCAAGGGAGGGTTAGGGTTCTGGTGGAGAGACGGAATTTGCTTGATGGTGGAGGGGACTCGAACATTGTCCCTTTCTTTTTTCTCTTCTCTGTTTTTTTTTAGAGTGGGAGGTTGTGCAGTCAGCATATGCAAGAGGGTGAGAATCCATATGGACGTCCAAGAAGGATTTTGCTAGCCCTTTTCCTCTGGCAAAACACAATAATCATGCTCATCATTTTGCAAGGGCAAAAATACAATTGAATCTGAAATTGTACAGATATTGTTGGATTGGATTGAGTGGAATAACGAATTGGATGCTGAAAATCACAATGTGCTGGGAGGAGTTGGATTGCATTTTATTTTAGGTGGAGCTGATTCTAATCCTATGTATCCAGCATCCTAACCTATCCATATTTCCTTGTATGGTGAAATGAGCTGCCAAAGAGGGCTTGCTTTCTTATTTTGTCCGTTATGGTGTCCTTAGTGAGTTTAAGAGTGTTGAAGTGTGCACCTATAAAAATGAACCTCATAAGATGCCTAATTCTATTAAGGAAAATGTAGGTCTGACTTGAGTTTTTGGGATATCACTGTGGATTTTGGTCATCTTGAAAGCACATCCATCTTTGAATATTTGATTTTTTTTTAAACTTTATCTTTAGGTTCAAGTGATTGAATTGTCTATGGGCTTTTTTTCATGACTCCTATCAAAAACCAAAGCTTCTCAGCTGAATTATGTTTCCATTAGAGTTGTTTTTTGCACTGCTGTGGAAACAGAGGCTCCTGTTGTTCTGCACCTTAGTATGTATAACAAAGGATCTTCTTCTTGTTTGCAATTCGCACGTCGTTTTTAAAAATGTCTGATATCCTTGCTTGTATTCACGTATACACAGTTGCGTGAACCCCATTTAGTCTCAAATTGGCTAAGATTTGAGTTGTGTGGAATCTCTCGTGCATCTAGGCTAACTACCTTTGAGCTTGGGCTTAAGCTTTTAGACCTGTTGCCATGGCTATTATGTGTGCCCAGCCATTTTTTTGGGATACTTTTTGGCTCGAGTTGTGCTTTATATTCAGGTCTTTACATATCATACTAGAGCATTTCACATGAGTCTTGTTCTGCATTAAATATCTGTGGATTACCGTTTCCTATGTTTGGCATAAAAATTTTGGTTGTTGGTTGTTACCTAATGCCTGCATTGGCCCAATCCAACCATTTTCAGGGGACAAGATGCCTAGTCTTTTGAGGGGACAACTTTTCTCTTTGGGATTACTTTAAAGCCTGCTCGTTTTGCGAAATGAAAGCCTATTCTTTTGAGGCATGAACAAGAGATCTGCATCCTGTCTTCTTTGTGTGAACTCAGTGCAGATGACACGGTTCCTGTAATCAAGCACCTGTTGTTTACTGTCACAGAACCACATCAGATCTTGGAGTTTTTTGGAGGATATTATTTGGGTTTGCTGTGAAATCTGTGGTTGTTGGATGTACTTGATGGTTAAACTGAGCACTGCAAGTAGTTGACTTCTAATAAGGTGCTGGATGCAATTCCATCTAAGAAAACTGTATATTGATGACACGACCCAATCTGTGGGGCTTTCAATGTCATTTGAATAGCTCAATTCAAACAGACGATCATCTCTCTGGTTTTCATTCAGCACCTTGGCAGTGCATCTCAATTTCTTCATTGTCTTAATTGTTTTTCATTAGTTTTGCAAGTTCACTTTTTCTATTATGTTGCCTGGATGTCATTATTTTGCTTCCATAGAGATGTGTCAGCCATCTCATTTGAGAGATGAGCAAGTGGAGAAATGTATCCAATTTATTTTAACCTGGGCTAGCATGGATTATGTTGAAAAGATGAAACCCAAGTTACATTTTTGTTCTAATACTATAATTGGAAGCTACTTGAAATTGATTGATTTCAATTATTTCATATGTTTTTAAATAATAAAGATATTAACTATTTTTGAAACAAGTATATTTTTGTTCATTTTCTTGAAACTTGAAAATTATGCATTTAGCTTTTATTAAGCACAGATCCTACCCAAATTGGACCTTCTTTCCTTTTTTTGTTATTTTCTTATTGTTTTCTTCATTCTTGAGGTTGCTAGAATTTTGCAGTTCTTTTGCAAACTTCTGATTTGCTGGAAAATTTTCTGTTTGTAGCTGTCAGTGATGTCCTTATGGATGCGACTGAGGTTTTGGGAGGTGAAACCACACTTAAGATTCTCTATATGAAGCTTTTACAGGTTAGAATGCTGAAAGTTTGCCTGTTACATGTGTTTGTGCATAGAGATGTGTGCTTATCCGTATATATTTTTTTGAAATTCTTTTGAAGAAATGCAATCTTGGCTAGTTTCTGTATTAAAGGAAAAAAAAAACTATAGTCAATTTGGTTCACAATATTGTAATTTACCTTCTCCCGTTTCCCAGTGTGGAACTCACAGATTTAACTGTGATTCTCAGCTGTATTCTATTGACTGCTTCGAAACTGCTGTGGAAGTTTTCTTGTTTACATTTTTATTTGCTTCTTGCTGAAGTATATCCAAATCCTACGTTCAGGACAATTTTTGTCTGCAACAAACTATGCCCAATATAGGCAAAGAATACATTTATAGCTATGTTGCTGCTTATGGCTGCACCAATTCTGTACGAACTAGAGACAAACAGCTGTGGCCTTATACATCGGTTGCCAAGATGCTGAGTGATTTGTTGGCCTACCGAATATATTTAGGTTGCATTTGCTTCCAGGATATCCCTGTGAGTGGGATGGGGATGCATGGAGGTGAGATAACTTTTGGAAGGGGTGGGATAAAATTTATTCCACTGCATCACATCAAAGTCAACATCAAATTGATACCCAGTCTGAACTTATCCACTAACATAATATACCCATTATCACATCAACTTGTCCCACTCTTATATCATAATATGTATTACCGTTTAATATTATATCAATCTACCAATCATTTTTATCTCACGAGTTATCCCACTACACAACCAAACATCCTATCAAACTTATCCCTTGCAAGGCTTATCTTAGGACAAAACTTTTGCCACACCCAAATGCAGCCTTAGTCTTCTTGTGGAGATATGCTAAATGGTTATCCACCTTAGGCAGGTTTATAGCTACAATGCACTTGGGTCTAAATGGGGATAAGTGTTGGTCAAGGTTTCCCATGTCCCATTGAGAAACCAAACAATCATCAAATATGAAAGAGAGAAACTCCAATTTGTACTTCTCTGCTTATGAGACATCAACTCTGTAATTGCATCTAATCCACTATTTATACAACAATAACAATAACAAAGCCTTGTTCGGCACTCACGGGGTTGGCTACATGGATTATTTTCCTCTTCTTAGATATATTTTGAGCCATTTTAGGATTAAATTTAAGTAATTGAGATCGTGCTTAATAGTTTCCTGCCAACGAAGGTTTTAATTGTCGATGTCGATGTCGATGTCGTATCGACAAGTCAAAAAGGGGATATGTCGGGGATATATCGCTGATATCGGTAAATTTTAGGGAAATCACTCAAAATGGTTTAAAATGTCCCAAAATATAACAAATTTGATGAAAACTAACATTTTCATAATTATTACATGCACGAAGAAATGCTTAAAAGACCAAAATCATATATTTTAAATGAAAACATAATAGAAATATGTTACTGACATAGCTACTGACATATCGATAGAGTCATTAGCATTAAAAAGAAAAGATACAAAGTAACTGTACACAATTTTAAAGTTCATGTGGTGTCTGTACTTTCATCTTCTTCGTACCCTTCCATATCAATGAAGAATCTCTAATATTGAAAATTTTATTGCAGAAGTAAATAACCAAGACACAAGGTTAGAGCCTATAAATTTCCAAGATGCTATCAATATAGTTGCAACCTTAGGATGTTTCCTTCGTTTGTTTTTTTGGAGGACGAGAGAGTATTTGAGTAGGTTGCACCAGTGATTTAAATGCCGACGGCAAGGCACTTTTTGAAAAAGGTCCATGTTGATATGCATTTGCTGTCGAAATGCTGGGATTTCGTAGGCATGCTGACGGTTTAGTCGGCATGCCGCTAAATGCCGACCAGTCTAGTGAGGTTTGTGTTGGCTGAGCAAGGTTTGAGGTGTTTGCTGATGGGTAAGGTCTGGGTAAGGGTACATAGGTCCAAATGACCAAGGTCTGGGTAAGGGTACATAGGTCCAAATGGCCAAGGTCTGGGTAAGGTTTTGCACGCACGCACGCACACGATATCTAAAACCTTGGGTATGGTCATGATGAAACACTCTTATTGTTACACAAGCCATAATTAGCATTTGATTTTCTTGAAATTAATATCATTTTAACTCGGCGTGCCCTCGGCATGCCATTGGCATGGCCATTGAAAAATAGGCATTTCTACAGTGTGCCTATGGCATGCCCATGAAATGTACACTTAGAATTTCTTATATGCCTTAGCCACAAAGTAGACCCCCTCCTTCCACTTGAAATTGTCCAGGCAGGGGTGTTTTCTGACGCCCTTGCTTTTCAATGTCACAATTGACACCCCAACTTTCTTGGCTTTCAAATGTTGTAGGGTAGGACTTTTTTCTGTCTTTACATTGACAAGTGATGGCTTGTTGCTCACTCTGCTGTTATAGTGTGTAGACGATACTGTATTTTTTGTGTAGGGTGGTGCATCCTAGGATGAGCATGTGGCATGATTAGTTAGTTTGTTTGGGGATATCTTTGGTCTGTAGGTTAATGAGCGAAAGTCGACTTTCATTCCATTTCATTTGGATAGGGGTTTGGAATACATTTTTGATATATTTCATACGTCGATTCTGAGGTTGCCAGTAAGATATTTAAGTTTTCCTTTGAAGGGGAAATGTCTAGTGATGTCGGATTAGAGGCCTGTGGAGGAAAGATTAGCGAGGAGATTGAATGGTTGGAGTGGGAGACTCTTATCTAAAATGGTAGACTGTTCTAGTAAAGGCGGTGTTGCTGGCAATTCTTATTTTTTATCTCTCCTTATTTAGACCTCCAAAGAAGATTTCAGAGAAGTTGGAGGTGACTCGCAAAAGATTCTTCTGGAAGGGACTTGATCATCAAGGTTGCTTCTTGCAGCTTGTTCCTTAGAGAGCTGTTTACAGGTCAAGGAAGAAAGGGGATCTGGGTGTTAGGTGACTTGATGAGTTCAATATTGCATTTCTTATGAAGTGGGTGGTTAGACTCTTAGTGGGTTGAGATGGTCTATTGGATAAGTTGTTGAGAGATTTTTATAAATTGCCTATTGAAGTTGCTCGTAGACATTCCCGATCGGTGAGACCGTCAGCATTTTGGGCCTATGTTCAGCCATTCATTATGCATGGTATATCTTCTGGCTACTTTGTCTCAAAACTTGGTGGTGGATGTTCCTTTCGATTTTGGAAGGATGATTGGATGGGATGCGGTAGTCTCTAGTCTTTGTTTCCACATCTCTTTGGTTTGGCTTGGGACAAAGATGTGCTTGTTTCAGATATGTGGGATAGTACTTCCAGATATCGGTCCTTGATCTTGCAAACTGGTTTTTCTGATGCATCCTTGGAAGAGTTGCAAGAGATGCTTGAGTTATTACATGGAATTTCTGTTAGCGATGGGCCTCTGGACAACTTCAAGTGGAAGGAGGGGGTCTACTTTGTGGCTAAGGCATATAAGAAGTTGACTTTAGAATTTGGATTGGCATCTTTAGTTTGGGAGGACTATTCTCTGGTTTGGAGGTTAGCTATTCCTTTGATGGTTAAGATTTTCTTATGGCTATTCAGGAGGGCAAAGTTGGTGACCAAAGCCTTTTGATCAAGATGAGCTATTGATGATGACTTGGATTGCTTTTTCTGTGGGGAGGCAATAGAGAATTTGGGGCATCTCTTCTTTCAGTGCAACCTCTCCAAGGAGTTTTGGGAGAGATGTGATGGGCAATAGATTGACATGTCGTCTTTTGTTTCTTGGTGGGATTCCTTTCGCACTCTAGTGCATGCAGATATGATAGGATGGGTGAGGGTTGTGGCAATGTAGTGGTCAATCTAGCAACAACATAATGTTTCTATTTTTAAGAAAGAGAGGGTGTGGGTTGAAAATATTGTAAGGGAGACTTGTAGTCAATCTGAGTTATGGCTGAATAATTTGTAAGTTTATTCTTTTTTGATTTAATATATTCTGGGTGGTTACCAAATGTCGGTAGCTGTCCTTTTTACTTGAAAAAAATAGCTCTCTTCAGAATGCATTTTGCTCCAATTTTCACATTCATCCCTTCATTGTGTCCTTAACCTTTAAACTTACATTCTACATAGTCTTTGCTCTGTGTAGACATAAGCCTCTAGCTTCTAGGATTTCTCTAAAAAGTTTAAGTTTTTTGTTCACCCCATCTCTTATCTTATCAACCAAGACAATGTCATCAATAAAAAATATACACCATGGCATCTCATCTTAAATATGCTTCATCAATTCATTTACGACAAAGGTAAAGAGGGAATGACTTAAAGTTGATCGTTGATGCAGACCAATAGTGATATTAAATTGCATTTGCACATGATATAACTTTATAGTACATATCCTTTATAGAGCTTATTTCTTTGTCGAAATTCTACACAAGATCTCTTCGAACATAGTCGTAGGTTTTCTCCAAATCAATAAAACTTATATATAAATTCTTTTTCTTGGCTATGTAGATCTCCATCATATGCCTCAGAAGATGTATTGCTTTAATAGTAGATTGGCTGACATAAATTCAAATTGATTTTCAGTAACCATAGAGACTTGCCTCACCTTTCTCTTGATTATTTTCTCACGAAGTTTCATTGTTTAACTTATCAATTTGATACCTTTATATTTGGAAAAGAAATTTGTGCATCTTTTTTGTTCTTTGGATTGAGTATATGGAATGCAATTTTAGTTGTAGGGGGAACAATAAAGGGATGGATGTAAAAATTGGAAAAGAGTGCATCCCAATGAAAGATGTTTTTAAGCACTTGGGATCCATTTTTCAACAAGACGGTGAATTGATGGAGATGTTACACAGAATTAATGTAGAGTGGTTGAAATAGAGGAGAGCATCAGGTGTTTTCTGTGATAAGAGGGTTCCTTTAAAAGTTAATGGAAAGTACTATCGAGCTGTTATAAGACCTGCCATGCTGTATGGCTCTGAATGTTGGGATGTCAACTATAGGCATGCACAAAAGATGTCTGTAGTAGAAATGAAGATGTTAAGATGGATGTGTGGTTATACAAGGATCGTATTGCGAATGAGATTATTCAAGAAAAGGTTGGGGAGGCACTGATGGGGGATAAAATGAGATAGATGCGTCTAAGGTGGTTTGGACATTTACAAAGAAGGCCATTAAATGCTTCAGTCAGGAGATGCTGGGAGTTGGAGGTTGAACCTGTTAAGAGGGGGTGAGGAAGACCAAAGAAGTGTTGAAAGGAAACTATTAAGTATGACTTCAATTACTTTAATTTAAATTTAAAATTAGCTCAAAATAGATCTGAGTGGAGGTAAAGAATCCATATAGTTGACCTCACTTAGTGTGGGAAAAGGCTTAGTTGTTATTTGTTCTTTTATAAAGGTTATCACAAAATTTTTCATCCATTTCTTTGACATCCCGTTGCCTCTTCAAATGACATTGAATAATTTTATGAGCCAAGTTATACCATCTTCTTCCATCCCTCTCCAAACATCTATAGAAATATCTAGTACAACTTTCTTGATTTTCATCATCTTTAAACATCCAGTACTACTTTCTTTTGCATCCTTGTATCCTACAATAACTTTCCCGATTGACGTAATCTTATGAATAGGCTAGGCTAACTTCTCTAAGGTGGTATATCCTTCTTATTTTCATTTAAAAGCTTATAAAAATAAAATTTCCATGACATTTATATTCTTATTAGCTACAAGCACCCTTTCTTCTTCATCCTTGATATACCATAAACATATAAGGTCCTCCAGTTTTCACTTTCTTGCTTAAGCTAGCTTTAATATATCTCTTTCACGTTCTTTAGAGTCAGGTTTCTTATCCCTTTCCAAAGAAGAAAAAAAAATCAAGTTTTTTGTAAAAATGCTCCCAAGATTTTGCTTTTGCATAACTAAGTGCTTTCTTTGCCTTTTTCTTTGCTCTTTTGTAGTTTTGCATGTTTTTATCAATCTTATTTCAATATATGGCTTTGGAGCATGCTCTTTTAACTCTAGATTCTTTTGCACTTCGTTAGTCCACCACCAATCCTCTTTTTGTCCTAGAACTCCTTTATTAGACACGCTTAACACCTTCTTTGCCACATTTCTAATACAATTTGCCATATTACCCACAAATCATTGGCACTTGCATCAAGATCCTAAGGCTTTGTTTGGATGAGGGACGAGAAGGGTGATTAGGTGATCTAGTATAGATAGCATGAACAGTGACAAAATGCCACCTCAAATCTCTATACACAACATATTAACTTACCTATCACATCTAAGTTTCAATTACTCCACTTTATAGCAAAACAATAATAAAAGAAACTTAATATCAAAATATAAAATAAATGAACTATAACTCTCTCTTTTATATTTAAATTATATTAACTTACAATTTATAACACATCAATTCACTTATCATATCCACTCATTATTGCACCACCTACAACAACACTACTAACACTTATCCTATCCTAAATTGTATGCAAGGATAAACTCAATCCCACATCGAAACATGGACTAAGTTCCTTGTTGCATCATCTTTTGAATCTCTCTTGGTCTTTTTGAAGATTCTGCCATTTAATTCTCATATTCTTGGACACCAATTTTCTATTTTTTGACTTCATATGCACATCTAACACCAAAAGATGATGTTGTGCAGTTAAACTCTCACTTAGAAGAATCTTGCAATCCTATTAGCATAATTGATCTCTTCTTTTTAAAGTAAAGTAACCAATCTATATTCTTGTTGGATCATTTTTGTAGGTAATTAGATTACAAGGGATTGAAAAATTGAGGAAAGTCTTCCGTTCTTTATTCCTATCACCAAAATCATAACTTTAATGCACTCTTGCATATGCTAAAACATCTTTTTCAAAGTATGTTTAAAATCTTCACTCAAGAAAATCATCTCTTTGGGACTTTTTGAACTGAATTATCATATCAATTTCCTCGTAGAATTTTTCTTTATTCTCTCTTAAACCAACTTGAGGTGTATAAATTGAAATGACATTCAAGATTTCTTTTCCCAAGATTAATTTTATCAAAATAATTCGATCACCGATCTTCTTGACCTTAACTATGTTCTCCTTCAAATCCTTATTGATAGTAATTCCAACTTCACTTTTAGCTTTCTCCCTCAATGGGTACCATAATAGCCTGTCCTCTCAATTTCCTTTGCTTTCTTTCATAACTGTTTAGTTTCTTGAAGTCCAATAATTTGAATTATTATCCGTATTATTGTATCCACAGTTTCCATGAGCTTGCCTGTCAAAGTGTTAATATTTCAACTATCAAATCTCAACTTCTTTTATGGCCCACTTTGATATTGTAGTGGGGAAACTAGCTTTTTTACTTGTATGCGTTCCTCATGTGAGAATCCTTGCTCAATTTGGATTATGATTGGACAATGATGTAGCAGAGTTAGCTTCTATAGTCACATGTGTTTAGTGTTCCTTGTGCGAGAATTCTTGCCCATTTTTCACTACACTTGGATTCCGATGTAGTGCCTCGCAATTAAGGAACACCCCAACAAAATCTAAGTGATTGCTTGTGTCTGGAAAAATGAATGATCTAACTATTCTCTGGGAGGCCTAGTTCTTTTATATAGAGAGGTACACGGGAGAAATAATATAACACACCCACCTAGAAACAGAAAAATATAAATAAGTCCCCAATACAACTCAACACTCGGCCTCAAGCTGGAGCATGAACGTCAAGCATGCACAGCCTGGAACATAGGATCTCAAGTCGCTTCCTGGAGAGTGCTTCTGTGAATATATTTGCTATCTGATCTTTGTTACAAATGTAGGCTGTGTAGATCTTATTTGCAATGGCCTCTCTGATTAAGTGATAGTCCACTTCAATGTGCTTCGTTTGCACATGAAATGCAAGATTATTGGCAATAAAGGTAGTAGTCTTATTGTCAAAATATATAGGAACAACCCAGAAACATTGACCTTAAAATTATGTAATATGGACTGGACACAATATCTTGCAAGTGGTATGTGCCATGACTTTATACTCTGATTCTGCACTCGACCTCAAGATCACTGCTTCTTGCTCCTCTAAATGACGAGATTGCCCCATAAATTGGTGCGGAAGCTAGTGGTGAACCTCTTGTCCTCATGTGCCCCGGCATAGTTGGCATTAGAACAACCACATACATTAACATGCCCTTGGTTCTGGAAGTGAAGCCCCTTCCGAGGGGCACGCTTCAAGTATCTCAATACTTGACAAACTTCATCCTAGTGGTTCTCCTTGGGTGCTTGCATAAATTGGCTCAACCTCCCAACAACAAAGGCAATATCTGGCCTAGTAATCATCATATACATCTTTCCAACCATGGCATGATATTTGGTCACGTCATGCAGCAAGGGACTATTAGCATCTGCAAGAGGCAAAGAGGATCCATAGGTACACATGTTGGTTCGCACCCCAATATACTAGCTTCCTTCCATATGTCAAGAGGATACTTGCACTGCGATAGCACAAGTCCTTTTATCTATTGTACCTTAATACTAAGGAAGTCATTAATAGGGCCCAAATCCTTAGTAACGAATTGTGGATGTAGCAATGCCTTAGTGTCCTTTATACCCTTCTCGTCACTGCCAGTCAAAAGAATATCATCAACATAAATAATAAGAATGACAAAACATGTCTCCTTGTGCAACATAAACACAGAGTGATTTGCAGAAGACCTAACAAAGCCATGCTTCTGTACAACTTTGCTAAACCTATCAAACCATACCCTCAGATTTTGTTTTAAGCCATAAATTGCCTTCTTCAGTCTACTGACCTTTTGACACTCCTGAATTATGAAACTTGGAGGCTACTGCATGTAGACTTCCTCTTCCAAATCTCCATACAAAAATGCATTTTTGATATCAATTGGTGGATAATCCACCTCTTGTTAATAGTCATAGATAGGTGAATTCTGATAGAATTAAGCTGTGCCACTGGTTGAAGGTCTCAAAATAGTCCACCCTAAACATATGTGTATAGCCCTTTGCTACAAGGTAGGCTTTGTAACGATCAATGGTGTCATCAGGACGACATTTGAGGTAAACACTCATCTACACCCCACAATCATAACTCCTGTGGTAGGTCAACGAGGTCTCATGTTCCATGAGATTGCAGAGTTGTCATTTCTTCTTTCATGGTAAGCATCCAAATTGGATGTTGGAATGCTTTACGATGATCCCGTGGTACTTGAATATGATCAATAGCCACAGAAAGACGTCATGGTGTAGGTAAATGGCCAAGTGACATAAATTGAAAAATAGAATATTTAGCACAAGATCGTAAGCATTCCATTTTGCTACGGGAAGGTTAAGATCTGTGCTATCTGCAATAGAAGGTACTTGATACTCAGACGAGTCATTGACGATTGGAGAAGATTGAGCAGGAATGGTAGACAAAGGCTCATCTACTTGATGAGTATCCACATACCTGCATTGAAAGTGTTTAGGAAAAGTATCTATAGTATCTGGATGTCTAGGAAAGACACCAGAATCAGGTAGGTCTATCTTCTATATAGGTGGGTTAAAGGACTGTGGTGGATCATAAGGTGTAGGAAGAGGGACTTCTTAGGGTATGATCTTTGTGCAATGCACCCCCTTCTTAGGGTAATAAGGAATTTGCTAAAAAAAGGTGATGTTCGCAGGGACTTCAAAACATTGTGTTATAGGGTCGTAGCGTCGGTATCCTTTTTATGTCTTGGAATAGCATAGAAAAATATACTTGACTGAGAGAGGAGAAATTTTGTCCACCTTGAACAGATAGACAAAGCACACACAACCAAACACAATAGGAGTGATAGAAAACAAATCTTGCCAGGAAACAAAATAGAGTATGAGGTTTTACAGCCTAAAACGGGCAAGGAGACTTGATTCACAAACAAAGTAGTAGTTAAAACTACGTCAGCCCAAAACAACAAGGGTTCATTCATCTGGAACATGATAGCACGAGCAACGTCCAAGTGATGATGAAGTTTATGTTCAACGACTCCATTTTTGGGAGGTGTGAACGCAAGATGTCTGATGAATAATCTCAAGCGACTAAAAAAACTGAGTAAGCCTGGCATTCATAAATTTGAAACCATTATTATTCTTGAAAATTTTTATAGCAGTGGAAAATTAAGGCTTTATTTCTTGAATAAAATTCTAAATAAGAATATGAACTTTGAGCTTCTCTTTTATCATAAAAGCCCCATACATCCTGGTACAATCATCAAGTAAGAGAAAAGTATGAAAACCTCTGAGAACATGGACCATACACGGGACTTAAATATCAACATGAATCAACTCTAGTACATACTCAATACGCTTATTTTTAGAAGGAAATGATGACCTATGATGCTTGCCAAGTTGGTAAGCCTCATAACGAAATGACTCTAGAAAGATAACTCTTGAAACTAAAGAGCAGTAGTGGCACATACAACATTAGCAGAAAACAATGGTGGAACATGGAGGTAGTAAAGACTATTATGCTTAAGTCTTCTACCAATCTGCCTCATAGTTTGGAGGTCCTATAAAAAGTACTGGTCATGAAAAATAGCTTAATATCATAGATTTCTGGTAATCTGACTAATAGACATCAAATTAAGAGCAAATTTTGGTATATGCATGACATTATAAAGTGACAGTGTAGGAGATGGGGAAATATTCCCAAGTCCTCAAACAGGTGATAGACCACCATCTATTACCATAACTTGGAAGGGGGTAGCAAGATCTTGAGGGGAGGAAAATACACCAGCATCACCAATGATATGTGAAGAAGCACTTGAATTTGCAATTTAGGCTGGAGCTTGAGATCTAGTAGATGTGGCAGAGGTACCTGTGGACTTATGAACTGATGCGGTGGTAGAGGCTTGAGAAACAAACAAATCTCTCATACCCTGCTTTCGATAAAGTAATTTGGCCAACTTCTTCATGTGTCTGAGTGGGGTCCTTTGTAGAGACCTGATGAGCATGTGGATCCATTCCCTGAGGGTGATCATACTTTACGCAACAAGGACCCACGGTATGGCCATTTTTGTGACAGTACTCACAGAAAAAGGAACGCTGTCCACGACCTTGATCACCTTGGGCAGCACCACCATGACCATGCCCACCTTAACCTATTAAAGCAGGATTACCACGACGACGACCTATGGAGGCCATGGTAGAGGAATCAGAAATAGGCACAGGGTTGGAAGTCTCTAATCTAGACAGACGAGCATAAATCTGTGTAGGCGTTGGAATCTCATTCATCGCCATGAATTGATCTTAGACCACCTTGTATTCGAGGCCAAGACTAGATAATAGCTGAAATGATCGAATCGCCTCCTGCTGTTTGGCTATGACTGCAACATCAATACATATGGGCTGATGTATATCCTGCTCATCCCATAGATTTTTCATCGTCTCATGGTACTCAGCTAATGGCATGGAACCTTTCCTGAAGGTGTGCAACTTGTCCACAGCATGATAAAGTTGAGTAATATTGCTCTTGTGGAAGTGTCTCATGTAACACCTCCCACATTTTCTTCGTCGAAGCATATACCATACCCTGTTTCGCAATTGTGTGGGTCATGCTGTTCAAAAGGCACGCAGCAACCCAATCATTTTCTGCCTCCCAATCAACAGACTTCACAGCAGGCTCGTCTTGGGTAACAATATACTTCTTACAGTGAGATTCAATGAACCGGGCAAACAACGTAGACCATAGTAAGAACTTGGATCCGTGCAACTTTATAGAGGTCCCTTGCATGTGTGGGGGAATGCTTGTGGTAGACACTCTTCCCATTGGGTCACTCATAGAATCCTTCTGGTCTGTCATGTGCACCCGATTTGCGATGTCACCCTCCACCAAGGTTGTTGTAGCAAATTCAGATGATGTGCTCTTCACAATTGAGCAAACCACTGTCTAAAAAATAAAATTTTCAGCACATTTAAGGCGTAGCTACTACTAGAGCAAGATGGGGCCCTAAGTAGGGTAGCCTCTTCCTGCTAGGCCTGAGTTGGCGAAGGAAGGTCTATATGACCCCTGCCGAGGGATGGGGCCTCATGCATGCACCCAAGGGTCCTGGGTGATGCTACTGGAGGTGAGCCCCATGTAGAGAGGCTTGCGCAAGAGGCACTACGGGCTTTCTATGGTGGGTGGTGGTGGTGGCATAGTAGCATGGAGTGCCCTTGTTATGCTGTTGAAGTGCTTTGGCGAAGAGGCGGCGTGGGGTGGGGGGTTCCCTTACGGTCCTAGCGACAGTGTTGGAGAGGGGGGTGGGGCTGGTTCTAGTGGCGACCCTTCTCACCGGAGGTGCGCCGGTGGAACTAGTAGCACAGAGAAGGGAAAGAGGGGTTTTGGTAGAGGGTTGGAGGCTAGGGTTTGGGTGGGGTATTTGTGCTCCAGTCTAGGACCGCTGCTTTGATATCATGTTGGGAAAAATGAATAATCTGATTATTCTCTAGGAGTCTTAGTATATTTATATAGAGAGGTACAATGGAGAAATAACATAACATGCCCACGGGGAAACAGAAAAATATAAATAACTTTGCAATACAACTCAACAGCTTGAATCAATGTTTAAAGATTTGGCAAGGTTTAGCTGGCCGCTGGCTCTCTAATGCAACCCTCCTTTATCGGGGGTTGGGACTGGCAATGAAAATAAGAAAAAAACCTCAACATAAGCAGAGTTCCACTAGTAGCACCAAAAAAATATCTAATAAGCTGAACATCAAATTTAAATAAGCTAAAAAATTTCAGAACAACTCAACTTCAAATTTAAGAAATTTAACTTCGATTTCCTATTCTCTACTCGCAGGAAATCAATTCACCTATAATATTTATTTTACAACTACTCCCACCTATAACTTCAATTTCCTATTCTCTGGACGACTTTTCTTTCTGTTTGCTGTAGGTGATTGGTAACTCGAGGAGCAATGGAAATGAAGATTGGCAGCCTATTGAAGCTTCTCTATATTGTATACAATCTATAGCCAAGTCTATTCCTCTCGGGGAATCAGAAATAATGCCTCAGGTAACTTGACATCATTAATAATGCTTTTCTTTTGAGGACATATTCTTGGTGTTGTTATGTATACCTACATTCGTTTTGTTCTCCACCGGAGGATGCTGATATTTTGATTGAAATAATAAGTGCCTTTTCTCCCTTATTTTTTGAGCCTTTTAGAATCTTGACTAATGAGAAGTTGATTACAGAAATATTCTGTCTGTAATTACGATTTTCAAAATGTACTTTGACATAACTTTTTGGTGCTTTCGATGGTGACATCCTGAATTCCCTTTTCTTGGCTCTGCTAGCTGATGGGTCTTAGCATGTGTTCTTTTTTCCTTCTAGAGGTAGAGTTGTGTGGCATTGGGTTTCAATTCAAATTAGAGATAGGCTTGATATAAATAAAGGATTTGCAAGGACATGTAAACCTTGTTCAATGGAGAACAACGAATCGTCAAAGCTTGTTTCCTCGAATTTCATTGTAAAATGAAATGCAGATCTTTAATGAAAAAATCATTTTTGTCACAGATCATTTTCTTTTCAGTATAGGTCTAGCAACTCCATCATGATTAATTTGAGCATGCGGTTATTTGATTTTTTTTCATCTTTCCTTTATTCCTTATGTTGTGTATCAAAGGAAGTGATGGAATACTTTATTATGAAATCCTAGCTCATGAAAGTTGAAGAAGAATTACATGGAAGCACACCACTTTCCGGGGGAAAAAAATGAAGGCACACAAATAAGAATATAATTAAGGGAACATGAAAAGTGCATACCAATAAACATAAATTAACCCCCTTCCAAAAAGAAAAGCTAATAGTTCCTGTCAATCTGGAATGTAGATATTGGTCATGTAGCTTGTTAGAAAGGAAGGGAGCTTTGATGAAGGCATAAAAAATTGTGGTAAATTTCCTTCGATCACAACATTGTAGATGAATAATAGTCAACATTGATCTACTTCATCTAGTAAAAAAAACTAGATTGGAGGTAATATAAGTAGTGGCTTGGTTATCATGAATATTGGAAGGAAATTTAGCACTTCTTCCAAGATTAGCCAATAAGGAGATATCCACATTATCTTGTAGGTAGTGTTGACTATGATCCTATACACATTTCTTGCACTAGATTGGGATGCAACAATTTGCTTTTTGCTTCATAAAGCAGTGTTGCGAAAATCGGCTGACTAGGTTGACAACTTGACTGAGTAGTCCTAATTGGCTTCTCCACCTACCCAAGAAGTCATACTTGGGTCAATAGTTGGCTTGGTTGACTACTTAGTCAAGTAGTTGGCCTAATTAGTTGACTTCTACATGCGGGTCCATTACATGGACTTGTTACAAGTTACGATAATTGAAAACTTTGAACTTATGTTATTTATTTTCCTTGGACTTATGGTTTGTAGCTTATTTTCATTACTTTGAGGTTCAAAATGATTGATCTTTATGTGATGGTATATTTTATATGTTGAAATCTTTGATTGTGCAAGTAAATGCATCTTCTTAGGTTTTTTTTATGAATATATATTTTAATATTTACAAAATACTCGAGTGAGTACTCCTTGACTACTCCCTCGTATATCGTATATCAGTTAGTGACTTGATCGATTGAATATTGATTACTTACTTTTATAACATTGTCACCAAGAGGTAAGATTTCCACCTAAATGTCCATACTCAAGTGGTTAGAAAATCCACTTTTGGTTTTTTTATGGCTGATGATTTGGTAATTGAAAGAAAAAAAGGAAATGGTGTCACATTCTAGTGTAGAAAGTGAATATTGTGCTATGTGCAAATAGTTGCAAATAGACCCGCTCATGGATTGTGCCAGGCTAGGTTGAACATTTGAAACACTTTGTCTAGGCTTGAGCTGGGCCAATCCACAAGTTAAGATCAATGGCCCAGGCCCTACCCATCCTCGATTAGGTGGGTTGAGCCAACCCATGGGTTTTAATTTCTAAATAAAATTTCACCTAGAAGGTAGCAACATAGATTTTGTTGAATTTGTTGTAGACCATACAAGCTAAGATTTGCTTACTTTAAATTCAATGTAAGTTTGATTTAAATTTACACATTTCTTAATTACCCAAGTTTCAATGAAATTGAACTATATAATCACCGAATACATTTTTTAATTTTGGGGCGACTATTGAAGATGATGAGGATGCTGGTGGTCTAGGGTTGGGGGGGGGGGGGTGATTTGGAGGGGAGGACTTTTATCTGGGGGTTTGGAGCACTTAAGATTAGGGATCTTAGGGTAGAGTGAGTGTCCTTTTTTGTGGAATCTTGTGGGTATGGTTTCTTTATAAACTAAACCCGGGACCGTCCATCAAATGAACATACCATTTGATGAGTCGGGATGGGTTGGGCCAACTCATGAATGTCTAAACCTAAACCCAACCCATTGGCAGGTCAGGTTGGCTGAGCCGATGAGTGCCTAATCGCCCAGGTTTAATTGCAAAATTGATGTGGGTATGTTTTGCTCTATTTAATTTGCAAGCTCCAGTTGAGTCTACTATGGAGAATTGTGATAACCAAATAGTTATCTATATGGAACTTACCCTATGTTTCATGGGTTGCGAAACATGTTGAGGTGGATTACCATATACTAGAGATCTTATTCAATAGGGATTTATTTGTATAGCAATATTCTTTTAAGGGCTAGGTAAGAGTAGTTTTTATCGAGGCACTTCCATGGACTTCATTTGATATATGTTATTTAGAGTTGAACATGCTTAACATCTATATGATATAGAAGAGGACTTAGGACATGGAGGTAGATTGCCATGAAACTCACCATCCATTCAACCAATTGCATGGTCTTGAGTGCCTATCACCATCCATTCAACTAGTTGCACAACAGGAAGCGGTGATAAGCCTGATCATTGGTTGTTGACGCCTACCTCTCGTCTGGTGGGCTTTAGGGGTATTGGCGAGCTTGATTGGTAGTTGTTGGTGCTTGACTCTGCTAAGTTCCTTGATTGTTGGTGAAATGAGCCATCCTTTGTTTGGTTGCATGAGCTCCTTGCGAGTGGCAGGGGTCCCTCTTGAAAGGGTTTGGTGGAATCTCATTGAATCGAATCCAAATAGAGCGATCTGAATGGCCCTCCACAGGGTTGTTTGCTGTGGGTCCATTTTGGACTCCATAAAATTCTAAGAAGGATGATGTCTTAAGGTTGAAATCATTTAAGCATGCATCGTTAACTTTGAAAGTTCCCACTGAGTTGATTACCAACATACTCCTTTCCTTCCACGAGAAGAAAACTCAAATCCTTGGTTGCCCTTCCATGTTCTCCTTCCCCTAATTGCAGTGCTTGCCTCAAGTCTTTCCCTAAAACTCACAACTCCTCATGTTCTTATCCCATTGCCTTCTCTGTTGGATCTTTCAGACACCAAATTGGTCGCTCGAAGCCCCCATCGCCGTTGTCTTCCCGTCTGCCATGGAATTGCCATCGTTCTTTTGGATGCCAACTTCCTTGAGGATTGTCACCCCAATTATGGATGGTGCACAACCCCTAGCATCAAGGTTGATACAGTGCAATCAAAGATACCTTCATCTCCACTCTGAGGGATCTCATGTCCACCTTTGACTATTGTAGGCCCTCCACCTTCTTCAGGTGGCCAAAGGCCTTGGTTGCCGTTATGTTCCTATCTGCCTTGGAATTACCATTGTACTTTTGGATGCCAACATCCTTGAGGATCATCACCCCAATTATGGGTGCACAACCCCTAGCATGAAGGCCCACTCCGAGAGATCTCGTGTCCACCTTTGACTATTGCAAGTCCTCCACCTTCTTCAAGTGGCCGAAGGGTGATTGCCTTTACCACCTGCACACAATGTTGGCATAAAGGAACCCCCTTAGGCACGATACCAACCATCGGTCTTCTCAGTGGTCACACCTTCAAAGCCCCCTCGTGCTCATGGCAATGCTGGAAGTGGACTGTGCCTCCAGCGGCGATCGCCATTGTAAAAAGCATGGCCCTTCTAATTGCCTCATTGCATCCTTGGAGAAGGAACTTGCCTCCTAGGATTTGGGAGAAGTGAATATGTTGTCCCCTCCCTACTTTTCTCCATACCACTGCCAAGATGTCCCTTTTCCATACAACACGTCAACGACCTCCACAGCCAAGGAGTCCTACAGAAGCTTGTCATTCTTCACCATCTCCTCCTATGAGCTGGGAGAAGTGAATATGTTGCCCCCTCCTTACTTGTTACCACACCACTGCCAAGATGTCCCTCTCCCATACAACACGTCAACAACCTCCACAACCCACGAGTCCTGCAGAAGCTTGCTGTTCTTCACCGTCTCCTCTGATCACGAGGCCTCGATCTCAACAATTGCGTCAACATCCTTCCACTCAACCTTCCTCAACGGTAGCTCTTGCCCCCACGTAAGGTGCCTATCTATTGGTCATTCTCTCCTCTGCTATCACCCTCTCCCTCTCTTGCACCTGCCATCTCGTCCATTGCCATTATTAATTTATTTGTTTCTTTTCATGGCATTGTTTTTGAGAGAGGTTCTTTTTACATGCTTTCATTACTTGGTGATGTTGCAGTTGTTCTTTTACATTTATTGTTGAATTTTTTTAACTTTCATTGTGCTTGACATTCTCATTTTTTTGGTTCCACCTACAGCTGGTGTCTTTACTTCCGAAGCTTCCACTTCAGCCACAATTACTGCAGACAAGTGCGTTTCTGGAAATAGTACAAGTTATGGGTTTTATTTTGTTGTTTTTCTATGTAACCTTTTTCTAGATGTTCACTGCAATTTTTCTAGTTTGTTCTACAATCGGAGCATATTCAAAATGGCTTGGTGCTGCACCACCTGAACTGCCCCTGTTGCCTGCATTTGTTGATTTGCTCACACAAGGAATGGGCACATCTGAAGATACGGCAGCAGCTGCTTCTATGGCATTTAAGTATATATGTGAAGGTGCACAATTTTGCTTTGATGCCTTCTACTGCAGTTTATTGATGTCATTATCTGATTTTTTTTTCAAAAAGAATTATCTGGAAAATTTTTAGATAATAAAGTGAGTTCACATGCTTGTTAGGCTGATAGGGATTAATGAAAATAGTAGTTTGGCAAGTAGTTAGTATACAATGTTTTCCATGTGGTAGGGTGCTGTGATCTCTGCATTGTGGAGCCCACCTTTTCTTGCTTTTTTTTTACTTTTGGAACAATGCATTTATAAGGATTATATTTTCTGGATCTTGAAAAGATTTGTAAAACTGTTTGTCTGAAGTATAAAGGCCGTGAAGTATTGCCCTGGATCTGACTGATTCTAACTCACCGATGCTAACTGAGCATGCTGCTACCTAAATGTGGAAGATTAGATTGATGTGTTCCTTGTAGAAGAAATTGAGTAAGGTGCGTTACTGCAGATGCTGAGTCTATCTTTGATAGAGGATACTAGTGGGGAATTTACATAAGAACCCTTAGACAAAGAGCTAAATATAGAAAACAAAATAAATAAATGGAAAACCAACACTCGCACTCAAGGGAAAATGCCCAACTTGCCACATAAAAAGTGTGCCACTTCTTAGGAAGTGCCTTACTGAAGATGTCTGCAGTTTGGAATTCAAAGGGAAAAGGTGGTGTAACAAATTTCCCTTTATTCAATGCATTACTGAGAAAGTATGGTCTACTTCTATATGCTTTGTCTCTCATTGGAAACAAAGCTAGATGCAATGTATGTGGCCAACCTTTTATCAAAAGCATTGGGACATGCACCTTAATTTGAATACCAATATTGATAAGGATGTTATCCACATTGACTCATAGGCTGTGAGAGCCATTGCTTTATACTCATCCGTTGCACTTGAATGGGCTACTGCAGTCTGTTCCCTATTGCGCCATTCACCAAGTCACCCTCAGGAACACATGACATCCTAGTCATAGATATTTTGTCCTCTGAGGAACCAACAAAGTCAGCATTTGAGTAGGAACACCTTAAAATGCCTATTGCACTTGAAAAAGAGGCCTGTAGGCAGTATGTACCTAAGAATCAGGCATACCTCATGCCCATGATCGTAACAGGGGTTGTGCATAAACTGACTCACATGACTGACAACAAAGTTAGAGTTTCGCAACAGTACTCTGACTGGGGATCATTGCCGAACATCTTCAAATAGTGGATCATTGATACACGTGCTTCGTTGAGGATTGGAGGGAGCTCGTCACACTGACAATGGGGGCTGGGGAGTGACCCTCTGACACCCTATACTGGTAGCTGTATCTGGTGCACCAACAACTACAGTAGAGAAGATGGGAAATGGAAGAAAAGAGAAGTTCTACTCCTTGCTTTCCAAGCCATTGAGCGTTCTCAAGGGATGAGTCTTAATGACTACCCTCTGTCACCTCACGTGAGAGGCAAAATATCCTAACCACCCAACAAAGGAGAAAAGAGGAATAAAAAAAGTGCAGGACAACATAATGACATAATATCATGACCAAGACCATGCATGCATGCAACATTACCCTCTACATGATGCAATTCTAGACTAATGAAATATGTAATGCAACGCTAGCTAATGGGACTCAAAAGGACCTTATGGGAGTCCAGTCAATGGTGATGCTATTGATCATGATCTCCTCTATGTCTTTCTTTTTGCTCCATAAGAATGTTGGAAGGCTTTGCGTTGAGTAGCCCATCTGCTTCAAAAATTTCTAACATGTATTTTCTTTGTGAAATAGAAGACTTGAATTCATGCAATTTCATTCTTAAGAAAATAACATAAATTCCCAAGATCCTTGGTTGCACAGCCATCTTGCGAAAATTTTTTTATGTCCTCTATCCCTATCGTGGTGTCCTTGATGGGAGGAAAATGAAGTTGAAGGCATTGGTCCCATACTTAGCAATGTTGCAGAAGGTATATAATTAAATCTGATTTTAACTTTGGATGGAAATTGAAATTAATTAGTTTACAAATTCTTGACATGACAGTCTTGGAAGTTAATCTTGTACCTCTAAACATTGGAGTTGGCTTTAGGGTTTGGGAAGTGGATTATAGGTGAGAGAGAGATGTTGGGATTAGGCATCTAATAACTTGCTCAGTGGAAGAAGCCTTTAATGTCTTGGAAGCTAGGATTATGGGTGAGTAGGTTCCATGGAAAATTGAACTTTGTTCCACTTTTGTCTTTTTATGTGCCAAATGGAACTTTAGCTTTTGGTGGTGTTGACTTGTTTTGTGTACGCTTTAGGAAATAATGAGGAATGAAACAGCTCAAAGCAATCTGGGGATCCATTTCTTGTGAAGAGGATCCCCATTTAATCATGTATTTCAAACTTGATATTCATTTTCTGATGTTTCTATCTTGGTTCTTACCGAAACATGTGGTACTGCATTCATGTTTTGTTTTCACGTAAAAGTGTCTGTTACCGAGTGCAGGAATACAGTTTTTTTTGAAGAAGACAAGTAAAGGAATATTGAAATATTATTTCCATTGTATGTAATTCTAGATTGTCGTCAAAAGCTACTGGGATCATCAGATGGCCTCTTTCATATTTACCACATTGCCATTAGTGGGGAAGGGGGCTTTAAAGTTTCCTTGGAGGACTCAATGCATTTTGTTGAAGCTCTAAGGTGTGGCAGTTTTGCTAATTGTTTTTTTCCAGATTTCTTGTTGGTTTGTCATTCCAGTAATATCTCTGTTTTAATGTTTTTATGCCGTGATTGGGTTTTCTAATTTTATCTAGTTTCTATATTTGTTGCAGCATTGTCATAAGGGAGCTGCCAACTGACCATGCAAAAGGAGCTCTCGACTTGTTATGTGCTCCAGCAATAAATCCTTTGCAGGTTAGTGTCAATTATATCCACGCTCATTTCTGGTATAAATGCAGTGTTTCTCTTATGATGTTTGCACAGCAGGTTTAGGTGGCATATAGAGTCACTGATTGAAGTACTAAATTTTGGTGCCTTGATAGGAGCTAACAAATCAGGGTGGCGCTTTCCTGCAACAAATTCTTGCACGGCAGCTTACGGTTCACATTGATCGACTTGCTTGCATTTTTAGGTATCCTTTTTCGATACATTCTCTGTTAACTTTTTTGCACACATTCCCTATTATCAACAGTTTATGTGTCATCATTAGCATACCCATTCACGAACAAGAACAGGGATATAGCCATCATCTTTTGTTAGGAGGTTAGCAATGACCAAGGTCGCACCAATTGTCAGAGTTTTGTTCTTCCTGTGAGATGAAGGAATTATGTTGTGCAAGCTGGGCATTTCGTTCTGTAGTTGTGGTATTGAGAGATGTGAATGTTAGTAGTTGGGTTATCGGATCTTGTGGAGATCCAGTTACATTATTTAATCTAACATGGTGTAATTGGGAATTTGAGAGTTGTGTCATGTTCTATATTAAGGTTCTTGCATCCCCATTTGTTCCTTGAGAAATCTCACAAGATCGTGCGCATAGGAGAACATCTCCCATGGCTTTCTCTCTTCTTCCAGTGAGAGAGGTTTCTATGTAAACCAAAGTGTTCTATGCAAATTCAACTCTTACTAATGTGGGAATAGATATTAACTATGAACAACCCTTTTTCAAAAGGACTTAGCTATGAACAACCGCTCAATATTCTATTGGAACTTGAGCATCAAAGCAAGGATGATGTACGTGTGTGGGAAGAGCTTGGGCATGAGGGCATATAGGTGAACATGGTTTCTGTATTCTACAATTTGTGTGAATCATCTGAAAGTCCTGGACCATCTCCTTCTTCAATTGTGCTGTTCCCATGATGTTTTGTATAGCATTTCTTTAATTGATTTTTTTTTGTAGATTCTATGTAGTTTCTCTGAGGGTCTTGCTAGCAAGGGCCTATAAATGTGTGAACTAGACATGCTATATCTTGGTTGTTAGCTTTGTTGGTGGTGCTTAGGCTATAGAGAAATTCTACAGGTTTTGGTGACTGAGATCTTATGTTCAGAATGCTGTGCATTGTTTATGTGTTGGATGGGAGGTGGTTGTTAGTTGTAGTTGATGCAACTGACTTTTTTTTTAATCTTTTGTAGTCATTCTTTTTCATTCAAAAAAGTGTAATCATGCCAAATTTTTTTTTTTTTGGGAAGAGATGGAGATTCAGGCACACCCTTATCAGTTTGGTTCTACTTCATGGGTGAAGGATTTTTTCTATTTTTCGGGCAGTTTGGCTTGAGAGAACAATTGTATTTTCTCGGGAAATTGCAATGTATGTAGAGAATATCATGAGAGAGGCATCGTCTTTTTTTTATCTTTTGGACATAGTATTTGTAATATGGACTGTGGTAGTCTTTGGGGAAAATGCAGTGTATGAAGAGAATACCTTAGATAGGCTTTGTCTTCTCGTATCCTTTGGATGCAGATTTGTAATCTCTCAGATATTTAGTGGAAAGGAGCAAATGACAATTGACCTTTGGTAGTCATCCTTTACTCCATCAGATCGAAAAAAAAGCTGGCATAGGAGGGTGGCACTAGGGCAATATATCATGAAGGGGGGGTTGGAGATATAGATTTGGGGAGTTAGTTGACAAGAAAGATTTTGCTGAGTTTGTGCTTGGCACTTCAATGCCATTCTTACCTCAAAGGATAGAATTGGTATCGGGTGGGGAAGAGATAGGGGAGCTGATGTCTTCGTTAACTGGGTCTTTGTGTGGGGGCGGTGGAGGTTGAAGTGCCCAACTGTAGATTCATGTGGAAGAGCTTGGATAAGGTCGGCTCGAGATCTTGCCTCGACAGGATCTTTGGTTTTCTTGGTTTCAGGGAGCACTTCCCACTGGCCTTGGCCAAGGCACTTCCTTGACCTTTCTCTGGTCATTCCCTCTTGGAGTGCGATTCAACGGAAGACATGAAGTTTGACAATTATTTCAAATTTGAGAAGGCATGACTTTTTGAGGATGGCTTTAGAGGGATGGTGGAATATTGTTGGAGGTAATGCAATACCTCTAGTCATCCTACTCTTGTATACCAAAAAAAGATCCTCTTCCTTCGTGAAAAATTGAAGGAATATAAAAAAGAACTCAAGGAGAGCCAAGTTTGAGAGGATGCACTAGAAGGTATCACCAGAATTGACTATTTGGAGGACTCTAGAGAGATCACTCTTGAAGAGTCCAAAGAGAGTCGAATTAAGACGAAAAGTCTAGCTGGAAGACAGGAGGAAAGAGATCTGGAGGCAGTGATCCAGGTAGTTGTGACTGAAGGAAGGTGACACTAACACAAAATTCTTTCATTCTTTTGCCAATGGCAGGATAAGAAGAAATTGGATTGACTCTATTTCTGATGCTCAGGAGGTTGGATAGAGATGCAAGGTGTGGGTGGAGCTTTTGCTAACTTCTATTGATGACTTTTCTGTTGGAACCAAGATAGGACTTAGCATCTTGGTGGGTATAGATTGCGACACCTTTCAGATGTTGTTGTTGACTAGGTTCTTTACAGATGAGGTCTTTGGTGCAATTTGCACCCTTAAGCAGGGGGGATCTCCTAGCCCAGATGGGTTTCCAGTGCTATTCTTAAGAAAATTTTGGCCTCTTCTTAAAGGGGAAATCATGGCAATATTTGACTTGATGAGCTTTGGAGATGGCTTCTTCCTCATCCTGTTGCCTATGGGAGAAGGTGCAGATTCTGTGAAGGATTATGGCTGATTGATCTCCCCAATTCCATCTATGTGGTGGTGGCAAAGGCCTTGGCTTGTCACGTGTCTCTTCCCTTTGATGGGCTGGTTAGGCCAGTATAGTCAGATTTCATGTGTGGCAGATCAATAATGGAGAACTATGTTGTTGCTTTTGTGATCTTGGCTACCTGGAAGAGGGATGAGACTGAGGCCTTTTGCTGGAAGGTCAACTTCTCCAAAGCCTATGATTACCTTGATTGGAAGTTCCTGTGGTTGTCACTGCGTATTACATGCTTCCTAAATACCTGGATTGCCTAGATGAAGACATGTCTCACTTCAACATCATGCTCTATTCTGGTGAAGGGCAAGCCTGAAGACGGTTGTATTCAGCTGAGAAGGGGGTGAGGCAGGGGTGCCTGCTGGCCCTGATGCTATTTATTCTTGCAGTGGATTTCCTGGCATATGCTTCTTTCTCCGTGAGGCTGGATACCTTAGGAGCTTTGGACCCTGCAGGGGAAGTACGATGGTTCCTCTACTCTAATACACTGATGTTGCCATCATTTTTGTGGAGGGTTCCACTAATGAGGCATAGGTAACTGGGCTCTTTTTGGAGGTGTTTGGTGAAGCCTCTGGGTTGAAGATGAATTTGTGCAAGTCTGGGCTTTTGCCTTTTGCTATGTCTCAGGAGACAACTGCACAATGTGGGGAAATCCTCGGAGTTCAACTTTTGGCCACTCCTTCGACCTACCTGGGCTTTTTGCTTCCTACAGGAGAGATTGGGTTGCAGTGGCTAAGAGAATGGAAAGGAGTTTGTAAGGGTGGGATACAGATTACTGTCGAAGGGTGGCAATCTTGTGCTGCTCACCTCTATTTTTTTTTGCTTTATCGATTTATTTTCTATCCATGATCAGGATTCCTACCAAGGTCCTGAAGAGAATTGATTTCATCAGAAGAAGGTTCCTTTGGTCTTTTGGGAGAGGAGATATTTTTTTGCCGTTAGTATCTTGAGATGAGGTTTGGAGGCCAAAAGAGCATGGAGGAGTGGGGATCCACAATCTATGAACCATGAATGAAGCATTGTTGTCTAGGTGGATTTTAAAGCTTTTGGGATTCTTATGGCATTACTTTAAATTGGGAGGAAAGGACCCATGGTTCTTCACAGTTTCGGGCAAACCTTTGGAAACTTCTGCACAAGGTGAGACTGTATTGTAGAACTCAGCTTGGTGATGGTTCCCAATTCCATTTCTTGTTATATGCTTGGTCCTCTGCTGGTGTGCTTGCTAAAGCCTATCCATGATTAGCGGTCCTTGCTCCATTCACATGGATCCTGGTGAATGACTGCTTCCTGGATGGCAGTTGGGCCCCGCCACAGCCATGGTCACTTTCAGATGCTAGGGATGAAGGATTTGTTACTTCCTCTTTAGACCATCCAGGATATCAGACCCATTGTGACTGCAGATGGATGGGTTTGGTGCCATGGGAGATTTTCCGTTATGAGTGCTTGCACTCGGTTCATGGATGTTGCATATGCTCAGCAACATGATCTCATGGCTGATTGTACGAAGATTTGAGAACCAAGCTCCCCTTGAAGGTGAAATTCTTTATCTGGTTGCTGTGGAGGAAAAAGGTGATTAGCTTGGCTTATAGAAATTGATGGGTTCCGGAAGCTACTACTACCTGTGTGCCATGCAGTGAAGGGTTGGAAGACACTAACCATCTTTTTTTCACTTTTCCTTCACACAAGGCTGCTGGAGAGTGCCTTGGACTGGTTCATTTGATTTAACTCTAGATCGGAGTTCTTGAGCAGCATACATGGAGCCTTGGCCAATGCAAGTTTGTTGAGAAAAGCTTTCACCATGCTTTGGGGCATTGGGCTGGAGCTCAATGAGGTGATCTTCCGAAGGGAAAAATCTTCTATTGGGGGGGGGTTTTCCATCATCACTTTACTGTTCCTTGTAGTTATTGGTGTAACTAACTCCTTAGTTTAATGAAATTGGCGGGGTTAACAACCCTTGTTAGCCCCTCTTTTCCTTTTCAAAAACAAGAAAGATTTTGTTGTTGTGATGATGATAACAAGGGAGGCATGGTATTGGTAAAACAAATTTGAGTTTCTAGAACTTGATTCAATCTTTGGATGAATGCTGCAAATTGGTGCCAAAGGTGCTAATCAATTTGATGTGGGTCATGCACTTATTACATGAGGAAAACGTGAACAGGAGGGGGGGGGGGGGGTTTGGAAAGAAGGGAGGAAAACAGGTGTAGGAGAAAAAAGAAAGAACAACAAGAGCACACGAAATACATCTTAGAGGCATCAATGCAAAAATTCTGAATGTGTAATGTTAATTTATTATTTGTGTGGATTTGATGAAGTGGCATGCTTTATAAATAGACCAACTTTCTGGGGATGGGGATGTGAACATGAATTTGTAATGACCATCGTGCATTTGGAGAAGTTTACAGTGGTGTATGTGAAGTCTTCCTGTTTTTTGGTCTGCATATCTCAAGTCATATGGAAGAGCATTAGTTGATAGGGTGATCACTTATTATTCTTCTGCCTCATGAGTTGTAGCACAACATTGCTTGTTGTACATTTTATTTACTCTTTTTGCATGTTTGGGTATTCCCACCTTCTTTGGATGTTTGCCTCATTTAAATAACATGTATAAAATGAATGGACGAGTTGTTTTTCTAGTTGCCAGTGACTCATGCAAGTCTGCTGTTTTTCTCCCCCATGTTTGAAGAAGGTATCCCTACACCAGGTAAAGGAGTGTTTAATAGTGTAAAGGGATGTCATATGCAGTATATTTTCTTGGATGATTCTCTGTCCCCTCTCCATAATTGTTGTGATGAACCATAGCTTACCTTGACCTTTGCCATTTCTGTTGCTTTAGGTCATGGACTAAAAAATTCTATATTTTAAATGCATTTCCCCCAACTTTTCATTGGCAAGCCCCCAGCATTGCTCTTATTCCCAGGGGTGAAATTTGGCATAGGGATCAATGTGTAGAACTGTGTCCGTGGTTCATCCTTTGGGCATGAAGTGTCTAGCATATGTTGGATTCAGAAAATTGTAGTTTAGAAATCTTTTTATTTGGACAAGTTCAATTTCATTGAGAGATTAGATCATGTAGTGACTTGATATGTAGAGAGGCAGGATCACTGATAAATTTACATTCTACATTCCATGTACAATTGTCCAAGACATAAGCATAATACATAATAAGCACAATTAAATTGGAAAAAAGCTACCGATCAAAATAATATCCAATCTCAATAAAAATAGAGTCCGAAAACAAAGTAAGCCTGCAGAGAGTTTGTTACATTATTGAATTTAAGAAGAGAAATCAAAACCGAGGGGAAGTACTACTATTGAATTCTTCTGGCTCATCTGTGCTATTCTCAATTGGATCTCCCATTTCTATATGCTTTACAGTCGATCTATCTGCATTTGAAATTAAAGTTAATGGGCTAATGCCTAACAGGATGCTAGGGTAAAGTAGTGTAAGAGTAAAGGACGTAAAATGGTATAAAAGTAATAATGATGTTTTCTATGTGTCCTAACTTTAACTCGCTTGGGGCTCCTGAGATCTTGTTTCTGTCAGGAATCTAGTCAAGCTGATGCAATATTGTTCACTTACTCTAAAGTGTACGGGATGGTGCATTTTTTTAGAGCATGGCGTCCTTCACTAGGCTAGTTTTTGTCACATGTGGTGGATAAGATATCTTTGCGTTTGGACATTAGAAGTGTGTTGAGAGTTTGGGTTGGGTTGATTCGATTAGTAGCTGGCTTTGTAAGAAGGGATGCTATTCCATGTATGGTTCAAGTAAATTCACCTTGACAGTGTACCTTCCATTTAAGACATCTCTTGAAAGTATGTTGAAAGATATTCAATGGCTCCTTAATCAAGTTCCTCATGGAGGGTACGATATTTCACTTGGGAAATCACGTTCGATTCTTGTGAAATTTGATATAACTTAAGCTATTTGCCCAAGCAGTTTCTGGCATATCAAGTAGCAATTTGTAGTTTATATGTTTTATATGTGTTATTATTTTAATCTTGATTTATGCATTGGAGAAATTACCTCCCACTTAAGCGTACAAACTTGCGCAAAGTTGGTTTATCCCCTAACAAACTATCAAATACAGCCTAAGATACTTTTCAAAAAAATACAGCCTAAGGTATTGACAGTATTTATGTTTAGTGACTCTAGCCAACACAAATGCTGGGGTGTTGGCTGCTCGCATTGGATTATGTCTTGAGCTGTACCTTAGATGAATTTTCGTGTATTTCTAAGGCACGCGATAATTATGGTGATGATGTTTGTTGCAAAGAATATGAATATGGTGCCCATGTCTCATCAGTTGCACTATTGAGGAACACTCAAGGAATATCCATGCCTGTGTGCCTTGCCTGTGATGCACTGATGCATTAGGTTATAAACTATGATGGCCACGGATGTCATGGGGTTGGTCAAGAGGAGGTGAGGTGTAATGTATCGCAAAGTAACCATTTGATTGCTTGTCTACATGTGAATTATGCTTTAAATATGGCCCCATTCTCTATCAGAAGCTGCCATTACCCAACCCAGATTCTCTACATAGGCTACCTCCAAAAATAATTATCTCCTGTGCTAGCTTAGGTACTTGAGCAAACACATTCCCTCCATGTATGCATCACTCTATCTCTTGGAGGCCATTTGAGTCAGGGTACTCAGGACTTGGTATGCTCTGTCCATGTGCATTGGTGTGCCTAACATGAAATTCCTTGTTGCGTTGGGTATATTGACTGCCATATGATCTCTAGGGGAGTCTTATTGCCCAGGACTATTCCTCTCTTTCATGGCAGCATTTCTTTTGTCTGCATCACCCCCCACTGTTACTGTGGTTGAAGAAGCCATGCTAACCCTTCAAACGGACCAGTGTAGCGAGTAAATCTAACCATTTAAGGTTGTAAGCATCTAATACCATTTTCCTGGCATTCTCAGGGTGCAGCCTTCTTGATTTGATTGTGCAATAAATGATGACCTTTCTTTTCAAAGAGAAAAGAAAACATTACATGACTGTTTTTTTGTATCCACTTTGCACCTCATCTTGGTCCTCATTATGATTCCTTATTCTCAAAATAAGTGCTACATAGATAACGGATGAGAGTTGAGAGAGGCAAGAGCAGGTGGGGTGATGAAGGGCTTCTCGCCATTGCTCTTAAGATTCGGTGTGCTACAAGTGTCGAGCGAGAGGTTACTTCACTCGAGACTGTCATGATCCTGTGGTGTGTCTACATGGTAGGGGATGTGTGCATTGGTGGAGGTCATGTCCAAAGAGGAGGGCTCATTTGGTGGGGAAGGTCGACGAGGAGGGTCTCCCACCACCACCTTACAACCCTCCTTTGGAGTTGGAGGCTCCTTGGTCACCAATGGTGGAGGTTATCAACTCCTTGCTCCGCTTTTCTTTGATTGGTGATTCTGTTTGGGGGATGGACAATGTTGTTGAGGTATGTTCTATGCTTTCTAAGGTGGGTCTTTTGTCGAATGATTGGAAGGTGGTAGTGCTGTTAGAGAAGAAGCTGATTCTCTTTGGGTTGTTGGAATCTGATGTTGATTTGTTGAAGTTCGGGGAGATGTGCTTTGGCGATGTTTGTGTCAGATGGAGGCTACTTGGTTTGTATGAAGGTGCACTTGATGAGAGGGTGCCTTACGGTCTTCTTTTAAGGTTTGTATTTTTGGTATCCCTCTTAGATCGAGAACTATCAAGGTAGTTGGGGTGATATGTGTGTCTTTTGCTTGAATTACAAGGTGTCAAGGTATTGGTCTTGCCGAGGGAGATGCTTATCAATTGTGGCCGAAGGTGAATTGCTCTTGGGTTGAGTGATTCTAGAGGTCATTTTGCGTAATGGTGGTTGCTCGTGGGTTATCTCCTTTAAGGAGATTGATGTTGGTGTCGTGCAGTATGCCACCTATGTCGTTATGATGGCTGCCGGTGGGTTAGCCTCGCCTTCTCTAGTGAAGAGGTAGAGATTTGTTTGGTGCTTGATTTCCAAGCGCATAGGCCACCCAAGAAATTTCGAATCGAGGACAACTGGTATTCCAGCCAAAGGAATCCGTTCATGTAATGCTGCATTAGGCATCCGATTGATCAAAAAACATGCAGTCAAAACGTCACCCCAGTAAAGAGAGGGGATCGAATGATGAATCAACAAAGTGTAAGCAACATCAAGAATATGGCGATCTTTCCTAATTCTCTTCTTGATTTTGGGGCCGATGGTTTTCCTTATTTGGAAAACAAATCCCTGATGGTTGATTTAGCGGGGAGTGAGGCATCGCATGAGGGAATTTTCTTGCGCACTCTGTAGGTGGTTTTCATATCTGAATTTGAATCTAGGCGTGGTGGGTTCAGATCCCAGTTTGTTCCCTCTTGTGACCCGATTAGACCCTCTTTTGCTCCTTGATTTGGCTCTTCTTCGTTGGTTGCTTCTTTGCAGGTTAGTGTAGCAACATTGGTTGCCTTTGGATTTATATTTGGAAGCTCCAATGATGTTGATTGGTTGCATTCACTGTGTATACTTCTAGACGTTGATGGGGTCTGATTTTGTTGGAGCGGCGCTAGACCAAACTTAGTAAGGTCTGGGTGATGCGGCTTATGGAGTCGTGGGTGATCCATCACATGGTAGCAGTTCTGAGGTTTGGTTGAGGGATGTTACTGCAAGAACTGTTTCCAATGGTGATAGGGCATGTGAGAGAAGTGGAAATGACATCCTTAAGTGCTCTTTATCCTCGTGTAGGTCTTGAAAATCAATGAAAGTGGTGTAGCAAAAGCATAAGTTATTATTCAATTCGTGCTACAAGAGAAAAATGATTCGTAAGAAGAAGATACTGTACGAGGAGTCCTCCAAAGGAGGGAATTCTTTGGAAGAGGTTGATTTTTGGGTTGCTAAAGTTCTAAATGTTAAGAAGGTTAACAAGGGAGGGAGGAGTATGGTGTCTGATGGTTAAGATCTTATCGTGGAATGTTCATGATCTTTGTGACGAGCATGAAGTTTCATCTTGAGGTGATACCTTGTAGAGTGGAGGGTGGATTTTGTTTTGTTGCAGGAAACACATATCGACACTATGTATTCATAGTTAAAGAGAAGTCTTTGTGGTGAAGGCATTGGGGAGGTTTGGGGGCCTTGTGATGATGTGGAACGAAGATCTGTTGGAGTTGAATTCTTCTTCGCTTGCCACCCTTGTGATTACAAGCTCTTTCATGACAAAGTCTAATGGTTTTACATTATCAATTTCTTGTGTTTATGGTCCTTGTAATGATGCTTCTAGACTACAGTTTTGGGATGAGATTATGCATGCATCAGGGTAGTTGATGGAAGGCCTTGGCTGATTGGAGGTGATTTCAACACAATGTTGTCCTCTCTCGATAGATCGGATGGGAGATATGATAGGACTCCTGTGGATTTCTAGAGGACTTGGATGATTTGGAGCTTATGGACCTGCTTATGTCTGGGGCGCAATATACTTGGTGGAATGGTACAAATGTAGCCTTAAGAATTGATAGATTTGTTCGTAATGTGGCTTTAGCAGAGGCTTTCTAGGTGTAAGTGTGAGGGATAGGTCCTTCTTAGTTCATACTCCTCTCCTTTGGTGCAACAATGAAGGTTTGGCTTATTCAATGTTCTTCAAGTTTGAGAAGTCTTGGTTGAGGGGATCGTTATTTAGGGATCTTGTTTGTGAGAAGTGGTCTGGGGTTCTTGCTACTACATTGACTACTTGTACTTTGGCTAATAAGATTTGGTGTATTAGAATGGCTATGGTTGATTTAAAGCAGGATTTGGTGGCATGGCAGGAGAAGAGGAGAGTTGATGCTTTGCAGGCTATTAGCCTCCTTGACAGGAAGGAGTGGGTTGAGCCCTTGTTTGTGGGTGAAGGTTAAGAGTGTAGAAGATTGCAGGCATTAGTGTAGGAGGATTTGAAGAAGGAAATGAATTAAAGGCATAAATTGAGGCAGCTGTGGCTTAAGGAGGGTGGCTCCAACGTGAGGTTTTTTCATTTGTTAGTGATTGCCAGGATGAGGTCTATTGTGATTAATTCTCTTAGGCTTAGAGACTCTATTCTTGATCAGAGGTCGTGGACATAGTTGTGAAAATCAATAGTCGATATTTAGTCGGTGAGGTCACTGACTAAGGAATATATGGTATGCGGGTGAATAATTGGTTAAGTATTTTTAAGTGTGTGCGTGTGTGTATTAGAAATATGCACATATGTATTAGTATTTTTTTTTTTTTTTTTTTGACATGCATAGTCTCTTAAGGAGACCTGATAGGTGATAGGGAGGGCAATGGTGATGGAGGATTGAGGAGAATTAGAGAGAGGAGTGTAGGTTTAGAGTTTCACTTGGATTCAAATGTAGGAGGGGATGGAGAAATTAGGTGGGGTTCTTTTTCTCTGCACTATGTTAATTGAGACACAAAAAATTGAATTCCCAATGTTTGATCAGACGATTAATCAATTGATTAATCAGATAATTGGTTGATTAATCACTCTACTTGACTATAGGCTTGGATATTGATATGCAGTTTGGTCCCCAACCATATATGATTAATCAACCGCATGGACTGTTTTTGGTAGCCTTGGTCACAGATTTGTGAGGCAGTTTGGGATCATTTCACACTTTCACTAGGAGACGACCTGTTGGAGATGGGTGGTTGGGGAGGTTGGATATGCCTACTTTAGATGAGGGGATGAAGAGGGACTTAATCAGGGAGATCTCAGAGGAGGTTTTAGGGGTTTTGCATAGTCCTAAGGTGGAGGGCTCCCTGAGTCCTCATGGTTTACAGGTTTGTTTTATAGGGAGTTGTGGGAGATTGTTGGCCTTGGTGTTATGGCCATGATTTGGGAATTCTTTGGTGAGAATAGAGGCTTCGACGGATTGAATAGATTTTGTTCATTCCTACTTCTAAAGTGCAGATTTGATTGATAAGTTTAGGCCTATTGCTTTCTTTAATGCTGTTTATCCGCTGGTTGCAAAGGTGTTGGCTAATAGATTTTGTGTAGTGTTGCCCAAGATCATTAGCTCGATTCGGTTTGCCTTCATCATGGGTAGGTCCTTGCAGGAGTCCTTTATGTTGGTTGAGGAGATGGTAGCCTCATGGTGGAGAAGAGGGATTGTTGCTTTCATGTGGAAGGTGGATTTTTCAAAGGCTTACGACTTGGTGTCTTGAGCTTACCTTTGGTAAATCCTTAGGAAGAGGGGTTTTCTAGAGCAGTGGGTGTCATTGATGAAGAGATGCATCACTACATTCTTTTTCTCGATGTTGGTGAATGGCTGTTCAGATGGCTCTTGGAGTCAACCACAGTGAGGGGATCATCAGGGGTGTCCATTGGTAGCTCTCCTTTTCAACATTGCGGTTGTTTCTCTAGCAAATCTGGTTTTTTAGGCTTGTAGAGGTGGTTTGATTTTAGTTTTCATGTTGCGACGGGATGGCTCTTTTCTCACACCTCTCTTGCAGTATGTAGATGATACTACTTTCTTTATAGATGGTGGTCTTTCTGAGGCAAAACACCTTTCCTCGTTGGTTAAGATTTTCATGGAGATATCGGGCTTGAGAAATAATGGAAGTCTATGTGTGTCCTGTTGAATTTTTGTGGTAGTGTGGTGGAGGATATTACTAGCACACTGGATTCACTGCTAGTGCATTTGCCGATTAGATATTTGGGCCTTCCGCTTGGGGGAAAAATGGTTTTTGGTTTTAGATTGGAATGCGTTATTGGAGTGCATTACAAGTAGGTTGTCATTTTGGAGTGGGAAATTATTGTCTAGGGGTGGACGTTTGGTGCTCCTCAAATCAGTCTTGTCATCCATACCGGTCTTCTATCTATCCATTTTTAAACCTTTGAAAAAAGTGATAAAAAAGCTAGAGATTCTTTGCAAGAGATTTTTCTGGAAAGGGCCCGACTCTGAGAGAAGTTTTCTGCAATTGGTGACTTGGAAAGAACTATGTTGGCCAAAAAAGGAGCGTCGTTTGGGGATATGCCACCTAGAGGTTTTCAACAAGGTACTATTACTTAAATGGGGATTTAAACTGGTCTCTGGTGTGAACTCTATGTGGGTTAAATTGCTGTAGGATTCCTATGGAGCAAACATGAATTTGCACGAGAGAGTGGTGATTAGATGGTGGGGATTCTGCCTTTTTGAGAACTATTTTGCCAATTTTGCAGGAGTATGTGTTGGATTTTACGCCAATCTTGGGTAAGGGAGATTGCTTTAGGTTTTGGAAAGACAATTGGACTGGTAATGGTGTTTTTGTGAGCCTTTTCCCCTGTATCTTCAGCTGGTCAGCAACAAAAATGAATCAGGGTTCAATGTTTGTGATAATTTGTCAAGTTATTGAAATTTAATTTTCCCTTCAGGCCTGTTCGAGGTGAAGCTTCTGACAATAATTTCAGACTTGCATCCTGTTCTGAATGAGCCTGACAAGATGATATGGAGAAATGGAATGTTCACTGTCAGTAGAGCGTATAAAAAAATTAATTCTGTTGCACCTCAATTAAGTGACATCAGCTCTGATTGTGCAATATTTTGGAGATTGAGGTTGCTGTTGAAGATTAAGATTTTTCTGTGGCTTCTTTGGAGAGGAATGATTGTAACGAAATGTCTAAGAAGAAATTGGTCTGAGGATTTGGATGTGAGTTGCCTCCTTTGCCATGATGCAGATGAGGATATTCCACACTTGTTTTTTTCCTGTGACATTGCCAGGGAGGTGTGGCAATTTCTCAGTCTCTGTACTGTGGATGTATCCTCAGCAGAGAATTTCTGGGTTTCCTTTTGAAGTCATGTGGGGTTTGACACAATTGGCTGGATCATGGCTTCTGCTATTTTATGGTGTTTATGGTTGCAATGCAGTGGAGTTGTTTTCTGGGAAGAACGTTGCTGGGTGGAGAATATTGTTAGGGAGGTCTCATTTTTGTCTGATTTTTGGTTCTCAAATCCGTAAGTCCATTCCAATTTTGTTAATAAAATGTCTTCGATTATTACTGTCTTTCGGTAATCTTCCTTCTTTCCTCTAAAAAAAAGTGCTACAACAATTAGATCCATGTAGTCTTCCTTTCCCTGATTCTCAGCATGCCTCATTTTCAATCTCGTATTATAGAGGATAAGAACAGGTTTCTGCTGCCTGTTGCTATGTAGCCTGTTCTGCCTCTTGAAATGTATCATATTCAAGTTGCAATTCCATTGTCATCTCCTGCAGAAGCATTTTGAGGAAACACCCTTATATGGCGACTTGAGCAAACTGGGAGCATCTACATGATGCAAATTCCATGATTCAGCTATTTAGAGAGAAGCATAAAGCTTGGCACAATACTGCTAAGCAACCTAAATATGAGGATGGATATAGAACCTCTAATTTAGTATCATCATAGCAGCATCCCAGTGCTGCCTGGCAGTGTTCGATCTAGCTTTATTGGGTGCCAAGTTATACTTGTAACAATATGCTGAATTTAGTTGATAGGCTGATGTGCCGTTTATTTTCAACATATCAGTTAGTTCAACTCTAAATGATGTAGAGGATGGAAATATAGAACCTCTAATTTGTATTGCAGATTTACCATCATTACATTTGGAAAGGAATGATAGCTATGAATGTACATTCATAACCATTCGCCTTATGTGGTTTCCTTGTTCTTCTTTCAAGGGAATGGCATTATGAGATTGTGCAAGAGAATCACATGGTGGGATGTGTCAGCTGTTAAAATTCTCATTATAGGGCAATGCATAGTTCTGGCTTATGCTTGTTCATTGCCACTTGAACCTTTATCATTTGTTTATTTATTCATTTGTTCTTTTTTTAAAAGATCAGAATTTGTTTTAATGAATATGGTGCTGAGTTTTTATAGCTTGTTTTTGTGATTTAATATATAGTCACCATATGGTCGAAATGGCTTTATTAGGGAAATTCTCCCAGTTTTGATCTTTTGTGCTGAGGGGTATGGCAGTCTTAAGCTATGCTCTTAAGCTTACAATATGCCTCTTTCTCTGCAATATGGGAATACTTATATTAGGTATGGGTTTGAATTGTTAAGCAATGCTGTGGTGGTTGCACTGCCAAGGCAAGTTTGTTTTTTTTCCCCCACTAAAAAGACAGATCTCAAGTCTTAGTTGGGTTTGAGGCTTTTGACTTGATTTATTAAGAAATTTGACATTGTTGTCTTGGATCCTGGTTCAAGACTGAACTTGTTATCAGAGGCATGGGTATCTTTTGGATGTGGGCTCGGGCGATGAACTGTATTGGTGGGTTTGTGAGAGCTTGAGATTGGTAATTACCAGAACTGCAGCTGTTTCTAGTATTTTGCTCATATTGTGAAGTGATTAGAGGGGTGGTCATGGGGGAAGGATGTCAACGGTACAGAAAACATCTATGGTGGTGACTGGAAAGGGATAGATGAAGTAGTTCTTCTGGGAAGGAGTGGGAAGAAGCCGAAATGGAGGAGAGTGCCATTGTAATTTGGCTATGCAGGAAGTTTATTTTAACGCTTGTTTTTAACTTAATTGATGTTTAACTGTAAGTTTTTTGTCATAAAAATTCACATTTAAAAGGTCATCGGAAGGTACTGCTACTCGAGCACATTGCCGGCAGAAGTATGGTCAGTAATTTTTGTTTAAAAATGAAGCAACATGATCAGTAATCAAATTTGGAAGCTTTGCATGGAATGCTTTTATTTGTGAATGCATTTTAATGGATTGCTGCATATAGAAAGCTTCCCCACCCTGAGGGGTTTGGCGGCTGGGGCAAGGAGAGATAGGAAGGTTCTTTTCTCACCATTATGTTTCCGTGAGTAGTCATTGTTTTTGTTTGGTATCCTTGCAGATTTGTAAAGATTCCGGAGATTGTAGCTGATTGTGTTCGAAGATTTTGGCCAGTGTTAAAAGCCATATTTGATAAGTGAGAATCGGTTTTCTCTTTCTGTTTAATTTATTTTATGAAGCTAGATTGATACTTTTTATATTATTGTTGAAGGAAATGAGCAACTTTATGTAACCCTCTATCTTAATATATAGAGATGCAGGAAAAGTACAAAGTGGTCCTTATGAAATAACAAAAATATAAAAGAGGACACATAAGATAACTTTCACAAACTACACAACTCTTAATACTTCTCTCTCAAGATGGAGCATAGATATCGATCATGTTTAGCTTGGGATAGCATTTATCGAAGAGAGCTCATGGAAGTGCCTTGGTAAAGATGTCAGTAGTGTAATCCTTAGAAGCCACATGAGTTGTGTGGATAAATCCTCGCTAAATCTAGTCACATGCATAGTGGCAGTCAACTTCTATATGCTTGGTCTTCTCATGGAATGTAGGAATATTCTTTATATAAGTGGCAACTCGATTGTCGATTCTCATCTCCATTGAAGACTTAGTTCAGATATGCAAATATGATAGAATGATTGTATCCACATTATCTCAGTAGCGGTTTGAGCCTTGTTTGATATTCAGACTCTGCACTGGACTTGGAGATAATGCCCTTCTTTTGACTCTCCCATGTGACTTAATTCCCAGCCACACAGCTACAAAAGCTTGTAGGAGACTTCGTGTCAATAATGCAACTTGTATAGTCTGCATCTCTGTATATGATACAATATCTAGAGCGGTGCCTTTTGTAAATAGAATTTCCTTCCCTAGAGAAGTCTTTAAGTACCTTAGTACCATCATAGTACCACAAATTGACTTAACTTCCCAACTGTTAGAGAAATATCAGTTCGTGTGATTGTCAGATAGAGAAGCTTCCCAATCAATCTTCTATATTGACAGGTGTCCACTGGCTCAGATTGCTTATCATATAGGTGTACCTTCAGATTCATAGGAATATTTGTTGGTTTGACCCCCAGGTTTCTTGTCTATTGTAACCAATCATTGGTATATTTCCTCTGATATGGAACGATTCTTTACTTATAGAGAGTAACCTCTATCCCAAGGAAATAGTGAAGTGGTCCCAAGTCTTTGATGACAGTTTTTTGCAAGGCACTTCTTTAGATCAGCAATGCTATCACCTATAAGAATGATGTCATCCATGTATACAAGCATGGCCACTAGTCCCCACGCATCTTATGTATAAATAGGGAATGAAACCCGTGTGTTAGTCGACTCTGATAATTTCTGGAACCAAGCCTTGGGGCTTTGCTTCAGGCCATAAATCATCTGCGTAGATGATAGACCTTGGAATACTCCCCCTGAGACACATTGTAGAGGTTGTTGCATATAGATCACCTCCTGTAAATCACCATACAAGAAGGCATTGCTAACGTCCAGTTGATGTAGAGGCCAGTCTCGTTGAACAACCACGGAGATGACGTTCCAAGCAGTTGGCAAGCGTGCCACTGGGGAGAAGATATCAAAGAAGTCAATCTCATATGTCTGTGTGAAGCCCTTGGCAACCATGCATACCTTGTATCTGGCAATAGTACTATCTGTATTATGCTTGACAACAAATACCCATTTGCAACCAACCATAGTGGCTCTTGGAGGGAGTTCTGTAAGGTCTTAGGTATGGCAAGAGATAATGACGGACATCTCATCCTCCATGACTTGTTGCCATTTTTGATCAAGAGCCTGTTGATGTGAATTAGGTACTTATACGCTAGAGAGTGCCATGGCAAGCTTCTTGTACTTAGGGGACAGATTGACCACGGAGACATGCTTGAAGGTAATTGGTAAGTCAAGATCAACATCATCCTAGTCATCTGTGGACTCTTCTGTCTCAACCAGCTCTGGTGGTGGAGAGTTAGCTTGAGATGCTGGAATGTTGTGGACACTATCTGATACATAGTGACGAAACAGTGTTGTAGGAGAAGATGATGGCCTTGGCATTGGCGGAGGAGGATCTTATCTAGGACGGTGAGAATAGATCCTCTCAAACATGCTTTCGTGACAACCATTAGGAGATGGACCTTCAGGTGACTTTCTATGTGAAGTATGTAAGTGTACAAGAAATGGTATGACAACATCCTCAGGTGTAGGAGTGCGAATGTGGGAGCCAGATGTAGAATGGTAAGTGATTGACTCATGGAAAGTGACACCGACACTGGCATATTGGCGTCTCCCAATCGGGTCATGACATTGGTAACCCTTTTGGGTTCTTAAATATCTTAGAAGATACACTTGATTGCATGAGGCAAGCTTATCCTTTTTGGGGTCGTGAAAGTGCACAAATGTCACACAACTGAAGACCTTGGGTGATACCTTAAACAATTCACGACAAGGAAATAGAATGGAATAAGGAACATACTCGCCAAGAATCGTAGATGGCATCTGATTAATGAGATAACAAGCACTCAACTCTGCATCTCCCCAGTACCTATCTGGTCTGTCATTCTGTGTCAAAAGAGTTCGCGTAACATCAAAGATATGTTGATGCTTCCTTTTTAGCATGTCATTTTGCTGTGATGTGTGGTGACAACTTTTTTGGTAATTGATTCCATGTTCAAAGGCACAAAGGGAGGTAGTGCAAAATTTGAAGGTATTGTTTGATTGAATGATTTTTTCCTTAGCTTGAAGTTGATTTTTGATTTCTACTCAAAAAGCTCTGACTATATTACCAACATCATATTTGAATTTTAATAGAAAGATCCAAGTAAGATGAGAGAAATCATCCATTGCGACCAAATAAAACCTATCCCATACGATCTGGGGTTTGACTAGGTCCCCATATGTTAAGATGGAGTAATTGGAACATGGCTTCAGAACTTTGATGTTAGCTCCTTGGAAATGCATTTCTGTGATGTTTTCCAAGTTGGCATGCCTTTCATTGGAAGGTGGCTGTTGGTGGAGTTTATGATAGCTCCTTCGAAGGTTATGCAGAGGGAGATGGCCAAATTGGAAGTGCCACAAGTAGTTAGAAGCACTTCCTGAATGGAGGCATGGCTTGCATAGGGTGATTGCAAAAGGCGATAAATATTACCTTCTATACGGCCATACCCAATAGTGCATCTTGTCAGAACATCTTCGAAATTGAGAGATACAACATCAAATACCACCCTGCAATTCAACTCCTTTGTGGTATGATTGATGGAGAGTATAGAGTCAGGGGGAAATCTGGAGCTAGATGGATATTCTCCAATTTCATGAGAGGAGCCACATGAACCTCCCCTTGACTAGCAATGGGAGAATGTTGCCTATCAATTACTAGTAAGTCCTACTTGATGGGATTAGTCTGAGTGTAGAGAACTATCATATGTGTTGGGATGCACTTGAATTAGCTAGCTAATTTGCTTCCTTTGCTTGGTACTAACATGCAATTCTTGCCTGAGATGTATCATGCTGACGGAGTCTTTGGGGTAGTAGCTCACACTTGCTCTTAGGAATAGTCATTGTGTCAATGCTTAATCTTAGATGCCATCTAACCCAACAAGATCAACCAACACCTCATGCACAGATCCACAACCTCCTAGAGGACTCACAAGACCATGAATGGATCCCTATTCGTGCACACAAGGTTGCAAAACTTAGTCTATGAGGTCGATTAATCGGCCGATTAATCATATGCGTTAGGGGATCGAATCACATGTCAATACTCAGGCCTATAATTGGGTGGATCAATTAATCGGTCGATTATCTTATTAATCGATTGATTAATAATCGAACAATGAGAGTTCAATTTTTTATCTTGCTTGGCTTGTTGAAGAGAAAATGAACCCTACCTGTCTTCTTCATCACCCTCCCTTAACATTCGAATCCTAATGAAACCTGAAACCTACACCCATGTCTCTGATTCTCCTCGGTCCTCCATCACCACTGTCCTCCTTGTTGGGTCTCCTTGAGTGAATATGCATGTCAAAAAATTAATATTAATAGACATGTGCATATTTTCAATTTGTATATATGTGTATCATAATATATGTGATTATAGTTAAATTTTTAAATACGTAAAAATACTAAACTGATTAATCCTCGATTAATCACCTGCATATTGTATACTCCTTAGTGACCTCACCAACTGAATAGCGAGTATCGATTTCTACCACCTTGCGTGCACAAATGTTGTCCAGTTGCTACCTCAGATGTACATCTTCCAATATAGGATCTTAATCAAACCAAAACTTTGAAAATAGAGCTCTTGAAGCCTTTAAATAGGGCAAGATGGGCATTGATGACCTATGGTTGTCCAAAAGGGTGACTAGTGGACTTGAAACTCATCTTCGATGACCTCCTCCAATGGCCGGTCGGCTCATTGGTCATTTGTATTGGATCTCCTCCTTCGAGCGACCACTTTGTTGGTGGCCTTCGAGGTATCACTCCATACTATCCCATTCCCCCAAGGATTGAAGTTGTGTCCCTGATCCGATGGTGTTGCTCGTTGGGAATAGTGCCCTTTGACATGAGATGACGGTGCTCCAGGTCGGTGGCCTTGACCTGGTGGTGCCGAGGTTGGTCCCTGGAGACCTTCGTGGTGATGATGGCTAGAACGAGGGTCCCTTCTCTTGGGTCTTGTGAGCTAGGGCTTGGGATCCTAGAGAATCTTGGAGAAGTGACCCCTCTTTCTTAAGAGGCGCAAATCCTTAAGAATCTTGGTGTACTTGGTGGAGAAAGAAAAAAAGAGGAGACCAAGGTGGTATTAGCCTCCAACTTAGAATTGCCGCTTTGATACAATGTTGTAAGAAATGAGCAACCTAATTTGTTCTATAAAGCTACATCCCAACATATAGAGATGTGTGAAAAGTACAAAGCACTCCATATAAAATAAGAAAAATATAAAAGAGAACACATAAGATATAACTTCCACAAACTATGTTACTCTCAACAGTTATAGTATTTTATCTTCCCAATAACATTCCATATTTTTTTTTTGTAGTCGTCCTTGGGATATGCGGACAATGGAGTCTCTTTGTCGTGCATGCAAGTTTGCAGTGAGTATTTCTTTGGCAGAAGTCTACCTGTTTCCTTTGATGCTTATTTTCTCTGCTGGGTAATTTAAAGGTGGTATGCTGTAGGTGCTTTTACATTGAGTTGCTAAATTAAATTGTTAGTGGATTTGTTCTCCAAGGACTTATAAGAATCCCCTTCCTAATTAATAATTGGTCATCAACAACCTGCTGGAGTATACTGATTCTCAATCCAGTCTGTTCTTTGCTTTTTGATGAGGATTGGTTCAGTATTGAACAGTTTTTTGGTGAACAAAGAAGATGGTGGCAAAGAGGGTATGATGTTTATTAGGATTGCTGCTCCTTTAGATAGAAAGTATAGAGTCATATAATTGGCGATGGGAATACATAGTATAGACCCCAAATCACATGAAATCACATTGTTTACTCTAACATTAATACTCATTTTGGAACTCATTATCTGACAAATATGAATTTGTGGTTATTTATGATTTTCGAATTATGTAGTACTGTATAGTAGGAACGAAGTGTGATCAAAATGGACCTATATGGCTGTCAAGTATCAAGGAACTTTACACAAGCAAAGGGAAAAATGAAATTGTGCTTGCTGCTTGAGTAGTGCTTCTGTGAACAAGGAGACAAGTATCAGTCAAGGTGATTGTAGAGTGCCTCATCTGTTGCTGAACAGCATAGTGGTAGCTTTGATGCAGTTGGTTATCTTGAGGAGCTTAATGTGGCATCTACAATAACAGAATGCATGGGATCCATCTCTAAGATTGATCTAGTTTAGTTAACTTGAAAAAATATTTGTTTGATAATTTGATGTTTTATTTCTAAATCTGATTTAAGAACATGAAGAGGATCTTCAGAATGCAGTGTGTGCTGGTTAACAATAGAGATCAAGAATTTTGTATCTGTTGTCATCAATCTTATCTGCCACAAAACCAGTTTCTGCTGACGTAATGGCAATGTTCCTCCAGTGATCTTGCTTCCAAATGCCCTTCCATTCTTGAAGCGCAGCATTTACCAGCTGTGGCCACTTGTACTCTTCCATAAGTGTGTTAATGGGATAAATGTAGTGTATTTCTGGAGGAGTTCCTTTCCAGGCAATTATTGAGGGTTTCTACATTGGAGACTGTACATTGAAATAATTGTTAGCTGTTGCTCTCATTCTCCAATATTTATTTGCTTTCTTTTGGACTCTTCTGACTTTTTATGGAGGATTAAACACAAAGGTATTTGATTTGTTGGTGGGATAAATAATTTATCAGATTTACTAGGAGAGCTAGTGTGTCCCAAGTAGAGTAATGATTGTAGCTTTTTTTATTTTGTATAAGTGACGGTAGCTTATTTGTTTTATTTTTGATGTTAGAGTGCTTTTTCTTTTGGTTGGTAATGGAATAAATAATAGATTCAATATGATAGGAGAATTAATTTGTAAGTAGGGAAGTGGAACTTCTTGTTTATTTATTCTATATTGGTGTTGAGTGTGTTGGATTTCTGAGAGTTGTGATGCATTTGAATCTTCACCCACCACTTATTCCTTATTTTTACCCTGGATTTGATATATCTATAAACCCAACTGAGATGAGTAGCCTGCCACTTAACCTACAGCATCTTCAACGTTGTAGACTCGCATGGTGCAGCAGAAAGGACAATTCTTGTTCTTTGCATCCTACTTGCTCCTCTCATCATCTCCTAACAAATGATTCCTCCTTCACCAATGTTGAAAGTCTACCTATGCTCTTTCCATTTGATTGGGAGTTTTTGGTTTGCCTTTGATCCTAGAAGAAGTGGTGAAGGTGTAGAATAGAGTTGTAGATTTGGGTCTCACATATTTTTGCATGGAACTAATTAAATAAAGCAGTCTGATATAGTTAAACATGGCATGGGATTGTTTGTCACCCTTGTTAATTATTTTATAGAGAATGTGGTTTTCATGTCATAAAGGGTTATGGAATGTGGATTAATACTAGAGTTGTGGAAGAAAATAATTAAAGATTATTATAATGGTGTAAGTATTAAATTGGTTGAAATGATTCAAATCTTATAAGAAATCCTAAGGTTATTTTATATAGAGAGAGATCAGAGGGTTAAAAGTACAGAAATGTTCCTGAGGGATAAAATACCCATGGCACCCGTAGCCTGTACAATAAGGGAAAAATATAAAAAATAATAATATATATTAACACTCCTCCTCAAGTTGGAGCATAAATTTCTATCATGCTCAGCTTGAATGCACAAGAATTAAATAAAGATTTAGCTAAGGGTTTGGTGAAAATATCTGTAATCTGCTCCTCGGATGTGATTGGAGTGGTATATAGTAGATCCTTCTGAATAATGCCCCTGATACAGTGACAATTAACCTCAATATGCTTCGTTCTCTCATGAAATGCTGGGTTGTTGGTAATGATGGTGGTTGCTCTATTATCACATCGCATCTTCATGGTGCTAGAAAACTGTATCTGCAAGTCAATAAGGATCTGATCCACATCATCTCTGCAGTCCTCTACGCCATAGCTCTGTACCTAGGCTTGGCACTGAATCTCACAATTGTGCTATGTTTCTTGCTCCTCCATGTGTTCAAATTTCCTGCTAAGAAGGTGTAGAACCCAGTAATGGATTTGCGATCCACATGACATCCGACGTAGTTTACATCAGAGTAGCTAATTAAAGTCAAAGAAGACCTCTTGGAAAAGAAGAGACCCTTTCCAGGAGTCTTCTTGACATATCTGAGCACCATCAATGTTACATCTCAATGCTGACGTGTTGGCTTGGCCATGAATTGACTCAGTCTCCCCACTACAATGGAGATATTTGGCTTCGTGATAGTGAGATATAGTAGCTTGTCTACAAGCTGCCTGTACCGCTTGTTGTCCACTACCTGTACATTCTTATCATAGAGTGACATCTTGGGGTCCATAGGAATATTAGCCTCTTTGGCCCTAAGCATACCGACCTCCTGCAAGATGTTTAAAGCATACTTTCTCTAAGACAAGACAATGCCCTTTTTGCTGCAACCTCAATAACAAGAAAGTACCATAGAGCCTCCAAGTCCATGACAAACTGCTCTACTAGGATGTGCTTAACCTCAGTAACACCTTACTCATCATCTCTTGTAACAATTAAGTCATCAACATAAACAAGAAGTACCATAATACGTCGTCTAGTCCTCTTGACAAAGAGAGAAAAATCAGCTCTCGGTCTCCTGAATCTAATTGCTTCTAGAACTTGTGATGGCCTCTTGAACCAGGCTTTGAGACTTTGCTTATGGACATAGATGACCTTTCGTAGTCGGCATACACATTCTCCCTGAGTCTCAAAGCCAGGTGGCTGCTGCATGTAGACTTCCTCTTGGAGTTCATTATAAAGGAAGGCATTCTTTACATCCAGCTGATGTAAGGGCCAATCTAACTGAATTGCCACACCAACCAACACCCGAACTGTAGGAAGTCTGGCAACTGGTGATGTGTCAAAGAAGTCCACCCCATAAGTTTGGGTGAACTCCTTTGTCATGAGGCTTGCTTTGTACCTAGCAACATCGTCATTTGGGTTGAACTTCATAGTAAATACCCACCTACAGCCAACAAGTGTAGCACCATTAGGAAGTGGAGTGAGCTCCTAGGTCCCATGGCCTCTATAAGAGTGACCATCTCATCCTCCATGGTTGCCCGCCATTTTAGATCAAGCATGTCCTCACGATGAGTAGCTGGGATCTGCGTAGTAGCTAATGCCTGAGTGAATTCGGCAAATTCAGGAGCTAGGCTGTCAGTAGCGAGTGCCCCGATTGTGGGATAAGTGGTGCAGTCCGAGGTCGCTTCTGAATAGCTATCGGAAGATCAAGATCATTACCTACCACATCATTTGTCCTGTCCCTATGACCATCACATGGCAAACATACGTCATTGCTCAGAGAACTCACCTGAGAAGTCGATGGTGAAGGCGAGGATGGGGGTCCTAATAAGTAGTATGAGGGTGAACATATGCTTGTAGTGGCTTAGTCAGACGAGGGAAGGGATGTGTAGAATGAGGTAGTGGTGGTGGTGGTGTAGTAGGGACAGGAATCTCAGAAAAGCTCTCAAACCGAATGAGGGTATATGGCATAGGTGCTATATCACCTTGAGGAGGCATCTTAGCAACAATTACAGAAAAGAAGGGTACTGCCTCTTGAAATGTAACATTTGCAGAAACATAATCTCGAGAAGTAAGCAGATCAAAACAACGATACCCTTTTTGTGTTCGGGTATACCCAAGAAAGACGCACTTAACCACTCTTGGTGCTAGTTTATCTCAACCTGATCCCTACAAATGGACAAAGGTAACACAACTAAAAATTTGAGGGGTGACATGAAACAGAGGTCGAGTAGGATATATGACCTGTAAAGGAATCCGTTCATGTAATGCTGTATTAGGCATCCGATTGATAAAAAAACATGTAGTCAAAACATCACCCCAGTAAAAAGAGGGGACCGAATGTTGAATCAATAAAGTGTGAGCAACATTAAGATTATGACGATGTTTTCTCTCAGCAACACCATTTTGCTGAGAGGTGTGAGGGCATGTTGCCTTATGGAGAATGTCACAACTAGAAAAGAAACTGCGCAAACGCATAATGCAAAACTCTAAGGCATTATCAGAACGAAAACATTTTACCAAATAAGAATGCTGAGTTTTTATTTCTTTGGTAAAGTTTTCAATAATTTGTTCCACATCGAACTTATTTTTCAAAAGAAACATCCAGGAGACACGAGAAAAGTCATCAACTAAAATAAGATAATATCTGTTCTCAAGTCGATCAGGAGTACGACTAGGACCCTAAGTATCCATATGAATTAAATCAAATATAACAACGGATGAAACAGAAGTAGATCTGGAAAAACTACCCCTGTGGTGCTTGTCAAGCTAACAAGCATCATACGTGAGAGTAGTAGTGGAGGGTATGCACGGTAGAACATGTCTGAGGCGATTAATAGGTAGGTGGGCAAGGCGATGGTGCCACTGGAGAGGAGATCCAGTAGAAGCAAGGTCCTAGGTAGCAGAAGCAGCAATAACAATAGGGCTCAAATGGTACACCCCATGTTCCTTACGTCCTCCGCCAATCATTTTCCTAGTGAATTTGTCTTGCAAGACACAGGAAGACGCGTAAAAAATAGCTTGGCAGTTCAGGTCTCTAGTAATACTACTAACAAACAGTAAGCTCAAAGGAAAATTAGGCATATAATAAACATCTACTAGTCTCAAGATAGGAGATAAAAATATATGTCCCTTGCCAACAAGTGGCGAGTGTCTTCCATTTGCTACCTTTACTATCATGGCTGGGGTAACAGGTGCTCACTGAGAAAAAGAGCTTCTGTGATCACATAGGTGGTTGGATGCATCAAAATCAATTACCCAATCACCAGAAGACGAGTGATGACATACCGGCCGTAGGTGTCTCAGAAGAGGTGGCCATAGTTGCTGTGTCTGGAGTCTGAGAGGAAGATGCCTGAGTCAACTGAGCAATCTGCTGCTACAAGGTTTCAATCTTTGTGCTCAAGGAACTAATATCAGGGCTGGGGAGGACTACATTTGAATTCTCTACTGCCTGATTGGTCGCAGGTGGTTTACTATGCTTCTGCTAGCATATAGTCTCAGGGTGACCAAGTCTGTTAGAATAGGTACACGGAGTCCTAGTGCGTGTACCAAAAGAGTGTTTACGTCCACGACCACATGCAGGAGAGGAAGTACCCCTGCCATGTCCAAGGATCATGGCTAGTGCGGACGTCTGAGTACTAGGTTCAAAGCAGGAGTGCGCATTGCAACTCTATTAAGTCTGCAAGCTTCCTCTAGGGTAGGAAGCTCAGGAGAGGTGATGATTTGATCTCTGGTGCTGGTGTACCCAGGCTCGAGGCCTGCCAAGGAAAGAGAGACCGCCAACTGCCTCCTAAAGTTTTTCCAGGACTCAGAAGCACACCTCGGCAGATAGGAGTGATGCCTCTCCGACATTCCTTTTAGAAGGGAGTGGTACTGTGACAGCGTGTGTCCTTCTTGACGCAAATAGAATAGGTCATAGAAGACCTGAAACACCCCGTGTAGAGTTCTTGGCTTCTGAATAAGTATCACGTAAGGACTCCCACATCTGCTTCGCTGTAGTCTAATACATAATCTCACCCTTATTCGGGGAATAACAGTCTGTATAAGCCATGCACAGACCATAGCATTGTCGCTGTCCCAGTTAGCACTCGCACCGATCTTGTTTGGAGGCTCTAGATCCGTAAGAATGTAGCTCTTCTTATGACCCTTGATTTTCATAAGAAAGGTTTGGGACCACCGCAGGTAGTTTTTCTCATCCAACTTAACAATTAAGCCAAAGAATGGATTTTTCAATACTCCAGTGTTTGAAATAAAGCCTGAAGTCACCTCAGACTGATCATCAGAAGCTATCTTCGTAATCTGGAAGCGTCAATCAGTCTTGCGCAGTTAAGAAATCATCCGTAGATCTGAAACATAGCATATTCAGAACTGCATTCTTGTAGAAAGCCCCCTTGGACAAAGGTAGGCCTCACCCGGGTGCGGGGAGAACACCCGAGATTGTCCCAAGGAGACTTATGTGTCTCTCTCCCGTGCAAGGGAAGAGAAGTAACCCCTAGAAATGGGCTATCAACTCCTTCAACTGCAGGTGAAGCATTGTGATGACGTTGCGTCGCTACAGAGCACGCTGCGCCACCCCTACTGTGCTGCGTTAGCCATGCAGAGTTGCTGTAGCGCTTCCTTACGTGGCCAGAGCAGTATATCGCCGCCTAATGTCGTCGCAACACCTATTGTGGCCTGCAGCGCCGCTGGATCTACTGCAGCGTACAGCAGTGCCATGCGTGGGTCGCAGGAGCACTTGCGGTCAAATCATGTAGCTCTGAGTGTTGTCGCTTGTGGCGAAGCGCCTAGATCGAGCACCCGAGCGCCGCTGCATGTGGTTGCGTGCAGATTAGGCCAATGGTGGATGTGCTTTGCTGTGTGTGCGCCACCAGAGAAGATTTGGTCCTGCTGCTGTTGCTGGGAGAGAAGAGGGTGTGGGTGTAGGGTTTGGAGGCTTTGAGGGTGGGATATTGAGAGCCACGGTCTAGAACCGATGCTCTGATACGAAATTAGTTGAAATGTTTCAAATCTTATTAGCAATCCTAAGGCTCTCTTATATAGAGAGATTGGAGGGTTAAAAGTACATAAATATCCCTGAGGGATAAAACACCCATAGCACCCATAGCCTGTGCAACAAGAGAAAAACATAAAAAATAACAATATAGGCTAACATATTATGTGATCAGTTTGAAGTTTTTTTCCCCGTCGTTTTAGAATTTGCAGTGTGCTGCCGTTTATTCACGATCAGGTGTGTCAATACAGTTCAATTCAGGGGTGTCAAGGGCAATGCCGGAAAATTTCTTTGAAATTGTGACCTTTAGTGAGATTCTGATGAAATGCAAGCTTGTCTTTGCGAGTTTCCCTCAATATTAAGCAGCCCCTGAATATGGAGTGGAAGCAATACTAACTGTTCCCTGATCTGGACAATGAGTGATTCTTGAGCTCCTTTTCTTTCCTCTTCATTCCACTCCACACATAGAGATGATAGACACTGATAGACACTGCTGATACTTGATGACTGATGTTTGCGACATGGAGATGATAGACACCAATGAAATAAAGATGATACATGATGGCACACATGGTCTAGATGTAGCTGAATTCTGGTTGGTCTGGGCCATGAAGAAGATGCAAGAAATAATGGCTTATGAACCTGATGATGATGATATGCATCAACCTACTTTGACAATAATACACCAGAAATTGAATGGTTACTCCAATTTGTCAGGAAAGCAGATACACACTTATGCATTTGCTAGCTATTGAAATTTTAAATCTGTGAATTTTCAACATAGAAAAGCTGTTTTGAGCTATTTTAGCCAAGCATGGGATGGTGCGAGCCATCAAGTAGTTAATGAATGCTGGCCAATGTAATGTTATGGGTGAGTTTGCACACTTCTTGGAAGGGGGTTGTGTGGTGGTTTTGATTCACAATTTGTGTAATCTCTGAAAAACAGGGCTATGATCTAATTACTTTCTTGGGCCCAGTCTGAATGTGATAGCTGTGTATAGCATGATGACACACCAGGTAGCTGTGCAAGGATCATTCACTATTTTGTGGTGCTGGGAAGAAAAGTTATATTTTTTGTTTAGGACTTTCTTGTAATTCTTTTACTTCTTTGATGATATTACTTTTGGATAATATGTTATTTTCTATAAGGGTTGGATTGGGATGAGAGTTATAATGGTTGGGTTGGTTTAGGATTTTCCCAACTTGATAAAAAAATGGGTTGGGGTTGGGTTTGAGGTTTAACCAACCTAACCTGCAAATCGATAGAACTTGATATATATATTGTTGGTGTAGCACTCTAGGTATTTTTTCTTCATATTTGGACTATTTTCTTATTTGTTGTTCCTCCTGGACTTATGTTGTAATTTTTACAACACCTCTCTCTATATAAAGAGGTGTATGGTTTCCTTTTAGAAATAAGATTATTTGTTTTATTCGACTTGGTATCAGAGCGGTGATCCTGAATTGGCGTTCCGGTATCCCACTTGCACAAGCCTCTGTACCCATCCACCTAAAACCTTAATCTTCTCTCCCTGACACCTGCAGCAGCCTTCGCCCTCGCACCACCGACTGTTGCTGTTCAGGCAAGCCGTTGCCTGCTTAGGTAGGTCGTTGCCCCTCCTTCAAAAGGCGTAGCCACCACATGCAGGCAACCGTTGGCCTCCTAGACCCGACGTAGCCTGCCGCTGCTCCCCCCTGTAGGTCGGCATTGCTTGCAGGGTTCCTTGCTGTTGTTGCCAGTTGTTGGCTGCAGGTGGTGGCGGCTGGTGGCCTCTTTGGCAAGGGGGAGTAGCGCCTCTTGGAGGCACGGTTAGGGCCTTCCCTGTACCTTAACATGTGCTAAGCCTTGATCTAAGGGCCGCTTGTGGCATTTGGGATGACGTTTAAGATCTTTCAATTTTAGATTTCATGATTAAGAGGTCACGTTCTCTTAGATTTCAAAATTTTCCAAATCTGAATATTGGTTTCAAATCGTGTTCGTGGCATCTTGTGGTAGTCCCAAGGCATAATGGCCTCTTCAACTTCTTTGGTGGTGTCATTGGTTATTGCTATGGACATCGGGAGTTATGAAACTCCCTTGTTTGTTCCTCTTGTCAAGTTGAATGAGACTAACTATGCTAGATGGTCTCAGACGTTCTTCATGACTGTAGAGGGACACAATAAGGAACGCATTTTGATGGAGTTGGAGCCGCAAGAGAAGATAAGGAAAAATGCTACTTGGAAGAAAGACAATGCCATGGTCTGTGCTTGGATCATGAATTCTGTGGAGCCTCAGATTGGAGATGGGATCATGCAATATAGGATGATCAAGGAGATGTGGGATTCTCTACTTGACACGTATTCTTACGAGAAGAATTCCAACAAAGTGTCAGATCCATCATGCTATTGGTGGTCTAAAGTAGGATGGCCAGTTACTGTCTCAGTACGATGCTACTTTGATGGGGCTCCTAGAGAAGTATAATGCCTGCTATCCTGTCTGCACCTGTGCCACTCAGAGGGTGCACAGGAAGGAGTATGCAGTCCTTCAGTTTCTGGATAGACTTGGACCAGATTATGAGGTTGCTAGGTCTTAGATCCTGACTCTTGTTGAGGTTCCATCTCTTGAGGAAGCATATAGTCGGGTGAGTAGGGTGTTTGTTAAACCATTCCTGTCAGATGTTGGACAGATTTCTACCTTAGTGGCTCCTGGAGGACTTGGCGGTCAGCGCACGATTGGCAGACCCCGCACCATATGCTCGCATTGTGGCAAGGTTGGACGCTTGGAGACTACCTGCTGGTCAAAGCATGGTAAACTTCCTATGGCCAACCAAACTGTTGCTTCTGAGGAGGTGAGTGACACGGTGTCACATGCTAACTATGTTGTTGTTGTCCAGTGTCTTGCCCAGTTGATCTAGGAGACTACTGCTACTACTGATATTGCTATATTGGCCTCCTCAGCTATAACCTCTACTTCTACCTATGGTAGTGGTATTTCTGATGGTACTTTATGGTTAGTAGACTCAAGAGCCTCGAGGCATCTCAGTGGTAATCAGACATGCTTTGGACATGTTTAGACAGTTCCTCCTGGTAGATCTGTTCAGGTAGCAGATGGCGGACATTATAGAGTGGATGGTAGAGATGTGCAGTGAGTCTTTCACTGACACTGCCTAATTTTCTTTATATTCCTAATTTTCCGATTAGTCTTTTGTCAGCTAGTACAATCACAAAAGTCCTACATTGTTGCGCCATTTTTTATGAGTTAGGCTGTATCTTTCTAGACAAACTTATGGGGAGGACGATTGGTGGCGGACATGAGGAGGGGAGTGTATATCGCATGATCTAGACTCCTTTTGTTGCTATTTGTCAGGGAGAGGTTGCTTTTAGTGCTGGTATAACTCTTCAGTGGCATCATTGTCTTGGCCACCCTTCACTGGACAGGCTGCGACGTGTTATCCCTTACATTTCGCCTACTATTGAGATCTTATGTGATACGTGTCAGCTGGAGAATCATCACATAGCCAGTTTTCTGTCTAGTACTTCTCAGAGTTATACTGTTTTTGATTTATTGCATATGGATGTATGGAGTTCTACTAGAACGTTAGATAGACTTGGTCATCGGTTCTATTTGTTTGTTGTGGATGATTTTTCTAGGATGTCATGGTTGCTTTTGCTAAAGAATAAGTTAGATGTTGGGTTTGTGATTGAGACATTTACTTTGCAAATAAAGATTCAGTTCTCTACTATTGTGAAGATTACATGTTCTGACAATGCCTTAGAGTTTTGTACGACCAAGTTAGAATATTTTTATAGATCTCTTGAGATTGTTTACCAGACGTCATGTTCCCATACTTCGCAGTAGAATGGGGCAGTTGAGAGGAAACACTGTTATATTTGGATGTGGCTAGAACATTACTTATTCAGCATAATGTGCCATAGGTCTATTTAGTAGTGTTAATTGCATGTTATTTGATTAATGGATTGCCTACCTTAGCTATCCAGGAACAGGTTCCATGGAAGGCCCTTCACCTAGAGAAGGAATTGTTGACTGTGCCACTTCGTGTTTTTGGCTGTGTAGCCTTTGTCCATGTCTTAAGACCTGTAAGAGATAAGTTTGCTCCGAGGGCAGTGAAGCATCTTTCTAGGATACAAAAGCACCCAGAAAGGTTACAGATATTATGACCCACGAGGCAAGAAGCATTATGTGACTACAGATGTCATTTTTCATGAGCCTATTCCATACTTCTCGATAGATGGTCATTAGTTGTTTTTAAGGGAGACTCAGTTCCTATGCCTATACCATCAATTCCTTTGGAGCAGATTCCTATTACTCATAGTAAGGATACCACTGCGAGGTAGGAGGCAGAGTCTACTCATGTAGACAGGTTACCTGTTACATACAGACCATTCATGGCGTCAAAAACACACCCCCCCACTATCTCATCCACCTGCATCCTCCCTTGGTTAGGTATGTGTTGATACCGACGAGAGTTGTCCTAGTGGTGATTGTGCAAGTACCTCTGATGATTCTACTCCTTCTGCTGATCCTATTGCTACTGAGTTTGTAGAGGATGATCTCGACCTTCCAATTGTTGTTCGGAAAGCCCCTTGCAGTTGTGTCCACTATCGTTTTGCTCGAGCAGTGTCTACTGTTAATCTTGGGAGATCTTTTGCTATGTTCACGGTTGCCCTCTTTGTGACAGAGATTCTTACTTCCTATCAGCAAGCTATGCTAGATCCAAAGTGGCGTTAGGTCATGGAGGATGAGATGGGTGCTTTACGCTTTAGAGGGACGTGGGAATTGACTACTCTGCCAAGCCACGCCAAGATAGTGGGATGTTGGGTCTTTGCTTACAAGTACAACCCAGATGGCACTATATCTTGTTACACGGTGAGATTGGTAGCAAAGGGATTTACTTAAACATATGGGGTAGATTTCTTTGTTACCTTCACTCCTATAGCACTGCTTCCTACTGTTTGCATTCTGCTGTCAGTTGCTGCTCACTATGGATTGGCCTATTTATCAGTTAGATGTGAATAATGTATTTTTGTCTTGAGATCTTTAGAAGGAGGTCTACATGCAACAACCTCCGAGATTTGAGACTTAGGGAGAGTGTATGTAGACTATCTATGTCCTAAAGTAGAGCCCGATGGCTTGGTTCCAGAGACTGTCAGAGGAGATATAGGCCATGGGGCTTGTGAGGTCCTCTACCGATCATTCGCTCTTTGTCAGGAAGAGCTTAGGGGGAGTTGTAGTACTCCTTGTTTATTTTGATGAACTCATCCTTACTAGGGATGACACTACTGGGATAGTTGAGGTGAAGAAGTTGGTTAAAGCCTTTGTGATGAAGGATCTGGGTGAACTCAGATATTTCCTAGGCGTTAAGGTGGCATGTAGCAGAAAAGGTATTATCCTTAATGCAAGTATGCTCTTGATGTATTGCAGGAGACAGGGATGCTGGGGTTTAAGCCTGCTAATATGCCTATGGATACTAAAGGACATCTCTATGATACTGACTCTTTGCCTACAGACAACAGATCTTATAAGCAATTGGTTGGTAAGCTATTATATTATATCTTATTATTACACGTCCTTATCTCTCCTTCGTAGTGGGAAAACTCAATTAGTTCATGGATAAACCAACCAAACAGTATTAGGATACTACTATGTAGGTGCTTAGATATGTGAAGAAAGCACCTAGTAGGGGTATTCTTTTTTAGATGGGCACATTTATGAGTATTATTGGCTATTCTGATGCTATACAGGTTGCATGGCAGACAAAAAGTCGACAACTGATTTTTGCACTTGTGGCAGGCAATCTTGTGATCTGGAAGAGCAAGAAACAATAGGTTGTATCCAAGTCAAGTACAGAATTAGAGTATCATGCTATGGCATAGACAGCTATAGAGATGGTCTGGGTTAGATCAGTGTTGCAGGATCTACATGTCCAGGTGGAGGGACCAATGGAGATGAGGTGTGATAATCGCATTGCTATTTACATTGCAAACAACTCTATGTTCCATGAACGTACGAAGCATGTTGAGGTTGATTGTCATTACACTAGAGATCTGATACGTGGGATTCTCTACACTATTTCAGTCACTTCTGAAGATCATATTGTAGGTATATTTACGAAGCCTCTTCCTAAATCGACATTTGACATATGTTATTCTAAGCTTAGCATCATTGATATATATGCTCCAGCTTGAGGGATAGTGTTGGTGTAGTACTCTAGTATTCTTTTTCTTTATATTTTGGACTGTTTTATTACTTGTTGTCCATCCTGGACTTATGTTGTGATTTACCTAACACCTCTATCTATATAAAAAGGTGTAGGTTTCTTTTGAGAAATAAGATTATTTGTTTTCTCCGACTTATATATATATATATATATATATATATATATATATATATATATATATGGGTACCAAATTATAGATCGAAATTTGAAACCTCATTTCCTACACACACAATAAAATAATCATATACTCAGCAAAATACTTGTCTTGATGATCTCAACATCTCACTCCTACATCCAAAATTCTCAATTCCCAACCCTCATTGACCTCTCATCTTTCCATAGTTACCTTACCTCCAAGTGGTGCCTTTCCTTAGCTTCAAGCTCTAGGCGATGTCCTCTCCTCTTTTCGACGAAGACAACACCTTGTGCTCTTTAGATAGCCCTCAACCTTATCTCCTTTCTTAGCCCTTCACTTCCGTCCTAGTTCTGGATGACCCACCTCTCCTTTCTTCCTCTCGTATGAACACACCCCCACCATCGAACGTCCCTCGTTCTCCTCTCTTTTTCCCTGCAAGGACTTCATCACCACCACCGAATGACCCACCTCGCCTCTCTTCTCCATAGGGATCCGACCACCACCATTGGAGCATCTCATATATCTTTGTTGTTGATCATTGGTGTAGACATGTGCTTTTACATGCACCTATTAAGTTTATTAATGGGTATGTCTTTATCTTTTCTCGTTACTTTTAGATCGTATCTTTATTTTTTTCATTTGATTTTTTTTTTATTTTTACCTATTTTATTCATTTTTTTATAAGATACATGTTGTTTATGGGCTTAAAATTTTTTGCTATTAAGTATGAAAGACATAAGAAGCATGCTTGAGATAAACATAAGCCTTGACTAATTAACAATCCGCTTAACTCAATTGAACTTGACTCGATTTTATGGGTTGGGTTTGGTAGTGTAATAGATTGGGCTGGAAAATCCCAACCCACAAATCGTGAATTAGGTTTTGGTTGAGTCCTAGCCTGACCCTGTACACCCCTAGGTTTTTAGGATCTATTTTCTACCATCCTCTTTACTAAACTTCTTAAATTTACCATGGAAGGTAATGCATGGTTTTAAATCTTTTTATTATGGTTAGAGTTCATGTATCATTTATTTATTTCTATTTTTTGTCTGCATTTGTTTTCCTACCCTATATAAGAGAGATTATGATTTTCTTTGAAGGATTTGTCATTTATTTTGTTTTCACATGGTATCAGAGTAGTGATTCTTGATCGGTGTCATGGTATCCATCAAATACCTCATCCCCATCGTCATCCTTCATCTTTCTCTTCTCGGTACTCGTTGACCATGACAATGGAGACTTCTAGTATTGTGCATGTCATTTGTTTAGCAATCTACGCATTAACTAACCTAATGATCTTCACCATTGCCTGAAATCACCTCCACTATGTACCTAGTAGTGTACTACCATCACTAGGCTTTTGTTTGTCTGTGTATTGCGTTGGGGCTGGCATGTATCAAGGGTGTGTTTGTGCATCGTTGATTCTTCCTAGTTCCTATTGGTTTGTGCATTGGTGTGCATTGTTGGTTCTTGCTGTGTTGGGATGAACCTCGTTGTGAGACTGCCTCTACTATTCAACATGTTGAAGGGCATCTTATCAATGGAAGTGCTTGGTATTGTGAGTTATCTCATGCTTGGGTTTGTCTCCTAATACTTATTAGTCTATGTTTTGACTAGTGTTCTAGCACTATCTTAGTTGGTCTACATGTTTGTGGTTTTACGAGAAATCATCAAGTGTAGCATTTGTTGACAAATATGAAGCACATAATCGGGCGTTGACCGCTAGTCATGGACAACGGGTGATAGACTTAGATGCATCTAAATACCTTAAGATACTATTGCATTACATGCCTCAAAACAAGTCAAGCAAGTAACCTCAATGAAGGTGACGAATGGCTCTAGTTCCCTAGTTATTAAAGTCGGTGGTATAAAGTTCTCTTCTTGATTGCAGTTTCCTGGAGCACATTGTGCTCTTGAATTCCCCATGAGCCTTTTGTCTATTAGTTGGCTTTGCAAGGATTTAAAGTGTTGGGTTATCTTTGATGAGTTTCATTGCTACTTCCAAGGAAAATGGACAAATGAGATCATTAATGGAGGTATCAAGAAAAATGGCCTATATTATCTCGATACTCCATCATTGTTTGCTGGAGCAGTTTCCACCTCTATTGATCCACTTCTCCAACTTCGTAGTCATGGCCATTTGTCCTTTGAGAAGATCGCCAGATATTCCCAGATCTACCTATCACTGTCAACTTTGATTGTGAGGCATGTCAACTTGGAAAGCATCATCGTGCCAACTTTCTACAATGTATTGAAGGGACACACTCTTCTCCCTTTAGCATTATACACTATGATATTTAGGGCCCATCACGGGTTAGTAGTACTGGTGGACATTGATAGTTTGTAGTCTTTGTTGATGACTATTGTCAATCAACCTAGACTTTCCTTAGGATTGGTCAGAGATTCTTCAGATTGTGAAGTATTTCTTCACAGAAGTGTAGACAACTCATTTCTCCTCCATACAGTGCACTGGAGTTCTTGCAGAAAGAGCTCTAGTCCTTTGCATACAATGCCACTATACATTAGACCTCATGTGCTTATACGTCTTAGCAAAATGAGGTTGCTGAGAGGAAGCTTTGACACACTTGACATTGCTCAGACATTCTTGTCTTTATGAAGGTGCCTAAGTAATTTTAGGGAGATGTAATTTTGATGGCTACATATCGTATAATATGAGTACCCTCTTCTATTTTACATGGCAAAATCCCCTACGAGCTCTTGCAGATTGTCCCTTTGCTCTACCATTATGGGTATTTAGGTGTACCTGCCTTGTTCATGCATTTGGTCAATAGGATAAATTCTCTCCATGTGTAGTAAAGTGTGTATTCTTGGGATATTCTCGGACTTAGAAAGGGTTTCGGTGTGACGATCCAATGAGAAGGTACATTGTGGTTGCTGATACTACATTCTTCCATAAGGTATCCTACTATCTTGCTCCTAGAGAGGCATAGGTCTATCACAAATGAGAGAAGCCACTTTCATTGACCCTTCTACCTATGACTCCAGTGTCTCCTAAGGATTGTACAACCAGGGCATCTTAACCAATCTGTCAGGAAGAGCCATATGACAGACCTATTGCTTTTAGGAAGTCAACTTGGTTTCGCACCCTGCATCTGATGTCCCATTACACTTTTATTTCACATTTGGACCATGAACTGCAACAGTTCACTTAGGCTCTAGTTAGTATTGTAGTACCATGTGACTATGCAGAAGCCTCTTAGGATCTATGTTGGAAGGCAGCTATGGATTAAGACATGAGACCGTTGATCTCTTATGGTACATGGGATCTCGTGTTGTGTCCTCTTAATGCTACACTGGTGGATTGCAAGTGGGTTTACACTGTTAAGTACTTGGCCAATGGCATAGTTGATAGATTCAAGGCAAGATTGGTGGCTAAAGGCTTTACTTAAACATATGGTGTTGCCTATTTTGAGATCTTCTCGCTTGTGGCACAAGTGTCATCCATTCGAGTCATCTTGTCTGTTGCAATCAATAAAGAGTGGCCTTTATATTTGTTGGATAAAAAAATGCTTTCCTTTATGGCGATCTCACTGAAGAAGTATACATGCGACAGCCTCTAGGATACGAGACTTAGGGGGAGTATGTTTGCAGGTTGAGAAAGGATATTTATAGCCTTAAGTAGAGTGCTAGAGCTTGATTCGAGAAATTCAGTTCGAAGGTGTTGAAAATTGGTTTTTGATGATCTTTCTCAGATCATTCTGCTTTTGTGAGACAGAATGCAAGTAGGATTGTTGTCTTAGTTGTCTATGTTGACATGATCTTAATTGGGGATGCTGTTGCTGTTATTTGGAAGACAAAGGATTTTCTGCGTGCGACATTTGTCACTAAGGATCTTGGATAGTCAAGATATTTTCTGGAGGTAGAAGCTAAGCGACAACACAGTGGTATTGCATTATCTTGACGAAAGCACACTCTTTAGATTCTAGAAGAGGTTGAACTGTTGGGCACCAAGCCATCTGGCATGCCTATTGAGCTAAAGAAGTATACATTGCCTAATGATTATCCACCCTTTGAAGATGTCCATTATTTAGGGGTATAGTAGGGAAACTTTTGTACTTGACCATCACTCACCCAGATACAAGTTTGTTTGTTAGCAGAGCTACCCATTTCATGGATAGATCGTTTCATAGTCATTGGCATAATGTTTGTCTTATATTGAAGTATCTAAAAGGAATTCCTAAGAACGGATTATACTATAAAAATCATGACTCCATAAATATTACTTCCTATTTAGACGTAGGCTATGCAGGTGTAGTCGAGAAAGTCCACCGCTGGTTATGTTGTTTTCCTAGGAGGAAATCTTGTTTCTTGGTTAATCAAGAAATTGACAGTTGTAGCTCGCTCCAGTGTTGAGGCCAACTATAGAGCGATGGCCCATACTGCATGTGAAGTGATGTGGATCATCTCCTTTCTTGCCTATCCGGGGATCAACACACAAACTCTTGTTCCCATGTTTCGTGACAATAAGGCAGCTACTTATATCGCATCCAATCTAGTATTTCATGAGAGGACAAAATATATTGAAGTTGAAGACATGCGGTCTTAGATGGCAAAATCACTGCACCCTCCAGGTTGCAAACATATTCACAAAGGCGTTGAACAAGAGAAGACATGAATTCTTGTGTGACAAGTAAACATTTAGACTTTCTTTTTTGGTTGTGTGACTTCTCTGTCTCAGTTTAGGAGGCCTTGAAATTTGGCCGAATTGCGGTGTCTACTGGTGATCCTTTAGAAGTGGGATATAGCCAACACTCTTACTTGGTCTATTTGGCTCCAGCTTAATGCCACCATTTTCAAGGGATAGAGAGTATGGGTTGAGAACATTGTAAATGGGGCCCAAGCTTTATATGATTTGTGGATGCAGGACTTGTAATTGTTCTTTTCTGATTGATTAAAGTGGACAATTGCTGACCTCTGACCTCTGTAGCTGTCCTTTTCCTTAAAAAAAAATCATCAATAACAGTTAAGATCCATTATGAATGGCTTCACATAACCTGCAATTTCCGGTTAAGAATCTACCTCAGAGCTGCTGGAGATTCAATCGTAACCTGTACAAATTGAAGTATATGGTTATTTTTTTTTGTCTTATACTCTAGGAGGTCATTTACAACTATGCAGAAAATTAATTAACATATAACCATCATTGAAATTGCCAAAACATTCTGATTGAAATCTAGTATCACATGGAAGTGTACCTTGTGCTTGTGTTATGTCAGTTCCTAGTTGAATCGTCTGAAAGTATATTGCTTATGATTTTGTCTTACCACATCAATCTGCTTGCACATGTACAATGGGCTAGGTTACTGCAATATCTTTGGATCAACTTTTAGTCCTGTCCTAAACTACAATATTCAACTGAGTTTTACATTAGCTACCTAACTCACCTGTCCAATTCGGGCTTGGATCCTTGGCTATAGAAAGGCAATGAAAAGTCAGTCTATTTGGGGAAGGCCTTGGTTTTAGTTTTGGTAATCTTTGCTACTATCTTTTCATGACACAGGTTTGTGGTATACTGATTTGTGGAAGTACTTTTCAGTTCTTATGTGCTTAATCTGAGCCTTCGAATTTCTTACTCTTTTTATTACTTTATTAGGTGGCTGACAATAGGGTCCACATGCACAAGAAGCAGAACTGTCAAAAAGTGGACAAATTGTATTTAAAATTATTATAGTTATGTTAAAAAACTTCATTGTAAGAAGTTGAGGTCATCAAATGCTGTGAACCATTTGAGACTTTTATTGCTCTCTATTTTTCTTCTTTCCGTTGTTTTCGTTTTTTGTTCTAAATCTGGTTTACATATTAGTCTTGCAAATTGTTTTCTCTAAAGCTTGTTCAGGTTCTTTTGCTTGGTATTATGATGCAACTGATTTAGAATATGTATACTTGAAAGTTGAAACTATGAGTGACTTTTAGACTCCGACTTGCAGTGTGTTCCTTCTGCCTTTTTTCCATTATCTTATCAACTTACACAGTATATATTTGAGTAAGACTGGCTTAAAGCCCGTGAGTGGGCATATGTTAATATACCCTCATTGCAAAATTATATTTTGTTCTTGTAAGGTGAGAACTTCTGGGAAATTCATGGGAGCCACTATAGGAGAAATTCTTGAGGAGGTCAAAGCTCTCTATCAAGAGCACAATCAATCATGCTTCCTTTATCTTTCTAGTGAAGTGATAAAGGTTGGTGCTTATTTGGCTAAGCTAGTCTAATGTCATTGTAATTTTAGTCCTTGCTCATGTTTGCAATCTTATGTCTCAGATTTTTGGTTCCGATCCTACTTGTGCAAACTATCTTCGAAGTCTGATTGAAGCCCTATTTGGTCATACAGCAACGCTTCTTACTACCATTCAGGTCTCTACCTTGAATTGAGATCTAGATTTATTGAAGTTGCTTAAGCATTTCGCCACACCTCCTCTTGCTACTGAGTCATTGACTCTATTGTAGGATTTTACCGCAAGACCTGACATAGCAGATGACTGCTTCTTGCTGGCATCACGCTGCATACGATATTGCCCAGATTTGTTTGTGCCATCATCAATCTTTTCTCCATTAATAAATTGTGTAATGGTTGGAATCACCATACAGCACAGGTATCTGTTAACTTCAAAGTTCTTTCACTTGTCAAGGTTTCACATTTTATAGAATGGACTAATACTCATCAGATGGATCTACTTACTGAGGTGATCATCAGTTGTTTCCTTTTTCTAGTCTTTTTACTCTTATCTTTTCAATGCACTCGAAGCTTGTTGGCTCGTGTTTTCTTTTTTCTTTTTTGCAAGAATTTTGATTATGGCAATATTTTTGGAACCATGAGTGGTGAACTTGGCAAAGGTGTTTACTTTGGATTAAGAGTGTAAAAATCGGTCTATGCAGCCAATTAATTAGCCGCATAATCGTATGTGGTCTAAAAATGAACCAAGTACTTATATTCGACCCTATAGTTGGTTTACTTGATTAATCGATTGATTATTTGATCAATTAATTGATTAATCGGTCAAGTTTTAACGTTTCAATTTTTTTAGCTTTGATGTATTTGCAACACACCCCCAAACCAAAACCTGACGCCTAAATCCACTTAACTAAACTTGACTTCTCCCATTACCCCAAGTTCCCAATGCACAAAAGCCTTAGTCCTAAGCAAAGCCCTCGAGTCTTGAGACCCTCTTCTTGTCTCCTTTACTTCAACTTGTCTCGTTTAGATTTATGATGCACTAATCTTAGCTTATTTGTCTTATTTTATGTGTTGTGATATTGATAGCTATTTGTTAGAAACTATATTGAGAGAATATATATATCAAAATAATAATATTAATATATATGTGATATCTCAATTCATATATATGTATACTTAATATGTATAATGGTATATATAATTATGTTTACAATTTTAAATATTAAAAAATACTTTACCGATTAATATCCAATTAATCACCCACATACCGTATACTTCTTAGTCGGTGATCTCACCAACTGAATATCGACTGTCGATTTTTCCAACATGCTTTGGATACCTGTTACTATGTAAATCTATATCAACGTCAAGGTAGTTAAGGATTACAAGTTATTTATATATTGCTCACAAGAAAAACATAAGCATTACCTATTTCTATACTGACTTATTTCAGCCACTATGAAATTCTAGTTTTGCAATTCATTTAGAAGTGTCTAAAGTATTCACCTCTAGTTTTTAAAATCTATATTTTTCCTGTAAATTCATAATATGTTTTCGTAGACAGAATTTCGTGGGTTCGTATGAAGAAAAAGTTTCTACGTAAAAATAGTTGGCACCTTTTATTGCATCATTGCTATGACTTCTCTCTGTACATTTGTCATGGAAGTTTATTGGGTCAGACTTCTTGAATCTACAAATAATTTGTAACTCCGTAGATCGGTCAACTTTAGTTTGTTAAAGCTGTAAGTTCTTAGTGTAAAACCAGTACACCTTGTTTCACTTTGTACACTTCCCCTCTGCTTCACTCATTCGTGTTTTTGTAAATACAGCTTATGGGTTTGTAATGATAAAAAAATCCTACCTTTTAAAAAAAATTTCTCCTATGTAATACTGTTCAGTATTTTATGTTGCATCGATGTTGTGATTTTTTTATTATTTTTGTGATGAAAGTTGATTGGATTAATCCAGTGCTTTGTAGGTATTTCTTGGCTTTTTTTAGTGCATCCAAGGATTGTTTTGTTGATAACAACATCCCCTTTACATGGAAAGATCCCTTATTTTCAGGGAAAGAGATTGTTTGAGGTTGTTTTTGACAAAACTGTTATTAGCAATTGGTGGTTTAGTATTAGCCTTTAGATTTTAATCTAACAAGTTATTTTCATTGGCCTAAACACACACACACACACACATCTTTTTCTCATAATCAAATCTGATTTTCTGCTAAAATCTCCTGCATTAATCGTACCGTGTGGAATTTAATTGGATTTCTTGAATTTTTAATATTGGTGTTTCGATTGAATTATCAGTGCGATGTAGGGGATATTTTTCCCTTTGTTCTCTGTGCAGAATTGCCCCCCTTACAATCTGTTGGGACAAAAAAGCGAATCAATTCTATTAGAAACCTTAGGTGCCTTTATATAGAGAGGCACAAAGGATAAATTACAAGTACATACCCATATAACATATAGAAAAATCACTAGAAAATAACATATAACTCTAACACTCATCCTCAAGCTAGTGCATATACATCAAGTATGCTCAACTTGGAACATAACTACTCAAGATGCTTCTTGGAGGGTGCTTTGGTGAAGACATCTGCAATATGATCTTCAGTGGCTATGTAGGGTATAGTGATCTTACCATTATTAATGGTATCTCCGATAAAATGGCAGTCTACTTTTATGTGCCTGGTTTGCTCATGGAAGGTAGGATTCGTAGCAATAAAGGCAGCTTTGCCTTGTTATCATAGTACATGGGAGTAGGACCAAAAGCAGATACGCCCAAATCATGTAAAAATCGATCTCACCTATAGGAGCTCACAAGTGGGCCATAGCCCTATACTCTTATTCTACACTGGATTTAAAGACAACATTTTACTTCTTGCTTCATGTGACTAAGTTGCCACCTACATAGGTACAGTAGCCAGAAGTAGATCTTCTATCCTCATGTGCCCTTACATAATATGCATCAGAGTACGCCCAAACATCTAGGTGGTCATGCTTCATAAATGACAACCCCTTATCAGCAGCTTAGTTGAGGTATCTTAGCACCTGACACATACCTTTCTAATGCACTTCTTTAGGAGACTACATAAATTGACTTGGTCTCCCATTGCAAAACAAATATCTGGTCTAGTGACAGTTAAATACAATAGTTTTCACACTATGGCACGATAATTTGTTACATCTTCAAGTAGTTGATTCTCATAACCTGCAAGTAGCATATATGGGTCCATTGAGACACTGGCAGGCTTGCAATTCAGTATCCCTGCCTCTCTCAGCATATCAAGTACATATTTTCTCTGTGATAGAACATGTCACCATCAATATGTTGTACCTTAATGCCTAAAAAATAATTTATAATTTCCAGATCTTTGGTGATAAACTGAGAATGTAAGAACTTTTTAGTAGCATCAATCCTTGCTTTATCACTTCTAGTGAGCAACATGTCATTAACATACATAGTGAGAATAACAGACCTAGTGGTTCTATGCATAGTGAAAATAGAATGATCAGCAGTGGATCTAGTAAAGCCAAACTCTTGCACAGCTTTACTAAATTTCTCAATCTAGGCCCTAAGACTTTGGTTAAGATCATAAATGGCATTTTTCAACTTGTAAACCTTTTGACACTCCCCTTAAACAACAAAATCAGGGGGTTGCTGTATGTAGACTTCCTTTAAATCACCATAGAAATGCATTTTTAATGTCTAGCTGAGATACTAACCAACTATTGTTGATTGCTACATAGAGAAGAATCCACACTGAATAGAGTCTAGCCATTGGTGAGAATGTTTCAAAATAGTCAACTCTAAAGGTTTTTATATAACTTTTGGCAACTATGTCTTAAATCTCTCTACTGTACCATCTAGGCGACATTTGAGGGTGAATACCCACCAACAGCCCACTCACAATAGTAGCATCGGGGGGTAGGTCAACAAGTTCCTAGGTACCCTTGGACTGAAGGACAGTTATCTCCTCCATGGCTAAGGGTCCAGGAAGGGTCCTAAGAAGCCTCGGCATAGCTCTTGGGAATATGCTTGCTGTCAACTGCAAGAGATGGAAGTCTCCCTATAGGCAAACGATCAATTGACATATAATTGAAAACAGAATACTTGGCGCAAGATCTTTGTGGCTTCCTCTGAGCAATAGATAGATTCACATCAGGTACCTCTGGTGCTGTGGTGCCTGGATCTCCATCTAAATCAGCAGTCTCAGCAGAGGATTGAGTAGGAATGGTAGAAAGTGGTTCTTCTACAGATATAATGGTGGATGGAGGTCCGTTGAAAGTGTTTAGGAAAGGTATTTGTCACCTCAGGATGTCCAGGATAAGTAATGGATCGAACATCTTGAGGTGTAGGAGGCTTAGAGGGACCTGAAGGCGCAATAGTGGGCGTAGGCAATGGAACATCCTGTGTGACATTGGGAGACTTCCTTGTAGATGAATAATATGGTATATCTTCAAAAAAGGTTACATCCTTGCTATCATAAAAACGATGTGAAAGAGGATCGAAACATCTATAATCCTTCTGGGTTCTAGAATAGCACACAAAAATACATTTAACTAATCTAGGAGCGAGCTTATCCACCTTGAATTAATGAACAACGCACACATTCAAAAGCTTTTGGAGGAATAGAAAAAAGCTCCTGATCAGGAAACAAAACGGAATAGGGGGTCTTTCCATCATGAATAGATGAAGAAACACGATTAATCAAAAAGCAGCTATAAGAAAGCATCCACCCAAAAAGTAGTAGGAACATGCATATGAAACATAATAGTATGTGCAACATCGAGAAGGTGTCTTAATTTGCATTCAGTCACCTCATTCTGTTGGGATGTATGAACATAAGAAGTCAGATGTATAATACCAAGAGACAAAATATTGAGTTAAAGGAGAGTTCACAAACTTAAGTCCATTGTTAGTTCAAAACATGTAAATAGTAACAGAGAATCGAGTTTTTATTTCATTAACAAAATTTTTAATTAATACAGGAGTTCAGATTTCTCCATTATAAAAATCCAATAGACGTGTATAATCATCCACGAGAACTAAGAAATACCGAAAGGTCCTAAGACTCTTAAGCCGACATGGGCTCCATAGATCAACATCAGCAAGAGAAAAAACAGACTTAGTTTTATTATTAATACTTGGAAAGGAAACTTTATGATGCTTGTCAAGTTGATAGGCATCACAAGTGAAGGAATCTGGAAACTGCATGTTAGGAAATTGATGGCGAAGAACAGAAACACTAGGATGTCTTAGTTTGAAATCCATTGTAAAGCAGAAGTGGCAAAAGTGGTAGCCATGGAATGATGCTTAGGTGGGAGGTCTAGGTAGTAAAGGCCATCTTGCTCAAGTCCATAATCTACTTCATCTTCAGGAGGTCCTGTAAGAAGAAAAAATGATCATGAAAAAGTGCTATGCAATTTAATGCCTTTGTAGTCTAACTGATGGATATTAAATTCAATGCAAATTTGGGTGCATCCATAACAACAGAAAGTGGCAAAGTAGACAGAGAAATGTCGCCTAAGCTTGTCACATGGGACAAGGCACCATCAGCTGCTCTAACATGTATGGGAGTAGTCAGTGGTCTAAGCGATGAAAAGAGAGTAACATCTCCTGTGATGTGGGAGGATGCACCCGAGTCGGCAAGCCAAGATGCTGTACGAACGCCTTTGGCACTAGTAGCAGTACTTGTTATCTGAGCCACAGAAGTGCCACCAATAGAAGTGGCTTGAGAAGGCACAAGTCTGTCATATTCATCCTTGGAAATAGTGATATGAGTATTGACTTGCTCTTTCTCCAGATAATGCTGACTCCCATCTCCACTATAGGTAACTTGATTGACGTGATGCCCTTAAGGAAATTTATGTTTTATCCAGTACTTGTCAACTGCGTGATTCATCTTGTGACAATGGGTACAAAACAAACCACGTCCTCAGCCACAGCCTCAAGCTCTCACCCTACGTACTCTCCCCTGCCTCCTGTGGTCCCCTTACCACAGCCAACAACCGCCATGTCAGAAGAATCAGAAAGTGGGATAGGGTTAAATATCTTAAGTCTGGACAGAGCATAAATCTGAGCAGGCATAGGGATCTCCTACAGGGTCATAAGTTGATCCTTAACAGACTTATATTCAGGATCAAGACCCGTAAGCAGCTAAACAGAATGAAAGGTCTCATGTTGCTTAGCAGTGATAGTGACATTTGTGGAGATTGGCTGATAAGTTTCCTGCTCATCTCAGAGGATCTTCATAGAGCCATGGTACTCGACAAGGGACATAGTCCCCTTCCAAAAAAAATGTAGCTTCTCAATCACCCTGTAAAGGCGACTGATGTTGCTCTTGTGAGAGAGTATCTCGTGGAAAATCTCCCATATCTTAGCAGACGTATATGACATAACTTGCTTTACTATAGACTCCATGTTATTCAAATACATGTGGCCACCCAATCATTATCCATCTCCCAGTCAACATATTTTACTGTTGGTTCATCTTGTGCCAAAATGTACTTCCGATGCGATCCCACAAATCGGGAAAATGAAGTAGACCATAGGAGAAAGTTGGTCCTATCCAACTTGCGAGGGGTTCCTTGCATGAAAGATCTGCTCGGGGTAGATATCTTCCCACCCGAGTCGCTCAAGGAACTCTTGTCTTCCATATCACCCGACACGTGGGAAACACCAAAAACAAGGTACTGCAGCAAAAAATGAGACTATATGTAGGTCTAAAATTGTCACAGATTTGAGAACAGAGACAAGTTCAAACCATAACAACCAAAGGGGTTGTTTCTTCTCCCTGACCTCTGTTCGGTTGGAGAAGATAGATGGGTGACTGTTTACGTCACCCCGAAGATCGTAGGCCAGGGCCTACACACGATCAAAACAGGGCCACCTCCTGGCGGCTGCGCCTTACGAAGTTCGTGAGACTCAGCAACAGAAGAGGAGGCAAGGCAGCAGCGGTAGGCGGTCAGACTCACCCGATCAGGTTGCAGGCGGTCGATGGTAGGCATGGGGGCAGCAATGCTGCACCCTATCAGACCCCCGCAATGGTGAAGGTGGCGCTGCAGGCGATCTGATAGCCTCCAGGAGACTCAGGCGATGGTCTCCAAGGCAGCGGCACATGCCTAAGGGATTGTAGCAGGGGGCTGTCGCAGTGGCCTCTTGCTGTTGTCGACCCCCTTGATTGGTGGCGTTGATCCTTGCTACCAGTTTGAGGGGCTGGTGGTGGCAAAAAGGGGCCAGCGTCTCCCTGAGGAGGAGGGAGAGGACCTAGGGTTTAGGTGGAAGGGAGAGCAGGCTAGGTTTGGGTGGGATATCAGAGCCCCGGTCTAGGACTTCTACTCTGATACCATGTTGGGACAAAAGAGCGAACTGATTCTATTAGAAATCCTGGGTGCCTTTATATAAAGAGACATAAAGGTTAAATTACAAGCACATACTCATATAATATAAAAACATAAAAAAGCCACTAGAAAATAACATATAACTCAACACAATCAAATTAGAGTGACTCTAAATAGAGTAGTCTCTGAAGTCCTCTTTCCATATCTTGGAAAAATATGTCAATTTGATACGAGTGAATCTCACTGATTCAATCTTCTAAAGAATCAGGATCTTTGTGTGTAAAGATGGCTATTCATTTTTTAGTTGGAAAACCTAGCTTTAGTAAAGTTAGATAATTCATGAAATGGAAAAAATGTAGAAATGTGGATTTAGAATCAAGTGGGGTCACGGTTCAAACATTTGACGAACCTGTAATATCAAAGGTCAGTGGATGATATAGAAGTCAATATTGGACTAAATTGCTTAATAATCAGTGTAATGAATATATGTTATAAGCAAAAAGCTCTTATATTGTTTCATTGCATCTTTGACACAAGGGAATTAATTGTGGATTTTTTTTTAAGATAAGTAAACCTATCTAAACATGATACCAAATTATAGAAATGAAAGTACAAGCCTTACAAGCTAAAGTGGATAAATGGTAATTGTTGTGGTGATATGCTGATTGACACATAGTACCAAAGTGAGTACTGGGAATATTTGTTCTAGGTCATTAAATTGGTGCAAATTAGGAGATACATGAATCGTGCATTGGGATTTGTCAAAAGGGAAACCCCTAAATATAAGGAAACCTTGAAAGTCCTGATTATGGTTCGATAAATAAGGGGGTGCTATAGACTCTACATGGCCTATGTTGTTGGGGAAATTTGCTCTTAGAAAGCGTTTCTCCCTCAATCTCATTACACACCCACTTAGTTATATTTGAAGAACCCTTCCATACGGTGGTGTCACCCAAACTACATGAAGGCTAGCCTAGGAATGTAACCAAAACATAAAGTGAGCATTGAAGTATTTTATGCTGGGAAGAGGGTTTTGCATGTCCCTGGAGGTATGCCTGACACTAGACGCTATCACTTTCTATCTTGGGCTTATGATGTAGGGGTGTCATGCATTGAGGACAAGATCCCTACTAGCCTTGGGATGGCTTTCTTGTAAGGGCTCTCATCTTAGGAACCCCGGAAAATGTTTTCCTGAACACTCCTGGGTAAATATTGTGGAGTTTGGTTCATCCAAGTTGTGACATCAATTGAGTCTACTTATTGACAACTAGAACAAATGAATTCAATTAAGGGGGTCTGGATTATATTTTTTAAACCATAGTCAATAGGCGTCTTTAAAACATCAAAATTACAATGGCCCATGCAATCATGGAACTTTGAATTGTAGTAATAATGGTTTATTAGTGCTAGAACTATAGAAGGCAAGTGATGAGGGGCGAAATTGCCTCATTTCATAATATTAGGCATTGTTGACTTGATTATCCAAGTGCAAGAAATCTGAGAATTTTTTGCAGGAAAGAAGGCTGATCTGGGTAATTCTGAGAAATATATCTTGGAGATCTTAGGAATTGTTTATTAATTTCAGAGGAAGTTATTTCTCTGAGAAATACCTTTTCTTTGCAAGATCTTTATGTTTTATGAATAAACTTACTTTAGAAGGACCAATGGAAATTCTTGGAAGGAGCTGTATGATTTCTTGGCATGATTGGAAGAATCATGTTTGTCAGATAATAAGTATTCCTGGAACTCTTGGGGCTTGGACTGATGGTGGCTTTATTATAGTTATAGAAAGAAACAACTCTTTAGCCTTGGCAAGTACTTGGGGAAAAAAACTCTTCAGCTAAATGTGAGGAAAAATATTTTAATACCTTGGAAAATGGCTTGCCAGCCAGGACCGAGAAAGTGCCTCAGAAAATGGCTTTTCAGCCTAGATTATGAAGTATTTTGGACGTCCGAGTTACCTTAGGCTTTGAGGATCTCTCGGATATCTGTTACTCGGTAAAAAAACATCGAGGAACCCATGCATAAGTTGCAGGTAAACTTTGCTGAGTAACGTCAAGTCATCCTGAGGGCTAGCTGTCCACAGATACCTGGGAGACTTGTGCTTTAGCCAAGGGAAAAGGCAAATAAGAACTTCATAAGCTCTCAATAAGAGCTCGGAATTCTTAATATGACTTTTATAGATAAAGAAAGGCTGCCCCAAAGCCGATATTCTTATGATTATTACATGGATTTCTTTATGAAAGTGGCTGGAATGTATAATTTTTTTTTTTTTTTTTTGAGAGGAGGCTGGAATGTATAATTCATAAGAATTAAGGTGGTGACCCATAAGGTAAGTCTTTGTAATTGTTGCAGTATCAAAGAGAAGCCATGGGGTTTGAATGATAAGAAAACAACCGAATTGTCAAGGTAAATAAATAAAGAGGTGACTTCACTGACCAGCCGGAATGAATAAGGACAAAAGGAAGTCTGGAATTGCTGGAAGGTGATTGTAAACCAAGGAGGCAGCGACCAAAACACCGACCAATGAAGGGTATAAATAGAGGGTGACCGGTGGTGAATGGGTCATTCCGTCACTTTGTTCATTTTGCATGTTACTTTTCGTTGTATCTGCTGTTACTCACGGAAACCTACTTGTATCTTTGGAACTCCAAACATAATAAAATTCTTTAATTCTCCTTCATTCTAAGAGAGCTAATCTTTACATTCTGTGGGAGATATCCATGGAGTCTATATAGGATGCCGTGAACATCTTTTGGCAAGAAGTTTAAACTTTGAGTTATTAGATGAGGGGAGATCCCCAATAATCCAGAGATGCCCATGTTGATGACCATTAACGGGGATCTAGATGGATACATGTTACTTCAGAAAAACATAGGCTTTTGTAAATGACTCATATGCATTATGGTCATCTCGGAAATGTTAAGTTGCCGGCAAGCAATATTTCATGATAGGAACATAAAGAACATTGGTGGGATGGACACAACCATTGAGTATAAATGATAATGTCTCTTGTATAGTGTCTTCCTTAGTGGTTACCAATCCATTATCATCATAATTCTTTAATGAAACAAAATTACCTTTGCTGTTAGAGATGCAATTAACTACTCTAATATCTGCCATCTATTCTTCTGTGTTGATCTATCATCTGATGCTATAGATAGGGCATTAGCATTGTGTTGGGTTGTGTAGTGGATGTAATTGGGGAACCATAATTCTTAATATGTACTGTGCCTTGCTGTAATGCATTGCGGAGAATTTATGAAACTCGTAGAAATTGAATGCATTGATTGGATCAGCTGCACGGTTAAATAACTTTTGCCTGACTGGTGTGCCCATGACCTCTACCTCTTTGGGAATAGTGCATCCATCTATTGTAAGGAAGCTGTCCATGTCCTTGCAACTGGGCATTTTGTTGGTTAGGACTTCAATCTTTGCCTCGGTTAGAACCTTGTCCACGGCCACATCTAGTGAATACAGGGATGACATTTGAGGCTTCAATATTGACACCAAGGATGCAAAGCTTGGTACTTGATATTTAGTTGACAAGGTAATTAGGGAGTATATAGTATGTGGGGGAGTAATCGGGGATTACACAGTCAAGTATTTTTTTAATATTTAAATATATATTCATAAAATATATTAAGATGTGTTTACATGCACAAGTCACTATTAAGCCACATATAGATTTTAGATTTCAGCAAGAAAAATATACCATCATATAAAAATAAATCATTTTGCATTGCCTCGTCATGGTTATTGCTATTGCAAATATACAGATGTTTTCATTTCTAAAATGTCATAAAACACTTAGTAAGCATAAATTAGAAAGGAAAACCTTTAAGCATGTTCACATGGCACCTTCGAATAGATTTTGGTACTTGCAAAATATGACAAAGCTATAGTTAGGGAAGATGAAACCTAATGATCATGAACATCATAAGAAACAAAGAACAAAAATCACCTAAGTGGCCTTATGCAAAAGTTAGCGTACTCCTCGACCGTGTATATGGATTAGTTGCTCTACTACTTAGCTAGCTGAGTGTCTAGTTGAGTAGTCCTACTCGGATCGGTCCAAGGGCTGTGTAGTACTCAACTGACTTTTACATCCTTGGTTGCTACTCTTACTAGTAAACGAGTATGGATCCTTTATCTTAAAGAATAAGGTTGTCATGATGAATAAGTGAAAGTTTCAACTTCTCATGTTACGTTATGTTTGAGGGGCATTTTGTCTTTTGTTTGTATTGTTGGACTTATGTTACAAATTTTCCCTTACCTCTCTATATAAAGAGGTGTAGGGACGACTTAGTAATTATGAAGTTTCATTTTCTTCAATTTGGTACTAGAGCCAAGTTGGGGCCTCCATCGAGAAAACCCTCACCCTACCGCACAGCCTTGCCACCATCGCCACCGGCAATAGTGTCGACCAGCTGCAGCATTGTCGCCAGGAGCAATGTCGTTGCCAGCCAGTGGCAGTAGTAGGGTCACTCCAACCCTCCTTCCTCCAACGCCTTCTCCCTCGTTGTCGGGTCTTCTTCGACGGTAGGCAGAGGGCGGTAGGCCTTGTACCCTCCTACTGTAGGGTCTAGGAAGGTCCTTGGTGTGTCGGTGGAGTTCTAAAGGATCTTTTGGAAGGTGTTTGGAAAATTCTACCATAATGGTATGATCAAGTCAGTGTTTTGATTTCTGTTTGGTAGGGGGTGTACGTGGGTTGGGTTAAACCCAAACCCAACCGAATTGGGTTGTGAGTTAGATTGGGTTGGGTTGGGTTGAGATTTTTCTAACTTGATAAAAAATGGGTTGGGTTTGATGTCTAATAATCCTAACCCAACCCGCAACCTAATTCTTATATATATATATTTATATTTATATATGAGATTATTCATTCAAACTTACAACAACAAACAACAACCAAGCCTTTTCCCACACTAAGTGGGGTCGGCTAAATGGATTCTTTACCTCCACGCAAATCGATTTTCAGTCATTTTAGGACTTAAATTAAAGTAATTGAGGTCATACTTAATAGTTTCCTTCCAACACTTGTTTGGTCTTCCTCGCCCCCTCTTAGCGGGTTCAGTCTCCAACTTCTCGCATCTCCTAACTGGAGCATCTAGTGGCCTTTGTAAATGTCCAAACCATCTTAGACAGGCCTCTCTCATTTTATCCTCTATCGGTGCCACCCTAACCCTGTTTCTAATAAACTCATTTGAAATACGGTCCTTTCTTGTATGACCACACATCCATCTTAACATCTTCATCTTTGCCACAGACATCTTCTGTACATGCCTATAGTTTATAGCCCAGCATTCAGAACCGTACAACATGGCTGGTCTTACCACGACTCGATAGCATTTTCCTTTGACTTTTAAAGGAACCATTTTATTACAGAGAACACCAGAAGCACCCCTCCATTTCAACCACCCTGCATTAATTCTATATGTAACATCTCTATCAATTCCACCATCATGTTGGAAAATGGATCCCAAGTACTTGAAAGGAAAAAAAAATAATTCCATTTCAAACTTCAAAGAAAAAAAAGCCACCTAAATTGAAAGAAAGGAGATAAAAAAAACCCAGGTACCATGCCAATAGGACCAATACACAGTGCATGCTCCTCATTTCCCTTTTACCTCTCCTTAACCGTGTGCGTGCTCGCTCAAATCTCAATTGCTCTCCACTCAAGACTCTTGATCGTGCGGTTAGCACTCAACAGCGCTGCGTTAACTTTTTTTCATTGTTTTCGTTTTTTACTTTTCAGCTTCTACTTTTCCTTAATTTAGTCTAAATTATTTGGACATCTTTGCCTTCTCTATCTCTGCCTTCATCTAAATTATTTAGGTACTTGTATATATGTAGCCTATACTGTAGTGTTTATTTTTTTTCTAGTATTTATCCACCTTCTAAGTGTTATTGTCTTTATCTTTTAGAAAAGATAATAGTGTTATCGTCTTAACTATGACTGATATACAACTATTAAGTCTTTTGTTTTTACTTATTTATATGCTTTTTAAGAAGATAGAAGTTATTTATAAGTTTATAATGTTTTGTTATTAAGTGTGAAAGACAGAGAAAATATGTAGGAGATAAACATGGGTTTTGAGTCTTTTGACTAGTCAACAACTTGCTCAACCTGACCCAACTCGACATGGGTCAGGTTGGGTTGGGTTGGAAAAATCCCAACCCGAAAACCTTGGGTTGGGTTTGGGTTAAGTCCCAACCTGACCCAATCCGACCTGTGTACACCCCTACTCTTTGGGGTGTGTATTCCCCTTCAATGCATTTTTGGGGTGTGTATTTCTCTTGACTTGTTGACAAATATTGGAATCGAGTGTGAGTAGATTTTTGGGTGTATATTCCCCTATTTTTATCAAAAAATCAGATGTGTTTGAAGGTGCTTGTGGTGTGATTTCACTATGGCGTCATCGTCGTCAGAGACTAGAGTGACATTAGAACAGACTGGAGAGTGTCTACAAGAATCTATTTTTTGTATCAATTGTGATGCTTGATGAGATCAATTACTCCCGTTGGTCTCAGATGTTTCTTGTCACTGTGGAAGGATATGAGAAGCAACATGTCCTTATTGAAACACCACCAGAGCAGAAGACAGGAAAATATGCAACCTGGAATAGAGATGATGCCATGGTGTGGAATACTGGTGGTGGTACTGTGGCTCTACTTGTATATGTGGATGATCTTATCCTCACAGCTGAGGATACAACTGACATTACTCAGGTGAAGGAATATTTGGCATGCTAGTTTATCATGGACCTTTGGAAACTCAGGTATTTTCTTGGCATTGGGATTGCCATAAGTAAGCAAGGTATTGTTATGTCACAAAGAAAGTATGCTTTTGACATTCTTCAGGAGACTGGCATTCTCGGATCTAAGGATGCCAATATCCCTATGGATCCTAAGGTTCATCTATTTGATGATACTATGAAGTTGGAGGATAAGAAGGCTTATAGACAGTTGGTGGGGAAACTGCTATATCTGACCATCACTAAACCAGATATCAGTCTTGCAGTAGGAAAGCTGAGTTAGTTCTTAGACAAATCTACTAATGATCATTGACAGGCTATGATGCAGGTGTTGAGGTCTATCAAAGGGTGCCCAGGTAGGCACATTTTGTTCCATAAGAAGGTGCCTATGCCAGTTGTTGCCTACTTAGGCGTAGATTATGCAGGTTATGTTTGAGACAAGTTATCTACTATAGGCTTCTGTACATTTATAGCAGGGAATTTGATGACTTGGATGAGCAAGAAACAAAATGTGGTGTCATGCTCAAGCGTTGAATTTGAGTATTGCGCCATGATACATACAACAACTGAGATGATATGGATAAGATTTTTGATACAAGATCTTAATGTTACTTTTCAGGAGCCAATGATGATGTATTGTGACAACCGGGCTGCAATATTTATTGCTAACAATCCCATGTTCCACAAGAGAGCAAAACATGTAGAAGTGGATTGTCACTACACTAGGAATCTGATTCAACAGGGTCTGCTTTGTGTTGCTTGCCTTGCCTTTTCAGAGTAGACTGCAGACATGTTTATGAATCCGTTATTTCGCCCTATGTTTGAGAAGTGTAGAAACAAGTTGAGCATGGTTGATATATATGCTCCAGCTTGAGGGAGTGTTACGTTATGTTTGAGGGGTGTTTTGTCGTTTATTTTTATTGTTAGTCTTATGCTACAATTTTTCCCTCACCTCTATATATAAAGAGGCGTATGGACGGCTTAGTAATTATGAACTTTTAGTTTCTTCAACTTCTCAAATTTAGGATGTGGCCACATAGTGATTGTGGTGATGAACATCTTTTATTCTTCCCTGGAATTAGCAAGACACTGCATAACGTTGTCAACTTGCTTATGGTATGGCCAACTACAGCAAGCTCATTAAAAATATTTTGCACCCTGCAAAATCTTTCAATGACTCCTAACATGCCTTGCCTGATATATGCCCATTCAGGTTTCGATTGAATAATTTTGGCCATAATATTTGCTACTAAGGTAACTCCATAATCCTTTAGTGATTTTTGTACATGGATGACTGGAGTAATAACTCCTTGCAATAGCATGGACTTAATCCAATCAATAAGTTGCTGATCTAGTGTAAACCACTCATTGTATTCAGGGTTGGGAACAAGTGAATATCTTGAGAAGAACCTGAGCCATCCTTCCTCATATCTTCAATATCAACTTTCTATTGCAAGAACTTGGGCGAGACAAGTAGACTTTCATCGATCTGACCAGTAAGTCACTGCCCATGCATAGATGGAAGAATTAAGCTCTTACATAATAAGTAATTCCTGCTACTTTGCTTCATTATCTACACAATCTGGCTTAATATGGTAGGAAAGAATCTCACTTACCTTATCAGAAGCCACTGCAACAAGACAACAATAATTCTCCAAATAAAGGAGCTTGAACATGTTAAAATGTGTGGGAGGCACTGTAGCAAGGCGGAAACAACATGGCTAACCAATTGAGAGAATTGGTTTGAGCGATGGCCTGATCTAGTTCAAGTGATTGAAGTACCAAACTAGACTAGTCTATCGATTTGGTACGTCGTAGTAGAAGAGAAGACTGGTCTAGTGATTGGATGGGATGGGCTGGTAGGTTGAAGACTAGTGCAGGGTGACATTGATGGTTGCAAGCCGGTTGCGATGTGACTCTAGTGCAGCAGGGTGAAGCTAGCCTGGAGTTGGTGTTGCAACACTTGGGTTGATGCTTGGGATTAGTGCATGGGGTTGATGGCACTTTGGTTGTGGTACTTAGCATTTGGGCTGGAGGTGCTTGTTGCTGGCTGAGTGGCGACTCTCGACGTTGATTTCAGGCCTGTAGATGGTTTTTACAATAGGAAGCAAAGCGTGTAATAATTGTACCTGTAACTATCCAATGGCTTCAAAGAGAGAAAATGGAGGTCTTAATATAGTTTGAGATGGCAGGTTGCCAACCTAAGCCTTCTCCCAGGGTTTAAATCTCAAAATGATGATTGATGAGGATAGAAGGCCTTAGGGTTTTATTTATAGATAATTCATTACTTAATCTACAAATTTTGTCGTGGCCAACACACCTTTTACACAATATATTTATAAGAAACCCCTTTGCAAAATATATTCTATCAGTTGCATGATGCCTTTAACCTTAATTCTTGTAATGGGTTTTAAGGAGGGGGTTATTTACAAAGTATGAGGCATCGAGTCAAAAATAAATGAAAAAGGATGTTGGTAACTAACCAAATTTGTAATTTCACTAATAATCTGTGCCACATAGTTGACAGCATCATATTATTGAGAAAGTTGGAAACATACATGAAAGTTTGGCTGTGTTCCTATATTATGAATACTGCATAAGAATCAAAATAACTGCATAATTATACAGATCAGTAAACAGAGTAAGTGGATGATTCATCAGCACGCACAGAAAATTTTCTAAGAATTGAGGGGATTGGAGCAACAGAGTTGGGAACTTGGGAAAGAGGACAGTTCAATTGGGATTTCTCTCTACATGTTTGCCCACAAGTAATTAAAATTGTTGATACCCAGCCAGTTTTGAGTTTTGGAGACCTATTACATTGTTCTTGAAATGTTTGTGGTTGAGCAGCAGCTTTCTACGCAAACTTTTCTCAGAAATTCTCAGAAAAGAGTCAAGAAACATGTGTGTAATCTCTTCAGTATATCTCATGTCATCTACTTTAATGTAAAAGAAAGTTTTTTGAAAGATCTATTATGGAAGAAGTTTCTAGAGCCAAGGACCTACATAGGCTTCTATTAGTTTAGAGAATGCTTTTGGTACCATCCCAAGTATAGGCTTCTATCTTATAGATAGTTTGAAAGCAGTGAGTCGTGTTTGTACATCAATCTTATAAAAATATTGCTAGGGTGCTTCCAATATTGCCGTTCAGATGATACTTCGGAAGTAAAAGGCAAATACTGCAATAGAGAAGTTAGACCATCAAATGGTATGTGTGTAGGAATGTGCAGTGATGTCTTGCAGTGAATGTTGAGATACGGAGTTATTTTTGGCAACATTTTGGAGAAGTGTGGATTGCATTGAGATTATCAAGGAAAATATTAGTGTGGCACCACTAGAACAAATAAGCTGCATTTATGCTGGTTGTTGGTTTGTATGTCTGCAGAGAAGGCCAAATGATGCTTTAGTTAGAAAGGACAAGAAGCTGGATGTTGTGCTTTGGAAGATAGGTTGGGGAAGAAAGAGGAAGCTTTTCTAGGAAAAAATTAAGCACGATCTTACTTAGGAACTGCTAGGATAGATTGACCCATTCTAGCATGATCTAGAGTGCTTTTAGATGACCATTATAACACATGAGAACAGGCCTGTATTTGGTCTGATTCTGCACGAGCATGCTGCGGAACTACGGTACTCATTATTTTGTTGCATTTTCATTTTAAAATTCAGTATTTACTATTGTTTTTTTGAGAGGAAAAAGTATTTTCTGTTATTGATCCAAGGTTTGCTGTTTTTGCAACTACAGGGATGCATGCAGATCTATCTTGACCTTTCTATCTGATGTGTTTGATCTTGCAAATGCTTCTTATGGTGACAAGTATAGAGCCATTATAGATAGTGTAATCATTCCCCGGGGTCCAACTCTAACGAGAATCTTAATTGCTTCCTTGATGGGAGCACTTCCATCATCTAGGCTAGAAGAGGTAAGCCAAAGACAAGTCTAGTGCTTGGTTTCTTTGTTAGCAATTCATCAGAATCTTTAAAATGACATGTGGCATCACATATTCTTGTAGGTGGCATATGTGCTCTCTGTGATGTCAAGAACATATGGTATCAGGGTTCTGGAATGGGCGAAGGGGAGTGTTTCTCTGATCCCATCGACGGCTGTCACAGACTCAGAGCGCAGTAGCTTTCTCAAGGCTCTCTCTGAGGCAGCATCAGGATCTGATGTATCTTCTCTTACAGACACGTTTGAGGAGTTGTCTGATGTTTGCAGAAGGAACCGAGCAGTACAAGAAATTGTTCAAGAAGCATTAAGGCCTCATGACTTAAACTTCGCCATTGTGTCCTCCTGAGACTGATTCTGTGATTACTCTAGCCAGCATTTGATACCTTGTGCCTCTCTTGATATGCAGATCAAAGTGGTGCTTGGAGTTGGCATTAAGGTGCTGCGACACCATCTTGTGTTGGTTTGCAGATCAAGTGGTTCATGTAGTTGGCATCCAAACCTTATGCCTTATCTATGATTATTAGGATTGTGGCTTGCATCACGGTGGTGGTTTTTGTTCACATAGTGCTGCGCCTTCTTTCATTGCTATTTTTTGTGCTCTTTGCTTCTCTAGCACAATGGCTTTTGCCTGCTGCAGTGTCCTGAGTTATTTTTTGTCCGGGCTTTCATTTTTCTGTATATTGAGAACAGCGGTGTGTATAATTTTATGAAATTTAGTTGTATATTATGTATTCCTAAGCAAAAGGGCAATTGCCGAGTGTAGTTGATCATTTTGGGAAAGGAAAGTTGGCCTTCAAATGTAAAGTCTCTGGTCAATGTTCTTGCTATTCTGAGAGGATTGATATACAAGGCGCCATTTTTTAGGTGAGGCTTAAAATAGCATTGTGATGCCTGTTTCTGTTTGCTTGATATCTTTGTTACATGCTTGTTGGAGCTTCACACGTGGTTCCTCATTATTGCGTGGCTTCTTGAAGTTCAGGTTATTACTAATGGTATTCATATCATTCCTCCCGTATTGAATTAATCACATTTGTGCCCTTGCATTCTTGAATGCCAGGTTGAGAACTCATCTCATCTTTTTTTGAGGTTTATAATACCATTTTAATTTTTTAAACAAATGTATGGTTTTTTCTCGTTCATCTTGTTCAACTTAGTATGTGAACAAGACCTCACGTCAAGATTCAAAAGAGGGTCTGCCATCTCTCCAGACTTTAGGTTCTCATTTCATATTAACAGCTCTTGGCTAACATTAATGTGCACGTATCTCCAACTGAGTTCTACACCTTGCATCCAGCTCATCAAACATCTGGCATACAGATGCCCTGCATTGGCCCATAGGTAAGGTCTCGAGCATCCACCAACTGCTCGCTGAACATGCTTGCTGTTTATCATGCTGTTGGACATGTACTCGACTCCAGGTCACTTGCAGGTTTTCCATGGGAGGTTCTAAGTTTCTTGTTCAGCAAAGTTATTGGTGTAGGTTGTGATGTATGTTAGAGTTTACTTAGGCCTCGTTGGTAAGGGAATAACCCAAGAGTTATCTTAAAATTAAGAGGATATTCAAGGAATAAGTCTTTAGATCAAAATGATTTAACTTATTTTACTTCAAATCAAAATAAATATGTATTAAAATTTTATTTTCAAATTATTCTATTATAACACAATAACATCAATATATTTTAAAATATATTTATTTTAGTATAATATATCTATTAAAATACATTCATTAGATGACATCAATTTTTTTACTGACATATCTTAATATTAGACAGTTATCTTTTGACATCATATCATCATACTAAGTATTTTTATATCACCATTTATCCCATTCTCTCAAGTAAAATATCCTTAACAAGTTATCCATTGTTCTATCTTGGAATGGGAGTTTTCCTGTTGTCAATTGTAAACTTAATGTTTCCAAGTCTGTTTCGAACTTGGTTGGGATCCTTCTTCACTTGGATGTCGGTGATATTGTCACTTCTGTTGCTTTTGTTTATTGTCATTTTATTGAACACTTGGTAAGCTTTGTTTCAGGTAGGGTATGTAGTGAAGATGTATTCTTCTCCCTTAGCATTTAATTTATCTAAGTTTTCTTTTGTGTTCAAGATAAAGTATTTACTATCAAAAATCTTAAAGTAAATAATTTTTAGCTCTCTTTCGTAATAAAGTTCACGTAAAGTTTTATTAAAGATATGCCTAATAAGAAGCCTATTAAAGATGCAACAAGCAGTACTAGTTGCTTTGACCTGAAATTATTTATGCAAGCCAAACTTAATAATTAGGGTAGGAGCACATTCGTGTGGTGTTTAATTTTTTTGTTTTACTAAATCATTTTGTTGATGTGTTTTAGGAAAGTGAGAATTCATGATTAAATTTGTCTTCCTTATAAAAGATGAGAATAATTGATTATCAAATTTGCAATCGTGATCGAAGAGAATATGAGTAAATAATTATTCTTTCTCATTTGGTACCAACTTAGTGAATTTCTTTGAGAACTCAAAAATTGAGTCCTTTTAGAGGCCTACCACTTTCCTTCACCTCAACTTTCCCCCTTCCTTCGCTCTCGAGACCTAACCCTAACTCCTACCGTCGACTTTGATTGGCCACCTTTGGTCGATTGGGTGCCCCCCTTTTGGATCTTCCTCCTTCCTTAGGACCATTCCTTCATAGATCAGATCTCCTTGCTGTGCACTTGCCTTTTGCTACTCGTGGAGGTCAGTTGCCTTTCATGGTTGTGGTGGTCAATGGGTCGTGCTACAGGTGCGGCAGTCGGTGGAGAGTGTTGCGCTCGTGTGGCCTCGATTCGTGGTTGTAGTTGTGGTCTCCGGTTCGGTTGTGGTCGTGGTGAGGTCGTGGGTTGTGGTCCTGGTCGCAGCGTGCTGTGGTTGTGGGTTGTGGTCGCGGTAGCGGGGATGTGGTCATGGTCGTGGCGTGCTCGTGGCCATGTGCAGCAGTTGCGGTTGCGGGGTTGCGGTCGTGGTAGTGGGCTGTGGTTGCGGTCGTGGCGTGCTTCGGTTTGGTGATCGGTGCTCGATGGTTGTGGGGTTGTGGTCGTGGTCGCTTGAGATGGCAGTGGGGGCTGATCACTGTGGCTAGATCTTGCTTGATGGAAGTTGGTTTTCTCCTTTTTTCTTGTATTTTTAGTTTTGTTGTGACCACATGTGACCTCGTGCTCATTACGGTTGAGATTTCTGATGTGAATTGGATGTTGATTAATTCGATCTTATTAACATGGTTCTTCGAGATTTCATCTCGGTGGCACTGCCTTATCAATGAGCATGGGGTTTCTCCTTCAGGTCTTGGAGGAGTCCGACTAGATCCCTTGCACTAGATGCTTTCTTTTTATTTTTCCTTTGTTTCTTGTCTTTTTGTTTTTATTGTTTTGGTCTTTCCCTCGTTTCTACGGGGTGTTACCTTGCCCTTTTGAGAGTGTTAGGCTTCTCGTCTTCCTTTCTTTGTGGGGTGCATCCTTTTGTATTGAGTTCTTTTCATTTAAATAAAATGTTTATTCCTATAAAAAAAAATTAGTCCTTCTGCTTTAAGAAATATTTCCAAATAAATCTTGAAAAATCATATGAAATGACAAAGTAAAATCTACAGTCATTTAAGCTTTCATATCTTATTCGTCTAAAGAGATTTGAGTGTAGTAGTTATAGTGGCTTAGCGGTAGAAACAATGTTCTTATTTTTGAAAGAACTTTTGTGGATTTTTCCTACGGTGCAAGCATGACAAGTGGTGTTTGTTAAATTTCTTGTGTTGAAGTACTTTAACAAGATCATACTTAACTAACTTGTTTAATTACTTCATGTGTATGTGACTTAATTTTCTATGTCGCAAAGAAATTTCATTTTAAGAAGTTATTAGACAATCATAGGTGTTTTCTCTATCAATTACAACTATGTAAATATCTTTGTATCATTTTCCTTCAAAAAGAATTCATCTATATCTTTATCTAAAATTATGAAAGTTTAGAAATAAAAGGAATGTTATAAACTTTGTTACATATTTGACTAACACTTGAGGTTATACTTGAGACCTTAACCAAGATAGCTTTACTTAAGGAACGGTTACCTTGATCTATAATCCCAATACTGACTATCTTGCCTTTGTGATTATTCATGAATGTCACAGATAGGGATGCAAACAGATTGGGTTCGGGTTGGATTTGGCTAAACCTATGTCTATACCTATTTACAAAATTCATACCCATATCTTACCCATTTACATATCGGGTACAAAAATTTAAACCCATACCTATACCTATCTACCTATCGGATTCGCATTTACCCATCGATATCCATTTATAAATTGATCTTACAATCAAATTGTGCCAAATTAAAGTCAAAAGAAGAAGAAAAATCTATAACAAAATTCATTAATTGTTTATTTTAACAAGCTCTAAACATAAGAGGCTGGGTTATAATAATTTTATTGATTTCTACTAAAATTATTACAAGAAAATTCCTTCAAGGAGAATACATCAAAAATAAAAATACAAAGAAAGACTAAATGCAAGTATTTTTCAAATAAAAATCCCCATCTCCAAAATAAATGTTCAATGAAAGCTTCAGAAACATTCCCAACATTCAAAATCATAGTGGAAATCATGAGGAAGATTATAGTTAGAGGAACGAGGGACTTAAGGTGGAACATATATATATATTTCAGGTAAATAGAGATTTTATTCAGATAGGGTAATCGGGTATACATTCATACTCATATCCATACCCATACTCAAACTCGTCGGATTTTTTTGGATGAAACCCATACCCGAGCCTGATCGGGTTCAGGTTTTATCCATTCTTTTTGGGTCGGGTTGGGTCGGGTTCGGGTTGGATTTATCGAAACTTGCATCCCTAGTCACAAATCCTCCATCTTTGTATTCTAGGTCGGTGAAGAGGTCTTTGTCTACCATCATGTGCTTGGAGCATCCACCATCCATGACTCATTGACCTTTGGTTGGTTCCTATAACATATTTCCTCCTTTTAGTTTGAGCACTCTTTCTCAAGGCTTTAAATCCTTTCTTAGTTATTCCAAAAAATCCATTAAGAGAAATCAACTTCCTTGTTTCCTACAAAATAATTTTGCAAAGTGATTTTTGCTACTCATCTTTTCTTAGGTCCAATGCGGTTAGTTTTCTTCTAAAACATATGATTTTTGGAAGATGACTTTTCTACGATCTTTTGGTTACGGGGAAAAGTTATTTTAAACTGACTTAGATGGTTGAGAAAAGTTAGATAAAACTAATCCCAACTTTGCTAGATGATTGTCTTTGTATGGCAAGTAACTTGTTTAAATTTTCTCTTCTCTTAGTAGATTTACTAAGATCATCAAGTAATTCCCAACATTCAAAATCATAGTGGAAATCATGAGGAAGATTATAATTAGGGGAATGAGGGACTTAAGGTGGGACATATACATATTTCGGGTAAATAGAGATTTTATTCGGATAGGGTAATTGGGTATAGATTCATACATATATCCATACCCATACTCAAACTAGTTGGATTTTTTTGGATGAAACCCATACCCGAACCTGATCGGGTTCGGATTTTACCCATTCTTTTCGGGTCAGGTTGGGTCGGGTTCGGGTCGGATTTATCGAAACTTGGATCCCTAGTCACAAATCCTCCATCTTTGTATTCTAGGTTGGTGAAGAGGTCTTTGTCTACCATCATGTGCTTGGAGTATCCACTATCTACGACTCATTAACCTTTGGTTGGTTCCTATAACATATTTCCTCTTTTTAGTTTGAGCACTCTTTCTCAAGGCTTTAAATCCGTTCTTAGTTATTCCAAAAATCCATTTAGAGAAATCAGCTTCCTTGTTTCCTACAAAATAATTTTGCAAAGTAGTTTTTGGTACTCATCTTTTCTTAAGTCCACTGCGGTTAGTTTTCTTCCAAAACACATGATTTTTGGAAGATGACTTTTCTACGATCTTTTAGTTATAGGGAAAAGTTATTTTTAGCTAACTTAGATGGTTGTGAAAAGTTAGATAAAACTTATCCCAACTTTGCTAGATGATTGTCTTTGTATGGCAAGTAACTTGTGTAATTTTTCTCTTCTTTTAGTAGATTTACTAAGATCGTCAAGTAATTCCCAACATTCAAAATAATAGTGGAAATCATGAGGAAGATTATAGTTAGGGGAATGAGGGACTTAAGGTGGAACATATATATATTTTGGGTAAATAGAGATTTTATTCCGATAAGGTAATTGGGTATAGATTCATACTCATATCCATACTCATACTCAAACTCGTTGGATTTTTTTGGATGAAACCCATACTTGAACTTGATCGGGTTCGGGTTTTACCGATTCTTTTCGGGTAGGGTTCGGGTCGGATTTATTGAAACTTGAATCCTTAGTCACAAATCCTCCATCTTTGTATTCAAGGTCAGTGAAGAGATCTTTGTCTACCATCATATGCTTGGAGCATCCACTATCCATGACTCATTGACCTTTTGTTGGTTCCTACAACATATTTCCCCTTTTTAGTTTGAGCACTCTTTCTCAAGGTTTTAAATCCGTTCTTAGTTATTCCAAAAATCCATTCAGAGAAATCAACTTCCTTGTTTCCTACAAAATAATTTTGCATGGCAGTTTTTGCTACTCATCTTTTCTTAGGTCCACTGTGGTTAGTTTTGTTCTAAAACAGATGATTTTTGAAAGATGACTTTTCTACGATCTTTTGGTTACAGTGAAAAGTTATTTTAAACTAACTTAGATTGTTGAGAAAAGTTAGATAAAACTAATCCCAACTTTGCTAGATGATTTTCTTTGTATGGCAAGTAACTTGTTTAAATTTTCTCTTCTTTTAGTAGATTTACTAAGATCATCAAGTAATTCTTCATATTTTTCTTTTAGTTTTTTTATATTGTTCTCTAATTCAGTTATCTTAATTTTAAGAGAACTAACTTATGATTTTGGAAAGTCTTTTTCTTTAACTAGATCACTTTTCTCAATAACATGGAACTCGATTTTGGTCTTAGGCTCCTTGTTTTCAAATTTTAACTTCTTATAAGAATTAAATAACTTATTGAAAGCATCTAAAAGCTCATCAAATGATAAATCAATTACCTCATTGTCAACGGTCATTAGACCAAGACATGCATTTTCTTTTGGAGTTGAATCACTCGAGTCATCTTTTTTCTTGCTTGAACTTGTGTTCGAGTCATCCTTAGTTGCTTGAAGTGCCTTTTTTTTCTTGAGTTTCTTCAATAACTTCTTTGAAGTTTGCTCCTTTTTCTTGTAATACTCTTTCTTGAGGATGAGGCATTCTTTCTAATGTGCCTTATCTTCTTGCAGTTGTAGTAGATGATGGGCTTTTTTTTCTTTTCCTCAATTTTCTTCTTGAACTTGTTTCTCGAGAACTTTTTGAATTTTCTTGAGATAAGAGTAATGTCCTCGTCATCATGCAAGGATTCTTCTGAATCACTCTTAATTTTGAAGGTAAGTTGCTTTTTCTTTGGCTCTTCCATTGCCTTCTTCTTTTAGATCAACTTGTCCTCATAGGCCATTAGGTTACCGATGAGATTCTCCATGTTGAGATTCTCCACCTCATTTGCCATTTCTACAGATGTTACCTTAGGCTAAAAAAGAAATGTTAGAGAATGTAAAATTTTATCTCCAGGTTCTCCTTTTGCAAGGTTTTTGTTGAACACCTTATGGCTATTGACAATATTGGTGAAGCGAGCGAACATCTCCTTAATTGACTCATTCTCCTACATTTCAAAATTTTCAAATCCTCGAGGTAGTAAAATGATCTTGAAATTGTTTACCTTGTTGGTACCTTAGTGTGTAACTTGGACTGTTCTCCAAATTTCATTGGTGATTCCGCATTGAGAGATTATGTTGAATTCCTTCAGGCTTAGTGGGCAATACAATATGTTTATTACCTTGGAGTTGAGCATTAATTGCCTCATTTGTTTTTTGGAGTAGATTCCTCCTTTACACTCAATTAGCTTCACAAAACTAGTTTCCACCATATCCCAAATGGAAAAATCTTCAGATTCGAGAAATATTCCCATTCTTTGATTCCAATGGGTGTAATTCGTCCCATCAAAATAGGGAGGCTTTGTGGTTGATTGCCCATTGTTGCTTCCTATTGTTGCGGTTGCTCTTGTAGCCATAATGAATCGTTTGGAAGTTACTCTAAACAAAAAGGTAAAACCTGCTCTGATACTAAATGAGATTGGCATAGGAGGGGGGGGGGGGTGTTTTGTGCTTAAAGAAAATAAAGCAAATTAAAATCACTCCATAACATTAAACTATAAATCAGACAAGTATTTATAGAGGATACCCAAATCCATGAAAAACCTCTACCTAGATATCCCCTATTTAGGATTTTGCCCCTCCTCCAAGTAGGAATCACTTTGCCACGCCATAAATCTGAGGGTGGTGTACTTCAAGTACAACTTCTCTTCTTGGACACCCCTAAGAAGGATTTTATTCCTTTTCTTTCAAGAAGAACAAGAAGCCTATAACCTAAGTACCCAAAATATAGAAAAATTTGAAAATAGATCAACAACAAGTCCTATAGAGCCAATAACTGTATATGCCAATAAATGCAGTAGGTCTTGAATAAAATACTTCCTTACGTCGAAAAATCAGATTTAAGTGCAAAGGAAGCAGAGTACGGAAGCTCTTTGTAAGCAAAAATGTAAAGGTGAGTGCTTTTTAAAGAATAAATCTTTTAAGAGAATTTGAATTTAATAGTGGTGCGAGGTAAAACCGACCAGTCTAATTTTATTTTATTACTCGAATACAAAAATTCTCCGAGGTCGAACTCAGGGAGCAAGCTTGATTTTAGAAGCGTAGAAAATCACAATTTACAATAATATACTATTTTACAAAAAGATTAGAGAGAGGAAGTAAAAATTTGTCTCTTCTCTTTTCTTCTCTCTTTCTTCTTTTGTGATCCTTTCTCTCTGTCTTCAGACGTCTGACTCCATGGATCAGACGCCTTAAGTAGCCACTTGCTACAGTACTCGTGCTCTCTTTCTTCTTCTTTCTTTCTACTACTGCTGCTTCTTCTTCTTCTTGGCTTCTTTTTCTCTTCTTTCAGCTTCTTGGCCTTCCTCTCTGCGGCAGCTTCCTTCTTCTTCTTCTTCTTCAATTCCCTGCATAGGCATATGGTTAGGCAAAACCTAACCCCTACCCTCCTCGCGTCTCTCTCTCTCTGTTTCACTCCAGGGTTCGCTCTCCCAGAGCCTATTCGGGTATGCGGGTCGGGTGACTCGCCCGGGACCAGGCACACCAGCGTGTGGTGGTGGGCGAGGTGTGCACAGATTGGGTAATCGAGTCGGGCCAAGTCCGCGGGGGGTGGTCGCGGACGAGGCTGGGTGAGCGGGTGGGAGGGACCTCACCCCGTGTGACTGAGGCGATAAGCCTTAGTCACTTTTATAATTTATGCGGGTGCGCGGCTTCAATAGCTACCGATGTGGGACTATCTGCGCCCCTCCTTTCTCGCATGCCTGCAGCATGGGGTGCCCTTCCAATTGTAGCAAGACGCGAGGCTTGCGTCTTCAATTGGGGACCTGGGACCGTGCGCGAGGCTCTTCCACGTAGCCTGGGACTCCAACCTGGGACAAGGGTGCCTGGAGCGAGCCTGCGAGCAAGATTGAAACTTGCTCGATAATGGCGGCGAGGGCTTGGGACCTGAAATCAAGAATACGGCCTTGTGGCCCTGTCAGAACGTTCGGTGAGCTTCGCCAGAGCACGGCGAAGATACTGCGGGGGTTGGCATGGCTCAGAGCGACCTAGGCGTGCGTGCCTAGGTTGGTCTGAGTCTGTGTGAGTGGGTCTGTTCGGGGGAGGTGACAGTGGGTGACGCGGTCAGTGGAGGGTCGCAGGGTGATCAGTGGGTGGAGGTGATGCTTTTGAGGAGTCTGGCGAGGTGGATGGGTGTGGGGAAGTGATGGAGACACCTCGCCGATGATCTGCCAGAGGTGGAGGAGATGGTGGTTGATAACGTCGGTCGGAGTTATAACGTTGTAGTAAAGCTGGTTGTTACCAACGTTTCATATAAAATTTTTTACTCGGAAAAATAAAAGAGTTCCCGAGGTCGAACTCAGGGAGCAAGTTGTATTCTAGAGATATACAAGTTCTATTACAAAAATAAAGAGAGAGAGAGAGAGAGAGAATTTGTTGTTCTCTTTGTTCTGCAGAGGGGGGTGCTCTTCTTTCTCTCTTTCTTTAGATCTCCTTCTTTCTCTCTGTTCAGGTGGTATTCTTCTCTTGCAATGGTGGTGCTCTTCTTCTTCTTCCTGCTGTTCTTCCTTGTTTTCTTTCTTTCTTTTTCTTCAGATCTTCTTCTTCTTTTCTTCACCTGCCTTGACCTCTCTTTTTCTTCTTTCGCGATGGCCGTTGCTCTTCCTTCTTCTTCAGCCTGTCTTCTTTCCTGCTCTGGCTGCTGACCTTCCGTCGTCTGCCCCGGTGCTGAGACGACTTAACGATGCCTTCGCTACAGTGCAGCAGCTCCTTCTTCTTCAGCGGGTCTGCTTCTTCTTCTTTGGCCTGCACACTTCAGAGTTTTTTCGTCAAGAGGCAAAAACCTACTCTACCCCCCTCCCCCGCGTATCTCTCTCTCTGAAATCACTCTTCGGAAGCTCTCCCAGAGCGCTACCGGGTAATCGGGTTCGGGTCAGGCCCGGGTCCAGGCCCACCGACGTGCGTGGTGGGCGAGGAGTGCAGGTCAGTCTAATCGGGTCGGGCCAGGTCCGCGGAGCGTGGTCACGGACGAGGCCGAGTCGGGTCGGGTCGGGTGAGAGGGACCTCACCCCGTGGTAACTGAGGCAAACAGATGGTGGCACTTTTGCAATTTATGTGGGTGTGTGGCTTCAGAAATTCCCGAGGTGGGACTATCCGCGCACCCCTTTTCTCTCACGCCTGCAGCAGGGATGGTGCTTCCAATTGCAACAGCTGTTGAGGCGCGCAACTCCAATTGAGGGCCAGGGTGTGTGCGCAAGACTCTTTCGCGCTGGCCGTGGCTCTTCAACCTGGGATATCTAGGCTTGGAGCAACCTCAAGCAAGCTTCGAGCTTCCTCGCCAATGGCGGTCAAGGCCTGGAACCTGAAATCAATAGAACGGCCTCTCGGCCAAATCAGACAGGCGGGGGACCTTCGCCGTGGCACGGCGAAGGTGGTCAGGGGGTCTGCAGGGGGCGAGATGGAGCTATCAGGTCGTCCTAGGTCAAACTGTGAGCGAGGGAGTGGGTGTGTTCGGTGGATCTGCAGAGGGTGTTTGGTGGGAAGTGGAGGGGCGGAAGAGGATCAGGGTGAGGAGGCGGAGGTTCTGCGGTGGTCGGCGAGCCGTGTGGGTCGCTGAGGTGATGGGAGCGGCTCGCCGGAGGGTGGTCGGAGGCGGAGAGGGTGAGGGTGAACAGGGTCGGTAGAGGGCTTAATTGACTAAATCGAAAGCGGGGAAAGAAAGAGGAGGAGAAGGGGAGTAGGTCTAACTTAACTGCAGGGACGAAGGGGGAGGAACAGGGCGACAGTCGTATCGACTGTCGCCGGAGAAGACGATGCTCAGGGAGAGGGGCGGCGGCGAGCAGAGGGCTGGAGAGGCGCCAGCTGGGTGCGGCGTGGCGCGGGAAGAGCAGGGGAGGAAGTCTCTGCTGCTGGTAGTGCGGCAGAGCGAAGAGGTGGAGGGGGAGGAAGTCGCCGGAGCTGGTGAGCGTCTGCCGGAGAAAGAAGAGAAGAAAGCTGGGGGTTTTCTCCGTCAGATCCAGGCTGCCTTCGTCGGTGGAGCGGCGGGGGGTATTTATAGGGTTGAAGCAGGGAGGAAGGCGGAGGGAGACGACGTGTCTCCCTCGCCGGAGAATGGTCGGAATACGAACCCATACCGTCCGTGCGTTCGCACGGCCGGTATGGGGGGCTACAATGACCATGGGGGTGCTCCTGCGACGGCTGACGACGCAGGGCACCCCCGGTACACTTGCCAGGTCCTCCACCTCACCCTGCGCGGCGCCATGCTCCGCGCAAGGTCGCCGGAGCATGGTGCTGGCAGGGTTTTGCAGGAGGGACCTGTTTGCAAAGAACGAAGGAGAGTTAGGGGCCAAAATGCGAGGGTTCAAAAGTTGAGGGCCAAAGAGTAAATATATGAGGACCAAAGTGTGAAGTCCGTCAAGGAGGTTTCTTCTTAGGCTCAAGTTTTTATACATGACTAATTAGGACCTAAGGAATCTGATGGTGAATTTTATTTTCATATTAAACCTTGTTTGACCGGTCAATTTGCGCAAAAACCCAAATTAAGTTATTAATTGGGCATGGTTCTCAATGTAGGTCAAAATGGGTTCTAAAGGCCAAATTGAAGGTTCTAAACCCTAGAGATTATTTTTCTATGAATTTTAGAGGGTTTATTCTATTTTTACTTTGCCTCGAACCTTGTGAATTGAAGTGGGTTGTTTTAGGGTTACAGATTATCATTTGGTTCCTTGGAAGTGCTGTAGCCCTTGCTAGATCATCTCATCCCACTTTTATTCTTATTAAGCTGTTTTGACCTATGTTTGGGCCCTGAATTACCCTGTATGCAGATTATACTGGTAAAATTGCACTTTTACCCCTTATGACTTGTTTTCTTCTCAAACTCAGAATTCTCTGAGTTAAGCTTTTCCTTGAGATATGTAGGAGCTTTTATCCTTTGTATTGGGTCAAAATGAGCTAGTTATGGCTCATGATGGGCTTACGGTTATTTGCCGGTGACTTGCCGTCGCTAGAGACAAAGGCGCTAGGGGGAGAGAAACACAATGAGGAAGAGGGGCTGGAGAGCGCCCGCTGGTATGGCACGGCGCGGTGGAAGATGGTGGAGTTAACCCTGCCACTGGTATGGTGGCAGGGCGACGAGAGAGGAGAGGGAATGTCGCCGGAAGCTCTGGCAGTTGACTGGAGTTGGTGAGAGACGAATAGGAGGGGAGATCTCGGGCCAAATGAAGCTTGAAGGATGCGGCAGAGGGTGCCGCTCCTTAAATAGGCGTCGGCCGGCTGCGAAGTGCGCGAAAGCGGTTGGAAAAACCCTGCCGGAGTCGTGGGCAGACGGAGACCCATACCTCTTGCGCATTCGCACGAGAGTTATGGCGGTCGACAGGGAATGGGAGCTGGCCCATGCGGTAGGGGGCTTCGCAGGGAGCTCCCCTTTCAAATCTAGGGCCGGCTCCCCATGCATGTGTGGCGCCATCCTTTGCGCAAAGTCGCCGGAGGTATGGCCTATGCAGCGGGTGGCAGAGGGACCAGAATGAAGAGAACGATGGGAAAGATAGGGCGGTATTTGCAAGGTTTCAAAAAGTTAAGGGTCAAAAAGTAATTATTGAGGATCATTTTGTAAAGTTGGTCAGGGCGACCTTCCTTTAGGTCCAAATTTTGGTATAAACCTAATTTGGACCTAAGGAATCCAATGGTGAAGTTGGATTTTAGGTTTGACCATGTTTGACTGAACATTTTGCACAAAAACCTAAATTAGGTCAAAAATTGGGTATGGTTCTCAATCTAGGTCAAGATAGGTTCCAACGGACAAATTGAAGGTTCTAAACCTTAGGGATATTTTTTTATGAATTTTAGAGGATTTAGTTGATTTTTATCTTTCCTGAAACTTCGTGAATTAAAGTAGGTTTGTTTTAGGATTACAGAATGTCATTTAATTCCCAGATTTTGTCACAAACCTTTTCTGACCAAACCATCTCACTTTTTCTCTTATTAAGTCCACTTGACTTGTGTCTAGACCCTTAAAAATCCTGTTCATATACTGCAATGGTAAAATTACAGTTTTACCCCTTGTATAATGTTTTATTCTTAGATTTGCAATTCCCTAATTTAGGCCTTTCCTTAGATTATGTAGGAGCTTTTGTTCAATTTATTAGGTCAAAATGTGCTAGTTAGGGTTCATGATAAGGTTCTCATCACATAGCAAGTGAGAGAGTTGTGTGTCTAGGTCCTAAGCTTTCTAGGGTGGGTATTTATAAACTTTGGTTTAAGGCTTGGTAACCATTAAACTTCGTATGACATCTTTTGGATTTGAAAATGAAAAAGATGCATTTTTGAAAAGAACTGAATGTTTTAAAAAATAATGAAATTAATCAAATTAACCCTCATATTAGTTGATTAATGCACTGTAGTTAATTGATGAAAGAATAAAAAATTGATCGATTAACACTATTTTAGAAAAGTCGTATTAGGATATTAATCGATTAATTTTCATCTTGAATCAATTAATTTCCTTCATGAACGTTAAATTAATTGGTTAACCATTTTTCTTAATTAATTAAGGATGATGGTACACGCACCTAGCTTTATACCCAGAAATCCACCCACGCCAATCCTAGCCATCCATCAAGGAAAATAAGACAAAAACACAGCAATGGTTTTGTCTTATTGTGCCAGATGCACGGTTGGGATTGGCATGGGTGCATTTTTAGGTGTAAAGGGGGATGCACAAAACATTTTCTATTGATTAATTATCTGTTTTGACATTGGTTGATTTGAAACTTTTGTCTTGTAACCAAGGGGTGCATTTCATCATATAATTAACCATCTAGATGAAGTGTGGATGCCCTTAATCAATTAATTTTATTAAAAATAAATTTTGAAATATTTTCTAATGATTGTAAACTAAGGAATGCAATGTGTGTGATTATGTATATAGCTCTATGGCAAAGCATCTAAAAATAAGAAAATTACATAAATCAAGAGCTTTGAATCTTCTTGAAACTCCATTGAAACTTCTTGTTTCTTCAATTGTGAGCTAGACTATCATTGAGTCTTAACACATAGATCTTCATATAACATCATCATCATGTTCTAGCCTCGTTGCATATGAAATTAAGTTTTAAAGCTCATTGCTTATATTGTTAAGCATCAAAATTAGGTTAACAGTGATACATTCATTCTTATTAAATCCAAAAAGCTACCTAGATATTGTTCTTTTTGTGGTTGCATCAATCATGGGTTATGGTTTTTCCTAAAATCTGTTACTCCTATTGCTGCTATTTGTTTGGTCGTATCCTCGGCAACAGCGTCAAAATATTAGGGTCGCTCTGAAATGGGTTTAAAAATCGTTGCGTTGCAGTATAGATCGAATCAGTGCGAAAAACAGATAAAATTTATACTCGAATGAAAGTTCAAGGTCGTTCGTTGGGAGAAAGTAGGAATTCACGCACTAATCTTAATTCTAAGTAAAAGATATGAGCAATTACAATCAGAATTAATTCAGAATGATATAGTAATAGTGTCAAGTATCAATGTGCAAAAAGAATGGAATAAAATGGTGATTTGAATCACCAATTACTTCTCACAATCATAGCAAGTAGATGCTCAATATTAATCAAGTTAATTAGCTTGAAACAGGAGAGTTGGATGTCTGATGGTAGGATCAGACATCTTAAACGTCTGATTCTACAATGCTTTTTCAAGAGAATCAAGGGTCTCTCTTCCTTTCTCTTCTTCTCTGGTTCTTCTTCTTTCTCTCTTTCTTCTCTTTAGTTCTCTGCACGGGTTCTTTCTTCCTTTCCTCTTTTCTTTCTCTGCTTCTTCTTCAGCTCTCCTTCTCTTCTTCTTCTTTCTCTGCTCTATCTTCGTCTTCTTCACAACTCTTCTTCAGCCTTTCTTCTCCTCACGATTAAGTGTCACATAGGTACTAGTGAGAGCAAAAACCCCCTATCCCCGTGCTCTCTCTCTCTCTCTTTCTCTCTCTGGGTTCTGCTCTCCCAAAGCCTTCCATAGTAATGGGTAATCAAATAAACGGGGATCCACGTACCTGGGACCAGGGCTGCGAGCATCGGTTGCAGCAGAGGTGTGAGAGTAGGCTTAGGCGGGTCTGGTGAGTGTGGGTGAGTGGGGACCTCACCCCCAGTGACTTGAGGCAATAAGCCCCAGGCACCTTTTCAATTTATGCGCCTTCAACCGTTCTGCCGCTTCCGATGTGGGACTAAATCCCACAGCTTTGTTGTGTGAAGCAGCAGTTGGATGATGCTTGCAATTGAGATGAAAGGAGTGCTTGATGCTCCCAAGTGGAAACCTGGATGTGCTCTTGGAACTAATCCGCATTGCCTGGAGGCTTCACCTGGAGCTACTGTGGCTAGAATGTGCTTCAAGCTTCCTTCGAAGCTCTGCCTCAATGGCGAATGAAGACCTGATACTTGAAATCAAAATATGGCCTCTTGGCCTCGTCAAAACAATTCAGGAAGTATCGCCAGATGTCGTGGAGTGCAATGGTGGCAGTGGCATGCCGTGAATGTGTGTGAGGAGGTCTGCGGAGGTCGAAGATGGTGCACGATGGTGGGTCTGTTCGGTGTAGCGATTGGGTGCGTAATGGGGTGAAATAGGATAGGGGTTTTGTGTGGGTGGATGAGGCGAAGGTTATGAGGTGGTTGGCAAGGCGGATGGAGGGGTGTAGCAGCGGATACGCCTCGCTGGAGGTTCGGTCGAAGACGGAGAAGATGAAGGTGATTGGCAGCATCGAGGGTTGAATTGAGAGATAGAGAGAGGGAAACTAATCTACGATGCTAACGAAACCTAACTACCTACTCTAATGGAAGAAAGGGATAAGGAGGACGCCGGGTATGGTATGGCCGGCGCCATGGAAGAGAACTGCTCCGGTAGGGGTTGGACGTCGAGGATGGAGATAGAGGCGCCGGTTAGTACTGCTCGATGTGGAGGAAGGCAAGGAAGGAGGATCTGCCACCGGTATTGCAGTTAGAATTTGAGAGGATACGAAGGAAATTGTCGGACATTGAGGAGCTTCGACCGGATGAGGAGAGACGAAATTGAGGTGGTCCAGGCCGAAATCGAACATGGGGAGGAAGGCAAGAAAGGAAGATCTACCGCCGGTATCGCAGTCAGACGACGAGAGGAGATGGAGGAAATCGCCGGATGTCGAGGAGCTTTGGTCAGATGAGGAGAGATGAAATTGAGGTGGTCCAGGCCTAAATCGAACATGGGGAACTCGGCAAAGTCTGGGGGTCCTTTTATAGGGGTCTAGAGGGCAAAAGAGCTTGGAAGCCAAGCTTGGAAGGTTTGCTGGAATATGATACCTAATTCTTTCACATGTTCGCATTAGGATTTGGGAGAGATCTGGAGCTTTGGATCTGGCTGAAAAGAAAGGCAATTACTTGACGAGTTTCCCTTTTAATTTTGAGAGGGATTCATCAAAAAATCACGGAGATCTTGCCAAATTAAGGTTGCCAGAGCTTTAGGATTTGGAGTTGAGGGTTTTAGGGACCTATTTGAAGAAGAAGATGATAAAGTTGGGGACCCAAATGTAATTTATTTGAAAGTTAGGGGCATACATGTGAGCGAAAAGAGTAAAAAAGGACCAAATTGCAAACTAGGTCAAGATGATCTCATATTGGGCCCAAATTTGGCATAAACTTAATTTAGACTTGAGGAATCTAATGGTGAAGTTGGATTTTGATTTTGACCTAGGTTGACTAGGTAATTTATGCAAAAACCTAAATTAGGGCAAAAGTCTGTCTGTGGCTCTGTTTTACCTCAAAATGGGTTTCAATGGTCAAATAAAGGATGTCAAACCCTAGAGAATATTTTTCTATGAATTTTAGAGGGTTTAGGTGAATTTTATCCTGATCAAAACTTCAGTTAATTAAGCGGGGCTATTTTTAGGGTTTCAGAAGTCATTTAATTCTCGAAACACACGAAAACCCATTTCTGTCTGTACGAACCCACTTGTTAGACTCTTAAGATCATTTGACCCTTAATTAACCCTTGGAGAAACCTGCAGCTATTCTGCATTCATGATATGATGGTAAAATTATAATTTTAACCCTGGTTTCTTGTATTTCTCTCAGAAAGGATTTATAATGAATTGTCTCTCTGATGGTTATGTAGGAGCATTTAATGATGCAAATTGACTAAATAAGGCTAGATACGGTTGTTGATGACGTTATCATCACTATCCACTCTCTACTGTTGTATATATCTTAGGTAATATAAAGAAGAGCATATACTTAGAAATTAAGCCTATCAATATTAATGATGTTAAGTTCATTGAGAGGTTTGCTCATATCAAAAGGATTGCTTCAAGTTCATCCACCAACGTCTATTCTACGTCATATGGAAAATACTCTTCATTTGAAGCTACATCCCTATATAAGCCTAAAGGGAAGTTCCTATCCCCTTCTTGAACCATTGGTAAAAGGAATGAAGAAGTGTAAATCTACTCGATCGTACACATATGCAAGACCCCTCCTTTGCTAAAAGTAGGCTATGGCCCTTAAGAGAGAGCTGTTGTAGGAATTAAAAGTCCCCATAGAATGGTTGCCATCCACTACTTAGGATCAAGCATGCTTACCATTTCTTAAAAATTAACAATGTAGCTATTGAATGCTCACATGTTCAACAATATCATGATCACCCCACCCATAACCCTATTATTCTTCGTTGTCATTGTTATTAACTTGTAAATTATTCCATTTCTTATGATTTAGAGTTGTAATACACCATTCCTAGTCAACTCAAAGATATCCTTGCACTTGGGCAAAAGGATAATCTCTCCATTGTAGGTGTTGGTTCATATAGACACATTTCTGAGAGCCTCTTCATGTTTTTGACTTTGGCTCCTCTATCTTTTCCGTAAAACTTTCCATGGTTGGTAATGTTATTCCTATGGTGGATATTGATAATCTCACTAAGATTCTTAATGAGAAGGTCATGCAACAATTGACATTTTCAAGTTCCTATAAAAAAATGTAAGTTCAATTATCAAGATGTTGGCCCTATTGTTTCTACTACCTCAGTGGTAGGCTCTATTTCTAATGATAAGATGGTAAAAGACACTTTGATTGGAGCATAGTAAAGTGGAGAGTACTACTATTGGTGTGATTGATCCTTTTATGGTTCCTCTTCCTCCTACTTATCATTTTGCAATTGTGGCTTTTAGTTCATGTTCAAATGTAGGGGTTCTTCAGAATCTTTGACAAATGGTAGAAGCCGATCCTTCATGCTTGGCTTTCAAGGTTCTTGATGATGTGGTGTGATGAGTCCACTTTAGTGGACTCTACTTAGGCCTAAACTTGTTAGCTCTAGCATTTTGGACTGCATTAGAATTTGCATTTAGTTGTATGACAGTGGACACATTAGGATTTCTGCTTACTTGATTTTTTTTTTTTTTATTCTGCATCTTGTTATTTAAATAATTATGTGCATTTATTTTTGCAAGAATAAACGCAGCAAACTGAGAATGGAGCAATGTGCCACAAGGTTCACATTTTTCCACAAAGAACAGATAGCAAAGTGGGGGTATGATGCTCTGGCATAGATGAGTATTTTGGGAGATGTCATTTTATGCATGGATTAAGGTTGTTGCCGCATCAAAATTATCATCACCTCTCTCTCTCTAAAGAAAGGCCCATGGGCTTTGGACATCCCCCTCTAGCTAAGTATATATCTCTCTCCCTCTCTTTCCAACGGCAAAGCCCCCTCCCATCCCCATTTGTCATACTTGTCTCTCTTTACTTGCACACACAATCCCATTTTTCCAGTTAGCATGCAACCAACCTCAATGCCCAACCAAACCTCATCTCTTGTTACACCAAATTCCCGATCCCATTTTCCTTTTCCTTAGGAGGCACCTCAGACGCATGCGCCCACTCGTACATCCCTCTCTCTCTCTCTCTCTCTCTCGCGCGCGCGCGCACGTTGCATGCAACGGCCCCCGCATCCCATTGCTGATGCTTTAGCGCAGGCCCTAACGACGGGGGTGCTCCTCACTCTCTCGTTCTATCCCACCTGAGAGCCCTCTCCCATATTACTCCCATTCCCAGAGACGCACCTCCACCACACCTCTACTCCTTCACCTTCAAAACCAGCCGACCAGCACCCCCACCACCCTCAAAACCACCGACACAGAGGGCCACCACCACAAGAGCCTCTCCCTTCTCCATGCATCAAGCATTACTTCAAGAAGGAGTTGCGGTTGCGAGGAGGAGCATGGAGGAGAGGTCGAGCCATCGCCATATATACTTTGTTGAAATGTGTTGTGTGTGGCTCGTTGTATTTGCAAAGGGGGGATATGATATAGGCTAGGAAGGGCTTAGCAAGTAGATGGAATAGGTGCCACTCGGGGGGTGTGAGGACCCAAGTTGATCCATAGCCACAGGGTCATTCCTAAGATAGCTCGAGCATAGGAGATTACCTTTGAGTCAGGCTATACCCTCAAAAGCGACCTCTTGGATAGACCAAGCCTAGGGGTAAGCACTTCAAGACACTTATTTCATCTAAAATCGAGCATTGCAATAAACCTAGCTTAGTTGGTTCTTAACTTTGGATTCCACGTGCTTCACAAACAATTCATGGTTTCATTATTTTTCAGTTATGTACTTCAGAAGTTAGTTTAGGTTTAAAAATTCAGTTTGGTAGGTTTAGGTCTTCTAAACATCATCATATTTCTACTATAGTTTGGCCTTCAAGTGAGAAATCATGGTGTTGAATTTTGGAGCATAACTCTATATATTTTATTTTATAAAATTCTTTCATTGAGCCGGTGTCATTCTGAAAATAGAATACGATTTTTCCAACTTCTCAAAATTATTGCAATTTTTATACACGTTGGATTCACATGAAATTTACGGCATTGTTTTAGTTACTGAATCTAGTTTCTTGGAAAAAATCGCTGAAATTTTCTGGGATCTTGAGTCATAGGTTAGGTCTATTATAAGCAATGGGGGGTCAAATCTATAGTTTTGCCTCTGTAATTAAAAATCAGCAAAAAGAATTAGTTTTAAAAATTCCAAAAAAATTCCTGAGCACTACTAGTTAGTCATATCACATTCCCTCTCTGTGGTTAGACCCGACTCGCACTGTACTACATATTTCGCTAAGTTGAAATTTAAATTGATGCACTTATTTGACTTGAGCATAACGACAACATCATGGTGCTTGAGTCCTTATGTAATAATGGGTTTTTCATGTTGTTCGAAGATAGGCCAGGTAGAAGCCGTGAACCTAATTAGTTGAAACTACCAAAGGTTGAGGAGATCTCTTGTAGCTCAACACCTTAAGGGACATACCCTGTACTTGCATCCCTAAAGATTTCATGATTCTTCCTTGTTCCTTGATATGATCTTTCTTGTGGCATTACTTCATCATGAGAAAAAGATATCATCTATTTCATTATCCATTCACGAAAGAGCCATATGGTAGCTCAAATTAAAGTTAATTTCAATAATACTTTGTTTTTGTCTATCATTTATGGAACTCTTACTAAAAATAATAAGAGAGATTCTAGAAAGTTATATCTTATATATTACACAAATTAATAAGGGTATACTTTGCATTAGTGATTTGAATAGAATTCTAAATACTAAAGAGAAATGGGGACGAAAAAATGACAACTACACTAATAGATACTTTAAGGATTTTGTTCAAAGTAATGCCCTACTTGATCTTGGTTTTATTGGTTTGGCTTATAACTAGACTAATAAAATAGTTAAAAAGCTATAATTTTGTTTTAGAAAGGCTTGATAGAGTAGTAGCTAACCCTTATTGATATGTAGGTTCTTTCATGCTGGGGCTTCACACTTTCCAAAAATTAAAAGTAATCATTCACCTCAAGGAGAATATGAATGCATATAAATGATTTGATAATTAGAAGTCCTTGGAGGTTCTATTAAGGGAAATTTATTGATGTTAGGGAAAACATGTTGAGAAAGGGGGAATGTTACAAATTTCAAGAGAGAATATTGAGGAAGAATGTTGAAGATCTAAAGTGTTTTGCAGTTAACAATGTATAGATATATGACTATTGAGATTTGTCTAACCAATCATGTTAGAGATATATTTGTGATCAAGGACTTGTAGAGGATAATAGATAAAAGAGATAAGCTTGAATTAACACTAATGATTAACTGACAAGTGGCTATCTCAGTAATCAATTAAACTTGATAAAGCTGTAATTGAGCCTAACAAAGATAGTCAAAACTTACAAACAAATCAAGGACAAATTTGAATATTGCGGATTGTGAATTCAATAAGCCAAGTGATTTAGGGGAATTTTGAATGAATAAGACAAAGAAGGTTTAAAATTCTTGTAAATCTTATTTTCTATATCATGAATCAAATTTTAATACATTTTAGGTTAACTAAGTTTAGTCAATCTCATCATCAATTTAATGTTTTCTATAGTTCCTATTTGATTAGGTCAAATGAACCACATTCTAGATATTCTAACCTATTAGATCACTTAGGCTAATTAGAAAAGGACCCACTTGATTTCTATCAATCAAAAAGATCAGATTTTTCCTGTTGGAGAATCCTCTTTTATGGCTATTCTACAATATGTCAAGTTTTGGGTAAAGATCTATCTACCCATGTTTTGTTATTGTTGGAAGGGTAGCCCCTTGGTCATTTTGGGAGGTAGACTTCTCTTATAAATAATTAAATAAGTGGAGGCTTTCTAAACCACAACACTAGAAATTTAGTAGTTTCATATATAGCAAAGCTTTAGCTCTCTTTCCATCGCCTACCAGTTGGGAGCTCCGATATGTGTTGACCCCAATATGGTGAAGGGGTTCCGCCCGGGCTTTCCTCGTGTTTGTGTCAGAGATTGATTTACTTGCTGCTAAGTTTGAGTTTGTTTGGATTACAGTGGGAATGATTGTATCAAGCAACGTGCCGTTTACGGTCGTGTTCCTGATTGCTGCTCAGTGCGTTTTAAAATCGGCCATAATCGCTTTTCCTGTGCTCAGACTACCCATGCAGGTCCATTTGCTTCTCAGTTCGAAGGTGGTGGTTCTTCGGTGATTGCTCTCGTTCATCAGGATGCTTCTTCCGAGCACTCCCCTCCTCCTCCGTTGGGGAAGAGGAAGTGAAACCGCAGGAAGAGGGTACGGAAGGGACCCATACGTCGGAGCTTCCTCGCTCTTCTTTGGAGGAGCCTATCCTCTCTTCAACGGACCAGGGGTATAAACCTGTAACTTCAGTTTGTTATATAGAATTCCTCATCTAATGCTTCTTGTGGGGGGGGGGGGGGGGTGTGTGGGGGGTGTATGTTCTGGGGGCTGATGGTCCATCGAAGAGGGGTCACCGTCGGCGCCTTCGCCCTAAAAGTCGTCGACTTCGGCTTCGCCGTACGTCGGACAACAACAACCCAAATTCTTGCGCCACTGACTATCCCAACTCGTCATCTACTGCGAAGGTGAAATGTTCCATGATCTCTTTGATAGTGGTGGTGATTCCTGTGATGATCGTACTATTTCTCTCTACTGTCCTTTCTCGACCGAATATTTTCTATCATGGTTTCATCGTTTTAAACTTCATAACGATTTTTCCCGAGAAGGTGACGACACTTCCCATGCGTTGGGCTTTCAAAATACTGGTTGCATAGACTCAAAACTCTTCGGATAAGGTTTTATTAAAAAATTAATCGAGTCTGTGCTTTGGGGTTGATGATGTGCATATTAAAACTCTTCGGACTTTCTATTTTGCAACGGCACGCCTATCCATAATGCCCCGCGTTTTGATTCTCTAGAAAACTATTCTAATGGATCGTTCTTTGAAGGGGGTACCAATGGGCCTGAGACCAAGTTATCGTGGGGGATCCATCTCCCGCTTCCCACCCAATTCCCTGGACCTAACTTTCATTGTTTGGGCCACAACAACTTCAAGAGCTTGGATTTTATTGCGAGCGAAGATGCGGACATTGATGACTCTAGATCTGATTTGGATTCCTCCAACCTGGTCAATTTTATAGATGTTAATTCGTCTTTCAAGGAGAAGGCACATAAGGCACACTCTCCTTTCTCGGCTAGAGGAGCGTGTGGAGACCAATCCTCAAGGGATGTGGGTAGGATAACCAGAAGCCGATTAAAATCTCTCTCTATTCAATTATCTTTATGAATATCTTATTTTGGAATTGCAAGGACATCGTCAATGCTCCCACTTTAAATCGCTTGAAAACCCTGATTGATAAACACCATCTTCAACTCATTTTCCTCATGGAACCTTTTGCAGATATTTCTGATGCCATTCTCATCAAGGAGGCTATTCACTTTGATGATTTCATGGCTGATAAATCTTCCTTGAACATTTAGTGCTTCTGAAAAAATCCGACCAAAATCCCTAAGGTGGAGGCCATATCACAGGCCCTTACTGTTCAATGCCTTTTTGGTAACAAAACCTTCCTCATTTCTAGTGTTTATGGCTTCCTACAATCTGGACATTCGTCAAACTTTGTGGACTCACTTGACTAATCTCCAAAGTAGTTCGTCCCTTCCTTTGATCATAGGAGGCGGCTTCAATTGCATCTTTGATGGTAATATCATCACGGGTCTTAACTAACCACATTTAGTCAGGATTGAATGATAAAAGCTCATACTTAATCATCTAAGGGTCATAATTCCGCATCATTCTGATTTGAGAAGAAAATAAGGAAATATGATTAATTCTGCAATTTAAATAGCATATCGTAAATATAGATTAACCATGTGGTCACTAAGAGGTTAATTGAAGGTCAATTGACTACAAAAGTTTAAAAAAGTGGATCCATATTGACTAAAACAAGGTTTTACGCATTTTGAGGGCGAAAATAGTACCAAAAATCCTAATTATCAACCCAATTAAATTGAAGAGGTTCTGTTTAGGATAAAATTAATCTAAACCTCCTAAAATTCGTAGAAAAATATTCTAAAAGGTTTGGTACCTTTAGTTTGACCATCTGAACCCATTTTGACCTAGAATAAAGTTTCGGGTAGAAATTTGCCCAATCAAACGTGGCCAAAACTCAAATCCAAGTTCACCATTAGATTTCTTGGGTTTAAATTAGGTTAACACAAAAATTTGGGTCCAGTTAGCATTTATCTTGACTTAGTTTGCAATCCAGTCCCTAAAAACTTTATTTCTCTTACACAAGCCCCTAAGTTTCAAGTTTCTTGCATTTACTCCCTAGTTTTCTCGTCATTTTCACGTTTATACTCCTGCCGCAATTGTTGAGTCAACTCAAGCACCACCGACCTTTGACTGACCTAAAACTGCAACAAACCTACACCAAATTCCACCAAATTTGGTGAGATTGATGTTTACATTTTAGAGAACCATTTGAACACAACTTGAGACACGAATCTTGAGCGAAAAGCCCCAATGAATCCGAGGAAATCGTGGGGAATTTCTTGATTCCAAATCCGAAGCTTGGGCATCTAATTTCCTACTTGAGCTCAATTTTGAGCTCTATAAAGAGCCCTCGAGCCCCAGATGTCCTCCTCAGCCAAGATTGGACCAGAATAGCCCTCTCTCTTCCTCCTCTAGCCACCACGTCTTTGGCTCCGGCGAGCCCTCTCAGATCTAACCATCAAATTGGATGGCCCTCTAGCTTCCCCTCTTTGTCGCGAGACTTGCCGACCAAAGCAAGACCACCATTGACCTCTTCTTCTTCGCGTTCGGCCAGTCAACGTCGGACGCTTCCTCCTCTCTCGCTCCCCCTAAGTCTTTGTAAACTCTCTCTCTTCCTCTCTAGATCACCCTTAGGACCTTATCTCCCCAATTCGATTGCACACCACCATAGTTCCCCTCTGTCTTCCCCGTCATCGACACGAGCTCCAATGAGCTTGATCGGTGCTACATCGCATTAAACACCTCTCCAACACTCCCATTAGCTCTGCCTTATCCCATAGGCCAAAGCCCTCAAGAAATTGAGGGCCTTGGCTTCTGATTTGATCGGTCGAAGATGGCACACCTCTGTCACCTCCAACATCGGCCAGCCAGCCTACATTGCCAATCACCAAACCATTGCCACTGTTGCACTCCACTCAACTCTGCGAAGCTTCTGAATTGCTTTAATTGGGTCGCGAGGCCATGTTCGTGGATTTCAAGTTCCATTAGAGTACTACCATCACCATCGTCATCTTTTGCTCCGGTCGCTCGACTTGGGCCATCATTCGCCCTGCTGTCTCTCTCCATCGACACGGACCCAACTCCTGAAGTCTCCCAGGCCCTCAATCGAAGCAGCAAGCAGCAACCACTGCCTCAACTCGATGACACTTGGCCTGCTGCAGCACGCGTAGGAAGGCACTAGGATTAGTCCCACATTGTGGGTTTCAGAATTCGCAACAGCGCAAAAAGGCAATTCGTATCATCTGCTCTTTGCCTTAGTGAGCACGGGGTGAGGTCCCTTCTCTCTCCACGTGCCATGCATGCTCTTGCTCACCACGCACGTTGGCTGGTCTGGGCTCGACCCGTCTACCCAGTTATTGTTCACCCGTGTTTGAATCTGAAGAGAGAAAGAAATATGATGGAGGGGGAGGTTTTGCTCCTTGAGATTCGTGCCCCATCCCTCACTCCACACATAGACATTCTTGATCTCTCTGCTGCTTGCCTTGTGCTGTGCTTGTGCCTCGTGCTTTTTGCTGAGGCCTTTAAGAAAATAAGGCATTTGAGGCCTTATGCTGGTTTTATTCTAAGGATTACTGTGGACACTGACATGGAAATTTGCCATTAGTGGTTAAGGTTACTGTTCAAATATTTGAGTTTGATTAGAGCTTAAATTCTAGGGTTAAATTGGTGATTTCAACCACCATTTTTACCCCATTCTTTTAATATTTTCTACTTGACATCTGAGATACATTTTGCTATACATTGAATATCATTTTTATTTCATTTGCATTATTATTCTTGATAATTGTGGTTAGTGGATTGATTTGCTAAACTTGCTCTTTGCGAACGATCTCGGACTCACTTCTATTTGCGAGCTTATAAATTTAAATGTTGTATTGATTTTCGTTACTATACTGCAACACGATCTTTTTACGACAATTTTTGACGCAACAATCCTTTCTGCCTTTGAAAAAATTGGAGGGATGCCTTTTACAGAAGCCTAAGCTTATTTCTTTCGCTCTTTTATTGAGCTCTACTCATTGATTGATCTCCCTATGGGAGGTAACCAACTATCTTGGTGTAATGGTCATCAACGCAGTTCTAGGATCTATTAGAGATTGGATAGGATTCTTATCAATGCCCAACTCTTTGCCTTCTTCCTTTCGGGAACCTATCTTCCTAGATGTAACTCCGACCATGCTCCAATCTTTTAACCTTGGCTACTTCTTCTATTCCTCGTGCACGACCTTTTAAATTCTAGAATATGTGGTTTCGTGACCCCTTCCTTTAGGATGTCGTTAATTCGGTGTGGTCCCAACAACTGGCTGACCTCTCCCTTGACCGCTTGTCTATTCTTTCCTCTAGACTTTCTATCCTTAAGAAAGTGCTTAAATCTTGGAATTGATCGGCTTTTGGTAATATCCATACAAGGGTTTCTGAGTTGGAGGCCAAATATGATGATCTAGATAGTCACCTATCCCACCACTAGGATAATGACATTGCTGCTGAGCTCATTAATATTCACGATGATCTTAATGAGGCTAGGCTTAAGTTGATGGATTTCTTTTACCAGAAGGCTAAAGTTAAGTGGCTCAAAGAAGGTGAAGGGAACAACAAAATTTTCTTTGCCACCATTAAAAAATGTTTTTCCAAAAATACTTGTAACTCTCTTACTTCCATTATTGGAAATGGATCCTTTAGAGAGGCTACTGACAAAGTAGGTTCTTACTTTCAGTACCTTCTCTCTTTTGAGGTTATCACTTCGGTGGAACCTCTCTTAGAAACCATTCCCACTATTCTCACCCCAGAATATTCCTCTATGTTAGCCTACCCTCCTTCTGAAGTTGAGATTTATCAAATCCTCACACATATGCCTCCAAATCAATCTCCGGGCCCTGATGGCTTTAATGCTGAGTTCTATGTTAAGTTCTAGGATATTGTTAAGGTAGATCTTTGTGGGGAAATCTCCTATTTCTTTCTAAATCATAAACGTCTTTGAGCTTTCAACAATACTTTCATCTCCCTTATTGCTAAGAGGCCTAATGTTCAGGATATATTTGACTTTAGACCCATTAGTTTGTGCAATGTTTGCTATAAGATTCATTTTGGGGTTTTGGCTTATTGCTTATCTCTTTTTCTCCCTAGAATTATATCCCTTGAACAAGCCAGCTTCATGAAAGGTCGTTCCATCTTTGACCATATTACTTCTACTTTTGAACTTACCTAATGGATAGATCGCAAAGTCCACAGGTCCAATATTATCTTGCAACTTGACCTTGAAAAAGCATACGATCGTGTTGAATGGAAAGTACTTGATATTACATCGTTTTGGATTCTCTTTACAAGTTTTCGACCTTCTAAAGGCTTGTGTTGAACATGAAGGGTCTTCTGTTATTGTTGATAGTTCCTGTTCTTCCTTTTTCAAAATCGCCTGTGGCCTTCGCCAGGGGATCCTACTTCCCCTTTCCTCTTTAATATTTTTATGGAACCTTTTATCCGTGGCCTCAAAGAGTTGGTTCATTCTGGTAGAATATCTCCTTTTGTTGCAAAGTATTACGACCCGGTTCTCGAATCCCTATAAGACACGAGACCGGACCGACTAGACTGATCCCAAGACCCAGTCGTTCAACAAGAAAGTAACAAAAAATCAGAAAAGGAAACCACATTCACTATGCTAAGCAACTAACAGTAAAAAGGTACAACAGTAAAGAAGTAAAAACTACTACAGTACATATCATCACCACAACAGTAGAAAGTAACAAGGTATAGGAAAATAAAGTACAGAACATAAAGGTACATGAGTCTACTCACTACTATAAACGAGTACAACAAAAGAGCTACAACTACTGGGCTCTACTGGGCCCAGCACCCTCTGTAGTCGTAGACTCGGGTTGCTCAACATCTGGACCTGAAAAGGGTTATGAGTACACAAAGTTAGCGAACGCTGAGTAGAGTGGCAACCAACTAACTAAAGCAGTAAAAGTGGATAGGTAGCTGTTGTTTTTCAATTACTTTCTTTAACTAATTATTCTTTTTCATCACTTGGTTTATTTATCAGGTCTCTTTCTTGATCTCGAATGTTCCTTGTGGAAATGATCTTGATTGCAGTCTTTTCCGAAGAGTAGAAGGCACACGTGGTGCTCTCCTGACCGGGAGAGTCCCCCATGGTGATCCTACACCCAGTCAACCACCCTAAGGTCACAGACAGACGTAACGGTGACTACGGCATGCATGATAAGCGCATAGGTAGCTACCCTATACTGGCACGCGGTCAGTCATTTCCATTAGCGGGTGTGTCCAAAGTACAACACGGAAGTAGTATAGGGCCTAGCCCTCTTAGTAACAAGGGTCTCGCTCCTCCACAGTCCGCGCACCCTTGCCTGACTATCCTGGTTTTCCCAGTGGGCCTAACAAGTCGGTGTAGGGCGGCTAGTTGAACCCCGAGTCCTGTGGGGTGACTAGCTATCTCTCTACACTAATAGCTCTCCTCGGTACCATGTACGCGAGGGTCAAGAAGTCGGTACAGAGTGGCCAATCCTAACCTCGGGTTCCAACCCAAGGGTGGCTAGCTCCGCTCTGCACTAAACAAGGAGATAGTCGCTCTCCTTGGTACTCCGTATTCAAGGGCCAGCTCACTTCCCCACTTACACTTCTAGATCCATTCCATTTATTTCCAGGAGCTCTACTCATAATTCCCTGTAGGGTTCATGCTCATATTCCTCATGCCCTGCCATACCAGGTTTCATCATTTCTATTTCCATTCTCAGGTTGTATATATGAAGCTTGTAATGTTATCGTTCCCATTTCCATACACAGGTTATACACAGGTAGCTCGTATTTCCATTATTTACATTTCCATTCTCAATTTATATACATGTAGCTCGTATTATGTCATTTAACGTATACAACAGGAAATTTACATGCAACAGTTAGCTAGCACAAGTACTTCATATTTCACAGGCAGCTGTTATTCATTTACTGGCAATTGTTATCATTCTATCTACTCATTCAAGACTGCAATTCAATCATTCAATACAGACATTTCAAGTGTTTCTCGTTCTAAGATTCATGCCATATCCTAGGTTCTAATCATTCATTCCACACATGCATTTAGGTTATAATTAAATTAGGGGAAGCCACTCTACCAGTAAACTCAGGAGTATTGGGGACTTGAACGGTAGGCTCACGTGCCTCAGCAAGCTCCGAACCCGCAACGGAATGAAGTCCTATAACAAGGAACAATCATAAGGAAACTATCAAAATAGTACGAAAAGCCTTCTAACAAGTAGAGGAACTCACAAGGAACACATCGGTATCTTATTTGCATAAAACAGAACTCAAATGGACCCTAAACAGGTCAAAAAGAGGGTTTCTGTCTTAAATTAGACATCTGTAACAACTTCCAGACGTCTTAAAAGTGTCCAGTATCATACCTCAAGCTCTGCGCCAATCCTCAGACATCCAGGAACTCTTCTGGACCGTCTGGACCCAGCTCCAGATGTCTGACCACCTCTTCAGACGTTTGGAAATGTTTCCCGTCATCTGGTACATCGCCCAAACGTCTGAAATGAATGGGAGGGGGTGTCCTGCGCCTTCCCGAAGTAAATCCTACATGAAACCACGCAATCTTCTCAAAAGGGCATGTAACAGGGTATCAGCGGAGCGGCTTGCATGGCCGTATCCGTAAAGAGGACGTACTTTCGCTAAGCCTTCTCCTCAGACGTCTGGAATCGCCTCTAGATGTCTGTATCATCATTTAGAAGTCACTTCAGACGTTTGATTCTGGGAAAAACCTAGAACCAGAACCTACTTCCGCTCTCTCGCGCTGCGCGTGGCCGCGCCTTGCCCCTCCTCACCTACAGCTCCGGCTGCAGTAGCATCGGCGACGACTCCCTCGATGCACTCCTCTTCCTCGCGCACGCGTCGTTCCGGCTGTGCACTCACCGGTGAGCTCCCACACGAGCTCACCTCCTCCTCTCCTTCTCATGCCGCTCCTCCTCTACGCAGCTCTCGCTCGCTCTGGGGAAGAAGAGAGGAAGGTGGCTGGTGGCTGAGAAGTGAGGAGAACGAGAGAGGAGGAGGGGGGTTTTATAAGGTCGAGTGTTTAGGGTTTGCTGGAGGTGGGGAGAGAGAGAAGAAGGGGAGGAAAAATGAGAGTACTGTCTGCACGCAGCCCGCGTGCAGATGCGAGTTCGTACTCAAAATTTTCGATTTCCAGACATCTGGGAAGGTGTCCAGACGTCTGACCCACAGTCCAAACGTCTTAAAAGGTTCAAACATTACGAGTCTTAACACAAAGCGTGACACTACTTCCCCAATCAGTTTACTAAATGTCGATGATATCATTATCTTCATGAATGGGAATATGAACTCAATCACAAATCTATCCCAATTTATAAGAAATTTTGAAACAACCTTTAACCAAAAAGTTAGCACTACCAAGACTTTTGCTTTGTTGGTAAAAATTTACCTCCTAGAAGACTCACTCAACTCCTTCAAATCATGGGATACCCATTGGGAACCTTCCCTTTTACCTAGTTAGGGTGCCCCATTTTTTTTGGAAGGTCCAAGATAAACTATTTCAAGTCCATTATTGGCAAGGTGCAATCAAAGTTATTAGCCTGGAAAGCTAATTTACTATCAACCTCTGCCAAATTGCTTCTTATAAAGCATGTTTTAACGTTTGTTCCTATACATGTCATGTCTATTGTTGAGGTCCCTAAGGCAGTTTATCAAAAGCTTGAATCAATGGTCGCTAACTTCTTCTGGGGTAATTAGGAAGACATCTGCAGGCGACATTGGATAGCATGGAAAGCGATCTCAAAACCTATTAATTGTGGGGGGCATGGAATTTGTGATCTTAGTCTTTTTATAAAAGCCCTTAGAATGAAAAGACCTTGGAACTTAGCCTTTGGGGACTCTCTACACTCTAACCTTCTTAGAAATCTCTATGGCCTATCTATGCATGCTGGGCTTCCTCGCAGAATTTCCCTTCTTCAGGAGGCCTTTAGTGACATGCGGGATCTTATTAGATGGGAAGTTCACGAAAGTAAGATGGATTTTTGGGTTGACATATGGATTCGGGATTCCCCCCTCAAAGACTTTATTCCTGATGGTATTTGCCTGATCCTTGTCAACGTGAAAGATGTCATTACCAATCCTATTGGTAACACCCTACTTAACTTTATTTCGTTACACATCCGTAAAAAATTAACAATTTATCTCTTGACAATAATCAGGACATCCCTCTCTGGTCGCCCTCCACTACTAGGAAATTCTTTGTGGCCTCTGCTCATAATTTTTTGACTAACGAACATCCTATCCATCATCATTTTAAAGACTGTGGAGTCTTAAGCTTCCTTTACGAATCACCCTTGTCTCTTGGCATATTCTAAAGAAAAGACTACCTACTAACGACCTCATCTCAAATCTTGGGATCCAACTTCCTTCTAAAGGTTCATGTTGCCCTTCAGCTTCGAAATATGAAAGTCTCCTTCACTTATTTGCTAAGAGTGAACTTACTTGTCTTATCTCTAGATGGCCGTTTAAGCATTGTAGTAGACCAGCTCTTAATCTGGATTCCTTTTTTGATTATATGCATAGTACTACCAATTCGGTCAATTAGAAAATTATTAAGGGTCTTATATGCTTCATATGGTCCCATGTTTGGTGGTTTAGGAATAGCATTATTCATGAAGATCTTTCTTTTGGCAAAATCCACATCCTTATTGATTATAATCGGAAAAACCTTGAAATTAGGAACTGGATTCGAAGCTTTAACCTGTCTCAAATTGCTATTAGCTGGGTTCGCCTTATGTAGGGAATCGAGGTTAATTTGCTGCTTGGGTTATGCATATCATTGTGGGGATTTCCTATTTGGAGCTGCAAATATGTTTTAGGAGTCTAATTATGGCAAACGTATGCTTTTGACTGCTATCCATTTTCTATCCTTCTTTGTTGTTTTCTCTCATCCCTTGCAAGTAGAAATGGACTCCACGATGCTATATTATTGGGGAAAGGAAAGGTCTCAATTCCTTGGCAAGTTAAGTCTTTATTTATGAAGCTCAAGGCCTCGAAGGCAAGGATTCAATGATTTGATTACATCCATCTTGTGGCTAATGCGGCTACTCGGCAGCTCACTGGTCTTCACATATTAGATTGGTGCATTTTTTATTCACTCTCCCAGCTTCCACGCACAATTAGTGGCCTTGTTAGATTAGATAGCACCAAGATGCCTTACATTGTTTAATTGCTTCTTTGCCTGTTTTGTGTTTGTTGACGTTGGTTCCTTTTGGGGGGTTTTTCATTTACTTTTGTACTAAGTCATGAATTGTGGTTCTCTTTTTTGTTGCATTTGGAAGGTTTTGGTTTAGTGCCCCTGCCTCCTTTTGATCGCCTCTAGGGGGTGGGGGATGAATAAAATTTACTCCCATATTTACAAAAAAAAAAAAAGCTTTAGCTCTCTTTAGCTTTCAAGTTTTGGTGTTTTAGTCCTAAAATTTTAGTGAAGAGCAATTTGGTGTTCATTGCCTTCTAAGGAGAGCTGCTCCTAATGTTCTAATAAATGGAGTTGATCTTGAAATTTTGGTGATGTTCTAATAGATGGAGTTGATCTTGAAATTCTGGTGGACATAATTACTCTTGATATTCTGGTAAAGAGTGCTGATCGTGAAATTCTAGTGAAGCACCTTTTGAAAGGAGTGGGAACTATCTAAACTCTGAGGATATTCTCATCCTCAGTAATATTTTTCTTGACTTGAGGACTTCATTCCTAACCTTCCATGGATGTTGACCGGTAATGTTCTTTTAATTTGAGAAGTTATTTAATTATCCTAAAGTTCTTATCCATAGTCATGCTCAAATTTTGATAATCTTGTTATTGTGATAAGATTAGGAGGAGTTGATATTATATTGATTTATCTACTATGCTCTACTTGAGCGAGGACCATTCTCCTGCAAATTGGGAGAACTTGCTTTTTGGAGGTTTTTTCCATCCGCTTCCTTCTTCTTCTTCTTCCAGCCGGTGCGAGAGCGAGCGAGCGGCGACAGCAGCAGTCGCGGCAAGTGTGCGGGAGGAGGTGTTGCGCGAGGGAGGAGACGCTCGACCGTGAGGGCTAGAGCTTGCCGGGGCAGCTAGAGTCGGCCGGCGGGGCAGCAGCGGGCGTGGAGTGTCGCGGGAGGGCTGCTGCAGCTTGAGCAGCAGGCGGATGCGGCGCAGCGCGGCCGTGCGTCGCGGGCGGAGAGCGAGTCGAGCTTTGATTCTAGAAGTTTTTCCAGAATCAGACGTCTGGGCTTCCAACCAGACGACGATGAAGACGTCTGGCAAGTAAGTTATTTCGTCCTTCTTCCTTTTTCATGCGTACGGCCATGCAGCCGTCCGCCTTGCCTTCGTCTGCGACCCGTCGTACTGAGAGAAAGGAGTGGATACGTGTAGGTTCTGCTCGGGAGGGCGCGAGACTTGCCATCCAACGCGAATCGGACGTCTGGCTGCAGTGCCAGACGATGGAGGGGACTTCTAGACGTCCGGGTTGACCATCGGACGTCTGGGAATTAAGCCAGACGCCCCCGCAGGCTTCTGGATGTTTGAGGGACTACACAGAGCGAAGGTATCCTCTGAACCACCTTTTAAGACGTTTGGAAGAGGTTCCAGACGTCTGATTTTGGATTGTTTCGTCATTTTCGACCCGTTTAGGGCCCGTTCGGAGTCCGTTTTCCGCATTTCGAGTTGCGTTCTTTCCGGAATAAAATCCTCTACCCGTTTACAGTAATTATATACTATTCTGAGAAACTCCTTGTGTTTGATCCTTGTGGTAGGACCTCGTTCCATTGCAGGTGGAGGGGGATGAAATGGGATGTGGGTGAATTCGTGCAGCAGTGCTTAGTGTGTCAGCAGGTGAAAGCCGAGGATCAGAGGCCTGCAGGGCTGCTACAGCCGCTTCCAGTGCAAGAGTGGAAGTGGGAGAGCATCACCATGGACTTGGTGGTGGGATTACCTGTTACCCAGCGAGGACACGACGTAGTCTGGGTAATTGTGGATAGACTGACGAAGACGGCACGATTCTTGCCGATCCAAGTCACTTTGGGACCAGCACAGTTGGCAGAGAGCTATATCCGTGATGTGGTACGACTACACGGAGTTCCACGAGAGATCGTATCCGACCGGGATACCCGCTTCATGTCCCAATTTTGGGCTGAGTTTCAGCAGGCCCTGGGGACGCGGTTGAGGTTTAGTACAGCTTACCACCCCCAGACGGATGGATAGTCTGAGCGCACGATGCAGACACTTGAGGACCTTTTGCGTGCCTGTGTACTGGACTGGAGGGGCTCTTGGGGGGAGCACCTGCCCCTGGCGGAGTTTGCATACAACAACAGCTATCACTCGAGCATCGGCATGGCTCGCTACGAGGCTCTGTACGGACGGAGGTGTACGGCACACTTGAGTTGGGTTGAGGTGGGGACCAAGTGGGAGGTTGGCCCCAGGTTGATCCGGCAGAGTCAGGAGGTAGTCGAGCAGATCCACAGGCGACTTCGCATTGTCAGGAGCAGACAGAAGAGCTACGCGGATCGGAGACGCAGAGAGGTGCAGTTCGAGGTTGGGGACCATGTCTTTCTTCGTGTTTCGCCCATGAAGGGCCTGCAGTGGTTTTGGGTGAGAGGGAAGCTCTCGCTGAGGTTCGTGGGGCCCTTTGAGGTCCTGGAGCGGGTTAGACCCGTTGCTTACAGACTTGCCCTCCCTCCTCAACTTTCTGGTATGCACGACGTGTTCCACGTGTCCAACCTCAGGAAGTACTTAGCCGATCCCAGTCATGTACTGAGTCACGAGAGAGTCGAGGTGGGCGACGACCTGACCTACCCCGAGCGGCTAGTGCAGGTTCTTGACCGAGCCGTCCGCAGTTTGAGACGAAAGCAAGTACCCCTGGTGAAGGTTTTGTGGAGGAGCCAGCGGTACGAGGAGGCTACCTGGGAGCCTGAGGCGGCAATGCGGGAGCGGTACCTGGAGCTCTTCGCGGGTACGTTCTTTTGGGCTGGCTTCGGTCCTCTTTGAGTTTGTTATGTTTTTATATATGACGTTTTTCCCGCACCCTAGTTAGCGCAAGTTTTGGGGATGAAACTTCCTTTGAGATATTATATTGTTACGAACGCGGCTTTAAGACGATTTTTAAGACGTCGGGGAGGTGTGATGGGTCGGCCCGAATAGGTTGTTAATATGATATTTTTATCGTTGAAATGTGTATAGTGGTTAACCTAATTTGGACCTAACCATCTCTTTACAAAATTTTTAACCTGGCTTAATTGATTTTATCTTGTCACTTTTAGGCCTAGGGTCGAACACAGGGAAGTGGGGTTAAAGTCGAGTTTCTACATTTTCCTTAAAACGCGTCTCTTCCGTTCGTTTGTTGTGTTTTTGGTGTTTTTCTTATTTAGGTTTTTTTATGGTAATCCTTGTTCTTGAGACACACCCTCAAAATTGTGTCCTTGGCTTTTAGCAAACAGAGTCCCAAAACAAGTCTTGCTACTCGCAAGACGAGGTACCTGCAAGTCAAAGATTATCTTTTCTTTTTTATGTATTTTTTTATATCTTTTTACTAACAGAAAAGCAAATAGACAGAAAGTAAATATAGTATGTATATATATATATATGTAGTATATATATAAAGGGGTGGGGGTGGAGGTGGCGATGGAGTGTAGCACTATGTCAAGTCAGTCGACGTCTAGAGAGACGCAACCAACACGACTAGGTGCCGCGTGGAGTGTGGATGGAGGATGGATGATGTATGGGACCACGCTTTTTTTTGTACGCGTGTATCAGGGAATATCAGCAACTGGTGCAGATATTCCCGCGATACAGCGTATAATAAATAACATGAAATATATGTACATATGTATGTATATAAGTAAATATATCTATATATATATATAAATGTATAGTTATATATGTATAGATATATATATATATATATGTAGATATATATGTGTATATATATGTATATAAGTATATATATATATATTACTATATATATATGTATATATATATGTATATAGATATGTATATATATATATATGTATATAAGTATATATGTCTATATATAAATAAGTATATGTATAAGTATATAGATGTATATATAAGTAGATATATATATATATATTATATATATGTGTACGTATACATAACTATATAGATATACTATGTATATATATATATATATATATGTATATATATATATTTATATATATGTTACTATAAGTGTGTGAGTGTGTGTGTATGTGTTGGTATAGGTGTGTGTGCGTCGGTGAATGTGTGTGTGTGCGTTGCTGTGAGTGTGTGTCTGTTAGTGAGTAAAAAAGAGAGAGAGAGAGAGAATACGTGAGAGAGAGAGCGGGAGCGGGCGGGAGAGATCAGCAGAGAGAGAGAGAGCGGGCGAGCGAGCGATCGCGGACGCGCGAGTTAAGACGTCTGCCGCATCCGGCGGACGTCTGACGCCGCGTCGTCTGAAGGCGGAGGCAGATGTCTGAAGACGGCGGGTGCGAGCGCGGCTTCGCGTAGGGTTCCTGCAGGTGTGCGCGAAGGCGACGGGCGGGCGAAGGCGTGGAGGAGCGAGCGTGGAGGAGGTCTGCAGGTGGTCGCGGAGGGTTGCGGAGGAGGGCAGGGGGTTGCGCGAGGCCGTAGCCGGCCGCTGCAGTGCGCGCGGCGGACGGCTACAGGTGCAACTGCGGGGACGTCAGGACGGAGGTTGAGCGGGGAATGGCCCTGCAGGCGCGCGCGAAGTCGACGGGCGGCTGCGGGGACGGTCGCGGAGGAGCGGGAGGACCTGCTGCTGCTGCTGCTGCTGGGCTGCTGCGCTGCTACTGCCGTGGCTCCAAGCTTCGAAGCTTGGAGCGGCGGCAATGGCGTTAAAGAGAAAAAAACGAAGCGAGGGAATGCACCACGCCCACCGGCTCGTCGAAGAGCTGGGCGGTGGTTTTCCCACTGTGGTGGTGTGCACCACAGTGGGTTCTCCTGCTCGCCGGGTGCCTCCTCGACGGAGGGCCGACGTATGGGAGGGGAAAGCGGTGGAGAAGATGGCTGCGGGTTTTTGTTGCTGCAGCAACCTCCCTTGCGAGGATGAAGCTGCAGCTACAAATAGAGGAGGAGAGAGTGGCGTGCCGGCTGCAGCAGGGAGAGGGTGCGCAAGTTGCAGCTATAGGGAGCGGCGTTGGCAGGGAGAAGTGACGGGAAGAAGTGCTGCGTTGCATGCAGCTGTGGGAAGAGTGCAGCCGCGGGAAGGAGAGAAAAGAAGAAATAAAGAGGAAAAATAAAAAGGGTGATTTTGCAAGGAGGCACTTGAAGAAAAATGTAACTATGCAGGTGATTGTTTCACTCCTCTTCCTCTCTTGATTAAATGCATGCATGCAACCGTTTTTACAAATGTGGCTATAGGATTATAATATACATAGTTAATGCTAGAAAATAGCATAAGAAGGCGTTATTATAGGAGTGTTTTGAGGTGCAAACAAGGTGGCCCGGACGTCTGGGATTAAATTTCTGCGGCGTACGGGGTTACGTCTGCGCGCTTGCGCGCGTAGACCTGCTACCGCCACCCGCTTTCCTCTTTTTCCCTCTCTCCTCCTGCAGGGCGCAGTGCTCTCTCTCTCTCTCCCCGCGTGGCCTTAAAAGGCCCTCACCCTCTCCCTCACCCTCATCTCCTCCGCTTCCTTCTTCTTCTTCCAGCCGGTGCGAGAGCGAGCGAGCGGCGGCAGCAGCGGCCGCGGCAAGTGTGCGAGAGGAGGTGTTGCGCGAGGGAGGAGACGCTCGACCGTGAGGGCTCGAGCTTGCCGGGGCAGCTAGAGCCGGCCGACGGGGGAGCAGCGGGCGTGGAGTGTCGCGGGAGGGCTGCTGCAGCTCGAGCAGCAGGCGGACGCGGCGCGCGCGCGGCCGTGCATCGCGGGCAGAGAGCGAGTCGAGCTCTGATTCTAGAAGTTTTTCCAGAATTAGATGTCTGGGCTTCCAACCAGACGACGGTGAAGACGTCTGGAGGATTGTTCAGACGTCTGGCAAGTAAGTTATTTCGTCCTTCTTCCTTTTTCGCGCGTACGGCCATGCAGCCGTTCGCCGCGCCTTCGTCTGCAACCCGTCGTACTGAGAGCGAGGAGTGGATGCGTGCAGGTTCTGCTCGGGAGGGCGTGAGACTCGCCATCCAATGCGAATCGGACGTCTGGCTGCAGTGCCAGACGACAGAGAGGACTTCCAGACGTCCGGGTTGACCATTGGACGTCTGGGAATTAAGCCAGATGCCCCCGCAGGCTTCTGGACGTCTGAGGGACTACACAAAGCGAAGGTATCCTCTTAACCACCTTTTAAGACATCTGGAAGAGGATCCAGTTGTCTGATTTTGGACTGTTTCATCGTTTTCGACCCGTTTAGGGCCCGTTCAGAGTCCGTTTTCCGCGTTTCGAGTTGCGTTCTTTTCGGAATAAAATCCTCTACCCGTTTACAGTAATTATATACTGTTCTGAGAAACTCCTTGTGTTTGATCCTTGTGTTAGGACCCCGTTCCATTGCAGTCTCGGGGGTTGCGGAGGCGTGCGGGATTTCCGACCACGCCCCCAGTATTCCCATTGTAGCTGGTAGAGTGGCTTGTAAAATTATTAATATAATTTGTTACAATTATGGAACAATTAATAGAACCTAGGGCAATGCATGAATCCTAGGAATGAGAATTAGATTGAATGATAGATCCTAGGGTATTGCATGAATCCTAGGGCTGGAAAACTAGATTGTATGATAGATCCTGTAACGACTCGACTCCCGAGTCCCTACGAGACACGAGAACCGGACCGACTCGACTAATCCCAAGACCTAGTCGTCCAACGAGGAAGTAACCAAAAGAGCAGTAAAATAAACCATATTCAGCATGAATATAACTAACAGTAAGAAAGTACAGTAGTAAGGAAAGAAACTACTACAGTAGATACCACCACAACAGTAGATCAACATTTGTCATATAACATGAACTGCAGGTAAAGAAAGTACAGCGGAAACAAGAACTACTCACTATAACAGAAACAAAAGAGGTACAAAAGACTGTGGTAAACTCTACTAGACCCTCCTCGGCCCAGCGTCCTCTGCAGCCGCTGACCCTGGCTGCTCAACACCTGGTCCTGAAAAAGGTAACAAGTGTAAGACGTCAGCAAAACGCTGAGTAGAGTGGCATCTAAAACTAAAGATAACAGTAGAGTGTACAGTAGCTGTTATGTTCTATTACTTTCTTTATTTACATCTTTCAATTGTCTCACTATTTCATTTATTTCTCAGATCTTTTACTCGATCTCGAATGTTCCTCGTGGGAACGATCTTGATTGCAGTCTTTTCCAAAAAGTAGAAGTAGCACGTGGTGCTCCCCTGGCCGGGAGAGTCTCCCGTGGTGATCCTACCCTCAGTCAACCACCCCAAGGTCACTGACAGACGTAACGGTGACTACGGCACGCGCGATAAACGCACAGGTAGCTAACCCGTACTGGCACGCGGTCAGTCATTTCCGTTAACGGGTGCGCCCAAAGCACATCACGGAACCAGTCCAGGGTAGAGCCCTCTCAGTAACAGGGGTCCAACCCCTCCACAGTAACCAAACCGGGGCCTTGCCCCTCCACAGTCCGCGCACCCTCGCCTGACTACCCTGGTTTGCCCCAGCGGGCCTAACAAGTCGGTGTGGGAGGCTAGCAGAACCCCGGGGCCCGTGGGGTAGCTAGTACCTCCCTACACTAGTAGCTCTCCTCGGTACTACGTACGCGAGGGCCAGCAAGTCGGTACAGAGTGGCCAGTCCTAACCCCGGGTCCCTGGGGCGGCTAGCTCCGCTCTACACTAAACAGGGGGACAGTCGCTCTCCTTGGTACTCCGTACTCAAGGGCCAGCTCACTTCCCCAAAACTATTCCATTCACTTTCCAGGATTTCTACTCCTACTTCCCCGTAGGGTTCCATCCTTTTTACTCAAAGATCCAGGTTTCACTTTCCAGTTTCACATTCTTACAATCCATGTTCTCAACCACGTTATCTATTCACAACAGGCAGCTGTTAATTCAAATTACAGGCAGCTTTATATCTCTTTCCATTTTCCAAGACTGCAGTATTATACATTCAACTAGTTTTCCCATCCTAGGATTCATGCCATATCCTAGGATCTATCATACAATCTAGTTTTCCAGTCCTAGGATTCATGCAACACCTAGGAGCTATCATTCCATCTATTTCTCATTCCTAGGGTTCATGCAATGTCCTAGGTTCTATTTATGGTTTCATAATTTAACAGATTTTAATAACTTAAAGCCACTCTATCAGGTACAACGGGAGTAATGGGGGCGTGATCGGGAATCCCGCGTGCCTCCGCGACTCCCAAGACTGCAACTGAACGAGGTCCTATCACAAGGATCAAACACAAGGAGTATCTCAAAACAGTGTATAGCTACTGTAGACGGGTAGAGGAATTAATTCTGAAAAGAACGCAACTCGAATCGCAGAAAACGGAGCTCGAACAGGTCCTAAACGGGTCGAAAAAGACAATACTGTGCAAAATCAGATGTCTGGAACTTCTTCCAGACGTCTTAAAAAGTGGATCAGAGAATTACCTGTTCAGCGTGGTTTCCCAGACGTCCAGAAGTCTGCGGGGACGTCTGGCCTAGCTCTCAGACGTCTGATGGTCACCCCGGACGTCTGGAAGTCACTCCCGCCGTCTGGTACAACTTCCAGACGTCTGATTTGCAAAGGATGGAGAATCAGTGAGCCTGCGCACAGCCAACTCCCTCCCACAGTACGGTCAGTCGACAGGAAGGAAGAAGAAAGCGGAATACTCACCTTTCAGACGTCTGTATGATCTTCCAGACGTCTCCCTCGCCGTTTGGCTATCAACCCAAACGTCTGATTCTGGAAATTTTTTCCAGAATCACGGCGCCCCTCGGCCTCCTCTCGCGACGCTGCCCGCGTCGCACCTCGTGCGTCTGCTGCTCAGACCGCAGCAGGTCCCTCTCCGCGTCGTTCCGCGCCCCCTGCACCCTCCGCCGGCCGGCCAAGCCGCTTCGGCGAGCTCGCCCTCACGGCAGAGCTCCGCCCTCGCACGCCGCACCTCCTCCGCGCTCACTGCGACCGCCGCTGCCGCCCTCGCGCTTGCTTGCTCTCGCGCACAGGAAGGAGAAGAGGAAGAGGATGGTGGAGACGACGGGAGGGGAGGCGTGGCCTTTTAAGGCCGCGCGAGGAGGGAGAGAGAGAGCGCGGCAGGTCTGCAGCCGCAGAGAGAGTGGGATAAAGAGAGAGAGAGAGGAATCGCGGGTCTACTCGCACAGGCTCGCAGACGATTGTCTCGTACGAAAAAAATAACTATTTTACAGACGTCTGGAAACGATCCCAGACGTCTGGTCAGACGTCTAGATGTTATCCCAGACGTCTGGTACGACGTCTGGGCCACCTCCCAGATGTCTTAAAATACGTCTGGGGTACGCGTTCGTTACAATATAACAAACTCAAAGGAAGTTTCGTCCCCGAAACTTGCGCTAACTAGGGTGCGGGAAAAGACGTCCAAATAACCATAACAAACTCAAAGAGGACCGAAGCCGGTCCGAAAAGACATACCCGCGAAAAGCTCTGGGTACCGCTCCTGCATTGCTGCCTCAGGCTCCCAGGTAGCCTCCTCGTACCACTGGCTCCTCCACAAAACCTTTACCAGGGGTACTTGCTTTCGTCTCAAACTGCGGACGGCTCGGTCTAGGATCTGCACTGGCCGCTCGGGGTAGGTCAGGTCGTCACTCACCTCGACGCTCTCGTGACTCAGTACGTGACTGGAATCGGCTACATACTTCCTGAGGTTGGACACGTGGAACACGTCGTGCACACCAGAAAGCTGCGGGGGAAGGGTAAGTCTGTAAGCAACGGGTCCAACCCGCTCCAGGACCTCAAAGGGCCCTACGAACCTCGGCGCGAGCTTCCCTCCCACCCCAAACCGCTGTAGGCCCTTCATGGGCGAAACACGAAGGAAGACGTGGTCCCCAACCTCAAACTGCACCACTCTGCGTCTCCGATCCGTGTAGCTCTTCTGTCTGCTCCTGACAGTGCGGAGTCGTCTGTGGATCTGCTCAACTACCTCCTGACTCTGCCGGATCAACCTGGGGCCAACCTCCCACTTGGTCCCCACCTCAACCCAACTCAAGGGTGCCGTACACTTCCGTCCGTACAGAGCCTCGTAGGGAGCCATGCCGATGCTCGAGTGATAACTGTTGTTGTATGCAAACTCCGCCAGGGGCAGGTGTTCCTCCCAAGAGCCCCTCCAGTCCAGTACACAGGCATGCAAAAGGTCCTCAAGTGTCTGTATCGTGCGCTCAGACTGTCCGTCCGTCTGGGGGTGGTAAGCCGTGCTAAACCTCAACCTCATCCCCAAAGCCTGCTGAAACTCAGCCCAAAACTGGGACATAAAGCGGGCATCCCGGTCGGATACGATCTCCCGCGGAACTCCGTGTAGTCATACCACATCATGGATATACCTCTCTGCCAACTGTGCTGGTCCCAAAGTGACTCGGATCGGCAAGAAATGCGCCGTCTTCGTCAGTCTATCCACTATTACCCAGACTGCGTCGTGTCCCCGCTGGGTAACGGGTAAGCCCACCACCAAGTCCATGGTGATGCTCTCCCACTTCCACTCTGGCACTGGAAACGGCTGAAGCGGCCCTGCAGGCCTCTGATGCTCGGCTTTCACCTGCTGGCACACTAAGCACTGTTGCACGAACTCACCCACATCCCGCTTCATCCCTCTCCACCAAAACTTGCGTCTCAAGTCGTGGTACATTTTCGTGTTCCCGGGATGTATGGTGAATCAGGAACCGTGTGCCTCAGTCAGGAGCTCTCTCAACAGCTCCTCGTCTCTGGGAACGCACAACCGTCCCCTCAAACGTAGCACCTGGTCTGTGAAAGAGAAGTCCCTTGGGTCTCCTGATAGTACTCTGTCGCGCAAAGACTGCAAGTACGGATCGGCCATCTGTCCTGTGATGATACGGTCTATCAGCTCTGGCCTGGTCTGCCGTGTCACCGTCACTGCCCCACAGTACCCTCGTAACTCTAGAGGTCGCCAACTGCCCACCTCCTCCAAAAGGCTTCAACTCTGTAACTGTAGACTGGCCAAGCGTGCGGGTGCCTTACGGCTCAAGGCGTCAGCCACCACATTGGCCTTTCCCGGGTGGTAGGAGATGCTGCAATCGTAGTCCTTCAGGAGCTCCAACCAACGTCTCTGTCTCATGTTGAGCTCCTTCTGGTCAAAAAGATATCTGAGGCTCTTGTGATCTGTAAAAATCTTGAAGGTCTCACCGTACAAGTAGTGCCTCCATGTCTTCAGCGCGAAGACAACAGCTGCCAACTCTAGGTCGTGGGTAGGGTAGGTATGCTCATGGGGCTTCAGTTGCCGCGAGGCGTAAGCGACCACGTGACCCCTCTGCATGAGCACACCTCCTAACCCCTGCAAGGAAGCGTCCGAGTACACAACGAACCCGCCACTACTGTCAGGGATGGTGAGCACGAGAGCCGAGGTCAACCTCTCCTTCAGCTTAAGAAAACACGCCTCACAGGCGTCTGTCCAAGAGAAAGGCACGTCCTTCCGGGTCAACTGTGTCATAGGACGCGCAATATGTGAAAATCCTCTGATGAACCGTCTGTAGTAACCTGCCAGTCCCAGGAAACTGCGAATCTCAGTGATTGAACGCGGTCTCTCCCACCTGAGCACTACCTCGACCTTGGCGGGATCCACCGCCAAACCGTCTCCAGAGATCACATGACCCAAGAAGGTCACCTCCCTCAACCAGAACTCGCACTTGCTGTATTTGGCGTACATCCTGCGTCGTCTCAGAGTGTCCAGAACCATCCGCAAGTGCTGTCCGTGCTGCGTCCGATCTCTAGAATAGATGAGTACATCATGTATGAAAACCACCACGAACTGGTCCAAGTACGATCTAAACACCCGGTTCATCAGGTCCATGAAAGCACAGGGGGCATTGGTCAGCCCAAACGGCATGACCAAAAACTCGTAGTGTCCGTACCGGGTGCGGAAAGCTGTCTTGGAGACGCCGGTCTCCCTGATCCTCAACTGGTGGTATCCAAACCTCAAGTCTATCTTGGAAAACACCGTGGCACCCCGCAACTGGTCAGACAAATCGTCGATCCTCGGCAGCGGATATCTGTTCTTGATGGTGACCCTATTCAGCTGTCGGTAGTCCACACAAAGGCGTAGGGTCCCATCCTTCTTCTTCACAAACAGTACCGGGGCTCCCCAGGGATATGCACTAGGCCTCACGAAACCTTTCTCCAAAAGGTCCTGCAACTAGGACTTGAGCTCTCGCAGCTCAAGCGGTGCCATTCTGTATGGCGCGGTGGAGATGGGGCTAGTCCCTGGTACTAGTGAGATCTCAAACTCAATCTCGCGCTCGGGCGGTAGTCCTGGTAACTCGTCTGGAAACATGTCGGGGTACTCCCTGACCACCGGGATGCTCTGGAAGTCTGCCACAGGGCTGGGCTCTGCCACCACACAGGCTAGGAAGCCCTCACACCCCTGGCTCAAAAGTCTCGCCGCCCGAAGTGCCGAAATGCACCTGAAACCTCCGTCCACTGGCTGTCCGTGAAACTCGAAAGAAGGCAACTCCGGAATGGAGAAGACAATCTTCCTCTCAAAACAGTCCACCAAGGCGTGGTAAGCGGACAGCCAGTCCATCCCCAGAATCACACCAAAGTCCTCCATCTGGATCATAATCAGGTCAGCTGGCAGGCTATGTCCTCCAACGCTGACCTCGCAATCCGTGTACACCTCCTCAGCTACAAACAGCTGACCACTTGGACCTCTGATTACGAACGGATTTTCTAACAGTGTATAATCCTGGTCCAAACTAACTGCGAAACTGGCTGCGATAAACGAGTGCGTAGCATCGGAATCGAAAAGGGTGTAAACGAGTCTGCCAGAAACTGAAACCATACCTGCTACCACGGATCCTGAAGCTTTGGCGTCCCTGTGTGTTAGGGCGTTGATACGCCCCTCAGCTCTAGGTACGGACGAAGCAGCCACACTCTGTGTCGGACGGGTAGGTGCTGGCCGGTACCCTCGCGACTGCTGTCCTCCTCCTCATGCCTGGGAACCGCGGCCTCCTGCGCTCTCCAGTGCTCTGCACGGGAAGTATCTGCTGACCTCCTGCCCTAGATGGGCAGTCCCTCCTGACGTGGCCCGGCTGGTCACACTGGTAGCAGAGGGGAACCCGACTCCCGCCCTCAGTGAGTCCCTACTGTCGACTAGGCGGGGGTCCGGTGCTGGCGACTGGCCCCTGTCGAGGGCCCCCAAAGGCCACTGATGGCCCTGCACAACGTGACGGTTCTCCTGTGGACGCCACGTGTCTCCGCTCTCGCTGGCCCTGTGAGAAGTCTGGCTGAAAGGGCCTCTTCCGCCCGCCGTCGGTCTCTCGCGCGGACGGGTTGGTCTCCTCGTAAGTCATAGCTGCCTCTACCACCCTCGAAAACGTAGGCAGCTTCAGGGGTTTGACATACCCTCGGATCGTAGGTCGGAGCCCCTCGGTGAACCTCCAAAGGCGCTCCTCCTCAGTGGCTACCGCTGTCGCTGCAAAGCGGGATAGCTCCAAGAAACGCGTGCGGTACGCGCTCACAGTCATCGTCCCTTGGCGGAGAGTGTGGAACTCCCGCCTCCTCTGGTCCTGCCACGTCTGGGGAAAGTACTGCTCGCAGAAGAGGGTGACGAACTGGTCCCACGTCGGCTCATCCTTCTCCTGTCCCCGGACCGCCCTCCACCACCGGTGTGCCGCACTCTCCAACTGGTACGTGGCAAAGGCCACGCGGCACTCCACCGGGGGGCGAAGGGTGTCGAAGATCTTCTCCAGCTGCTCAAGCCAGTCCTCTGCCTCGGTCGGGTCCTCATCCCCCTTGAAAGAGGGGGGCTTCAGCTTTCGGAACTGTCCGAAAAGCTCGAAGTGGCGCTGTAGGGGAGGTGCTGGTGCACCTCCAGGCGAAGGTGCCTGGTGTACAGAAGTGTCGGAGGAAGGTGGGGGCGGCAGGGGCCCATCCCCTCCCTCGTGTCCAGCGTCGTGTCCGTCGCGTGGTCCCACAGAGGACTCCCCCTCTGCAGCCCCAGGGGGAGGTGCTCGGGGCGGTGGGTGGAGCTCCTCTCGTACAATATCTCGTATCAGTCTGGCGAGGTCCTGGGCCTGGATGCCAGGGAGTGGTGGCTGGTCCACCGAGACGTCAACGACAGCACGTCCACTTCGCCGACCTCGTCCTCGGCCGCGCCCGCAGCCTGTCTCGCCAGTCCTGCGACGAGGCATCTCCTGCAAGGAGACGCGAAACAAAACGAAAACGTCAAAACAGACGGTACCTAACGAAGCTTCTAAGAGCTCAAGTCAGGAGATATGTTGTGGTGGCTACTCTAGCTATAAACATGCGAATTGGTTATTTTCCAGTCAGTTGATTCACTTCTTGGGACGACCTTGCTCTGATACCATCTTGTAACGACCCGACTCCCGAGTCCCTACGAGACACGAGAACCGGACCGACTCGACTAATCCCAAGACCTAGTCGTCCAACGAGGAAGTAACCAAAAGAGCAGTAAAATAAACCATATTCAGCATGAATATAACTAACAGTAAGACGGTACAGCAGTAAGGAAAGAAACTACTACAGTAGATACCTCCACAACAGTAGATCAACATTTATCATATAACATGAACTGTAGGTAAAGAAAGTACAGCGGAAACAAGAACTACTCACTGTAACAGAAACAAAAGAGGTACAAAAGACTGTGGTAAACTCTACTGGACCCTACTCGGCCCAGCGTCCTCTGCAGCCGCTGACCCTGGCTGCTCAACACCTGGTCCTGAAAAAGGTAACGAGTGTAAGACGTCAGCAAAACGCTGAGTAGAGTGGCATCTAAAACTAAAGACAACAGTAGAGTGTACAGTAGCTGTTATGTTCTATTACTTTCTTTATTTACATCTTTCAATTGTCTCACTATTTCATTTATTTCTCAGATCTTTTACTCGATCTCGAATGTTCCTCGTGGGAACGATCTTGATTGCAGTCTTTTCCAAAAAGTAGAAGTAGCACGTGGTGCTCCCCTGGCCGGGAGAGTCTCCCGTGGTGATCCTACCCTCAGTCAACCACCCCAAGGTCACTGACAGACGTAACGGTGACTACGGCACGCGCGATAAACGCACAGGTAGCTAACCCGTACTGGCACGCGGTCAGTCATTTCCGTTAACGGGTGCGCCCAAAGCACAGCACGGAACCAGTCCAGGGTAGAGCCCTCTCAGTAACAGGGGTCCAACCCCTCCACAGTAACCAAACCGGGGCCTTGCCCCTCCACAGTCTGCGCACCCTCGCCTGACTACCCTGGTTTGCCCCAGCGGGCCTAACAAGTCGGTGTGGGAGGCTAGCAGAACCCCGGGGCCCGTGGGGTAGCTAGTACCTCCCTACACTAGTAGCTCTCCTCGGTACTACATACGCGAGGGCCAGCAAGTCGGTACAGAGTGGCCAGTCCTAACCCCGGGTCCCTGGGGCGGCTAGCTCCGCTCTGCACTAAACAGGGGGACAGTCGCTCTCCTTGGTACTCCGTACTCAAGGGCCAGCTCACTTCCCCAAAACTATTCCATTCACTTTCCAGGAGTTCTACTCCTACTTCCCCGTAGGGTTCCATCCTTTTTACTCAAAGATCCAGGTTTCACTTTCCAGTTTCACATTCTTACAATCCATGTTCTCAACCACGTTATCTATTCACAACAGGCAGCTGTTAATTCAAATTACAGGCAGCTTTATATCTCTTTCCATTTTCCAAGACTGCAGTATTATACATTCAACTAGTTTTCCCATCCTAGAATTCATGTCATATCCTAGGATCTATCATACAATCTAGTTTTCCAGTCCTAGGATTCATGCAACACCTAGGAGCTATCATTCCATCTATTTCTCATTCCTAGGGTTCATGCAATGTCCTAGGTTCTATTTATGGTTTCATAATTTAACAGATTTTAATAACTTAAAGCCACTCTACCAGGTACAACGGGAGTAATGGGGGCGTGATCGGGAATCCCGCGTGCCTCCGCGACTCCCAAGATTGCAATTGAATGAGGTCCTATCACAAGGATCAAACACAAGGAGTGTCTCAAAACAATGTATAGCTACTGTAGACGGGTAGAGGAATTAATTCTGAAAAGAACGCAACTCGAATCGCGGAAAACGGAGCTCGAACGGGCCCTAAACGGGTCGAAAAAGACAATACTGTGCAAAATCAGACGTCTGGAACTTCTTCCAGACGTCTAAAAAAGTAGATCAGAGAATTACCTGTTCAGCATGGTTTCCCAGACGTCCAGAAGTCTGCGGGGACGTCTGGCCTAGCTCCCAGACGTCCGATGGTCACCCCGGACGTCTGGAAGTCACTCCCGTCGTTTGGTACAACTTCCAGACGTCTGATTCGCAAAGGATGGCGAATCAGCGAGCCTGTGCACAGCCAACTCCCTCCCTCAGTACGGTCAGTCGACAGGAAGGAAGAAGAAAGCGAAATACTCACCTTTCAGACGTCTGTATGATCTTCCAGACGTCTCCCTCGCCGTCTGGCTATCAACCCAGACGTCTGATTCTGGAAATTTTTTCCAGAATCACGGCGCCACTCGGCCTCCGCTCGCGACGCCGCCCGCGTCGCACCTCGTGCGTCTGCTGCTCAGACCGCAGCAGGTCCCTCTCTGCGTCGTTCCGCGCCCCCTGCGCCCTCCGCCGACCGGCCAAGCCGCTTCGGCGAGCTCGCCCTCACGGCAGAGCTCTGCCCTCGCACGCCGCACCTCCTCCGCGCTCGCTTGCTCTCGCGCATAGGAAGGAGAAGAGGAAGAGGATGGTGGAGACGACGGGAGGGGAGGCGTGGCCTTTTAAGGCCGCGCGAGGAGGGAGAGAGAGAGCGCGGCAGGTCTGCAGCCGCAGAGAGAGAGGGAAAAAGAGAGAGGAATCGCGGGTCTGCGCGCACAGGCGCACAGACGATTGTCTCGTGCGAAAAAAATAACTATTTTACAGACGTCTGGAAACGATCCCAGACGTCTGGTCAGATGTCTGGATGTTATCCCAGACGTCTTAAAATTCGTCTGGGGCACGCGTTCGTTACAGATCCTAGGGTACGGCATGAATCCTAGGATTGGAAAACTAGTGGAATATATAAATATTGCAGTCTTGGAAAAGTGGAAAGGAAATAATAGTTGCCTGTAAATTGATTTAACAGCTTCCTGTTATGAATGAATAAACATGATTGAGAACATGGGTTGTATGAACGTGAAACTGGAACGGTGAAACGTAAATGTGCTGAGTTAAAAGAGCTGGAACCCTACGGGGAATTAGGAGTAGAACTCCTGGAAAGAGAATGAAATGGAACTGAGAAAGAAAGATGTGGAAGTGTGCTGTCTCTGGGGTACGTGATACCAAAGAGAGCCCACATTACCTCTTAGTGCAGAGCGGAGCTAGCCTCCCCAGGGACACGGGGTTAGGTCTGGCCACTTTGTACCGACTTGCTGGCCCTCGCGTACGCAGTACCGAGGAGAGCTACTAGCGTAGGGAGAGCACTAGCTACCCCACGGGCCTCGGGGTTCTGCTAGCCTCCTACACCGACTTGTTAGGCCCACTGGGCAAACAAGGGTAGTCAGGCGAGGGTGCGCGGACTGTGGAGGGGTTGGACCCCTGTTACTGAGAGGGCTCTGCCCTATACTGGTTCCGTGTTGTGCTTTGGGCGCACCCGTTAACGGAAATGACTGACCGCATGCCAGTGCGGGTTAGCTACCCGTGTGTTTATCGCGCGTGCCATAGTCACCGTTACGTCTGTCAGCGACCTTGGGGTGGTTGACTGAGAGTAGGATCGCCACGGGGGACTCTCCCGGCCAGGAGAGCACCACGTGCTACTTCTACTTTTCGAAAAAGACTACAATCAAGATCGTTCCCACGAGAAACATTCGAGATCAAGTGAAGGATCTGGGAAATAGATAAATTGTGAAATAATAGAAAGATGTAAATAAAGGAAGAAAGAAATTATAACAGCTACTGTACACTCTACTGCTTCTTTAGTTTTAGCTGCCACTCTACTCAGCGTTTCGCTGACGTGTTACACTCGTTACTTTTTAGGACAAGGTGTTGAGCAGCCAGGGTCATCGGCTGCAGAGGACGCTGGGCCGAGTAGGATCCAGTAGAGTTACCGCAGTTCTTTTTGTACCCATTTTGTTCCACTGTAGTGAGTAGTTCTTGTTACTCTCTGTACTTTTCTTTACTTGTAGTTCATGTTATGTTATAAATGTTGTTCTACTGTTGTGGTGGTACATGCTGTAGTAGTTCCTTTTCTTACTGCTGTATTTTTGTTACTGCTAGTTATATTCATGCTGAATGTGGTTTATTTTACTGCTCTTTTGGTTACTTCCTCGTTGGACGACTAGGTCTTGGGATTAGTCGAGTCGGTCCGGTTCTCGTGTCTCGTAGGGACTCAAGAATTGGGTCGTTACACGTGTGAAATGAGTGCAACCATATTTTCAATGGTTGCATCTTATTGGCATTGTCCAATGTGCTGTTTGATGTATACAACACATCCATGTCTACTGTGAATGGGCTATGGGAGGAGTTGGACAAGAAGTATAATGCCGAGGACTTTGGTATTGAAAAATACTCTGTCGCAAAATTTCTTAAATTTTAAATGACTGAGGGTACATCGGTATTAGAGCAGGCACATGAATTTCTGTTATTGCTCCATGGCTTAGTAGAGGCTGAAACGAAGCTTCCTAAAATGTTTCAAGTCATGTCTATCATTGAGAAATTTCCTAAATCTTGGGAGGACTTCGGGATGACTCTCAAGCATAGGAAGGGAAAGATTTCTCTAGATGATTTGATGATAAACATTACTATTGAGGAAGAGCATAGGAAACAAAAACCTATAATGCTTGTGGAGTCTAAGGTGAATGTCATAACATCCAAGGGCAAGGAGAATAAAAATAAGAACAATAAAAATAAAACGAAGGCCAAACCCAAGATCCAGAAGAAATCTAAGAATAAACCATGCTGGTACAATGGGCAGGTTGGGTATTGGAAGAAGGATTATCCTTTTAATAAAGCTTAGCAGAAGACCACAGAGTGGAATCTTTAGGTGAATGTGATCACCGAGGAGGCTGGGACTAGCGATGGATATGTCTCAATAAAATTCAAACTCTATGTTATTCACGATCCTACTGAATGGCTCATGGATACTAGAGCCAATGTACATATTTGTGTTGATAGATCATTCTTTTCTTCCTATTAGATCTGCAGTGGCGGGACTGTGAAGATGAGGAACGACTCTACAACCAAGGTGCTGGGATTCAGACATGTGGACTTGAGGTTTTCTTCGAGACAGGTTTGGACACTGTGCAGGGTGTTGCTAGTTCCTGATGAGAAAAAGAATATTCTTTTTGGTTCCTTGTTAGTTAGAGGGTTTTGAGTTAAACTTTAAATGTAATAAAGTTGTTATGTTCAGACATGAAATATTTTATGGAAATGGGTATTTGCCAAATTTTGATCTATTATTTAGAGTGAGATGTAATGTGAATGTATCATCTAGAAATGGTTTAAATAATGTTAGTTTTCATTCAATTCAAACTATTTGCAGTAGTATTGAATCTTGTGACATATGGCATGGTAGATTGGGTAATGTAAATTTCAATTCTTTGAAAAGAATGATGAAATTAAATATGATTCCTGAGCACACTATAAATAAAACTAAGAAATGCGAGATACGTGTGCAGGCTAAACAAACTGGGAAGCCTTTTCACTCTATTACTAGAGATACTGAGGTTCTAGATTTGTTGCACACGGATATCTGCGAGTTTAGCGGTGTGTTAACTAAAGACAATAAAAAGTACTTTATCACCTTTATTGATGAAAGTAGCAGATACTGTTACATGTATTTGCTTAAGTCTAAGGATGAGGCATTAAGTAAATTCCTTATTTTCAAGAAAGAAGCAGAAATACAAACTGAGAAAACTCTTAAGAGACTGAGGTCAGATAGAGAAGGGGAATATACGTCCAATTTATTTGATGAATAGTGCCAAGCTTTTGGTATAGTTCATGAAGTGACGACCTCATATTCCCCTCAATTTAATGGGATAGCAGAGTGAAAGAATACGGCCCTAACTGACATGGTCAACGCTCTCTTGCAAAGCTCAGGATTACTTATTTACATGTGGGGGGAAGCTTTGAATACGACATGCCATATTCTAAATAGAGTTTCCCTTAAGTATAAGGAAAGTAGTCCATTTGAGATTTGGAGAAATAGGAAACCAAGTTTGAAATACCTTAAAGTGTGGGGTTGCCTTGCAAAAGTGGTTGTCCCAGAACACAAGAGGAAGAAGTTTGGACCTACGACAGTTGATGCGATCTTTTTAGGTTACATTGATAATAGCTATGCCTATAGATTTTTTGGTTATAAAATCTGATATTTCAGGCATAGATGTCAACACTATTGTTCAGCTTCGCAATGCTACATTTTTTGAGGATGTTTTCCCTATGAAGATTGGATTATCTCAAAATGTGACTTCAGATGATCTAGCCATCACATTTGGTTCTATTCCTGATCAAGTGGAAAGGATGTCTAATGTGGGGGCTTGCTCTTCTTTGTTTGAACCCAATCAAATATAAGAGTCTAAACTTAGGAGAAGTAAAAGACCAAGAATTGCCAAGGATTTGGGAAGTGATTTTATTACTTACCAAATCGAGGGTGATCCCCCACTTATGGTGATGCTATGGCTTCTTCTGAAGCTAAGCACTGGAAAGATGTCGTTAAGAATGAGATGGACTCGATCATCTCTAATGGCACTTGGGAGTTGGTTGATTTACCTCCAGAGTATTCTACTATTGGGTTCAAGTAGGTGTTTAAGAAAAAACTTAGGTCTGACGGATCTATTGAAAAATACAAAGTTAGACTTGTTGCCAAGGGGTTTAAGCAAATGGAAGGAATTGATTATTTTGATACTTATTCTCCAGTAATTAGGATAACTACTATCTGGATGCTTATTGCATTGGCTTCCATTTATGTCTCACTATCCACCAAATGGATGTGAAGATCGCCTTTCTTCATGGTGATCTTGAGGGTGAGATCTATGTGGACTAGCCTGAGGGATTTGTAGATCCTGGGAATGAGAAAAAGGTTTGCAAGCTTGTTAAATCTCTTTATGATTTGAAACAAGCACCTAAGCAATGGCATGAAAAGTTTGATAAGACTATATAATCTTTTGGCCTTGTAGGTCACAAATCTGACAGGTGTGTCTACTCTATGGTCAAGGGTGATATGTGTATTGTCCTATGCCTATATGTAGATGATATATTATTGTTTGGATTAGACATTAGAATTGTGAATGAAACTAAGTTGGTCTTGAGTAGTAAGTTTGAGATGAAAGATATGGGTGTTGTAAATGTGATCCTAGGCCTCAAACTGATTTGATCAGCAGAGGGAATAGCTATTTCTCGATCTCATTATGTTGAGAAGGTCCTAGAGAAATTTGGCTATGAAGATTGCAAGGCTGTAAACACTCCTTTTGATTCATCAAAAACTCTATAAGAACAAAAGTGGAATGCCTGTTTCACAACTAAGATATTCACAGATTATAGGAAGCTTGATGTATTTAGCTAACTGTACTAGATCGAATTCATCAAAAACTCTATAAGAACAAAAGTGGAATGCCTGTTTCACAACTAAGATATTCACAGATTATAGGAAGCTTGATGTATTTAGCTAACTGTACTAGATCGAATATTTCTTTTTCTGTGTTTAAGTTGAGTAGATACACAAGCTATCCTGACTATACTCATTGGGATGCTTTAGATCGGGTACTTAGGTACTTAAAGGGAGCTGGTTCCCTTAATTTGCATTACGGTAAATATCTTTCAGTTTTGGAAGGATATAGTGATGCAAGTTGGATCGATCAAATAGAGGATTCCAGGAGTAATGGTGGTACAGGGTATGTCTTTATCCTTGGAGGTGGTGCAGTCTCTTGGCGGTCTGCAAAATAGACAATTTTAGTCCGGTCTACCTTTGAGGCTGAGCTATGTGCTTTGGACACCACTGGAATTGAGACTGAATGACTAAAGGGACTTCTTACAGAAATCCCTATGGTGGGTAAGCTAATTCCTATGATATCTTTGCATTGTGATAGCATGACTGTTATAGCAAAGATTAAGAGTTCAAAGTTTAATCAGAAAATAAGGAGACATATCCAAATCAAACTCAAGTCTATAAGGGATTTTGTGTCTCAAGGAGTGATTGCTATAGAATTTATAGGATCCAAGGATAACACAGTAGATCCGTTTACTAAAGGACTTGATAGATCTTTAGTTCTTAAGTTTAGGCTTGGGATGAGATTGAGACCCATTGGGAGTTCACCCACAACGGCAACACAACCTAACTGAGTGGAGATCCCACAAAGTAGGTTCAATGTGGTAACAACAAGTTGTATGGGGAGCTGGTTGGCACTCATTGTTAGATGCTTTGCATCTGAGTCCAATCCCTGGAAGCCTGAGTGCCTTAAGCTGTAAATTTAGGAAGATCAAAGGCTCTGAATGGGTTCAAGCTTTTATGGCAGGATGTGAGCAGTGCGTCCTTGGAGAATGCCACCTATGTGAGTGTTACTGTGGGCCGTAGGTAAGGGAATAGTGTCTTTCCCGATTACACTCATGAAATAGGAAAGGGTGCATGGACTTTAAAAGCACCAACCCTGAAGATTATCATCAAGAACTTCATTCTGTTGTCACCACTATACACCCCACATCAAAGGCCTAAAGTTCAAGACTAGTTTCACTTTATTCCTGTGGTGGTGAAGGTGAATGACTCAGGTAAGGGTTCAAACCGGAAGGTACCTTTGCTAAAAGCAGAGTGTGGTAGCCGAGGAGTTTATCGTTGAATTTTAGCGATGAATTTGTGGGGGATTGTTAGATTTGAGAGTTTAATTGCATTAATCAGGATGCAATTGTTATATGATGAGGTGAGAATTCATGTTGAAATCTGTGAGATTTGAGAGAGGTGTTTAGTCCTATACTGGAAGTAGACAAACCTCTTGGTGGGTGTAAAAGGCTTCTGCCTTCCATGACTTATGTAGCAAAGAGTGAGAGGTGGAGCTAGAGACCACGCACGCAAGCACGCGCGCCCTGCCCCGGCTCGGGCTCAGGTGAGAATCAATTTGGAACTTGGACTTCTTTTGCTACAGATTTTAATCTCACGATTTTGATCTGGATTGATCGATCAGATTATAAAATTGGTCGACAAATTATTTTGGTCGATCAATGTATTTACTTTGGTTGATCAATTTGTTTGGTTGACCAATTAGTAAAGTTTGATTGACCAATTGTTTTAGTCGATTAATGAGCTTAATTGGTCGATCAAATGGTTTTGTTCGATCAATGAACTTAATTGGTTGATCAATTGCCATATTTCCATAAAATGAAAATTTCCTTAAATGTCTGGTCATGGGCTCCATATAAGGGCCACGAGAGAGCTCTCATCTGACAAAAAAAGTAAGAGCAGAAAAGCTCTCTCCACTTTCTCTCCCTCTCCCTCTCTCATTCTTGTCTCTCTTTCTTGGTGCGTTCGTTCGACATGAGATTGGTAGAAAAATCTCCGATCACTTTTGTTGATCTTGAGCAAGGAGATTGAGAGATCCACGAGAAGTTTTTGGTTGATCAAAGTATTCAGTTGGTAGATCAATAAAAAATTTGGTTGGAAACCAAATTGTCTCGGCTTCGTTCTCCTGAGGTGGCTTTTGAGGACGGAGGACGCCCAAGATCGGAGTGTGCTAAATCTTGGAGGTGGATCGTTATATCCTGGGAGGAGTTCGTCATACCCCGACGCACCGGTATTGTGGGGGGCGATACCTTCTCTAAGGGAAGTCCTTAATGGGTGCTTTGATCGGAGTAAAATCTAATCCCTTCTCATTTTGTTTATTTGTGTTATTGCATGTTATTTGTTCTTTATTTTATTCTGTATCTTTCCAAATCATGTTTGATTTACTTGATTTAATATTTTTGATCTATGCAAAAACGTTATAAATACATATGTTTTTATTTATTTATTTCCTATATGCATTTGTTTCAACAACTTATTCACTTTCGCTACCACAGGAATAAAGTGAAATTATTCTTGAACTTAAAACCTTTATCGTGGGATATATGGTGATAGCAACAATTAAAGTTAAGTCTTTGGTGACAATGTTCTTGTTTTGGTGCTATTAATGGCCATTCACCATGCCTTGCTTCATGAGTGCATTTGGGATAAACCTGTATCCTTTATTTGCAGCCCATAGAAACACTTACGTAGGTGGCATTCTCCAGGGATGCACTATTTACATCTCACTTTGAAGGCTTGAATCCATTAAGAGCTTAAAGTTCCACCTATACTTGTAATTTTCAGGCACTCAGCTTTGTAGGTTTGGACTTAGATGTCAAACATTTATACATGAGTGCCAACTAGTTTCCCATATAACTTGTCTTCCACATTGAACGTATTTCAGGGGATCTCTACTCGTTTAGGTTGGGTTGCTATTACGTGTGAACTCTCAATGGGTTTTAGTTCCATCCCAAGCTTAAAGTTCAGGACTAAAGATCTATCAAGTCCTTTTGAAAATGGGTCAGTTGTGTTATCTTTGATTCCAACAAATTCCACAGTTACCACACCTAGAGACACTAGTTCCCTTACAGACTCAAGTCTAACTTGGATGTGTCTCCTAGTCTTTTGCTTGTACTTTGAGACACTAGTTCCCTTTTGGTCATTTAGCTTCTATTCCTAAAGTATCCAAAACCTACAACTCACCCTCAAAGGTAAATTGAGCTAAAATGTTTTGTTTTATAGGTCTTCAGGAGACTGTACCGCCTCAAAGGATAAAAACATACCCTGAAATACCATTACTCCTGGAGTCCTTCATTTGACTCATCCAACTTGTATTATTATATCATTCTAAAACTGAAGGACATATATTTACCATAATGCAATCCTAGAGAGTACGGTTAGGACAACTAGTGTACCCATTCAACATAGAGACTGCAAATGAAATGTCTTGTCTAGTACAATTAACTATGTACATTAAGCTTCCTATGATATGTGAGTACCTAAGTTGAGAGATAGGCACTCCAATCTTGTTCTTGTATGGAGGTTTAGAAGGGTCATAGGAACTACATATGTACATATAGATCTACAACTTTAATAGCTAAACCTCTTAAGGACTTTCTCAGCATAGTGAGATTGAGAAATGACTAAACTCATAGTTGATCTAATCAACTGGAGCCCCGGATCACACTAGCAACTCCCATATCCTTTATCTCAAAACCTACTACTCAAGAAAATCTTTGTTTCATTGATTATCTTTATGTTAGATCCAAGCAATAATATGTCATCCACCTAAAGGTGCAAAACAATAGACATATCACATTTGACCATAGAATAGATACATTTGTTGGATTCATGAACAGTAAAGCTAGAAGATTGAATAGTCTTATCAAACTTTTCATGGCATTATTTTGGAACTTGCTTCAATCTGTAAAGAGATTTCACAAGCTTTTGACTAATTTAATTTAAGGTAATACAACAATCACTTCTGATGAAATTTAACATATTTGAAAAAGTTGCTAGAAGCATTGATAAAGATGTAGTAGTGAACTCCGCTGGTAAGAAAATAAAGGAAACCATGATAAATATGTTATCCTTGTATGAAAATTAACATTGACGATGGTATTTGTCTTCATCATTCAAGGAGATATCATACAAGAAACTTTAGTTTGGCTATTGGTTGATTACAACTTCGTTAGAGGGACTCCATCTTTAGGAAGAAATTGCATTACCAAAAAAGTAATATCCAACCTCAAAGCTAATTTAAGATTTAGAATGGACATTGTAAACGAAGAAGTAATATGAGTTTCAAAAATATTAAAATGTATTCTTTGGATTGTGTATGGGTTATGAATTGAGTATTTGCCTCTATTTTGTTCACCATTTCTCCTCTAACAAAGAGTAATTAAGGTCAGGAAGTTCCTTACCTTGAACATACTGAGAGATGATTTATTTAGCGTTACAAACTACATTCAACTTTATTCATTTAATTTATCAAAAGGTTTAGTACAATTTGATTAATGTACATTTAAGGGGTAAAGTTTGGGTAATGCTCCTTTGTAGGTTCATTAATGGAGGTTCTTTTTCTTTTTAAGTTTATTTAAAGATAAAGTTTCGATACATTTTGTTTATAGACATATTAGGTTCAACAATGATTCCACTAAGGTTTCTTTAATTAGCTTTTATTGGGTTGACTCAGGAGAGAAAATTTTTTGTTGACGTGCATTCGAAGAATGTCATTTTAGGCAAGTTATAATACATACTTATATATATGAATATAAAATATATGATTTTTATATCTTTGTTTATGAAACCTGTGAAAAATCGAATTTAAGTTGATCTATCTTGTCTGTCCTACCAATTATGATTCGTTTATATAAATGAGCCTCAACATAAATTTAAATTCAATTCATTTACTTGCAAGTCGAATCTAAATCAAACTTTTAACAAATCAAATTTCTTTTAGTTAATGCATATAGCCATATCGAATAAAAGACCCATATTGATGGATAGTTGGAAGGATAGAATTGGTTTTGGCAGGAGATCCTGATGTGGTTAGGATTCCCTTTGACCTTGCCCCTATAAAAAGTTAGAGAAGCCTCCCAATTGGACATGTCCTCATTACATAAAAATCCTAAAAGGATTTTGGTGCCTCCTAGCCACTAAGGAATCCCATAACATCAAGGGAAGAAGGGAAGGAGAAATGTTGACATGATCGTGACCATGATCATTTGTGTGCTCCAATTCGTTTCCACTTCACCAGGCGTGATATCCCTCTCCACACGTCATGGAGAGCGGTAATCTCTAATTCTAACGTTTCTTTGTATTAATGCGAGAATTGAATTAGTCTTGATGGATGCGGCATGAAGGATAATTCGTTTATTATAATAATCAATATATGAAAATAGTTAGTGTTTGCTTTGATTGAATTGGACATGTGATTTTCGAATAGTAGTCGATCTGGAAAAATAAATACCTTAATAATTGATTGTGAAAGAAACTCTTTCATATGGTATCAGACCCAAGCTCAATGCGCTCAATTACGTAGATTGGTGGTGAGAGACCAGTGTGTTTTGATTTTATTACTCGAATACAAAAATTCTCTGAGGTCGAACTCAGGGAGTAAGCTTGATTCAAGAAGCGTAGAAAATCACAATTTACAATAATACACTATTTTACAAAAAGAACTAGAGAAATAAAATGTTTCTTCTCTTTTTCTTCTTCTCTCTTTCTCTTTGTTCTTCTTTCTCTTCTTCTTTCTGTCTCTAGACGTCTGATTCTAGGAATCAGATGCCTTAAGTAGCCACTTGCTATAGTGCACGGGTTCTTCTTTCCTGCTGTTGCTCTTCTTCTCCTTGGCTTTTTCTTCTTCTCTTCTCTTCTGCTGCAGCTTCCTCCTTTGGCTTCAGCTCTTCCTCTTCTTCTACTTCAGCTCCTGCTCTTTCTTCTTTTTCTTCCTTCTTGAGCTGCGTCTCCTTCTTCAATTTGCTTCTCCTCTTCCTCTTTTCCTACTTCAGCTCCTTGGTGCGGTTAAGTCCTTGGCTGCTCCTTCCTTGCTTCTTCTGCTTCCTCTTCTTCCTTCTTCTTGAGTTCCCTGCACAGGCATATGGTTTGGCAAAACCTAATCCCTACCCTCCCTGCATCTCTCTCTCTCTCTGTTTCACTCTAGGGTTCGCTCTCCTAGAGATTGTTTGAGTATACAGGTCGGGTAACGTGCTCGGGACCAAGCCCACCGGCGTACGGTGGTGGGCGAGGTGTGCAAGGCTTAGGCAATTGGGTTGGGCTAGGTCCGTGGGGGGTGGTCACGGACGAGGTCGGGTGAGTGGGTGAGAGGGACCTCACCCCGTGTGATTGAGGCGATAAGCCTGAGTCACTTTTTGCCTTTATGTGTCGCAGGGTGCTTGAAAACGCCCGAGGTGGGACTATCTGTGCCCCTCCTCTCTTGTGCACCCGCAGTAGGGAGTGCGAGCAATAGTCGCTCCAGCCGAGGTCTTTGCTGCTAATTGAAGACCTGGAGTTGTGCGCAGAAGTCTTCCGCGCAACCTGGGCACGTCTCCTGGAGTTGGAAGGGCCTGGAGCTACTTGCAAGCTTGCTCCAAGCTCGGTGTGAATGGCGGCGGAGGCACGGGACCTGAAAGCACGCAAACGACCTCATGGACATGTCAGAACGCTCGGCAGGCTTCGCCAGAGCACGGCGAAGTTACTGCAGTGGTCAGCGTGGCTCAAAGCGACATAGGCATGTGTGCCCAGGTCGATTTGAGTCCGTGTGAGTGGGTTTGTTCGGGGGGAGGCGACAGTGGTTGGCACGGTGAATGAAGGGTTGCAAGATGATCAGTGGGTGGAGGTGAAGCTCAAGGATCGGTTGGCGAGGGGTGGAACTGTCTGTGATGGTGAAATGGCCTCGCCGGAGTTGGTGGTCGGAGGTGGAGATGGCAATGGTGGATAGTGCTGTCGAGGGGCCGAAATAACCAATTGATAGAGGGGAAATACAAGGGAGAGTAAGGAGAGCTTAACTATGAGTCCAGAGTGAAGGGAGGATGTAGAGGTGGTGATGAGAACCTCATCATGAGCCATAACTAGCTCATTTTGACCCAATACAAAGGATAAAAGCTCCTGCATATCTCAAGGAAAAGCTTAACTCAGAGAATTCTGAGTTTGAGAAGAAAACAAGTCATAAGGGGTAAAAGTGCAATTTTACCAGTATAATCTGCATACAGGGTAATTCAGGGCCCAAACATAGGTCAAAACAGCTTAATAAGAATAAAAGTGGGATGAGATGATCTAGCAAGGGCTACAGCACTTCCAAGGAACCAAATGATAATCTGTAACCCTAAAACAACCCACTTCAATTCACAAGGTTCGAGGCAAAGTAAAAATAGAATAAACCCTCTAAAATTCATAGAAAAATAATCTCTAGGGTTTAGAACCTTCAATTTGGCCTTTAGAACCCATTTTGACCTACATTGAGAACCATGCCCAATTAATAACTTAATTTGGGTTTTTGCGCAAATTGACCGGTCAAACAAGGTTTAATATGAAAATAAAATTCACCATCAGATTCCTTAGGTCCTAATTAGTCATGTATAAAAACTTGAGCCTAAGAAGAAACCTCCTTGACCGACTTCACACTTTGGTCCTCATATATTTACTCTTTGGCCCTCAACTTTTGAACCCTCGCATTTTGGCCCCTAACTCTCCTTCGTTCTTTGCAATCAGGTCCCTCCTGCAAAACCCTGCCAGCACCATGCTCCGGCGACCTTGCGCGGAGCATGGCGCCGGGCAGGGTGAGGTGGGGGACCTGGCAAGTGTACCGGGGGTGCCCTGCGTCGTCAGCCGTCGCAGGAGCACCCCCCTGGACATTGTAGGCCACCATACCGGCCGTGCGAACGCACGGACGGTATGGGTTCATGTTCCGACCACTCTCCGGCGAGGGAGACACGTCGTCTCCCTCCGCCTTCCTCCCTGCTTCATCCCTATAAATACCCCCCGCCGCTCCACCGACGAGGGCAGCCTGGATCTGACGGAGAAAACCCCCAGCTTTCTTCTCTTCTTTCTCCGGCAGACGCTCACCAGCTCCGGCGACTTCCTCCCCCTCCACCTCTTCGCTCTGCCGCACTACCAGCAGCAGAGACTTCCTCCCCTGCTCTTCCCGCGCCACGCCGCACCCAGCTGGCGCCTCTCCAGCCCTCTGCTCGCCGCCGCCCCTCTCCCTGAGCATCGTCTTCTCCGGCGACAGTCGATACGACTGTCGCCCTGTTCCTCCCCCTTCGTCCCTGCAAGTAAGTTAGACCTACTCCCCTTCTTCTCCTCTTTCTTTCCCCGCTTTCAATTTAGTCAATTAAACCCTCGACCGCTCCTGTTCACCCTCATCCTCTCCGCCTCCGACCACCCTCCGGCGAGCCGCGCCCATCACCTCAGCGACCCACACGGCTCGCCGACCACCGCAGAACCTCCGCCTCCTCACCCTGATCCTCTTCCGCCCCTCCACTTCCCACCAAACACCCTCTGCAGATCCACCGAACACACCCACTTCTTCGCTCACAGTTTGACCTAGGACGACCTGTTAGCTCCATCTCGCCCCCTGCAGACCCCCTGACCACCTTCGCCGTGCCACGGCGAAGGTCCCCCGCCTGTCTGATTTGGCCGAGAGGCCGTTCTATTGATTTCAGGTTCCAGGCCTTGACCGCCATTGGCGAGGAAGCTCGAAGCTTGCTTGAGGTTGCTCCAAGCCTAGATATCCCAGGTTGAAGACCTAGGCTGCGCGAAAGAGTCTTGCGCACACACCCTGGCCCTCAATTGGAGTTGCGAGCCTCAACAGCTGTTGCAATTGGAAGCACCATCCCTACAGCAGGCGTGAGAGAAAAGGGGTGCGCGGATAGTCCCACCTCGGGAATTTCTGAAGCCACACACCCACATAAGTTGCAAAAGTGCCACCATCTGTTTGCCTCAGTTACCACGGGGTGAGGTCCCTCTCACCCGACCCGACCCGACTCGGCCTCGTCCGTGACCACGCTCCGCGGACCTGGCCCGACCCGATTAGACTGACCTGCACTCCTCGCCCACCACGCACGCCGGTGGGCCTGGACCCGGGCCTGACCCGAACCCGATTACCCGGTAGCGCTCTGGGAGAGCTTCCGAAGAGTGATTTCAGAGAGAGAGATACGCGGGGGAGGGGGGTAGAGTAGGTTTTTGCCTCTTGACGAAAAAACTCTGAAGTGTGCAGGCCAAAGAAGAAGAAGCAGACCCGCTGAAGAAGAAGGAGCTGTTGCACTGTAGCGAAGGCATCGTTAAGTCGTCTCAGCACCGGGGCAGACGACGGAAGGTCAGCAGCCAGAGCAGGAAAGAAGACAGGCTGAAGAAGAAGGAAGAGCAACGGCCATCGCGAAAGAAGAAGAAGAGAGGTCAAGGCAGGTGAAGACAAAGAAGAAGAAGATCTGAAGAAAAAGAAGAAGAAGAAAAACAAGGAAGAACAGAAGACAGAAGAAAGCAGAAGAAGAAGAAGAAGAACAGGAAGAACAAAAGCCAAAGAGGAGATAAGACAAAGAGGAAGAAAGAAGAGAAGAAGAAGAAGCCAAATTTTCATCTCTCTCTTTATTTTTGTAATAGAACTTGTATATCTCTAGAATACAACTTGCTCCCTGAGTTCGACCTCGGGAACTCTTTTATTTTTCCGAGTAAAAAATTTATATTTGAAATGTTGGTAATAACCGGCTTTACTACAACGTTATAACAGAACCGACGTTTCATTTTGGCGCCGCTGCCGGGGAGCAACGGCTATTCTAGAGGTAAACATTCCTGTATCTTTTTATTTCTGATAATCTCCTCTCTTTTGTGCAGCTACAGGAACTCAAGAAGACAAGCAACCACACAACCACTCCGAAGACAGGTAAATCTTTTCTCTCACTATTAACCCCTACACTCTAAAGAGGAAGAAAAGAAAAGAACAAGCAATATAGGGCTAACCTGTCTTCCATACTTAGTAACCATAAAAAGTTGCATGTCTTCAACTCATCACTCCTGCACACTATTAAGGGTATTTAAGGGCTAACACATTCTTGCTTGAGCCCTAATTGCCCAACAAAGAGTTAAATGGACCAAGTAGAGCCAACATAAGGTCAAACATTAGGATTTCAGTAGAGACACACCCCTTAATCAAGAATTGAGGAAATCCTAAAGAGGTGTGCCCAAGCCATTGATTGAAAATAATTAACAAGAAAAATCCTAAACAATTGGCTCTCTCTAAACACTTGAACCCTAAAAGACAGGACCTAAAAGCTCTTAAAGAAAACAATAGGTAAAGTTGACCCCTTGGGTTAACCAACCTTAAATTAGGTCACTCTTTGCACTTAAAAAGACTAAAGTTCAAGTGAAACCTTAAGCACCCTGATCTTAAAATTGGTAGACTTAAGAGGTCAAGATCCCCATTCTGGTCTACCTGGAACCGCAGTGACAAGAGAGGTCGGGTGGGGGAAACCCTGTAACCCGTGGGGACGCTCTACCGTGTAGGGGTCTTCGCGGGACTCTCCCTCTCTGGCTGCCCAGGTAATTCTCAGGTGGACGATCTTTCTGATCAAGGGGTCCATCTGCCCCGCACCTCTATAGTCACCCAACACATTTTTGGGTGTCTTGATTGGGTCCAGCACCTTCTAAACTTACCTCTCCCAACTGTGCATGTACGGAAGGAGGTCTCTAAGACCACCCTTAAGACCTCCTTTAGAAATTCACTCTCGTCAAGGCCAAGCCTCGACGCCCGTGTTTGTGCAGCAACACCCTCACATTATTCTCTCTTCTGATTCAGAACCAAGTTCTTCTTCTTCCCCCATCATGGCTCAGCCAGTTGAGGAAGAAAATAATCTGGAACACCAGCTCCAGCGACTCAATGACCTCTTCCAAAACTTCGTGCACCCACCACAGCGTCCTATGATGCGGGACCACTACAATCCTGCTGCGGTGGCCATTGAGCCTCGAGTTAGAATCCCGATTGGAGGACCTGATTCCGAACTAAAGCCCAACATGATTCATGCTATACCTAAATTCCATGGGCTTAATTCTGAAGATCCCTTCCAGCACATCAAACAGCTTAAGCATCTGGCCCACACTTTTGGATCAGATGCGCAAAATCGGGATATTCTTCTCATGAAGATGTTCTCCTTTTCTCTTATGGACAAGGCCGCCCATTGGTATCAAACTCAGACCCGGCCGATCAACACTTGGGGAGAACTTCAATCCGAGTTTTTGAAAAAGTTCTTTCCCGTTGGTCGAACCAACGCCTTGCGCCATCAGATTACACACTTCACTCAACAATCAGGAGAACCTCTCCATGAGGCATGGGATCGTTTTCAGGATCTCATGAGGAAGTGCCCCCATCACGGAGTTCCTAAATGGGAACAAGTCCAATCTTTTTACCAGGGACTCCGTGAGGACATCCGCCTTTTCGTCAATGCAACTTGCGGAGGAAACATCATGGGTCAACATGAAGACACCGTATGGGAGATTCTCGAAAACATGTGCGAGAACTCCATCAACAATGACTCCATGGGATTATTCGACAGGACGAATACCCGCGCAGCGACGAATCTTAAGGGAGCACATGAGACGCAGGGCCTGTCCGCATCAGTCGACCTGGAATTAATGGCCAGTCGATTGGACAAGGTCTCAATCATTGAAAAGAAGGTGGATGAGCTGACTCAGCACTTGCAGCGAGCCACCTCTGCGCGTAACTCCTTTGCACAACCTCCTTCCACACAGGAGACTGTGCAAAATATCCTCCACCGATCCTCCCTTGGGATGGATCCATATCCATCCCCATCTGATTCTTGGACTGGAAGATCATCCGATCCTTTCTTCACCAGCCGGGGGAACTCCATTCCTCCTTTCCCTGATTCTCAGGAGGTTCCTCAGGCCTACGAGGACCTCAACGCCATCCAGAACGACCCATTCTCCAACACTTACAACCCTGGATGGCGAAACCATCCCAATTTTCAGTGGGCGGGAAATTCCCAAACCCAAAGACCACCTTTTCAGTCCCGCCCACAGCCCTCTCATCACTACCAGCCGCCTCAGCCTCGGCCCAACCCTACTTATCCATCAGGGCCAAATCAAGATCAAATGTCCTTAATCCTTCAGACTCTGGCTGACATTCAGAAATCGAATGCGGCCATTCAAAAACAGCACAAGGACGAGCTTACTGAAGTTAAAACTCAGCTGGCCCAGTTGACAAATTCTCGCCAGCCAGGCACACTCCCTTCCCAACCTCTTCCTAACCCAAATAACGTGCCAACCCAGAAGCGCGTTATGAATCCAAATTTAGGCCACGCTCAATGGATTTATCAGGCCCCCACTGCTCCATCTCCAGACGAGATGGAAGCCTCTACTTCTCGTACGGGATTTCAGCAGCAGCCACCCCTCCTACCAAATCCAAACCAAAATCAGGCTGGATTAAATTCTGTAACAACACGTAGTGGTAAGACAACTCAGGACCCGCATTATCCAAACCAATCCCAGCCTGATAACCATGACCCTAGGATAGTTATCCAAGGTACCGCTGTTCCAGACCCACAACCTGGACCTATCCTAGAGGAACCAACCAAGATCCCGTTTCCCGAGGCCCTGACCAAGGGAAAGAAGACCACCAAACCCGTGGCCCCTGAGGAGGACCTGGTCAAGCTCTTTGAGCAGGTCCACATAAACATCCCCTTGATGGATGCAATCCGCCACGTACCAGCTTACGCACGATTTCTAAAGAATATATGTACACCCCAGCGTAAGCCGCGAACCAAGGGGGGGAGCCCAATTGTTCTGTCAGAGCAAGCCAGCTCTGTAATCCTTAGTAGACTCCCACCCAAGGCAAAAGATCCTGGAACTCCCCTGATCTCCTGTAAGATAGGTGGTACCCAACTTGATAGAGCATTGTTAGACTTAGGTGCATCTATAAATCTGATACCCACATCCTTACTTGACCATCTGGAAGAATCTGAGCTGAAACCAACCGAGGTGACATTACAATTAGCAGATCGATCTATAAAGTCACCAAAAGGGATTCTCGAGGATGTTATCGTGAGAGTGCGGGATTTCTATTTTCCAGTGGACTTTATAGTCTTAGACATGGATGCACCTGAGAACCCTAGGGATACACCAATCATTCTAGGGAGACCTTTCTTGGCTACTGCTAGAGCCAACATCAGCTGTGAGGAGGGCCAAATAGAGCTTAAGTTTGGAGATCAAACACTGAAAATTGATATATTTAAGGCCCAACAAGGAATTAATTGCGGCGTCATCGAGCAAATTTGTGACATCAAGACTTTGGTTGATGAATCACACCTCCAGAATGACTTGAGTATTCCTCATCAACCACAGAAGGATCTTGACCCGCAAATAGAGGAGTCAAATCCAGATGTGAACAACCCAGTAACTCCCACCCTTGAACCTCACATCTATACTGAACCACCCGCTGCTGCTGAAAACCCCATCCTCGAACTGAAACCCCTTCCTGCTCATTTGAAGTACATCTTTTTGGGTTCTAATCAGACCCTTCCTGTGATCATCAATTCCAACCTTAGTCCTGAACAGGAATCCCGTCTGATTGTTGTCCTCCAGCAACATCGCAGAGCCATCGGATGGACCCTCGATGATTTGACTGGAATAAGTCCCTCTTATTGTACTCATCATATCTATTCAGAAGAGGGCACACGACCTTCTCGTGAAATGCAGAGACGCTTAAACCCCAATCTGCAGGAGGTCGTGAAAAAGGAGATCATCAAGTGGTTAGATGCCGGGATCATCTACCCGATCTCCGATAGTCGTTGGGTGAGCCCAATTCAGGTCGTGCAGAAGAAGGCAGGACTCACCACTATAACGACTGGGACCGGAGAAATCATTCCTACCCGATTAGCCAACTCGTGGAGAGTCTGTATAGATTACCGTCGACTCAATTCCTCCACGAAGAAGGATCATTTCCCACTACCCTTCATTGATCAAATTCTCGAAAAATTAGCGGGAAATAGGTTCTTCTGCTTCCTTGACGGGTACTCCGGTTACAACCAGGTGGCAATCCATCCTGAGGACCAAGAAAAGACCACGTTCACCTGCCCCTTCGGAACGTACGCTTTCCGAAGGATGCCTTTCGGTCTTTGCAATGCACCCGCTACTTTTCAGCGATGCATGCTTGCCATATTCTCAGATATGGTAGGTGATTATCTGGAAGTCTTCATGGATGACTTTTCAGTTTTCGGAGCATCATTCGACGATTGCCTCCAACACTTGGTCCAGATACTCAGGCGGTGCATCGACGTGAATTTGGTTCTTTCCTGGGAAAAGAGCCATTTCATGGTGCCTGAGGGAATTGTCCTGGGACACTCAATTTCGGAGAAAGGTATCCAAGTGGATCGAGCTAAGGTTAATCTGATTTCTCACCTTCCTATGCCTAGCTCGATCAGGGACATCCGATCCTTTTTAGGGCATGTCGGTTTTTATCGACGATTTATCCCTGATTTTTCAAAAATCGCACGCCCCCTGACCACTCTTCTCTCCAAGGATGTTCCCTTCGAAATCTCCAAGGAATGCACTCAAGCATTTGAAATCCTGCGTGACCGAGTCACCCAAGCCCCGGTCCTACAATCCCCTGATTGGTCTCAACCCTTTGAGATCATGTGTGATGCATCCGACTTCGCTGTAGGAGCGGTTTTGGGGCAGAAAAATGACAAGAAACCTGTGGTCATTTACTACGCCAGCAAAACACTCGATGAGGCTCAGCGTAACTATACAGTTACTGAGAAAGAGCTGCTAGCTGTAGTATTTGCCCTTGAGAAGTTCAGATCATACCTTCTGGGTTCCCATGTCATCATATACTCGGATCACACGGCTGTGAGGCATCTCCTTGCAAAGAAGGACGCGAAACCTCGATTGATCCGATGGATCTTGCTGTTGCAAGAATTTGACCTCGAGATTCGCGATAAAGCGGGAAAACAAAACGTGGTAGCTGATCACTTGTCCCGTCTTCCTTCTGAAATGATAGACCCTTCCGGACCCATCACTGAGCATTTTCCCGATGAGCACCTGCTGACTATTGGTACTAGCCTTCCATGGGTTGCTAATATTGTAAATTACTTGGCATCTCATCAGACCCCGTCCGATTGGCCGAAGGCCAAGAAAGACAAATTACGCTCCGATGCCAAGTATTACATTTGGGAAGACCCGTACCTCTTCCGCATAGGTGCCGATCAGATCATCCGGAGATGTGTCCCGGAAGGGGAAGTCAACAATATCCTCTCTTTCTGCCATGACCAGGCATGCGGTGGCCTTTTTGCCGGGCATAAAACCGCATCAAAAGTCCTCCAGTGCGGCTTTTACTGGCCCACACTGTTCAAAGACGCACACAGTCATTGCAAGGCATGCAGTCGTTGCCAGACTTTGGGCAACATGAGTCGTCGTGACATGATGCCTATGCAACCGATTCTAGTATGCGAAATCTTTGATGTTTGGGGGATTGATTTTATGGGCCCCTTTCCTATTTCAGATGGTTTCGAATACATTCTGTTGGCTGTGGACTACGTGTCCAAATGGATCGAAGCCATACCGACCCGAACCTGTGATCACAAAATCGTTCTCAAATTCATTCATCAACACATTTTCTCAAGGTTCGGGATTCCTCGTGCAATAATCTCTGATGGGGGGACCCATTTCACAAATGCTCAGTTTAGGTCACTGATGACCAAATACGGGGTGTCTCACCGAATCTCTACTCCTTACCACCCCCAAACTAATGGTCTAGCTGAGCTGTCGAATCGGGAAATCAAGAAAATCCTGCAGGTCACTGTTCGACCTGACAGGAAGGACTGGTCGTCCCGACTTCCGGAAGCATTGTGGGCCTATAGGACCGCCCACAAGACCCAATTGGGCATGTCTCCCTTTAGATTGGTGTACGGAAAGGCATGCCACCTTCCCGTCGAACTGGAGCATAAAGCCTATTGGGCAGTACGGAACTGTAATCTAGATCTTTCCAAGGCTGGGACCCACAGAAAACTCCAAATCAGCGAGATCGATGAATTACGCACAGACGCGTACGAGAACTCGCAAATCTACAAGGAGCGGGTTAAAGCCTTCCACGACAAACACATCTCGAGAAAGATCTTTCATCCTGGTCAAAAGGTCCTACTCTTTGATGCCCGACTCAAACTCTTCCCAGGAAAACTGAGATCTAAGTGGGTCGGACCATATTTGGTCCGACAGGTTTTTGGAAATGGAGCAATCGAAATCAGTCCACTCAGCCACGATTCTGAACCTTTCATCGTGAATGGTCAAAGACTCAAGCCGTTCATTGATGTAACTTCTACTGATTTGGCTGAGGCATCTTATATCCTCCGTTCCCCTTGAGCTTATTGCGCCCAGCCGATGGCGTAAAACTCAGCGCTTAACGGGAGGCAGCCCGTCATTCTCTTTGAAAACCTGAAACTTGTTCTGACACCTTTCAGCACTCGAAGTTCACCCTTATAGACAGCCGACCCCAACTCAGATGTTCGCATCTGAAATTTGAAATCGTCCGCAAAAATTCAACCCGACCCATCCACTCACCCAAATTTCTGTCTTAAGGAATGAACTAAGACCCCCTAGGTTACAATGAGGACATTGCAAATCTTAGGCATGGGGGGGTAGGAAAGTGCAAAAACTTGTAAGAAAATGTTTCAAACAAAAAAATTCACATATGCCAAAAATACCATAAAAATTAAAAAAATTTTTTTTCGAAAAAGAATAAGAGGAAAAGAGGAGAAGGAAAATTTTGTGAAGGAGAAAAGAAACAAAATGAAAAAGGAGCACAAAATTATGAGAAAAAGTGATAGTCATTAGTAAGGAACTAAGGAATTAACCTAAGTTCTAGACCTCATTCGAGAAAATAACTGAAAAGTGCACAATGAGATTAGTAAGAATGCAAACCTTAGGCATTCTTGAATAGACTCTTAGTACCCATTAAGATCTGGACACTCCTCAAGAGGTTGAGGAAAATGAAAAGCTGAAGTATTAGGTCTAAGGCTTAGGGAGTATTCGGCCTCGTTAACTAATTTTTGGTTTACGGGACTCAGTAACCTAAGCACCCTAATCTCACACACAGCCTGGTTCAGTAAGCGTAAAAATCAGAATCACGCAGAAGCGTCACAAAAATCTGAAAAGAACATCTAGAATAGGAGCGGCCGATCAACACAAGTTGATTTGGACGAGTTCCCAGCGCGGAGAGGCGGGAAATCCCCTCGAAGATGCGTAACAAAATATCATCTCCTCGGTGCTTGTCTCTTAGGATATTTACATATCCTACGGGGGGCATATAAGCACTCTGCTGGTTCAGATTCCATGGATGGCATTATCTCGAAATGTCAATTGCCAGGGTCTGGATTCGGCCACGGAATACCATGGATGGGATTATCTCGAAATCTCAATAGCCAGGGTTCCGGGGGTTGCCATGGGCGGTGCTATCTCGAAGCATCGATCGCCAGGAACCCTTGAGGATTGATGATGGGAGCAAGGAATCTGATACAGACCGTGTTGAAAAGCCAATCCTAGGCTAGAACTAAAAAGAAAAAGAGAGAGAAAACTCTCCAAACAGAAAAACTTTCTATCTCTCTCTTACAAAATGCACTGCGAACTGAGCCAGGGCTAAAATCATTTCAAGCACGGGTGCTTTAACCACGAAGTCCAATAAACCTTAGGTTAGTTCTTGTGGGCCTTAAAAACCTTTGCTAAAAGACTGAGGCTAAGGCTAGACAGATTTGGATCTTGACTGGTACTGGAGTACCTTTTAGGCCTATGATCAGCATTCTAACCTAATCTATGAAGGCACTTATCTAAAACTATTGAAAACTTCATGGTCTAGAACAAGGGTTGAAACCTTAAGTTTTTGCTAAGGGACTAGCAAAAGCTAGGCATGGGGGTATGATGAGAACCTCATCATGAGCCATAACTAGCTCATTTTGACCCAATACAAAGGATAAAAGCTCCTGCATATCTCAAGGAAAAGCTTAACTCAGAGAATTCTGAGTTTGAGAAGAAAACAAGTCATAAGGGGTAAAAGTGCAATTTTACCAGTATAATCTGCATACAGGGTAATTCAGGGCCCAAACATAGGTCAAAACAGCTTAATAAGAATAAAAGTGGGATGAGATGATCTAGCAAGGGCTACAGCACTTCCAAGGAACCAAATGATAATCTGTAACCCTAAAACAACCCACTTCAATTCACAAGGTTCGAGGCAAAGTAAAAATAGAATAAACCCTCTAAAATTCATAGAAAAATAATCTCTAGGGTTTAGAACCTTCAATTTGGCCTTTAGAACCCATTTTGACCTACATTGAGAACCATGCCCAATTAATAACTTAATTTGGGTTTTTGCGCAAATTGACCGGTCAAACAAGGTTTAATATGAAAATAAAATTCACCATCGGATTCCTTAGGTCCTAATTAGTCATGTATAAAAACTTGAGCCTAAGAAGAAACCTCCTTGACCGACTTCACACTTTGGTCCTCATATATTTACTCTTTGGCCCTCAACTTTTGAACCCTCGCATTTTGGCCCCTAACTCTCCTTCGTTCTTTGCAATCAGGTCCCTCCTGCAAAACCCTGCCAGCACCATGCTCCGGCGACCTTGCGCGGAGCATGGCGCCGGGCAGGGTGAGGTGGGGGACCTGGCAAGTGTACCGGGGGTGCCCTGCGTCGTCAGCCGTCGCAGGAGCACCCCCCTGGACATTGTAGGCCACCATACCGGCCGTGCGAACGCACGGACGGTATGGGTTCATGTTCCGACCACTCTCCGGCGAGGGAGACACGTCGTCTCCCTCCGCCTTCCTCCCTGCTTCATCCCTATAAATACCCCCCGCCGCTCCACCGACGAGGGCAGCCTGGATCTGACGGAGAAAACCCCCAGCTTTCTTCTCTTCTTTCTCCGGCAGACGCTCACCAGCTCCGGCGACTTCCTCCCCCTCCACCTCTTCGCTCTGCCGCACTACCAGCAGCAGAGACTTCCTCCCCTGCTCTTCCCGCGCCATGCCGCACCCAGCTGGCGCCTCTCCAGCCCTCTGCTCGCCGCCGCCCCTCTCCCTGAGCATCGTCTTCTCCGGCGACAGTCGATACGACTGTCGCCCTGTTCCTCCCCCTTCGTCCCTGCAAGTAAGTTAGACCTACTCCCCTTCTTCTCCTCTTTCTTTCCCCGCTTTCAATTTAGTCAATTAAACCCTCGACCGCTCCTGTTCACCCTCATCCTCTCCGCCTCCGACCACCCTCCGGCGAGCCGCGCCCATCACCTCAGCGACCCACACGGCTCGCCGACCACCGCAGAACCTCCGCCTCCTCACCCTGATCCTCTTCCGCCCCTCCACTTCCCACCAAACACCCTCTGCAGATCCACCGAACACACCCACTTCTTCGCTCACAGTTTGACCTAGGACGACCTGTTAGCTCCATCTCGCCCCCTGCAGACCCCCTGACCACCTTCGCCGTGCCACGGCGAAGGTCCCCCGCCTGTCTGATTTGGCCGAGAGGCCGTTCTATTGATTTCAGGTTCCAGGCCTTGACCGCCATTGGCGAGGAAGCTCGAAGCTTGCTTGAGGTTGCTCCAAGCCTAGATATCCCAGGTTGAAGACCTAGGCTGCGCGAAAGAGTCTTGCGCACACACCCTGGCCCTCAATTGGAGTTGCGAGCCTCAACAGCTGTTGCAATTGGAAGCACCATCCCTACAGCAGGCGTGAGAGAAAAGGGGTGCGCGGATAGTCCCACCTCGGGAATTTCTGAAGCCACACACCCACATAAGTTGCAAAAGTGCCACCATCTGTTTGCCTCAGTTACCACGGGGTGAGGTCCCTCTCACCCGACCCGACCCGACTCGGCCTCGTCCGTGACCACGCTCCGCGGACCTGGCCCGACCTGATTAGACTGACCTGCACTCCTCGCCCACCACGCACGCCGGTGGGCCTGGACCCGGGCCTGACCCGAACCCGATTACCCGGTAGCGCTCTGGGAGAGCTTCCGAAGAGTGATTTCAGAGAGAGAGATACGCGGGGGAGGGGGGTAGAGTAGGTTTTTGCCTCTTGACGAAAAAACTCTGAAGTGTGCAGGCCAAAGAAGAAGAAGCAGACCCGCTGAAGAAGAAGGAGCTGCTGCACTGTAGCGAAGGCATCGTTAAGTCGTCTCAGCACCGGGGCAGACGACGGAAGGTCAGCAGCCAGAGCAGGAAAGAAGACAGGCTGAAGAAGAAGGAAGAGCAACGGCCATCGCGAAAGAAGAAGAAGAGAGGTCAAGGCAGGTGAAGACAAAGAAGAAGAAGATCTGAAGAAAAAGAAGAAGAAGAAAAACAAGGAAGAACAGAAGACAGAAGAAAGCAGAAGAAGAAGAAGAAGAAGAACAGGAAGAACAAAAGCCAAAGAGGAGATAAGACAAAGAGGAAGAAAGAAGAGAAGAAGAAGAAGCCAAATTTTCATCTCTCTCTCTCTCTCTCTCTTTATTTTTGTAATAGAACTTGTATATCTCTAGAATACAACTTGCTCCCTGAGTTCGACCTCGGGAACTCTTTTATTTTTCCGAGTAAAAAATTTATATTTGAAATGTTGGTAATAACCGGCTTTACTACAACGTTATAACAGAACCGACGTTTCAGGTGGCGAGTGGTCGGTGCTGCCGTCGCCGGAGACGAAGGTGCCCAGGGGAAGAGACGGCGACGAGGAAGAGGGGCTGGAGGGCGCCTGTTGGTACGGTGCAGCGCGGCGGAAGACGGCGGAGGTAACCCTGCCATTGGTATGGTGGTAGGGTGACAAGAGAGGAGTGGGAATGTCGTCGGAAGCTCTGGGCGAGTGGCCGGAGTGGGGAGGAGAGGAATTGGAGGGAATTCTCGGGCCAAAATGGAGCTTGGAGGATGCGGTGAGGAGTGCTGCTCCTTAAATAGGCAAGGGCTGGCCGGGAAATGCGCGAGAGTGGTGGGAAAAGTCTCGCTGGAGTTGAGGTAGATGGAGACCCATACCTTTTGCGCGTTCACATGAGAGGTATGGCGGGCGACAGGGCATGGGAGTCGGCCATGCGGTAGGGGGCTCTGCAGGGAGCTCCCTTTTCAAATCTGGGGCCAGCTCCCCTTTCATGCGCGGTGCCATCCTCCACGCAAAGTCGCCGGAGGTATGGCCTGCGCAGTGGGTGGCAGAAGGACCTATTTGAAGAAAATGATGGGAAAGCTATGGGAGTAACTGTAAGAGTTTCAAAAAGTTGAGGGTCTGAAAGTAATTTTGAGGACTAAATTATAAAGTGGGTCAAGACGACATTTTCTTAGGTCTAAATTTTAGTATCAACCTAATTTGGACCTAAGAAATCTAATGGTGAAATTGGATTTTAGGTTTGATTACATTTGATTGGATATTTTGCACAAAAGCCCAAATTAGGTCAAAAATTGGGTATGGTCCTCAATCTAGGTCAAAACAGGTTCCAACGATCAAATTGAAGGTTCTAAACCCTAGAGGATATTTTTTCATGAATTTTAGAGGGTTTGGTTGATTTTTATCTTGCCTGAAACTTCGTGAATTAAAGTGGATTTGTTTTAGGGTTACGGAATTTCATTTAATTCCCAGATTTTGTCATAACTCTTTTCTGACCAAATCATCCCACTTTTTCTCTTATTAAGTCCACTTGACCAATGTCTACACCCTTAGAAATCCCATTCATGCACTGCAATGGTAAAATTGTAGTTTTACCTCTTGTATAATATTTTATTCTCAGATTCACAATTCCCTGATTTAGGCCTTCCCTTAGGTTATGTAGGAGCTTTTATTCAATTTATTAAGTCAAAATGTACTAGTTAGGGTTCGTGAAGAGGTTCTCATGATACCCCCATGCCTAGATTTTGCTAGTCCCTTGGCAAAATATTAAGGCTTTAACCTCTGTTCTTGACCATGAATTCCATTCACTGATTTTGATAAGTGCTTTATCTTGTCTCTTTAATTAGGTCAGAATGCCAACCATGGGCCTAAAGGTACTCTAGTACCAACCAAGATCCAGATCTGTCTAGCTTTAGCCTTGGTCCTTAGCAAAGGTTTTTAAGGCCCACAGGAACTACCCTAAGGTTTATTGGACTCCGCGGCTAAAGTACCCGTGCTTGAGACATTTTTAGCCTTGGTTCAATTTGCAGTGCGTTTTGTAAGAGAGAGACAGAGGGTTTATTTGTTTGGAGAGTTTTCTCTTTCTTTTCTTTTTGATTCTAGCTTAGGATTAGCTTCACAACACGGTCTGTATCGGATTCCTCGTCCCCATCATCAATCCTCAAAGGTTCCTGGCAATCGATGCTTCGAAATAGCACCGCCCATGGTAACTGTTAACGCGGCTAGATCGTGTTTTAACAAATATCTCATTGTAATATAGATGAACTTTCCGCGAAAACAAATAAAAAATTTATAACTCGAAAATCAGAGTATCCAAGGTCGAACATAGGGAGCAATCTGAGTATTTCAAAACTTGAGAACATAACTTTTAAATAAAAAGAAATGACTAGCTCAATAGAAGTGACATGAGAATGATATGGAAAGAAATTGCTCAAAAAAGAATGGACGTCTGATATTGCATCAGACGTCTTAAAGTATTTCTCAAATTCTTCTCTTCTGCTGGTCTCCTTTTCTTTTTCTTCCTTAGCTGCTTCTACTCCTCTTCTTTTTCCTTCTCTTCTTGATTCTCTTCTTGCAGCTAAGTCCTGGCTTGCCTCTTCTTTTTCTTCTTCCTTTGCTTTCTTGCTTCTTTATCTACCCCTTGCTCTCTGTCTTCTTCTTTCTTGGTTTGCCGCCTCTGCTTCAGGGTGTTCTTCTTCTTCTTCTTCCTCGCTCGTAGAGGCTAAGTCCCTGCTTCCTTCTTTAGCTGCTTCCTCCTTAGTGTCCTCTTCCTGCACACAAGCACCACGCAATAAAACCTACTCCCCTACCCTTCCCTCGCGTCTCTCTCTCTGAATCTCTCTTCGGTACACTCTCCCAGAGTCGGGTTATCGGGTCAGGTCGTGCGCCCGAGTCCAGGCGCACCGGCGTGGGTGTGGTGCGCGAGGAGTGCTCAGGAGGGTTGTCGGGTCGGGTCACCAGATCCGTGTGATGAGCTCAAGGATGAGGTGCGTGGATAGGTGAGGAGGGACCTCACCCCAGTGTATTGGAGGCAACCCAACGATAGCACAAAATCATTATAAAGTACTCAAGTGCCTTGTGACTTACCGAGGTGGGACTAATGCTCCACTGCTCTTTCTTGCGCTCTCGCGGTAGACCGTTCCCCCAATTGCAGCAACTATAGGTCTCTCGGCGCCACTTGCTGGAACAGATGACTTCGCGAGATCTCCCTGAATCTGTTGCACATGGAATCCTAAAGTCCTTTAGCCTGGAGCGAGCGTGCAACCTCCTCGAGTCATCGCTAATGGCGGCTGAAGCTCAAACCCTGCTCAACACAAAACGAAGCTTGCAGCTCTATCAGACCAGAGCGGTACCTTCGCCGTGTCACGGCGAAGGTGAGGCGATCGGTGGTAGGCCGCGAGGCAGCCTAGGCGTGTGTGCCTAGGTCGCTCTGTGGTCGGACGGATGGGTTTGGTTATGGGGCGGTTGTGGTGGTGTAGGCGGTCTGTGGATGAGTGGAGGATGTTCAGTGGAGTGTGGCGGAGGTTGTTCGGTGGTTGGCGAGACATGTGGGGCTGCGGAGTGACGGGAGTGTCTCACCGGAGGGTGGTCGGAGATGAAGAAGATGGCGGTGGACAGTGACGATCGAGAGGTGTTGTGTGAAATAAAGTGAGGAAAATGAAAGAGTAGAAGACGGGGAGCTTATCTGGATTGTTGGGAGTGAAGGGGGGCAGCGGAGACGGATGGCTTGTCTGTGCCGTTGTCGGAGAAGACGACCCTAAGGGAGATAACGGCGACGAGAAGGAGGTCAGGGAGGCGTGCGCTTGGTGTGGCGCGACGCGGGAGGATGAGGCGGAGTGAACCCTGCTGTTGGTATGGCAGCAGAGAGACGAGAGGGAGGAGGAAGAATCGTCGGAGCTTGCGGGCTTCTTGGTCAGAGAGAGGAGAGATGAAATTTGGAGGGTTCTACGACCAAAACAAGTCTGAGAGATTCGCAGAGTGTCGGGGGTCCTTTTATAAGTGCTGGCCGAGCTTTTGGTGCATGGAGGGCAAGCCTTCTGCCACCGTCCTCTCGCCGGAGAAGGAAGGTAGTTGGGATTCCAAATCTTTCATGCATTCGCACGAGTGATTGGACTGAAATCAAAGATTGTGATTGGGCTCATATGGAAGGGGATTCCTTAGAGAATCTCCTTTCCAATTATGGGAGGAGATCTCTGCGGGATCAAGGGGTATCCCCCCTCCCATCCTCGCCGGAGAAGGATTCCTCCCCATTAATGATGGAGGGACCTGTTTTTAAGAGTGGCGAGGAAGCTAGGGGGGTTTATGTAATGATTTTCAAAAGATAAGGGTCAAAATGTAATTGGGTGTACTAATTTGCAAAGTAGGTCAAGATGACCTCCTCTTAGGTCCAAATTTTGGTACAAATCTAATTTGGACCTAAGGAATCCAATAGTGAAGTTGGATTTTAGGTTTGACCACGTTTGACTGGATATTTTGCGTAAAAATCCAAATTAGGTTAATTAATGAGCTAGGACCCCAATCTAGGTCAAACTAGGTTCCAAAGGCCAAATTGAATGTTCTAAACCCTAGGGGATATTTTTTCATGAATTTTAGAGGGTTTAATTAATTTTTATCCTGATCGAAACCTTGTTGAATTAAGCAGGTCTGTTTTAGGGTTACAAGATGTCATTTAATTCCTGAATTGCACATGAACCCATTTCTGATTAAATCAACCTACTTTTTATCTTATTTAGACCATGTGACCTATGTTTTATCTTTGAGAAATCCCATTTATGTATTGCAATGGTAAAATTACAGTTTTACCCTTTATTTCATGTTTTCTTCTTAGAACACTTATTCCTTCAATTAAGCCTTCTTCTAAGTTATGTAGGAGCTTTTATTATCTTTCTTGGATTAAAATGAGCTAGTTAGGGCTCATGATGAGGCTCTCATCAGTAACCCCCACAACCCTGGTTTTCTAGATTTTGAGATAATCCCGCCCATGGCGTTTCGTGGCCGAATTCAGACCCTAGCAATTGACATTTCGTGATAATGTCATCCATGGAATCTGAACTAGCAGAGTGCTTACATGCCCTCAGTAGGATATGTAAATATTCTAGGAGACAAGCATCGAGGAGACGATATGTTGTTACGCATCTTCGAGGGGAATTTTCCACCTCTACGCGCTGGGAACTCATCCAAATCAACTTGTGTTGATCGGCCGCTCCTAATCTAGGTGACATTTTTAGAACATTTGAAACGCTTCTACATGATTTTGATATTTATGCTCATTAAACCAGATTGTGTGTGAATTTGGGTGCTTAAGTTACTGTGTCCAGTAAGTCGAAGGTCAGTTAACGAGGCCGAATACTCCTTAAGCCTTAGACCTAAAACTCAAGCTTTTCATTTTCCTCAACCTCTTGAGGAATATCTAGATCCTAATGGGTACTAAGAGTCTTGCCAAGAAGGCCTAAGGTTAGCGTTCTTACTAATCTTTTTGTGCACTTTCACTTTACTTTTCTTTAATGTGGTTTAGAACTTTGGTTAATTCCTTAATTTCTTACTAATGACTATCCCTTTTCTTTTTGTGCTCCTTTTTAGCATTTAGCTTTTTCCTCCTCCTTTTGTAAAGCTCACCAATACTTTCTTCCCTCCTCCCAAATTTTTTTTTAATGTTTTTGACATATGTGATTTTTTTGTTGAAACCTTTTCTCGTTATGAGTTTTTATTGTACTTTCATACCCCCCATGCCTATGGTTTGCAATGTCCTCATTATACATTAGGTGGGTTTTTATTTGGTTTGGTTCATGCATTAGGATAGATATTAGGTGAGTGGATGGGTCGAGGTGACTATTGCAGACGATTTCTAATCTCAGGTACGAGTACCTGAGGTGGAGTCTGCTGTCCTAAGGAATGAACCCAAAGTGCAAACAAATGTCAGAAAAGGATTCGGGTTTTCAAAAGAATGATAAGCTGCCTCCCGTTAAGCATTGAGTTTTATGCTATCGGCTGGGCACAATGAGCTCAGGGAGAATGGAGGATAAATGATGACTCAGCCAAATCTGTATTGGTCACGTCAATGAACGGTTTGAGTCTCTGATTGTTCACGACGAAAGGTTCGGAATTATGGCTGAATGGACTGATCTCAATGGCTCCATTTCCAAAGATCTGTCGGACAAGATATTGTTCGATCCACTTGGATCGCAGTTTTCCAGGGAACAATTTAAGTAGGGCATCGAAGAGTAGGACCTTCTGACCAAGGTGAAAGATCTTTCTAGATATGTGCTTGTCGTGAAAGGCTTTAACCCACTCTTTGTAGATTCGCGAGTTTTCATACGCATTAAGGCGTAATTCATCAATCTCGCTTATCTGATGCTTTCTGTGATTTCTAGCCCTAGAAAGATCTATGTTGCAGTTCTGTACTGCCCAATAGGCTTTATGCTTCAGTTCGACGGGGAGGTGTCACGCCTTCCCGTACACCAGTCTAAAAGGAGACATGCCAAATTGGGTCTTGTGGGCGATCCTATAAGCCCACAAAGCTTCTGGAAGTCGGGATGACCAGTCCTTCCTGTCAGGTCGAACAGTAACTTGTAGGATTTTCTTGATCTCCCGATTTGATAGCTCAGCTAGACCATTAGTCTGGGGGTGATAAGGAGTAGAGATTCGGTGTGACACCCCGTATTTGGTCATCCTGACCTGAACTGAGCATTGGTAAAATGGGTCCCTCCATCAGAAATGATTGCACGAGGAATCCCGAACCGTGAGAAGATATTCTGATGAATGAATTTGATGACGATCTTGTGATCACTGGTCTGGGTTGGAATGGCTTTGATCCATTTAGACACATAGTCAACAACGAGTAAAATGTACTCGAAGCCATCCGAGATAGGGAAGGGGCCCATAAAGTCAATCCCCCAAATATCAAAAATCTCGCATACGAGAATCGGCTCTAAAGGCATCATGTCGCGATGGCTCATGTTGCCTAAAGTTTGGCAACGACTGCATGCCTTACAGTTATTGTATGCGTCCTTGAAGATAGTGGGCCAGTAAAAGCCACACTGGAGGATTTTTGATACGATTTTATGCCCAGAAAAATGGCCACCACATGCCTGGTCATGGCAGAAAGAGCGTATGTCATTGATTTTGACCTCCGGGACACATCGCCAGATAATTTGGTCAACACCTATGCGGAATAAGTACGGGTCTTCCTAAATGTAGTACTTGGCATCGGAGCGTAATTTATCTTTCTTGGCTTTTGACCAATCAGATGGGATCTGGTGTGATGCCAAATAGTTACTATATCAGCAAACCATGGAAGCCCAGTACTAATAGTCAGGAGGTGCTGATCAGGAAAATGCTTCGTGATGGGTCCAGAAGGGTTGATGATCTCAGAAGGAAGGCAAAATAAGTGGTCAGCTACCACGTTCTGTCTTCTCGCTTTATCGCGAATCTCGAGGTCAAATTCTTGCAACAGCAAGATCCATCGGATTAATCGAGGCTTCGCGTCCTTCTTCGCAAGGAGATGCCTCACAGTTGTGTGATCCGAGTAGATTATAACATGGGAACCCAGGAGATAAGATATGAATTTTTCAAGGGAAAATACTACAGCTAGCGGCTCTTTCTCTGTTACCGTGTAGTTACGCTGAGCCTCGTCAAGTGTCTTGCTAGTGTAGTAGATGACCATGGGCTTCCCGTCAATCTTTTGTCCCAAAATCTCTCCTACAGTGAAGTCAGATGCATCGCACATGATCTCAAAGGGTTGAGACCAATCAGGGGACTGTAGGATCAAGGCTTGGGTGACTCGGTCATGAAGGATCTTAAATGCTTGAGTGCATTCCTTGGAAATTTCAAAAGGCACATCCTTGGAGAGAAGAGTGGTTAGGGGGTGCGCGATTTTTGAGAAATCAGGGATGAAACGACGGTAAAAATCGACGTGTCCCAGAAAAGATCGGATGTCCCTGATCGAGCTAGGCATAGGAAGTTTGGAAATCAGGTTAACTTTGGTTCGATCCACTTGGATGCCTATCTTAGAAATCAAGTGTCCTAGGACGATCCCCTCAGGCACCATAAAGTGGCCCTTTTCCCAGGAAAGAACTAGATTTACGTCAATGTAACGCCTGAGTATATGAACCAAGTCCTGGAGGCAATCGTCAAATGATGCCCCAAAAATTGAGAAATCATCCATGAAGACTTCCAGATAATCACCTACCATATCAGAGAATATGGCAAGCATGCACTGTTGAAAAGTCGCGGGTGCATTGCAGAGACCGAAAGGCATCCTTCGGAACATGTATGTCCCAAAGGGGCAGGTGAACGTGGTCTTCTGGATGAATTGCCACTTGATTGTAACCGGAGTACCCGTCAAGAAAGCAGAAGAATCTATTTCCCGCTAGTTTTTCGAGAATCTGATCAATAAACGGTAGTGGGAAATGATCCTTCTTCGTGGAGGCATTGAGTCTTCGATAATCTATGCAGACTCTCCACGAGTTGGCTATACAGGTAGGTATGACCTCTTCGGTCTCAGTCGTGATGGTGATGAGCCTTGCCTTCTTAGGCACAACCTGGATTGGGCTCACCCAGTGATTGTCGGAGATCGGGTAGATGATCCCTGCATCTAACCACTTAATGATCTCCTTTTTCACGACCTTCTATAGATTGGGGTTTAGATGTCTCTACATCTCACGCAAAGGTCGTGTGCCCTCTTCAGAATAGATGCGGTGTGTGCAATAAGAGGGGCTTATTCTAGTCAAATCATCGAGAGTCCAACCAATGGCTCTACGATGTTGCTGGAGAACAACAATCAGACGGGATTCCTGGTTAAGGGTGAGTTTGGAGCTTATAATCACAGGAAGTGTATGATTGGAACCCAAAAAGACATATTTCAAATGATCGGGAAGGGGCTTGAGTTTTAGAACGGGGTTATTAGCAGCAGCAGGTGGGTTAGAGTGGGTGTGGGGAACAAGGGTAGGAGTTATGGGTTTGTCTAGATCAAGTTTTGACTCCTCTAATTACGGTTTTAGATCTTCTTGTGGTTGATGAGGAATAATCATGTTGTCCTCAATTTGTGGTTCATCAACCACAGCTCTGATGTCACAAATTTACTCTACCACACCGCAATTAATCCCTTGTTATGCCTTAAAGATATCAATCTTGAGAGTCTGATTCCCAAATTTCAGCTCTATTTGGCTCTCCTCACAACTTATGTTGGCCCTTGCAGTGGCCAGAAAAGGTCGCCCTAGTATAATTGGTGTATCCTTTGGATTCTCAAGTGCGTCCATGTCTAGAACTATGAAGTCTACGGGAAAGTAGAAGTCCCGCACCCTGACAATAACATCCTCAAGAACTCCTTTAGGTGACTTAATGGATCGATCAGCTAACTGCAAAGTCACCTTAGTCGGTTTAAGCTTGGATTCTTCTAGATGGTTAAGCAGGGATGTGGGTATCAGGTTAATGGAGGCACCTAGGTCTAACAAAGCTCTATCAAATTGGGTTTCACCAATTTTACACGAAATCAGGGGAGTGCCTGAGTCTTTTGCCTTGGGTGGGAGTTTACTCAAGATTACAGAGCTGGCTTGCTCTGATAGTACAACAGGACTCCTACTCTTGGTTCGCGGCTTATTGATGTAAACACATTTACACTACTTAAAATGTCTATTTATGCATGTTCTTAAGCATAGGATTGCATTTCATGATATAAATATTGCATAACATGCATCACCTCGCATTTAGAGTAGTTTGAATAAAATGGAGGTTAATTGTCTCCTTTTATGTGCTTGGACAGGGAAAACATTTTATCGGGGCCTCGGATCAAAGATCCAATGGTATGGATGTCATCAGGGCGACGATTGGAGTTCAACGACTCCAAGATCACCCTAATCAGGCATCCGTAGCATCAGATAGAGACTGGGGAACCCTAGAAGATCAAGGGCCAGGATGGTGTAAATCCGCACTTCAGATGACAAATCCTACCGCACGGATGAATTCGGATCGACGATCGCAGCCCAACGACACAAAAATCGAGTCAATCCGACATCCGTGGCACCATCTACAACTTCCAGAAGATGGACGGCCAAGATGGCGCCACGTGGTGCCATCTCAGCCGCCCAAATGGTCGCTGGCATTTTGTGAAGGCCCCCGCCCGATCGCTCTCCGACCGTCAGATGGAGATCCAATGGCTGTGGCCGCCCGGCACTTAAAACGTGCGCTCGACCATCCACGCCCCGCAGCGCAGCGGTTGAGCGCGCTTACGCGAGCACGGGGCGCGGGTTCGAGCCACGGTGAGGGGATTGAAGGCGTGGGTAATTGAGGTGCGTGGAGCGTTGGATGGAGATCGTGCGGCCGCGGGCACCCGATAGCGCCGACGCGCGATCGCACGCGCAGGTGGGCGGGTTGCAGCGGGTGCGGACACGATTTAAGCCGTCCGATCTCGTGATCGGACGACTGAAAAGCGCTGGACGTGCTCGAGCATTGAGGAGTGGGCAACCGAGGAGGCGCGTGTGGGCGTGGCGGCGACGGCCACGTCGGGGCTTTAGTGACGGATTTATCCGTCACTAAAGACCCCTTATTTATTATTTTGAAGATGTAATGTCCATTTTGCCCCCACTCCTTGCAACTATAAAAGGAGACCCCCTCCATACGAAATTCTGATCCCTTCTTTCTCTTCTCTACCCCTCCAAAGCTCAAGAGAAGCTTGTCCCACACCCGGGATGCTTCTCGCGAGATAAAGTCCAATTTTCGTTCTCCTTCAGAAGTGGATCCCGCGACGACGACGGCGTGCTGCTTCGTTCCCGTTCTTCTGATTCGTCCTCCTTCGTCTCGCTTCGTTCTCCTTCGTCCAGGCGTCGTCCCGTCCGGCTCGTCCTCCAAGCAACCGTCGAGGAGGATTTCTCTCTCCCTATTCTTTTTACCTCTTTCTAGTATAGATTTACTGCTTTCTAGATTAATCTACTCGTCCTCCAAGCGACCGTCGAGGAGGACATTTCTCCCTCCATTCTTTTAATGCTTTCTAGAGTAAATTTATCGCTTTCTAGAGTAATTATTTTATGCTTTCCAGTTGTAATGAACAATCTCTTTAATGCAAAAATTCCTTGTTTATTCTACATCTCATTTTGATTTCTCTGTGTAATATTCTCTTTCTCTCTTACTCTCTCTCTCTTCTATTTATTGTAAATAATTAGATAGTACTAAATTGAATTATTCTGTAACAAATAAAAAGAAACACGTAGTTTTTAAATCAAACGTCCGCCTCCCTGTGTTCGACCCGGAATTTTAATTTCAGTATAAATTTTATTTGTTGAACATGAATTCTTCGCTTTCGAACTACAACGACAGGTTTTCCAAAACCGAACACGTTAGCGTAGGTTCGTAGCGTTCAACATTTTGGCGCCGTTGCCAGGGAGGCAACGATTTTTGATTTCTCTTCGCGTTTTGTAACTTACAAATCATTTACCTCACTTTTCTCCTTTCTTATTGTAATTGCAGGTACTCTTTTGAGACAAGCAAAAGTGGTAGATTGGAGTAAAGTGCTGTGGAAGGTTTTGTAAGTTATTCCCCATTCTTTCCCCCTCCATAGATTTCATTCGCCACATTGAATCCAAATTCCAATTAACCTAGGTGTTTGCATAAATCCTAGGAATAGTTTGGTTGTTTGGATTCTCACTCACATTCATTCCACCTTCATTTATAAAACAAAAAAAAATAAAAAGATAATTTTTTGGGGCAATTTTCAACAAATAAACAATGTATACCCACATTTAAAGGCACTTAACCGAATTGATTTGTTTCTACTCAACCAGGTTCTGATCTGTGAGACCGGTACACATAAAGCTACACATAAAAGAGTAGAAATCATTCTAGGTTAACCATCTTTGTGTGCCTAACTTAGTGGTGCATTTGTGGCCAATTGTTTGAGTTGTGTGGGCCGCGCCACTTCAAATAAAAAAAACTCATCAAGTAGCTGCCTATTAGGTTCAACTCTTAGGGATTTACCTGGCACTCCACATTCTTTTTAAGCTTTAAAGGAAAACATCTTCACCTGTGCTTGTAAAACTTGGTGCGCCAACGAAACTTGATTGAAAACACCTAAAGTTGAATCCTAAAAGCTACTAAGCAAGATTTGAATCTTAAAATTCACCACATCAAAAACAATCTTGCTTGAAAACCACTGGTTGTGCACTCACACACAAATCAATCAATCATTAAGGGCACAACCCATTTAAAGGGCCCATCACATTCCAAAGCACATTCAAACCTAGCCCTAAATAAAACAGAGTAGACGTTGGCCTTAAGGATTGGACTCGCTCTTCAGAACCCAGAACAAGATTATTTTCGATTAGTCTGTTTCTACTGTTCGATCTGATGTCTAGCTAGGGAAGCAGAGTCAAAAGATCGCGGCTTGGGGGTACACTAGGAACCGGAGGCGCAAGCTGAAGGAAGAACCTTCTCCCCAGTCCCTCCTTCTAACTGGTTGGATTGAACAGACGGAAGTAGATCAAATCGTTCCTTTATCTCAAGATGGGTTTTGAGAGTCTGTAGGTCTTTAGGGTAACCTATTTAAGGACAGGTTTGATTGTTTGTATTGCAGGGCACCTTTCTTCCTCCCGTGTATCATGAATCCTTCCACATATTTCACGCATTCCCGCTCTTTCCCTCCTGTTGTAAATTATCCTCAACATGACGATTATCCCAACTCGTATTGTAACCAACCATCAGTTAGTTGGGATAATTTGGATTGGGGATACAATTCCGGACCCCCGTGTTTAGGGTCTAACGCTGAACATTTTGATTCTGATTTTTATCCTTCTCAGAGCTACATCGATTATAGATCGTCCTCCTTTCATGAACAACCTAATACGATCTACAATCAAGAAGGATACACTGATCCTTACCCATCCTCTGATTTCACTGCCTTTAGGTCATCACCATCTTTTGAACAATCTGAAATGACCTATTATCAGGATGGGTATAACGAATCTCAATTCTTTAATTCCTCTGCATTGATGTCAAACCCGCCCAATCCTGAACCAACTCATTTGGTTCAGGTTAACCAGGTTCAAGATAAGGTTCTGGCTAACTTGAGAAATATCATTCAATGTTTAGAAGTTCAGCCAACACCTTGCATTGAGAGATTGGAGCCCCTGATTCAGATGATTGATGATTTAAACAAGTCTTTGTTGGATTGGCTCCAGGACTGATGAGAACCTCATCATGAGCCATAACTAGCTCATTTTGACCTAATACAAAGGATAAAAGCTCCTACATAACTCAAGGAAAGGCTTAACTCAGAGAATTCTGAGTTTAAGGAGAAAATAAGTCATAAGGGGTAAAAATGCAATTTTACCAGTATAATCTGCATACAGGGTAATTCAGGGCTCGAACATAGGTCAAAGCAACTTAATAAGAATAAAAGTGGGATGAGATGATCTAGCAAGGGCTACAGCAATTCCAAGAAACTAAATGATAATCTGTAACCTAAAACAACCCACTTCAATTCACGAGGTTTGAGGTAAAGTAAAAATAGAATAAACCCTCTAAAATTCATAGAAAAATAATCTCTAGGGTTTAGAACCTTCAATTTGGCCTTCAGAACCCATTTTGACCTACATTGAGAACCATGCCCAATTAATAACTTAATTTGGGTTTTCGCATAAATTGACCAGTCAAACAAGGTTTAATATAGAAATAAAATTCACCATCAGATTCCTTAGGTCCGAATTAGTCATGTATAAAAACTTGAGCCTAAGAAGAAACCTCCTTGACCAACTTTACACTTTGGTCCTCATATATTTACTTTTTGGCCCTCAACTTTTGAACCCTCGTATTTTGGCCCCTAACTCTCCTTCGTTCTTTGCGTTCAGGTCCCCCCTGCAAAACCTGCCAGCACCATGCTCCGGCGACCTTGCGCGGAGCATGGCGTCGCGCAGGGTGAGGGGGAGAGCCTGGCAAGTAAACCGGGGGTGTCCCTGCGACGTTACCGGCCGTGCGAACGCACGGACGGTATGGGTTTCCATCTCCGGTGTCCTCCGGCGAGGGAGACACGTCGTCTCCCTCCGCCTTCCTCCCTGATTCGGTCCCTATAAATACCCCCGTCGCTCCACCGTTCTTCCCAGCTCGGATCTGACGGAGAAAACCCCCAACTTTCCTCTCCTCTCACTCCGGCAGACGCCCACCAGCTTCGGCGGTCCCTCCTCCTCCTCCTCTTCGCTCTGCCGCAATACCAGCAGCAGAGACTTCTTCCCCTGCTCTTCCCGCGCCACGCCGCACCCAGCTGGCGCCTCTCCGGCTCTCTGCTCGCCGCCGCCCCTTCCCCTGGGCATCTTCTTCTCCGGCGACAGTCGATACGACTGTCGCCCTGCTGCTCCCCCTTCGTCCCTGCAAGTAAGTTAGAACTACTTCCCTTCCTCTCCTCTTTCTTTCCCCGGTTTCAATTTGTTCAATTAAGCCCTCAACCGACCCTGACCATCGTCACCCCCTTCGTCTCCGGCCACCCTCCGGCGAGATGCCCCCATCGCTCCACAGCCTCACACGCCTCGCCGACCCTCACCGAACCTCCGCCTCATCACACTGAGCACCCCCCACCCCTCCACTGCCACTCCACACCTCCGTAACGCTCCCACAAACAAACCCATTTCTCCGGTTGCAGTCCAACCTAGGGCTGCCGCCAGACACCACCTTGCGGCTTGCCGCACAGCTCCACACCTTCGCCGTGCCACGGCGAAGGTTCCCCAGTAGTTTGATCAGGCCGAGAGGCCATATTCGTGTCCGACAGGTTCTGAGGCTCGACCGCCATTAACGCCACATTGAAGCAGCTTCTCCCGCGCTCCAGGCTTGAGGACTCCAGGTCTCCAGCTGCTGCGGATTACGGAGACTCCTGCGAAGGCAGCCAGCCAGCAACCGACGCAAATCGAAGCTGCAGCTGCAGAAGCAAGGCCGCGGTCTTCCAGCAGGCGCACGCGAGGAGAGGCCTCCGTTTAGTCCCACATCGGTAAGCCTCACAACTCTTTCACCGTTTAAATTGTTTTTGTGAATAAGCCTTACTGCCTCAGCACACGGGGTGAGGTCCCCTTCACCCGCCCGGTTACCCGGTCTCGTCCGCGCTCACGCCCCGCGGACCTGACCCGACCCGACTTAGACTGACCTGCACTCCTCGCCCACCACGCACGCCGGTGGGTCTGGACCCGGGCGCTACCCGTACCCGGCTACCCGGCAGCTCTGGGAGAGCTATCCTATGAGCGGTTTCTGTGAGAGAGAGACGGAGGGGCGGGGGGTAGAGTAGGTTTTGCCCTCTGACGTAAACTCTGAAGTGTGCAGGCACAGGTGAAGAAGAAGGACCGCGGAAGAAGAAGGAAGCTGAGGGAGACACTGTAGCAACAAGCGGTTTAAGTCGTCTGATTGGAAAATCAGACGACGTCCTGAAGGGAAAAGAAGAAAGAAGGAGAGACGACGTCCTGACAGGAAAAAGAAAAGAAGAAAGAAGGAGATCTGAAGAACAATAGAAGAAGGCGAGGCAGAGGAGAACACAAAAGAACAAGGGAAGAACTGAAAGAAGAAGAGCACAAGAAGAAGATCTGAAGAAAGGAAAAGAAGAAAGAAAGGAAAAGAAGAAGAACAGGACCCGCTCTGCAGAAGAAAAAGGAAGAGCAGGAACAGCTGAAAGAAGAAGAACATCACCACTGCAGATAAAGAAGAAGAAGATAACAGAAGATCTGAGACGAGGAGAAGCAAAGAGAAAAGAAGAAAAGGCAACAAATTCTTTCTCTCTCTTTCTTTATTTTTGTAAAAGAAACTTGTACCCCTAGAATACAACTTGCTCCCTGAGTTCGACCTCGGGAACTCTTTTATTTTCCGAGTAAAAAAATTTATATTTGAAATGATGGCAATAACTGGCTATACTACAACGCTATAACAATAAAACCCGGTTATCTCTCGAAGCCAGCGTTTCATTTTTGGCGTCGTTGCCGGGGAGCAACGGCTATTCTAGAGGTAAACATTCCTGTTTCTTTTTAATTTCTGATAATCTCCTCTCTTTTGTGCAGGAAACTACAGGAAATCAAGAAGACAAGCAACCGCACGACAACCACTCCGAGGATAGGTAAATTTTTCCTCTCGCTATTAACCCCTAAACTCTAAAGAGGAAGAAAAGAAAAGAACAAGCAATATAGGGCTAACCTGTCTTCCATACTTAGTAACCATAAAGAGTTGCATGTTTTCAACTCATTAGTCCTGCACACTATTAAGGGTATTTAAGGGCTAACACATTCTTGCTTGAGCCCTAATTACCCAACAAAGAACTAACTGGACCAAGTAGAGCCAACATAAGATTCAACATTAGGGTTTTAGAGACACACTACTTAAATCAAGAATGGAGAAAATCCAAAAGAAGTGTGCCTAAACCATTGATTGAAAATACCTATTCAAAAGAAAACCTAAAACAATTGGCTCTCTAAACACTTGAACCCTAAAAGACAAGACCTAAAAGCTCTCAAAGAAAACAAGAGGTAAAGTTGACCCCTTGGGTCAACCAACCTTAAATTAGGTCACTCTTTGCACTTAAAAGACTAAAGTTCAAGTGAAACCTTAAGCACCCTGATCTTAAAATTGGTAGACTTAAGAGGTCAAGATCCCCATTCTGGTCTACCTGGAACCGCAGTGACAAGAGAGGTCGGGTGGGGGAAACCCTGTAACCCGTGGGGACGCTCTACCGTGTAGGGGTCTTCGCGGGACTCTCCCTCTCTGGCTGCCCAGGTAATTCTCAGGTGGACGATCTTTCTGATCAAGGGGTCCATCTGCCCCGCACCTCTATAGTCACCCAACACATTTTTGGGTGTCTTGATTGGGTCCAGCACCTTCTAAACTTACCTCTTCCAACAGTGCATGTACGGAAGGAGGTCCCTAAGACCACCCTTAAGACCTCCTTTAGAAATTCGCTCTCGTCATGGCCAAGCCTCGACGCCCGTGTTTGTGCAGCAACACCCTCACATTATTCTCTCTTCTGATTCAGAACCAAGTTCTTCTTCTTCCCCCATCATGGCTCAGCCAGTTGAGGAAGAAAATAATCTGGAACACCAGCTCCAGCGACTCAATGACCTCTTCCAAAACTTCGTGCACCCACCACAGCGTCCTATGATGCGGGACCACTACAATCTTGCTGCGGTGGCCATTGAGCCTCGAGTCAGAATCCCGACTGGAGGACCTGATTCCGAATTAAAGCCCAACATGATTCATGCTATACCTAAATTCCATGGGCTTAATTTTGAAGATCCCTTCCAGCACATCAAACAGCTAAAGCATCTGGCCCACACTTTTGGATCAGATGCGCAAAATCGGGATATTCTTCTCATGAAGATGTTCTCCTTTTCTCTTATGGACAAGGCCGCCCATTGGTATCAAACTCAGACCCGGCCGATCAACACTTGGGAAGAACTTCAATCCGAGTTTTTGAAAAAGTTTTTTCCCGTTGGTCGGACCAACACCTTGCGCCATCAGATTACACACTTCACTCAACAATCAGGAGAACCTCTCCATGAGGCATGGGATCGTTTTCAGGATCTCATGAGAAAGTGCCCCCATCACGGAGTTCCTAAATGGGAACAAGTCCAATCTTTTTACCAGGGACTCCGTGAGGACATCCGCCTTTTCGTCAATGCAACTTGCGGAGGAAACATCATGGGTCAACATGAAGACACCGTATGGGAGATTCTCGAAAACATGTGCGAGAACTCCATCAACAATGACTCCATGGGATTATTCGATAGGACGAATACCCGCGCAGCGATGAATCTTAAGGGAGCACATGAGACGCAGGGCCTGTCCGCATCAGTCGACCTGGAATTAATGGCCAGTCGATTGGACAAGGTCTCAATCATTGAAAAGAAGGTGGATGAGCTGACTCAGCACTTGCAGCGAGCCACCTCCACACGTAACTCCTTTGCACAACCTCCTTCCACACAGGAGACTGTGCAAAACATCCTCCACCGATCTTCCCCTGGGATGGATCCATATCCATCCCCATATGATTCTTGGATCGGAGGATCATCCGATCCTTTCTACACCAGCCAGGGGAACTCCATTCCCCCTTTCCCTGATTCTCAGGAGGTTCCTCAGACCTGCGAGGACCTCAACGCCATCCAGAACGACCCATTCTCCAACACTTACAATCCTGGATGGCGAAACCATCCCAATTTTCAGTGGGCGGGAAATTCCCAAACCCAAAGACCACCTTTTCAGTCCCGCCCACAGCCCTCTCGTCATTACCAGCCGCCTCAGCCTCGGCCCAACCCTACTTATCCATCAGGGCCAAATCAGGATCAAATGTCCCTAATCCTTCAGACTCTGGCTGACATTCAAAAAATGAATGCGGCTATTCAAAAACAGCACAAGGACGAGCTTACAGAAGTTAAAACTCAACTGGCCCAGTTGGCAAATTCTCGCCAGCCAGGCACACTCCCTTCCCAACCTCTTCCTAACCCAAATAACGTGCCAACCCAGAAGCGCGTTATGAATCCAAATTTAGGCCACGCTCAATGGATTTATCAGGCCCCTACTGCTCCATCTCCAGACGAGATGGAAGCCTCAACTTCTTATGCGGGGTTTCAGCAGCAGCCACCCCTCTTACCAAACCCAAACCAAAATCAGGCCGGATTAAATTCTGTAACAACACGTAGTGGTAAAACAACTCAAGACCCGCATTATCCAAACCACTCCAAGCCTGATAACCATGACCCTAGGATAGTTATCCAAGATACCGCTGTTCCGGATCCACAACCGGGACCTATCCTAGAAGAACCAACCAAGATCCCGTTTCCCGAGGCCCTGACCAAGGGAAAGAAGACCAGCAAACCCGTGGCCCCTGAGGAGGACCTGGTCAAGCTCTTTGAGCAGGTCCACATAAACATCCCCTTGATGGATGCAATCCGCCACGTACCAGCTTACGCATGATTTCTAAAGAATATATGTACACCCCAGCGTAAGCCGCGAACCAAGGGAGGGAGCCCAATTGTTCTGTCAGAGCAAGCCAGCTCTGTAATCCTTAGTAGGCTCCCACCCAAGGAAAAAGATCCTGGGACTCCCCTGATTTCCTGTAAGATAGGTGGTACCCAATTTGATAGAGCATTGTTAGACTTGGGTGCATCCATAAACCTGATACCCACATCCTTACTTGACCATCTAGAAGAATCTGAGCTAAAACCAACCGAGGTGACATTACAATTAGCAGATCGATCTATAAAGTCACCAAAAGGGATTCTCGAGGATGTTATCGTAAGAGTGCGGGATTTCTATTTTCCAGTGGACTTTATAGTCTTAGATATGGATGCACCTGAGAACCCTAGGGATACACCAATCATTCTAGGGAGACCTTTCTTGGCTACTGCTAGAGCCAACATCAGCTGTGAGGAGGGCCAAATAGAGCTTAAGTTTGGAGATCAAACACTGAAAATTGATATATTTAAGGCCCAACAAGGAATTAATTGCGGCGTCATCGAACAAATTTGTGACATCAAGACTTTGGTTGATGAATCACACCTCCAGAATGACTCGATTATGCCTCATCAACCACAGAAGGATCTTGACCCGCAAACAGAGGAGTCGAATCCAGATATGAACAACCCAGTAACTCCCACCCTTGAACCTCACATCTATACTGAACCACCCGCTGCTGCTGAAAACCCCATCCTCGAACTGAAACCCCTTCCTGCTCACTTGAAATACGTCTTTTTGGGTTGTAATCAGACCCTTCCTGTGATTATCAATTCCAACCTCAGTCCTGAACAGGAATTCCGTCTGATTGTTGTCCTCCAGCAACATCGCAGAGCCATCGGATGGACTCTCGATGATTTGACTGGAATAAGTCCCTCTTATTGTACTCATCATATCTATTCAGAAGAGGGCACACGACCTTCTCGTGAAATGTAGAGACGCTTAAACCCTAATCTGCAGGAGGTCGTGAAAAAGGAGATCATCAAGTGGTTAGATGCCGGGATCATCTACCCGATCTCCGATAGTCGTTGGGTGAGCCCAATTCAGGTCGTGCCCAAGAAGGCAGGACTCACCACTATAACGACTGAGACCGGAGAAATCATTCCTACCCGATTAGCCAACTCGTGGAGAGTCTGTATAGATTACCGCCGACTAAATTCCTCCACGAAGAAGGATCATTTCCCACTACCCTTCATTGATCAAATTCTCGAAAAACTTGCGGGAAATAGGTTCTTCTGCTTTCTTGACGGGTACTCCGGTTATAACCAGGTGGCAATCCATCCTGAGGACCAAGAAAAGACCACGTTCACCTGCCCCTTCGGAACATACGCTTTCCGAAGGATGCCTTTCGGTCTTTGCAATGCACCCGCTACTTTTCAGCGATGCATGCTTGCCATATTCTCAGATATGGTAGGTGATTATCTGGAAGTCTTCATGGATGACTTTTCAGTTTTCGGAGCATCATTCGACGATTGCCTCCAACACTTGGTCCAGATACTCAGGCGGTGCATCGATGTGAATTTGGTTCTTTCCTGGGAAAAGAGCCATTTCATGGTGCCTGAGGGAATTGTCCTGGGACACTCAATTTCGGAGAAAGGTATCCAAGTGGATCGAGCTAAGGTTAATCTGATTTCTCACCTTCCTATGCCTAGCTCGATCAGGGACATCCGTTCCTTTTTAGGGCATGTCGGTTTTTATCGACGATTTATCCCTGATTTTTCAAAAATCGCGCGCCCCCTGACCACTCTTCTCTCCAAGGATGTTCCTTTCGAAATTTCCAAGGAATGCACTCAAGCATTTGAAATCCTGCATGACCGAGTCACCCAAGCCCCGATCCTACAGTCCCCTGATTGGTCTCAACCCTTTGAGATCATGTGCGATGCATCCGACTTCGCTGTAGGAGCGGTTTTGGGGCAGAAAATTGACAAGAAACCTGTGGCCATTTACTACGCCAGCAAAACACTCGATGAGGCTCAGCGTAACTATACGGTTACTGAGAAAGAGCTGCTAGCTGTAGTATTTGCCCTAGAAAAGTTCAGATCGTACCTTCTGGGTTCCCGTGTCATCATATACTCGGATCACACAGCTGTGAGGCATCTCCTTGCAAAGAAGGATGCGAAACCTCGATTAATCCGATGGATCTTGCTGCTGCAAGAATTTGACCTTGAGATTCGCGACAAAGCGGGAAAGCAAAATGTGGTAGCTGATCACTTGTCCCGTCTTCCTTCTGAAATAATTGACCCTTCCGGACCCATCACTGAGCATTTTCCCGATGAGCACCTGCTGACTATTGGTACTAGCCTTCCATGGTTTGCTAATGTAGTAAATTACTTGGCATCTCATCAGATCCCGTCCGATTGGCCGAAGGCCAAGAAAGACAAATTATGCTTCGATGCCAAGTATTACATTTGGGAAGACCCGTACCTCTTCCGCATAGGTGCCGATCAGATCATCCGGAGATGTGTCCCGGAAGGGGAATTCAACAATATCCTCTCTTTCTGCCATGACCAGGCATGCGGTGGCCATTTCGCCGGGCATAAAACCGCATCAAAAGTCCTCCAGTGCGGCTTTTACTGGCCCACACTGTTCAAAGACGCATACAATCACTGCAAGGCATGCAGTCGTTGCCAGACTTTGGGCAACATGAGCCATCGCGACATGATGCCTATGCAACCGATTCTAGTATGCGAAATCTTTGATGTTTGGGGGATTGATTTTATGGGCCCCTTTCCTGTTTCGGATGGTTTCGAATACATTCTGTTGGCTGTGGACTACGTGTCCAAATGGATCGAAGCCATACCGACCCGAACCTGTGATCACAAAATCGTTCTCAAATTCATTCATCAACACATTTTCTCAAGGTTCGGGATTCCTCGTGCAATAATCTCTGATGGGGGGACCCATTTCACAAATGCTCAGTTTAGGTCACTGATGACCAAATACGGGGTGTCTCACCGAATCTCTACTCCTTACCACCCCCAAACTAATGGTCTAGCTGAGCTGTCTAATCGGGAGATCAAGAAAATCCTGCAAGTCACTGTTCGACCTGACAGGAAGGACTGGTCGTCCCGACTTCCGGAAGCATTGTGGGCCTATAGGACCGCCCACAAGACCCAATTGGGCATGTCTCCCTTTAGACTGGTGTACGGAAAGGCATGCCACCTTCTCGTAGAACTGGAGCATAAAGCCTATTGGGCAGTACGGAACTGTAATCTAGATCTTTCCAAGGCTGGGACCCACAGAAAACTCCAAATCAGCGAGATCGATGAATTACGCCTAGACGCGTACGAGAACTCGCAAATCTACAAGGAGCGGGTTAAAGCCTTCCACGACAAACACATCTCGAGAAAGATCATTCATCCTGGTCAAAAGATCCTACTCTTTGATGCCCGACTAAAACTCTTCCCAGGAAAACTGAGATCCAAGTGGGTCGGACCATATTTGGTCCGACAGGTTTTTGGAAATGGAGCAATCGAAATCAGTCCACTCAGCCACGATTCTGAACCTTTCATCGTGAACGGTCAGAGACTCAAGCCGTTCATTGATGTAACTTCTACTGATTTGGCTGAAGCATCTTATATCCTCCTTTCCCCTTGAGCTTATTGCGCCCAGCCGATGGCGTAAAACTCAGCGCTTAACGGGAGGCAGCCCGTCATTCTCTTTGAAAACCTGAAACTTGTTCTGACACCTTTTTGCACTTGAAGTTCACACTTTAAGACAGCCGACTCCACCTCAGGTGCTTGCATCTGAGATTAGAAATCGTCCGCAACAGTCACCCCGACCCATTCACTCATCCAAATTTCTGTCTTAAGGAATGAACTAAGTTAAATAAAAACCCCCTAGGTTACAATGAGGACATTGCAAATCTTAGGCATGGGGGGGTATGAAAGTGCAAAACTTGTAAGAAAAGGTTTCAAACAAAAAAAATTCACATATGCCAAAAACACCATAAAAATTAAAAAAATTTTCGAAAAAGAATAAAAGGAGAAGGAAATTTTGTGAAGGAGAAAAGAAACAAAATGAAAAAGGAGCACAAAATTATGAGAAAAGGTGATAGTCATTAGTAAGGAACTAAGGAATTAACCTAAGTTCTAGACCTCATTCAAGAAAATAACTGAAAAGTGCACAGTGAGATTAGTAAGAATGCAAACCTTAGGCATTCTTGAATAGACTCTTAGTACCCATTAAGATCTGGACACTCCTCAAGAGGTTGAGGAAAATGAAAAGCTGAAGTATTAGGTCTAAGGCTTAGGGAGTATTTGGCCTCGTTAACTAATTTTTGGTTTACGGGACTCAGTAACCTAAGCACCCTAACCTCACACATAGCCTGGTTCAGTAAGCGTAAAATTCAGAATCACGCAGAAGCGTCGCAAAATTCTGAAAAGAACACCTAGAATAGGAGCGGCCGATCAACACAAGTTGATTTGGACGAGTTCCCAGCACGGAGAGGCGGGAAATCCCCTCGAAGATGCGTAACAAAATATCATCTCCTCGGTGCTTGTCTCTTAGGATATTTACATATCCTACTGGGGGCATGTAAGCACTCTGCTGGTTCAGATTCCATGGATGGCATTATCTCGAAATGTCAATTGCCAGGGTCTGGATTCGGCCACGGAACACCATGGATGGGATTATCTCGAAATCTCAATAGCCAGGGTTCCGGGGGTTGCCATGGGCGGTGCTATCTCGAAGCATCGATCGCCAGGAACCCTTGAGGATTGATGATGGGAGCAAGGAATCTGATACAGACCGTGTTGAAAAGCCAATCCTAGGCTAGAACTAAAAAGAAAAAGAGAGAGAAAACTCTCCAAACAGAAAAACTTTCTATCTCTCTCTTACAAAACGCACTGCGAACTGAGCCAGGGCTAAAATCATTTCAAGTACGGGTGCTTTAACCACAAAGTCCAATAAACCTTAGGTTAGTTCTTGTGGACCTTAAAAACCTTTGCTAAAGACTGAGGCTAAGGCTAGACAGATTTGGATCTTGATTGGTACTAGAGTACCTTTTAGGCCTATGGTCAGCATTCTAACCTAATCTATGCTCAAATAAAAAAGGCACTTATCTAAAACTATTAAAAACTTCATGGTCTAGAACAAGGGTTGAAACCTTAAGTTTTTGCTAAGGGACTAGCAAAAGCTAGGCATGGGGGTATGATGAGAACCTCATCATGAGCCATAACTAGCTCATTTTGACCTAATACAAAGGATAAAAGCTCCTACATAACTCAAGGAAAGGCTTAACTCAGAGAATTCTGAGTTTAAGGAGAAAATAAGTCATAAGGGGTAAAAATGCAATTTTACCAGTATAATCTGCATACAGGGTAATTCAGGGCCCAAACATAGGTCAAAGCAACTTAATAAGAATAAAAGTGGGATGAGATGATCTAGCAAGGGCTACAGCAATTCCAAGAAACTAAATGATAATCTGTAACCCTAAAACAACCCACTTCAATTCACGAGGTTCGAGGCAAAGTAAAAATAGAATAAACCCTCTAAAATTCATAGAAAAATAATCTCTAGGGTTTAGAACCTTCAATTTGGCCTTCAGAACCCATTTTGACCTACATTGAGAACCATGCCCAATTAATAACTTAATTTGGGTTTTCGCATAAATTGATCGGTCAAACAAGGTTTAATATAGAAATGAAATTCACCATCAGATTCCTTAGGTCCTAATTAGTCATGTATAAAAACTTGAGCCTAAGAAGAAACCTCCTTGACCAACTTTACACTTTGGTCCTCATATATTTACTTTTTGGCCCTCAACTTTTGAACCCTCGCATTTTGGCCCCTAACTCTCCTTCGTTCTTTGCGTTCAGGTCCCCCCTGCAAAACCTGCCAGCACCATGCTCCGGCGACCTTGCGCGGAGCATGGCGTCGCGCAGGGTGAGGGGGAGAGCCTGGCAAGTAAACCGGGGGTGCCCTGCGTCGTCAGCCGTCGCAGGGACACCCCCCTGGTCGTTGTAACCCACCATACCGGCCGTGCGAACGCACGGACGGTATGGGTTTCCATCTCCGGCGTCCTCCGGCGAGGGAGACACGTCGTCTCCCTCCGCCTTCCTCCCTGATTCGGTCCCTATAAATACCCCCGTCGCTCCACCGTTCTTCCCAGCTCGGATCTGACGGAGAAAACCCCCAACTTTCCTCTCCTCTCACTCCGGCAGACGCTCACCAGCTCCGGCGGTCCCTCCTCCTCCTCCTCTTCGCTCTGCCGCAATACCAGCAGCAGAGACTTCTTCCCCTGCTCTTCCCGCGCCACGCCGCACCCAGCTGGCGCCTCTCCGACTCTCTGCTCGCCGCCGCCCCTTCCCCTGGGCATCTTCTTCTCCGGCGACAGTCGATACGACTGTCGCCCTGCTGCTCCCCCTTCGTCCCTGCAAGTAAGTTAGAACTACTTCCCTTCCTCTCCTCTTTCTTTCCCCGGTTTCAATTTGTTCAATTAAGCCCTCGACCGACCCTGACCATCGTCACCCCCTTCGTCTCCGGCCACCCTCCGGCGAGATGCCCCCATCGCTCCACAGCCTCACACGCCTCGCCGACCCTCACCGAACCTCCGCCTCATCACACTGAGCACCCCCCACCCCTCCACTGCCACTCCACACCTCCGTAACGCTCCCCCAAACAAACCCATTTCTCCGGTTGCAGTCCAACCTAGGGCTGCCGCCAGACACCACCTTGCGGCTTGCCGCACAGCTCCACACCTTCGCCATGCCACGGCGAAGGTTCCCCAGTAGTTTGATCAAACCGAGAGGCCATATTCGTGTCCGACAGGTTCTGAGGCTCGACCGCCATTAACGCCACATTGAAGCAGCTTTTCCCGCGCTCCAGGCTTGAGGACTCCAGGTCTCCAGCTGTTGCGGATTACGGAGACTCCTGCGAAGGCAGCCAGCCAACAACCGACGCAAATCGAAGCTGCAGCTGCAGAAGCAAGGCCACGGTCTTCCAGCAGGCGCACACGAGGAGAGGCCTCCGTTTAGTCCCACATCGGTAAGCCTCACAACTCTTTCACCGTTTAAATTGTTTTTGTGAATAAGCCTTACTGCCTCAGCACACGGGGTGAGGTCCCCTTCACCCGCCCGGTTACCCGGTCTCGTCCGCGCTCACGCCCCGCGGACCTGACCCGACCCGACTTAGACTGACCTGCACTCCTCGCCCACCACGCACGCCGGTGGGCCTGGACCTGGGCGCTACCCGTACCCGGCTACCCGGCAGCTCTGGGAGAGCTATCCTATGAGCGGTTTCTGTGAGAGAGAGACAGAGGGGCGGGGGGTAGAGTAGGTTTTGCCCTCTGACGTAAACTCTGAAGTGTGCAGGCACAGGTGAAGAAGAAGGACCGCGGAAGAAGAAGGAAGCTGAGGGAGACACTGTAGCAACAAGCGGTTTAAGTCGTCTGATTGGAAAATCAGACGACGTCCTGAAGGGAAAAGAAGAAAGAAGGAGAGACGACGTCCTGACAGGAAAAAGAAAAGAAGAAAGAAGGAGATCTGAAGAACAACAGAAGAAGGCGAGGCAGAGGAGAACACAAAAGAACAAGGGAAGAACTGAAAGAAGAAGAGCACAAGAAGAAGATCTGAAGAAAGGAAAAGAAGAAAGAAAGGAAAAGAAGAAGAACAGGACCCGCTCTACAGAAGAAAAAGGAAGAGCAGGAACAGCTGAAAGAAGAAGAAGAACATCACCACTGCAGATAAAGAAGAAGAAGATAACAGAAGATCTGAGACGAGGAGAAGCAAAGAGAAAAGAAGAAAAGACAACAAATTCTTTCTCTCTCTTTCTTTATTTTTGTAAAAGAAACTTGTACCCCTAGAATACAACTTGCTCCCTGAGTTCGACCTCGGGAACTCTTTTATTTTCCGAGTAAAAAAATTTATATTTGAAATGATGGCAATAACTGGCTATACTACAACGCTATAACAATAAAACCCGGTTATCTCTCGAAGCCAGCGTTTCAAGGACGTTAAGGATAAGAACCCGGGTGAGTTTCTACTTGGGAAATTAGCAAAATTGAGGATGAGATTCGTGGTTGCTTTGATTCAATCTTGGGATAATTCCCAGGATGAACCCTCTTCAGGAAAGCCAATGACAGAACCCGCTTAGGCACCTGTTGGGGGGGACACTTGTTACGAGGCTGACCAGATTGAATTAAAGCAACCAATTAAGGATGACCTGATTTCTTCACCTGAGATCCCTGAGCCGGGTTACGAGAAAACGTATGTCTCCTGGGAACACAAAGTGACAACTGATTTTGGGACATACATTGATACGGATCCTGATTTCTTTGATGGTGAAGATTCAAGTTGCGAAATCTCACATGAGTTTTCAGATCACGATTTTTGTGAGATGATTGGGCCTGAGGAATCTGATAGATCATTTGATAGCCCAATAACTGAGGAAACTGATCTTATTAGGGCACACGATACGGATCCAGAATCGCATTTTCTGGAGGAATCAATTCAATGCCCTGATTATCAGTTACACCCTGTTGAGCTTATTGATGATTCTAATTCTGAGATAATTAGACCCAAGTCAATTTTGATTCTGCCACATCATTTAGACTTGGAGATTCTAGACGGGGTGATGAATATACAAGAGGTCTTGGAATTTGATACACTTAATGAGGAGGATAGGAGCGGGGAAGTTCTGATTTGGGAAGTTAATTTTGGAGGAAATGGAAGATTGAGTCGAAGGGTTCCTTTTAAGCTAAAACCATCAAATCAGAACCCTTACGACATTTGTTTCGAGGATGTTCAACTCAAGCACACATTCAACGATTATCCTTTTGAGCTTCAATTCTCTGTAACCCGACATTTTGGCCTTGGGTTGCATCCTCATAAATCGCAGGCCCGACCCCGCTTGCATTCTGATTTTAGGTTTTGGGTAATTTTTATCCAGAACCTAAGATATTCTCGATTATGGGGGATGGGTCTGCACCACAATCTGGTCCACATCTGTGGACCGCTGTTGATAGGTCAGAGGATTCTTCTGTTTATATTAATTCTGACCTGCACTGTGAATTCTTCATTTCTTTTCTTTGTATAGTGTGCCTAGCTGAAGGCACTAAACTCAGCACATATACAGTTCTTTTTCGTTTTCATCTCAGAGCGGACATGACATTCACGCAATTCAGGTGCTTTCTACGCTTTTCCACTCTGTTTTATGTTTTTTTAATACAATGAGGACATTACATTAGATAGGCATGGGGGGGTGGATATTCATCTCTGAATTCATTCGTCAGCTCTGTAGATTTGTTTATTTTCTTTTATAAAAAAAAAAAATTTCGGAATTAGGAAAGAGAATTTGGGTTTAAGAAAATTTTCAATCTTAGGAAATACTACATTATGATTTGAACACAAAGATCCTTCAGGTCTTTGGACTTAATCAGCCTGTGTATCCACTAAAATGTGGATTTGTCTTTCGAGTCCTCGCCATCTTAATTCTTTCGTAATTGGAATAAATAAGTTTGGGTGATAAGTACACGACTTATCAACCCGCCCTCTGATTTGAGGGAACTTCAAGTCTTAAGCATCTACACACTTTCTTTGCACTGACTCGTTGTTCGACGATTTTTACGGAAATTAGATAGCTAATGAACGTTCTAGGGTGATATGGCTGGCAAGTTATCGTGGGTAACAACCCATAGGTAGGTTGTCCAGAGCCCAGTCACTGGACCTTTCTCTTTTTTTCCTGCCCTTAGGTAAATCTTAGACCAGGGAAGCCACCTATTTAAAAAAAAAAAAGAAAATCAAAAAGAAAAGGAGAAAAGAACAAAAAAGAAATAAGCCACACTTCGCCGCACGAGTATGGTTGGCAAGTTATCGGTGGTAACAGCTCATCGACCGGTTGTCCAGAACCCAGCTCAGTAATTGCACTAAAAATTCCCAAAACACTTAGGAAGAAGCGGAGAAGTAGAATAAATTGGGGAGATATACACTGGATTCACCCTTGTGTTGACCCCGTAAAAAAATAAAAGTAGGGAGAAAGTTACCGATTGTAAAGATACACCTTTAGGCAGAATTCTTTTTGAGGTCACCTAGAGGCGTAGAAATCCGAAGTCCGTCCTAATTGCCGATCAACGAATCTATCACAAATCACAATAAGATGCTTAAAGCTTAGGGTTCTCATCAAATCTTGGGTGAGTTGAATGGCCGTAGAAAGCCACTCTTAAACCTTAAAATTTGAAAATCCAAAAAAAATTAGAAAAGAGTTAAAAGAAAAAGAAATTTTTCTTTGAATAAGGCGAGGACTTGAGGCGGTCTGCATTTTGGTTGATACCCAGGCACTGTTGTGTCTTCGAAAGTTCAGTTCCTAAGTAGACAATTTCTTAATGATTGAAAATAACTCAGGTCCAAATAATCTAACCTAATTCTTTTATAAATAGCATATAGTTTTTGCTAGGGACTAGCAAAAGATAGGCATGGGGGTATGATGTAAACACATTTACACTACTTACAATGTCTATTTATGCATGTTCTTAAGCATAGGATTGCATTTCATGATATAAATATTGTATAACATGCATCATCTCGCATTTAGAGTAGTTTGAATAAAATGGAGGTTAATTGTCTCCTTTTATGTGCTTGGACAGGGCAAACATTTTATTAGGGCCTCGGATCAAAGATCCAATCGTATGGATGTCATCAGGGCGACGATTGGAGTTCAACGACTCCAAGATCGCCCTAATCAGGCATCCGTAGCATCAGATAGAGACTAGGGAACCCTAGAAGATCAAGGGCCAGGATGGTGTAAATCCACACTTCAGATGACAAATCCGACCGCACGGATGAATTCGGATCGACGATCGCAGCCCAATGACACAAAAATCGAGTCAATCCGACATCCGTGGCACCATCTACAACTTCCAGAAGATGGACGGCCAAGATGGCGCCATGTGGCGCCATCTCAACTGCCCAAACGGCCGCTGGCATTTTGTGAAGGCCCCCGCCCGATCGCTCTCCGACCGTCAGATGGAGATCCAACGGCTGTGGCCGCCCGGCGCTTAAAACGTGCGCTCGACCATCCGCGCCCCGCAGCGCAGCGGTCGAGCGCGCTTACGCGAGCGCGGGGCGTGGGTTCGAGCCGCGGTAAGGGGATTGAAGGCGCGGGTAATTGAGGCGCATGGAGAGTCGGATGGAGATTGTGCGGTCGCGGGCGCCCGATAGCGCCGACGCGCGATTGGACGCCCCGCGTAACGCGCGATCGCACGCGCAGGTGGGCGGGTTGCAGCGGGCGCGGACGCGATTTAAGCCGTCCGATCTCGTGATCGGACGGCTGAAAAGCGCTGGACGTACGCGAGCGTTGAGGAGCGGGCAGCCGAGGAGGCGCGCGTGGGCACGGCGGCGACGGCCACGTCAGGGCTTTAGTGATGGATTTATCCGTCACTAAAGACCCCTTATTTATTATTTTGAAGATGTAATGTCCATTTTGCCCCCACTCCTTGCAACTATAAAAGGAGACTCCCTCCATACGAAATTCTGATCCCTTCTCTTCTCTACCCCTCCAAAGCTCAAGAGAAGCTTTCCCACACCCGGGATGCTTCTCGCGAGATAAAGTCCAATTTTCGTTCCCCTTCGGAAGTGGATCCCGCGACGACGACGGCGTGCTGCTTCGTTCCCGTTCTTCTGATTCGTCCTCCTTTGTCCCGCTTCGTTCTCCTTCGTCCAGGCGTCGTCCCGTCCGGCTCATCCTCCAAACAACCGTCGAGGAGGATTTCTCTCTCCCTATTCTTTTTACCGCTTTCTAGTATAGATTTACTGCTTTCTAGATTAATCTACTCATCCTCCAAGAGACCGTCGAGGAGGACATTTCTCCCTCCATTCTTTTAATGCTTTCTAGAGTAAATTTATCGCTTTCTAGAGTAATTATTTTATGCTTTCCAGTTGTAATGAACAATCTCTTCAATGCAAAAATTCCTTGTTTATTCTACATCTCATTTTGATTTCTCTGTGTAATATTCTCTTTCTCTCTTACTCTCTCTCTCTCTTCTATTTATTGTAAATAATTAGATAGTACTAAATTGAATTATTCTGTAACAAATAAAAAGAAACGTGTAGTTTTTAAATCAAACGTCCGCCTCCCTGTGTTCGACCCGGAATTTTAATTTCGTTATAAATTTTATTTGTTGAACACGAATTCTTCGCTTTCGAACTACAACGACAGGTTTTCCAAAACCAAACACGTTAGCGTAGGTTCGTAAACGTTCAACACTTATGCTGGGGTGTACATACGTTCTTCACAAATCGTGCGTAAGCTGGTACGTGATGGATTGCATCCATCAAGGGGATGTTTATTTGGACCTACTCAAAGAGCTTGATCAGGTCCTCCTCATGAGCCACGGGTTTAGCTGTCCTCTTTCCCTTGGTCAAGGCCTCGGGAAATGCAACCTTGGCTGGTTCCTCTAGGATAGGTCCAGGTTTTTGATCTGGGACAGGGATAGGGACATTCCGGATAACTATCCTAGGTTTTGGGTCACTACCAGGCTTGGAGTGGTCTGGATAAGGTGGGTCTTGGGTTGCTTTACCACTACGGGTTGTCACAGAATTTAGTCCTACTTGTTTCTAGTTGGGGGTTGGTAAGATAGGTTGCTGCTGTTGATAACCCATGTAGGAGGTTGACGCTTCCATCCTGTCAAGTGATGGTATAGAAGGGGCCTGATAGATCAAGTGTGCTTGGCCTGGGTTCGGGTTCATAACGCGCTGCTGGGTCGGCACGTTATTCGGGTTTAGCAGAGGTTGTGAAGGAAGAGTGCCCGGTTGGCGAGAATTCGCCAACTGGGCGGTTGGTTGCGGACCTCTGTGATTTCGTCCTTGTGTTGTTTTTGGATAGCCGCATTCGTTCTTTGAATGTCAGCCAAAGTTTGGAGGATGAGGGACATTTGGTCTTGGTTGGGCTCGGATGGATAAGTGGGGTTGGGCCGAGGCTGAGGCAGCTGATAAGGACGAGGGCTTGTGGATGGGGCTGATAGGGTGGCCTTGGGTTCTGAGAATTTCCTGCCCACTAGAAATTAGGATGGTTTCGCCATCCAGGATTGTAGGTGTTGGAAAATGGGTCATTTTGGATGGTATTGAGGTCCTCGCAGGTCTGAGGAGCCTCAGGAAAGTCGAAGAATGGGGGAGTAGAGTTCCCCCAGCAAGAATAGAAAGGATTAGAGGCCCCTCTGGTCCTAGAGTTAGATGGGGGTGGATATGGATCCATCTCAGGAGAAGGTCGGTGGAAAATGTTCTGCACAGTTTCCCTTATGGGAGGTGGCTGTGTGAAGGAGTTCTGCGTAGAGGTGGCTCACTGCAAGTGCAGAGTCAGCTCGTCCACCTTATTCTCAATGATAGAGACCTTGTCCAACTGGCTGGCCATTAATTCCAAGTTGATGGATGCGGATAGGCCTTGCGTCTCATGTGCTCTCCTAAGATTCGTCGTTGCGCGGGTATTCGTTCGGTCGAATAATCCCATGGAGTCATTGTTGATGGAGTTCTCGCACATATTCTCGAGAATCTCCCACATAGTGTCTTCATGTTGACCCATGATATTTCCTCCGCAAGTTGCATTGACGAACAATCTAATATCTTCACGGAGTCCCTGGTAAAAAGACTGGACTTGTTCCCATTTAGGAGCTTCGTGATGGGGGCAATTTCTCATGAGATCCTGGAATCGATCCCATGCCTCATGAAGAGGTTCTCCCGTCTGCTGTGTGAAGTGAGTAATCTGATGGCGTAAGGCGTTTGCTTGACCAATGGGAAAGAATGTCTTCAAAAACTCGGATTGAAGTTCTTCCCAGGTGTTGATCGGGCAGGTTTGTGTTTGATACCAATGAGCCTCCTTGTCCATAAGGGAGAAAGAGAACATTTTCATGAGTAAGATATCCCGATTTTGTGCATCTGACCCGAAGGTCTAGGCCAGATGCTTAAGCTGTTTGATATGCTGGAAGAGATCTTCAGAGTTAAGCCCATAGAATTTAGGTATGGCATGAATCATATTGGGCTTCAATTCAGAATCAGGTCCTCCAGTAGGGATTCTGACTCGAGGCTCAATTGCCACCGCAGCGGGATTATAGTGATCTTGCATCATGGGGCGCTGCGGTGGATTCATAAAATTCTGGAAGAGGTCATTAAGACATTAGAGCTGGTGCTCAAGATTATTCTCTTCTTCAACAGGCTGAGCCATGATGGAAGAGGAAGGGGAACTAGGTTCAGAATCAGAAGAAAGATCTATGTGGAGAGGTTGTTGCACAAACAAGGGAGTCGAGGCTTGGCCTCAGGGAGAGTAGATTGCTAGAGGAGGTTTCAAGGACCTCTTACCGAACATGCACTGATGGACTGGATGAGGTTAGAATGTGTTGGACCTAATCAAGACACCCAAAATATGTTGGGTGACTATAGAGGTTCAGGGCGGATGATATCCCTTAATCAGAAGGTCGTCCACCTGAGAATTACCTGGGCAACCAGAGAGGGTGAGTCCCGCGAAGACCCCTACACGGTAGAGCACCCCTACAGGTTACAGGGTTTCCCCCACTTGACCTCTCTTGTCACTGAGATTCCAGGTAGACCAGAATGGGGACCTTGACCTCTTAAGTTTACAACTTTTAATTAAGATCAAGATGCTTACGGTTTCACTTGAACTTTAAGCCTTTTGTGTGCAAAAGTGACCTAATTTGAAGATTGGTTGATCCAAGGGATCAACTTCACCTTTTTGTTCCTGTGAGAGCTTATTAGGTCCTTTCTTTTAGTGTTCAAGTGAATTAAGAGCCGGATTTCTTAGGATTTCTCTTAATAAATCTTTTCAAGCAATGATTTAGGCACACCTCCTTTTGGAATTTTCAGTTCTTGATTAGAAGATGTGTCTTTAAAATCCTAGCTTAGAATCCTAGGTTGGCTCTAGTTGGTCCAATTAGTTGCCTCAGAAATGGGTACCTAGGGCTCAAGTAAGAAGGTTTTAGCCCTAGTTACCTTAAGTGGATATGCAATTAAAGTGTGTTGAAACTAAAAATCAGGCAACTCTGTGAATTACTATGTATGGAAGACAGGTAGCCCAAGATTGATTTTTCTTTTCTTTTTCCTCTTTAGAATGTAAGGGGCTTAAGAGGGAGGGCTGAAGGTTACCTATCCCTGGTGTGGTTGTTGTGCGGCTGCTTGTCCTTTCTTGCCTTTCCTGCACAACCAGAAGAGAGATCAAGTCAGTATAAAATCAGAAATTGTGATTTTGAAGCTTCTAAGAATGCCTGTTGCTCCCTGGCAACGGCACCAAAAACTAGTGAGAGACCAGTGTGTTTTGATTTTATTACTCGAATACAAAAATTCTAGAAGCTTATTCTAGAAGCGTAGAAAATCATAATTTACAATAATACACTGTTTTACAAAAAGAACTAGAGAGAAATAAAATGTTTCTTCTCTTTTTCTTCTTCTCTCTTTCTCTTTGTTCTTCTTTCTCTTCTTCTTTCTGTCTCCACACATCTAATTCTAAGAATCAGACACCTTAAGTAGTCACTTGCTACAGTGCACAGGTTCTTCTTCTTTCCTGCTGCTGCTCTTCTTCTCCTTGGCTTTTTCTTCTTCTCTTCTCTTCGGCTGCAGCTTCCTCCTTTGGCTTCAGCTCTTCCTCTTCTTCTGCTTCAGCTCCTGCTCTTTCTTCTTTTTCTTCCTTATTGAGCTGCGTCTCCTTCTTCAGTTTGCTTCTCCTCTTCCTCTTTTCTTGCTTCAGCTCCTTGGTTCGGCTAAGTCCTCGGCTGCTCCTTCCTTGCTTCTTCTGCTTCCTCTTCTTCTTCTTCTTCAGTTCCCTTCACAGGCATATGGTTAGGCAAAACCTAACCCCTACCTCCCCGCATCTCTCTCTCTCTCTGTTTCACTCCAGGGTTCGCTCTCCCAGAGCCTGTTTAGGTATACGGGTCAGGTAACACACTTGGGACAAGGCCCACTGGCGTGCGGTGGTGGGCGAGGTGTGCAAGGCTTAGGCAATCGGGTCGGGCTATGTTCGTGGGGGGTGGTTGCGGACGAGGTCGGGTGAGCGGGTGAGAGGGACCTCACCCCGTGTGACTGAAGCGATAAGTCTGAGTCACTTTTTGCCTTTATGTGTCACGGGGTGCTTGAAAACGCCCGAGGTGGGACTATCTGCACCCCTCCTCTCTCGCGCGCCCGTAGTAGGGAGTGCGAGCAATAGCTGCTCCAACCAAGTCCTTTGCTGCCAATTGAAGATCTAGAGTTGTGCGCGGAAGTCTTCCGCACAACCTGGGCGCGTCTCCTGGAGCTGGAAGGGCCTGGAGCTGCTTGCGAGCTTGCTCCAAGCTCGGCATCAATGGCGGTGGAGGCACGGGACCTGAAAGCACGCAAACGACCTCGTGGCCACATTAGAACGCTCGACAGGCTTCGCCAGAGCATGGCGAAGTTACTGCAGTGGTCAGCGTGGCTCAGAGCGACATAGGCATGTGTGCCCAGGTCGATTTGAGTCCGTGTGAGTGGGTTTGTTCGGGGGGAGGTGACAGTGGTTGGCACGGTGAATGAAGGGTTGCAAGATGATCAGTGGGTGGAGGTGAAGCTCAAGGATCGGTTGGCGAGGGGTGGAACTGTCTGTGATGGTGAAATGGCCTCGCCGGAGTTGGTGGTCGGAGGTGGAGATGGCAATGGTGGATAGTGCTGTCGAGGGGCCAAAATAACCAATTGATAGAGGGGAAATACAAGGGAGAGTAAGGAGAGCTTAACTATGAGTCCAGAGTGAAGGGGGGATGTAGAGGTGGCGAGTGGTCGGTGCTGCCGTCGCCGGAGATGAAGGCACCCAGGGGAAGAGATGGCGACGAGGAAGAGGGGCTAGAGGGCGCCTGCTGGTACGATGCGGCGTGGCGGAAGACAATGGAGGTAACCCTGCCACTGGTATGGTGGAAGGGCGACGAGAGAGGAGAGGGAGTGTCACCAGAAGATCTGGGCGAATGGCCGGAGTAGGGAGGAGAGGAACTGGAGGGGATTCTCGGGCCAAAATGGAGCTTGGAGGATGCGGTGAGGAGTGCTGCTCCTTAAATAGGCGAGGGCTGGCCGGGAAATGCCAGGGAGTGGTGGGAAAAGTCTCACCGGAGTTGAGGCAGATGGAGACCCATACCTCTCGCTCGTTCGCACAAGAGGTATGGCGGCCGACAGGGCATGGGAGCTAGTCCATGCAGTAGGGGGCTTCGCAGGGACCTCCCCTTTCAAATTTGGGGTCGACTCCCCATGCATGTGCGGCACCATCCTCCACGCAAAGTCGCCGGAGGTATGGCCTGCGTAGCAGGTGGCAGGAGGACCTATTTGAAGAAAATGATGGGAAATCTACGGGGGTAACTGTAAGAGTTTCAAAAAGTTGAGGGTCTGAAAGTAATTTTGAGGACTAAATTGCAAAGTGGGTCGAGACGACCTTTCCTTAACTCCAAATTTTGGTATCAACCTAATTTAGACCTAAGGAATCCAATGGTGAAATTGGATTTTAGGTTTGACCACGTTTGAATGGACATTTTGCATAAAAACCCAAATTAGGGCAAAAATTGGGTATAGTCCTCAATCTAAGTCAAAACAGGTTCCAACAGCCAAATTGAAGGTTCTAAACCCTAGAGGATATCTTTTAATGAATTTTAGAGGGTTTGGTTCATTTTTTGCTTGCCTGAAACTTCATGAATTAAAGTGGGTTTGTTTTAGGGTTACAGAATGTCATTTAATTCCTAGATTTTGTCATAGCCCTTTTCTGACCAAATCATCTCACTTTTTCTCTTATTAAGTTCACTTGACCTATGTCTAGACCCTTAGAAATCCTGTTCATGCACTACATTGGTAAAATTACAGTTTTACCCCTTGTATAATGTTTTATTCTCAGATTCACAATTCCCTGATTTAGGCCTTCCTTTAGGTTATGTAGGAGCTTTTGTTCAATTTATTAAGTCAAAATGTGCTAGTTGGGGTTCATGATGAGGTTCTCATCAATTGGTAAGTTCAAGGGCTTAATTATACAGATTAGTCTGATATAGAGACTGGTACAAACGAAGATAGGCACTATTATGATGCCTGGGAAAGGTCTAACTAGTTTTGTCTAAACCTGATGAAGATTATCATGATAGAGAATGTAAATTTGTCCACGCTTAAAACAAATAACGCTAAGGAATTCATGATGAAAATTAAGGAGCATTCTTAGTTAGATATAGATGATAAGTCCATTGTGGGGACTTTGATAAGAGAGCTGACCATGAAAAAGTTTAATTGGTCATGCTCCATGATGGATCATGTCACTGAGGTGTCCAACTTTGCAGCGAAAGTAAAGACCATTGGGATAGATGTTAGTGAGTCATTCTTGGTACAATTTATCATCAATTCCCTTCCTTTTTAGTTTGGGTAGTTCTAGGTGAATTACAACACATTAAATGACAAGTGGAACTTCGTGGAACTTAATGCAATGCTCATTCAAGAAGAAGGGTGACTTAAGAAGATGAACACTCCATGAACCTCATGGCTACTAAAGGGGTTGTTGTAGAAGTGAGCAGGAATAAGGGAAATTTAGAAAAAAAGAACAAAGGAAAGGGACAAGCTCCCATGAAAGATAAAGAAAGCAATTCCAAGGAACTAAACTGTCTCTTTTGCAAGAAGTTTGGGCATATGAAGAAAGATTGACTTCAACGGAATGTGTGGTTTGAAAAGAAAGGTATGTACCATGTTTTTGTTTGCTTTGAAGAAAATCTGACAAATGTTCCTAGTAATACCTGGAGGCTCGATTCTGATGATAGTACTCATGTGTCTCTTATATTGCAGGGATTCAATATGATCTTGAAGATAAAGGAAAGTGAGTAATACTTGCTCATGAGGACCAGGATGAAGGTACACATAGAACGGATCAGGACTTATAGGATGATCATGGACACTGGGTGTCAGATTGATCAGGAAGGATGTCTCTACATCCTTGAATGTGCTATAAATCTTATTTTTGTTTATAGACTAGATGTATTAGGTTTTTCTTTCAAGATTTTTGGTGGATCTTTCTCATTGTTTAGGAATAAGTACTGTTAAGGATTTGGTACTTTAGAGAATTGTCTTTATCATTTTAGTCTTGATTAAAAATTTTTTGAATCTCTATTTTATGTTGAATGTAATGTGGGTGTGAAAAGGAATTCATTGGATGAACATTTTGCTTTTTTGTGGCATCAAAGATAAGGTCATATATCCTAGGAAAGGATGATAAGGCTAATTAAGAATGAAATTTTGCCTCATTTGGATTTTATTCACCTAAGGCTATGTGTGGATTGCATTGAAGGCAAGCAATCCAAACACATAACAAAGAAGTTGGCTACAAGGAGAACTTAGCTCCTAGAATTGATACACATGGATATTCATGGACCTTTTGATGCCTCATGATTAGGTGGTGAGAGATACTTTACCACCTAAATTTATAGATGATTTCTCACATTATAGTTATTTCTATCTGCTGCATGAACTCAAGCAGTGGATGCCCTTAGGATATTCATGAATTCCATTGAGAGGCAATTAGATAAAAAAACTAAAGGTTGTGGGATAGGATTAGGGTGATGAGTATTTCGGTAAATATAATGAGAGTAGTCAATGTGCTAGTCCATTTATGAAATTCCTCAAAAGTTGTTGCATTTTTTGCATAATACATGATGCTAGGAACACCACAACAAAATGGCATTGCTATGAGGTGGAACCATACATTAATGATGTCGTTAGAAGCATGATGATTAATAGTTCCTTACCCCTTTCATTGTGGACATATTCATTAAGGATAATTGCATATTTACTCAATAGGGTTCCTAGTAAGGCAATTCAAAAGATTCCTTTTAAACTATGGATAGGTAGGAAACCTAACTTAAGACATCTGACATCTACATCTACACATTTGGGGATGCCTGACGGAGGTTAGGGTATATAATCCACATAAAGAAAATTAGATTCATGGACAGTTAATGGATTTTTCATTATCTATCCCGAAAGGTCGAAAGGGTATGCCTAATCATAGTACGTGAATAGTTGAGAGTGGCAATGCTTGGTTTATTGAGAATGGTAACATTAGTGGGACACCAGAACCACAAAATGTGGAAATTGAAAAAGTTAGGGATTAATTGTTAGTACCAATTATGCTTGAAACTCCTAGAATTGTCATTCTAGTTGTGGTTTCGTGGCCACATGATGATATGGAACATCAAGGAAATGAGCCCCCATCACAAGAAAATGACATAATTAATGAACCAATCGTGAATGAGCCAAGTGTGTCACAACCATAGAAGGTGACATTAAGGTGCTCCAAAAGGCAAAGGAGTCCTTCCATCTCAGGTGATTATGTGGTTTATGTACTAGAGCATGAATGTGATTTGATCATTGCTAAGGATCTAGCCTCATTCTGTCATGCTATGGAATGTGATGATTCTCAAAAGTGGTTAAATGCCATGAAGAGTTAAAGTTAATGGCTAATAACAAAGTCTAAGATCTTGTAAAGTTACCTGAAGGATCAAAGAGAGTTGGGTGTAAATGGGCCTTTAAGACCAAATGCGACTCTAAAGGTAACATTGAGAGATATAAAGCCATACTTGTTGCAAAGGACTTTACTCAAAAGGATGGCATTGATTATGAGGAGACCTTTGCTCTAGTTTCTAAGAAGGACTCCTTAAGAATTGTCTTGGCCTTGGTGGTCATTATGATCTAGAGTTCCACCAGATGGATGTAAAGATCTCTTTTCTGAATGGTGATTTAGAAGAGGACGTTCACATGGACCAACCTAAAGAAGCTTTGTGATTACAGAAAAGGAAAATCTGGTGTGGAAATCAAAGAAATCAATATATGGATTGAAACAAACTTCCTGACAATGGAACATTAGGTTTAATAATTCCATTACATTTTATGATTTTGTGGAAAACACCGTTGATTGGTGTATCTACATGAAGGTCAGTGGGAGCAAGTTCATTATATTGGTCCTATATGTTAATGACATCTTGTTGGCTACAAATAACATGAGCATGTTACATGATGTAAAGAAGTTTCTCTTTAATAACAACTTTGAAATGAAAGATATGGGTAAGGCATCCTATGTGATAAGAATAAAGATATTTTGGGATTGTTCACAAGGAATTTTAGGATTGTTTCAGAAGGCATATATTGAGAAGGTCTTGAAGAGATTCAGAATGGATAATTTTTGCACAAATAGTTCCAATTAAAAACAGGTGACAAATTTACTTTGAATCAATGTCTAAAGAATGATTTGGAAAGGAAGGAAATGAAGGAAATTTGTTATGCTTTAGTGGTTGGGAGTCTCATATATGCTTAGATATATGTACTTGATTTGACATCAGTTTTGCCATTGGCATATTGGGTTGGAATCAAAGTAATCACAGTATAGACCACTAGAAATCTACAAAGAAGGTTCTGAGGTACTTATACAACACTAAGGATCACATGCTTGTTTATAGAAGGTTTGATCACCTTGAGGTGATTGGATACTCGAATTTAGATTTTGCGGGATGCATTGACATATGGAAGCAAACCTTCAGCTACATATTTCTTTTGGTTGGAGTGGTGTTGTGAAAGAGTGCAAAGCAGTCCGTTATTGCTACTTCCACCATGGATGTTGAATTTGTAGCATACTTTGAGGCAATAGTTCAAGAATTATGGTTGTGGAATTTTATCTTAGACTTGGTATTATCAACAAAATAGCCAAGCTAATGATAATTTAATGTGATAACTTTGTAGTCGTCTTCTTAAAGAATGATAGGTACTCTAAAGGTGTAAAGCACATGACGACAAATTAAGTACTTGACAGTAAAGGAAGAAGTCTAGAAACAATGGGTGCCAATTGAGCACATTAGTATTGATCTAATGTTAGTGGATCCCTTAACGAAAGGTTTGGCACCCTAAGCATTCTTTGAGAATGTCATTAGGATGAGTGTCTTAGATAGGTCCTTGATATGATGGTTGATTAGTACTTTTATTTTCATTTATAGTTATTTGTTTTTTATTTATATTGTTTCATGTTATCATTATGTGTTGCATGCATGTTTGTGACTATGTAACATTATGATAGAGGGTAATGTTCTCCTCAATTAATGTTTGATTGGGTTGAGTTATTATTGTGATACATGGAATGGATCATGTCAAAATATATGATGTCTGAAGGCCATGATCCTACCAATCTTAATTTAATTAAAGTAAATGATCCGTTAACATTATAGTAGACTCAAGAAAAGGCACATTTTAAGTTATTATTATTTAGTCATTAAGAGTCATATAAATCAACTGGAAGAATGTTCAAATTAATTGTATTAAGTGGTTCCTAAGACTTGGATTAAATAATTAACAAGTATAATTTAGTCAATGGATATTGCCATATCGGATAAAAGTCCAATGTTGATGGATACTGGGAAGGATAGAATTGATTACGACAAGCAATCCTAATGTAGTTAAGATTTCCTTTGACCCTGTCTCTATAAAAGGATAAAGGGGCCTCTCAATTGGGTACGTTCTCATTAGAGAAAAATCCTAAAAGGATTTCTATGCCTCATCGTCATTAAGGAATCTCGTAACATCAAGGAGAGAAGGGAAGGAGATACATTAATGTGACAGTGATCGTGATTGTGCATGTGCTTCAATTTGTTTCCCATTCATCATGCATGGTATCCTTCTCCACATGTCATGAAGAGAGGTAATATCTAATTCTAATGTCTCTTTGTAGTAATGCAAGAATCGAATTAGTCTTTATGGATGTGGCATAATGGATAATTCATTTATTATAATAATCCATATATGAAATCACGTAATGCTTATTTTGATCGAGTGAATAGACATGTAATTTCCAAAAAGTAGTTTGATTTGGATGAATAGATGACATAATAAGTGATCATAAAGGAAATGCTTTCACTTTTATCTCATCAAACTCGAACTAATTAAAGCCAAATCATAGAAATTTCTTGTCAAACTAATTAAATCTAGTCTTTATAGGTTTGCTCAAGTATGTTTCAATTACACCCACAGATAAACATTTTGTGTTAGCGCCTAAGCTCGTGTTTGGTAGTCTTGAGAAGCAAACTATCAAATGTAGCATGTTTTCCCTAATGATGATATGCTTAGATTTCACATGGCTTCCAATCTTGAGCAAATCTAATTTGTTTTTCATTAAAGATTGATACTGTGCAAAGAAGAATTAGGCTTCTGCCAGGCAAATACTTCTGAATGAGGAAAGGCAACAAGATTTAATCAAGAAGCCTTGGAAGGGGGAAAATCATTCTCAACACTTGGGCATGGAGTTGGGTACTTATTAAGCTCTTGGGTATACAATTTGAGTGGGATAGGTTTGAATAGGAAATTAGAACTTCAATTTGAAACAAATGAACAAGACTATTGTAGCTTGGTTGTTGAGTTTGGTATACAAGCATGATTTTGTCCAACATAGCTTGCTATGTTTAAGTAATCTTATAATGAACATAATAGTATTGGATTACGTATTTTAGTGATAGTTATATCAAATTCATTTCATCATCATGTGTGCTCTAATTATACATAGGGGTGCACATGGAATACACAAGTAGATCACCATTATTGGACTAAGACTTTCTAATCCATTCCAATATGATTCAGGGTCTAATATTATCCAATCCAATATAACTCATGAAATTCTGTATGTCTTAATTTTTAAAATCATGTATAATTTCTCCCTAATGGCTATCAGAAAGAAATTGAAAACCTAAAAGAACATTTCACAAATGGAGTAGGGTTTCTGGTATTGTTAGGTGAAGAACGATCTTCAGGAAAAGGGCAGGAGGTGGCAAAGCTTGGAAGGAGTGGTCAGTAGTGCGGGGAGGATGGAAACTATAGGCTAGGTGGTACAGAAAGAATGGGAGGGCTGATAGCTTGGAAAGGATGCCATGTGGTGGTGGGGTGATAGTTGTCGAGAATGGAGAAAGGAAAGGATAATGTACAATGATTGATCTTGAGGTAATTAGAAAAAAGGAGAAGTCAAGGAGAAAGACGGGAAGGAGAAATAAGGTTTCGGTGAGACCAAAATACATAAGATCTTAATAATTAAGTTAATCGATTATGGTTGTAATCATGGGTTAAGGGTTGATTAAGTACATGACTTAACTTACATTGTTGAGGGATGCAATTTGAAAGGACTTTCGACGGGTTAGTCGTATTTATAGATTAAAATTTAGATAACCAATGGGCTTAAATGAATTGGTTGAATTTTCTCGATATGGAGTCTCACAAGCTCACGAGACAAATTGGCGAGCTTGGGTTTTTAATACAGAGTCTAGCTTAATAGCAATCAGCCTAATCTAACATGACTATAAATAGGTTGGATTGGGGTTAGCTTTATAATTGATGGGCCTAATAGATGATAATTCAGGTAACTAATCAAATGGGATGGCATGGTCAGGCACTACTCAATTCTTATTCTCTCGCTAATCAATTCAAAAATGCATACCACGGAGTAATGAGAAATTAAAAGAAGAAAGATTGAATCAGGGCTTTGGAAGAATAAAAATTCTCTGCACCTACTTTATAAGAAAACACGGACAGTTGACCACACAAGTGCCTCAGAATCCTACTTCTGTTCAAAAGCACAGCACGAGTGAAGAGGCCTGACGCCCATGTGCCAGTTTTGTGTCTGCACATGAGAGAGGGAGAGGGAGAGAGGGAGGGGGGGAGGGAGGGAGAAGGAGTTTTTAGGGGATATTTCTCTTTTATTGAATGCAATTTTTTTTGTTTTTTGTTTTTTTACGGTAATGGATCTATCAGTATGTGAGACGGGACCAAGTCTTGGCAGTCAACCTAAGCAAGTTGGAAGAGCTGTCTCCACCTGCAAACACACAATGTTGTTGGTGATGGTATTGGGCAGGGGTGGTGGGGTGCTGGCAGTGGCATTTGGTACTTTGTTTTTTCCTGAATAAAGAGGAAGAGGAAGAAAAAAGCAGCTACTCACTTGCAACACTGCTCACAACTGTGCGCTCGTGCGCTTGTCTGTGCTTAAATGACTGTACGAATTTGCTCAGGTACTTATCCATACTGTGGATCCTTTGTCTTCTTGGTGAACCATGCATCGTCCTTGTTTCTTTCTTTCTTTGTTTTCCATCCCAGATTGTTTTTGATCCATGGTGCAAAATAACCCAAAACTACCACTGGCTCCAAAGGTTCTCTTTAAGGAGCATAAAATCCATTTTACACATTAATATCGACCATTTCCAATGCAAAAGAATCAGCCATTGGTAATTCAAAGTTTTGGAAATATATATAGAGCAAGAGTTTGGCAATGGATGCCCAACGAAGGAAAATTGGTTTGTATAATCCATAAGAAAATGGTAAAGAAAAAAAATTTGTTGGTGGAAGGGAATGAAGTTTCATTTCTCGTAGCCTTTTCAACTTTGATGTGAGATATACAATCAAAGCCATCTAAGTTGTGGTAGAGCTAGTGTAATTACTCTGCCTACCGTACACCTAACACTATCAAATCTCAAGTTTGACATATTTCTCACCAAAGTGGAGATTTATTACCTTGGTGATTTCCATGACTTAGATGGTTGCTTCTCACAAGAATTGTGCATGTAGGCTTTAAAGATTTTGCAGCTTGGAAAACAAACAAATGTCCAATGATAGTTGACGTATTACTTTAGCTAGAAGCTAGTAGTCTTATTTGATTTGCAAGGAATTGGAGGGTGTCTTGGTCCATGTTCATCTCAAGATAACTATTCCACAATTAGGCATTAGATGTGATACCATCCACTTCTTTTATTGATCTTGAATTTGTCGAATGAAGAAAACATGTTTACAATGCCCTCCATTTCTTAGATCCACCTCCTCGCCGATGTTCTTATCTATTCTCCCTTCTCGTGGACAATCCCATGTGAAGGTTGATGGCATGGACATAGATGCTTTGTCGTTTTCCATAGAGCGTCATATTGTTGTCGATTCAAAAAAAAATATTTTTTATAGAAAATTGCCCCTTGAAAAGCAAAAAATATGGGCTATAGAATCAAAAGAACATATTTCTTTTTCCTATACAAGGACCAATGCTTGGATGCCTATGCTATATTACATTCATCAATGATATATGTAAATTATGTCTAACATCCATGTTTTGCTTAACTTTTTTTTTTTTAACAAAATACGGGAGTCAATATTATTCTTCCCCCACTCCCTGCATGCAAGAAAAGGGGCAGGTAGGGGGACTAGACCCATACCTACCCCTTACAGGAAAGGAGGGACCGCGACTCGTCGCCTAGTACATCAAGCAAAATAAAAGGACTACAAGGACAAAATGTAAGGCATTTGGATTTTATCCAACTTGATGAGCCTTGCAATCTTATTAGGTAGTTGATGCAGCAAAGTGAAGCATTTCAACTCACCATCCCCCAGGTTCGCAATCTTGGAAGCAACATCATTAACCAGCAGGTGAACATATGAAACAGAGTGAATTTTGGTAGAAAGTGTACAGAGGGAAGCATAGTGCCATTTGGCCTACAAAGCAACAAGAAGCTTTCTAGACCACCAATAATAAAGTAACACTGAGTCCATTTCCACCTGAAATAAGTCATGCGAAATACAAGAAAGTGCATGGGTGATAGCTTGGATAAGGGCAATCTTCGAAGAAACATTAGAAAGTCTAGCAAAAGCAGCCCTGACAAAATTCCCAAGATTATCCCAAATAATCCAACCCAAAAAGCTATGATCCCCCACATTAGAAGAAGCATCATTGATTTTAAACCCCACAGAAGGTCTAACCCAACTAAGGGTGAGGCAAGAGGGTCTAGAAGATTTTAACCAATTAGCCATCTGTAGGTTCCTCCAATTTTTGTTTAAGAAATGATGTAGGTTAGCTAAACTAAAACCATCATTCTTGATCTTATTACGAACCCACCAAACATTATACCAAATAAAGCAAATCAACCCTTTCATAATCTTCATGCGAGGAGAATGAGAAGAGTTCGTGATGATATCAAAGAAGAGAGGAGGATCCATACATCTCTGGTAGTTTTGCTTAAAAGTCCAATCAGAAATGTTGTGAACTAGGTGACTACCAGAGAAAAGATGAAGAAGAGTCTCAGAAGTAGGGTTGGTAGGACAACAATGACATTTAAAGAGCAAAAGGATCCCCAACTTCATAATATTATCATCCATAGGAAGTCTGAACTCAAGAAGTTTCCAAACACATAAAGAAATCCTAAGGAGAAGCTTGAGATTCCAAATAATCTTAACAGAAGGATTCCTAGGAGAGTCTTTGAACATTAAATGATAAGTGGAAGACACAGAGAAAATGCCAGAAGAGGTAGGAGTCCAAATTGGTAAATCCTTTTGAGAGTCAAAAGTGATGTTCGAAATCTCATCAAGAATGTTGGGAGGAATGACAGAGCTAAAGGGAGAATTTGGAAGCATAGCAAGAGCCCTTTGGATCGAAATGGGACGAGGTATAGAACCATCAGGAATGAAAGTATGAAGGGGAGAATCACCAATCCACAGATCAAACCAAAAATCAACAGTTCTTTCATGGATCTCCCAATGAATAAAAGGTTTCATCTCACTATAGGCTTGCAGTAGTAGGTGAGAATGAAGAAGAAGAGAAGACTCCAAGTTGACATTGGTTCTCAACAAATTCCTCTTGAATTGAGAAAAGATAGAGTCCCCAAAAAAAGTGTTCCAAGCTCTCTTCATTCTCAAGGCCTTAATGAAAAGGCTTAGATCTTGAATACCCAAACCACCATGCTCAAGGGGATGAATGATGGAACTCCTAGCAATCCAATGGTGGTGGGACCTATTCTCAGAACAACCCCAAAAGAAATCAGCAAAGAGAGCTTGGAGTTCACAAATAATAGAATTAGGGACATCAATAGCAGATAAGTTATGAATGGGAGTAAGGGTTAAAACATATCTGATGAGGAGCAATCTCGCAGTAGAAGAGAGGAGATGGGCTTTCCAACCTGCAAGCTTAGATCTGATCTTATAAACGATAGGATAAAAATAAGAAACCTTAGCTCGACTAGAGAATATAGGACAACCTAGATAGGTAAAAGGGAAAGAACTTGCCGAAATCCCAAGTTAGAGAGGAGGCGATCTTTGCAGGAAGAAGGGAAATGACGACCCACAAAGCAGTAACTTTTAGTGAGGCTAACAGTTTGACCCATTGACATCTCAAAGTCCTTAATAAAGGAGGCCAAATTTCGAATGGATGAGAGGTTGATGTTCACAAAAATGATGATATCATCCACGTAAAGAAGGGCCAAAGGAGAGTCAACACCTCTTTTCATCGAGAAAGGTTGGATTTTACCAAGGAAGGCCAGCTCCTTAATACCACGAATGAAAAGTTCCATGAAAATATCAAAGAGAAAAGGAGAGATTGGATCTCCTTGTCTCAAGCCATGAGAAACAGGAAAAAACTTCGAAGAACTCCCATCCACCAAAATAGAAGAGCCCTTATGTTTCACAAAAGCTTTGATGAGGTAGATATTGTTAGAGGAGAAGCCAAAGTGTCGAAGGATCTTATACAGGACTCCCCAATCCACTCTATTAAAAGCTCTTTCGAGGTTAAGCTAAACAATAACATTAGAACCAAAGACCTTATGATCAACACGTTGAGCTAACTCAAAGGTAATTTTAGGGAGAAGGATGAAAAGGCGATTGGCGACAATACTTGAGGCCATGTTATAGAGAACATTATAGAGGCTAATGGGGCGATAATCAGAAAGGTCTATAGCCAAGGCTTTTTTGGGAACCAGAGAAATTAAAGTATTGTTGAGGCTCTAGGAGCAGATTTAGTAACAAAAAAGTGGGTGATAGTCTTAACAACATTAGGTTTAACCAAATCCCAAAAGGTAGAGAAGAATTCAATGTTGAAACCATTAGGGCTCGATGATTTATTAGAAGGCATATTGGAGAGGGTGTCAAAAATTTCAGATTTAGTTGGGATACGATTCAACCTGATACAATCATCATTAGAGAGAATGGGAGGGATGGTATTTATAAAGGAATTAGCATTGATATCCCCATGATATGAGAGCAGATTTTTAAACAAGTCCACAGAGAGAGGAGCAACTTTGTCCCAAGACCCATCACCAATGGTAGAAGTAAGAGAGGTTCTAGCACGTTTGGCAAAACACCTTTTGATGGTAGTGAAGAAAAATTTATTACAGCCTTCACCTTTTTGCAGCCAGTTAATTTTAGTTTTTTGAGATAAAAAGTCATTGAGCTTAGCAAGGGCATCATCAAGGAGAATAGAAGTGCTATTGAGCTCAGCAACAGTATTATCATCCCAATGGGAGGATAGTTTGGCATCCAACTCTTCACAGCGAGATTCAAGATCTTCGACCATTTTGTGAATGTTACCAAAGCCGATCTATTCCAAGACTTGAGACTCTGTTTGAGAATGTGAAGCTTAGAATAGAGTTTGGAAATAGGATTAGAATTAGGGACAGTAAAGGTGTTCTAGATTTCATCCACCAGGCCTCAAAGCCTTGCATCCCTCAACCACATATTCTCAAACCTAAAAGGTTGAGGATGGTCCACCTTAGGATGAAAGAGCAAAGAGGCATGGTCAGAGTTACAACGAGAGAGATAACGACCAAGAAGCGGAAGGGCCATGGCCTCAAGATTGAGAAGAATTTGGTTAAACTTTGATAAATCCTAGAAGAGCCCTACCTACCATTACACCACGGCATTTGGTTACCACTAAGGGGTTGTGGGCTTAAAAATGAGCATTTATAACTTATCTAACATAGTAGCTAAATAGGCTAGTGATAACATAATTTATAGGGTAATTTGATTGAGTTATTTTTTGTTTCAAAGTGGAACTATAGACCAATAGGTTTATTCTCTTCGTAAGTATTTCATAAGAGAAATCATCATTGCATTGCAAAGGGTTTTGTGCTGCTTCCAACTAAAGACATGTATTTGTGAAGGAGATAGGGAGTTGGGGGGTGGTTGTATGCATGTAGAGCATTGGCTCAATCAACATAATGTGGATTACATGCATTGAAAGTTGGAAGAAGGGTGGGTGGGTTCGTGGTGGGGTCTACTCTAATTCTCTATAATGGGAAAGAGACATGAAAAATCACTCTTCCACATTCCTGTCACACTTGGGAACATAAATGACGTTATTGGAAAATAGGAGAGATTGTTTCAGTTAAAATCACCATGCCCATATGTAATCCATATTTTAATTTCCATACAAGGAAAGGAAATCAAATCTCCTCCATTAAATTGGGTGGTTGCCCGCTTTGTTTCCTCTCTCTCTACCCATGAAAAATTGAAGTAATTAATCTTTAGGTAGACATTTCTAGCTCATGGTTGCTTAAGATTTAAGGATGATGACAAGCTTCCACCACATTTATCACATTCACATGCACAAACATAATTGCGGATTATAATCTGAAGACTGTTAGTTAGACATTGAGAATGTGGGTGTCTTTTCCAACATGGAAAAACTTGGTGAACCTCACCGCACTCAAATTCAAATGTTATGGATGACATTTCTACTCGATCTTTCTCAATATCTTTTCTTCTCTTCGAAAAGTGTCATCTTCATTACAATGTTTTGACAACTTTCCACTTAATCCATCAATCACAATACTGTTGGTGATAATAATTGAGTAATAGTATACCCACCCCCATACACCACGCTCCATCCAACAACCCACATTTCCATCCTAGCTTTATTTCCACTAGAAGATAGTCTCTGTAGTGGGGATAGTTACTGGTGGTAGGTGTGGATTATGCAATAGAATGTGGTGTTGCATTAATATTTTCATAATTTACTACCTACTATCGAATAAAGAGATCTAAGCATGTTGAATGGAGGTAATAATACATTAAAGTTTCTATATAAATGCTTCTATAGCCTTTAGATGTTATTGCTCATACGTTTGAGTTCCTGATATTATCACAGATGCTTTTGGAAATCCTAAATTTCTTAAGAACTTTTGCAAAAAAGTTATTATTTTATTTTAGGTCCTTTTCCCCTTTTTGTCACCCCTCTTCTCCCTTCGTCTCCAGAGAGGGTGTTGAAGGCATCGATGTTTTATGTGTTGATGTCAATGGTGAACCAACTGCTTCAACCTTTGAGCTTCTCTTCAACTGCAGCTTAAATAGAACAAATGCAACCCAAGTAGAAAGTCCTTGCCACTATGTACAATGCACTATACACACACCATATTTATGCAACCTTGTCTTGCATTTCTCTTATGGCATGATGTAATGGAGGAAAAATAGATTGAGATCCTCTGTAACCTCCCAAAATCCAGGCTTCGAGTCATTTCAAAGTGGTTTGGGTCAGTTTGAATCCAAACACCCGGTTAGGGTTTGGTGCTTGTGTCAGAACTCCCTTATTTTGCCAAAATTGCGTATTTTGAGTCAAACCATAGTCAAACCTTGTCAAAAGAGTGCCATATGTGATATCATTGGATTCCTCTCATTGCAAGATTTTTGGCAATGCTTATTTCATGTGATTCCAAGTTGTATAGCTCAAGTTATGGACAAAAGAAGTCACTAGGGACTTAAATGTAAAGTGAACCCAACCCAAAGGGCATTTTGGGTATTTCACCCAACTAAACCTACTCAAAATTGACCCTAAGGCCTATTTAAGGACCCTTTTGGTCCTCACCCATCTTCAACTCTATCAAATCAAGAGAGGAAGAGTGAGGGAAAATCTTGGATTTTCTTTCTCAAAAATCAAAATTTTCTTCACAGGGACCTTCTCATAATTTCGAGAAGTCCAAGATTCCCACCGCAAAAGTCACAGCAACAATGGTGGCGCATAGTGAGTGCACGACGCATGGTGGTAGTAATGTGTGAGCGGGTGACGCGTGGCAAGCAGCAGCGCATGATTTCATGCTGGCATGCACGTGTTTGCAAGTGGGAGCACGACAAATTGCACCACGTGGCACAATTAGACGGTGTGGGTGTGTACAGGTGGCGATTCCCAGGCAAGTGTGCGGGCAAATAGGCGGGCGACGCGTGGCTCATGTGGAGGCGCATGCACGTGCATTTGGTCTGACTCTGGACCACCTCGTGCTGTTTCATCTGGTTTGAGGCATTCCCGACCTTGGATTTCGACAAATAAGGTACCGTTGGAATTGTATCAACGTGTACTATGTGTTGATATGATTTATTTCCACTTTTGAGTTCGCTATCCTTATTGAAAAATTAGAAACGTAATTTGGTGTCTCCGATCCCATAGTGGATTCGATTGAACTAGGTCTTCCTACTGGTGCGTGCATGGATCTTGAGGCCGGCATGGAGACTGTTTCCAGGCCTAGTGCTCACGGTTCAGAGTCATTGTGACCCTCCAGTGACATTAGGTAGAGTAGTCTACCCCTCTTTCAATTCAACTAGTTTTTTTTTGGTACCTGTGGACTCATCCTGTGTAATCTTTTCCCATATACCGCCTTGGTTGGCGTATGTTCTCCTTTTTACTGAGATTGGAACCCCTCTAGTGTTTTCCATGATTTATGAGCACTTAAATGAGAAATAATATGTTTTATGTAAATGATGTAGAGTAATGATCACATGTACCCTTGTTATCACATGCATGAAATGAACTCTGTTTTCAGTAAAATAAGTTTTGTTATTTTCAGTAACTTCTAAATAACATGGGACCACTGTCACAAGATTGAATCTACTTGTAAAAGGGTAAGTTGAAGGATAATGTGGATAATTACAAAACCTAAAATTAGTAATATGAAATTACTAAGGATTTTTTGAATTAACAAAATAAGAGATACAGTTATCTGGAAATTGATTATATAATATGACGCATATGTCAGTCAAATAAAAGATTAGATAACTTGTTTCAACCCCGCTACTTGCTAGGATTTTGGCAGTAGCTTTAGTTCTTTTCAGACCAGGTTCAGGGTTTGGTTTAGGGAGTTGCTGGCCTCCCTATGACTCTTTGGTTAGGCTATGCAGCCAATTAGGATAGCAGATTTGCAGGGCTCGAGGTTTGGAGCAATTCTTTTGGCCGGTGGGTGGGTCATTGGCTATTTATAGTTTAGTGTACAAAGTGCTTGTACGTGCTCATGCTACACGACGTAGCCACCACCCCTTTCTGCAATTACCCCAGGGTGACGGAGCATGGCGACTCAATGGATATAAGTAGCCCTCCTGGCCAGGAGGGTGGCTTATATCGGTCTTGCACCATAGGAAGTTATACGAAATCGTCTCGTGCCCGAGACATTGATTAATAGTTTGAGAACAATAAGAATATGGGAAAATTGCTTGAAAGAGACTAGATATAAATAAGATTGTAAACAGACGAGATATCAAGATAGTGCCTTTTTACTCTACTCTGTTACTTGAGTTACTTGTTTAGTTGTACTACTCAGTTTTCACTGACGTTTGTCTTGGGTTTTGTACTCAGGTGTTGCTGAGTAGTCGGGTGTTTCGGCCATTGCTGGTCAGACCTTCACGGAACCAGGTCCTATATTAGGAGACGGTCCGTACTAAGCCAATGGCTCATAGTTATAGTTCCTTTTTGCTAGTAGAAGTTTATTTCCTGTCTTCTTGGTAGTTGTACGAGACTCATTTTATTCTGATTTAGGAGAACTTTGCTTTTATTGTCAGCACTTTTGTTTCCTTCATTTAATGCTTTATGAATGAATGTTGGTTATTAAAGTTTTGTGACTTTATGTTGGGTGACTATATCTTGTGGGTTTTCATGCTAGTTGTTAGCTTGAGGCAACTCCGGTCATGTTGGTTAGCAGGACTTGGGTCGTCACAGATGGTATCAGAGCAAGGTCACCTCGTTTAGTCATAGAACGGTCCGAAAGAGCCATATGGACATTCGAAATGCATTAAATGACGGGTAACTCATTCTCTGATAAATGGGAAACCTGATTCACATGAGTTCCACATATCCTGGACAATTTTGCGGACCTGTGATTGCTGACAATTGGTTCTTCACCATGCAGAGAGAGATGGCTCCATGTAGGTCAAAGCAGGCTAGTGCTACTAGTCAGGATGATGAAGACCGCCAAGTGGATCCCCCTTAGCAGGCTTCGATTTTGGTTGCCCAATTTCAAGCCTTTATGGAGAATTTGTTCAGGATGCTGGAGCGAAGGTTACCTCCCACACCTCAGGTGGGAGGAGGGGGCGGTGGGGATCAGGAGCAACCCTCAATCCCGAGTGTGCGTGTTCCTCTACGGGAGGAGAGTGGGGAGAACCATGAGCCTCCCCCACTGACGGATGAACCGGTGGATCCTTTACATTGGTATCAGCAGATCTTCAACGAGTTCAGGAAACTGAAGCTCCCAACCTTTAAGGGAGTTGAGGACCCTACAGGGACAGAGCATTGGATACAGCAGATTGAGAAAGCTTTTGATAATATCTGTCCACCGGAGGACTGTAGGGTACCTTTTGCGACATACCTGCTAATCAGTGCAGCTCATCGCTGGTGGGTGTCCGGTCGTGAGAAGGAAGGCACCCGGGTGGTGTCCTGGGGTCTTTTCCTCGAGCTTTCTAGCAACCAATATTACCCTAGGACCTGGCAGGACCAGAGGAGGCTCGAATTCCACAACCTGAGGCAGGGTTTGATGACGGTTAGTGAGTATCGAACTCGTTTCATCGAGCTCTCATGCTTCGGAGGTAGACAAACGTTGGAAGTTCGTTCAAGGACTCCGGATGGAGATATGGAAGTATGTCAATCCACTTTCGTTGGAAACCTTCTCCCAGGTAGTGGACATGGTTGTGAAGTATGAGCAGGGCGATGCTGAGACCTGCAAGAATTTTGGTGGAGGACCAAGGTAGAGGTCGGAGATTTAGGGCAGGTTTCCAAGGTCAGAAATTCAGGGCAGATTTCAAAAGAGAAGGGACCAGAGGTACCACCCATACAGAGCACCACCACCTGTACCCCCGACCCCTCAGCAGCAGGCACCGATTGCTATTTCGAGGTACACTCAATCCCACCATTCCACGCCAACTCAAACTCAAAGCACCATGGGGCAAACGCGATCAGGACATGAGTTGAGGTCTTGCTACAAATGTGGCCAGTAGGGCCACCTTAAGAAGGATTGCCCAACCAAGATAGTGACTTAGGGTGGCCAGAATGGGGGAGTAGCTCGTACATACCAGACCCGTGGTGGGGATTCCCAGCATTCCTGTGGAGGTGGGAATGCTCCTAGCCAAAGGCCTACTTTGAGAGTGGTTGGTTCCTCTGCACCCCCACCTGCAGGACGAGTATATGCCCTATCTCTGAGGGATGCACAAGCTTTTCCATCCATGGTGGCAGGTATGGTGACTATTGACTACCATTTGGTGTTTACCTTATTTAACTCCGGTGCTTCCCATTCCTTTATATCACTTGAGTTTTATGCGAAACTAAAGAAATGACCAGTACTGCTAGATGAACTGTTAGTCATCAGGGGTCTAGCAGGGTAGCTATGGGTAGCTGAGTCGATTTTCAGAGGTTGTAAGGTGGACATCGGGGGCTACATTCTGTTAGTCGACCTGATGAAAGTTGAGATGGAGGATTTCGATTCCATCTTGGGCATGGATTGGTTGTCAGGACACCATGCATCGGTGGACTATTTCGAGAAGAGGATTGTCTTCTTGATTCCTGGAGCACCTCAATTGGAGTATCATGACAGATCTAAGAGCAGACCGATTAGGTGTATCTTAGCCTTGCAGGCAGCGAGGCTACTGAAGGGGGGTGCAGTGCATACCTTGCTTATGTATCCGCAACCCTTAGAGAGAAATCGGAGATGGGGAGTCTACCTATCATACTGGAGTATATTGACATGTTCCCCGAGGATCTCTCGGGACTTCCGCCTGAGTGAGAGATTAAGTTTGAGATCTCTCTCATTTTGGAGACTAATCCTATATTAATTACCCCATACTAGATGGCACCTACAAAGTTGATGGAGTTGAAGATGCAGCTCCAGGAACCCCTAGAGAAGGGATTCATTCAGCTCAGTGCCTCACTCTGGGGGATCCAGTGTTGTTCGTGAAGAAGAAGGATGGTACCTTATGTCTCTACATCGACTACAGGCAGCTGAATAAGGTAACCATCAAGAATAGATATCCTCTTTCGCAGATCAATGACTTGTTCGACCAGCTCCGTGGGGCCATGATCTTCTCCAAGATCAATTTGCATCTAGGCTACCACCAGCTCATAATAAGAGAAGGGGACATATCGAAGACTACTTTTCGGACTCGTTATGGCCATGCGAGTTCTTGGTGATGTTGTTCGGATTGACGAATGCCCCTGCCATGTTCATGGACTTGATGAACCAGATTTTTAGGCCTTATCTTGACTGCTTCGTTGTGGTATTCATCGATGATGTCCTCATCTATTCTCGCGATGAGGCACAACATGAGCAACATCTCCAGATGGTCTTGGAGACACTGAAGGAGCATCGATTATACGCCAAATTCAGCAAGTGTGAGTTCTGGCTACACCAGGTGGAGTTTCTGGGACACGTGGTGTTAGGTGCAGGGATTTTGGTAGATCCCTCCAAAGTTGAGGTGGTATTGAGGTGGGAGCGACCCAAGACAATGACAGATATTCGTAGCTTCCTAGGTCTAGCAGATTACTACAGGCGTTTCATCCAGGGCTTCTTACAGATCGCCCTCCCGTTAACCCAGTTAACGAGGAAGGATACTCCTTTTGTCTGGACCGGTGAGTGAGACCAATTCCAGATGCTCAAGGAGAAGTTGACTTCAGCTCCTATGCTTACCATTCCGAGTAGCGATGATGGATTTATTGTATACACAGATGCTTCCCTCCAGGGATTGGGCTGTGTTCTGATGCAGCATGGGCATGTGGCTGCCTATGCCTCGAAACAATTGCAGCCTCATGAGAAGAACTATCCGACACATGACTTGGTGTTAGCAGCCATAGTCTTCGCCTTGAAGAGTTGGCACCACTACTTGTATGGAGAGACTTTTGAGATCCACACAGATCACAAGAGCCTGAAGTATCTTTTCGAACAGAAGGAATTGAACCTGAGAAAGTGATGTTGGATGGAGCTCCTCAAGGATTTTGACTGTTTGATAGTTTATCACCTCGGGAAGCGGAATGTCGTGGCAGATGCTCTCAATAGGAAGCCCCCAGCTAGACTGGTAGTTCTTCAAGCATGGAGATGGACTAGTATGGTTGAGGCAACCCAGTGGAAGCCTTCGCAGGTGAGAGGACGTTTGGGGGAGTTGACGGTGATGCAGTGCACCTACCCTGATCTGATCTCCTGGATAGTTGACCAGCAGAGGGACAACGTCGAGTTATAGATTCTCCAGGATTAGATTCTCGCGAGAGACCCTGGCGAGTTCACCTTTGAGGACAGAGTGCTCAGACTCCATGGTAGATTATGTGTTCCCATAGATGAAGCACTTCAGAAGGAGCTATTGTCCGCGGCTCATTGCAGCAGGCTCACCCTCCATCTCAAGAACACTAAGATGTACCATGACCTGAGGAGGGACTTTTGGTGTCATGGTATGAAGAAGAACGTAGGCAAGTTTGTGAAGCAGTGCCTGGTATGTCAGCAAGTGAAGGCTGAGCATCAGAGACCAGCCAGCCAGTTACAGCCTCTTCCCATCCCCGAATAGAAATGGGAGAGTATATCCATGGACTTTGTGACTGGATTACCATTGACTCAGTGAGGACACGACGCTGTCTGGGTGTTTGTGGATCGTCTAATGAAGTCAACTCGATTTCTGCCTATCAAGGTGACTTATGGTCCTTCACAGCTAGCAGAGTTATACATACGGGAGATTGTATGATCATATGGTGTACCCAAGGAGATCATTTTAGATAGAGATGCATGCTTCACTTCCCAGTTCTGGGACTTGTTGAGCACATCTTACCACCCATAGAGTGATGGACAGACTGAGAGGGCCATCCAGAGGAGGACTTGTTGAGGTCCTGTTTGCTAGAGTGGAGAGGCTCTTGGGAAGAGCACCTACCTCTGGTGGAGTTCACCTACAATAATAGCTATCATGCCAGTATTGACATGGCTCCGTATGAGGTGTTGTATGGTCGGAAGTGCACCTCCTCGCTTGCTTGGGATGAGGTGGGTGTGAAGTGGGAGGTAGGTCCCAGACTGATCAGGCAGAGTAAGGAGGTCATCGAGCAGATTCGGAAGAGACTCCTTATTGCGCGGAGTTGGCAGAAGAGCTATGCAGATAGCTGATGACGAGATGTGCAGTTTGAGGTTGGTGACTCGGTGTTCCTCAGAGTATCACCATTGAAGGGGATTTAGAGATTTGGAGTGAAGGGCAAGCTGGCTCCGCGGTTCATAGGCCTGTTTGAAGTAATTAATCTTTAGGTAGACATTTATAGCTCATGGTTGCTTAAGATTTATGGATGATGACTAGCTTCCACCGCATTATCACATTCACATGCATAAAAATAATTGTGGATTATAATAAAAAGACTGTCAGTCAAACATTGAGAATGTGGGTGTCGTTTCCAACATGGAAAAACTTGGTGAACCTCACCTCACTCAAATTCAAATGTTATGGGTGACATTTCTACTCGATCTTTCTTAATATCTTTTCTTCTCTTCGAAAAGTGTCATCTTCTTTACAATGTTTTGACAACTTTCCACTTAATCCATCAATCACAATGTTGTTGGTGATAATAATTGAGTAATAGTATACCTACTCCCATACACAACGCTCCATCCAACAACCCACGCCACCCTAGCTTGATTTCCACTAGAAGACAGCCTCTGTAGTGGGGAAAGTTACTGGTAGCAGGTGTGGATTATGCAATAGAATGTGGTGTTGCTTTAATATTTTTCATAACTTACTACCTACAATCGAATCAAGAGATCTAAGCATGTTGAATGGAGGTAATAATACATTAAAGTTTCTATATAAATGCTTCGATAGTCTTTAGATGTTATTACTTGTACATTTGAGTTCCTGATATTATCACAGATGCTTTTGGAAATCCTAAATTTCTTAAGAACTTTTGCAAAAAAGTTATTATTTTATTTTAGGTCCTTTTCCCTTTTTTGTCCCCCCTCTTCTCCCTTCATCTCCAGAGAAGGTGTCGAAGGCATCGATGTTGAACGTGTTGATGTCGATGGTGAACCAACTGCTTCAACCTTTAAGCTTATCTTCAACTACAGCTTAAGTAGAACAAATGCAACCCAAGTAGAAAGTCTTTGCTACTATGTACAATGCACTATACACACACCATATTTGTGAAACCTTGTCTTGCATTTCTCTTATGGCATGATGTAATAGAGGAACAATAGATCGAGATCCTCTGTAACCTCCCAAAATCCAGGCTTCGAGTCATTTCAAAGTGGTTCAGGTCAATTTGAATTCGAACACCCGGTTAGGGTTTGGTGTTGGTGTTAAAACCCCCTTAATTTGCCAAAATTGCGTATTTTGAGTCAAACCCTAGTTAAACCTTGTCAAAATGGTGCCATATGTGGCATCATTTGATTCCTCTCATCGTAAGATTTCCGGTGACGCTTGTTGCACGTGATTCCGAGTTGTATAGCTCAAGTTATAGCCAAAAGAAGTCACTAGGGACTTAAATGTATGGTGATCCCAACCCTAAGGGCATTTTGGGTATTTCACCCAACTAAAACTACTTGATAAGGCCTATTTAAAGACCCCTTGGGTCCTTTAGGTCATCATCCATCTTCAACTCAAATCAAGATAGGAAGAGAGAGGGAAAAACTTGGATTTTCCTTCTCAAAAATCAAAATTTTCTTCGCAAGGATCTTCTCGTAATTTTGAGAAGTCTGGGCTTCCCACCGTAAAAGTCACGGCGGAGGCGACGGTAGTGTGCAAGAGGGTGACGTGTGGCGAGCAGCAGCGTGCTATTTCAAATGGGCGTGCGTGCGTTCACAAGCAGGGGCGTGGCAGATCGCACTACGTGGTACGATCAGACAGTGCATGCGCGTGCGGTTGGAGATCCGTGGGTGAGCACGAGGGTGAATAGGCGCATGACGCGTGGCGCATGTGGAGGTGTGGGCTTGTCAGGCGGCGCATGTGTGGGCATTTGGTCTGGCTCTGGACCCCCTCGCACTGTTTCATTTGTTCGAGGCTTACCGACCTTGGATTTGACAAATAAGGTACCGTTGGAATCGTATCGACGTGTACTACGTGTTGTTATGATTTATTTCCACTTTTGAGCTTGTTATCCTTATTGAAAAATTAGAAACATAATTAGGTGTCTTCGACTCCATCGTGGGTCCGATTGAACTAGGTCTTCTTACCGGTGCGTGTGAGAATTTTGAGGCAGGCGTGAAGACTGTTTCCAGGCCTAGTTCACACGGTTTGGAGTCATTGTGACCCTCCAGTGACATTAGGTAGAGTAGTCTACCCCTCTTTCAATTCAGTTGATTTTTTTTGGGTACCTGTGGACCCGTCCTGTGCAATCTTTTTCCATATATTTGGGTCCTTGGTTGGCGTATGTTCTCCATTTTGTTGAGATTGGAACCCCTCCAGTGTTTTCCATGATTTATGGGCACTTAAATGAGAAATAATATGTTTTATGTAAATGATGTAGATTAATGATCACATGTACCCTTGTTATCGCATGCATGAAATGAACTCCGTTTTCAGTAAAATAAGTTTTGTTATTTTCAGTAACTTCTAAATAACATGGGACCACTGTCACAAGATTGAATTTACTTGTAAAAGAATAAGTTGAAGGATAATGTGAATAATTACAAATCCTGAAATTAGTAACATTAAATTACTAAGGATTTTCTAAATTAACAAAATAAGAGATACAGTTATCTGGAAATTGATTATATAATACAATGGATATGTTAGGAAAATAAAAGATTAGATAACTAGTTTCAACCATGCTATTTGTTGAGATTTTGGCTATAGCTTTGGGTCTTTTCAGACTAGGTTTAGGGGGTGGTTTAGGGAGTTGCTGGCCTCCTTGTGACTCTTTGGTTAGGCTTTGTGGCTAACTGGGATAGCGGATTGGCAGTGCTCGAGGTTTGGAGCAGTTCTTTCGGTCGGTAGGTGGGCCATTGGCTGTCTGTAGTTTAGCGTACAAAGTGCTTGTACGAGTTCATGCTACACAACATAGCCACCCCCTATCCGCAATGGCCCCAGGGTGACGGAGCATGGCGACTCGTTGGATATAAGTAGCCTCCCTACCAGGAGGGTGGCTTATATCAGTCTTGCACCATAGGAAGTTACACGAAATCATCTTGTGCCCGAGACATTGATTAACAGTTTGAGAACAATAAGAATATGGGCAAATTGAATAAAAGAGATTGGATATAAATAAGATTGTAAACAAACGAAGTATCAAGATAGTGCCTTTTTACTATACTCCGTTAGTTGAGTTGTTTAATTGTACTACTCAGTTTTCACTGATGTTTCTCTTGGGTTCCGTACTCAGGTGTTGCTGAGTAGTTGGGTGTTGCGGCTGCTGTTAGTCAGACCTTCACGGAATCGGGTCCAATATGAGGAGATGGTCTGTATTGAGCCGGTGGCTCATAGTTGTAGTTCCTTTTTGCTAGTAGAAGTTTATTTCCTATCTTCTTGGTAGTTGTATGAGACTCTCATTTTATTCTGCTTTAGGAGAACTTTACTTTTATTGTCAGCACTTTTGTTTCCTTCATTTAATGCTTTATGAATGAATGTCGGCTATTAATGTTTTGTGACTTTATATTGAGTGGCTGCGATCTTGTAGGTTTTCGTGCTAGTTGTTAGCATAAGGCAACTTGGGTCTCATCGGTTGGTAGGACTCAGGTCGTCACATCCTCCTTCAAAGTACTCAATGCTTCCTTCTCCCTCTAGGTGTTAGATTTTATGTGCCCTTAGCAAGTCATCCAAATAATGTAACGGGTTGTATTTCATTTGAATAAAAGAATTACATTATTTGTACTATATCAATCGGGCCTTTAGTATGAATAAAGTGACATATTTAACTAGATTGAATACACCTGATGCTTGTTGACTAAGAGATCTAAACACTTTAGAGGATTCAATATCATATCAAGAAATTATCTGATTATTTGTTTCCAATCTAAATTGGGATGGCAACTATTTTAGAGACTATTGCCTGATTGATGTTCTTGAATGAGGATTCAGAATTATCACGCGGGTTAGGTCAAGGAGTTGACTTGATGAACAAGAGATAGTCAAAGTCCATCTCCAATATTGTCATGGAGAAGGCGTATCCTTTGACTAATGACAGATATCTGTCTCTACTCACAAGCATATGCATTTAGCAAACTAATGGTAGATGCATCTATCTTGATGTTGATATTGGGTAGCTAGTGCAAGTAGGAAAAAACATAAGACACATGGTTTCTCAAAGAGATCATACAATTTTGTTTCACAGTTGTATGCAATAGATTAGAGGTGAAAGCACACTTTAAGTATATTGGGAAAGACAAATTTCACATGTGGTCGAGGAATGCTGATTAGACTCAAGCACGAAAGAGAAGAATGTAATCCTTTGGGAAAGGAGCTTCATTCTTGTCTTGATAATATGAGGAGATGCCAGAAATGATATTATTCAAGGAGGAATGACAATTGTCTAATGGGATTAGACCTTAGGAGTAATATTATCCTCCACGAGTGAAGAATTCATGGGTATTTGGAATACCTAGAGAGGTGTAGTGCCATAATCCAAGAATTCTGAATGATTTACTATTGGTGTGATAACATCAATAGTGATTTTGATGGGTTCCTATTTGTAGAGAAATTGATTGCTATTTAAAGAGTTAAATAATATTTGATTTAACATTTAATTGGGCCTAATTTGATTGGGCTTGATCCAAAAGGTTTGGATGGTAATTAAATATTGTTTGGATATCAAATCCAAAGTCCCCATAAATGTTATGGATTAAACATACAACCCTTGTATTACATCCCAACCCTTGGATGAAGATCCAAAGGTTTTCATCATATTGGGATTTGATTGGATTGGTATAAATATCTCCAGGGAAGGAGGAACCCTATCCAAATTCAATTGGATCAATCACAAGCCACCACTACCACCGAAAGAAGAAGGGGAAGGGTGCCTTCTTATTCTTCGGCCATTTCATCTCAAGATGTCTAGGCTTTGTGCTAGACTTCCAAGGACTCCTCTAGTAGTCATGAAGCATTGTTGGACTTCTAGAAACTTTACTTCTATATGTATTTATTGTTGGAGGATGACTCCTTCCTTTGGGCGATTGTAAAGGTGTTCCTCATGCTAGAGGAGTTCGTAGATTGAGGAGTTTGACTAATGTCGCCCTTGGGATTCATGAAGGCATTCATGAAGATAGAGGATTTGGTGTTCTCGACATATGCATTACATGTTTCATCAACCTGCCAAGAAGTAGGGTCACCTCTATATTTATAGTTACAATAAGAGGCACCGCACTTGGGGTGTTGAACTACGTATGCCACGAACGAAGGTATACTTCTATCTCGTAAGACCCTAGAACGGGAGAAAATTAGTTTCTCTCATGTGATTCCTATTCTAAGGTGTTTTTATTCAATCCTTGACTGATTTTTATGCATCAATCAATCATTGTTCTGAAAAATGAAAAACATTGATTTCATGCTTACACGATGCCCTGGAGTGATTTGATCACATCCCTTCAATGGCATCAGAGTCTGGTTGATCCACGTTTTGGTTGAAAACACATGGATTTGGGTTTTATCACAATTAGATAGTAGAAATTGCATGAATAGAACTTAAAATGGGTTCAAGTTCTCCTAGAGGGTGTCTGACATCATTAATTTTAGATGTCTGATGTTTATGAAATAGGATGTCTAATCATCAGATCAAATGAGCAATAAGCAGGCTAGACATCTGACATTGGATGTCAGAGGACCAGAATGCATGGTCAAAATAAGTCATCTAATTAAGTGTTTGATGTTTGATATGTGAATAGAATTTGTTTCATTCACAAATTTACTTTGGTCCAGTAATTGGATGTTTGACACGAGTGTCGGAAGACTTGTATGATGAAACATGATGTTTGATTTCTAAAGATATTGATTCTTAATATTTGATTTTGTTGGTTTGGGTGCATAAGCTACATGGTATTTGACTTTGATGATAACAAAACATAGTCTTTATATTATTCTTGGAAGACTAACTTTTCAGGAACAAGGAGCCAAATGCAAAGAAGGAAGGAGCTAAGTTGAAGGTTTAGAAGAAAGTAGCAAGAAGAAGGAAAATTTTGAAGAATAGTTATTTAATTTTTATATTTTCATTTTACGTATTTTATCTTTCTTATTATTAGATTATGTTGTTAAAGAGTCCAAGTATGATAACCTAAGTCCTAATCAACACTCGCATAACCTTAGGACACCAAGGCAAAACTTCGAATCAAATAAAAAATCCAAAGTTGTAATTAGTTTGCTTTATCAGACATTTCATATTGTTGTCAGACGTTTGAAATGTCATTATCAATTCATTGACTTTCTTTCCAAACATCCTTAATTTTGACCGTTGGTAGCCTAATGTTCACCTTTGGTTACTTGACGTCCAAGCTTTTTATTAGACATCCTATAGGTCCTTTAGACATCCAATAAGATTATCAAATGACTCATAACTACCTGTTGGACCTCGGAAACCTAAATCTAGGAAGATCTTGTGTTAGAAGGTTAAATCTGAAAATGATCCTCATATCAAATGTCCAACCATGGGATCAGGCATTCTATATGTCAACCAACATTTAGACTAGATGTTTGAGCCTACTCCAGACTCAATTCCAGGGAAGATTGGTTACTGTAATGGAGGACCAATACTCTTGACAAACATCTGATACTCTTAAATAAGCCATATAATCACTTGATTAGACATCTCCTGGGCAAGTCCTTGTTGACATCTTTCTGCAGTCTTTTCTATTAGATGTCTGCCCTCTTTTCTCAAAAATCTGACTTGACAAATCAGATGATTGATAAGTTATCCGGACGTTTGATACTATAATAACCGTTGGGATTACTTTGCAATCTATCCTAATTTCAAGAGATCTTATTTCAAATCACTAGCTCCCATTGACTATACGACCACTCTCAACCATTCTAGAGGCTTCCTAACACCACTATAAATAACCTATTGGCTTTCCATTGTTACATATACCATAGAATCAATTCTTCCTACTCTATCCACAAAAGAGAGAAGATCAAAGAGAGAAATCCATATATCAGCTCTCATAGCTCACTACACTCCTACTAAGAGCATCGATTCACTATGTCCAAACTCTAATCCACTTTTGTCAAAGGGAAGCTTCCTAAACCTATAGAACCTATCATTTACATTCATCTTGTGGCTCTATATGATCTTTTGTCTTGTTTTTGTTTTTATTGTAAGGGTGTTCGGGTTTTGTATTCCTGTCTCACTGAGACAAACTTACATCGATTTGATCTAGTACATGCTGTATTGAGGTTACACTATCCTCGATCTAAAGTAATGTGATATAGTGGATTTGATTGCTTAGTGACTAGAAAAATTTTAAGTCGGGTTGACTTACGTTGTGGTTTTTACTCGTTGGGGGTTTTCAACCTAAAAATCTTTATGTACTTTTTATGGAGATTTTATTCGTGCATTATATTTGAATTTTATCTTATCTCACTAATCACCCCTCTTTAGTGCAACTTTAGTTGTCCTTCACATCTAGACATCCGATAAGAGTTATCAGATGTTCAAACATTGTTGGAACCTTGATTCTAAATGCTATTTAACTTGAAATTGAATTAGGTTCGAAGCAACCATCGAGGAAAAAGCTGAAGCTGATATGTATGTTAGGGAACATCTATTTCTTTTTTTGAGGCTTTTATGGATATGCTTGTTATTTTTGATTATGCTATCCATTTTGTGGATATGATCATTACAGACATAGGCATGTAGATTTTTCAAAATCAAACAATCTAAGAAATTATTTTGAAGATTATGTTATAGATTAAGAGATTTCATAATAATAAGATGCTCATATACGTTCCACACAACCTCAAATTAGTGTTACAACTAGTAAAATAACCAATTAGGCTCACTTGATTAATTAGTAATCACAGGGGAATTTATAATCGCATTCCTCAACATATGATGTTGCGATGAGTGTTTTTTATATGCTACGTTTTTTCCATGATTTTGATGGCTATATTGTGGAATGATGATATGATGTAATCATAGGCATACAGAGTGGGGTAATTGTAAGCAGGTTGAGTTATTTTTATGTAATCCCTATAATTTGAGAGCCCTTTACATATGATGTATTTTTATGTGTGGACTGTTCTTATGTGGATGTGAATGTGATGCGTGGGATCAAACATGAAACATAGGACAAGATTAAAATACGATTCAAATTTAGACTAAGTCAAGGATTAATTACTTTAATAAGATTAACTTAAACTTTTTCTTAAAACAAGACCTAGTCAAATTCCTAGTAGGGCTGGTTCCCTCATTTTCAAATGCATCAATGAATTAGTCATGGCAATGATGATTTCTACTCCCTGCCAAGGCGAGGTAATTATAATCGTAGGGTTATGTCAGTGAGTTCTCTCCCCTCGGGAAGTGTTATGACCCCGTTATAACACTTCGTTTAATACGTCTGGGAGTTGGTCCAGACATTTGGCAATTAATTTTTTCGGTGTACGGTTTCCCGACTGCACGCATGCGCTCGCAGACTGAACCGCCGCCCTCCTTTCTTCTCTCTCTTTCCTCTCCGTCCTGCAGGTGCAACCTTCCTTCTCTCTCTCCCCCATAGCACCTTCAAATACTCCCCCTCTCTTCTCCCTCACCCTCACTCCACTGCCTTCTTCTTCTCCTTCTTGTTAGCGTGAGAGTGAGTGGGCAGGGCAGCAGCTGCTGCCGTGAGTGCGTGGGGGAGGAGGGGTTGCAGCGAGAGGGAGGGAGTTAGAGCATGAGGGTGCGAGCTCGCCGGAGCAGCCAGGGCCGGCCGGCGGGTGTGCAACAGGAGCGTGGCGCTGGGGAGGAGCTGCTGCAGCTCAAGCAGCAGGCGAGTGCGACGCGGCACGGCCGTGCGCAGTAGGCGGAGGGCGAGGAGGTCCTGATTCGGGGAAAATTTCCTAGAATCAGACGTCTGGACCTACGTCCAGACGACGCGGGAGACGTCTGGAGGAAGGTCCAGACGTCTGAAAGGTACGATATTTTCCTTCCCTTCTTCTGCGTGTACGGCCATGCAGCCGTTCCGCCGAAGGGTTCTTCCTCATTTCGTGTTGAGGACGGTTGCGTATGTGTGCAGGTCTCGTTCGGGAAGGAATAAGGGCATGCCCTCCCACACAGATTGGACGTTTGGGCATAGCACCAGATGGCGGAGAGGGTCTCCAGACGTCCGGAGTGACAGTCGGACGTCTGGAACTAAGCCCAGACGGTTCAGCGGGAGTTTGGACGTCTAAAGAACTGCGCAGGAATAAGGTATGACCTGAACCGTCGTTTAAGACGTCTGGAAGATGTTCCAGACGTCTGATGTTGGGTAGACTTGTCGTTTTTGATCCGTTTAGGGTCCGTTCGAAATCCGTTTTCCACGTTTCAAGTTTCGTTCTTCTCAGATTTTGTTCCTCTACCTGTTTACAGTATTTGTATCCTGTTCTGAGTAGCTCCTTGTAATTGATCCTTGTGTTAGGACCCCATTCAGTTGCGGCTCTGGGGGTTGCGGAGGTGCGCGGGTTTGCCGATCACGCCCCCAATACTCCCGATTTTGCAGGTAGAGTGGCTCCCTCCAATTGTTTATTAACAATTATGCACTTGTGAGATAATTAATAGATCCTAGGGTATGGCATGAATCCTAGGACTGAAAAACTAGATTGAATGATAGATCCTAGGGCATGGCATGAATCCTAGGATTGAAAAAATAGATTGAATGATAGATCCTAAGGTGTGACATGAATCCTAGGAACAAAAACACCAAAACGAATATCGTAAATATATATATTGCAGTCTTGGAAAAGTAGACAGGAAAATGATAATTGCCTGTAATTGGTTAACGGTTGCTTGTTTATGAATGGATAATTATTGTTAAGAACATGACTATATGATTATAAAGCTGAAATGATGAAACCTAAATTGGCTAAGTTAAAGAAAAATGAGCACGAACCCTACGGGGAATTAGGAGTAGAGCTCCTGAGAAGTGAATGGAATGGAATTGAGGAAGTGAGTTGGCCCTTGAGTACAGAGTGCCAAGGAGAGCGACTGTCCCCCTGTTTAGTGCAGAGCGGAGCTAGCCGCCCCAGGGACCCGGGGTTAGGTCTGGCCACTTTGTACCGACTTTTGGCCCTCGCGTACACAGTACCGGGGAGAGCTACTAGTGTAGGGAGAGCACTAGCCACCCCACGGGCCCCGGGGTTTTGCTAGCCTTCCTACACCAACTTGTTAGGCCCACTGGGCAAACCAAGGTAGTCAGGCGAGTGTGCGCGGACTGTGGAGGGGTAAGTCCCCTGGTTAGTTACTGTGGAGGGACTAGACCCCTGTTATTGGGAGGGCTCTGCTCTATACTGGTTCCGTGCTGTGCTTTGGGGCGCACTCGTTAACGGAAACGACTGACCGCGTGCCAGTGCGGGGTAGCTACCTGTGCATTTATCGCGCGTACCGTAGTCACCGTTACGTCTGTTAGTGACCTTGGGGTGGTTGACTGAGGGTAGGACCCCCACGGGGGACTCTCCCGGCCAGGAGAGCACCATGTGCTACTTCTACTTTTTGGAAAAGATTGCAATCAAGATAGTTCCCACGAGGAACATTCAAGATCAAGAGAAAGATATGAGGAATAATCCAAGACTAAGTAAATGGGAAATTAAGGAAAGAGATTAAAACATAACAGCTACTTGTCCACCTTACTATTTTTCTTAGTTTTTGGTTGCCACTCTACTCAGCGTTTCACTGACATGTCGCCTTTGTCACCTTTTCAGGACTAGGTGTTGAGCAGCCAGAGCCGTCGGCTGCAGAGGGAGCTGGGCCTAGTAGAGTCCAGTAGTCTTACTTGTGTAGTACCTACTGTACCATTTCTTTTGTGTTGTGAGTATTTTTCTGTTACCACTGTACATTTTTATTATAAGCATCATGTTTATGTACCTGTTTATTTCTCTACTGTTGTGGTGGTGTTTACTGTAGTAGTTCTTTTCTTTACTACCGTATTTTGTTACTGCTAGTTATATACATGGTGAATGTGGTTTATTTTACTGCTCTTTTAGTTACTTTCTCGTTGGACTACTGGGTCTTGGGATCAGTCGAGTCAGTCCGATTCTCATGTCTCGTAGGGATTCAGGAATCGGGTCGTAACAGGAAGCAACTGGCATAGCATGCACATGGAGCGGCTTTGCTTATTTTCGAAAGGGATAAGCCATTGATGAGTGAGAATTTGTGCAATGAAAAATAGTTAGGGTTTTGAGAAGGAGAAAGCCTAGTCATTGTATTCGCAAAATTTCACTATCAAATAAAAATAACGGAGACTCGATGAGTCTTAGGTCAAATACGGGGAGGCGACATTTGATTAAAACCATGTTTGATTATTTCTTTTTGATATTTTGGTGGTATATATTTTTTTGGTATTTTATTTAAGTAGAATAATAGGTTGAAATTGATCCAAGCTAACTAATCTATTCAACAAATAATTAAAGCGAGCGAGAGAGACACAGAAAGAGAAAGATAATTAACGGATATATTAAAGTGAAGAAAATGTTTGTTACAAATACTAATTGCTGAAAATAAATATAAACTACGAAAGTGACAAAAATGAGATAGAGAATCCCCCTCAACAGCTACTTAGGGGATGATTGCTTAGACGAGGCCTAGACAAAGGAGGTGTTAATACTCTTATTTTGATATGAAAAGATTATGTTTTTATTGGGGACTAAGCATTATAGGTTAAGTCAAATTACAACATGGATGCATCCTCATCAACATTTTTCAAATACATCAAGGACAAAGAGGACTTGAAGACTTTTTATCCTTATTAAGTCGAGAATAATGTATAGAACCTCAATAAGAAAACAAATGTAAGTTTTCATTTTTTGCAAAAATCATTTTCTTTTGAACCTATGCCAATTCTATTGTTAATCGACCAAAATTTCTTTTTGATCGACAAGATGTTGATCGATCAACTTCTTATTTTAATTGATAAAAAATCTCTAATGGTCATATTCCTTTTTGATCGAACAACCCATTTGATTTAATCAATAAAAAGTACTCCAACAGTCAAATTTCTTTTAAAATCATAAAGTCGATCAATATACCATTTTAATTGATCAACATTAAATCGATCAATACATTGTTTAATCGACCAAATTCAATTTTTCTTGACCAAACATTTATTTTGATCGATCAAAATAGTGTTTCTAGGTCAAAAAAAACCTATAAATAGGACCTTTGGCCTCCTCTTCAAAAACACACCTCAAGAGCTTTCTAAGAGAAAAACACGCATACTCTCATGCTTTCGCGCTTCTGTGCCTTGGTGTCGAGCTTGGATTGGTTGCTAATATGATGATTTTACCGTTGAAGTGTGTATAGTGGTTAACCTAAATCGGACCTAACCATCTCTTTACAAAATTTTAAACATGGCCTACTTGATTTTATCTTGGTCACTTTTAGGCCTAGGGTCGAACTCAGGGAAGTGGGGTACAAGTCAAGTTTCTATGCCTTTCCTACAATGAGTCTCTTCCATTCGTTTATTGTGCTTTTGGTGCTTTTCTTATTTATATTTTTTTCTGGTAATTTTTGTCCTTGAGGCACACCCTCAAAATTGAGTTCTTGGCTTTGAGCCAAAACAAGGTTCTAAAACAGGTCTTGCTATTCGCAAGATGGAGTACCTACAAGTCAAAGATTATCTTTTCTCTTTTATATATATTTTTTACCTTTTTACTAATAGGGAAGCGAAACAGAAATAAAGTAAATATAGTATATATATGTATAGGTATATATTATGTATATAAAGGGGTGGAGGTGGAGGCGGAGATGGAGTGTAGCACGGTGTCGAGTCGGTCGTCGTCTAGAAAGACGCAACCGATAGGATGAGGTGCCGCGTGGAGTGTAGGATGGATGGTGGAAGATGAATGCGAACACGCTTTTTGTATGCGTGTATCGGGGAATATCAGCAACTAGTGCAGATATTCCCGCGATACCACATATGGTAAATAATGTGAAAATATATATATGTATATATGGTTATAAATAGGTATATATATGTATATATGTTGTTACGAACGCGTGGCTTCGGACGTTTTTAAGACGTCTGGGAGGTGTCCCAGACGTCTGACCAGACGTCTGGAACCTCTTCCAGACATCTGGGATTCGGTTATTTTCGGCACGCGTGTTTCGTCTGCGCGTCTGAGCACGCAGACCTGCGAGCGTCTCTCTCTCTCTTTCTTTTTCCCTCTCCCTCCTGCGCCCTCTGTCCCGCTCTCTCTCTCCTCCTCGCGCGGCCTTAAAAGGTCACGCCCTCCCCCTCACTCCCGTCACCTCCGCCCCCTTTCCTCTCTTCCTTCCAGCCGGTGCACGAGAGCGAGCGCGAGTGAGCGGCGGCAGCGACAGTAGCGGTGAGCGTGGGAGGAGGTGTTGCACGTGGGAAGAGGCGCTCGGCCGTGAGGGCGAGCTTGCCGGGGCTGCTAGGGCTGGCCGGCGAGGGAGAGCAGCAGACGCGGGGTGACGCGGGAGGCCTGCTGCAGCTCGAGCAGCAGGCAGACGAGTCGCGGCGCGGCCGAACGTCGCGAGCGGAGGGAGAGTGGCGCCCTGATTCTGGAATTTTCTCCAGAATCAGACGTCTGGACTTCCAACCAGACGGCTGGTAGGATGTCTGGAGGACTGTCCAGACGTCTGAAAGGTGAGTTATTTCTGTCTTTCTTCCTCTTCTTCGATTGACCGTACTAAGAGAGAGAGAGGAAATGGGTACGCGCAGGTTCGGATTCGCCATCCAGCGCGAATCAGACGTCTGGCTGCAGTGCCAGACGATAGGAGCAACTTCCAGACGTCCAGGGTGATCATCGGACGTCTGGGAACTAGGCCAGACGCCCCCGCAGGCTTCTGGACGTCTGAGAGACCACGCAGAGCAAGGTAACCCCTGATCCACTTTTTAAGATGTCTGGAATAAGTTCCAGACGTCTGATTTTGCACTGTTTCGTCGTTTTCGACCCGTTTAGGGCCCGTTCGGAGTCCGTTTTCCGTGTTTCGAGTTGCGTGCTTTTCGGAATTAAATCCTTTACTCGTCTACAGTAGCTATATACTATTTTGAGGAACTCCTTGTGTTTGATCCTTGTGATAGGATCCCATTCCGTTGCAGTCTCGAGGGTTGCGGAGGCACGTGGGATTCCCGACCATGCCCCAGTACTCCTGTTGTAACCGGTAGAGTGGCTTTTAAGTTTATTGGTATAATCTATTAAATTATGGAACCATAAATAGCACCTAGGACATTGCATGAATCCTAGGAATGATAAATTAGAATGAATGGTAGATCCTAGGGTGTTGCATGAATCCTAGGGCTGGAAAACTAGATTGTATGATAGATCGTAGGGTATGGCATGAAACCTAGGATGGGAAGAACTAGTGGAATATATGAATACTGCAGTCTTGGAAAATGTGGAAAGGAAATAATAGCTGCCTGTGAATTGAATTAACAGCTGCCTGCTATGAATAAATAAACGTGATTGAGAACATGGATTGTAAGAACGTGAAACTGGAAAGTGAAACCTGGATGTTCTGAGTTAAAAGAGCTGGAACCCTACGGGGAATTAGGAGTGGAACTCCTGGAAAGAGAAAGGAATGGAACTGAGAAAGAAAGACGTGGTAGTGTGCTGTCTCTTGGGTAAGTAGTACCAAGGGCCTCGGGGTTTTGCTAGCCTCCTACACTGACTTGTTAGGCCCACTGGGCAAACCAGGGTAGTCAGGCGAGGGTGCGCAGACTGTGGAGGGGCAAGGCCCCTGTTTGGTTACTGTGGAGGGGTTGGACCCCTGTTACTGAGAGGGCTCTGCCTTGTATTGGTTCCGTGCTGTGCTTGGGCGCACCCGTTAACGGAAACGACTGACCGCGTGTCAGTGCGAGTTAGCTACCTGTGCATTTATCGCGCGTGCCGTAGTCACCGTTACGCCTGTCCGTGACCTTAAGGTGGTTGACTGAGAGTAGGATCACCATGGGGGACTCTCCCGGCAAGGAGAGCACCACGTGCTACTTCTACTGTTCGGAAAAGACTGCAATCAAGATCGTTCCCACGAGGAACATTCAAGATCAAGTGAAGGATCTGAGAAATAGATAAGTTGTGAGACAATAGAAAGATGTAACTAAAGAAAGTAACAAAACATAACAGCTACTGTACACTTCACTGTTTCTTTAGTTTAGCTGCCACTCTACTCAGCGTTTTGCTGACGTGTTACACTCGTTACCTTTCAGGACCAGGTGTTGAGCAGCTAGGGTCAGCGGCTGCAGAGGACGCTGGGCCGAGTAGGGTCCAGTAGAGTTACCACTGTTCTCTCGTACCTCTTTTTGGTTCCACTGTAGTGAGTAGTTCTTGTTTCCGCTGTACTTTTCTTACCTGCAGTTCATATTATGTTATGAATGTTGTTCTACTGTTGTGGTGGTATATACTGTAGTGGTTTCTTTCCTTACTGCTGTATTTTCTTACTGTTAGTTATATTCATGCTGAATGTGGTTTATTTTACTGCTCTTTTGGTTACTTCCTCGTTGGACGACCAGGTCTTGGGTTTTAGTCGAGTCGGTCCGGTTCTCGTGTCTCGTAGGGACTCGGGAATCGGGTCGTTACATATGTAGTTATATGTATAGATAGATATATGTATAGATGTATATATATATATGTATGTATGTATATAATACTATATAGATGTCTATATATGTATATATATAATAATATATGTATATATAGGTATATGTAGCTAGATATGTATGTATATGTATATATATATAGTTATATAGATATATATATGTATATATGTATATATATATATATATATCTATACTTAGTTATATAGGTAATAGTATATATATATATATATGTATATGTATGTATATAAACTAATACATAGTTATATAAGTACTAATATATGTATAGATATATGTGTGTATATATATATATATGTATGTATGTATGTATACTAACACATAAGTATATAAGTACTACTATATGTATAAATATAAGTATATATATATGTGTGTGTATATATATATATATGTATATATATATATGTATATGTATATAAATATATGTATATATATCAATATATATATGTATACGTATATATATATATATGTATATAATAGTGTATAGGTGTGTGTGGGTGTGTGGAAGTGTTAGTGTAGGTGTGTGTGAGTGTCGGTGTAAAGAGAGAGTGAGAGAGTGTTGTGAGAGAGAGAGAGCAGGAGAGAGAGCAGCCGCTCTGCTGTTGGCGAGAAAGGGCGTTTTAAGCCATCTGTGTGCGAAGGGCGTCATCTGGTGGTTCAAACTTGCGCGCAGGTGCGTATGTGCTCAGAGGAGCGCGCGCTGGAGGGCGAAGGGCGCGGAGAGGAGACGCAGCGCACTGTGCTGCGCGAAGGCTGGCTCAGGCGCTCGAAGGCACGGGCGAAGGGAGTGGGTGAAGGTAGGCGGGTGTGGGCGAGTGCGGGCGAGGCAGACGAGTGCGGGCAAGTGCGGGCGACGCGGGCGGAGATGCACACGTGGGCTGCGGCCGATTACGGCACGCCAGGTGACTGGTAAAGTGAGAAGCTTTCCGATCACCCCACTGTAGCCACAGTGTCGCATAGACTCGCGTGAACGGTGGCTACAGTGGTCGTCCACGTCACGCAATCGGGAGCTGCAGGTGGTGTGAGTGTGGCCAGCTCGCGGCTGGTAAGCGCGGGCTAGTGTGCGAGGAAGAGGGTCTGCGCCGGCCGGTTACGAGCGTGGAGAAGCTCGCGACAGAGAACGCGGAGAGGGAGGCGAGGGCGCCTGCAGCTTGCGCGGAGGCTTACAGGTGCTGGTAGGGGTGCGGGGAAGCGCTTGGCTGGCCGCTGCAGTGACGCATGGTGGCCGATTGCAGGCGTGACAGAGCAAAGAAGTGGGAGGCGGAGAGGCTTGCAGGCGCGAGCTGAAGGGGCTGGGGCACCTGCAGGCTTGCGCGGAATGGCTCGGGCTGTTGCTGTTGCTGCTGTTGCCAAGCTGCGAGCTTCAGACCTTGAAGCGTGCGGCCATGGCTGAAGGTGCTGGAATAAAAAAAAAATGAGAGAAGAGCCACCACGCCCACCGGCTCTTTGAAGAGTTGGGCGGTGATGGTCTCACTGTGGTGGTGTGCACCATAGTGAGGGCTCCTGCCCGCTGGGTGTCTCCGAGGAGGGCTAGCATGTGGAGGGAGAGGGAGGATAGGACGGCCTGGAAGGAGAAGTTCTGCAGAGTCTTTTTTTTTGGCTTTTTTTTGGTGAGGACCAGGCTCCCCCTGAAGAAGAGGTCGTGGCCTTTTTATAGAAGAAGAAAGCCATGCACAGCCATGCCCTGGCTGTGCATGGCTCAAGGATGGCCTTGGTAGGGAGAGGCAGTCGCAGGGAAGGGCAGCTGCAGGGAAGCATGGCGCAAGGAGAAGATGCATGCAGCCGCGGGAAAAATTAAAAATCAAGTGGAAATAAAAATAGAGATGGGAATTTTGCAAAGATGCACTTGAGGAAAAATGGAAAATGCAAGGCCACTTATTTATTCTCCTCTCCTCTTAATTAAATGCATGCATGCATGTATTTTTACAAATATGATTATGGAACCCTAATATGCATAGTAATGCTAGGAAATAGCACAAGAAGGTACTATTGCAGGTGTATTTTTGCGGTGCAATCATACCCCTATGCCTATCTTTTGCTAGTCCCTAGCAAAATAGTATTTAGAAATGATCTTAAGCTGAAGATTTTCTTTTGAGGCGATATAGGTGTGTTTATTGTTGGATATTGTGAGAACCAATTGTAGAGACGACTACCAGTACTTTAAGTTTCACATGATATAGATCATCTCTCGACTAACCAGGACTCTTGGTATTTAAACCTTAAGTACGGTTTCCAGGACCAGGAGGTTTTTGCTGTACTCGATAGCTCAAGAGATTATGGCTTGTGCTTAGTGAAGGATCAAGACTGACCAGATGAACATTAAGATTCAAGCCTAGGGTTTCATGAATTTTTAAGTAAAGGTTGGTCCTAGTTTCAGCTAGTGTTTTCGGATTGACCCTTAAAGAGATGATGGAAACTCAACTCCCATTTTCTGATATTTGTGGCTCAAAGAGGACAGGATAGAACCTTTTTTAGGGTAGCGACTTTGCATACATTTGTGAGATATACTGACTTATTTGCATCTTTTTTTTAGAAACACGTGTCAATATATCTCTTACAACATTATTTGGAGGAGCACACTTTCTTTTTGGTGGGAGAGTTTCTTTTTTTTGGTGGAAAGAGTCGCTCCTAAACACAAGACTAAAACCTGGGATAAAAAGTCTACTTGCGCGCACAGGTAAGGACTCCACCTTCCCTAATGAACACTAGGGTTGGATCTTATGTTCACCTGGTCTTTCCTGATATGTGTAGTGTGTACCAAGTTTACTTAAGCTCTCAAGTAGAAGCAAACCAACGAATCCTGTACTGGTGTCTCAGGTACAAGAATACGTCCTTAGTTAGGAGAGATTCCGATCTATTTTGTCAATGCTCAAGTGAATTAAGCCCGAACCTGAGCGAATCAAGCTTCAGTGGCCTGGAAAGTCTTCAAAACAGAGGTTGAATATCCATAAACACTTATTTTATTTTTGTTTCAGCTTTCAGATCATTACTAAACACCATTTTATTATTATTATATATATATAAATATATATATATTTTTTTATTTTTCTTTTTCTTGCATATTTATAAATAGGTGGAAACTGCATGATACCATAAAATACCCAGATCCTATGGATGCCTATCCACCCCCCTATGCCAAACAATGCTATGTCCTCATATGCATGCAGGGAAAGGTAGAGAAAGGACGAAAGATCGGGTAACGAGAGCTGAGGTGTAGGGGATACAACAGGGTGGTAGGGTGGGTGGATGGTGGGTGGTGAAAGATCTGGCATTTTCTGGGACAAGAGTGTCCCAGGCGGAACGGAGAACAAGTCGGGAAGACAAAGTTGGCCCTCAGATTGGCCAAGAGGAGGGGCTTCTTGGATAGATGGATCCAAAAAGGAACAACCCCAGTGAGTAAGATGTAGGCTCAAGGTCCCATTGTGGAGTTGCAAATCCGCCTGATTTGGCGGGAAAGAAAGGGCAATCCGGTCTTCAAGAGTGTGGATCGGCGGTGAGTAGCCCGGATATGACTCAGACCACGAGGTATGGGAAGCAGAGAAAACCTCGTCAGAAGTCTGGCCAAGAGAAGGAACGGGACAAGGGAGGGATGGGGAAACGTCACAGTATGTGTTGATCAGGCAGTCTTCAGGTAATCTGCAGCAGTCTAAATAGGTCCCAATTAGTCCGATACATGCACTGACGGTCATGTCCTCGTCAAACGTGTCATCCTCGATGCAATTGCAATCAAGTTCTTGGCTACCTTGAAGATGTTAAGCTTGATCTTTTCAGATCCAACGGCAAGCTCAATACAGCCCGACTCACAGTCGATAAGGGCGCGGGCTGTGGCCAAAAAAAGTTGACCAAGGATGATCGGACAATCAGAAAATGAACTAGGAACTTCCATATCTAAAACAAGAAAGTCAACAGGAAAACAGAGACTGTTGACCCTAACCACCACGTCTTCCACCACACCCTTTGGGATTTTGACAGAATGGTTTGTCAACTGTAATGTGACAGGGGTGGGTTTCAGATTTCCCAAGGAGAATTTTTCGAGCATGATGGTTGGTATGAGATTTATGGAAGATCCTAGATCATTCAGGGCATGGTTAAAACTGCAGCCTTGGATGCTACAGGAAATAAGCGGTGTGCCTGGATTTTTCTGCTTTGGTGGTAGGTTTGTCAGTATAGCACAACTTGCATGAGGCGAGAGAACCACTGGATTTTTAGTTTTCTTTGACTGTCACCTGGGTGTTGTGTAGTCTTTTAAAAATTGGGCGACAGTTGGTATGTGGTTGATAGCCTCGAGTAGGGGTACTTTGATTTCTACATCCCTGAACAAATTACTCTTGTTATCAAAGGCCTGCGTATCTTTCTTTTTGCCTTTTGGCTCCCTCAGTAGAGCCTCAGGGAATGGAACTGATTCTGGCACCAATTTGGGTGTATCGTCCTCTCGCGAATGTGGTGCGCATCCCGAATGAGAGGGCGATGAAGAAGAAGACAGGCCAGGATCTGGTCGAGGCGGATCGATGGTCTTCTTACCGCTCCTCGTAGTGATAGCATTGGACAATGCGGGTCCAGTGGGATCATATGGTGGAGGAGGGTTCGCAATGGGGACATAAGAGTGTGGTGCTGTAGCGGGATTAGCCTGAAATCCCGATGGAATGCTCGGAGCTTGCAGAATTTGATGAACCTATCCCTGAGAAGGTTGTACCTATGGTTGCGGACCATGTGGTACGAAGTCTCGCGGGTTTGGAATAGGTTGGGCGGGAAGAGTGCCCTGAGATTGAGTCGCCATGCGTAGTTGATTGATCTCAGCATTTTGCTGTGCCAAATGGTGCTGAAGAGAGGTCATGTTCTCTTTATGGCGCTTTGACATTTCCGTCATCATTCGCATCAATTTATCAAGAGGACTTGATGCGTGTTTTGTTTGCGGTATGCAAGGGCCTGATGGCGGATTCGCCATAGGATTAGACTGTGCCCTTGGGATAACGGGTGCAGATGGTCGCATTGGTCCACTCGTGGCGTTTTGGCGCTGCGGGTTATTGGACCATGCGAAATTTGGATGATTTCTCCACCCTGGGTTATACGTGGCAGAGAATGGGTTGTTCCCCAGGGCGCAAACGTCTTTTATGCCAGAAGACGTGTCCGCATGTAAATATGCGTCCGAGCACATGGAGGCTTGGTCCTCCGTGTCGAAATACTAGCTTGCAGAAGACAGATCCACATGACTTATCGAGTCGCTTGGCGTGACACTCGGTAAGGAAGGTCTTATAGGGTTTCTCAGGATAAGCCTGGTGTTGGAAGAATTGGAATTGTGACGAAGTGGTGAGGTGGGGGTGTTTGCCATATTTGTGGAGGAGGAGGACGATTCAGATCTTTTTCTAAACTTATCAGGCAATTCAAACAGTTCAGGGTTTTGTGACCTCCTCCCAAACATGCACTACCGTAGGAAGAGTTGGGGAGATGAGAAGGGAAAAGAGATGAGAGAAACGACGCCGCAAAGGTACACTTGATGACAAATCAATAAAATCAAATCCCAACCTCTACAGTGTGCCCTTAGACCTAAAGATCTAAGTTACCTACTATCACGAACTACGGAACCGAATGCGAGCACCGTGGAACCACCGGGCCAGATTGAAAAGCTGTTTGCCCCAGTCTTAGACACCCGATAGCACGCGGGAACTCTCACCAGCACATAGCCGCTACACGAAGGTAGTTAGACCTCCAATCCTTAAGAAGGGTCAAGTTACTACCAGTTTTAGTTAGAGGCTTAGGGTCAAGTGCTTTTGGAATGTGAAGGGCATTGTTTACGGGTAATGCCCAAGTGATTGATTTTTCAAAGTGTGTAATCCAAGCATGCAATGGGGAAATCTCTCTGAATTGAAGTTTTTATTGGTGAATGATTTTTAGAGTTCAGCCTTAAGTAGTATGAATTTTAGGATTTCGCTGAATTACCAATTCAACCAATCTCCGGGTTTTTGTAAGAATACAAGTTTTCTTTCTAAGCCAAACAAACCCTTCTTCAATATTAGTTAGTTAATGCATGCCAAAATGCAATGGGCTTCCCTAATTGGAGATTTCTATGTGTGGATGCACAAATCAGTTTTATATTAGTGTGAAAGGGAGCCAAAGCACTTCAATTCAGGTGCTCCCAATCACCAGAAAGATCTCCACACAAGGCTCAACCAAAAGATAAAGAAAATAAAATTGTTGGTGTTGAAATACTCGGGATCGAATCTGAGACAAGTTGAAAAGTCGTGGTGGGGTTGGAATCAACTCAATTCTAAGTCTCCCCACCAAAAATGTGATCCCGAATTTGCAGGTAAATGAGACAAAAGAGGGGTGCAATCAATCTTTTTATGTTTTCCTCAAGGAATACTTCCCACGGTGAGAAATTCAAGAATCAAGATTCTTGGATTTTCGCTATGTGAAGTAAGGCGGGAAATCCCGAGGCAGTGGGTGTGAAGACAATCAATCAAACAAGTGAATTTTAATCCACTTGCCCCATGAGATCCCAAGAAGTTTTTCTAATTTTTAGTTTTTTTTTTTTTAATTAAGGTGGCAAGTTAACCCTAGTTTGCTAGGAAAAGAAGACCTACTTGTTCGGCAACATGTGCGAAGCTCCAATGCGGTGTTGGCGTCTTCACGCTCTTGTTCCTGCCTTGGATCTGCTCACGTCTCCGACTTCGTTTGCCTGGCTTTTCCTTGCAACAGGTTCACCTGCACACCAAAAATAGAGATACCCGTGAAGAGAGAAGAGAAAAATTGAAAGGAATTGAATAGAAACTCACTTGAAGGTGCACTTCCCCGGCAACGGTGCCAGAAAAGGTGTGGTGCCGAACCCGGATAGGTTGTTAATATGATGATTTTATCGTTGAAGTGTGTATAGTGGTTAACCTAAATCGGACCTAACCATCTCTTTACAAAATTTTTAACCTGGCCTACTTGATTTTATCTTGGTCACTTTTAGGCCCAAGATCGAACTCAGGAAAGTGGGGTACAAGTCAAGTTTCTACGCCTTTCCTACAACGAGTCTCTTCAGTTCGTTTATTGTGTTTTTGGTGCTTTTCTTATTTAGATTTTTTTCTGGTAATTTTTGTCCTTGAGGCACACCCTCAAAATTGAGTTCTTGGCTTTGAGACAAAACAAGGTTCCAAAACGGGTCTTGCTATTAGCAAGACGGAGTACCTGCAAGTCAAAGATTATCTTTTCTCTTTTATATATATTTTTTATCATTTTACTAACAGGGAAGAAAAACAGAAGTAAAGTAAATACAGTATATATATGTATAGGTATATATTATGTATATAAAGGGGTGGGGGTGGAGGCGGAGATGGAGTGTAGCACGGTGTCGAGTCGGTCGTCGTCTAGAAAGACGCAACTGATAGGACGAGGTGCCGCGTGGAGTGTAGGATGGATGGTGGAAGATGAATGCGAACACACTTTTTGTACGCGTGTATCGGGGAATATCAGCAACTGGTGCAGATATTCCCGCGATACCACATATGGTAAATAATGTGAAAAAATATATATATATGTATATATGGTTATAGATAGGTATATATATGTATATATATATATATGTATATATGTAGTTATATGTATATATATATATATATATGTATGTATATATAGGTATATGTAGCTAGATATGTATGTATATGTATATATATATATAGTTATATAGATATATATATGTATATATGTATATATATATATATATGTATGTATGTATCTATACTTAGTTATATAGGTAATAGTATATATATATCGATATAAGTATATATATATATATATATATATGTATGTATGTATGTATATATGTATATGTATATATATACATATACATATATATATACATACATATATACATATATATATATACATATATATATACATATATATATATACATATATATATATATATGTATGTATGTATGTATGTATGTATACTAATACATAAGTATATAAGTACTACTATATGTATAAATATAAGTATATATATATATATATATATATGTATATGTATATAATAGTGTATAGGTGTGTGTGGGTGTGTGGAAGTGTTAGTGTAGGTGTGTGTGAGCATCGGTGTAAAGAGAGAGTGAGAGTGTTGTGAGAGTGAGTGAGAGAGAGAGAGAGCGGGAGAGAGAGCAGCCGCTCTGCTGGAGTCGAGAAAGGGTGTTTTAAGTCGTCTGTGCGCAAAATGCGTCATCTGGTGGTTCAAACTCATGCGCAGGCGTGTATGCGCGCAGAGGAGCGCGCGCTGGAGGGTGAAGGGCGCGGAGAGGAGATGCAGTGCATCGTGCTGCTCGAAGGCTGGCGCGGGCACTTGTAGGCGCAGGCGAAGGGAGCGGGAGAAGGCAGGTGCGCGTGGGTGAGTGCAGGCGAGGCAGATGGGTGAGAGTGAGTGCAGGTGACGCGGGCGGAGACGTGCGCGCGGGCTACGGCCGGTTGCGACGCACCAGGTGACCGGTAAAGTGAGAAGCTTTCCGGTCACCCCACTGTAGCCACAGTGTCGCGTAGACTCTCGTGAATAGTGGCTACAGTGGTCGTCCGCGCCGCGCAACCGAGAGCTGTAGGTGGTGTGAGTGTGGCCAGCTTGCGGCTGGCATGCGCGGGCTGACGGGCGAGGAAGAGGGTCTACGCTGACCGGTTGCGAGCGCGGAGAAGCTCGCGACAGAGCACGTGGAGAGGGAGGTGAGGGTGCCTGCAGCTTGTGCGGAGGCTTGCAGGTGCTGGCAGGGGTGCGGGGAAGCGCTTGGCTGGCCGTTGCAGTGACGCGCGGTGGCCGGTTGAGGGCATGACAGAGCGAAGAAGCGGGAGGCGGAGAGGCCTACAGGCGTGCGCGGAAGGGGCTGGGGCACCTGCAGGCTTGCGCGGAATGGCTCGGGCTGCTGCTGCCAAGCTGCGAGCTTCAGACCTTGAAGCGTGCGGCCATGGCTGAAGGTGCTGGAATAAAAAAAAAATGAGAGAAGAGCCACCACGCCCACCTGTTCTTTGAAGAGCTGGGCTGTGGTGGTCTCACTGTGGTGGTGTGCACCACTGTGAGGGCTCCTGCCCGTCGGGTGTCTCCGAGGAGGGCTGGCGTGTGGAGGGAGAGGGAGGATAGGACGGCCTGGAAGGAGAAGTTTTGTAGAGTCTTTTTTCTTGGCTTTTTTTTGGTGAGGACCAGGCTCCCCCTGAAGAAGAGGTTGTGTCCTTTTTATAGAAGAAGAAAGCCATGCACAGCCATGCCCTGGCTGTGCATGGCGTAAGGATGGCCTTGGTAGGGAAAGGCAGCCGCAGGGAAGGGCAGCTGCAGGGAAGGGAAGCTGCAGGGAAGCATGGCGCGAGGAGAAGATGCATGCAGCTGCGGGAAAGATTAAAAATCAAGTGGAAATAAAAATAGAGATGGGAATTTTGCAAAGATGCACTTGAGGAAAAATGTAAAATGCAAGGCCACTTATTTATTCTCCTCTCCTCTCAATTAAATGCATGCATGCATGTATTTTTACAAATGTGATTATGGAACCCTAATATGCATAGGTAATGCTAGGAAATAGCACAAGAAGGTACTATTGCAGGTATATTTTTGCTGTGCAATCACGCCTACAACTACTGCAATTCAAAGCACACTCCCTTGCTATTCAAGAAAGCTCGATTTGTCTTAATATTGTTGAGGTTTTGTAAGAAATATTGTTATCTTGTTTTATTCTATTGTTTTTGATCTGGGAACCCAAGTTGTATTGGAAGTCCTATTGTTCTTCTCTTGATCAGGTGTAAGAGAAGACATTTTGTAAGAGGTTGTGCCACCCTCCTTCAAGTGGTACATGATCAATAGTGGTTTTGACTAGCATCGATTAGTCAAGAAAATCCTAAGCTGGGAGGCTTAGGTAGTGGTTTTTACTCAGAAGAGTTTCCACTCTAAAATTAGGTGTTATTTTTCTGGTTTGTACTTATTCATTTTTTATCTGTGGTGAATGATTTTTTAAGTTCTATTTTAAATAGATATTACACTATTCACCCCCCTTCTAGTGTATACTTGATGCCTTAGGGCTAGTTTACTTGAGGGATTAGGAAAGTAGTGTAAAAAAATGTGAAACTGGTATTAACCCTTAATTGTGTGTACTTGCGATGTTGTGTTAACACCAGTTTATGTTTACTTGAATTGGTGTTAAGTTGTGGTATTAACCTTTATGATGTTTACTTGGTAGTGGTATTAAGTATATAAAATATGAGAAATGTCGGAGACACAAGTGATGTAGAATTTTAACACGGATTTGGCTAACACCAGTTGAAACTGGTGTTAGATAAACCTGTGTTAAAGTTGCTAAACCCAGGTTAGCAAATGAGGGGTTAAGTAGTCAAGTAAACGGGGGTTAACCCCTCTTTTGAGGGTTAACCCTCCAAGTAAACTAGGCCTTAGGCTTCGCACGCATTGACAGGAGGACAAAGGTGGAGGAAGAAGAACGGGACTGGAAGAAGAGGAGATTAGGAAAAGCGGCGTCAAAATGTGTTTCGCTTCCTTGAATGGTGGTGAGAGGACGACCACCGGGAGCTCTACGAATGGGGGTGAGAAGTAGGAAAAGATTATTTTTGTTTGTAATGGAGGATCCCAAGGGCTTGGGAACACTAGAATATAACTTAAAAGGGTATTCTTAGCTCTAGAGGAGGGTAGGAGGGAGTATGAAAGGATGAAAGGATGAAGAGAAAGGGGGGTATGGTAGGGTATTTATAGGTGAAAAGGAGGCTATGGCAAATCATTTGTTGCACCCAGGCTTTGAGTGCCGTGCGTGGGATATGGCGTGCGTGCAGCGCACACGCGTAGTGTAGCGCCTCGCCTAGCCATCGTGTGCACAGCATGCAACACATGCATGCATAAATGCACCTCTACTATTGTGCAAGGTCGATTGATGATTGTTAGACCTTCGTTGTAGGGTCTAGAGCATGCTTATGTAGTGCATGCAGATTGCGCCCATCGCACGTGAAATCTCACATCATCTCGATCTAGCTCATCCACAGTGCCATGTGATGCAATCTCCGCTGCTTATCGCACTCCCCATCACACTCGGCTAACGTGATGCCTCCTCAGCCAGTTGATCCTCATCAAATGCTTGAATTTAATCACGTCCACCTCAAAGGATTACGAATCAAACTTGAGTCGCACACTTATGAGCGCTTGGTCAAAATCGCTGTGCTGGGGCTGATAAGGCGTCTTATCAGCCATTAGATAATGGGTGATATCACATGCAAATCGTGCTTTTGAAGATGTGATGGCGAGGAAGGGATTCATTGAGGTCGTTGGATTGTGATCCTACAAGCGAGATCTTGCATCAGGCCCGCTGCCGGAGGGTCAATGTGGCGTAGATCCCACCACTAGACGAAGATCCAATGGGTGATAATGTGTGAGCCTTCACCCCTTTGAAGCTATGAACGGTAGGGAATGGAGATGATGTGGTTTGATCTTGGCCATTAGATGAGTATCTAAAGGCTGAGATCGTGTGCTAAATGTGTTTTGGAGATGGGCGAGTGGCCTTGGGCAGCTAGAATGGTGCCATGTTGTACCATCTGGGCTATCCATCTTCTTTTCCTTGTAGCAGATGCTACAAGGGTCTGATCGAGGTGATGTTCATGTCGTTGGACTGTGATAGTGGCTCTGAATCCATTTATATGATCAAATTTGTCATTTAAAGCTCCAAAATGTGTCTCCATATCCCCTAACCATTAAAATATGTAAATTAAACTACAATTTGCAAAATCTACTCTAAATGCACGATAATGAATGTTATGTGATATTTACAATGCTAGATGCACTTATTTCACTTGGGAACCCACATAATAGGCATTTTCACATGAAATATTGTATACTTATCAGCATATATGTGTGTCTTCTAGTTGTAGTTCCTAGCCCCTCCGTTAGGTGCATTTGAGGGATTATATATATAGTCACGCACACGCTTAGTGGCGATTGACATGCATGATGTAGGATACATCATTAAAGGACGAAATCATATAGATATGCAAGTTGGACTTGCAAGGTGGAAAGAGTTCCCGCTTCTCTCATTGATATTGTGCATGCAAGCCTTTGTAGTTGCATAGTCTTAATGGAGAGGAGTGTCCAATCCCACCTGAGGCATTAAGGTTGGCATGCCTCTTGATTTGAATGTTAAAGAGAGAATAACATTCAAATTTGACTTAAAAATGGGAATCTTTGTTTTCAAAATCTCAAAATAAAGTTTATATCCATGCACTAAATTTCAATCAAAAGTTTAAATTCTTTTTAGACGACGAGCCTCAACTTGCTAAGTAAACTACACAAAAAGAACCAACTTGTAGGCCCCAACTATATAGATTGGCTCCATAATCTTGCATTAGTTCTTGCTGCTGATTACATAGGTTATGTGATCAAGAAGAACAATCACGAGAACCCTAGGAACTCTCTGGAGAGGGAGTACAATGTGAACTGGGATAAGGATAACACTCTTACCTAATATTATGTCCTAAGTTTGCTCTCCAATGTGCTTCTGAAGCAACAAGAGGAGATGAAAACTATGTTTGAAATCTTGACAAGCCTAAAAGAGATGTTTGCAAATTTGAATCACACTTAGTGCTATAATGTACTCAGGGAGTTGCTTTCATGCAACATAAAGGTAGCAACTTCAGTGAGAGAGCATGTTTTTAAAATGTAAGGCCATATTTTGGAGCTCCAAAAGTTGGAGATGAAGAATGATGATGAGTCCCTCATGGATATCATCTTATAGTCCCTTTCAGGCTCCTTCACCAACTTTATCGTCTCATTTCATATGGGAAAGATGAACACAACTAGGGCTAAGCTGGTCTTCTTGCTTAAGTCCTCAAACGATACCATTAAGAAGGAGAACCTACTTGAGGCAATGGTTCCTGAGTGTAGTGGGAGGTTTAAGAGGAAGAAGCAAGGAAAAGGGAAAGGTTCCCAGAAGAATAATAAGTCTTCACCTCCTTGAGCACATCTCGCTTCTTCTAAGAAGAAGAAGGATAAGGTATTAGACATGTGCTACTTCTACAATAAGCTAGGTCACTGGAAATAGAACTATTTGAAGTTTATGACGTCCTTAGAAAAGGGCAAGGCTAATGTAGGTATAAAATCTTTTCTCATCATTAAAACCAACTTGCTCGTTAGATGAGTTAAAAGTTTGATTGTGGATTTTGGAGCATCTATTCACATTTATAAGATGTTGCATGTATTTCAAGTGACCAGAGGGCTTAGAGAAGGAGTAGTGTAGATCATGGAGGGATTTGAAGAAATGGTTGCCTCTTGGTATTGCTTAATGGGCACATCCTGATATTAAGAGATTGTCTCTTTGTACCTTTCATTAGAAAGAATCTTTTGTCTGTTTCTAAGTTAGTTAGATTTGGATATTCATTTCTTTTTGAGCAGATACTATAAATCATTATGGTAAAGTTTTTGCTTCAAGTTCCCTTACTCCTAATGAATTGTATGAATTGGATGAATGTAAGTCCATCATCAATGCTTTTGATGTTGTGATTGAGAATCAAACACTCTATGCGTACCATGGATGATGCAGATAGATCCAGGTGATTTAGCATGAAAGACATAGACATGTGCCTATTGAAAAGAATAATAGACTGGTTAGAGAGATGGATGATTGGATTTTCTAAAGGTCAAACCTTTGCTCACTTGTGAGAATTGTATTCGTGTGAAGATGTCTAGACCTCACTTTCCAAGAGAGTGGATCAAACATGATGACTTGCTAGAACCTCATACATATTGATGTGTGTGGCCTATTTAATACTGCAACTAGAAATGGTCAACAACATTTTGTGACATTTATTGATGTCACAAAACTGTGGTATGAATTCATGAATTCATTTACTTCATGTGTCACAAGTCTAAAACCTTTGAAAGGTTTAAAAAGTATCATGCATTAGTTGAGAACCAAATGGGTAAACAAATCAAAGCAATTAAGTTAGATCGAGGAGGTGAGTACCTTTCAGAGGAATTTAAGAAATACCACAAAGAAAAAGGAGTCTTCTCTAAACTCACGCCACAATTAAATGGCATATCTAAGAGATGCAACCACACCCTATTGGATATGGTATGGTCTATGATGAATAAAGTGGAATTACTATACTATTAGGGGGTATGTACTAGAAACAACTGTGTACATACTGAATAGGATTCTAACCAAAATCCATTCCTAAAACTCCACATGAGACATGGTTTAGGAAGAAGCCAATTGTGGAACACTTGCACATTTGGGGTTGTATGGCTCATGTTAAGAACATGAACCCTAACAAACTGGAATCTCACACTATCAAGTGCTACTTCATTGGTAGAGGCTACTGCTTCTATGACCTTGAGATCTAATGAACCCTAACAAACTGGAATCTCACACTATCAAGTGCTACTTCATTGGTAGAGGCTACTGCTTCTATGACCTTGAGATCTAATGGGTATTCATATCTAGGAATGCTAGATTTTTGGAGGAAGAATTTCTGGAAGGTTAAGATAAGAATGAAGTAAGGGAACTTATTAAGTCTAATGCGACCAATGATGTTCTTGACCCAGAAGAAAGAGATGAACCAAAACATAGTGATGCTCCCATTCTTCTTAGAAGGAGTTCTAGAGCAGTTCATCCACCTGAGAGATATGGGTTCCATGTCTCAGAAGAGTCTGAGACTGATCCTACCACATATGTGTGGATAGGTGGAGGCTAGTGATGTAGTCTAAGATAGACTCCATGCATAAGAAATATAGACCTTGGTGGATCCCCCCGACAGGGTAAAATCCATTGGGTGTAAATGGATCTTCAAGGGAAAAAGGGGACTGGATGGGATGGTAGAGACCTTTAAAGCACGACTTGTGGCCAAGGGCTACACTTAGAAGAAAGGGGTTGACTATGAGAAAACCTTCTCTCCTACCACCATGCTTCAATCCATTTGGATATTGCTAGCCATAGCTATATACCATGACTATGACATTTGGTAAATGAATGTCAAGATTGCTTTCCTTCAAGATTTCTCGAGGTGGACATCTATATGGAATATTAATTGACAATAGTTAAATGAAACATAATGGGTTGTAGTATCACAATATAGGCAATTACATGACGTGGATGAAAACAAAGTGAGGATATAATATCAAAGAAGAATAGTACCTAAATTAGTGCATATATAAGATTGTAAGATAGAAGCAAAGTTCAAAGAATATAGAAACTGTTGAAATAAACGCATATAGAAAATAAATAAATAAAAATATATGCATTTCCAACAATTTTGCATAAATCAAAAATATTAAATCAACCAAGTTAAACATGATTTGGCAAAATCCAAATAAAATAAATAAAAAACATGCAATAGCACAAATAAACAAAATGAGAAGGGATTAGATTTTACTCCGATCAAAGTATCCATTAAGAACTTCCTTTAGAAAAGGTATTGCCCCCCATAATACCGATGAGTCAAGGTCTGACGAACTCCTCCCAGGATACGACAATCCACCTCCAAGATTTGATGCACTCTGATCTTAGATATCCTCGAAAACCTCCTCAGGAGAATGTCCCCGATCAGGTGATATCAACCAAATTCCTGATTAATCAACCAATTTAATGGTTTGATCAATCAAAAACTTCTCGTGGATCTCTCAATCTCCTTATGCAAGATCAACAAAACTGATTGAAAATTTTTCTACTAATCCCACGTCAAACGAATGCAATTAGAAAGAGAAAGGGGGAGAGAGAGTGGAGAAAGCATTTTTGCTCCTGTTGTGTGTCAAATGAGAGTCCCCTTGTGGCCCTTATATAGAGTCCACAACCCGATCTTTATGGAAATTCCTATTTTATGGAAATACGGCAATTGATCGATCAATTTACTCTCATTGATAGATCAAAATTAATTGATCAATCAAACTTGACTTTTTGGTCAACCAAACCAATTGATCGACTAAACTTAACTCATTGATCGATCAAAATAATTGATCAACCAATTTTACCTTTCCATTGACCAATCTAGGTCAAAATCATGACATTAAAAGAATTTGTAGCAAAAGAGTATAAGTCCAATCCAAGTCAAAATCGTGAGACCAAAAAAATCTGTACCAAAAGAGTTCAAGTTCCAAGTTACAAATTAATTCTCACCCAAGCCTAAGACAGAGCAGGGTGGGGTGTGTGCATGTGCATGCATGGTCTCTAGCCCCACTTCTCACTCTTTGCTATATAAGCCATGAGAGGTAGAAACCTTTTATACCCACTAAGAGGTTTGTTTACTTTCAGTATGGGACTAGAAACCTCTACCAAATCACACTGATTTCAATATGAATTCCCACGTCACCATATATCAATTCCATTTCGATTGATGTAATTAAGCTCTCAAATCCAACATTTCCCCACAAATTCATCATTGAACTCTAATGATAAATTCCTTGGTTACCACACTTTGCGTTCAGTGAAGATATCTTCCAGTTTGAACCCTTATTTGAGTCATCCACCTTCACCACCACAGGAATAAAGTGAAACTAGTATTGAACTGTAGAGATTTGATGTAGGGTGTATATTGGTGACAATTGAATGAAGTTCTTAGTGATAATCTTTAGGGTTGGTACTCTTAAGGGCCATGCACCCTATCCTGTTTCATGAGTGTATTCGGGAAAGACCCTATTTCTTTAACTGTGGCCCATGGTAACACTCACACAGGTGACGTTCTCCAAGGATGCGCTGCTCACATCCTGCCATAAAGGCTTAAACTCATTCAGAGCCTTTGCCCTTCCTAATTGCAGCTTAAAGTACTCAGGCTTCAAGGGATTGGACTTAGATGTAGAAGCATCTAACAATGAGTGCCAACTAGTTCCCCCAATAGCTTTTTGTTAAGACATTGAACCTACTTTGTAGGATCTCCACTTAGTTAGGTTAGGTTGCTACTGCGGGTGAATTCTCAATGGGTCTCCATCTCATCCCAAGCCTAAACTTAAGGACTAAAGACCTACTAAGTCCTTTAGTAAATGGATCTGTTGTGTTATCCTTGGATCCTATAAATTCCACAGCAATCACTCTTTGAGACACCAAATCCCTTATAGACTTAAGTATGATTTGGATATGTCTCCTTGTTTTCTGATTAAACTTTGAACTCTTAATCTTTGCTATAGTAGTCATGCTATCACAATGCAAAGATGTCATAGGAATCGGCTTACCAACCATAGGGATTTCTGAAAGAAGTCTCTTTAGCCATTCAGCTTCAATTGTAGAGGTGTCCAAAGTACATAGTTTAGCCTCAAAGATAGACCAGGCTAAAATGGTTTATTTTTTAGATTGCTAGGAGACTGCACCGCCTTCAAGGGTAAAGACATACCTTGTAACATCGTTGCTCCTGAAATTCTCCATTTGAATGATTCAACTTGCATCACTATATCATTCCAAAACTGAAGGATATTTACCATAATGCAAATTAAGGAAAATAGTTCCCTTTAAGTACCTAAGTACTCGATCCAAGACATCCTAATGGGTATGGTCAAGACAACTTGTATATCTATTTAACTTAGACACAGAAAAAGAAATGTCCTGTCTAGTACAGTTAGCTAAACACATCAACCTTCCTATAATTTGTGAATATCTTTGTTGTGAAAACGGGTGTTCCATTTTTGTTTTTATAGAGAGTTTTTAATGAATCAAAAGAAGTGCTTATAGCCTTGCAATCTTGATAGCCAAATTTCTCAAGAACTTTCTCAACATAGTGAGATTGAGAAATAGTTATCCCCTTTACTGGCAGAATTGGTTTGAGGCCTAAGATCACATTTGCAACACCTATATCCTTCATCTCAAACTTACTACTCAAGAACAACTTAGTTTCATTCACAATGCTAATGTCTGACCCAAACAGTAATATATCCTCTGCATATAGGTATAGGACAATACACATATCACTTTTAACCATTGAGTAGACATACCTATTGGACTCATGACCTACCAAGCCAAAAGATTGGATAGTCTTATCAAACTTTTCATGCCATTGTTTGGGTACTTGTTTTAAACCCTAAAGAGATTTAATAAGCTTACAAACCTTTTTTTCATTTTCAAGAGCTACAAATCCCTCAGACTGGTCCATATAGATCTCCTCAAGATTGCCAAGAAGAAAGGCAGTCTTTACATCCATTTCGTGGGTAGTGAGATCATAAATGGAAGCTATTGCAATAAGCATCTGGATTGTAGTTATCCTAGTTACCTGAGAATAGGTATCAAAATAATCGATACCTTCCATTTGCTTAAACACCTTCGCAACAAGTATTGCTTTGTATTTCTCAATAGATCCTTTAGGCCTGAGTTTTCTTTTAAACACCCACTTGCACCCAATAGTAGAACACCTTGGAGGTAAATCAACCAACTCTCAAGTGCCATTAGAGATGATTGAATCCATCTCATTTTTAATAGCATCTTTCCAATGCTTAGTTTCAGAAGAAGCCATAGCATTACGATAAGTAGGGGGATCACCCTTGATTTGGCAAGTAATAAAATCACTTCCCAAATCTTTGGTAATTCTTGGTTGTTTACTTTTCCTAAGTTTAAAATCTTCTACTTCATTGGATTTAGAATGGGAAGAGCAAGCCCTCACATTAGACATCCTTTCCACTTGATTAGGAATAGAACTAGATGTGGCAGGTAGATCGTCTAAAGTCACATTTTGAGGTAATCGAGTCTTTATAGGGAAGATATCCTCAAAAAATGTAGCATCGCAAATCTCAACAATAGTATTGACATCTATGCCTAAAATCTCATATTTTATAACAAAAATTCTATAGGCATAACTGTTATCAACATAACCCAGAAAGATTGCGCCAACTATCATAGGTCTAAGCTTCTTCCTCTTATGTTCTAGGACAATCACCTTTGTAAGGCAGCCCCACACTTTGAGGTACTTTAAATTTGGTTTCCTATTTCTTCAAATCTCAAATTGAATACTTTACTTATACTTCAAGGGAACTCTATTCAAAATATGATATGCTATATTCAAAGCTTCCCTCCACATGTAAGTAGGTAATTCTGAGCTTTGCAGGAGAGCATTGATCATGTTAGTTAGGATTTTATTCTTTCGCTCTGCTATCCCATTAAATTGTAAAGAATATGGGGTCGTCACTTCATAAACAATACCAAAAGCTTGGCATTGTTCATTAAATAAGTTGGACGTATATTCCCCACCTCTATTTGACTCTTAATCTCATAAGAGTTTTCCCAATTTGTGTTTTTGCTTCTTTCTTGAAGATAAGGAATTTACTTAATGTCTTATTCTTAGACTTAAGTAAATACACATAGTAGTATCTACTACTATCATCTATAAAGGTGTTAAAATATTTTTTATTATCCCCAGTCAACACACCATTAAACTCGCAGATATCCGTGTGCACCATTAAACTTGCATATTTAATTTCATCATTCTTTTCGAATATTGACATTTACATGACCCAATTTGCCATGTCATATATTGCAAGATTCAATATTACTACAAACAGATTGAATCGAATGAAAACTAACATTATTTAGAACATTTCTAGATGATACATTCACATCACATCTCACTCTAAATAATAGATCAAAATCTGCCAAATACCCCTTTCCATAGAGTGTTCCATGTATCAACATAACAACTTTATTACATTTAAAGTTCAGCTTAAAACCCTCTCTAACCAATAAAGAACCAAAAAGAAAATTCTTTTTCATAGCAAGAACGTACAACACCATGCATAGTGTAGAGACTTGCCCTAAGGAAAACCTCAAGTCCACGTGTTTGAATCCTAGCACCTTGGCTGCAGAATCGTTCTCCATCTTTACAGTCTTACCATTGCAGGCTTGATAGGAAGAAAAGAATGATCAATCAGCACAAATATGTACATTGGCTCCAGTATCCATGAGTCATTTAGTAGGAATGTGAATAACATAGAGTTTGGATTTTATTGAGACATATCCATTGCTAGGCCCGACCTCATCGAAGATCACATTCACTTGAGAATTCCCCTCTATGATCTTTTGTTGTGCTTTATTAGGACAATCCTTCTTCCAATGCCTAACTTGCCCACAGTGCCAGCATAGTTTGTTCTTGGGTTTCTTATGGATCTTGGGTTTGGCCTTTGTTTTGTTTTTGTTGTTCTTACTTTTATTCTCCTTGCCCTTAGATGTCATGACATTCACCTTAAACTCTATAGGCACTACTAGCTTCTGTTTCCTATGCTCTTCCTCAGTAGCAATGGTTACCATCAAGTCATCAAGAGAAATCTTTCTCCTCCTATGCTTAAGAGTCATCTTGAAGTCCTCCCAAGATTCAAGGAATTTATCAATGATAGACATGGCTTGAAACTTCTTAGGAAGTCTCTTTTTAGCCTCTGCTAAACCATGGAGCAATCACAAAAATTCCTATGCTTGAATTGATATTGATTTACCCTCAGCCATTTGAAATTTAAGGAATTTTGCAATATAGTATTTTTCAATTCCAAAATCCTCGGTATTATACTTCTTATCTAACTCCTCCCATAGCCCCTTCGCAGTAGACGTGGATGTGTCAAATAGCAGATTGGGCAAAGCCAATAAGATGCAATCGTGATAAATACAATTATGCCCATTCCACTCATCCATCGCCATTTGGCCTTCAGGAGTGGATTTTACCTTATCCAAAACTTCGATTTCCAGCGTCGAGATCAACCCAATGTTGGTTAACCAAATCCTCATGCATTGTTGCCAATGTTTGAAATTTTTCCAACCAAACTTCCCGAGCATACCGGATAAGTCTACACGTGATTTAAAAGTCATTTCTGACATCACAAATATTTTAAATCTACGCAATACCTTATCTAAGATTGATGAAATAAACGCATACATTAAATAAGTAAATAAAAACATAAGTATTTCCAATGATTTCACATATATAAAAAATACTAAATCAAGCAAGCCTAACATGATTTGGCAAGATTCAAAATAAAATAAAGAACAAAGAACATGTAATAGCAAAAATAAATAAAATGAGAAGGGATTAGATTTTACTCCAATTGAAGTACTCATTAAGCACTTCCCTTAGAGAAGGTATCGATCCTCATAATATCGATGCATCATGGTTTGACGAACACCTCGCAGGATATGATAATCCACCTCCAAGATTCGATGCACTCTGATCTTGGATGTCATCGAAAATCACCTCAAGAGAACGAAGCTAAGGTAATTTGTTTTATCAACCAAATTCCTAATTTATCTACAAATTTAATGGTTTGATCAATAAAAAACTTCTCGTGAATCTCTCAATCTCCTTGTGCGAGATCGACAAAACTCGTTGAAGATTTTTCTACCAATCTCACGTCAAACTAATGCACCAAGCAAGAGAGATAAGAACAAGAGAGGGAGAGAGAGTGGAGAGAACTTTTCGGCTCTTGTTGTGTGTAAAATGAGTGCCCCCTCATGACTCTTTGATGAGGTGTAGCTTATCATAGCTAAAATATCAAAGTTAAGCTAAAAACTAGGCTAAATACCATGAAATTAACACATGAAATGGGTTAAGTATGAGAATTAAAGAAAATGACCTAAAGGATCAATTCTGTGTTAAAATGTATAATTAGGTCATATTTGAAAAATTCTGTACTAAATATGTAAATTGATGTATCAAATGCCAAATGAACACCAAATTGAGCTTAATTTCACAAACCAAAGGGTTGGAATATTTTCTAATATGTTCAATTTATTTTCTATTTAAATTTCATTACATTCTAAGCTCATTAGGACCTTGGATTGAGTGATTTGCATATAGGTCCTCCTTTTACATTTAAGCCTTTACATTTCCCTAACTTAGAACTTGCCAGGGACTTGCTTGAAAGCCTATAGGGACCTACTTGTTAGGAAATCTACCACTTATGGGCCTATGCGTTATTCTCTCACTGTTTCACTTTAAGGGTGTACGTGTAAATTACCCAATAGACTTGCACCCACCTCTTCTCCTATTCTTCATGTGATGAACTCGAGGCTTGTTGACCATCCATTCCTTCTTGCCATCATCCAATGGTCGATCTTGATTCTACTTGCTTGTGCCGATGAGACCAACTCCACATCACTACCTAGATTACATCTAACGATCACCATTCAATCCTACGCTTCGCAGTCATCCCAGATCCTTTGAGAGCCCTTGATTCGCAACGACCTTGACCCATTATACCCAATTACCCCAACTCCCATTGTGTAAAGACCCGTCCTATCCTGAGCCTTTTAAGATGTCTGGACTGTGGGTCAGATGTCTGGTTAGACGTATGGAAACCAAAATTTCTGGGTACGAGCTCGCGCCTACGTGCGGGCTGCGCGCAGACAGTACCCTCTCTTTTTCTTCCCTTCTTCTCTCTCTCTTTCCCCCTCCAGCGAACCCTAACCCACCATCTTTATAAACCCCCTTCCTCCTCTCTCGTTCTCCCCACTCCACAGCCACCAGCCCCTTCTTCTCTCCCTTTCCACCCCTGTGAGAGGAGCCGGCGCAAGTGAGAGAGCGCGAGAGTGGCGACGAGGAGGAGTGGTGTGAAGAAAGGAGGAGGAACTCGAGCTTGCGAGCTCGTGTGGGAGCTCACTGGAGGGTGCACGACCAAAGTAGCGCGTGCGGGAGGAGGAGGAGTGCATCATGGAGTCGTCCCTGATGCTGCTGCAGCCGGAGCTGCAAGCGAGACGCGGCTATGTGCAGTAAGAGTGAGCGGGAGCGGGTTTTTTCCTAGAATCAGACGTCTGGAGTGACGTCCATATGATGGAGCGGATGTCTGGAGGCGGTTCTAGACGTCTGAAGAGAGATCGTCGCGAAGGTACGTTCCCTTTACAGATACGGCCATGCAGGCCACTCCACAGCTACACTTTATGTGGCTATTTTGGGAGGATTTCACTGTCGCGTGCAAGATTTGCTTTGGGATGGCGTGGGGCATGCCTTCCCATGCATTTTAGATGTCTGGGTGGCTTACCAGACGGTTGGAAGCACTTTCAAACGTCCGGAGAGGAGGTCGGACGTCTGGAGCTGGGTCCAGATGGTCCAGAAGAGTTCCTGGACGTCTTGGGTCGACACAGAGCTTGAGGTGCATTTCTGGACACTTTTAAGACGTCTGGACGGTGTTCCAGACGTCTGATTTGAGTCAGTAGCCCTATTTTTGACTCGTTTAGGGTCCGTTTGAGGTTCGTTTTACGCAAATAAGATACTGATGTTTTCCTTGTGGGTTCCTCTACTTGTTAGAAGGCTTTCTATACTGTTCTGAATGTTCCCTTGTGATTGCTCCTTGTTATAAGACTTCTTTCCATTGCGAGATCGGGGCTTGCTAAGGCACGTGAGCCTGCTGTTCGAGCCCCCAATACTCCTAGGTTGTCTGGTAGAGTGGCTTCCCCTAATTTAAATACAAACCTAAATGCATGTGTGGAATGAATGATTAGAAACTAGGATATGGCAAGAATCCTAGGGTAAGAAATACTTGAAATGTCAGTATGCATGTTTGAATTGTAGTCTTGAATGAGTAGATGGAAAATAACTGCCTGTTAATGAAGAAGAGCTGCCTGTGAAATATGAATTAACTGTGCTAGTGAAACAGTTGCATGTAACCTTACCTGTTGTATATGTTAAATGCTAGAATACGAGCTGCATGTGTATAACCTGAGAATGGAAACGTGAATGATAGAAATACGAGCTGCACGTATATAACTTGAGAATGGAAATGTGAATGATGAAACTTGGTACGGAATGGCATGAGGAATATGAGCATGAACCCTACGGGGAAATTAAGAGTAGAGCTCCTGGAAATAAACGCATGGATCTAGAGATGTAACGAGAAGTGTGCTAGCCCTTGAGTACGTGGTACCAAGGGGAGCACTTGTTCCCTCTTAGTGTAGAGGGGAGCTTGCTGCCCTTCAGGTTGAGACCTGGGGTGGGTTTGGCCACTTTGCACCGACTTCGTGGCCCTCGCGTACACTGTACCAGGGAGAGCTACTAGTGTAAGGAGAGAACTAGCCACCCCATGGGGCCTGGGGTTCAGCTAGCCACCCTACACCGACTTGTTAGGCCCACTCGGCAAACCAGGGTAGTCAGGAGAGGGTGTGTGGACTGTGGAGGGGCGAGACCCCTGTTTCTGAGAGGGCTAGGCCCTATACTGTTCCGTGCTGTACTTGGGCGCACCTGTTAACGGAAACGACTGACCGCGTGCCAGTGCGGGGTAGCTACCCATGCACTTATCGCGCGTGCCATAGTCACCGTTACGTCTGTCTGTGACCTTGGGGTGGTTGACTGGGTGTAGGACCACCACAGGGGACTCTCCCAGCCAGGAGAGCACCACATGCGACTTCTACTCTTCGGAAAAGACTGCAATCAAGTTCGTTCCCACGAAGAACATTCGAGATCAAGAAAGAGATCTGATAAATAAACCAATGGGTGAAAAGGAATAATTTGTGAAATAAAGTAATTGGAATAAATAGCTACCTGTTCACTTTTACTTCTTTAGTTAGTTGGTTGCCACTCTACTTAACGTTCGCTGACTTTGTGTACTCATAACCCTTTTCAGGTCTAGGTGTTGAGCAGCCTGAGTCTTCGGCTGCAGAGGGTGCTGGGTCCAGTAGAGCCCAATAGCAGTAGCTTTCTTTTGTAGTACCTTTTTGTAGTAGTGAGTTCAGACTCCTGCACTTTATGTTCTGTACCTTTGCTTTTCTTTACCTTTATGTTCTTGTACCTTGTTATTGTTCTATTATTGTGGTGGTGACATGTACTGTAGTAGCTTTTACTTTCCTTACTACTATACTCTTTTATTGTTAGTTGCTTAGCATAGTGAATGTGGTTTACTTTCCTGCTTTTTGGTTATTTCTCGTTGGACAATTGGGTCTTGGGATCAGTCGAGTTGGGCCGGTCTCGTATCCTCTAGGGATTTGGGAACCGGGTTGTAACACATTGCCTATATAAAGACCTCTTTGTACCCCTGCATGAGGGATCGGCTCCTTATCACCCCTTGAGCTAGTCATTTCCTCCCCATCCAGTAGCCTTTATCTCTCTTCATCCATGGCCTGTGACAGAGGTCACTTTCCTCTTTAACCATCATCCATGTCACTAAGGATCACGTAACTCCTGAAGACATCTCAGAGCTCACCCCCCTACGACCTTTCGATCACTAGAAGCACTTCCCTCCCTTCGTCATTGTAGCAACCAACTACAACTTCCCCAAGGTACCCTTCATCAATTTAGATACGATTTTAATGCTTTCTAGCATAGACTAGTGTAATTTAGATAGATTAAAGTAGAATTAGCATCTTAATTGCTATAGATTAGGCATAGATTAGTGTTAGTTCTCTCCTACCTCAATCAGTCCTCTCTGATCAATTCAGATCAAAGAGGCGAATTCACACTCTCACTTCGATCCATTTATTTCACACTACATCTTACAAATGCTCCTGATTGTTTTCCTCAATGTTTTATACATCAGATCAACCCCTCCATCAGAACCAATTTAGATCTGAAGCGCTCTAGCTTCTAGATCTAAGTTGCACTCAAATCCACCAGAGGGTCCTCTCATTCATTCCACAATCACAAGGACCTTCCTGATGTGCAGAATTGACTTGATTTGATTCTTTGAAATGGATTTGAATGTTGGATCTAATCAAATGTTTTTGAGGCAATTACAAGTAATTTGGATTTAATCGATGAAATTTAGTAATGTGGAATTGAATGTTTGATCAGCATTACTTACTATCTGTGTTCATTGCCTAGGTAGTGGGGTTGATGAAAATCTGAAGCACGGATTTGAAGCCCTTCTGAAGACTTGAATGGTTTCAGAGCATCTCCTGAGATCCCTATACACTAGTTAATAGTATGCAGGATCTCTAGGTGATCAAATCACCTTGGTAGATTCATAACAAATGCCCACTTGAGGCAATAGCGTGATATATTCAAATCAATTTTAATCCAGCAAATGGAATTTGATTGACGTTCGATTGAGTTTAAAGAAGGTCTGAGATTGGTTATAAAGAAATTGAATACCTTATTTGTTCTCTTCCTCTTCGTGCTGTCTATAGCACAAGTGAGGGATCAAATTAGGGTTTTAGGGTTCTTTAATCCTTGATTTGGTTCTCAAAGGATTTTAGACTCTTTAATGAATAGTGGTGACATTTAAGATTGGTTTTTGGTGGAGTGAAGCTAAGTCTGGGATGTTTAGATGTCTTTCTCAGATCCAGGGCTGAATTGGGTAACTTGAGGTTCCAAGTAAATTGTGGATATTATGAATGAGTTTGAGATTTCTTAAGACATTTTGATAGCGTATTGGAGTGTTTTTATGAACATTTGAGTTTCAATCTTGATCTGAAAGATTTTTGTCAGCAATATTAATTGCAATCTAGATGAGATTTTGGAATGAGTTTGATTGTGGATTCCATATGGTTCTTGAATGATTTCTTGTTTGTAAAGAATTCCTTGGTATTAATCTTTCACAGAACATGATCTCAGATGTTGAGAAATCTGTGGAACACACAGATTAGGCCTTGGAAGCTCTGATTCATACTTTGTCAGTAGCTACAGCAGTTGAGCAACATTGTCAGAGTTGCTGGATGTCTGTCCATGTAGCTTTTGAAATCCATGTGAGTTTTTAATGAGTTTTCAGTACAATTGAGTGTTAGATTAAGTCTTAGAAGCATTCATGAACTAACGATTGGTTTCAGTTTGGATTGAAATAGCAAATAAAACAGTTTGAGATCCTTTGTCAGCAACTACAACTTCTGTAAACTGTTCAATAGTAGATTCTGATGTTAAATTCAATAATAAAGCATGTTTTCAAGTTTGAATCTGATCCTTGATGATGTCTGGATGTTTTTAATGTGCTAATCCTAGTTTCCAGCATGTTGGCGTGATTTTATTGGTTTTGAATCAATTTCTCATCAATAAAAGCCATTTTCTAGCCTTATTTTGTAAATAGTGTGAAAAGTAGGAATAGTTTGTAAATAAATAAATAAAAACTATCTTGAGTGAGAACTTGATGTGTTTGAGGTGTGTGTTGAGTTAGGTTTAGGTTTCGACTCCATGAGTTGATAGAACATACATGCAAAAGTTCTTGTCTTCTGTAGGTTTAGAAATAAAAATAAAAAGATAAAAATCACAAAAGGAATATCTTCCCTTCTCTTCCTAACTTCCTCTCCTCTTTCTCTTTTTCTATAAAACAAAAAAATAAAATAAAAATATGAAAAACCCAAAAATCTTACAAAAATACCTATGTATATGGTGTATATACTTGTAAATATTCATATATATTGTAATGTAAACAAGTTTATTTAATGTAAACAAGTAATAATATGTAATAACTTATATGTATACAAGTGTATATATAAACTATACCTATACTATGTACATGTAAATAAGTTATATTGATTATTTATGTAAGCTATGTGGTATACTATTATACATATGTATATATTGTACAATTATTTAGAATTTATGTATATAACTTATACGTATGTCTATAACTATATATATATGTACACTAGTATATATTTCTGGATTCATATATATATGACTTAACATACTATTTACAATAATTATTATGTACAGTAATACATCTATATTAATTATGTATATAGGTAGTATATATATTGATATCTATAGAAGTTAATTAAGTATATTATTAAGTTAAATGAATGTAGATTAGTAAATTAATTAGTTAATGAAGTAAATTATACTGTATTATTGTATATTATAATTTAAATTATTTTCAGTATATTTAGGATCTTATTTATACTGTAAAACACTATGTACATTATATAATTATGTATATATTAATAAAATCATCTACTTAAATGCGTAAATATATAAATAAATCAATTAAAGTCAATTAAAAATCTTTATTAATCTTGTAACTTATAAATTAAATATATTAAGTCTCAATTATATCATCAATTCACTAAATTAAACTTTAATTAAGAAATAAACATTAATTTCAACATTAATCAATTATATCATCAATTATAATTATCAGTAACCTTAAGGAATTTTAAAATATAATTATATATTTAATCAACGTGAATTAACTATATAATCTAATAGCCCTATGTATTAGCTACACACCTATATAGTTTAATTGTAAAACAAACCATTAATTAAGCCTTAATTAATAGCCTAAACTCTCTAATAAACCATGCAGATGCACGTTAATAAGCGTGGCTATTTAGTGCCACATCGTGTAGGTGCAAGCAGTTCACATGGTATAAAAGCAACCACCCTCGCAGGCTGTTCAACCAGTATGGGGGTCGACTTCCCATAGATCATGTGAACCGAGCATGAGAGAGAGAGAGAGAGAGAGTGAGAGGAATGGGTGTGGGCCTGCATGGGCTTGTGTTGTGTTGGGAGTGGGCCTAATTTGGTCATGAATAAATGTGGCTTTGCCTCCCCCATAGGAGCTACCCTAGTAGTGGTACTGATTGCGTAGCAATTCACGCCAACTTGTCAATCTTATGTTATTTTCTAGCTTTACACATCTAGGATTAGATGACTAAATGTGCATTTTGTAAATATATGCATTCATGCACTTTGAGAGAGGAAGAAAGAGAGAGAGATAGAGCCCTTACTATCACCTAAAATCACTCATCTATTCACCTACAATAAATAAACAAAACCTTGAGTGCCTACCCACAAAACACCCAAATATCCCAAAAAGAAAATATCCTAATGGCTTGCTTGCACCATGACTAAGGATAATTCATGTTGCATAAAAACATGATTTTAATTATGTTATTGTTGTAGTATAGTCGTAATGCAAACAGATGTTGTATCATTTTATTTATTTACATAGTTTTTATTAATTTATTCTAGGTTGTTCATTAGGAGACAGTTATTGATATACATTACTCTCTATGTTTTAAAAATACTCTTTTATTCAAAAAATGTCAAATATATACAACATGAATCAATGAATCAAAGAATGAATGAATGAGTTAATTATATACAAAATGAATCAATTAATTACTAACTACAATACCTCGAACATATTTACAACTAAACAAGCATGACAAAATACTTAAAACTACTCTATGTTAGTTATATACAACTATCCTAAATAATACCTAAGTATAGGTACAAAAATAACTATTACTATGTACTATACTAAATATATTAACATATACTAATAACTTAAGTAACATATACTCTATATAGAGTTACATATATAGGTGTCGCTATAGTCTTATAAAACATATGTACAGAATATAGGGCAAAAAGTATATACATATACTGACATAAGGGTTACCTACAGTGACGGATAAGGGTGTTAGTAAAACCTTAGCAGCACTATACCACTAAAGCTTATATAATATACAAACTATATATATATATATATATCAGTTATGCACAAACATACTCTATACTCATATTACATACATATATACTATATATATATATATTTATTATTATACATATATACGTATATAAATACATATACACACACCTCACATACACACTAACACACACAACACAACACAGAGGCTCAACACTTAGTCACATTTTTAAGCTCGTTCCCTCATGCTTAACCTGGAGGTTAAAATGCTCCTTTGGAAACACTTGTGTTATATTTCAGTTTCCTCTCCTAATCTGTGGATCCTTGGGGGTGACTTTAACTGCATTATCCATGTTTTTGAGAAGGTCGGTGGGGCACCTTTTTCCAACTCCCAAGCTGCCATTTTTAAAGATTTGATTCACAACCTGGGCCTTATTGAAATGCCCCTTGCTGGCAATCAACTTTCCTGGTGTAATGGGAGAAGGGGCAATCAAAGGATCTACCAAAAACTTGACTGTATCCTACTTAATGTTGATGCCCTTGCCTTTGTGGACTCTGGTTCTTACCTCCCTAGACGCTACTCAGATCATGCGCTTATGTCTATTATTTCCTCGGCCCGTGTGCCCACTCGCCCCCGGTCATTTTGTTTCCAAAATATGTGGTTGGTGATGTTGGTGCACCACGATCATTTATTTTGGTGATAACAAAACACGTGTCATTTAACATTTGCACTTTGAGTCCTAGATTTCAGGTCAATCGTAAATGGATACGTGATTAGACAAAGTTTGAGCTCGCATCCAGGACGGATTGGAGGAGTAGATGGAAAACAGAGGAGATTCGCGAGGAGCGATAGATTGAAGAAGGAAGGAGATGAAGAATAGGATAGATTTCCTTCTCTTGTACTCCTTGTATTTTTTTCGTTTCTTCTGTTGCTCTTTATTTTTATTACTTAGATTCATGTTAAAGAGCCTCAAACTACCCTAACAGTAGTCCTAGGAACACCCGCACAATCCTAGGATACTTAGGTTTTCTGTAGAATACTTAGAAAACCAATATAGGGCTCAAACAGCATTTCCAGACGTCTAATTCACAAATCAGACGTCTGATAAAGTATTTTAAGACGTCTGACTGTTGTTTCAGACGTCTGATAACTGTTAGGCTGGACATAGTTAGTTCTGTCTGATGAAATCAGACGTCCAGACCTTAGACCAGACGTCTTAGGAGACGTCTGATGACTTTGCCAGACGTCCAATTAGTGGACCGTTGGCTGGCTTAGAAAACACTCAATATTATGACCGTTAGAGCCTTATCAGACGTCCATAGGACTTTACAGACGTCTGATAAATGACCGTTTTGCCTCGGCTGACCCAAAATCTCTTCTCAGAGATTTTCTAGCCGTTGCAACGTTTGGAAATCAATTCCCACAGTAAAAGTAGGTTTCCAGACGTCCAGACATAGTGCCAGACGTCCTGTATGTCGTCTGATGGACTTGCACTAGAACCCTGTTTAGATCTGATCCAAGTTAGGAAGAGACCCGCCCAAAATCAGACGTCTGACCTTGAAATCAGAGGTCTTAAGGTGAACTTCCAGACGTCTGATGAAAGAATTAGACGTCTGATAAGCCTGTCAGAATAATGATTGTTCCTATTTTCGGGGTGATTCTCTTGGGCTTTGCACCCAATGGCTATATGTAACGACCCGGTTCCGAGTCCCTACGAGACACGAGACACGAGAACCGGACCGACTCAACTAATCCCAAGACCTAGTCGTCCAACGAGGAAGTAACCAAAAGAGCAGTAAAAATAAATCACATTCAGCATGAATATAACTAACAGTAAGAAAGTACAGCAGTAAGGAAAGAAACTACTACAGTATATACCACCACAACAGTAGAACAACATTTATCGTATAACATGAACTGCAGGTAAATAAAAGTACAGCGGAAACAAGAACTACTCACTATAACGGAAACAAAGAGGTACAAAAGACAGTGGTAACTCTACTGGACCTTACTCGGCCCAGCGTCCTCTGCAGCCGCTGACCTTGCTGCTCAACACCTGGTCCTGAAAAAGGTAACGAGTGTAACACGTCAGCAAAATGCTGAGTAGAGTGACAACTAAAATTAAAGACAACAGTAGAGTGTACAGTAGCCGTTATGTTCTATTACTTTCTTTATTCACATCTTTCAATTGTCTCACTATTTCATTTATTCCCCAGATCTTTTTCTTGATCTCGAATGTTCCTCGTGGGAACGATCTTGATTGCAGTCTTTTCCAAAAAGTAGAAGTAGCACGTGGTGCTCTCCTGGCTGGGAGAGTCCCCCGTGGTGATCCTACCCTCAGTCAACCACCCCAAGGTCACTGACAGACGTAACGGTGACTACGGCACGCGCGATAAACGCACAGGTAGCTAACCCGTACTGGCACGCGGTCAGTCGTTTCCGTTAACGGGTGTGCCCAAAGCACAGCACGGAACCAGTCCAGGGCAGAGCCCTCTCAGTAACAGGGGTCCAACCCCTCCACAGTAACCCAACCGGGGCCTTGCCCCTCCACAGTCTGTGCACCCTCGCCTGACTACCCTGGTTTGCCCCAGCGGGCCTAACAAGTCGGTGTGGGAGGCTAGCAGAACCCCGGGGCCCGTGGGGTAGCTAGTACCTCCCTACACTAGTAGCTCTCCTCGGTACTACGTACGCGACGGCTAGCAAGTCGGTACAGAGTGGCCAGTCCTAACCCCGGGTCCCTGGGGCGGCTGGCTCCGCTTTGCACTAAACAGGGGGACAGTCACTCTCCTTGGTACTCCGTACTCAAGGGCCAGCTCACTTCCCCAATACTATTCCATTCACTTTCCAGGAGTTCTACTCCTACTTCCCCGTAGGGTTCCATCCTTTTTACTCAAACATCCAGGTTTCACTTTCCAGTTTCACATTCTTACAATCCATGTTCTCAACCACGTTATTTATTCACAACAGGCAGCTGTTAATTCAAATTACAGGCAGCTTTATATCTCTTTCCATTTTCCAAGACTGCAGTATTATACATTCCACTAGTTTTTCCCATCCTAGGATTCATGCCATATCCTAGGATCTATCATACAATCTAGTTTTCCAGCCCTAGGATTCATGCAACACCTAGGAGCTATCATATATTTCTCATTCCTAGGATTCATGCAATGTCCTAGGTTCTAGTTATGGTTCCATACTTTAACAGATTTTATTAATAACTTAAAACCACTCTACCAGGTACAACGGGAGTAATGGGGGCGTGATCGGGAATCCCGCGTGCCTCCGCGACTCCCAAGACTACAACTGAAGGAGGTCCTATCACAAGGATCAAACACAAGGAGTGTCTCAAAACAGTGTATAGCTACTGTAGACGGGTAGAGGAATTAATTCTGAAAAGAACGCAACTCGAATCGCGGAAAAGGGAACCCGAACAGGCCCTAAACGGGTCGAAAACGACGACATTGTGCAAAATCAGACGTCTGGAACTTCTTCCAGACGTCTTAAAAAGTGGATCAGAGAATTACCTGTTCAGCGTGGTTTCCCAAACGTCCGATGGTCACCCAGGACGTTTGGAGGTCGCTCCCGCCGTATGGTACAACACCCAGACGTCTGATTCACGTTGGATGGCGAATCACCGAGCCTGCGCACGCCCATCTCCCTCCCTCAGTACGGTCAGTCGACAGGAAGGAAGAAGAAGACGGAAAACTCACCTTTCAGACGTCTGGAAGGTCTTCCAGACGTCGCCCTCGCCGTCTGGCTATCAACCTAGACGTCTGATTCTGGAAATTCTTCCAGAATCAGGGCGCCACTCGGCCTCCGCTCGCGACGCCGCCCGTGTCGCACCTCGCGCGCCTGCTGCTTAGACCGCAGCAGTCCCCCCTCCGCGTCACTCCACGCCCCCCCGCACCCTCCGCCGGTCGGCCCTAGCAGCCCCGGCGAGCTCGCCCTCACGGCAGAGCTCCGCTCTCGCACGCTGCACCTCCTCCGCGCTCACTGCGGCCGCCGCTGCCGCCCTCGCGCTCGCGCTCACGCTCACTGGCTGAAGGAGAAGAGGGAGGAGACGGTGGAGACGATGGGAGGGAGCGCGTGGCCTTTTAAGGCCGCGCAAGGAGGAGAGAGAGGATGCGGCAGGCGTCTGCAGCCGCAGGGAAAAAGGGAATAAGAGAATATCCGATCTGCGGGCTCAGGCGTGCAGACGACCTGCGCGTGTCGAAATTAACGAATTTATAGACGTCTGAAAACGATCCCAGATGTCTGGTCAGACGTCTGGATGTGATCCCAGACGTCTTGTCCGACGTCTGGGTCACCTCCCAGACGTCTTAAAAGACGTCTCGGGCATGCGTTCGTTACACTATAGAACCTTTCCTAAGACTTCCAAAGCCTTCCTAAGGCCTCTATAAATAGAGGGGAACCTTTGCAACACAAAAACACACTTAGAAACACCAAGATACACAAGAAACACTTTGTAATATACTTTCCACTCTCTTGTGTCCTAGCTAGCTCTTGCTCTCCAAGCTCAAGTTCCATTCTCTTGAGAGCATCAACCTGTTGCGCACCCGCTCTCCCGCCGTAGTTCACGAGAGCGAAGTTGCGCCATCGCGTGACTCACGCACCGCATCATCAACTCGACGCACTCCTTGCAAAGGGGAGTTTCCTAATTCCTATAGAAGCTAGGTTTAAAATTACTTTGTTGGCTCTATAGGATTACTTGTTTATTTTATCTTTGTTATTTGGTTGGGTATTCGCTTTGCGAATTCCCGTCTCCTTCGAGAGACAAAATCCTTCTCGTGGAGAGAAGGGGTTGAGGTACGCTACCCTTGTCTAAGTAGCGTGGTTGTAATTGAGGTTGAATTACCCTCGTTTTAAAGTGATTCGATTTAGTGGATTTTGATCAACTTGGTTGATCGGAAAATCCTAACTCGAGAGGGTTAGGTGGTGGTTTTCACCCGGTTTGGGTTTCCACCTAAAAATACTTTGTGCCTTTTGTGTGATTGTTATTTTGTGAAGATTGTTTATTATTTATTTCCGCAATTATTACGTCACCCCCTCCTGGTAGGGACGTACCTTCAGGTGATGTCTCCTTTTGCAGCCTTGTCAAGGACACTTGGTCCCGTGCGTATATTGACCCTTCTCATGACCCTATTGAAGCTCTTTATTCCAAACTGGCGAATCTTAAGAGGGTTTTGAGACACTGGAATAGGATGACTTTTGGAAATATCCATGACACTGTGGTGCGCCTTGAGGCCCGCTATGATGAGCTTGATGGGAAGTTGTCATCTCATTGGGATGATGACCTTGCTATTTAGCTCAATGATGTCCACTCTCTTCTGATGGATGCCCATTCCAAGTACCATGACTTCCTATGCCAAAAGGCTAAGATTAAGTGGATTAATAATGGTGAAGCTAATTCTAAGTTTTTTCACACTAGCATTCAAAGGTGGTTTGCTAAACGTAATAGAGCTAATCTTACAGATATTATTGGTAAAGGGTTTTGGGAGATGGCTGTTGATTCTACCGTTAATTTCTTTGAGAAACTTCTTTCTACCGAGTCTCATCAGGACTTCCTGCCTTATCTGAATAGCATTCCGACCATTCTCTCTATGGAGGACTCCTCGCTACTAATTTTTAAGCCCTCTCAGGAAGAGATCTTTAATACCCTTGCTTAAATGCCCACCAATAGTACTCCTGGTCTTGATGGCTTTAATGTTGAATTCTTTACATCTTTCTAGGACCTCATTAAAGAGGATTTGACTTCAGCTATTGGGCACTTCTTTGCCACTCATAAAAGTCCTCGCTCTTTCAACAACAACTTTATTTCCCTGATCCCTAAGAAAGATGAGATTGCCTCACTTACTGATTATTGCCCTATCAGTCTTTGCAATGTCGCTTATAAGTCAGCATCTGCCATCATTTCCAATAGGTTGGCCCCCCTCCATTCTAAATTGATCTCCAAGGAGCAAGTGGGCTTTGTTAAAGGTAGGTCCATAGTGGATCATGCTGCCATGGCTTTTGAGCTCATGCAGCGTATCAATAGCAAAGTGTTTGGCTCTAATTTTATCATCCAATTGGAGCTTCAAAAGGCTAATGATCGTGTCGAGTGGAAGATTCTCTATCAAATACTTGCTAAATTCGATTTTTCCCCGGATGCCATATCCCTCATCACCACTTGCGTTGAGCATCACGGCTCCTCCATCCTTGTGGATGTGACATCCTCCAAGTTCTTTAGACCTTCTAGAGGCCTTAGACAAAGGGACCCACTTTCTCCCTATCTTTTTGATTTATTCATGGAGCCTTTCATCCGGGGTCTCAAGGAGCTAGCCTTCCATAAGAAGATCCTTCCGTACCTGATCAAGCAAAATGTGATTGCTCCTTTGGGTCTTCTTTATGCGGATGATGTTATTCTCTTCTTGAATGGAGGCCCCACCACCATCTCTAATCTCGCATCCTTCCTCCAGGATTTTCAACGCGCCTCGGGTTAGCAATTTAATGTCCATGACTTTATGTTATTTTGGGAATCAGTTTCCCACAGATAGACTTAAGATTTTGGGCTTTCAGCAAGGTTCCTTTCCATTTGCCTATCTGGGTTGTCCCATGTATGCGGGTCACACTAAACATTCCTATTTCAATCATCTCATTGATAAGATTCAAATGAAACTGGCGGGCTGGAAAGCCAATCTTCTCTCCTCTGGGTCCCGCCTTCTTCTGATTAAACATGTGCTCAGCTCTATTCCCATTTATACTCTCTCCATTCTAGAAACTCCCAATACCATTATCCACAAGCTTGATCACATCTTTGCTAACTTCTTCTAGGGCTTCTCTACTAATGATAGAAGGCATATTGGATTGCCTGGAAGACAATCTCTAGGCCGATGGATAAAGGATGCTTAGGGGTTATGAACACCCTCCTCTTTGTCGACGCACTGAGAGATAAAAGTGCCTGGAATATTCAGGCTCAGGACTCTCCCTACTCCACCCTGATGAGGCACCTTTATGGGGAGACGCTTTCGAGATCCACTATCTACCTGGCAAGGGTGAAGAAACTGAGGGATGCCCATGCGTGTCTCAAGGATTTCATATGCTAGGAAGTCCACTATGGTGAGAACGATTTCTGGAGTGACATTTGGATCGGAGACCAACCCCTTCACTCTTTCCTTCCTGATTCCTCTCCTCCTTATACTCAAGTTAAGACTGCGGTGCAATACCCAGATAATCTCATGGGCAAGTCTTACCTCCCTTGCAATCTTTGGGACCAAATTTCTCGTAATCCCCTTGATGGTGGGAAGGACATTCTGCACTGGTCTCTTATGGTCTCCAGCACTTTTAAGGTGGCGTCTGCTTATCAAGCCTATTTTCGTGCCACTCCCACTAATCTTGTTAACAAGGATCTGTGGAAGCTTAACACTCCCCTTCGTATGACTCTTCTTGTATGGAAAGTTATTCAGGCCAAGCTCCCCACTGATGATAACATTTGCAAGCTTGGTATTCCTCTAGTTTCCAAGTGCTCTTACTGTCAGTTATCTTCTTACCAGGAGTCCATCTCCCATCCTTTTATGGAGAGCGAGCTTGTTAATTATATATCCATTTGGGTTTTTGATCGCTGCTCCACTACTCCTATCACGCCCTCCAAATTTTTACAAATCATGCATAACGGTTGCTACCTTCCCAACTCTTGTAGATATAAAGGTCAGATCTCTTTTGTTTGGTATAATGTTTGGTGGCTTCGTAACAAATTTAGGCATAATGATGTTAATTGGAGCAAAATCTCTCTTTCTTTGGAGCACAACTAGCATTCTTTTGAGATGTTTAATTGGCTTCGCTTTGTTAAGCCTAATATTTTTGCAATTACATGGATTCGTCCTAGTTCGGGATTGAAAATTTAACATTTTTGTGGTGCTTGTTAATGGTTCCTTCAATGCTGGTTGGGTTGCTCATAATTTGGATGGGGATCTTGTGGCTGGAGCAATGCATAGATCAGAGGTTGACCCGAGAGAAAAAGCCATTATTGAGGTGGCTGTTCATGCTATTAATACCCTGTAGTCCGATTCCACGCTTCACATCAACACTGATTCATCCTTACTTTACTTTTGGTGGAACAACAAAATTCCTACTCCTTGGAGATTGTGATCTCACATCCAGGCCTTTCGTTAAATTAAATAGAAGATTTCTTCGATCACTTTCACCTAGTATGAGGTGAACAAGCTAGCTCCTTTCCTGGTGTAGAATATTGATGAAGACTGGAGGCATATCTAGCTTTAAGATATTCCTAGAAGAGTCTGTGGCTTGATTTTGTTGGATAAAATGCAATTTCCTTATGTGGTTTTCTAATTTTGGCGGCCTACTGGTTCCTTTTGGTGTGTGTGTGTTGGGGTTTGCAAGGCCACGAGTCGTGGTCTGTTTTGCTTTTGCTTGTACTGGGCAGGTATTGGTCTAGTCCTCCTACCCCTTTTTTGGCCTTCAGGGAGTGGGGGATGAATAAGATTTAACTCCCGTATTCTCAAAAAAAAAAAAAAAAAGCTCAACCCAACCCATACTTCATTTTACAAAAATTTGATTTTTTTTTGGGCGGACTAGTTCGGTTCGCGGGATACACAGCACCCATATTGGTGGGACCAAACAGCTATTATGAATCGATCCTAGTTTCTATTTAGGTGTATTCGATTGCATTCTTGTGTCGTGAGCTGTCGACAAGGGAGCCATTGGACACAATTCATTAAATGCGGCCGCAAACACTCACATGCCATCGATGTGGTACCTTGTTGATTACCCAATTAGCGCGTGCAAGCGTTCTGTGAGGCCAACCTTGAACCGTAAATTCAGAGCTCAAATGTTATCCAATTTCACATTAAAATATACATTTAGGAAGCCCTTATATAAGGCTACTTAACTGTACAATTAATTTAGGATTATAACTTATTTAATTATATTTAAAAATTACTTAAACTTAGTGCTGTGTACACATTCAATTACAACTTAATTACTTAATTAATGTACAAATTAATAATTTAATGATCCAATTAACTTTATAAATAGTTAACTTACATAATAAGGTATTTATTAAATATTTATAATTTATTTTAGAACATTTATTTTAATTTATAAACATTTATTTGCATGTTTTTATTAGATATATACATATTTAAGGTATAAATACTATAATACAGTATAGCTATATTACAAATAACTTAAAAATAATTGAAATAATAGTATACAAGTATACAACCTGAATTACTCTAGTAAGAACTTAATTTACTAATTTATTTTATTTTAACTTAATAACTTAATTACCTACTATAAATACAAAAATAAATAAATATACATGTATCATACAATATATACTAGTTACTTAAATACATATGTACAGTAATAGATGTGATTGTACATGTTTACTTATTTATTTATAATTTCCCTAGTATATGTACATATAATTTACTATGAATAAATAGATAATTATATAGTTAATATATATATACAGAATAACTCAATATAAATACTTACTTAAATAATTATAATACATGTATACATTAGTTATTTACAATATAGATAGATAAGCTATTATTTACATTTAACTTAGCTTTAAATAGTGTATACAAGTGTAAATAGTATACAAATGGTATTTTTGTGTATTTTTGGGTTTTTTCAGATTTTTATGGTATTTGAATATATGATAGAGGTAAGAGAAGAGAGTGAAAAGGTGAGATGATGGAAGAACAACTTCTTTTTGTATTTTTTTAACATGGTTCTTTTATTGAGTTTCAAAGTAGACCGAACCGTCGTTTAGTATGTTTTACTAGTTCGAGGGCTCGGAATACTTTAAAACTTTGCATATACTTAAACACCTACCTAATCCTAATCAAGACATGTTTGCCTTATTTATTTATAATCTTTTAAGATTTTTTACATTTTCACAATCTCACACAAATTAGGCCTTGAATGAATATTGGAAGTGAAACCTGAGGCTGTGAAATCCATTCTATGTGCTGCGAAAGGCATGAAACTACTCAAATACATCCAACACATTACATGAAAGATGGTTGAAAAATTTAACATGATTTTCACTTGTAATTCCAATAAAATCTCAATTGAGTAGTTACTAAAACATAGATAATGCTGACAATAAGTTTTAACATGGCTTACAAGCAATTCCAAACAATTCTAAAGTTCAGAACTTCATACATGAATGCTTATAAACAATGTTCTAACCAAATACAACAATGCCAACTCCTTGTTCACTTAAAACAACTAAAAATCCACCTCTGATTTTCTCATCCAGAAATGCTGTTGCTGCTCAATTGGCACTAATCCAATTGCTGCTGCTATACTGCTATTTCAACAGCTTATGCTGCTCAAATGCAGTAGACCAATTCTAATGCCTTTGCTGCTGCCTGAATAGTAGATTGGATGATGCTGCTTCTACTATTGCATCAACAGCAAGAAGTCTAATTCAAGCCTAATTCAAGGTTTCTAAGTACATTCCAGATCTGAGCAATCGCAAATCTAGCTGTCATAAAGCTTAGAAAAACCTCAAATCATAAAATCACTTGAAATCGAGATGCAAAAACCATATAAGACTCTTAAAATCTAGATTTTGTACTCCACAACCTCAATAACTCTAGTTTGATCATTATCTTACATTATAGACAATGTAAGGATAATCGATCAAACTAAGAATAAAAAATTATTTTCAAAATGAATCAATACCTCCTTAATAGTCTTTAAACATTGCCTCAAAACCTGGAGATCAGATTGAACGTGTTCTCTTTTAAGATTAGCATGTTGCCCTATTTTGGGCTTTTGTTTTAGGATCCATCCAGATGATCTGATTACCTGGTCACCTTGCACACCATTGGTTGGTGTTCAGGTTGATCTAATGATCCCACAAAAATTCACTGGGTCATTATTTGGCCTCAAATCAAAAGATATGATCATCCTTGGCCAAACTACCCAAATAGGAGCTCAAATTGGGCAAATGCTCATTTGATAATAAAATTCCAATCAAACCACATCCAACTCATCGCATTATACCCAATTAAGCAAATTGATGGTAACACCATTGTTAAGACTCCAGCATCAAACGCCTTTTAAGACGTCTGGGAGTTGGTCCAGACGTCTGGTCAGAAGTCTGAAAGCATTCCCAGACGTCTGGAAATTAATTTTTGCGGTGTACGAATTCACGTCTGCACGCTGCACGTGCAGACTGACCCGCCACCCCTCTTTTCTTCTCTCTCTTCCCTCCCCGTCCTGCAGGCACATCTTTTCTTCCTCTCTCTCTCCTCATGGCACCTTCAAATACCTCCCCCCTCTCCTCTCCCTCACCATCACTCCACCGTCTCCTCCTTCTTCTTCCTGTTAGCGTGAGAGGGCGAGGGCAGCGGCTGCTGCCGGGTGTGCGCGGGGAGGAGGAGGTGCAGCGAGAGGGAGAAGAGGTAGAGCGTGAGTGTGCGAGCTCGTCGGAGCAACCAGGGCCGGTTGGCGACCACGCAGCTGGAGCGTAGTGTTGGGGAAGTGCTGCTGTAGCTCAGGTAGCAGGCGAGAGCGGCGCGGCACGGCCGTGCGCAGTAGGCGGAGGGCAAGGAGGTCCTGATTCTGGGAAAATTTCCCAGAATCAGACGTCTGGACCTACGTCCAGATGGTGCGGGGGACGTCTAAGTGAGATCCAGACATCTGAAAGGTATAATATTTCTTTTCCTTCTCCTTTCGTGTGTACGACCATGCAGGCCGTTCCACCAAAGGATTTGCTTCTTTGCCGTGCTGAGATCGATTTCGTACACGTGCAGGGTTCGTTCGGGAAGGCGCAAGGGCACGCCCTCCCAGACAGATCGGACCCCTCGGCACAGCACCAGATGGCGGATAGGGTCTCCAGACGTCCTGAGTGATAGTCGGATGTCTGGAACTAGGTCCAGACGGTTCAGCAGGATTTTGGACGTCTGAAGAACCGCGCAGAAACAAGGTATGACCTGAACCATCGTTTAAGATGTCTGGAAGATGTTCTAGACGTCTGATTTAGGGCAGACTGGTTGTTTTTGACCCGTTTAGGGTCCGTTTGAAGTCTGTTTTCCGCGTTTCAAATTTCGTCTTTCTCAGAATTAGTTCCTCTACTTGTTTACAGTACTTGTATCCTATTCTGAGTAGTTCCTTGTGTTTGATCCTTATGTTAGGACCTTGTTCTGTTACGGAATCGGGGGTTGCGGAGACAAGCGGACTTGCCAATCACGCCCCCAGTACTCCCAGTTTTGTGGGTAGAGTGGCTCCCTTTAATATTTATCAACATTTATGCACTTGTGAGATAATTAATAGATTCTAAGGTATGGCATGAATCCTAGGACTGGAAAACTAGATTGAATGATAGATCCTAGGGTATGGCATGAATCCTAAGACTGGAAAACTAGATTGAATGATAGATCCTAGGGTGTGGCATGAATCCTATGAACAGAAACACCAAAACGAATGTCGTGAATATATGAATTGCAGTCTTGGAAAAGTAGAAAGAAAAATGATAATTTCCTGTAATTGGATAACAGTTGCTTATTTATGAATGGATATTAACTGTTGAGAACATGGGCTATATGAAAATAAAGCTGAAATGATGAAACCTAAACTGGCTTAGTTAAAGAAAAATGAGCATGAACCCGACGGGGAAATAGGAGTAGAGCTCCTGAGAGGTGAATGGAATGGAATTGGGAAAGTGAGCTGGCCCTTGAGTACAGAGTACCAAGGAGAGCGACTGTCCCCCCTGTTTAGTGTAGAGCGGAGCTACCCACCCCAGGGACCCGGGGTTCAGTCTGGCCACTTTGTACTGACTTTTGACCCTCGCGTACACAGTATCGGGGAGAGCTACTAGTGTAGGGAGAGCACTAGCCACCCCACGGGCCCTGGGGTTCTGCTAGCCTTCCTACACCAACTTGTTAGGCCCACTGGGCAAACCAAGGTAGTCGGCGAGGGTGCGCGGACTATGGAGGGGCAAGACCCCTGTTTGGTTACTGTGGAGGGGCTAGACCCCTGTTACTGAGAGGGCTCTGCCCTATACTGGTTCCGCGTTGTACTTTGGGGTGCACCCGTTAAAGGAAACGACTGACCGCGTACCAGTGTGGGGTATCTACCCGTGTGTTTATCGCACATTCCATAGTTATCGTTATGTCTGTCAGTGACCTTGGGGTGGTTGACTGAGGGTAGGACCACCACGAGGGACTCTCCCGGCCAGGAGAGCACCACGTGCTACTTCTACTTTTCGGAAAAGGTTGCAATTAAGATCATTCCCACGAGGAGCATTCGAGATCAAGAGAAAGATCTGAGGAATAATTCAAGAATGAGTAAATAGAGAAATAAAGAAAGAGATAAAAAAAATAACAGCTACTTTTCCACCTTACTGTTTTTCTTAGCTAGTGGGTTGCCACTCTACTTAGCGTTTCGCTGACGTGTCACCTTTGTCACCTTTGCAGGATCAGGTGTTGAGTAGCCAGAGCCTGCGGCTGCAAAGGGTGCTGGGCCTAGTAGAGTCCAGTAGTTTTACTTCTGTTGTACCTTCTATACCGTTTCTTCTGTTGTAGTGAGTATTTTCTGTTATCCTGTACTCTTTTATTGTAAGCATCATGTTTATGTATCTGTTTAATTCTCTACTGTTGTGGTGGTGTGTACTGTAGTAGTTCTTTTCTTTACTGCTGTTCTTTTGTTACTGCTAGTTATATGCAAGATGGATGTGGTTTATTTTACTACTCTTTTGGTTACTTTCTCGTTGGACGACTGGGTCTTGGGATCAGTCGCGTCAGTCCAATTCTCGTGTCTCGTAAGGATTCGAGAATCGGGTCATAACAACCATCATGGGCCCTAACTAGCCACATTCAGTCGGGCTTGAATGATAAAAGTTCATACATAATCATCCGAGGGTCACAACTCCGCATCAGTCTGATTTGAAAAGAAAATAAGGAAATAGGGTTAATTTTGCAACTTTAACAGCACATCACTAATGCAGAATAACCACGGGGTCACTCAAGGGTTAATTGAAGGTTAATTGAGCATAAAAGTCTAAAAAGTGGATCCACACTGACTGAAACAGGGTTTTACACATTTCGAGGGTAGAAATAGACCAAAAATCCTAATTATCAAACCCATTAAAATTGAAGAGGTTTTGGTCAAGATAAAATTAATCTAGACCTCCTAAAATTCATAAAATATTCTAAGAGGTTTGGTACCTTTGGTTTGACCATCTGAACATTTTTTGACTTAGAACAGAATTTCAGATTGGAATTTACCCTAATTTGGAATTTTCTACAATTTACCTAGTCAAATGTGGTCAAAACTCAAATCCAAGCTCACCATTAGATTACTTGAATCCAAATTAGGTTAGCACCAAAATTTGGGCCTAATCAGAGTCTATCTTGACCTAGTTTGTAATTTAGTCCTTAAAATCTCTATTTCTCACAATCAGCCTCTTAGCTTTCAAGTTTCTTGTGATTTGGTCCCTAACTTTCTCATATTTCTTATGAAAAGGTCCCTACCACCATTGTTAGTGGGAACACACTTGCAGCGAGATTCGAGGTAGGATTTCTCCCTAAAATTAGATCCAAATCCCTCCAAATTTGGAGGGATTGATCTTGAGGACCTACCTGATCTTTTGAATTGACTCGAGGGCCTCTCTTGGTTGCAAACCACCATGGCGAGGTCCACCACCATCTAGTTTGTTGTGAGTAGGTAGACATGGTGGATTCTCTTATTTTTTTATTTTGATCTCCATTAGTGTAGTTTAGAGCTCCAGTGGTTCTTGCTCTATTTGCACTGTTGAGACTCAATCACGGTTCATTTTGTTGCTCGCTCACTGGAGTGCTTCTCAGTTATTTGGTGGTTGAAGCCCACACACCCCCTCTTTCTCCCTTTCACCGGCTAAGTGAGAAACTTAGTTGGTGAAGAATCGCACTAGCAGGTCATCTCATCTCCCATGCAGCCTTGCTTGCGCCTTGGTGATCAGCGTGCTTCTCACTTAGCCGGTAACCAGCACTCTCACATGATCATTGTTTGCCCCTCTAACCAATTCAATCGCTAAACGCAACTGGCGAGCTTCTCAGCTAACTAGTTGCACGTGCCTCTTCCTCCACTCAGGTGCCCCCTCTCCCCAACCTCCAGTCGGTCACTCACTTCACTCGCGCATGCGCACACGCACATACGCACACACATACACACACATACACTTACATACACTCATACAGACACACACATACATAGATATAGATATATATATATTCATACACATACACATATCATTTACACATCATGTGCACTTCTCCATTTCCCGCGCATTTTATCGCGTGTGTGTGCACACAAGTTGCACACATATACGCGATAGCCGCACACATGAATTCCTTCTCACACACATGCACACATGTCTGATCCACACCCTCCACGCGGTGCATCATTAGTTTCGATCTCATCTCTTTAGATGTTGGTCGAACTAATACCGCGCTACATTCCCTTTGAATCACTGATTCAATCCCCACTACTATATTATATAGTTATACATATATATACATAGATATATATCTTATACATATATATATATACATATATATACATAGGCTAAGTATTTCATTTATTTCAATTCCCACATTTCTTTTCGCATTCTTTCCTATTTGTTAATTAAGAAAATACCAAAAAAGTACAAAAGAGAAAAGAAAATCCTTGACTTGCAGGACCTGATCTTGTGCATAGAGAGATTGTTTCTGATTGAATTTGGCATGTCGCCAAGGACATATTTTGAGGGTGTACCTTAAGGACAAGATTATCACAAAAAAAAAATCTAAACCAAGAAAAATCCAAAAATAAAATAAACGAATGGAAATCACACATCTTTATGATTCACGTACTGATCGATAAATCCTAAACCCGCCTCCCTGAGTTTGACCTTGGGCCTAAAATTAACAATCTCAAAGCATGCTTTAGTCGAAGTTAAAATGCATTTGAAACATCTATGTAGGATCGCTTGTAGTTAACCACTTCCACTATACTCATTTTCACACTAATATCATGATGTAAACATGTTTACACTACTTAAGATGTCTATTTATGTATGTTCTTAAGCATAGGATTGCATTGCATACTATAAATATTGCATAACATGCATCATCTTGCATTTAGATTAGTTTGAATGAAATGGAGGTTAATTGTATCCTTTTATGTTCATGGACAAGGCAAACTTTTTATCAAGGCCTCGGATCGAGGATCCAACCATACAGATGTGATCAGGGTGACGATTGGAGTTCAACGACTCCAAGATCGCCCTAATCAGACATCTGTAGCATCAGATAGAGATCGAAAAACCTTAAAAGATCAAGGATCAAGATGGTGTGAATTTGCACTTCAAATGACAAATCCAACCGCACGGTTGGATTCGGATCGACGATCGCAGCCTAACGACGTGAAAATCGACTCAATCCGACAGCCGTGGCACCATCTACATCATCCAGAAGATGGATGACCAAGATGGCACCACGTGGCGCCATCTCGGTCTCCCAATCAGCCGCCCTCAATCATTGAAGACAACAGCGCCCACGCATCTCCGTTGTTGGATCAAGATCCAACGGTTGAGAGAGGAGCTCAATCGGCACGCTCATCCTCTGAATTGCACCTAAAGAAGCCACCTTGACCGTTGGATCTTGATCCAATGGTCCTGATCACGTGTTCAAAAGTTTGGCCACCCGCCCATCCACGCGCGCAGTGCAATGGATAAGGTGCTCGGTCGCCTTCAGATGCGGGTTTGAATTCGCATTCGCAGGCGAGCGGGCGCTGAGGAGCGGGCATGTGCGACCACTTCTGCGGGCGCTCGATAGCGCCCAAGCGCTATTGCACACCGCACCTCACGCGGGATCGCATGCGGGCGGGCCCACTAAGGAGTGGGCGGAAGCACGACTTAAGCCGTCCGATCTCACGGTCAGATAGCTGAGATTAGCTGGACGTGGAGAGCGCGTTACGTGCGAGGGGAGCGGCCGCGCGCGTGCGCCCCCACTACACCCACGATGGGGCTTTAGCGACGATTTTATCCGTCACTAAAGACTCCTGATTTAATGTTTTTAGAGTTGTAATGACCAAATTGCCCCCACTCCTTGCAACTATAAAAGGAGACACCCTCCACACGAAATTCTCATCCCTTCCTTCTCTTCTCTCCCCCTCCAAAGCTCAAGAGAAGCTTATCCCACACCCGGGATGCTTCTCACGAGATAAAGTCAATTTTTCGTCCCCCTTTCGGAAGCAAATCCCACGACGACGACGACGTGCTGCTTCGTCCCCATTCTTCCTGTTTCGTCCTCCTTCATCCTGCTCCGTCCTCCTTTGTCCAGGCGTCGTCTTGTCCAGCTCGTCCTCCAAGCGACCGTCAAGGAGGATATTTCTCTCTCCATTCTTTTTAATGCTTGCTAGAGTAGATTTACTACTTTCTAGTGTAATCATTTTCTGCTTTCTAGTCATAATGTATAGTGAAACAAACAATCTTTTTAATGATAAATTCCATGTTCATTCTACATCTTGTTTTGGTTTTTGTTTGTGGTATTCTCTCTCTCTTACTCTCTCTCTTCTATTTATTGTAAATAGTTAGATAGTTCTAATCAATTAATTAACTTCATGACAAATAAAACAAACGCGTGCTTTTAAATCAAACGTCTGCCTCCCTATGTTCGACCTAGGGTTTCCATTCCGGTATAAATTTTATTTGTTGAACACGAGTTCTTCGCTTTCATACTACGACGACAGATTTTTTCAAAACCAAACACGTTAACGTAGCAACCCGACGTTCAACAATCACCTAATTAAATAACAATACTTACGTTCGATCAAGTATCGATATGGCTGAATGGGTCCTTGATCCTACGAACTGGTAGCCCAAAACTCAAATTTTTAGCCACTTAGGTTTTAACTTAAGTGTTAGTATAAAAGTGTTGTGTGTATAGTGTGTACGTGCTATGTGTGTTAAGTTATATGTATGCATATATAGTATTAAGTTATATATGTGTAAGTGTTACATATATATTATGTATGATATATGGGTATTGTAAATAAAAGAATATTATTTTTGCCTTATTTTTGTATATAGATTTTTAAGGTTCTTGTTTACATATATATATATATATCTAAGTAGTGCTATATATGTGTTAGTTAGTATGTATATATATTGTATATTATGTATGTTAGTATTATAAATTAAATACTAGCTTAAGTATTATTGTATATATATATATATATATATATGTTAGATGTATAAGTGCTATATATAGCTCTTTTTGTGCCTTGATTGTACTTAGTTTTAAGGCATTACTTAATCTTGTAGATAATTAGTAGTAAACACTTAGATACTTGTGTACATAACTAACATAGTTAGTTTAGAATAATTTTTGATGCCTTAATCTTGTGTATATTCATGAGACGTTTGCATTAATATTGATTAATTTGTTTCCTTTGTATGTAATTGACTTAGAATTAGTTCATTATTTGATTCTTTCATTTCTAATTCAGTCTTTTGTAAATAAAGTTACATTTTTGGAATAAAAGATGACTTTTGGAGAATAAAGAGTGATGTACATCAATAACTGTCTCTCAGTGAACAACCTGAAATAAAATCAGTAAAAATTGTAAATAAATACAATAACATCCATCTGGATTGTGATACTATACTACTACAGTGATTAATTAACCCTAATTAACTAGCAGTCTAGATGTACATTACCCTTATATAGAGCCCACAACCCGATGCTTATGGAAATTTTCATTTTATGAAAATATGACAATTTATCGACTGATATAGTCTTGTTGATCAGTCAAACTTGATTTTTTGGTCAGCCAAACCAATTAATCAACCAAACTTAACTCATTGATCGATTAAAATAATTGATCGACCAATTTTACCTTTTCATCGACTAATCCAGGTCAAAAATCATAAGATTAAAAAAATCTGCAGCAAAAGAGTTCAAGTTCCAAATTTATTCTCACTTGAGACTGAGTCCGAGCCAGGTCAGAGCAGGGTAGGGCGCATGCGTGTGTGTGCATGGTCCCTAGCCTCACCTTTGACTCTTTGCTACGTAAGTCATTGGAGGCAAAAGTCTTTTATACCCACTAAGAGGTTTGTCCACTTCTAATATGGGGCTAAAAGCTTCTACCAAATCTCATTGATTTCAACATGAATTCCCACGTCACCATATATCAATTGCATTCTAATTGATGCAATTAGGCTCTCAAATCCAACAGAAACAACCAGATAATAGAATTAGCAACCACAACCTATGCAAGAGATACAACTTGTAAGATAGAAGCAAAGTTCAAAGAATATAGAAACGACCAGGTAATAGCATTAGTAGCCACAACCTATGCAAGAGATAAAGCTTTGTATTCTGAGTTCAAAGAATTGATTTGGATTTTGAGTTGAGCGAGGGAAGGATTGGGCCTAACTGGCTTAACCAGCATGATAGGTGGTGGGGCTACCACTAAAGGAAAAACCAACATACCTTGTATAGGAATAATTCGAATTATTAGTGAAGGGATTCCATTGTTTAGAGTTTGGTGGTTTTCCAAATTCTTCATGGATAGGGGATAGAGGAATATCTTGAGTATATGTTTGCATGGTTGCACAATAACACCACCATCATGAACTTGGTGTGAGGAACTTGTAAATTCACTAGTTTCTATGTGACAACCCACAATAGGATTTATTTCCTTAAAAACTGGGAAAGCCTTACTATGGAAGTTCTTGCATGTTGAAGGTAAGTACAAGTCAGGCATAATTAGGTGTAACTATTCTTGGCACAAATGAGAGTAATACCAAACTAGAATTAAATAGAGTTAGCTCATCCCAAACTTTGGGATTGGACCCTATGACAATTTTCCTCTCATAGTCAAACCCCTACACACTCTTATTCAACAAGTAGTTATACTTGGCATGATCCTTCTTCATTGTCTTCCACCTTTTTTGTAACTTCAACAAGTTGTACTTGAGATGTGCCCTACTATTAAATTTAGTGCAAATGTCCTTCCACATGTGTGTCAGAGAACCATTCTCACCCTCCTTGTTTTTGCACAACTCCGAAATCAAGTCCACCAACACCCATGAAGCATCATCTATTTCATGACACTAGTTCTTAACATGGGATGCCTCTCTTTTACTTTGGGAGGAGTTTGATTGTGAGGAGGCCATCCTAGGTAAATGCACAACCCCATTTAAGTACAATGTTATGAAAGTTTTATTTGTATCTGTCTTATTAAAATTGTAATAATGAGGTCAGATATGTAAAACTTAACCTCATTGAGAGCCAACAATCCATTCCAATTAACATAACACTAATAAGATAAATGTATTTCCATTATAACAAGGTCAAAATAGTAGGGCAATCAAGTAATACATGAGCAAGTTCAACTAGAAACTCAAATGCCCACTTGGTTGATATGTAATGTTATAAAAAAAGGCCATGAATGGGAAACATGAGATAACTAACCTATAAACATTACCCAAATCTGTAAAAAATGGTTTAAGGAGTTCAATAATTTAAATGACTACATGGATACATTAGTGAGGTAAAGCAACAAAACTGAGAAGCATGCAAACAAAAATCATTTACATGACCACAACAACACCTATATGATAGGAAAATGCTAGGACCACATAGTTAAAAATAATATAACGGAATGCAAATAATAATCTATGAAACTGATAACATATATCATAGCATTACAAGACAAGACTTGAAAAAAAAATGACAGGTATGTTCATGCTATAACATGACAAAGTCAAGGTGAAGAAGGAAAGGAGTACTATAATGCATCGCGACAAATATATATTTAAGACAAGGAAAAATAGATAGGAGTAGATCAAATTGTCCTTGCTATCTATGCTATTGCCAACATCCATGAGAAAGCAAATAAAGAAACACAACATAGAAATAAAATATTTATTAAAAAAAAATCAGCAACGTTCAAAAGGAACATTCTGTAGAACCTTTTCCTTCCTTTTAGCAATCCATCAAGCTCCCACTCCTCTTCATTTTCCTCCTTTGAATCCTTATCCTCCTCCTCAAATAAGAGGATGAGAAGAGGAATGATGACAGATCACAAGCATAATACCCTAGCCCTAATACTGCTTTTATGGCACAAACTCACCACATATCTACTCAAAATTGATTCCCATTTCAATTGATTGATGGGAGAATTATGGAGTTGTAGGAGTTGTCACACATGCTGCAATGGATTCCTAGGTCAAGAAGGTAGGTAACAAGCACAAAGATGGATAGCAAGAGTCAATAGGAAGTGATCAATATGAAGCATATGGGTAGGTTGAGGAAAGATTTGGCATACTGAAGGCTGTTAAGGGGAGGAAATAGCTTAAGGCATAGGCATAGGCAATGGGCTTCTTCTTACACTCACAAGTCTCAAGGTTCACAGGCATTCAAGGTCATACAGGCCAATGACCATTGCAAGCACCAATAAAGACTACAACCACCACAATAGAGGAATAAAGAGCACATCATATTGCAACTTTACATGACAAGATAAAAAGGAGAAGCCAACCCATCACAGTGCCAACCAACGTTACGACCAGGTTCCCGAATCCCTACAGGACATGAGAATTGGACAGACTTGACTGATCCCAAGACCCAGTCATCCAACGAGAAAGTAACAAAAAAGCAGTAAAATAAACCACATTCACCATATAAGTAACTAACAGTAACAAAAGTACAGCAGTAAAGAAAAGAAATACTACAGTACATACCACCACAACAGTAGAGAATTAAAACAGGTACAGAAATATGATGCTTACAATAAAAGAGTACAAGTGTAACAGAATGTACTCACTACAACAGAAAAATGGTACAGCAAGTACAACACAAGTAGAACTACTGAGCTCTACTAGGCCCAGCACCCTCCGCAGCCGCAGGCTCTGGCTGTTCAACACCTGGTCTTGAAAAGGTGACAAAGGTGACACGTCAGTGAAATGCTGAGTAGAGTGGCAACCAGCTAGCTAAGAAACAGTAAAGGTGGACAAGTAGCTGTTATTTTAATTTCTTTCTTTATTTCTTTATTTACTCATTCTTGAATTATTTCTCAGATCTTTCTCTTGATCTCGAATGTTCCTTGTGGGAACGATCTTGGTTACAGTCTTTTCCGAAAAGTAGAAGTAGCACGTGATGCTCTCCTGGCCGGGAGAGTCCCCCGTGGTGGTCCTACCCTCAGTCAACCACCTCAAGGTTACTGACAAATGTAACGGTGACTATGGCACACGCGATAAACGCACGGGTAGCTACCCCGCACTGGCACGCGGTCAGTCGTTTCCGTTAACGGGTGCATCCAAAGTACAGCACAGAACCAGTATAGGGAAGAGCCCTCTCAGTAACAGGGGTCTAGCCCCTCCTGACTACCCTGGTTTGCCCAGTGGGCCTAATAAGTCGGTGTAGGACAGCTAGCAGAACCCCGCGGCCCGTGGGGTGGCTAGCACTCTCCCTACACTAGTAGCTCTTCCCGGTACTGTGTACGCGAGGGCCAAAAGTCGGTACAAAGTGGCCAGACCTAACCCCGGGTTCCTGGGGCGGCTAGCTCCTCTCTACACTAAACAGGGGAACAGTCGCTCTCCTTGGTACTCCGTACTCAAGGGCAAGCTCACTTCCCCAATTCCATTCTATTTACCTTTCAAGAGCTCTACTCCTAATTCCCCGTAGGGTTCATGCTCATATTTCTCTAGCCAAGCCATTTTAGGTTTCATCATTTCAGTTTTATTCTCATATAGCCCGTGTTCCCAACATTTAATATCCATTCATATACAAGCAGCTGTTATCCAATTACAGGCAATTATCATTATTCTATCTACTTTTCCAAGACTGCAATTCATGTATTCATGACATTCGTTTCAGTGTTTCTGTTCCTAGGATTCATGCCACACCCTAGGATCTATCATTTAATCTAGTTTTCCAGTCCTAGGATTCATGCCATACCCTAGGATCTATCATTCAATCTAGTTTTCAAGTCCTAGGATTCATGCCATATCCTAGGATCTATCATTCAATCTAGTTTTCAGACCCTAGGATTCATGCCATACCCTAGAATCTATTATTTATCTCAAAGATGCACTAATGTTGGTAAATAACCAAGGGGAGCCACTCTACCCGCAAAATCAGGAGTAATCGAGGCATGATCGGCAGGTTCGCGTGCCTCCGCAACCCCTAAAGCTGCAACGGAATGAGGTCCTAACACAAGGATCAATCATAAGGAACTACTTAGAATAGGATAAAAGTATTTTAAGCAAGTAGAGGAACAATTTCTGAGAAGAACGGATTCTCAAATGCGGAAATCGGACTTCGAACGGACCCTAAACGGGTCAAAAATGACAATTCTGACTCAAATCAGACGTCTGGAACACCTTCCAGACGTCTTAAAAGGTAGTCCAGGTCATACCTTACTCTGAGCTGTTCTTCAGACGTCCAGGATCCCGCTGAACCGTCTGGACCTAGTTCCAGATGTCCGACTATTTCTCCGGACGTCAGGAGACTCCACCGTTTGGTGCTGTGCCCAGACGTCTAATCTGTGTGGGATGGCGTGTCCTTGTGCCTTCCCGAAATGAAACCTACACGCGTACGCAAACACTCTCAACATGACACGTCTCAGAGATTACGGCGGAACGACCTGCATGGCCGCATCCGCAAAAAGGAGAAAGATGAGAATATCGTACCTTTCAGACGTCTGGATCTCACTCCAGATGTCACCCACGCCGCCTGGACGTAGGTCCAGACATCTGATTCTGGGAATTTCCCAGAATCAGGATCCCCTCGCCTTTCGCCTGCTGCGTACAGCCGCACCATGCCTCGCTCGCCCGCTTGCTGCCTGAGCTGCAGCAGCACCGGGGTAGCTTTCCCCAGCACCACGCTCCCGCTGCGCTCTCGTTGGCTGACCCTGGGCTGCTTCGGCGAGCTTGCTCTCTCTTCCTCACGTGCTCTGCCTCTTCTCCCTCTCGCTGCACCTCCTCCTCCCCGCGTGCACCCAGCAGTAGCTGCTGCCCTCGCTCTCTCACTCTCACGCTAACACTGGAAGAAGAAGGAGACGGTGGAGTGGTGGGTGAGGGAGAGGGAAGGGAGGAGAGGGTATTTGAAGGCGACGGGGGAGAGAGAAAAGAAAAGAAGAATGCCTGCAGGTCGACGGGCGCAGTCTGTGCACGCACGCGTGCAGACTCGCAATCGTATGCCGCAAAAATTTATTTCCAGACATCTGGGAAGGCATCTAGACGTCTGACCAGACGTCTAGACCAACTCCCAGATGTCTTAAAAATGTTTGATGTCGTGGGTCTTAACAACATAACAAACTCAAAGGAAGTTTCGTCCCCGAAACTTGCGCTAACTAAGGTGCAGAAAAAGAACGATATACTCATAACAAACTCAAAGAGGACCGAAGCCGGTCCAAAAAGACGTACCCTCAAAGAGCTCTAGGTACCGCTCCCGCATCGCTGCCTCAAGCTCCTAGGTAGCCTCCTCCTACCGCTGGCTCCTCCACAAAACCTTCACCAGGGGTACTTGCTTCCATCTCAAACTCCGGATGGCTTTGTCGAGGATCTGCACTGGCCGCCCGGGGTAGGTCAGGTCGTCTCCCACCGCAACGCTCTCGTGGCTCAGGATGTGACTGTGATCGGCAATGTACTTCCTAAGGTTGGACACGTGGAACACGTCATGCACACCAGAAAGCTGGGAAGGAAGGGCAAGCCTATAAGCAACAAGTCCAACCCACTCCAGAACCTCAAAGTGTCCCACGAACCTCGACGTGAGCTTCTCTCTCACTCCAAACCGCTGTAAGCCCTTCATAGGCGAAATGCGAAGGAAGACGTGGTCCCTAACCTCAAACTGTACCTCTCTGTGTTTTCGATCTGCATAGCTCTTCTGGCTGCTCCTGATAGTGCAGAGTCATGTGTGAATCTACTCGATTACCTCCTGACTCTACCGGATCAGTCTGGGGCCAACCTCCCACTTGGTCCCCACCTCAACTCAACTCAAGGGTGCCATACACCTCCATCCGTACAGAGCCTGGTAGGGTGCCATGCCGATGCTTGAGTGATAACTGTTATTATATGAAAAATCCGCCAGGGGCAAGTGCTCCTCCCAAGAGCCCCTCCAGTCTAGTACACAAGCACGCAAAAGGTCCTCAAGAGTCTGTATCATGCGCTCAGACTGTCCGTTCGTCTAGGGGTGGTATGCTATACTGAACTTCAACCGCGTCCCCAAGGCCTGCTGAAACTCAGCCCAAAACTGGGACGTAAAACAAGTATCCCGGTTGGATACGATTTCCCGTGGAACTCCGTGTAGACGTACCACGTCGCGGATATACCTCTCTGCCAACTACGCTAGTCCCAAGGTGACTCGGATCGGCAAGAAACTTGCCGTCTTCGTCAATCTGTCAATGATTTCCCAGATTGCGTCGTGTCCTCACTAGGTAACAGGCAAGCCTACCACCAAGTCCATGGTGATGCTCTCCCACTTCCACTTTGGCACTGGAAGTGGTTGTAACAGCCTTGCAGGCCTCTGATGCTCGGCCTTCACCTGTTGGCACACTAAACACTGCTGTACGAATTCACCCACATCCCGCTTCATCCCCCTCCACCAAAAGTCGATTTTCAAATCATGGTACATCTTTGTGTTTCTGGGATGTATGGTGAACCTGGAACCATGTGCCTCAGTCAGGAGCTCTCTCAATAGCTCCTGGTCTCTGGGAATGCACAAACGTCCCCTTATGCGCAGCACCTGGTCTGTAAAAGAGAAGTCTCCAGGGTCTCCTGATAGCACTCTGTCATGCAATGACTGTAACTACGGGTCGGCCATCTGCCCTGTGATGATGCGGTCTATCAGCTCTGGCCTCATCTGTCGTGTCACAGTCACTGCCCCACAGTGCACCAGTAACTCTAGGGGCCGCCAACTGCCCAACTCCTCCATGAGGCTCCAACTCTGTGCCTATAAATTGGTTAAGTAGGCGGGTGCCTTCTGGCTCAAGGCGTCAGCCACCACATTGGCCTTTCATGGGTGGTAGGAAATGCTGCAGTCATAGTCCTTCAGGAGCTCCAACCAACGTCTCTGTCTCATGTTGAGCTCCTTCTGATCAAACAGGTATCTAAGGCTCTTGTGATCTGTGAAAATCTCAAAGGTCTCACCGTATAAGTAGTGCCTCCAACTCTTCAGCGCGAAGACGACTGCTGCCAGCTCTAGCTCGTGGGTAGGGTAGTTATGCTCGTGGGGCTTCAGTTGTCGCGAAGCATAAGCGACAACGTGACCCCTCTGCATGAGCAGACCCCCTAACCCCTGCAAAAAGGCGTCCGTGTACACAACAAACCCGCCACTACTTTCTGGGATGGTGAGTACGGGATCCGAAGTCAACCTCTCCTTCAGCTCCTGAAAACACGCCTCACAGGCGTCGGTCCAAGTAAAGGGCACATCCTTCCCGGTCAACTGTGTCATAGGATGTGCAATCTGCGAGAAGCTCTTGATAAATCGCCTGTAGTAGCCTGCCAGTCCCAAGAAACTGCGGATCTCAGTAACAGTACGTGGTCTCTCCTACCTGAGCACTACCTCAACCTTGGCTGGGTCCACAGCCAAGCCATCCCCAGAGATCACATGACCCAGGAAGGTCACCTCCCTCAACCAGAACTCGCACTTGCTGTATTTGGCATACAACCTACGCCGTCTCAGTGTGTCCAGAACCATCCGCAAGTGTTGTCCGTGCTACGTCTGATCTCGAGAATAGATGAGCACATCGTCAATGAATACCACCACGAACAGTTCCAAGTACGGTCTAAACACCCGGTTCATCAAATCCATGAATGCAGCGGGGGCATTGGTCAGCCCAAACAGCATGACCAGAAACTCGCAGTGTTCGTATCGGGTGCAGAAAGCTGTCTTGGAGATGTCTGCCTCCTTGATCCTCAACTGGTGGTATCTAGACCTCAAGTCGATCTTGGAGAATAGCATGGCACCTCGCAGCTAGTCAAACAAGTCATCAATCCTCGGCAGTGGATACCTGTTCTTGATGGTGACCCTATTTAGCTGTCTGTAGTCCACACAAAGGCGTAGGGTACCATCCTTCTTCTTTACAAACAATACCGGGGCTCCCCATGGAGACGCACTGGGCCTCATAAAGCCTTTCTCCAGAAGATCCTGCAATTGAGACTTGAGCTCTCGCAACTCAAGTGGTGCCATCCTGTACGGTGCTGTGGAGATGGGGCTGGTCCTTGGTACCAGTGAGATCTCAAACTCGATCTCACGCTCGGGCGGTAGTCCTGGCAACTCATCTGGGAACACATCAGGGTACTCTTTGACCACCGGGATACTCTGGAAGTCTGCCACAGGGCTGGGCTCCGCCACCACACAAGCTAGGAACCCTCACACCCCTGGCTTAAAAGTCTCGCCGCATGAAGTGTAGAAATTCACCTGAAGCACCCGTCCATTGGCTGCCCGTGGAACTCGAAAGAAGGCAACTCTGGTATGGAGAAGATGATCTTCCTCTCAAAGCAGTCCACCAAGGCATGGTAAGCGGACAGCCAGTCCATCCCCATAATTACGCTAAAGTCCTCCATCTGTATCATAATCAGGTCAGCAGGAAGGCTGTGTCCCCCAACACTAACCTCACAACCTGTGTACACCTCCTCAGCTACAAACAGCTGACCACTCGGACCTCTGATCACGAATGAATCCTCTAACAACATACAGTCCTGCCCCAAGCTAACCGCAAAACTGGCAGCAGCAAACAAGTGCGTAGCGTCGGAATCGAAAAGCGTGTAAACAAGTCTGCCGGAAACTAAAACCATACCTGCCACCACTGATCCCGAAGCTCTGGCATCACTGTGTGTCAAGGCGTTGATATGCCCCTCAACCCTAGGTGCAGACGAAGTAGCCACACTCTGCATCGGACAGGTAGCCGCCGGCCGGTACCCTCCCCGTGACTGCTGTTCTCTTCGCGCCTGGAAATCGCAGCCTCCTGCTCGCCCTCCAGTGCTCAGCACAGGAAGCATCTGCTGACCTCCAGCCCTAAATGGGCAGTCCCTCCTGATGTGGCATGGTTGGCCACACTGGTAGCAAAGGGGGATTTGACTCCCGCCCTTAGTGGGTCCCTGCTGACGGCTGGGCGGGGGTTCGGTGCTAGCAGCTGGCCCCTGTCGGGGGCCCCCAAAGGCCAATGATGGCCCGGCAAAACATGACGGCTCTCCTGCGGGCGCCACGTGTCTCCTCTCTCATCGGCCCTGTGAGAAGACTGCCTGATAGGCCTTTTCCGCCCCTTGTCAGCGTTGCATGCGGATTGGTTGGTCTCTTCGTATGTCATAGTTGCCTCCACCACCCTCGAGAATGTCGACAGCTTCAGGGGTTTGACAAACCCCCGAATAGTAGGCCAGAGCCCCTCGGTGAACCTCCAAAGGTGCTCCTCTTCAATAGCCACGGCTGTCGCTGCGAAACGAGATAGCTTCAGGAAACGCATACGGTACACGCTCATGGTCATCATCCCCTGGCGGAGAGTGTGGAACTCCCGCCTCCTCTGGTCCTGCCACATCTGGGGAAAGTACTGCTCGCAGAAGGGGGTGACGAACCGGTCCCAAGTCGGCTCATCCCTCTCCTGACCCCTGACCTCCCTCCACCACCTATGTGCCCCGCTCTCCAGCTGGTACGTCGCAAAGGCCACGCGGCTCTCCACAGGGGGGAGAAGGGTGTCAAAAAACCTTCTCAATCTACTCGAGCCAGTCCTCCACCTTGGTTGGGTCCTCATCCCCCTTGAAGGAGGGGGGCTTCAGCTTCCGAAACTGTCCGAAAAGCTCAAGGTGGCGCTGAAGTGGAGATGCTGGTGCACCTCCAGGTAAAGAAGCCTCGTGCTCGAAAGTGCCGGAGGAAGGTGGGGGCGGTGGAGGCCCATCCCCTCCCTCGCGTCCAGCGTCATGTCCGTCGTGTGGTCTCACAGAGGACTCCCTCTCCACAGCCCCAGGGAGAGGCGCTCGTGGCGGTGGGTGGAGCTCCTCTCGCACAATGTCCTGTATCAGCTGGGCGAGGTCCTGGGCCTGAATACCCGGGAGTAGTGTTGGTCTCCTGAGGCGTCAGCCTCAACGTGCCTGCCCCTCCGACCTCGTCCTCGGCTGCGTCCGCGGCCCGCCTCGCTACCTCCTTGTCGAGGCATCTCCTGCAAGGAGATGCGAACACGGAACAGAAAAGACGTCAATACGAATTGATATTCAACGAAGAAGTCTCAAAACAGATGTCAAAAGGTACGTTGTGGTGGCTACTCTAGTTACAGGCACGTGAATTGGTTATTTTCCAGCCAGTTGGTTCACTTCTCGCGACGACCTTGCTTTGATACCATCTTGTTACGACCCGATTCCCGAATCCTTACAGGACACAAGAATCGGACGGACTCGACTGATCCCAAGACCCAGTCATCCAACGAGAAAGCACGCGCTGACTACCTTGGTTAGTCGACTCATCCGAATCCCTACACGACCCCGCACTGGCGCGCGGTCAGTCGTTTCCATTAACGGGTGCATCCAAAGCACAGCACGGAACTAGTATAGGGCAGAGCCCTCTCAGTAACAGGAGTCTAGCCCCTCCACAGTAACCAAACAGGGGCCTTGCCCCTCCATAATCCGCGCACCTTCTCCTGACTACCCTGGTTTGCCCAGTGGGCCTAACAAGTCGGTGTAGGATGGCTAGCAGAACCCCGGGGCCTGTGGGGTGGCTAGCGCTCTCCCTACACTAGTAGCTCTTCCCGGTACTGTGTATGCGAGGGCCAAAAGTCAGTACAAAGTGGCCAGACCTAACCCCGGGTCCCTGGGGCGACTAGCTCTACTCTGCACTAAACAGGAGGCAGTCGCTTTCCTTGGTACTCCGTACTCAAGGGCCAGCTCACTTCCCCAATTCCATTCTATTTACCTTTCAAGAGCTCTACTCCTAATTCCTCGTAGGGTTCATGCTCATATTTCTCTAGCCAAGCCATTTTAGGTTTCATCATTTCAGTTTTATTCTCATATAGCCCGTGTTCCCAACATTTAATATCCATTCATCTACAAGCAGCTGTTATCCAATTACAAGCAATTATCATTATTCTATCTACTTTTCCAAGACTGCAATTCATGTATTCATGACATTCGTTTCAGTGTTTCTATTCCTAGGATTCATGCCACACCCTAGGATCTATCATTCAATCTAGTTTTCTAGTCCTAGGATTCATGCCATACCTTAGGATCTATCATTCAATCTAGTTTTCAAGTCCTAGGATTCATGTCATATCCTAGGATCTATCATTCAATCTAGTTTTCAGACCCTAGGATTCATGCCATACCCTAGAATCTATTATTTATCTCAAAGATGCACTAATGTTGGTAAATAACCAAGGGGAGCCACTCTACCTGCAAAATCAGGAGTAAAGGGGGCGTGATCGGCAGGTCCGCGTGCCTCTGCAACCCCCAAAGCTGCAACAGAACAAGGTCCTAACACAAGGATCAATCATAAGGAACTACTCAGAATAGGATAAAAGTATTTTAAGCAAGTAGAGGAACACTTTCTGAGAAGAACAGAATCTCAAACGCGGAAATTGGACTTCGAACGGATCCTAAACAGGTCAAAAATGGCAATTCTGACTCAAATCAGATGTCTGGAACACCTTCCAGACGTCTTAAAAGGTAGTCCAGGTCATACCTTACTTTGAGTTGTTCTTCAGATGTCCAGGATCCCGCTGAACCGTCTGGACCTAGTTCCAGACGTCCGACTATTTCTCCGGACGTCTGAAGACTCTCTCAGTCGTTTGGTGCTGTGCCCAGACGTCTAATCTGTGTGGGATGGCGTGTCCTTGTGCCTTCCCAAAATGAAACCTGCACGCGTACTCAAACTCTCTCAACACGACATGTCTCAGAGCTTACGGCGGAACGACCTGCATGGCCGCATCCGCAAAAAGGAGAAAGATGAGAATATCGTACCTTTCAGACGTCTGGATCTCACTCCAGACGTCACCTACGCCATCTGGACGTAGGTCCAGACGTTTGATTTTGGGAAATTTCCCAGAATCAGGATCCCCTCGCCTTCCGCCTGCTGCGCATGGCCGCGCTGCACTGTGCTCGCCCGCCTGCTGCCTAAGCTGCAGTAGCACTGGGGTAGCTTTCCCCAGCACCACGCTCCCGTTGCGCGCCCGTCGGCCGGCCTTGGGCTACTCCAGCGAGCTCGCTCTCTCTTCCTCACGCGCTCTGCCTCTTCTCCCTCTCGTTGTACCTCCTCCTCCCCGCGCGCACCCGGTTGCAGCTGTTGCCCTCGCTCTCTCACTCTCACGCTAACACTGGAAGAAGGAGGAGACGGTGGAGTGGTGGGTGAGGGAGAGGGAAGGGAGGTGAGGGTATTTGAAGGCATCAGGGGAGAGAGAAAAGAAAAGAAGAACGCCTGCAGGTCGGCAGGAGCAGTCTGTGCGCGCACGCACGCAGACTCGCAATTGTACGCTACAAAAATTTATTTCCAGACGTCTGGGAAGGCGTCCAGACGTCTGACCTGACATCTGGACCAACTCCCAGACGTCTTAAAAATGTTTGATGTCGTGGGTCTTTACAACCAAGTAACATACCAACAAACAAACACAGCAGTACACATTTATCTCTAAGCATTGAACCATAATGAATTGGAAAATCATGACTAAAATCAAAGAACCGAATACTTGAAGTGAACCATCCATGAAGAGAGCTCAATAAGGAAATGAATAAAAGAAAAAGAAACCCCAGATTTGAAAATCACTGCTAGCCCTACCAATGATGCATAAAGAACGACACAAAAACCCTAACAACATACAAAACGAACCTAGCAAAACAAACAATTTACACAGAAGTAAATGAGATAACAAGGGAAATAAAACCCTAACAACCATGAAACAAAAGGAATCTTGTGAATAAATAATAAATAATACAAGTTACTGGCTCCTCGACGAAAAGCAACGACTGCTGAGCATCGCTGCGAACATGTCGCTCTCCAACATCGAGACAACAATCGATGACATTTCACAAACTGTACCATTGTGTAGAGGGGGAAAGAGATAAGAGATGTGTTCGGTTAGGAGGGGGGTGGGGTAACTGAGAACATAGTCACGCATGAGGCACGGGAGGAAAAGGACATTTAGTCGTAAAATGGGACAAGATGGTGGATAGATATGTTCGGGGGGGGGGGGGCGCGAGTGGGGCGAAACATTTAAAACCCAAGTTTAAGGGACCCCTTAAACCTGGGACAACCTAGCCCGTGGGATCCAAAAAGGGGTTTTCAGGGGAAATTCTCCTTTTCAAATATGCTCTAAGCGATCACCTAGGTGGAAGAGGGCCATGCTAGGGAATAATCTCACTTCAAAGGTATTCAGCTTTATATATGACAGTAGATTATCTCATGTATACTTACATGATGAAAGTAAGGCTTAACCTATTTTTCGTGGAAGAAACGTAGCACATGAAATAATTTAATTATTTGCAAAGGCACATGTATGTAAGGGCCAAAACAAGAATATTCATTATTATCAATCATTTTTTCACGGTCGGCAATGTGAAATCCACGATCTAGAAAAAAGTTCAAGGAATGATGTGTGGTTGTGTTTTCTCAACCATTATACAACGTTATCAACGGGACAAAAGCTGATCCTTATTCGACGTGTTGGTGTTTTTGTCGTCTGTTATAAACAATGAAGGAAGGTTTATCATGACCATTTCCAACACACAGTCAACACAAATGTTTACATCGACCATTATTTAAACAGATGAGTAAGGTCTTATTTTCGACCGTTCAGTAAAAGTAGATGAAAATAGTAATATTCTCGTCCATTCTATAATGATCGAGTAAGGCCTTATTTTCGACCATTTTGTAAAAACGGACGAGAATGTTACATTTCCTGTTCATTCTATAATGGTCGATAATTAACCCAATTTCGACGGTGGAATATTCTCGTCGGATATAAAACGGCCGAAAATAGTGGTTTTCTTTTTTTAATTTTTAGCTATGTGGAAGACCTATAAAAAACTAGAAATCCTGTATAAATAATATCACATAACCAAAAAACAATGCATTCATTCAAAACATGGGAAATGAGATTCAAAATCAAAATTTTATATATGTAATAATGTCTACAAAGTATATGTACAAATAGTAATGTATGAAAATAGAAAAATCAAGTTAGGGCACCAACGCCTCCAGGACCATCACCTAAATCGTTGTTGTCACGACAATCTCTATACTGATGAAAAGATGGGTGATCGATACCTCCCTGCTGAAGTACCTTCAAGAGCTGCTGAATAGTCTAAGTTAACTGCTACAACTGCACAACCAACTCCTTGAACTGTGTAACGAAATCCCTGACTTGAGTGGTCAGCTCCTCAATTTGCTGCTCCTCCTCTTGGTGGTGTAATACCACAATCTCCTTCCTCATCTCTAGTACCTCAGCTGAAAAGGACGATGCCCCCTTTCTTCGATACCAAGTGGAGATGGTCTCGCTTCTCCCTACACTACCACGTACCTATCATGCTCAGGTGGCATGACAGTCCAGAATGCTTCCTCTGCTCAACGGCTGCTAAACTATACCAGAGTTGGCATCTTCAGAAGGATGCATTAAGTTGACCATATTATCCTGAAAAAATTCAATTACGTTAAGTAATATCATTTAATTTTAATTAAGAAATGAAATAAAAATATTATGTAATTTAACTTACATGCCTCTCCTAGTATGTGTCATGAAGCCACTCACTATTTCCCTTACGACTCAACTTACTATGGGTGGCCTCATATGCTCCCACCCGATCAAGTTGGGCACCTTGATGCATTTGGGACTGCAATTTGAAAGAGTTAATTGAAGCAAATTATAAATATTATAAGGTTTAAAAGAAAATAATGATTAAAAATACTTACGTATAGAGATTTCGTCCCGCCTATGCTCCTTCTACCCAAGACATGGGTCTTCGGTGGAGCTTTAGTCCTATTGTCCTTATTCTTCTAGCCTTGGTCCTGAAATAAATGTAGAATTTATTAACTTTAAAATTAGTTAAATTATCACATATACGATACTTTTATTTGCGTCGTTAGATCATGTCAATACTCACATGCTTCCTTTCAAATGTGCAGCTATATCAGAAGAGGCCTATTATGCAATGCCTTATCATGATTCCTGTTCTTATAAAACTAAAATATATATTTTTAATGTTAGAAATAATATTGCAATTATGGCGAAAAAAAGAAACATATAAAGTTAATTTTTTTTTACTTTTCTCTTCATCTCCAATTTCTAATTTTTGTGAATCATGGCTGCATGCTTGAGGATATATTGGGGGAGTTCGGATCGTCCCCCCAATCGAATATTACTTCTATTAGTAAGAGAGCAATAAGTGTTATGTAATTTGAACTTATATAAAGTAATGTAAATAAGTTATAAGTTTTTACCAATTACCTTTAACTCTCGAATGAGCTGCCTCTTTAGCTCTTTTAGCACCTTTCTCTAATCGAAGTAAGAGAGTGGGATGATCGCCTTTGTCAGCATACCCATCTTACTGACGAATGGAGGATAACCCTCTACTTCCCCCATTGGTGTGATCTTGACTGTACTGTAGATCCCCTACAAAATTCTCTCTAGGTCCCTATTTCGCGTCGGACTTCTTCCCCTACGTGCTGCACCTAAAAGACAAAATTATAACATAATAATAAATGACAAAGAAATAAATAAATCATACTATTTACCAAACTTTCATACCAGTACGGCGAGGGCATGGTGCAGAAGGTCCCGACCGGGAAAGATCTGGGTTAGCTGACTGCTCTGGCGGATCATCCAGCTCAGCATCTGATAGCGATTTCACGCGGTTTGTTAAAATACGTCGTTGTAACACGCGAATCCGCTTTCGCTCTTAAATTTATAATCCTAGATAGGGGAGTATCTAGGGTCGTCCAAGGAGGCAATATGGTTGCAAAATTGATTCTCTTGCTTGGAATATATCTCAACTTTCTTTTTGGTAATTTTCAATATACCATTTTTCTTTATTTTTGAACTAAGGCAACATGCGAACTGATGGCGGGAAAAGTGTTTACACTTCGAATTAAAATAATACTTTTATGTGACAAGCAGAACCTCTCCCTAAGCTCACTCTAGGAAAGTGGAGGTCTAGAATAATTAGGGAGAGGGAGTGAAGAATGCTGAAAATAAGCTAATAGAAATGCAAACAAAAAAATTGCAAAGAAGGCAACTAGATAATTGATAAAGTGTTTTACAAAAGGCCTAGTAGAGGAAAGCTTGTACTACTAGAAAATTGCAAATAAGAAAAGAAAACACAAATCCTCTAGATAGATGGTGAAGAAGAGGGCTTCTTGCTCCAAGGTTGGTGGCTCCCAAGCTTGAAAAGAATCCTTCAACTCCTTCCTTGCAGAACTCCGCCAAGGTGATGACCTCCAAGGCAAGCCCTAAGGGGGCGTGCCCTAAGTTTCTCTCCAAGGGTGGACGTCCACCCTAAGCTTTTCTCCTTTGCCTGGCCGTCCTCCTTGAAGTGGGAGAGTCCTCCTCCTTGGCGTGGCTCAAGTTGAAGAGAGTGGGGAGAAGAAGGCACCAAAAGGGCTGGTGATGTACCCCTTTAATCTCCTTCTCTACTCCTTCTTCTTGGCCGTAGGTATAGGTGGTTTAGGTAGAAAATATACTAAGGGAGGATGCCTCAAAATGGTGGTAGGTGGTGGCTTTTTATAGAATAGGAAGGGGGCTATGGTGACCTTTGAAATGGATGGCCAAGATGAGTTGATGGAGGTGGTTGGAGATCCCATGGCCAAGGAGAGTTGGCACCACCTTAAAGGGCACCAAGGGGTAGTTATGGGTGTTGACACCCTTTGGTGTTGGTGCCAAAATGGACATTCTAGAAGGTCATTAGGTGGCGCCACCTTAAGGTTCTAGAAGGGGGGGTATGTGGATGGCTAGGATGGCTTATATGGGTAGGTGTAGGGTGGATTAAGGGGCTGAAAGTGGCGCCAATATAGAGGTGGTTAGGGGTGGTTTTTGGCGCCAATTTGAAGTGTCTTTTGGTGGAGATAATGGGGTGAAGGGATGGCTAGGAGGTGGCGCCAACTAGAGTAGAGTAGCTAGCATAGGTAGGCTTGAGTTGGTGGAGCTAGCTAGGGTTGATTTTGGAGGTAATGAATGGTCAAGGAACTGGTTGTTAGCTAAGCTAAGCTAAGCTAAGTTAAGCTAAGCTAGCTTAGCTAAAGGTGGGGTGGAGGAGAAGGTGTTGGAGCTAGGGTTTGGAGGAAGGAGCTGAGGAGAAGAAGTTTGGAGCTGGCTGCTGCTGAAGAGGCTGGCATGGGGCTACTCTAGCTGGCTTAGCTTGCTAGTTCTTTGCTAGTTGCTAAGCCAAGCTAAAGTGAGCTAGCTTCTACCAAAATGAGCTAAGGTGAGCTAGGTCTGGTGCTCCCGGGGAGAATCAAGCTGGTTGAGGCAGCTAAGGTAGCTTAGCTCAACTGAGATGAGCTAAGCTGGGTCCCCGGGAGCTGGACTTGAGCTTCCTGAGCTGAGATGAATTCTTCTTCAGCTGGTTGGAGTTGAGTGGAGCTGGATGTAGCTGGATCTGAGCTGGGGTGAACTCCTGTCAACTCTGCTGAGCTAGCTAGAGCTCCCTGTGAACTAGTGGGAGCTGAGATGAGCTAGACTTAGCTAAGTTGAGCTGGATCTAAGCTGACTTGAGCTAGGGTGAGCTAAGGTGAACTCTCTTGAGCTTCCATCTAGCTGAGATTAGCTGAATGGAGCTGGGATGAGCAAACCCTAGTTCAAGTAAGCTAGGTTCCAGCTGTGGTGAGCTGGATCAAGCTGGGTTCCAACTAGTCTGAGCTTCTCCTTCACCATTTGCCTTCTTGAGTGCTAGGGTTTTAGGGGTCTGTGCATCTGTACATCCCTAACACTCACAAAAACACATTAAAACAACAATAAAAAATGCAATGCATGTCTATCCTAATTTATGCCTAAATGCAGCCCAAAAACCCGTTTGCGGAGTAAAATCCTAAGAGCTAGGTTAGTTTTAAAGCATAAAAATGATGATAAACTGGCGTTTATCAGCATCCTCCTCATCAAATGAAGCACTGTCCTCCTCCTCATCATCGGCGGATGCCTCCTCCTCCTTGAGTCATGATCCTCCTCCTCGAAATCCGTCAGAGGAGGAATCAGACTCTTCCCCCTCCCCTTACCCCCCCTCCCCTTACTTTGGAGATATCTAGCCACATCTCCAGGCCTCAGAAACTACTGGTGGGGTGCCTAGGGCTCCTGATGGGGGGCATGAGCCTGAGGATGTTGGCGGGGGGCGTGAGCCTGAGGCTGATCCCTGCCATCCCTATTGGACTTTTTCTTCCAGTTCACTTGCGTAAAAATAAACCAAATAATCAAATATGTAGAAAAAAATTTAGCAGCATTTCCACTATATATTGTGATTTTCCAAAAATCTTGTACCCAACAAATATAGAAATAAATGTAAATAAAAAAAGCAGAAAACAAAAGCAAATGTCAAAACAAAAATCATGTTCACTTCTCATTCCCTTCCCCTTTCCCTTCCTCTTCTTCACATTCCCATCCCCCCCTCCATTCCACCTTCTCTTTGTTTTCCTTCCCTTCCCACCTTACATTCCCTTCCCATTCCCACCCTCCATTTCCTTCCCCTTCCACTCCTTCACTTCCTCTTTCCTTTTCCTCATTTCATTCCCTTCCCATTTCCCTTCCTCTTCTTCACATTCCCATTCCCCTCTCCATTCCCCTTTCTCTTCTTTTTCCTTCCCTTCCTACCCTCACATTCCCACCCTCCATTTCCTTCCCCTTCAACTCCTCCATTTCCTCTTTCCTTTTCCTCATCTAATTCCCTTTCCCCTCCACTTCTTCACATTCCCATTCCCTCCTCCATTCCCCTTTCTCTTCTTTTTCTTTCCCTTCCAGCCCTCACATTCCCTTCCTCTTCCTTCCTTCCATTTCCTTTCCAATCTCCCCTCCATCTCTTTCTTCTAATTCCTCTTCACATACAAGAAAGAAAAGTGGGCACACCCCACATAATCACAAAAAAAGATATAACATTGATAATATATAGTGGGCACACCCCACACAATCATAAAAAATCTAAGTCAACACACCCTACATAATCATAGAAAACCTAAGTGGGCACACCCCACACTTAACATGAAAAGAGAAATCTCAAATTTATTCATAAGTTGAAGAAGAACCTCACCATCGTGTAGAATATGGTGCATGAATCTCAATGAATGCAAAAAACCTATAATAGAAGGTAATAAATTAAAAGTCAATTTTGAATAACAAATAAACATATGCTTTTCAACAAAACTCAGAAATTTAAAGGACAAATAAACAAAACATATAACTAGAAAATTTTCTTTAATAATTTCATTTGTGGGTTAAAGATTAAGTTTTTGGGCAAATTACCTTATATATCAATGTCAATTGCACTAGGACAACTTCTTCATCTTGTGGGATTTCTTGATATGCTTCAGATTCCACATCTAGGTTTGGAGCTTTCCCTGCATCATATTGTTCATGTGGTAGAGCTCTAACAGGTATTATCCATCCATTTCTACTATTATCAAACACGTAGAATACTTGTGCTACCTGACAAGCTGATGTGAATGCTTCTGATGACTGAAGAATGTGACGGTTCTTACTTAAACATAAGAAATCGTGTTTCTTATCGACTTTGAATCCAACGCCTTCTTTGGATACATCAAACCAATCACAATTGAATAAAACCACCCAACGGTCCAACCTGAAACTCATTTCCACAATCTGTTCAATTTGATCGTAATTCCCATCATAACCAGTACTTAGGTCATAGCTGACAACGACTCCCGCCTGTTGCGTAGCCTTCGAATCATCAATTGACCTTACTCGGAATCTGAATCCATTAATTATGTAACCTGAATGGTAATGATTGTATGTTAAAGGTTCATCAGCAATTACATCAAAATCCTATACTGATGGCAAAAATACGCAATTTGTTAAAAGCGGGTTTTTGTCGTTGAGACACGTAAATCTGCAATCAACTTTTATAATTTATAATACCTAGATAGTGGAGTATCTAGGGCCATCCAAGGTGGCCAATTTGTTAGTCACAAAAATGGTTCTCTCTCTCACCTCTCAAATCAACACATATCTTTTTGTATTTTTGATTTTGTTTCTTTTTTAGGGTTTTCAGAAATAGTTGAGCAATGGATGTGAAGATGAAAGTATGCTAAAGCTACACCTATCAACTATTCTAGAGTGACAAGAATGTCCTCTCTTCTAATCTCACTCTAAACAAGTGCACCTAGGGTAATTAGAAGAGAGTTGTGGTGCACTACAGCTACAAGAACAACATGAAAAACACACTAAAATTTAAACATGAGCTTGGAAGGCAAATACGACTTGTATTACTACAAAAGTAGATGCAATGTAGCTGAATACTTGTTACATGAAAGATAAGGAAACATTAGCTAATACAAGAAAAATATAAAGATAAAGAAGAAGGGGGGATTCACTGGTAGAAGATCCGAATGGTCCTTACTCCAAATGTGGTTGCCCCACACTTGAAAAGAGTTCTCCTTCTCTTCCTTCTTCAATTGGCCTTCCTTCAAGCTCTCCTTTAAGGTTGGCGTCAACCACCTTGTTGGCTCCTTTGCCTGGCCGTCTCCTCAATGTAGAGAGCTTCTCCTCCTTGGAGTGGCTAAGGGAGAAGGAAGTGGAAGAAGAAGACACCAAGGGGGTGGGTAGGTTGCCCCCTTGATCTTCCTCTCTCCCTCCTCGTTGGTGTAAATGGAAAGGCTATGGTGGAACCTAAAACTAAGGAAGAAGATGGTCTTACGGTGGTGGTTAAGGGAGGTATATATAGGAAGGGATGGAAGGGGTGTTTGGCATGGATATGTGTAGGGCTAGGATTGATTCTAAGGGTAGTTATGGGTGGTTATGGGGATCCAATGGAGAGGATAGGTTGGTGCCACCTAAAGGGGTCCTATGGGGGTGGTTATGGTTGGCTAAGGGACACCTAAAGTTGGCACCAACCATGGAAGGGTGCCATGGTTTGGTCCCAACATGGGGGCTTCTAAAAGATAGGCTAGGTGTAGGGTTGAGATGGGTTGTAGGGGTAGGTGTAAGGTTAGGATGTGGGGGTTGCTTTGGCTCCAAAGAGAGGGTTTCTAGAAGGGTATTTTGGTGCGAAAACAAGGTGGATTTTGGTGGTGGTTGAGGGGCCAAGGGGTGCCTATGTTGGTGCCAAAAATAGTTTACAACTAGGAGCATAGGTGGACTAGGTTTAGGGCTATTTGGTGGAGCTTAGCTAGGTAGGTTTTAGGGTTAGGTAGGGATGTCGAGGAAGTGACTAGCTAAGCTAAGATAGTTAAGCTAGCCTAGCTAGTAGATGAGTAGAATGGAAGGCAGGGGGAGCTAGGGTTTTGAGGGAGAAGAGCTGGAGGAAGTAGTCTTAAGCTGCACTAGAGCTAGTGGCCGCTAAAGAGAACTGCAGGGATCTACTTTAACTGTCATAGCTTGCTAAAATGAGCTGAGGTGAGCTGGGTCTAGTCTTCCCAGAGATTACCTAGCTAGCTGGAGTAACTAGCTTAGGTGAAGTAGCTCATCTCAACTAAGTTGAGCTGAGTTGAGCCTCCTAGATTTAGACTTGAGCTAGCCTGAGCTGGTTGAAGTCATCTTTAGCTAACCAGGTTTAGCTAGTAGCTAGTCCTAGTTAGGTTGAGCTTCCAATGAACTGTTCTGGGCTAGAGGAGCTGGAATGGACCTGGGATCAATAGTCTTGAGCTAGTTTGAGCTGCCATCTAGCTAAGGTGAGCTGAATGGAGCTGAGGTGAACTAGCTAAAGCTACCATTTAGCTGAGATGAGTTGAATAGAGCTAAAGATAAATTGATCCAGCTAGAATGAGCTGGGATCCAGCTGGGATGAGCTGGATCTAGCTAGGATCCAGCTAAAATGAGATTCTTCTTCATCTTCTGCCTTCTTGAGTGCCAAGCTATGCAAGATTTGACTTTCTATCTATCCCTGAACTCAAGTAAATAGATCAAAAATACAACTAAAATGCAATGCATGCCTATCCTAGGTAAATGCTTAAATGCGTCCCAAAAACCCATTTGCGGAGTTAAAACCCTAAAAGCTAGATCTGTTTTAGGGTATAAGAATGATGATAAACTGGCCTTTACCGTGTACCCTTCATGGATCCCCCTATTCTTTCAGTTTATTTACATGATCCTTGAATCAATCAAGGAACTGCAATTCAGGTACTCTTCTTAAAATTCTTAAAGTGGATGAATTTTACAATGAATTCAACGAATCCTCTGATCTTTGAATTCATTGTAAAATTCATCCACTTTAAGAATTTGCTTCAAAATGTACAAGTGAGCCCATCATCGGTCCATTTCCGAGATGGACTTGAACTCGGTGTAGAGGATCGACCTTCCTCTAATGTCAAATATGAATAGGCAATCTTTATCATTACCATTAATCCTCCATCATAATCTCGTTCAAGTCAATTAAATTGATTGTCTGTCTCATTCATGTATATTTTATAGAAGTTAATATATTCCTCTACAAGGTATCCTTCCACGATTGACCATTTTGGCTTTGCCTTATTTAGCACATAATCTTTCAACTTCTTCAAATATCGTTCAATTGGATACATCCATTTGTATTGCACGAGTTCTGCAATTCTTGGTTCATTTGCAAGATGAAGTGTGACATGAACCATCACGTTAAATAATGAAGATGGGAAAATTTGCTCAATTTTACACAGTGTGATTATAATTTGTTTATCCCAATACTCTAGCAGTTTGCGATCTAATGTCTTCGAACGTATGACTTTAAAATATCTACTCATCTCTGTAAATGAATATACTACTAGATCAGGTATCACTCTGGTATCACTCCACGTATCGATAGTGGGAAAAAGATTTGCATGTGCACATGTGAATCATGACTTTTTAACCCACTAATTTTCTTTTGCGCTTCATTTATGCAAGGTGAAAATTGAGATTAATACCTATCTGGAACCCGAATGTCTTTCAAGAAGGAGGAAATCATTTGCTTTTGCTCTCCGATTAGACTATATATAACTTCTGGAAAGTCAGAGTCACTTCTTAAACGTGTAACTCAGGACGAATACCCAAACTTTCATATCATTCCTTATTTTAACTGTATCCTTTGGTTTGTTTGTTAAGTTTAATACATCTAAAACGTTGTCCATTACATTTTTCTCAATGTGCATAACATCTAAATTGTGTCGCACAATTAAATCCTACCAATATGAAAGCTCCATAAAAAAATATGCTTTTCTTCCTAAATCCTAAATGTTGAAAGGAAGTCAAGTCATTTTTTGAAAAGACAACCCAAACGTATTTCACCGAGCTATTACAATATCTCTATGATTTTCACACCATACAACCTAAAAGAACCTGTACTCAGTTTATTTTTCGAATTCTTCGACGAATGCCGGCATGCTTTAACATCAAATCTATCCTTGAATTGTGATGTTTGTCATCTATGTTCAATGGGCGAAAATATGTGATGCCTTAAGTAATAGAATTTGTTACTTTCAGGCAATCTCATGTTGTGCGCGTCATATGTTTGAACACCACTGTACCACAGGACTTTCAGTTCATCCATCAATGGTTGGAGATAAACATCTATTGCATTTCCTGGTTGTTTGGGACCTAAGATAAGGAGGGTCAACATCATAAATGCAAATCACATGCATAACCAAGGAGGTAAGTTATAAGTTAACATAAACATCGGCAATATAGAATATGACGGATACATGTTCTTAAATGTGTTGAATCCATCACCTTCAAGCCCCAATCTCACATTCCATGCCTCCTTTGTGAATGATGCGTGATTCTCGTTAAATCTATTTCACTCATCAGAATCTGTTGAATGACGGATGGGTTCATCTCTTGATTTATTCTTTTAATGCTACTCCATCAATTTTGTTGTTTTATTGGAAATGAATAGGCATTGAAGCTTAGGGATCAGTGAGAAATAACAGAGAACCTTCTTCGGTTGTTTCTTCCTGTCGGTGTTTATTGATTTACCCACCTCATACCTCTCCTCATCGCATGCGGGATAGTTACTTAACCCTGAGTACTCATTTCTATGTAGGACACAATTATTATGACTGGCATCAATCTTCTCACATTTTAGTTTGAGCCCGCGTATCTGCTTCTTCGCATCATACCATGAGCCAGGGTATCTAGCAGGATTATTTAGTAGCTCTCCAATGAATTGAAGGACCTCAGACATTAATTTCGTTATGGCTCTATTAATCACCTTCATCTAAAATAATTTCAAAAGGAATGACAACTTCGACATTGACGTTATTGATGTAAACACATCTATATCACATAAACTATCTATTTATGCGTGTTCTTAGGTGTAGAGTTGCATTATACATTATAAATATTGCATAACATGCATCATCTTGCATTTAGGTTAGATTGTATAAAGTTTAGGTTAATTTTCCCTTTTTGTGGTCAAGTAATAGGGCGACATTTAATCATTGCCTTGGATTGAAGATCCAACCGTACGGATTTGATCAAGGTGACGATCGGAGTTCAACGACTCCAAGATTGCCATGATCAAACTTCTGTAGCATCAGATGCAATCCAAGAAAGATCAGAGGTCAAGGGCGAAGATGGTGTCAATCTGCACTTTAGATGAGAAATCCGACCACATGGATGGGCTCGGATTGACGATCACAACCCAACGGCATGAAAATCGGTTCAATTCGACATCCATGGCACCATCTACAAAACATAGAAGATGGACGCCAAGATGGCACCACGTGGCACCATCTTAGCCACCCACACCGGCCAAAGGTGCCTGCCTCCTCTTTCTCCTCGCACGTATGATCAGATCTGGGTCGTTAGATCTTGATCCAACGGCCATGAGCATGCGCACCTCGGTTGGAAACACGACGAAGTCTCGGCCTTGGCGTAGTGGTCTTGAGTGCGCCTCTCAACCTGCGAGTGCGAGTTTGAATCGCTATGAAGGGGTAAAGATAGCAGCGGGCACACACAATCAAAATTCGACTGCACGATCCTCATCGAGCGGCCATGGAGGTGACGACGTGGTGCGCCAGATAAGACCATGCTGCACGCGCATGATGATGCGCTTCTGTACGCGCCATCTGATGTGCGGGCACACGACAAAGGCAAAGGCAAGATCAATTTTAAGCCATCCGATCTCGTGATCGGATGGTTGAGTGCACACAGACGTGCGATGGCATTAAGCATGCGGGAGAGGAGGAGACGGTGGGTGCGCTTGCATGTCGCCCACGATCTGGGCTTTAGTAACAGTTTTATTCGTCACTAAAGACCCATGATTTAATGCTTTAAAGTGTTATGACCTATTTGCCCCCTCCAATCTACACCTATATATGGCCCTACGACCCCCACACTTCATTCCCTCCTCTCTTCTCTTACCCCTTTCAAAGTTCTGAGAGCTTGTCCTAAACCTGGGATGCTCCATTAGAGTTAAAATTATAATTTTTCCACCTTCTCATCCCCTTTGAGGAGCATTTCGCGGTGGTCCTCTCATCGCCATTTGGGAAGCAAGTCCCACTGCAACGTCATCCTGCCCCGTTCTCCATTGTCCCTCATCGCTCTCCTTCGTCCCGCATCTCACCACCTTCGTCCGGGTGCTCCGTCGTTGCGGCTCGTCCTCCAAGCAACCGTTGAGGAGGATAACTTATCTCCACCTTCTCTTTGCTGCTTTCTAGAGTAGATTTACCACTTTCTAGTTGTAAGATTTCTTGCCTTATAGTGTAAAAAGTAGTTGTAATAGACATGATATTCTGGTTATGAAATTCTTGTTCATTTTCTCTCTATTTTGTCTTCATTTGTAATATTCTATCTCCCTCTTCTATTTATTATTCTTTAAGTAGATAGCTAGTTTAGATTCTATTCGACCAGCTAATCTGCTTTATAACAATAAAACAAACGCGGTTTTTAATCAAACGTTTGCCTCCCTATGTTCGACCTGGAATTTTTTTTGAGTTTCGCTTAAATTTATCTGTTGACAGTTTTTCTCGTAAATCGCACTATGACGGGTTTTCAAAACTCAAATCCATTTATGCAGATTATTCGATTGACAGTTATTTTTAAAGCAATTGTTGATAGCGAGAATCGTCATTTTAAGAATAGCATCGTAGTATAGTGACAAAAATCACAACATTTAAATTTGTGAAGTGCTTAAAAACACAAGTGAGTCTGAGGTCGTTTGTAGGGAGCAAATTTAGAATTCACACACTAATCGCAATATAAAACAGATGAGCACAATGATTAATTGTCACAAAGATATTTAATGAATAATAAAATACTAAAAAATATATTCAATTAGAATCAAATAATGTATCTCAATAGTTGATGGGATAAAAAGAATATAAAGAACCATAAAAATGGTGATTTAAATCACTAATTATATTCACCAATTAGGCACATATCCGAAATTATAAACCATTCAAATTTTGCTACAGTGGTTAGAACCACTTATGCAAATATCCATGTCAGCCATAGTATCAAAGTTCCAAGCTAAAGCCAAGCACCAAACGTCAGGAAGGTGCTTCAGACGACTTAAAGTCAAGACCACAAAAGGACTAAGGCACAGCAGCAGAGGCACAAGGCCCTCACTAAGCCGCAGAATGGCTAAGTGTTAGGCGCAGGTATGCATCTCGAGGTGCAAAACCTACCCCTACCCTCTTCCTTAGATATCTCCCTCTCAGACCAAGCTCGACCTAGGTAATAAGGTAAATAGATCCAACCCAGACCCGTGAGCACGTGATCGTGGGCGAGGGCACGTGAGCGGGTGCATGCAAGAGAGTGAGTTCGGGCATGCGTGGGGACCTCACCCACGTGAGTTCGAAGGCAAGTAGCTAACGTACTCTTTTCCTTTTATGTGAAGTTCTAGATTTTACGCATCCGATATGGGACTATTTGGGATGCTTGAGATGCGAGAGCTGTTGCTACTCTCCTCTTCGCTATTGGTTGCTGTTGCATGGATGCTGGGCACGATTGGGGATGCAAACACCTCCAAGAGATGAAGCTGCTTTGATTGAGTATGGCAGTAGGTCGGATGGTGACCGGAAGGTGGCGAACAGAGGAGGAGATTTGAAGCTCGCTAGTGAACACCTGCAATACACAAGCACTGCCTTTCGATCCTATTAGTAGGTTCAGGAGACTTACTGTGAGATGAGGAACTTAACAGCAGTAGTGTCGAGATGATTGGAGGCATGTAGCGACCGGACGGAGTCGGAGACGAACAACGGCGGAGGGTTCGTTCGGCTAGAGGAATGAGTAGTCGAGAGGCCTAATTATGTTAGGGCTTTTGATCACAAGGTGGTAAGGAGTATTTTGGAGGTGGTGGTTTGGTGTTTGGTGGTCGATGGTGGTAGGGCGAAGCTCACCGAAGCTTCTCCAGACACGAAGAAGATGGAGGGGGAGAGAAGTGGTCGGCAATCGAATTAAGGTTTAATGGGGATATGAAGGATCTAGAGAGGATGAGGAAGAAGAAGAACATAATTTCAGGGAAGAAGGGGATAGGGAGTCCTCGCCGGTGTGGTTGCCGGAGTCGAGGACGACAATACCTCTAATGAGAGATAGAGCAACGAGGAGAGGAGGAGATGGCCTCCGCTTTGGCTAGCCAGAGGCGGAAGAGAGAGAGGAAGGCAGAGGGCTGGCCAATTTGATCATTGGTCGGCTGAAGGATGATGGGGGAAGGAGGTCACCGGAGCCATAGCAGGGGTGGCCAGAGAAGGGAAGAAGTTGGTGTTTTAGGCCGTGACCGGGCTCATCTTGATGCTTGGACTTAGGGGAGTATTTATGGAGCCTACAATCGAGCTCTAGATGAAGATAGAGGTGTGATTTGTTCGTGGTTTTAAGGGAAAAAGATCCCCTGAAATCTCGAGCTCGCGTGGTCTTTGTGCTTCAAATCAAGGTCCAAGATCTTGATTGAATTGTTCTTCACCATCTGAACACCAATACCACCAAATTTAGTGGGATTTGGTGTTTTACTAGGGTTTTAGGTTGGTCAAAGGTGGCGGTCTAGGATTTGACCCAATAATGGTGGCAAGGACCTAGATGTGAAGAAGATGAGAAACTTAGGGATCCATTTGCAGAAAATTTTGAAACCTAGGGGTCTGAGTGTCGGAAATAGAGGTTTTAGGGACTAAATTGCAAACTAGGTCAAGATGTACTCTGATTAGACCCAAATTTTTTCTTAACCTAATTTGGACCTGAAATGACCCTTCCCAAGGGTCATTTGGGCTGAAATATCAGGGGCCTTTTCATAATTTTCTATGCACCAAAAGGACCCCATGTAGAGTATTTTGGCTATTGGAGGGGTTTAGCATAATTTTAACACCCCCAGGAATTATCCTCTGGGGCCACGTGTAATTTTTCTCGACCCCACAACATCCCACGCAACCCCCCCCCCCCAAAACCCTATTTCCACCCCTATAAAACACTCACCTCCTCCACTTTGTCCTCATCGAGCGGCCACCCACGTCCTTCCCTCCTTTCCCTTGCAACCATGAGTGAGGGAGGAGTGGGAGCAGCAGTGAGAGGGAGAGCAATAGGAGGAGCTTGGGAGAGAGTGAGAGAGCATGGGAGAGGGAGAGTAGGGCTGCTATGGGAGCCGTTGCTGCAGTTGTAGTAGCACGCAGAAAAGGGGAGCCGCAAATCTTGCAACTATTAGACATCTGCAACGTTTGGCAGACGGTTGGAGGGATCATCGGATGTCCAGAGGGAGCTCAGGACATCTGGAAGCATGTAGAGTACCAAGGTAATCTCTACCCGAGGTGTGTGCATGGTGTGTACAGGCATGGAAACCAAGTTTCCGCTGCCCTAGTGGTTGTGAGTTTGGAATTAGGTGTGTATATCTGCACAGGTGCGAGAGGCGCTAGGAAGGCGCACTGGTGCGACATTTGAGGCACTTTCGAACATCTGGAGGTGGTGTCAGACGTCCAACTTCCCTCACAGACGACCGGATGTAGTGTCAGATGTCTGGTAATACCCTCAAATGGCTGTGAGGGGTAGCAGATAACTGAACAGAAGCAGGAATACAAGGTGAGATTTCTATACACGTTTAAGATGTCTAGGACTCACCCCATATGTCTGATATCGGTCTGGACGTACTACTGCGGCCACCAGGCGGCTGGTCCAGCCAGACCAGCCTGCCTGGTCCGGTTCAGGTAAATCGGGAGGAGTGTTTGGGTCGGTTCAGGGCCTAAATGAAGTCGGGTTTGCGCAGTTAAAGGACCATTGGTTTCCGTTCTGAATTTCCTACATGTTAGAAGTGTTTCCACTCTAATTTTAGCCTAATTGACATACTCAAATATTGGTCAATGATATTAATGTTTGGTTTGACCAACTGTTTGGAATAGGTCTCCAATCTATAGTGTGCATGGGTCCCACGGAGACATTGGGATCCACCATTCGTGTCCCCATATCACTCGTACCTTTTGGTAGAGTGGTCCTCTCTACTCCTGTTAAATTAAATTGTTAAGTGCATGCCAAATTAGAGATCTCTGCTTGAAACTTAGGACATGATATAAACCCTAGGGTTGAGAATGGTGCGTGTTTACGTTCAAGCACTGGAACCTCGCTTGTTATAATTTAGGTATACATGCTGATGAATTCCATATTGTGAGTAATTGGAAACTAAATTGATGTAATTGAATACTTTTCCTGTTGAATCACGAGCTGCCTATTCTATGACTAAGAAACCTAAATGTGAATAGAGATGCATGCCATGTATTAGAATGAAACAAGTATTATGCATGAACCCTACGGGGAATTAGGAAATTAATAAAAGTACAATGACATGGATACTTGATGTATGATGGAATACCTCGCCTATACAGGCATGTTGGTAGGTTGTTTGGACTTGGGTACAGAAAGTGAGCTGGCCCGAGGAGAGTTACCGTCACTTTTGTGTAGGGAGAGAGCTAGCCTCCCCTTGGGTTGGGACTCGAGGTTAGGAATGGCCTCCCTATATCGACTCTTATGGAGCTCACTTGGCAAACTGGGATAGTTGGGCGAGAGTACATAGATTTTTGAGGGGTGTGGCCCCTATTATGTTCTGTGCTGTACGTTAGAGCATACCTAGTAGCGGAAAAGATTGATCGCACGATAGTGCGGGGTAGCTACCCGTGTGCTTATTGCACGTGCCGTAATTACCGCTACGCCGCGACTATGACCCCGGGGTGGTAGATCGGGTGTAGGACTGCCACGAGTACTCTCTCAGTTAGGAGAGTGCCACGTGCACATCCTGCATCACGGGAAAACTGCATCAAGATAGTTCCCTTAGGGAACATGTGGATTAAGTGATGATATGGACCCTTACTAGAATAATCGAATCTTAATACGTGGTGATTATGAATGGAACCAGATGATAACTGTCTAAATAACTGAAAAATGTATGAATAGTTTACTGCTTTCCTTTTATTTACTGCATTAGATGTTCTTATGTTGCCACTCTACTCAGCATTTAGCTGACAATAGTTGTATATGTTCAGGTCAGGGAGCTGAGTAGCCAGTACTACCGCCTGCAGAGGGTGCTGAGCCCAGTCGAGCCCAGCAATAGCCTATTTCCTTCTTGTTCTGCTTTTGAGATATTTTCACTGTAGTGAGTACTTTTCGTATTTTGGAACTTATGTCATTTCTTTACGTCTTCTTATAGTTGTTGTGATGGCTAGCTGCAAACCTTCCTTTTCGCCTGTGGCATGTTATCTTTTGAACTATTGTTATATTTCTATTGCTGCCTTTTTATTTAATGCCTAACTATATTGCATGTGTGGAATGTCGTATTTCTTTTTACATTTGGCTTATTTCTCGATGGACGAGTAGGCCTTGGTATTAGTCAAGGTGGGCAATCCCTGGGTTTCATGAAGGGTCAGGTTCGGGTCGCAGCAGGACCTAAAGAATATAATGATGAAGTTGGATTTGAGTTTTGACCACGTTTGACTAGGCAATTTGCACAGAAGCCTAAATTAGGGTAGAATCACTTTTGAGACTATTTCAGGTTAAAATGGGTTCAGATGGTCAAACCAAGGGTACCAAATCTATTAGAATATTTTTCTATAAATTTTAGGAGGTTTAGATGAATTTTACCCTAACCAGAAATTCTTCAATTTAAATGGGTTGATAAGTAGGGTTTTATGTGCTGTTTCGGTTCTTGATATGTGTGAAATCTCGTTTCTGTTAGTGTTGACCCATTTTTTGGATTTTTGAGCTCATTTGACCTTCATTTGACCCCTGAGTGAACTCGTAATTGATCTTTATTTGTGATGTGCTGTTAAAATTATAGAATTAATCTTGATTTCCAGTTCTTCTCTTAAATCAAAATAATATGGAGTTACGAACCTCAAATGATTAGGTTGGAGCTTTTAATATTCAAACCTAACTAAATGCGGCTAGTTAGGTTATGATGGTGTTCCCATCAGCAATAGGATCATTTGTTGCTTTGACTGCATTGTAAAACTCATTACAATCTTGTAATGTCTCATTGTCATCTGCATCCTTAGGGTTTGCTTCTCTCATATCATGTAACATTTCATCTAATTCAACTCTTTGATTATCATCACTTTGTTTTAAATCGACAATTCTATCATATATGACTTCTGTTGTGCTTTGCTCACTATGCGCTGTCCAATTTACGTAATGCTGCCACCAACCGTTACATATCACATGCTTGAAAATAATGTCTCGGTTATGGAAAGACCCATTCAAATAGTGTCTAAATGGGCATAATCAGTTGAAGAAATTCTTCTCGTCTAAATGTCTTCCTATCATCACTAAACGTCCACTCCAGAAATGAAATCACTCCATTCTTGTATTCATATTACTTCGAATTCCTCAGACTAATCGTGACTTATCCATGATAATTAACCTACATGTCAAAGTCAACCAATCATAAGTTAGATTCAAATAAGGAAAATGTGTATATTTTGAGAAGATTTTCACTTGATAGCCCATTCTTGAAGATTTGATCACAATGTTACTTCTTAGATGCAACCAGTGTTTGGAAAAATTTCGGTAGCATTTCCCTACACTTTTACAGTATACCCCCTAAGACTAACCTTGACTACATTCACAATAGCCCCCAATAAAGGGTGCTTCGGGAATGGAGCTAACATTAGTTGGTATACTGGAGAAGAGCGACAAAATGCGACCAAAGTTTTTCCAAACACTAACACATGCAAGAAGTAACCCTAAGTTATAATCAAATCTTCAAGGACCCCATTTAATTCAGAACTTCTTTAAACTAAAGCCTATGACACTTATGGCATGTTATAAAGACAAAATATCGTGCATGTAAGTGAAGTATAAACACACTCTGCATTATCCATACAACATGATCATAAGTCTCTATGGGCAAATATTTTGACAATCATATCTCTCTCACAACCTATACCTTAGGGGTTAGAACTCTTATCAGGTGCATCTAAATTTCTGAAAGTGTGTGTGTCTATAAAGTTATAATAAAAATATCATAATGAAACATAAATATCAAATATCATTCATTTATAAATTACTTTTTTAATAGTAACTCTCTCCACCCCAACCCTCTCCTCCTCCTCACCTTCTCAACCCCCAATCTTCTTTATATTCCTCTTACACCCTTTCTATTCTCTTCATTCCCTCCTTTCTAAAATCCTAAACATTAAGCTTGTTAACCTAATCCCCAAATTCATAACTCTAACCCTCAAATCGTCCTGTAGACCATCCTACTCGAGACCCTCCTCCTCCCATGCACCTCCCTTTGCCTCCTTCAATTCTCTCCTCTAGTTCCTCCTCCTCAAGACCCTCCTCCTCCTACCTCCTCGCACCTCCCCCGACCTCTTCTAGTGTCACCTGCCTCTTCCCACCTCCCCCCTCCAATACCCCCCTCCTCCATCTTCCCTCCCTTCCTCCAGTACCACCTACAGACCCTACTCATACTCCTCCTCACATTCACATTCATTGACACATTCAAAACATATAATTATTTATAAACATTCTCTCACACACATTCACTAACACAATATAATGTAATCAAATTAAATATACACGTGAGCACAATTTCTCAAGAATACTAATTAAAACATGTAATCGAATCATACTAATTTCAAAAAAAAAAAAAGTGAGATGGTAGCAAGGAGGAGGTGGGAGGACTATGAGTTGGTGGTGGTGCTGGGTGAGTGACGGGAGGAGACTAAGGTGGTGGTGGTGACAGGAGGAGGTAGGAGGAGGGGGGGCCAGTTGTGGTGGTGGTGGTCACGACTGGCAGGGGGTGTTAAGGGGTTCACGTTGGAAGCAGAAGCGAGCGGAAGAGGAGGGTCTCGCGTGTGAGGGGAGGTCCTACCTGAGGAGGAGGTGAATGGCGACAAAGAGGAGGGGCCGCACGAGGAGGAAATCTGAAGGTGGTGAGGCGGTCCAAGGTGGCGAGGCAGTGGGAGGTGGTGAGGGTCTCGCGCGCAACAACTCTCTAGAAGAGGAGAGGAGGATTTAGGAGGAAGGGGGAGGGAGTCAGGGCCGCTGGGACGATTTAGGTTGACGTTTCTCGACTATTCCTGATAAAATGATTAACGAATAGGTTTGAAAATTAACTTTTTACATCAATGATTTTCGAGAAGGATATATCGGAAACGATTGACAAATATCTTATTGTCGACAGTTATAAATAGTGGAGAAAGACCACGAACACTTCGCTTGCCTGGTAGGAGGGAAACTTAATGATTGACTTTTCGGCCACCATTTCATCTTAAAATGGTACGTGGTATAATGGTCGAAAATTCATTGTCAAGAATAGTACATTCACCAACTACATGCACTAAGAAAATGAGGATCAATGTATAATGTAAAATGCAGGATAGCCGTGTTTATTTTGTTGGATTGTTACCTCCAATGTATGTTAGGATGCATGATGTTTAGTGTTGAACATAAAATATTAAGTGAACTACCAACTCATAATTCATAAGCACGTTCAAAGGCTCCACAATGAGAATTTTTTGATTAATGAAATTCTTTGGATAGTTACCTACATAAGAGATACTCTCTAGTCTCTATGAATGTTGATTTAGTATAGGTTAAAAATTTTTCTTATTACAGTCAACTATAAAAAGCATAATATTCATCCTTTGTGTGTCCATACATATACGTATACATATACATACATGTAGACGCAACTCAGACCTTGTGTCCATGCTTTTCTCCTTAGGCAACTCCAGGCCCTTTAGACTGCATCTTTTTAGGTTCCAGAATATGTGGCTTAAAGATAGGGATGTTGTCTCCCGGGTTTGGGATTAGATGGGCTTCAACCCAACATATAATCTGATTGATATTCTTTACTCAAAACTCTCAGGCCTTAAAAATGCCCTTCAATCTTGGAATAGATGGTACTTCAGCGACATTCATTCGATTGTCAAGGATCTTGAGAAATGTCATGAAGACTTAGAGGCTAGGCTGACATCCCATTGGGATGATCACACTTCTTTTGAGCTCGCGGATACTCACATCCAAGTAGAAGATGCCTTTACTATGTATTATGACTTTCTGGCTCAAAAAGCTAAAATCAATTGGTTAGCTCAGGGGGAAGGGAATAATGCCTTCTTTTTGACCACCATTAAAAAGGATTTGCCAAGCGTAACCGCAATTCCCTATCTTCTACTATTGGGAATAACTCTTGGGACGTGGTTGCCTCCAAATTAGTTCATACTTTAAAACCTTCTTTCCTCGAATGGGACTGGGGACATCGGGAAATTCATGAAGGTAATTTCCCCCATCATCACTTCTGAAGACTCCTCGATTCTAGCTCAAATTCCCTCTGATAACGAAATCTTTGAGTTTATGAAACAGATGCCCACTAATAGCACTCCTGGTCCTGACAACTTTAACGTCGAGTTTTTTCTTAACTGCTGGTACATTGTTAAATTGGACATGCTTAGTTCTATTTCGTACTTCTAGTCTACTCACTCTGCTCCAAGATTCTTCAACTCCACTTTAATTTCTCTTATTCCCAAGAAACACCAAATTGAGGATTTATCTGACTTTCGTTCAATTAGCATTTGTAATGTTATCTTCAAAATCGCTTCGAGTATTTTTGCCAAACGTCTAGCGATTTTATTGCCCAAAATTATTTCTTTGGAACAAGTTGGCTTCATTAAAGGCAGATCTATTTTCGACCTCATCTCTACCACTTTCGAGCTCTCGCAACGCCTTATTCATAAGGTGTTTGGTTCAAACACCATCTTCCAATTGTACCTTCAAAAAGTTATGATAGAGTGGAGTGGGAAGCCCTCTACTATACTCTTATCAAATTTGGCTTCTCCGCCAATGTCATCTCTCTTACCAAAAGTTTGGTGGAGCATGAGGGGTCCTCTATATTAGTTAATGGGAGCTCTATCCCTTTCTTTAAAGATTCTCGCGGGCTTAGGCAAGGCGATCCCTTATCTCCATTCTTCTTTGATATCCTTATGAAACCCTTCATCTGTGGAATTAAGGAGTTGGCCTTTCGCAGCCAGGTGACTTCCTTCTCCATTAAGCGTAACATCCCCTCTCCTATGTCTCTTTTGAACGCTGATGATATTATTCTCTTTCTCAAAGGTAGCATTAGATCCACCTCCAACCTCATGGCTTTTAATCGAGAGTTTGAGTTTAGCTTTGGTCAAAGATTAAATTCCCTCAAATGTCTCTGCTTTGTGGGAGAGCACTTCCCCTTGGGAAGACTCTCTCGGATACTGGACATTACTGGTTTTCAACCAGGGAACTTCCCTTTTACCTACCTTGGTTGTCCTATCTTCACTGGTAGAGCTAAGGTCTCTTATTTTCATGGCTTGCTAGACAAAATTCATTCCAAACTCTTGAGCTGGAAAGCCAAGCTTCTCTCCTCTACTGCCAGGCTTCTTCTTATCAAACACGTCCTTTCCTCTATTCCCATTCACATTCTATCTGTGATGGACGTTCCCAGGGTTGTGATTCATAGACTTGAATCCTTGTTTGCTAACTTCTTCTGGAACTCCACGGGGGAGGATTGACACCACCATTGGATTTCCTGGTCCTCTATATACAAGCCTCTCCCCCTTGGAGGTCTTGGCATTAAGGATCTCTCTTTAGTCATTAAAGTCTTCAAGATGAAATGACTCTGGAACATCATGTTCAAGGACTCTCCTTATGCTTCTCTTATGTGGAACCCATATGGCACTTCCTATATCTCTCCACATAGGCTCCGCCACAGACTCACCTCCCTTGTCGCAATCCTTGATGAAATGCTTCCTCTCATTCACTGGGAGGTCAAGGAAGGTGATATTAACTCCTGGTGGGATATTGGGATTGGAGACTCTCATCTCAAAAACTTCCTTCCTTCTGATATCAACCCTCCATCTATCAAGGTCAAAGAGGTTTTGTCATCTGCGCTTGGGAGCAATCTTATCTCTTATGTTCCCCCCCATATTTGCACTAAAATCTTCAATACTTCCCTTACGAATGACAAAGACTCTCCAATTTGGTCCCTCTCTTCTAGTGGGCTTTTCTTTGTTTCCTCGGCTTACCACTACAATTTCAATTTATTGCCCACGAATCCTCTCTTCACTTGCCTTTGGAGTCTTAAGATTCCACTTAGGTTGAGTCTGACTGCTTGGAGAATCCTTTTGAGGAGGCTGCCCACTGATGACAATGTCCAACGTCTTAGCTTTCACCCGCCCTCCAAGTGTGTCTGCTGCCCTACTTCCCCGTCCACTGAGTCTCTGTCCTATCTGGTTTGCAAGAGTGAACTTGTGGTTATCGACGCCAACTAGACTCTTAAGGTGAATTCCATCCCATCCTTGACTCCTCAAAGCATTTTTCGCAATTTCTTCATCCATTGTGGCACTGCTTCCAAGTTGATTAATGCCCAGACAGTCTTCATATGGCACAACATTTGGTGGCTTTGTAATAAGATTAAAAACAACAATTTTAGCTTCGCAAGTATTCAAATGTTCCTGGATCGTAACTGAAATTCCTTTTCTATGGCTCTTTGGTTAAAATTACAATGTCCCAAGATTTTTACTGTTTCTTGGGTCCTCCCTGAGATGAGCTACAAAGTCAACTTTTTTTCTAATTGTGTAAGAGGCTCTGGTCCTATTGCTTCGTGCTTTGGGATAGGAATGGTGCTTTCGTTAGAGCTGCTAGTGCTAAATCTACTGCTTCTGACCTCGAATCCACTTTGCTGGAGGCGTTGCTTCACTTTCTTCACCATGGTTCTATGCAAATCGAGGATACTCATTTGGAGATGGATTCGACCTTGCTATATTTTTGGTGGAATAGAAAAGTCCTGATGGTGTGGAGGGCTCGTCCCATGTTGCAACACGCCAAAGACTCATGCCCTCAAGTTCTCCACTTAAGCTACATTCACCCTTCCTCCAACAACCTTGCACATATGATAGCCTCTAACGTTGGAGGTCCGTGGTACATCTTCCATTCCTCTAAGCTTCTATGGCCTAGAAGTCGTGGGTCTTTGAGACTAGACAGGATCCAACTTTCCTACGTCATTGGCTAATTTTGGTGGTTTTTGCCTTTTGGATGTTGTTAGGCACAAATTTTGTACTTGGCCACGAGTCGTGCTCCCTCTTTCTTTGTACGGGGCAGATTTTGGTCTAGTCCCCCTACCCTCTTTTTTTGGCCCTCAGGAAGTGAGAGATGAATAAGATTGACTCTTGTATTTCTGAAAAAAAAATGCATGCATGTATGTATGTATAGGAGTTATTACATGAGCCTAAGATTCAAAGATTGATATTTTTTGAGTGAAACTCATTTGAAATCTTAATTGAGAAATTCATATTCATGTGTTGAAAGCTTATTAATCAAATGGATTATATAAAAAATTTCGTTCAAAAAAGAAATACTTATTGTGGATATCTTAACAGAAGAGTTATAAAAAATATCAACCGGTAAAAGTTCTTATGATGCCTATAAACACGTTTAATTTGTAACAATGTAATGTAACTTTTGTAAATAATTTGTGATATTTAAACTGAACACTAGTGATGGATACTTAGAGTCACTGGATAATGTATAAAAAGGATATCTTTTTAAAAAGTTATTGAATCATTCACTAGGTTTTAACCATGGCCCCAATATATTCTTTCTTTTTTTCTCGATGCAATGACAGGTACTCCATACTTGCACCATGAAACGAAGTTTACATTATCTATGCAAAGAAAATGAAGGTTTTCCAAAACTATCACCTTCTCTAACCATAATATATTAGATACAGTGATAGCAACGGAGATAAATAAAATTAACTTCCTTATTTTGTAAAAGAAAAATCACATCTTACCCAACTTTTGTAGATTAAGTTTTCTTCAAATTTAATTTAATTTATCTTAAACCATGATTAGTATATATAATTTTAGGTTATATCAAACTTTATTACCTTTCAAAAATTGTTAGCACGTATTTAGAACTTTATTTGATAACTATAAAGTTAAGTATCAAGCAACACTAAATTAGAATTTAAACTTTTAAGTAATATTTGATTGACGTGTTAAATATTTAATAGGCTACTTAACACATATGAAATTTATGATACCTTAAATAAATTTAATATAGGCTAATGTTATTGTATTTTCTCTATAGGATAATTTTAACATATTAAAATATCTAAATAAATTAATTCACTAATTTTACTATTTATTTTATTTTTATTACTGTATTTATTCCATAAATTTATTTTTCTTGTCAAATAAAATCTTCCTATTTCTTCTTCTTCTCCTCGTAACATGCTAAAAAGATATAAAACAATTGCAGGTGTACATTCGAAACTTTACATAAAGTTAGAGCTGAGATAATGATTAACTTCCACTGTGGCTGCTCTACGACTAGTTATATCTGATCAAAACCTTGATTTGGACAGCACAAAGAGCAATTCTTCGGCCTTGGGAAGCAATGATTGAAGATATTTCCGCAATTTCTTTTCCTCTAGGCTTCGTACGTAAAATATGACAAAGAAACAATATTCGAGGATTAAGCTTATGCGGTACCAATTGAATTAAGGTTTGCATCCATTTACGCGTAACCCATTTTTTAATGAATTATTATCCAAATTATAAATCGTTAGAGTTGCTCTCACTTTCCCAACCTAAGGTACCACAGGATGGGGGAGAGAGCAGTTCCGATCCACGCTACCTTTTTCCCTCCTATAAGAAAACCCTATGTTTAGGGCTCACGATTGATAGATCGATATCAATCGGGTCCATCTCTCGTTTCTTCCGTTTTCTTTGTTTTCATCTTCTTTTTTGATAGAGATTTATCTTCATCCACTTCTTTCCACATCGCAGCAACCTCGTCCCCCTACCTCTCTCCGTGTTGTCTTTGGATGTGGATCCTGCTTTCCATCTATGTAATTTTTTGATGAGATCATGCTAGAGATTGTATCATGATCGAGAACTTGCCAACTTATTTTGACTTCTCGATTTTCATTTGCACGAATTTTTGAATTGTTGGACATCATTTTCGATGATACAATCGTCATCTTTTGTTATGGAGTGATGTTTGTTGCGAATTAACTTGTTCACAGATGCTTCTTTATTATTCGTTTATCTTTTTTATTTTCCTTTAAAAAATTTATTCCCACTACTCTACCAGTAGTGTTTACATTTCACACGCTTGTCTGGGTGGTTCATTTTTTTCCTTATTCCATCCCCTTTAGGGCTGTATCTTCATGTAATCTCTCATTTCCAACAATGAAGTATCTCATATTTCAAAGGAAAAAAAATAAAAATAAAAGATACCATAGGGTGGAATTACTAATTTAGGGGAATAAGGTATTTGCTTATACTTAATTTACAACTCCATTGGAATAATCTGCTCCATGATATTCAAACTCTTTGTTGGGTCACAACAACCCAATATAATCCAATATCCTTGTATTTGATTAGATTCAAGATTGACCTAATCCTTGTACACCAAGCAACCAAGATCATCGGCCAGATTAGCACGTCTGCTTGCCCTTTAGGACTAGTCTTCATTGAGTTAGCTAACTTGGGTTAACGAAATGGGAATAGAGGCAAACCTATATTTGTGTTTGTGTATAAATAAGAGTTATTTTTCATTTATGTTTACGTGGTAAGCTAACAAACACGAATTAATTAACATGCTAATGGAGTTAAAAACAAGGCATATCCTTTTAGATAAACAAACAATGAAATGAGGGTTAGCTCTTGGATGAGGCAATAACCCTTCTATCTTGGACGAGTAAACCTTCCTGTGAGAACATGCTTGTTTGGTGGCAAACCAACTTACTTACCTTGATAGTAGTCGGAGTTCCATTCAAATCACACTCTACCTCACTTGGAGGGAGAGTTTGTCTGGGAGGACCCCTTGTCCCATATTGCTACGAAATTATACTCATAATCCTGAGTCGTAAGGCCACGTTTGGAGGTATGTTAGCAGGGGGTTATCCTCTCTTAGGTCCTATTTGAATCATGGGATAGAATTTGAGGAATAAATTTTGTAAGTGATGGAATTAAAGGATAAATTGATTTTAATGTTTGGGAGAGGTATGCACTACAACAAATAAGGGTTTTGGTCACGGTAAAAAATTGTGACCAAATGGCTTACAACCGTCACCAATTACGACAGCAAAAGTTGCGTTGCAAATGGATCTTTGGTGACGGTTCCACTCAAAACCGTTCCCAAAGGTTACCTTTGGTGACAGCTAACCAACCGTCAGCAAAGGTTCTCTTTGGTCACAGTTTATAAACCGTGACCAAAGATCTCTTAAAACAAAAATATCAACGTACACATATCTGCCCTTAGCAAGCAACCCAATCCTGAAGTAGGTCTCATTATACATGCAAGTGCGATAAAACCCCCTTTGTCTTGAGAACTGGTAAAAGGTATTGAAACTTTTCGTGCTTACCCTATAGCCTTTTACCTTGGCTAACAATGCCTAATTTCAATTCCAAGGCCTCAATGCTAACAAATAGAAGCCTTGACTACTTGAACAAATCCAGTGGCAGGAAGGAAAGCATCAGTCACACATCAATAATTGTAAAAGATGTAACTATATAACTTAAACTATATACCATTCAAATCAATTAGTCACTCAAATAGGGGTTGAATACCTATATGCTTGTCTCTTCCCAATAGTCATTATGGACAATGACAAGTCACTTTCTTGCTAAGCTTGATCTGGCCTATGATGCTGGTAGATCCTAGATGGTCAATATGTTGCAGATCCCTAAAGCAAATCCCCTTTTATATTATATTTCTAGGAAGGGAGCTATTTGTTTTATTTGTTTTCATGGACTTCATTTACCTATGTAGTCCCAACAGTAGATAACATTGTCCCCTTATGCAACTAAATGCATGTTTCATGACCACTTGCTGACCTAGAAAGAGTATGAGGTGACCGCTATCAGCAGACATCACTTTTTTTTTGAGTCAATCCCATATGTCTTCATCGATTGGTCATAGATTTCAATGACACCATTTGATAAATGACTACTCCTTGCCTATTTCTTCTACCAACGTTATCCTCCACTATCCATGGGCTCTCCTTCAAACTTCATCAAAGCTTCCTCCTAAAGCTGAGGATTTCTCCATGGACGAGGGTATCCTAGTGCAAGTAGAACACGAGAGATGAGCTTTTAGGAAGGATCGAGGCTTCTCCCTCATATGTGTCTTTGGTCATGACATGGAATCTTGTTCTCTTGCATGGCTCAGGCTGATGATGTCCAATGACTAGTTGGTGATACTAGCAGATGAAGCAATGGTGGTTGCTGGAAACTTGTAGTGATGCCTATGACTTAGGGATAACAACAACCTTGAATTGCCACTTGCTCGAGGAAATGGGCAATTTTATCCTTAGTGGGTTGGCGGTGTGATTCAATCCAGATTGTTGATTCAAATCTAGACTGTTGATGGCTCGAGGGTGGATCAGAGTGGGCTTCGAGTGTTTAATCCAGACAGTTGATTCAAATCCATTCAACCCAACGGATAAGAAGATACAGCTAACTTCTATGCAGGTGAGCTGCATGCTCCCTACCCTCAAATATCGTAATTACATTTGACCAAAGTTTAAGCTCCAATATTGACCAAGAGATGTCAAAGTTGATTTTCTAAGTGATTGGCATTTCCAAATATTGCTTGAAATATTAGTTGTTCAACACATAGTCAATAGAGGACTTTGGGATGTGCATGACTAGGGATTCCTCAAAAATAATCCAATAATGCAGTTGGCAACATGAAGAGGGGAAAAATATAAAGAGCCTCAATTGTGGGAGCACACATGATCCAAAACAGACCAACGTCTTGAATTCCCTTAGAAACAACAAAAGAAAAACATTTTTTTCAAATAGCATGTTGCAGAGTTAACCCAAATGGTGACCACATGTTGGCCCATTTTGGCCAACATTAACTGTTGGCTCGTATTGGCCAATAAGGCTGACACTTCCAAATCTAATACTTTCTACTTCTTTTAACTTTATGACCCTTCCTAACTCTAGGTCCTAAGCACAAAACTAGAGGCTTCAACCATGAATATCTCGAGTTTCCATAACTAAAACCTCAGAGATGATCTGAAGGTGCAAACAAAAAAAAAATGAATAAAGGAAAAAGAAAATGGGCAAGGTTGTGAAAGATGTATCCTATCCAAGGTAGCATATTCTTCTCTAAAATGGTGAGCAACAATCAGCTATGCATCCTTCTACATCTAAAAAGTGTCTAGGTTAGATTTGTTTCTTTAGAATTAGAATACTTGATCCAACTATGAATATAATTTGCCATTCCGGTTAGTAAAAAAGCTATTAACCAACTCCTAAGTACAAATCAACAATATCTGCATTACGTGGTTATAAGCCCAATACATATCATTAGAAACTATTTTCTGAGAATGAACTCAGAAACTTTGTTATCATCTTTGGTCTGCATCTCCAAGAGTGATATAAATGTAGGCTGAAAGAAAGTACTTCTATCAATGGGTTTCATTTAAGCATATTATATTGCAAACAGATAAAATACAGAGGCAAACGACAAATATATTATCAGGCTATAGAGAAATTACAAACTAAAACCAAACTAAAACAATATGCGACATACCATTACCACTCATTGAATGTGATTGATCCCTAGAACTCGAAATGAATATGCCTAGCAACCAATGACACTAGGTTGAGGACCCAATATGTATCTCATAAGTTTGCCTCATAAAAGAAATGTACAATAGAACACTGGATTCATGTGGGTACAAATCGTACCTGCTGTCGAGCACAATGAAGTTCCTACTCAAGCTGGGTGAGCTTCAATCTACTATTTTCAAGTTGTTAGACATATGCCTTTGAAATAATCAAAAAACATATATACATATAAGTAAGGTATTGAGTTATGGAAAATCCTCTCTATGGATATGCCTTCTACAGGAAGATCAAATAGCAGCTTGATACTTCTTGGATCACTTTTGATTACTATATGGATAAACCAACCAAAACTAAATGGGATGCCCCTTTAGTGGTTTTCAGATCTCTAATTTTTCTCCATGTAAAAGATCCTTCCATCAAAAGTAAGTCACCTTAGATTCTGGGCTATACCCTTGCCAATTCTGTTAAATCTCAAATTTGTTAACTCCAGTACTAGCTTTTTTTTTTTTGTTGAAGAACTTACTATCAGCTGTTACATTATGGGGGGAAGCCTAATCACAAGGAGAAGCAACTTATTGTTTCAAGTACCAATGCCGAATAAGAAATTCAACAGAGTTGTTGTATTAATAGATTCTGATGGCATATGATTTACCGAGGATTCCATGTCTTGGCATTGTCGTTAATTTCCAATGGCATATGATTTACCGAGGATGGCTATTGCTACTGTTGCATCTGCATCTGCTGCTGCTGTTGCATCTGGAAAGGTGACTCATAGAGTGCATTTATAAACATAGAGTGCTGCTGCTACTGATGCTGCTGTTGCATCGCCACATAGAGTGCATTTATAAACATCAGCTACTCAATCTCAAAATTTTAAGACTTAACAGTTAACAAAACCTCACAAAACCACCAAGAGGGTTACCTACTTATGGCAACTAGCAAGCACTTGGGTGTAGAACTTTTTCCCAGGATTCCAGTAAGATTAATTAAAACCAAATAATACAGTCATAAACTTTGCAAAGATAGAAAGTTCCAGCAATCATCAAAGTTGCATCCCTATGTCATTGTTGAGAGAGACGAATTGCAGTTACAATTCATCTCTCTCATGAAAAAAAACTATTTTTGTTTGGTGTAAATGCATTTTTCCACCAGAGTGACTAACAAACACTTTTAGAACCACAATGCTCCTATCTCAAGAAAATACCTTTCACAAAATTCTGTTTGAGATATAACTATAACATGTTAATTTCATTCCTAAATTTGAAGCATCTTGAAATTTTCAATATTTTTCAACACAAGAAAAACATGGATAGATATTACAACTACAAAAATGCATATATTAACAAGTTAACTAGTTTTCCTAACTTAACATGTTAACCAATGAAAACCACCATTTGCAATCATAAGTCAAGATTATTAGAATGACAACTGATACTTACAGTTCCACCACTGATCTAAGGAATGGAGCAACTTTCTCAAGACCCTCAAGATTTGCAAGAGATTGGACAAAAGCAATTGGTATCATGTAGAAAAACACCAACAAAAATACCAAGATTGATATGATAAGCCTCCAGATGCCAAGAGAAACAAGTGGTATGGCTAGATTTTGCCAATAAACATCATGAGGTCCTAGAGACTAATCAATTAACCATTGAGTTGGATTCCTACTTTGTTGTGTTTGTGCACAAACTGCATTCCCCCATCATGAATCAAAGGTGAGAAATGATACTGGCAAATTAAGGAATTCATCTTATATAACTTAGCCTTGTTATTCTCTGAGTTCAAACAAAGATCTTGTAGAACTTTCAAATGAACAAGTATTACCAACAAATGAGTGCATGTTTGATAGGTGTTAAGAAAGATGTGGAGGGTACAACTTAACAATGCACAAATTGATTTAACAGTTTTGTAACTGTTTAATCCAAAATCTCTGAAGAGCAAAGTGAAAGGAAGTGCATGGAGGCCATTTGCACAATACCTAAGTAAAGTAATAGTGGGAACTAAGGGTAAAACTAATTACAAGACTATCACCTCCTTGTAGAGTAGGGAGCTGCTTGTAGGAACACCTAGGAAGAGCCAAGCCAACCCATTGAACTGCATGTAGAAATGGACAATCCAATATCAGAACCCAAAGAATGTCAATGGAAAAATCCAAGGTATGATGCTACATTTAAATAGATGAAAGACAATAGTTTTTAGCCAGTCACTTATTGAGGATAGGTTTGTTGCACCTTGTAGTCATTATGCTTCTCAAAGAACACCTTTCACAAGAACCCACGGAAAGGGGCAATACCAGTCCCGATTCCAAGCTACAATTTACATGGGCAATCAAATCAGCTAACACAGATATTTAAGGAAAACATGACATGCTAATTTTACTAGCTTGTGAAGGCAGAATTACCTGCAATGGAGGTTGCATTAGGATCAACTGGCATGAGCATCTCTTTCCTAACTGGGCATGTAATCTTGACTTCGGTTCCTGGCTTTAGGTCACCTGAAACATCACATTACATGAGATGGAAAACAAAGAAGAGAAGCGACACAGACTTAATTTCATTTGTCTCACAAGTTCCTTTGCACAAGGAAGTCACTATTTTTGTGGATAGGGATATGGATTTTTTTTTTTTTTTTTTGTAGATATGGACATGGATTAGGATATTTGAAGCTGACCCACACAAGATGGAAATATATTGACAACAAGTATAGAACAAATCAGCCCACAAGTGGATGTTATAGGCTACTCTACAAAGCTGCATTTGGCACTTAGAAACAAGAGGGAAAAAAACAAGGAAATTGATTGTGTTAAGTATATGGGCTGCTCCAAGGAATTTTTAAATTCAATCTTTTTCTCTGGATGAGATGATTCTTAGAGTTAATAGAAAGCATGTGAAAGGAATACACACGCTAGTGTCCACTAATATCTAAGATTTTTATTAATTTATTAAAGAAATGGATTATTTACTCATGCATATTACTAAAATCAGAATAGATGATCAAAACTGATTCCACTTTGATCAAATTTTTACATGAACAAAATGTTACAGGCCACAGCATTGAAGAGCACTCAAGGATTCATTCTAAAAGAATAATGAAAGAAGGGATAAAAGTTGTAAAGAAGGGATTCATTCTAAAACATTACCCTTCACCCTCATGTACATATCATCATACATGTGCTTATCGATCTTCTTTGCCTCCCTATACTTCCTCAGCAAGCACCTTAGTACACGCATCCTGCGCATCCATACAACATTGGTTGGAAGTCTCGCCTCCCTAGTACCCCTACTTTTACCTGTGAAACAAAAATTTTCATATAAGAAGAAGAATTAAAAAGAAAAAAAAAGGCAAGCAAAACAAGCTAGACTTGCACCATAGCCAGTATGGCACCCCTTCCTCTTTGATTCCAAAGCACTCATTGCACGGGAGCGAGAATGGATCTTTTTGGGCTTCCTAATGATAAAACCATCCTTGACCAATTTCCTAATGTTCTGGCTTGAGATATGATTCAAAAAACAAAGACTACCACACAAACATTCACGAATACTAACAAACACAAATTGAAGGTAGCCAATATCATGTCATATGGCCAACTAAAACAACCCTTCAACAATAATTTGAGACTGTCCACATCTAATCTGTAAATCCTAGTTTGGTAACATGGATAGATTATGTGAGATAACCTTTTTATGGCTGGGTTATAATCTGAAGGGCAAAGCTACCACTTTGCCAAGAGCAGAAAGATCTTGGCTCCTCTTGCTGCTACATTGCATGGCAGTGCTCTGTTGCAGCTGCTGCATCGCCACCACACCCCTCCCTTGCACAAGGTACACAAATGTGATTTACAATAATAAATGACAGCCAACACATGAGGTAGACAAATTACTTTGTACCTGTTGTTGCTGCTGCTACTGCATCTGGAAGCTAAGCCACAAAACCCATCTATCTACCTATGTGAAAACAAAAGGCAAGGAAGTAGTAGCGTGAACAAAATTTGCATCAATCTGGAAAGGCAGGTGAGGTGTGAACAAGTTACTATACCAGCCACCTTCAAATAGTCTACTGCAATAGTCTACAGAAAATGCATGACATGTAAATGCATCTAAATTTATTGCTATGAGCAAAATAGAGAGACGAGAATGGAGACAATATTGACTTGGAGAACCCCGAAAGTTAGAGGAGTGCCACTGTTGAATAAGGACTATGGAGAGGAAGAATAGCAAAATATTACAGGATTCAAAAAATTCTAACCGAAGCACAAATAGGAATAACCAGAAATACTGTATCAAATGTCATCACTAAACGATGCGATCAACATGTTAGGCAACCATTTGACTTCAATTATAGAGACTATTGCTTGTGGGTACATGACATACATGAAGAACAAGTGCTAATTCACTGTTGCCACCAGCCAGTGACAAAGGAATGCTCAGTTGAGCCTCCTTCTCTTTAGCTTCAGATATGAAATCTGCTTGATTCAACAAAGTAGTGCCCAGAATGGAGAGTTTATCTTTGGTTCCACTTTCTATTCCTTGAATCATTGAAACAGAATCAAGAGGGGGATCAATCCCATGCACCTCATTCAGAATTAAAAAAAGCACACACTAAATGGAGCAAAAACTCCCACATATAATAAGTTTTGAAATTTTTCCCCATGCAACTAAGGAAACAAAGGAAATGGGAAACTCAAACTCCCCCTACAGCATCATTGCCTAAACCCAAATGCAGCTATAGCATCGAAACCCCAAAAATACCTCCTCCCAAAACCATCAACAAATCACAAACACACCTCACAAAACATCAAACCTGCATAAAACCAACACCAAGTCTACACTCAAATGCATAGAAACCTCGTTTACAAGTATGCTTTATTGCAATTATACAGTTTGTTTTGTCCTCTTATTTATTTAAATAGCCTATCTTAAGATATTAATATAATTGAGATCAGTTAAGATCTCCACTTTAGGTGTTCATTAGTTTAGGAAAGCTTTGTTTCTTTCTTGTATTACAAGATGGAGAAGGATTACCTTTTATAACTGTGTAATAGAAAAGGATTGGTGTAGTTCACATGGTCAGAGCCTCTACTTTGCCTTGTTGAACTATGCATAAAAAGAAATGCATGCTTACTTTAGGTAATAAGTTAATCTAATTGATGCCATTACATATGGTTTTCCCATGGATACACAAATGCTTTTGTTATTTAATGCACAAAATGCTTGTCATGGTGCTGGAGAACATTATGAAGAAAGTTGGGGAATCACATTAATTACCTTTCTTGATTGTCATGGTTTGGTTGGCCTTGAGGACCTGCAAGAACTTGCCCTTCTGCTGCCAAATGGCCAGGGTCTTGCAAATGGGGTTTTGTGTCTATGAAAAAACCAAAACCTATCCAAATAGACATAACCTTGTCACAACCTAAAGGGAATAAAAATCCAAATATGTAAATATGTGAATGATCAATCTAACTGAAGATAGATTCAGAACATATGGCTCAAATTTTTGCATGAGGATTTTCAGTCAGAATTGAAAATTTGTCCAGTACAACTAGATCAGAATGTTTAGATTAACTACTATAAAGAGTGCATCCAGTTAGCAATTTTTTCATGAAATGGGTCCTAGTCCGATAACAATCATGAATTTGCTATGATACATAGAAATTACATGGAACATGAGAAGACAAGCAGGCGAACACATTCTTTTATATCAAACATATCAAGTATGAATATTACTTTAGCACTACCTGAGAGTGAACTAATGCATAATATGACTAATCAACATACACAACTACTAGAAAACATGATCACAAAGGCAATGGAAAGTACTGAGCCTCAAGGTTGGCTCCCTCGCCATGTAGATAAGCAAGCCCTCGAGCCATCCCAAGAATTATGTTGAATCTTTGTTTCCACTTAGGGATCCATGCTGTTCACCTATTAGGTAACCGCTAAAAAAGAACAACACCACAAATAAGAGTTAAACAAAAAAGGATGAATGAAGGAAAAAATGGTAGGTAGATCTAGTACCCGAGCTCTTTATTGCCAATTCTAGAATAATAACTAGAGTCCCCTACTATTGTTGGTGCTACTACCTCTGTGAAAGCTTCATACATTCACCTACGTCAGATATACTTTACAAAGAAACATGTTAACCTACCTCATACATTCACCACATGCAAACATACTAATATCATTATTTCCTAAATTCATATACCACAAATGCAAACATACTCATATCATTATTTTCCATATTCATATACCAAAAATGCAAATATATATTCTACCATTCATGTATATATTCCATCATTCACCACATGCATGATACTCATTAATAAATAAAACACATGTATATATCACATGTTTTGAAATGTATACATAAAAGTAGATATGTGAAAATAAGAAAAAATCCAAGAAAATATGTAATGGCTTCTATGCCGCCTGTTCCAGAACCTCCACAGTCATCATCAGGTGGATGAGGTGGGAAGTGAAAAGAAGCATGATCTGCACCACCTCATCCCAATTCACTTAAGATTGCCTGAAACTGTGCCAGCATCTGTGCCTGTATCTTCTCTTATTCTTGTTGTGCTTCATGTCTCTATCGTTCTAGTATATCATTTGTCTTGTCCAACTTTGACGTAACATCGTTTAGTTTCTCTTGAAACATCCCCAACTGTTTCTGCAACCGTTGCAACCTCTCTGAACCCCCTGATCCCTTTCTTCCATACCAATTAGTAACAGTCACACTCGCACCAGCACTATGAATAAAACCACCATGCTTGGGGGGCATAATTGTCCTAAATGCTTGCTCTGATGTTGATGAGAGCCTTATCATGAACCCTAACTAGTACAATTTAATCTAAATAAGGGTAAAGAAGCTCCTACAAAACCTAAAGAGAAGCTTAACTCAGAGAATTCTGAATTAAATAATAAGACAAATCATAAGGGGTAAAACTGTAATTTTACCAATGCAGTACGCAAATAGGGTAATTAAGGGTCTAAACATAGGTCAAATAAGCTTAATAAGAAAGAAAGTGGGATGATCTGATCTAAAAAGGGTTATAGCAACTTTTGGAAATTAAATGACATCCTGTAACCCTAAAATAAACCTGCTTTAATTCACGAGGTTTGAGGTAGGATAAAAATCAATTAAGACCTCTAAAAATCATATAAAAATATTCCCTAGGGTCTATAACCTTCAATTTGGCCTTTGCGACCTATTTTGACTTAATTTGAGAGCCATGTCCAATTTATCACTTAATTTGGGTTTTTACACAAATTGACCGATCAAACATGGTCAAACCTAAAATTAAAATTCACCATTAAGTTCCTTAGGTTCAGATGAGGCTGGTACAAAAATTTGGGCCTTAGAGAAGACCATCTTAACCGACTTTATAAATTGATCCTCCAAAATTACTTTTTGACCCTTATCTTTAGAAACCCTTTCAATTAGACCCCTATCTTTCTTGTCATTCTTTACAGAACGGTCCTCCCTACTATTTCTACGCAGCGCCATACCTCCGACGACCTTGCGCGGAGGATGAAGCCGCGCATGGCATGACAGCCGTTCTCAGGAACGAACGGGGGGTTTCCTACGTTGTCCTCTGTCGTAGGGACCCTCCCCTGCCACCTGCGGCTGCCCTTGCCTCTCGTGCGAATGCACGAAAGGCATGGGTGTCCATTTCTGGCCATAATCTTGCGAGACCTCCATGCCGATTCCTCGCGCTTCTCCCCTCTCCAACACCTTTATAAGGAGCGGCAGGGTTTGCCGTCTCCTGCAAGCTAGTTTTGGCTGAGAATACCCTCCTCTTTCGTCTCCTCTCTCTCCGGTCAGATTAACCTAAGCTTCTGGCGAACGCTCCTCCTCCTCCCCGTCGCTCTGCTGCCATACCTGCAGCAGAACCTACTCTGCCTCTTCGTCCCACGCCAGGCCGCACCAGCTGGCGTCCTCAGATCTCTTCCTTGTCGCCGTCACCCCTCCCCTAGGCACCTTCGTCCTCAGCTCCAGCAGGCATACGTCGGGCAGTCTCCCTCTCCCCCTTCATCGACAAAGTAGGTAGAAATCTTCTCCTTACTCCCCTCTCACTTTTCCCTTCTTGAATTAGTCTTTTAAACCGCTCGACTGCCATGACCACCTTCGTCTGCTCCGCCTCCGGCCACCATCTCCGGCGAGATCACCCCACTTCCACAGAACCTTCCACCCCTCGCCGACAAGCTCAGAAGCTCCACCATCACTCCCTGATCGGTTTCCCCATCTCCATGGACCGCCAGCACCTCTCCAGACCACCTCCCGAACACACCCATTCGCAAGCACGAAGAGTGCCCTAGGCGCACGGCCGCAGGCACTCTCGTGCCTCGCTGACCCCCACACCACCTTCCCCGTCCTCTGGAGAAGCTCCCTGCATTGTCTGATGTGGCCGTGAGTCTGTCTTCGTGATTTCAGGTCTCTGCCTTCTCGCCTCCATTGACGCATAGGTGAAGCTGCTTCACGAGCTGCTCCAGGCTACAGCGCCCCAGGCCCCCAGGTCCAGCAGCTGCGGAACACCCTCACGCACACACTCGGGCTCGCAATTGGGGACGAGGGCCTCTGCCGCTACCCTAATTAGTCGAGCCTTCCTCCTACGGGCACCTGAAATCGGAGGCGAGACTTTAGTCCCACCTCGTAAGTGTGTGGCCTCACGCCCATACTCAAATTGATTTTGTGCTTTCGGCTTATCGCCTCCGAAAGCACACGGGGTGAGGTCCCTCACCTATTCACTCGCCTCATCCACGGCACTGCCCACGCAGATCTGGTGATCCGACCCGACACTCCTATGCACTCCTCGCGCACCACCCATGTCGGTGCACCTGGACCCAGGCGCGCAACCCGACCCGATTACCTGACTCTGGGAGAGCTTTCCAAGGAGAGATCCAGAGAGAGAGAGAGAAATGCGGGGAAGGGGTAGGTTTTGCGCTGACATTTGCGTGCGTGCGTAGGATAGAAGGAAGAAGCAAGCAAGGAAGAAGAAAGGCAGGAAAGGAGCTGAAGGAAAAGAAGAGGAGCCGCACTGTAGCAGCCGCGCAATTAAGCCGTCTGAGCACTGAATCAGACGTCGGAGGGTCAGCAGCCAGAGCAGAGAAGAACCACAGCTGCTGAAAAAGAAGAAAGGAGAGAAGAAAATCAGAGAAAGACTTAGCAGCTGTTGAAGAAGAAGAAGACAGGAAGAAGAGAAAGAAAGAAGAGGAAGGGCCACAGCAGAAGAAAAAAAGGAAAAAGAAGAAGAAAGGAGAGAAGAAAATCAGAGAAAGACTTAGAAGCTGAAAAAGAACAGAGAAGGCAGAAGCCTCTGCAGCCGCAAGGAAGAAGAAGACCCAAAAGAAAAGAAACAGAAAATCAGAGATAAGAAAAGAGAAAGAGGAACCACAGAAGAAAGAAGAAAGAAGAAAGTCGGCTGAAGAAAGAGAAGAAGCCAATCACCCTTTCTTTCTTTCTCTCTCTCTTAATTTTTGTAAAACCTTATATTGTGAATTTATAGGCTTCTAGAATTATAGTTTGCTCCCTGAGTTCGACCTCGGGAATCTTTCTATTCCGAGTAATAAATCATATTAGACTGGTAACCGTTCTTGTAATATACTACAATGCATAAAGTAACATATTAACGACAAGAAACCCGTTTCACCAGTTTTGGCACCGTTGCTGTGGAGCAACGGCTATTCTAGATGCTATTAATCCACAAATTTTGACTTCCTATTGACTAATCTCTTCTCTTTTGTTGTGCAAGCACAGGAAATCAAGAGGAAAACACGCAGCTGCACAAACAGGTAATTTTCTATCCTCTCATTTAAACCCCTAAATTCCCAAGAGGAAGAAAAAGAAAGAAAAAGCTATCTAGGAATAACCTGTCTTCTAGATTTAGTAAACCACAAGAGTTGCCTTTTTCAATTTCAACATATTTTATCTGTACATCCACTAAAGGTATTTAGGGCTAAAACCTTCTTGCTTGAGCCCTAATTACCCCATCTAAAGGCAACTAACTAGACCACTTAGAGCCAATATAAGGTTCAAAGCTAGGGTTTTTAGAGACACACTTCTCTAAGCAAGAAAAGAGAAATTCCCAAAGGAAGTGTGCCCAAGCCATTGTCTGAAAGTACCTATTCAGAGAAACCCTAACCAATTTGGCTCTTAAAAATACTTGAAACCTAAAAAGACAAGACCTAATAAGCTCTCAAAGGAACTAGTAGGTGAAGTTGACTCATTAGGTCAACCAACCTTGAACTTAGGTCACTCTTTGCACTCAAAAGGATAAAGTTCAAGTAAAAACCCTAAGCACCTTGATCCTAACTAAAAGTGGTAGACTTAAGAGGTCAAGGTCCCCATTCTGGTCTACCTGGAATCTCAGTGACAAGAGAGGTCGGGTGGGGGAAACCCTATAACCTGTGGGGATGCTCTACCATGTAGGAGTCTTCGCGGGACTCACCCTCTCTGGCTGCCCAAGTAATTCTCAGGTGGACGACTTTCTGATCAAGGGGTCCATCCGCCCTGAACCTCTATAGTCACACAAAATTCTGGGTGTCTTGATTGGGTCTAGCACCTGCTAAACTCATCCTCTCCGTCAGTGTATGTTTGGTAGGAGGTCCTTGAAACCTCCTTTAGAAATTCACTCTCCTCGAAGTTGAGCCTCGGTACCCTTGCGTGTGCAACCAACACTCCACATAGACCTCTCCTCCGATTCTGAACCCAACTCACCTTCTTCTTCCATAATGGCTCAGCCAATTGAGGAAGAGAACAATCTGAAGCACCAGCTCCAGCGACTCAATGACCTCTTCCAGAACTTCATGCACCCACCACAGCGTCCCATGATGCGGGATCACTACAATCTTGCTGCGGTGGCTATTGAACCTCGAGTCAGAATCCCGACTGGAGGACCTGATTCTAAACTGAAGCCCAACATGATTCATGCTATTCTTAAATTCCACGGGCTTAATTCTGAAGATCCTTTCCAGCATATCAAACAGTTAAAGCATCTAGCCCAGACTTTCGGGTCAGATGCACAAAACCGAGATATTCTCCTTATGAAGATGTTCTCTTTCTCCCTTATGGACAAGGTCGCTCATTGGTATCAAACTCAGACCCGGCCGATCAACAATTGGGAGGAACTTCAATCCGAGTTTCTGAAGAAGTTCTTCCCCATTAGTCAGACCAATGCCTTGCGCCATCAGATTACCCATTTCACACAGCAAACGGGAGAACCTCTTCATGAAGCATGGGATCGTTTTCAGGATCTCATGAGGAAGTGCCCCCATCACGGAGTTCCTAAATAGGAACAAGTCCAGTCTTTTTACCAGGGACTCCGTGAGGATATTAGGCTGTTCGTCAATGCAACTTGCGGAGGTAATATCATGGGTCAACATGAGGACACCGTGTGGGAGATTCTCGAAAATATGTGCGAGAACTCCATCAATAATGACTCCATAGGACTATTCGACAGGACGAATACCCGCGCAGCGACGTACATTAGGGGAGCACACGAGACACAGAACCTGTCCACATCAGTCGATCTGGAATTAATGGCCAGTCGATTGGACAAGGTTTCTATTATTGAGAAGAAGGTAGATGAGCTGACTCAGCACTTGCAGTGAGCCACCTCTACGCAGAATTCCTTTGCACAACCTCCTTCTGCACGGGAGACTGTGCAAAACATTTTCCACCCACCTTCTCCTGAGGTGGACTCAAATCCATCCCCATCTGACTCTAGGACTGGAGGAACCGCCGATCCTTTCTATTCCTATTGGGGGAACCCTATCCCCCCATTCTCTGACTTTTCTGAGTTTCCTCAGACCTGCGAGGACCTTAACGCCATCCAGAATGATCCATTTTCCAACACCTACAATCCTGGATGGCGAAACCATTCCAACTTCCAGTGGGCAGGAAATTTCCAAACTCAATGACCACCCTTTCAGCCCCGTCCACAAGCACCTCATCCTTACCAGCCGCCTCAGCCACGTCCCAACCCTACTTATTCATCCGGGCCAAACCAAGACCAAATGTCCCTCATCCTTCAGACTTTGGCTGACATTCAGAGAACGAATGCGGCTATTTAAAAGCAACACAAGGACGAAATCACAGATGTCCGAAACCAACTAGCCCAGTTGGTGAATTCTCACCAACCAGGCATGCTTCCCTCTCATCCTCTTCCTAACCCTAATAACATGCCGACCCAGTGGCGCGTTATGAACCCAAACCCGGGCCATGCACACATGGTTTATCAGGCCCTCTCTGTTCCTTCACCTGACGGGATGGAGGCCTCAACTTCCTATGCGAGTTATCAGCAACAACCCATCCTATCAACCCCTAACCAGAACCAGGTAGGACTGAATTCTCTAACCACCTGTAGTGGTAAGGAGACCCAAGATCCACCTTATCCAGACCACTCCAAGCCTGGTAGTGACCCAAACCCTAGGACAGTAATCCAGGACGTTCCTCTCCCTGTCCCAGATCAAAGACCTGGACCTATCCTAGAGGAACCAACCAAGGTTCCATTTCCTGAGGCCTTGACCAAGGGAAGAAGGATAACAAAACTCGTGGCTCCTGAGGAGGACCTGGTCAAGCTCTTTGAGCAGGTCCAAATAAACATCCCCTTAATGGATGTGATTCGCCACATACCATCTTACGCACAATTCTTGAAGAATGTGTGTACACCTCAGCGTAAGCCGCGAACCAAGAGTGGGAGTCCAATTATACTATCAGAGCAAGCCAGCTTTGTAATCCTGAGCAAACTCCCACCCAAGGCAAAATACCCAGGCACTCCCCTAATTTCATGCAAGATCGGTGAAACCCAGTTCGACAGAGCATTACTAGACTTAGGTGCTTCCATAAACTTGATACCCACATCCTTACTTAACCACCTAGAAGAATCTGAGCTGAAACCAACTGAGGTGACACTACAGTTAGCAGATCGATCTATAAAGTCACCAAAATGGATTCTTGAGGATGTTATTGTAAGGGTACGGGATTTCTATTTCCCTGTAGACTTTATAGTCTTAGATATGGACGCACCTGAAAATCCTAGGGATACACTGATCATTCTAGGGAGACCCTTTTTGGCCACTGCTAGGGTCAACATCAGTTGTGAGAAGGGCCAGATAGAACTGAAATTTGGGAACCAGACTCTCAAAATTGATATCTTTAAGGCCCAACAAGGAATCAATTGCGGTGTCATTGAGCAAATCTGTGATATTAGAGCATTGGTTGATGAACCACAATTTGAGGATAACCTGATTTTACCTCATCAACCACAAGAGGATTTTGAACCACAATTAGAGGAGTCAGACCCTGATTCAGACAAACCCATAACTCCTACCATTGAACCTCACATTCACCCTGAACCACCCGCTGCTGCTGATAACCCCATCCTCGAACTTAAACCTCTTCCCGACCATTTGAAATACATCTTCTTGGGTTCTAATCAGACTTTTCCTGTGATTATAAATTCCAAGCTCACTCCTGATCAGGAATCCCATCTGATTGCTGTTCTCCAGCAACATCACAGAGCCATTGGTTGGACTCTCGATGACTTGACTGGAATTAGTCCCTCTTATTGCACCCACTGTATCTATTCTGAAGAGGGCGCACAACCTTCCTATGAAATGCAGAGATGCTTGAATCCCAATCTGTAGGAGGTCATGAAAAAGGAGATCATTAAGTGGTTAGATGCAGGAATCATCTACTCGATCTCCGACAGTCGTTGGGTGAGCCCAATCCAGGTTGTGCCTAAAAAGGCAGGGTTCACCACCATTACGACTGAAACCGAAGAAGTCATTCCTACCCGAATAGCCAACTCGTGGAGAGTCTGCATAGATTACTGAAGACTCAATTCCTCCATGAAGAAGGATCATTTCCCACTACCTTTCATTGATCAGATTCTCGAGAAATTAGCGGGAAATCGATTCTTCTGCTTTCTTGATGGGTACTCTGGTTATAACCAAGTAGCTATTCATCCAGAGGACCAAGAGAAGACCACATTCACCTGCCCCTTCGGGACATACGCATTCCGAAGGATGCCGTTCTGTCTCTGCAATGCACTCGCGACTTTTCAGCGATGCATGCTTGCCATATTCTCAAATATGGTAGGTGATTATCTGGAAGTCTTCATGGATGACTTCTCAATTTTCGGGGCATCATTTGATGATTGCCTCCAGCACTTGGTTCATATACTCAGGCGTTGCATCGATGTAAATCTGGTTTTTTCCTGGGAAAAGATGGTGCCTGAAGGGATCGTCCTAGGTCATCTAATTTCTGAAAAGGGCATCCAAGTGGATCGAGCCAAGGTTGATCTAATTTCTCGACTTCCTATGCCTAGCTCGATCAGAGACATCCGTTCTTTTCTAGGGCACGTCGATTTTTACCGTCGTTTCATTCCTGATTTCTCGAAAATTGTGCACCCCTCACTACTCTTCTCTCCAAGGATGTGCCCTTTGAGATCTCCAAGGAATGCACCCAAGCCTTTGAGAATCTTCGTGACTGAGTCACCTAGGTTCCGATCCTACAGTCCCCTGATTGGTCTCAACCCTTTGAGATCATGTGCGATGCATCTGATTTCGCTGTAGGAGAGGTTCTAGGGTAGAAAGTTGACAGGAAACCCGTGGTCATCTACTACGCCAGCAAGACACTTGACGAGGCTCAGCGTAACTATACAGTTACGGAGAAAGAGCTGATAGCCGTAGTATTTGCCCTCGAAAAATTTCGATCCGATCTCCTGGGTTCCCACGTCATCATTTACTCGGATCACACGGCTGTGAGGCATCTCCTTACCAAGAAGGATGCGAAGCCTCGATTGATCCGATGGATCTTACTGTTGCAAGAATTCGACCTCAAGATTCGCGACAAGGCGGGAAAATAGAATGTGGTAGCTGACCACTTGTCTCGCCTTCCTTCTAAAATCATCAACCCTTCTGGACCTATCACAGAGCATTTTCTTGATGAGCACCTATTGATTATTGGTACTAAGCTTCCATGGTTTGCTGATATAGTGAACTACTTGGCATCTCATCAGATCCCGTATGATTGGCCGAAGGCCAAGAAAGACAAATTGCACTCTGATGCCAAGTACTACAACTGGGAAGAGCCGTACCTCTTTCGCATAGGTGCTGACCAAATCATCCGACGATGTGTCCCAGAGGGTGAAATCATTGATATTCTCTCCTTCTGCCATGACCAGGCATGCGGTGGCCACTTCTCTGGGCACAAAATCGCATCTAAAATCCTCAAATGTGGCTTTTACTGGCCTACATCTTCAAAGACGCATACAAACACTGCAAGGCATATAGTCGTTGCCAAACTTTGGACAATATGAGCCATCGCGACATTATGCCTTTGCAGTCGATTCTCGTATGCGAAATCTTCGACTTTTAGGGGATTGATTTTATGGGCCCCTTCCCTGTTTTGGATGGCTTCGAGTACATTCTGCTGGCTGTGGATTACGTGTCCAAATGGATCGAAGCCATTCCGACCCGAACCTGTGATCACAAAATCGTTATCAAATTCATTCATCAGAATATCTTCTCACGGTTCGGGATTCCTCGTGAAATCATTTCTGATGGAGGGACCCATTTCACGAATGCTTAGTTCAGGTCACTGATGACCAAATACGGGGTGTCTCACCGAATCTCTACTCCTTACCACCGCCAGACTAATGGTCTAGCTGAGCTTTCTAATCAGGAGATCAAGAAAATCCTGCAGGTCATTGTTCGACCTGACAGGAAAGACTGGTCGTCTCGACTTCCGGAAGCTTTGTGGGCTTATAGGACCGCCCACATGACCCAATTAGGCATGTCTCCTTTTAGACTGGTGTACGGAAAGGCATGTCACCTTCCTGTCGAACTGGAGCACAAAGCCTATTGGGCAGTACGAAGTTGCAATTTAGATCCTTCTAAGGCTGGAACCCATAGAAAGCTTCAGATAAGCAAGATCGATGAATTATGCCTCGATGCGTATGAGAACTCGCGAATCTACAAAGAGCGGGTTAAAGCCTTCCATGACAAGCACATAATAAGAAAGATCTTTCATCCTGGTCAGAAGGTCCTAATCTTCGATACTCGACTCAAACTCTTCCCTGGGAAACTACGATCCAAGTGGGTCAGACCTTATCTTGTCCGACAAGTTTTTGGAAATGGAGCCGTCGAAATTAGTCCGCTCAGCCATGATTCCGAACCTTTCATCGTGAACGGCCGAGACTCAAACCGTTCATCGATGTAACCTCTACAGATTCAGCTTAGTTGTCATTTATCCTTCATTTTCCCTGAGCATATTACTCCCAGCCGATGGCGTAAAACTCAACGCTCAACGGGAGGCAACTCGTCATTCTCTTTTGAAAAACTTGAAACCTTTTCTGATACCTCTTTTGCACCTAAGGTTCATCCTTTAGGACAACCGACTCCACCTCAGGTGCTTGAATCTAAGATTAGAAATCGTTCGCAACAGCCACCTTGACCCATCCACTCACCAAAACACCTGTACTAATGCATGAACTAATCCAAATAAAAGCCCTCCTAATTTACAATGAGGACATTGCAAATCTTAGGCATGGGGGGGGTATGAAAGTGCAAAGAAAAGGTTTCAAACAAAGAAATCCACATATACCAAAAACACCACAAAAAAATTTAAAAAAATGTCATAAAAAAAAATGAGAGGAAAGAAATTTTTGTGGAGGAGAAAAAGAACAAATGACAAAAAGGAGTACAAAATGAAAGAAAAGAGATAGTCAGTAGTAAGAAGTTAAGGAATTAACCCAAGTTCTAAACCACATTCAGAAAAATAAATGGAAAGTGCACAGTAAGATTAGTAAGAATGCAAACCTTAGGCATTCTTGGATAGACTCTTAGTACCCGTTAAGATCTAGATATTCCTCAAAAAGGTTGAGGAGAATGAAAGGCTTAAGTATTAGGTCCAAGGCTTAGGGAGTATTTGGCCTCGTTAACTAACTTTTGGTTTACGGGACTTAGTAACCTAAGCACCCAAATTTACACACACAGTCTAGTTCAGTAAGCATAAATATCAAAATCACGCAGAAGCGTTGAAAATTTCTGAAATAGTCACCTAGAGTAGGAGGGCCGATCAACACAAGTTGATTTGGACGAGTTCCCAGCGCGGAGAGGTGGGAAATTCCCCTCGAAGATGCATAACAAAATATCATCTCCTCGGTGCTTGTCTCTTAGGATATTTACATATCCTACTGGGGGCATGTAAGCACTCTGCTGGTTCAGATTCCATGGATGGCATTATCACGAAGTGTTAATTGCCAGGGTCTGAATTCGACCACGGAACACCATGGATGGGATTCTCTCGAAATCTCGAAAGCTAGGGTTCTGGGGGTTACCATGGGTGGTGTTATCTCGAAGCATCGACTGCCAGGGACCCTTGAGGATTAATGATAGAGACAAGGAATCTGATATAGATCGTGTTGAGAAGCCAATCCTAAGCTAAAATTAAAAAGAAAAAAGAGAGAGAAAGCTCTCCAGACAAATAAATCTTCTACCTCTCTCTCTTACAAAATGCATTGCGAGCTGAACCAAGGCTAAAATTATCTCAAGCACGGGTGCTTTAACCACGAAGTCCCATAAACCTTAGGATAGTTCCTGTGGGCCTTAAAAACCTCTGCTAAGGACTGAGGCTAGAAGCTAGATAGATCTGGATCTTGGTTGGTATTAGAGTACCTTTTAGGCCTATGGTTGACATTCTGACCTAATCAAGGTTACAAAAGAGAAAACACTTATCTAAACTCAATAAGAAATACATGGTCTAGAACAAGGGTTGAAACCTTAAAATTTTGCTAATGGACTAGTGAAAGATAGGCATGGGGGTATGATGAGAGCCTCATCATAAACCCTAACTAGCACAATTTAATCTAAATAAGTGTGAAGAGGCTCCTACAAAATCTAAAGAGAAGCTTAACTCAGAGAATTCTGAATTAAAGAATAAGACAAATTATAAGGAGTAAAACTGTAATTTTACCAATGCAGTACGCAAACAGAGTAATTAAGGGTTTAAACATAGGTCAAATAAGATTAATAAGAAAGAAAGTGAGATGATCTAATCTGAAAAGGGTTATAGCAACTTTTGGGAATTAAATGACATCCTATAAATCTAAAATAAACCTGCTTTAATTCATGAGGTTCGAGGTAGGATAAAAATCAACTAAACCCTTTAAAAATCATAGAAAAATATTCCCTAGGGTTTAGAACATTCAATTTGGCCTTTGCAACCTATTTTGACCTAATTTGAGAACCATGTCCAATTTATCACTTAATTTGGATTTTTACACAAATTGACCGGTCAAACATGGTTAAACCTAAAATTAAAATTCACCATTAAGTTTCTTAGGTTCAGATGAGGCTGGTACAAAAATTTGGGCCTTAGAGAAGACCATCTTGACCGACTTTACAAATTGGTCCTCCTAAATTACTTTTTGACCCTTATCTTTTGAAACCCTTTCAATTAGACCCCTATCTTTGTCGTCGTTCTTTGCAGAACAGTCCTCCCTGCCATTTCTGCGCAACGCCATACCTCCGACGACCTTGCGCGGAGGATGGCGTCGTGTAGGGCATGGCAGCCGTTCTCAGGAACGAACGGGGGGTTCCCTACGTTGTCCTCTATCGCAGGGACCCGCCCTTGTCACCTGCGGCTGCTCATGCCTCTCGTGCGAATGCACGAAAGGCATGGGTGTCCATTTCCGGCCATAATCCGGCGAGATCTCCATGCCGATTCCTCGTGCTTCTCCCCTCGCCAACACCTTTATAGGAGCGACAGGGTCTGCTGTCTCCTGCAAGCTAGTTCTGGCCGAGAATACCCACCTCTTTTGTCTCCTCTCTCCCCGATCAGATTTCCCTAAGCTTCTGGTGAACGCTCCTCCTCCTCCTCATCGCTCTGCTGCCACACCTGCAACAGAACCTACTCTGCCTCGTCCTCCTACACCAGGCCGCACCAGCTGGCGTCCTCAGATCTCTTCCTCGTCGCCGTCACTCCTCCCCTAGGCACCTTCATCCTCAGCTCCAGTAGGCACGCGCCGACAATTCTTCCTCTCCCCCTTCGTAGACTAAGTAGGTAGAAATCTTCCCCTTACTCCCCTCTCACTTTTCCCTTCTTGAATTAGTCTTTTAAACCCCTCGACTTCCATGACCACCTTCGTCTACTCCGCCTCCGGCCACAATCTCCGGCGAGATCACCCCACTTCCACAGACCCTTCCACCCCTCGCCGACAAGCTCAGAAGCTCCACCATCACTCCCTGATCGGTTTCCCCATCTCCATTGACTGCCAGCACCTCTCCAGACCACCTCCCGAACACACCCATTCGCAAGCACTCAGAGTGCCCTACGCGCACGGCCGTAGGCACTCTCGCGCCTCGCCGACCCCCACACTACCTTCACCATCCTCTGGCGAAGCTCCCTGCATTGTCTGATGTGGCCGTGAGGCTGTCTTCATGATTTCAGGTCTCCGCCTTCTTGCTACCATTGACGCATAGGTGAAGCTGCTTCATAAACTTCTCCAGGCTGCAGCGCCCCAGGCCCCCAGGTCCAGCAGCTACGGAACACCCTCACGCACACACTCGGGCTCGCAATTGGGGACGAGGGCCTCTGCCGCTACCCCAATTAGTCGAGCCTTCCTCCTGCGGGCGCCTGAAATCAGAGGCGGGACTTTAGTCCCACCTCGTAAGTGTGTGGCCTCACGCCCACACTCAAATTGATTTTGTGATTTCGGCTTATCGCCTCCGAAAGCACACGGGGTGAGGTCCCTCACCTATTCACTCGCCTCATCCATGGCACTGCCCACGCGGATCTGGTGATTCGACCCGACACTCCTGTGCACTCCTCGCGCACCACCCACGCCAGTGCGCCTGGACCCAGGCACGCAACCCGACCCGATTACCCGACTTTGGGAGAGCTTTCCAAGGAGAGATCCAGAGAGAGAGAGAAACGCGGGGAAGGGGTAGGGGTAGGTTTTGCGCTGACATTTGCGTGCGTGCGCAGGATAGAAGGAAGAAGCAAGCAAGGAAGAAGAAAGGCAAGAAAGGAGCTGAAGGAAAAGAAGAGAAGCCGCACTGTAGTAGCCACGCAATTAAGCCGTCTGAGCACTGAATCAGACGTCGGAGGGTTAGCAGCCAGAGCAGAGAAGAACCGCAGCTGCTGAAAAAGAAGAAAGGAGAGAAGAAAATCAAAGAAAGACTTAGCAGCTGTTGAAGAAGAAGAAGACAGGAAGAAGAGAAAGAAAGAAGAGGAAGGGCCAGAGCAGAAGAAAAGAAGGAAAAGGATGAAGAATGGAGAGAAGAAAATCAGAGAAAGACTTAGCAGCTGAAAAAGAATAGAGAAGGCAGAAGCCTCTACAGCCGCAAAGAAGAAGACCCAAAAGAAAAGAAAAAGAAAATCAGAGATAAGAAATGAGAAAGAGGAACCACAGAAGAAAGAAGAAGAAAGAAGAAAGTCGGCTGGAGAAAGAGAAGAAGCCAATCACCCTTTCTTTCTTTCTCTCTCACTTAATTTTTGTAAAACCTTATATTGTGAATTTATAAGCTTCTAGAATTATAGTTTGCTCCCTGAATTCGACCTCGGGAATCTTTCTATTCCAAGTAATAAATTATATTAGACTGGTAACCATTCTTGTAATATACTACAACGCATATAATAACATATTAACGACAAGAAACCCGTGTCACCAGTTGTCATCAGCTGTAATGGGCCAGTGTGTAATTTATTATCCATATCATCACTAGAAGGATGCATCAACTCCATCATGTGACCCTACACATAGTTGAGCTTATGGTAAGTTCTCCTAAATGTCTATCACCAAGTTATTCATTATTTGTTTCAATGAGCTTACATGTCTCTCTTGATATAATGGATCAATCCAAACACAGGGTCCATTAGTAGTAGACTTGCTATGACTCCTCTCATAGATCGAAATACGATTAAGTTGTACACCATTATGGGTATCTGACTGCATATTTGAGATGTGGTTATAAATTAAGTTATCCTAAATTTAAGCTTCTCTTATTTAAGTCTCCTAACTTGTAAGTTTTATAAAAGATATTATAATCAATAATTTTTATATCCTCAATTAAGCTGGTGAAAATGTACTTACATAAGTATCCCTCAAGGTATCTATGCTCATCCATCCCAAGCAGTGGATTGCAGTCGGAGCTTTTGCCCTACTAGCTTTATTTTTTCTTAGCTTGCACCTATAACAGCAAATTATGGAAATTGGTACTTAATCATTTTGCTTTTAGAATAGAAGTAATTAATATAAAATATTAATTACCTTCGTGTCTTCCTGATCCCAATATTCGCAGCACTCCACCCAATGACTAGCTTGTACTCCTAGTGTCACGTCTCTCAATGCATCCTCATAATTCTTACCAATAAAAAACTGTTTATATATACAGAAAATTTAGCAACACCTAAAAGTAAATAGTTGTATTATTGTGTTATTATGAATTCTATATCTATGCTTATGTCTTACTTGGCTTTTAAGCTCTTCTCTCCAACTACGAAGTGCCCTCCCTACTACTTGGAGAATATATGTAGTCGTCATTGGATTTTTTCTCCAATCATACATCACCTAGATTTTATATTATAATGAATAATTAGATAAAGGATTTTAAGCAAACCAAATGAATGACATAACAACAATATCATATTAATACCCCTAGCTCACGAATGAACTCGTCCTTATGTTGCTGAGGGACCTACCTCCAATCAAAATAGCATGGGGTTATCAACAGTCTCACAAGTGTAGGGATCCTGCTATTAAAAGATGTGTAATGTGAACATCTTCCGCTACAATTTACTTCAACCATTATTCGAGACCCTTCAGTTAATTTTCTCAATTCCAAATTCCTTGTCTTACCCGTTGGCTTTGATTTTATACCTTCAGTAAACAAATAGTAAAAAAAAATTGTTATAAAGAATTATATCAAAGAAAATTAATGTGAGACTTTATATACCATTAGACCCTTCTTGACTCTGCTCCTGAGATTGGCTCTGTGACTGACTCTGTGGCTGACTATTCTGTTGAGATTGGCAATATAATTGGATCTAAGGAGGGTCTATGAACTGAGATGGTGCTTGCTGCTGGGATCGACTTTGGGGAGGGTGTAGGGGATGAGTTGGTGTCCACTGTTGGGATCGACTCTGGGGAGGGTGTAGGGGCTGAGCTAGTGTCCCGCTGCTGAGATTGGCTATGGGTAGGGTGTAGGGGCTGAGCTAGTGTTCGCTGCTGAGACTGGCTCTGGGGAGGGTGTAGGGGCTGAGTTGGTGTCCGTTGCTGGGACTGGCTCTAGGGAAGGTGTACGGGATGAGCTAGTGTCTGCTACTGGGACTGGCTCTAGGGTGGGTGTAAGGGCTAAGCTAGTGTCCATTGCTGGGACTAGCTTTGGGGAGGGTGTAGGGGCTGAGCTAGTGTCCGCTGCTAGGACTGGCTTTGGGGAGGGTGTAGGGGCTGAGCTAGTGTCCGTTGCTGGGACTGGCTCTGGGGAGGGTATAGGGGTTGAGCTGGTGTCTACTGCAAGAACTGGCTCTGAGGAGGGTGTAAGGGCTAAGCTGGTGTCCGCTGTTGAAACTAGCTCTAGGGAGGGTGTAAGGGCTGAGCTGGTGTCCGCTGCTAGGATTGGCTCTGGGGAGGATGTAGGGGCTAAGCTAGTGTCCGCTACTGGGACTGGCTCTAGGGAAGGTGTACGGGCTGAGCTGGTGTCTGTTGCTGGGATTGGCTCTAGGGTGGGTGTATGGGCTGGGACTGGCTTAGGGGAGGGTGTAAGGGCTGAGGGTGTGTATGCCTAGGTGGAAGCTGAGAGTGAGGTTGTGTATTTTTTGGAGGTCTATACCAAGGCCTAGATTTTGCAAGAGTATGAGGTGGGATAATGTAATGTCGAGTACGAGATCGAAGTCGAGGCTGAGGTAGTGGCGAAGTTTGAAGATTGGGCATGTGGGAAGGCAATCAGAGTTGATGGTTATGCTTGAGTGGAGTTGAGGATCATGTTGGGCTCAGGCTGGGTGTCGATGCCACCCTCGTGTCCTTCGACCTGGTCATGTGGCTCAAATGAGCAGTTATCACTGCATATATCAAGACGATGCTTTTTGCATGCCATCAACTTCTTAGGAGCCATCTATAGATGTAAAAAAAGTTAATAATTACAAAAAATGCAATAGAAGGATGATTACATCATCAAATATATTTATCAAAAGATAAATTTTCATAAAGTGAATAAGCACATCTTCTAAATGGAAGGTAATATTAAATTCTCCAAATTTCAAGGTTACTGAATGTAACTAATTTATTTACTCCAACTTGATGCCATTATTTGTAGAACACTTCACTTTGATTATTCAAATAGAATAATTTTAGTTTGATTATACTTCATGCCACTATGTATAGAAAGCTCAAACTTGAAAATAGAAGGCTTACTCTTGTATGATTCATTCAAAAAAAAAAATCATAACTTTGATTATAGGAAATAAGAGAGGAGCTAAAAATTGTAAAAGGATGATGTCATACCTTTTATATAGTCAACTATAATGAAAGAAGTATGCCAAAGCAAGTAAAAGATCAACCCAGTACAATAAGAAAACATGCAGTGGAGAAAATATATGAAAAAATTTTTAAGAATGAAATAGTTAAACACTATAAAATAGCTTAATTGAAAACGTTTACCTCAAATATCAATATTCATTGCACCGTGACCTATTCCTCCATCTCGTAGCACATCTTGGTATGCTTCAGAATCAAAGTCGGGATCCTTATCATGTTGTATATTATAATAATCACGCAGCATTGTTCTTATTGGTACTATCCAGCCATTTCTACTATTATCAGGCACGTAAAAAACTTGTTCAACATGATGAGCTAATGTAAGCGGTTTAGATGCATGACGAATTGTACAATCCTTGTTCAAACTTATGAAACTAGTTTCTTTGTCCAATTTAACACCATATCTGCTGTTAAAAATATAAAACCAGTCACACACATAAATAAGATGACTCGACGATCATGATTATAGCTAACTTCCACAATCTCTTTGATTTTCCCATAGTAATTGATGGGAACACCATCATGAGCCCTAACTAGCCTATTCTGGTTGTTCAAAGTGAATAAAAGCTCCTACATATCCATCAGAAGTTCCTAAATGCTTAACGTTATGTTTTGAAAAGAAAAGATAAAACCAGGGTTATTTCTACAATTTTAACAATATTTCACAACTAAAGAATAACCACGAGGTATTCCAAGGGCTAATTGAAGGTCAAATGGTCATAAATGTCTAAAAAGTGGGTTCATTCTGACAGAAATGGGTTTTTATGAGTTTTGAGAATTAAATGATATCTAAAACCCTAAAAATAGACCTTTTTAATTAATTGAGGTTCTGGTCAAGATAAAATTCACCTAAACCTTATAAAAATTATAGAAAAATATTCTATAAGGTTTAGTATATTTGCTTTGACCATTAGAACCCATTTTAACCTAAAATAAGGTCTTAGATAGACAGTTGCCCTAATTTAGGTTTCTATGCAATTGAATCAGTCAAACTTGGTCAAAACCTAAATTTGACTTCACCATCAGATTCCTTGGGTTCAAATTAGGTTTGTACCAAAATGTGGGCTTAATTAGAGATCACCTTGACCAAGTTTGCATTTTGGTCTTGTTTAACTCTTTTTATCAAACAATGGCCCTTAACTTTTTTAATTCTTTACAAATAGGTCCCTAAATTTTTCGTCATCTTCACATTTAGGTCCCTACTACCATTGGTGTGAACATGTGAAGCTCTGGTGAGATTCGAAGGAGATTTTCTCGCTCGATTCTCAACCAAACAATCCCAATTTGAACTGAAGATTGCTTGTGAAATTCTCTTCCAATTGAACCCGGTCTTGATTCCTATTTCCTTCCCAATCTTCCATGCGAACGCATGGAAGATGTGGGTATCCCACAGGCATGCAATCTCCGAGCTTCCAAGCTTGGTTTCCGAGCTTCCAAGCTTGGTTTCCAAGCTTGGATGCCCTTTTGAGGCCTATAAAAGACCTCTTGAGGACAAACCGTCCTCCTTAACAAGTTTTGGTCAGAGAAAACCTTCTCTCTCCCTTCTCCGGCCACCTTCGAACTTAGCTCCGACGACTCCCCTCTGCTCTCCCCATCCGACCGTCCAACCACCCAATTGGACGGCCGACCAGCTTCCCTTCTTCCTTGCAGTCATTACCAGCCAAAGTGTGATTGACTTCCCTGCTTCCATCCTCGTTGCTGCCTCGCCGTCCTCTTCTCCTTCTCTGGCTCTAGTTAAGCCACGACTGGAGCTCTCCTCTTTCTTAAGACCATCTTTCTCTTCCTCTCTCCCTCTACTTTACTTCCCTCTCACTTACACTCACAAACACCCACCATCTCAACCCTAACGCCGTCATCTTCCTCCTCTCCGACAGCAACTCTGGAGAGATCCCCTAATGCCATATTGCACCAAATGCCACGCCACTAATCCCATAAGTTCCACCATCCCTCCATGAACAAAACCCCTCAAGAAATTGAGGGGATTATCCATCCAAACCATCCCTCGAACAAACCCTCTTCGCACCTTCATCTCTGACCTCACCAAACCTGCACAACTACTCTCACACCACACCACCGCCACTAGCACACTCATCGTTCCTCGGCGATACTTTTGAACGCCTCTAACATGGCTGCAAGGCCGTGTTCTTGCTTTTCAGGTTGCTTGCCGTCGCTGCGTCATCCCTTCGGTGTCGTTCGTGGTGCTCTAACCACGATTGCCCCAGATTGCATCCCTAGGTGGTGCAGGTGACCTCCATACACTCTCCTAAGTCTTCAATTGGGGACACATACCTCAGCCACTACCCCAATTCGACGACGATGCACCTACTGCTCGTGAAGAACCGAAGCGAGTGGGATAATCCCACCTCGTGGGTTGCTGAAGACCACATAGGGGATAAGTTGATTTTGTGATCTCTGTTGGTTGCCTCTGAGAGTACCGAGGTGAGGTCCCGCTTGCACGCTCCACGCACTTGCTCTTGCTCGCACTTACGCTACGCGAGTTTGAGCATGGGTCCGATTACCCAGATTTGTTCAGATTTCTAAGAGAAGAGAAGAAGAGAAAGAGAGAGGAAGGGGGTTTTTGCCCTCTGTGCCTCTGCTGGTGCTCGATTCTACTGGTTCTAAACACCGTTAGTATATTTGATTGCTGTGGCTTATTTGATTCTAATCATTGTTCAAATATTTAAATAAATCGTGAAGCTTAAGCTCAAAGGGTAGTTTGGTGATTCAAATCACCATTTTATGCTAATATTTTTGCATACCGATAGTCAATTCGCTTTATATATCATTCTGGATTATTCTTTTGATCTTAATTGGTTATCTTTTACTTAGAATTATGATTGTAATATTGATTGGCTACTTGCTCCCTACGTTCGATCTCGGATTTCCATTTGAGCATAAATTTTATTTATTTTTGTGCTTTATCGACTATACTTCAACGTATCATGTTTAAAACCCCAATTCAGTGCGAACAATAGTAACCATCACAGCCAGTTTGTATGCCATCACATTTCACAATAACGCTGAATGTTGTGTCACCTTCACATTATCAAATGATTTCACTCTAAATCTAAACTCATTTATTATATATTCTGAGTGATAATGTGCATGACTTAAAGGTATGTTCATCATTACATCAAAATCTTCTATCCATTGTGGATCATTATTTTATTTTATTTCTTGCACACGAGTTTTGAACCAGTCAATGAAGTCTTCTTCACATCTAGAAATGTGCGGAGATTGTCAAAATTCATCATAAAAATTTGGAATCTACTTTAATATATATATGAGCTAATTGTCGATCATGTTCAGACATTGGTTTAAATTCCGTTCCTCGGATATCAAATACAGAAAAATAATCTTCCACATTTTCACTATTTTGTCTATCATCATTCCTTTCCAATTGATTGAATCGATTATCTGAACCATCCATATACATTGCATAAAAGTTGATGCATTCTTCTACAAGATACCCTTCGACAATTGAACCTTCTGGTTTAGCCTTATTGAAGATGTAGCCTTTCAATTTTTTCAAGAAGCACTCAACTGGATACTTCCACCTATATTAAACTGGTCCAGCAATCCTTGCTTCATTCGCTAGGTAGAGTTTAAGATGTCCATGACATTGAAAAATGCATAAGGGAAAATCTACTCTATCTTGTATAGTGTGATTATAATTTGCTTGCCCCAATAGTCTAACACTTGAGAATCCAATGTCTTTGAACATATAACCTTGAAGAATCTGCTTATCTCCGTCACAGAGTCAACCACTGGTTAAGGAAGTACATTACGGATTGCTAATGGGAACAAGATTTGCATGTAAACATGGCAATCATGATTCTTTAACCCACTTACCTTATTTAATTCTTCATTTACACATGTAGAAAGCTGTGATGACAATCCATCTGGAACCTTGATATTTTTTAGAAAAGATAATATCTTTAGTTGTTGCTCTTCCTTCAAAGTATATAATGCCTTAGGAAAGTCATAACTGCCATCATCTTTATGATTTATGTGCAACTCAGGATGAATGCCCAACATCTTCAAATCATTATGGGTCTTCAACATATCTTTTGGACTATTCGTTAAGTTTAGCATATCTAAAATGTTATCCATAACATTCTTCTCGATATGCATCACATCAAGATTGTGACGAACTGTGAGATCTTACCAATAAGAGAGCTCCATGAAGAATATGCTCTTCTTTTTAAATCAAGAATTATGTAAGTCATTAAGATCTTTCTGAAACAGACGACCCAATCGGATATTACCAATCTGTTGTAACTTCTCCATTATTTTGTATCCTGACAATCTAATTGTATCTATTCTGAGAAAATTTTTTGGATTCTTGAATGAATAGCGGCATGGTTTACCATCAAATTTATTTTTAAACTTGGATTGTCATCATTTATGTTCAATTAGTAAGAATCTACGATGGCCTAAATAGCATAATTTATTACTTTCAGGTAAACACAAGTATGAGTATCATCCACACATATAGGACATGCCAACTTGCCTTTAGTACTCCAACCAGATAAATATGCATAAGCTGGGAAATCATTAATAGTCTACAATAGTGCTGCATGCATCTTAAAAAGTTATTTTCTAGCTGCATCATATGTTTCAACCCCGTTATACAATAACAATTTCAATTCGTCGATGAGTGGTTGCATGAAACATCGATTGCATTTCCTGGTACCTTCTTCCTAGGGATGAGAAGCGTCAGCATTATAAATGAAGATCTCATACACATCCATGGCGGAAAATTATATGTAAAGATCATAACTGGCCATATTGAATATGATGAATGCATATTTTTGAAAGGATTGAATCCATCAATTGCAAGACCAAGCCGAACATTACGTGTTTCCTCTGCAAATAGAGCATGTCTATTATCGAATGCAGCCCACTTGTCAAAATCTGTTGGATGACGCATAAGTCCATCTCGTGATTTGTTATTATGATGCCATGTCATCCACTTTACAGTTTTACTCGACATGAAAAGACATTGTAGCCTACGAATCAAAGGAAAGTAACGCAGTACCTTAATCATTTCTTCCCTCGTGTATTTGAACTGGTATTTTCTTCATATCTTCCTTCTCCACATTATAGGCAACTATTCAAGCATGCATTTTCTTTAGTGTATAGCATACAGTCATTCTTACAAGCATCAATCTTTTCACACTTCAAGCCAAGTATGCAAAATTGTCTTTATACATCATACCATGACTGAGGAAAATCTTTGGGATTATTTAACAACTCTTCTATGAACTTAAGGACATCAGATATTAACTTAGATGTTGCCTCATTCATTACTTTAATTTGAAACATTCTCAAAAGAAATGACAACCTTGACATGGAATTAACTTCAGGAGCAATGGGTTCCTCTGTTGCCTTCAGTGGATCATAAAAATGATTACAATCTCCAAACATATTATCATTATCTATATTATTAGCATTTGCAGCCCTCATCTCTTCTAACATCTCTGCAACATTACCACCTCCAATATCTTCAATGCGATTCTCAACATCATTATCAATAGAAGAGTAAGCGATCTCTTCTCCATGTGAGGTCCAAATTGTGTAGTGAGGCTACCAACTGGTACAAATTAGATGTTCAAATAATGTGTTACTATCATGCATAAATCCATTCAAACAACTTTTGCATGGACATCAAATTCTCACATAGAATTCTCCTCTTCTGTATTGCTTCCTATCTTCATGGAATGCCCAGTCTAAGAATGAAATCACTCCACTCTTATATAAAAAATAATCAGAAATCATCAAACTAATCCAAGACTTATCCATGGAAACCTATTATCAAATAAACCAACAAACAATGAAAGTAAGTTACATAAAGAAACATCAAATATTTATATATTTTAGTTATTATTTTCACTTGATAGCTTATCTTTGAAGATTTGATCACAACATTACTTGTTACATGCAACTCGTGCCTAGAGAAATTTCAGCAGCATCTCCCTACACTTCTCCAGTATACCCCAAGACTAACCTCAACTAGATTCCTTTAACACCCAATTTAAGGTGCTTAAGAAACTTAGGTAAGTTTAGTTAGTATACTAAAGAAGAGCAGAAAGATGTCACCAAGATATCTCCAAACATGGATTATATGTAATAAGTAAAACCTAAGTTGTGATCAAATCTTTAAGAGCCCTCCTTTGTTCGGAACTTTGCCGAACTGAGGACGATCAAAACTTATGGCATGTTATAAAGATAACACATCATGCATGTATGTGAGGTATACATACATTAACGCATTGTCCGTATGACATGATTATAAGTCTTGAATAAGCAGGTATATTAATACAATTTTACCTATCTTTTCAACTTGTACCCTAAGGGTTATATTTTTTATTGTTTGTCATCGAGTGCATCTAAGGTTGTGCAAGTTTGGATATCTACAAATTGCATAAATAAATACTAACAAAAGAAAAGAACAGTAATAACATAAGTTAGACATTGTGTTATAAAAATTCAAGACATTGTGTCATAGCAGAAAGTAGTTCTACATAGTTCTTAAGACAATGTGACAGTTCATAAAGGAAGTCTGCAAAAGCACAATAACAAAAGTATATATAACAATAAATTCTTAGAACATCATAGTATATAAAATAATAAAGTATATAGTCTGCAAAACTTTTGGGATTTGGGTCAGTACTTTTAAATTTTGGGTTGCAGTGTTATGGAGATAAGTTGTAGCTTGCCTTGCATGAAATGGTCAGCTGGTTTTAGATTTAACCATCGAGTTTGTTGTGAGATTCTGCTGGATTTTTGTTTTTTTGTCTAGTCATTTAGGAGTGCATGAGATTTAAGACGAAAAATGAGCAAATTGGAGTGATTTGACATATTTGACATTCTTGTCATTTGAAGTTGTATTTCATTATTTTGTCCTTGCTTTAGGCCACATGTGTTCACTCCTTGTCTGGTGAACTATCATGAATTTCTTTGTAGCATTGCTGTGAATTTCCAAACAGTCTAAGCGGTTGGTATTAAAAAGATTGGCAAGGCCTTTGGTAAAGCTTCTTCACATGAGCCATGAAAATGTAAGTAGTCTAGTCCCATTTTCTTGATGGCTTTGACTTTTTGGGTGGTTGATTTCACTAGATTATTCATGATGGTTGATTTTTGATTTAGTTTTGTTCATTTTCTTCTTATTAGAGTGTAATAGATATGAACCCATAATTTTGCCAGCTGCATTTTGATGTTTTTTATTTGCATTTCTGATAAAATATTGCTATATCAAACCAAGTTTTTCCTTTATGTCTTATTGATATTTCCAAAACTCCAGTTATGCATAGGATCTTTTGACCACAAAGTGCTTTTCTATATTTCTAGCAAAATTACTTGTGCTATGAGTAAGTCGCTTATCTTATATGGGCTCATGTTATTTTAAATATTTGTTTTGAAGGTAATTTTTATTCAATTTGGTCGGTATGAAAAAGCATTACATTTAATATGTGGTCCCTAACTATCCGTGGCGTCAGAGTTGGTGGCTACTGTTAAATCCTGATCCCAGCCAACTTCATATGTAGCTATCTTTTTCCATGTCTATGCATATATGTTTGCATATTTAGATGTTGCAAGTTCATTGATAACTGAATTTAACTTACTCAGTCTTTGGAGTCAATCAATTATTTATGTGTAACTTAGATTGTTACAAGTTACAAGTGTGTCAAATGTATGCCCAGGCATCTAGCTTGAGCTGAACGACCTTGACTTGAGATCAACTCAATAAGTGCTTTCAAGTTAGCCTCATTAAACATTTGAGTTGAGCTTGAATCTAGTTTCTAGTCATATTTCCTTGTCGAGTGCAAGTATATATACTTAAAAAATATATTGCATGTTATGACTGCAAAAAATGAACCAAGAAGTATGGATTCTAATCGAATTCTTGCCACAATCTAACAATACTAATTGTGACTCCTACTTCTACTCTTTATCCTTGTTGTCATTCTTTTCCTTGTTGCACTACCATCCTTCTTGCCGAGAGTGCTTTCTTTCCTTATGGCTGCCTAAGGGTTCATCTATCACTGCCACATTTGTCTCTCAATATGCATCTGACCTCATCCCTAATCCCCTCTCTCTTTATCCCTAGTTCTTTCCTCAAATATCAGTTCCTCCTTACTTCTCTCTTCTTCCTCCCTTATTTCTCTTTGCTTTTTCATATTTTCCTGTCCATCCATCAACTTCCTTTCATTAAGGAAGCACCCATGGGTAGCGTGAGGAACCATATGGCAGTATAACTAGTTTTGCTTGTAACAATAATACTATAAGTACTACCACCTACTGAAGTTTTGAAATGTTGATTTTGACATTGGTTTGCCATGTTGGAAAAAAAAGGATATGGTAATGACATGTAGATGGCATGTTGGAGAAGTCCAAAAAGAAGTACGATATAGCTTCAGATATCTATTTTAAGCTCAAATTTCAAAAAATTAGGATTACAGTATATTACATGACTAGACAAATTTCTAGATGGTTTTGTTAATATATATACTTTTTTAAGAGTGGCTTGAGTGCTTTCTCTTTACTCATTTCCATTTAATCCTTTATTACATGCCTTCATTTGACAACTTCCTTTTTTTCCCAATTTGTTGATACAAATCATAGGATCTGCTTCTTGAATGTGAGCCCTGACGAGGTTATTAGAAGTCTATTTTATAACAAGAACAACGACTCACTCATCACCATTTCAGTCTATGCATTAGATAACTTCAATTCACTGAAATGCAGAACTACAAGAATTTAGTATGCATATTCCTTTCTATTCTAAAGTTTGAGTAGATTGTTGTTCTATTATTTCAAAAATAATGTGGATTCCCACTATGCTAGAGCATGGAATTCTTGTTGGATGCCCCCTCTCCTACCTCTTCAATCTATGTCAGAAATTCTTATACAATGTATTGTTTAGATTGTTCAAATTCATGGTTTCAGCATCTCCTAAGAAGCCATTCCCTAATGTACGCAGATTGCCCTTTAATTTATTCAAGAATTATATACCATGACTTTTAATTTTAGTCATCATGTTTCGTCTCCCTCAAAGGCTCATATCGATAAACATAACCTCTCTTTGGATTCCTCCCTTCCACACCCCTCTCACACAACAACCTAAATTTCTTGCACTGCTTCAGATTGAGTATAAGTTTGAATAAAGAATGCTCTAGAGGGACATTTAGATCGTGCAAGGAGGACAAATTGTTTACATATAGAACATTCATTATCCTTTTCTTAATTCAGTTTAAACTAAACCAATCCATGGTCCTATTATTATTTGCCTGAAGTACATATATGATGTTTCTAGTCATTAAGGTGAATGTAAATTCTATCAAACATGGAAGCAATTGATTGAGAGAAATGATGAATTTTCCTTTCATAAGTCCAACATTACAATCGAATTGGTTGTGAGAAGTCTATCAACATAGAAACTAATTATATCAAACAAATCATATTGAACATAAAAATAAAAAAATTCATATTGAACTTGTAAGCATCATTCACTTGATCAGTATTCTAGTGGTGTTCTCTATCAACGTGGGAGGTATGCTCAAAAAATTATTATACGCCAAATTCCTTCCAAAGAAGACAACCGAGAAGGATTAGCAACTCACAAATTTTCTACTTATTCAATCAGAAAAGAAAAGAATCTTCCACGCTTGCAAAATTAATTCCAAAAGTATACTTACAACACTTCAACACTGAGGTCAGTAGATCTCCTTGAGCCAATCCGCAGTCAATAGATCCACCAAGTAATATAACAACAATAACCCTAGTAGTTAGGATATCAAGAGAAGTGGAGCTGGAGGAGGAGTGGATGAAATCAAGTGTACCAGCGCATGTGGTAGCCGTAACAGAGGTCCTATCGAGGAAGAGAGGTGGCGACCTCGGGGGGGAGGAGTGGCGTTGCTCGGGAAGGGATGGTCATGGGAGATGCCTTCGTCGAGAGAGGGAAGGGAGCAGTAGATGGTCGAGGAAGCTGTGGCGTTGGGGACGAGCCTGGGGAGTCGAGGGAGGGGGAAGGTGATGGGGGCAGCTGTGGGTTCCTGACGGCTTTGTTGAGGGGAAGGGTAGGTGATGCTGGGGCGGGGATGGTCGGAGAAGGTGCCTTAGGCCAGCAAGGAGGGAGCTGCTGGGGAAGAGAGACATAACGGAGGTGCTGTCGGGGAAGAGAGCTGGCAACCTTGAGGGGGAGGGGTAGCGCTACTGGGGAAGGGATGGTCGCAGGAGGTGCCTTCGTCGAGAGAGGGAAGGAGGCAACAGATGGTTGAGGAAGCTGCGGCGTCAAGGACAGGCCTGGGGAGTCAAGGGAGGGGGAAGGTGATGGGGGCAGCTGTGGGTTCTCGACGACTTTCTTGAGGAGAATTTGAGGTGATGCTGGGGTGGGGACGGTCGGAGGAGGTACCTTAGGCCAGTAAGGAGGGTGCTACGTCGTCGGGGATGGTTGAGAGAGATGGAGTTGCATCGTCAGGGAGGAGGCTGGGGAGTCGAAGGAGGGGGAAGGTGATGGTAGCAATGGGTTTAGGGAAAAAGTGGAGGGAAAATTTCTTTTCATACCAAAGCCTATGGTGACAATTTTATGTGGAACCGTGACAATAAGCTTTGGTGATGGTTTTTAAACTGTGATAGATGGTACATAAAATGTCTATTTATGTATGTTCTTAAGTATAGAATTGCATTGCATACTATAAATATTGCATAGCATGCATTATCTTGAATTTAGATTAGTTTGAAAAAAATGGAGGTTAATTATCTCCTTTTATGTTTAGTGACAGGGCAAATTTTTATCGGGGCCTCGGATCGAAGATCCAACTGTACATATTTGATCAGGGCAACAACTAGAGTTCAACGACTCCAAGATCGCCCTAATCAGACATCTGTAGCATCAGATAGAGATCGGGGAACCCTAGAAGATCAAGGGCCAAGATGGTGTGAATCCGTATTTCAGACGACAAATCCAACCGCACGGATGGATTCGAATCGACGATCGTAGCCTAACGGCGTGAAATCTGACACAATCCGACAACCGTGGCACCATCTACATCATCCAGAAGATGGATGGCCAAGATGGTGCCACATGGTGCCATCTCAGCCACCTAACCGGCCGCTACACCCGCCACACCCTCTCTTCTTCGTTGATTCTCCATCGTTGGATGTGCATCCAACGGTTGTGGATGCACGCGCACGAATCGTAAGCACGACACAAACGTGCTTACACGATGCAGCGGCGTGTATTCGAGCCTGCACAAGTAGCAGCTGAGGCGTGCACAGAACATAAGCGCACCACAAACGCGATTGTAGCACGTTGGTCGAACGTGCTTATGCGAGGCGGAGGCAGGCATTCGATTCTTCATGAGCGGATCTGAGGCATAGGCGAGCGAGAGTATCGTCTGCTCGATCGGGATCAAGCGACTGCTGCCGCTCAATAGCGCCCACGAGCTATTGCACACTCGCGCATAATGCGAGATCGCACACGGAGAGCACGCGATGAGGACCCGGGCGAGGATGCATCTTAGCCATTCTATATCGCGATCGAATAGCTGAGACTTGATGAACATTAGCACGCATTTCATGTGCGGCATGCGAGCGGGCGGCACACGTCGCCCACGACTGGGGCTTTAGCGATGATTTTATCCATGACTAAAGACTCCTTATTTAATATTTTGAGATTAAAAAGACTAAATTACCCTCACTCTTTGCAACTATAAAAGGAGACCCCCTCCATACGAAATTTTCATCCCTTCTTTCTCTTCTCTCCCTCTCCAAAGCTCAAGAGAAGCTTGTCCCACACCCGGGATGCTTCTCAAGAGATAAAGTCAAATTTTCGTCCCCCTTTCGGAAGTGGATCCCACGACGACGACGACGTGCTGCCCCATTCCCGTTCTTCCCGCTTCATCCTCCTTCGTCCTTCTCTGTTCCCCATCTTCTAGGCGTTGTCCCGTCCGGCTCGTCCTCCAAGCAACCGTCAAGGAGGATAATTCTCTCTCCATTCTTTTAAATGCTTTATAGAGTAGATTTACTGCTTTCTAGTGTAATCATTTTCTACTTTCTAGTCGTAATGTTTAGTGTAACGAACAATCTCTTTGATAATGAATTCCATGTTCATTCTACATCTCTTTTCTGATTTTTGTTTGTAATATTCTCTCTCTCTCATTCTCTCTCTCTCATTCTCTCTCTCTTCTATTTAGTGTAAATAGATAGATAGTTTCTAATCAATTAATCTACTTCATGAAAAATAAAACAAACATGTAGTTTTAATCAAACGTCCTCTTCCCTGAGTTTGACTCGGGATTTCTATTCCGGTATAAATTTTATTTGTTAAACACGAGTTCTTCACTTTCAAACTACGACGACATATTTTTCAAAATCAAATACGTTAGCGTAGTAACTCGTAGCTTCAAAATTTTGGCGTCGTTGCCGAGAAGGCGACGCGCTTTGATTTTTTCGCGTTTTATAACTTACAAGACATTTACCTCACTTCTCTCCTTTCTTATTGTGATTGCAAGTACTCTTTCAAGACCAGTAAAAGCGGTAGATTGGAACAAAGTGCTGTTGAAAGTTTTGTAAGTTATCCCCCACCTCCCACCCATTAGTTTTCATTTCACCACATAATAACACAAACATCAACCAACCTAGGTGTTCTTATAAACTCTATGGTTAGTTTTGTTTGTTTGTTTGATACCCACACCCGCCTCAACCTCCACATTTAAAAAGAAAAATAAAAAATCTCACAGAGGTACACAACCTCATCTGATTTTCAAACTCAACCGGTAAGCCGATCTTTGGAACCAATACACACATCCAAATACATAATTGAGTAGAAATCAGATTAGGTAATCACTTCTGTGCCTAATTAAGTGGTGCAATAGGCCAATTGTTTGAGTTGATTGGGCCGCACAACTTCAATTAAAATCAACTCATCAAGTAGCTGTCGATTAGGTTCAACTCTTAGGGATTTACCAGGTACTCCACATTCTTTTAAATTTTAAAGGAAAACATCTTCACCAGTTCTTTCAAAACTTGGTGTGCCAACAAAAATTTGAAAACACCTAATGTTGAATCGTAAAAGCTACTAAGCAAGATTTGAACCCTAAAATTCACCACATCAAAAGTAATCTTGCTTAAACACCACTGGTTGTTTACGCCCACACACATTAATCAATCATGAAGGGAACAACCCAGATAAAGGGCCCATCACATTCCAAAGCACATTGAAACCTAGCTCTAAATAAAACAGAGTAGACGTTGGCCTTAAGGATTCAACTCGCTCTTCAGAGCCCATAACAAGATTATTTTCGATTAGTCTGTTTCTACTATTCAATCTGATGTCTAGCTAGGGGAGCAGAATCAAACAATCATGGCTTGGGGGTACACTAGGAACCGGAGGCACAAGTCGAAGGAAGAACCTTCTCCCCAGTCCCTCCTTCCAACTGGTTAGATTGAATAGACAGAAGTAGATCAAATCGTTTCTTTATCTCAAGACGGGTTTTTGGAGTTGATGCAAAGTTTGGCGTGATTTGTAAAAGCGATTTTTAAGTCATTGTAACAAGCCAAATCACGTATGCTTTTAAATTTATATTCCAAGATAAAGGAGTATCTAGGGTTGTCCAAGGAGGCGGGTTGCTTGCAAATCAACTCTCTTGCTTAGAAAAATAAATCTCAACTTTCTTTTTGGTATTTTAAATAAATATTTTTTTTAGTTTTGAAATAATAAGGGCAAAGTGCGAATTGTGACGAAAAAGTGCTAACACTTAAAATGGCTAAGTTAAAACTTAAGAGATGAAAATGTCCACTACCTAAGCTCACTCTAGGCAAGTGAAGGCCTAGAGTAATTAGGAAGTGGAAGGGAAATAAGTGCTAGAACAAAGACAATAATTGCAATAGAAATTAAAAGAAGGCAATTCAATTAAGCAGAATTTGTGTTCTCTACAAAGACAAGTAGAGGAATGCTTCTACTAGAAATGGAAAATATAAAAGCAATAAAAGAAACATAAATCCTCTTGCAAAATTTGGTGTAGAAGGGAGTCTTCTTGCTCCAAGCCTAGTTGCTCCTTGGCTTGAAAAGAGTCTCCTTCTTCTCCTTCCTTGAAAGCTCCTCCAAGGTGGATGCTACCACCTTCAATGCTCTCCTCCAAGGGTGGGCGTGCACCATCCTCAAGCTCTCCTCTAAGGTGGCGTGGATCACCTTCAAGACCTCCTCCAAAGGTCTTCCTTGCCTGGCTCCTCCTTTGCCTGGCGTGGGCACAAGAGAGAAGGGAAGAGGGGAAGGCACCAAGGGGACAAAATATCCCCTTAATCTTCTTCTTCTTTTCTCTTGGGCATGGGCTCTAGGTAGAGTATGAGAGGAAATTTGCTAGCCAAGGATTGTTTGAATGGTGGTGGGTGGTGGTCTTTTTATAGGGTAGGATGAAGGGTTAAGGTGACTCTTGAAATGGAGGGCTAAGATGGGAAGATGGAGGTGGTTAGGTGATCCTAAGGCTAAGGATAGTTGGCGCCACCTAAGGGGTGTAAGGGGGGTAGTTATGGGTGGCCAAGGGACACCTAAAAGTGGCACCAACCATGGAGAGGTGCCATGGGTTAGCGCCAACTTCTAGGCTTCTAGAATGGGAGATTATGTGGATGGTGGAGAAGGGTTTAAGGGAAGATGTGTGGTGGAGATGAAGGGGGTTTTGGAGGGAAAAAGTGGCGCCAATAAGGAGGTAGTTAGGGTGGTTTTGGCGCCACTTTATGGTGTCTTTTGGAGGTAGTGGGTAGGCTAGGTTGGCACCAAGGTGAGGTGGAAGTAGGGTTAGCTTATGTGGAGCTTAGGTGGAGCTAGTTGGTGGAGTTGTTACGTAGGGTTTTTAGGTGGTAAAAGCCAATGGAGCTAGAGCATAGCTAAGCTAAGCTAAGCTAAGCTAAGCTAGCTTAGCTAGTAGTGGAGTAGAGGAGGAGGTGTTGGAGCTAGGGTTTGGAGGGAGGAGTTGGATCTAAAGAATCTGGAGCTGAAGTGGAGCTGGCAGCTACTGAAGAGGTCAACATGGGGCTACTCTAGCTGGATTAGCTTGCTAGTTCTTTGCTAGCTGCTAAGCCAAGATAAAGTGAGCTGGCTTCTGTTGAATGGAGCTGAGGTGAGCTGGGTCTGGTGCTCCCGGGGAGGATTGAGCTAGTTGAGATAACTAAGGTAGCTTAACTCAACCAAGTTGAGCTAAGCTGAGCCCCAGGAGCTGGACTTGAGCTTCTTGAGCTGGAATGAAGTCATCTTCAGCTAGCTGGAGTTGAGTGGAACTGGATATAGTTGGATCTGACCTGGGGTGAACTCCAGTCAACTCAGCTGAGCTAGCTAGAGCTCCCTGTGGACTAGTAGGAGCTGAGATGAGCTAGACTCGACTAAGTTGAGCTGGATCTGAGCTGACCTAAGCTAGGGTGAGCTAAGATGAGCTCTCTTGAGCTGCCATTCAACTTAGATTAGCTGAATGGAGTTAGGATGAGCTAACCCTAGTCCAAGTGAGCTAGATTCCAGCTGTGGTGAGTTGGATCAAGCTGAGTTCCAGTTACTCTTAGCTCCTCCTTCACCATTTGCCTTGTTGAGTGCTAGGGTTTTAGGGATATGTATATCTGTTCATCTCTAACACTCACAAAAACACATTAAAAATACAAGAAAAAATGCAATGCATGTCTATCCTAGTTAATGCCTAAATGTAGCCCAAAAACCCATTTGCGGAGCAAAAATCCTAAGAGCTAGGTTTGTTTTAATGCATAAGAATGATGATAAACTGGCATTTATCAGGAGTCTGTAGGTCTTTAGGCTAGCCCACTTAAAGATAGGTTTGATTGCTTGTATTGCAGGGCACCTTTCTTCCTCCTATCTCTCATGAATCCTTCCACATTGTTTACGCATTTTAGCTCTTTCCCTCCTGTTTTGAGTTATCCTCAATATGACGATTATCCCGACTCATACTGTAATCAACCATCAGTTAGTTGGGATAACTCGAATTGGGGATACAGTTCCGGACCTTTGTGTTTAGGGTCTAACCCTGAACACTATGATTGTGATTTCTATCCTTCTCAAAGCTACATCGATTATAGATCGTCACACTTTCATGGTCAACCTAATACGATCTACAATCAAGAAGGATACACTGATTCTTACCTATCCACTGATTACATTGCCTTTAGGTCATCACCACCTTTTGAACAATCCGAAATGACCTATTATCAGGAAGGGTATAACGAATCTCAATTCGTTAACTCCTCTGCACTGATCCCAAACCCGTCCAACCCTGAACCAAATCATTTGGTTCAGGGTAACCAGGTTCAAGATAAGGTTCTGGCTAACTTAAGGAATATCATACAATCTTTAGAAGTTCAGCCAATACCTTGCATTGAAAAATTGGAGCCTCTGATTGAGATGATTGATGATTTGAATAAGTATTTGTTGGATTAGCTCCAGGATGTTAAGGATACGAACCCGGGTGAGTTTCTACTTGGGAAGTTAGCGAAATTGAGAATGAGATTTGTGGTTACTTTGGTCCAATCGTGAGATGATTCCTTGGATGAACCCCCTTCAGGAGAGCCAAGGTCAGAACTTGCTCAGGCACTGAAACGTTGGCTGGGCATGTATAACCGGGTTTTGTTATAGCGTTGTAGTATAGCCAGTTATTGCCATCATTTCAAATATACAAATTTTTTACTCGGAAAATAAAAGAGTTCCCGAGGTCGAACTCAGGGAGCAAGTTGTATTCTAGGGGTACAAGTTTCTTTTACAAAAATAAAGAAAGAGAGAGAGAGAGAATTTGTTGGCTTTTCTTCTTTTCTCTTTGCTTCTCCTCTTCTTCCTTCTCAGATCTTCTACTCTCTTCCTTTGTTCTTCTTCTTTATCTGCAGTGGTGATGTTCTTCTTCTTCTTTCAGCTGTTTCTGCTCGTCTCTTCCTTTTTCTTCTGTAGAGCGGTCCTGTTCTTCTTCTTCTTCTTTCTTTCTTCTTTTCCTTTCTTCAGATCTTCTTCTCGTGCTCTTCTTCTTCTGCAGAGTCTTCACTTGGCCTCTCTGTGTTCCTCCTCTGACTCGCCTTCCTTCTCCTTCTTTGCCTTCAAGACGCTCGGTGCTCCTCCTTCTTTCAGCCTTCGTTTTCTTTGTCTTCAGGACGTCGTCTGATTTTTCAATCAGACGACTTAAACTGCTGCTGCTACAGTGTGTCTCCTTCTCCTTCTTCTTCACTTGTGCCTGCACACTCACGGTTTAAGTCAGAGGGCAAAACCTACTCTACCCTCCCCCCGCGTCTCTCTCTCTCTCAGAATTCACTCTTAGGAAAGCTCTCCCAGAGCAACCGGTTAATCGGGTACGCGGGTCGCGCCCGGGTCCAGGCCCACCGGCGTGCGTGGTGGGCGAGGAGTGCAGGTCAGTCTAAGTCGGGTCGGGCCAGGTCCGCGGGGCGGAGTTGCAGACGAGGCCGGGTTGAGCGAGTGAGTGAGAGGGACCTCACCCCGTGCTCAGGAGGCAACGAGCATAAGGCAGTTTTTGCCTTTATGCGGGCGCGCTCTTCTGAAAGGTTACGAGGTGGGACTAAATGTCCAACCCCAATTTGGGTGCCTACGTGGAGGAAGCAGCGGCAGTCGTGGCGAAGCGCGGGGGCTTCGCGCGAGAGCTTCGACTCGACTGCATCTTGGTACGTTGCGAAGACGCCTCGCACTGTCTGGGAGCGTGACCTGGGCGTGGCGCACCTGGGGCAGCAGGTGAAGAAGCTGCTTCGCTTCAACAATGGCGGCGGCGAGCGCAGGTACCTGCCCACAGAGAAACGGCCTTTCGGCCCAATCAGAAATGCGAAGGACCTTCGTCGTGGCACGGCGAAGGTGGTCGGGGGCTGTGCAGGCGGCGGGGCGGAGCCTAAGGGCTGCCCTAGGTCGGACTGTGGGTCGGGAGATGGGTTTTTTCGGTGGAGTTGCAGAGGGTGATTTGGGGGAAGTGGAAGGGCGGAGGTTGATCAGGGTGAGGAGGCGGAGGTTCTGCGGTGGTCGGCGAGCCGTGTGGGTTGCTGGAGTGATGGGAGCGGGTCGCCGGAGCAGGGGCCGGAGGTGGAGAAGGTGAGGGCGATTGGTCGGATCGGGGTAACAGTAAAGATGTAAAATGAGAAAAAGGAAGAGGGGAGAAAGAGGAGGAGTTCTACCTACTTAGCAGGACGAGGAGGGGCCGGAGCGGGCGACAGTCGTATCGACTGTCGCCGGAGAAGAAGATGCCCGGGGGAAGGGGCGGCGGCGAGGAGAGGGCCGGAGAGGCGCCAGATGGGTGCGGCGTGGCGCGGGGAGACCGAGGGAGATCAACCCTGCAGCTGGTAGTGTGGCAGAGCGACGAGGAGGAAGAGGGGAGGCCGCCGGAGCTGGAGGGCTTCCTGTCGGAGTGGGAAGAGAGGAAGTGGGGGTCTTTCTCCGTCAGGACCGAGCTGCTCAGAACGGCGGAGCGACGGGGGTATTTATAGAGGCAGAATCAGAGAGGAGGGCGGAGGGAGACGACGTGTCTCCCTCGCCGGAGGACGCCGGAGATGGAAACCCATACCGTCCGTGCGTTCGCACGACCGGTATGGTGGGTTGCAGCGACCAGGGGGTGTTCCTGCGACGGCTGACGACGTAGGGCACCCCCGGTTGTCTTGCCAGACCCTCCCCCTTACCCTGCGTGGCGCCATGCTCCGCGCAAGGTCGCCGGAGCATGGTGCTGGTCAGGTTTTGGCAGGAGGGACCTGAATGCAAAGAACGAAGGAGAGTTAGGGGTAGAAATGCGAGGGTTCAAAAGTTGAGGGCCAAAAAGTAAATATATGAGGACCAAAGTGTAAAGTTGGTCAAGAAGGTTTCTTCTTAGGCTCAAGTTTTTATACATGACTAATTAGGACCTAAGGAATCTGATGGTGAATTTTATTTCTAGATTAAACCTTGTTTGACTGGTCAATTTACGCACAAAAAACCAAATTAAGTTATTAATTGGGTATGGTTCTCAATGTAGGTCAAAATGGGTTCTGAAGGTCAAATTGAAGGTTCTAATCCCTAGAGATTATTTTTCTATGAATTTTAGAGGGTTTATTCTATTTTTACTTTGCCTCGAACCTCGTGAATTTGAAGTGGGTTTGTTTTAGGGTTACAGATTATCATTTAGTTCCTTGGAATTGCTGTAGCCCTTATCAGATCATCCCACTTTTCTTCTTATTTGGTTTGTTTGACCTATGTTTGGACCCTGAATTACCCTGTATGCAGATTATACTGGTAAAATTGCATTTTTACCCCTTATGACTTGTTTTCTCCTTAAACTCAGAATTCTCTGAGTTAAGCCTTTCCTTGAGTTATGTAGGAGCTTTTATCCTTTGTATTAGGTCAAAATGAGCTAGTTATGCCTCATGATGAGGTTCTCATCATACCCCCATGCCTAGCTTTTTCTAGTCCCTTAGCAAAAACTTAAGGTTTCAACCCTTGTTCTAGACCATGAAGTTCATAATAGCTTCAGATAAGTGCTTTTTCATTTGAGCTTAGATTAGGTTAGAATGCTGACCATAGGCCTAAAAGGTACTCTAGTACCAATCAAGATCCAAATCTGTCTAGCCTTAGCCTCAGTCTTTAGCAAAGGTTTTTAAGGCCCACAAGAACTAACCTAAGGTTTATTGGACTTTGTGGTTAAAGCACCCGTGCTTGAAATGATTTTAGCCCTGGCACAGTTCGCAGTGCGTTTTATAAGAGAGAGATAGAAGGTTTTTCTGTTTGGAGAGTTTTCTCTCTTTTTCTTTTTAGTTCTAGCCTAGGATTGGCTTTTCAGCACGGTTTGTATCAGATTCCTTGCTCCCATCATCAATCCTCAAGGGTTCCTGGTGATCGATGCTTCGAGATAGCACCGCCCATGGCGACCCCTGGAACCCTGGCTATTGAGATTTCGAGATAATCCCATCCATGGTGTTCCGTGGCCGAATCCAGACCCTGGCAATTGAAATTTTGAGATAATCCCATCCATGGTGTCTGAACCAGCAGAGTGCTTACATGCCCCCAGTAGGATATGTGAATATCCTAAGAGACAAGCACCGAGGAGATGATATTTTGTTACGCATCTTCGAGGGGATTTCCTGCCTCTTCGCGCTGGGAACTCGTCTAAATCAACTTGTGTTGATCGGCCGCTCCTATTCTAGGTGTTCTTTTCAGAATTTTGCGACGCTTCTGCGTGATTTTGATTTTTACGCTTACTGAACCAGGCTGTGTGTGAGGTTAGGGTGCTTAGGTTACTGAGTCCCGTAAACCAAAAATTAGTTAATAAGGCCAAATACTCCCTAAGCCTTAGACCTAATACTTCAGCTTTTCATTTTCCTCAACCTCTTGAGGAATGTCTAGATCTTAATGGGTACTAAGAGTCTATTCAAGAATGCCTAAGGTTTGCATTCTTACTAATCTCATTATGCACTTTTCAGTTATTTTCTTGAATGAGGTCTAGAACTTAGGTTAATTCCTTAGTTCCTTACTAATGACTATCACTTTTTTCTCATAATTTTGCGCTCATTTTTCATTTTGTTTCTTTTCTCCTCCTTCACAAAATTTCCTTCTCCTCTTTTCCTCTTATTCTTTTTCGAAATTTTTTTTTAATTTTTATGGTGTTTTTGGCATATGTGAATTTTTTTGTTTGAGACCTTTTCTTATAAGTTTTGCACTTTCATACCCCCCCATGCCTAAGATTTGCAATGTCCTCATTGTAACCTAGGGGTTTTTTATTTAACTTAGTTCATTCCTTAAGACAGAAATTTGGATGAGTGAATGGGTCGGGTTGAATTTTTGCGGACGATTTCTAATCCCAGATGCAAGCATCTGAGGTGGGGTCGGCTGTCTACAAGGGTGAACCTTAAGTGCAAAAAGGTGTCAGAAAAAGTTTTGGATTTTTAGGAAAATGACGGGTTGCCTCCCGTTAAGCGCTGAGTTTTATGCCATCGGCTGGGCGCAATAAGCTCAAGGGGAATGGAGGATATAAGATGCTTCAGTCAAATCAGTAGAAGTTACATCAATGAACGGCTTGAGTCTCTGACCGTTCACGATGAAAGGTTCAGAATCGTGGCTGAGTGGACTGATTTCGATTACTCCATTTCCAAAAACCTGTCAGACCAAATATGGTCCGACCCACTTGGATCTCAGTTTTCCTGGGAAGAGTTTTAGTCGGGCATCAAAGAGTAGGACCTTTTGACTAGGATGAAAGATCTTTCTCGAGATGTGTTTGTCGTGGAAGGCTTTAACCCTCTCCTTGTAGATTTGCGAGTTCTCGTACGCGTCTAGGCGTAATTCATCGATCTCGCTGATTTGGAGTTTTCTGTGGGTCCCAGCCTTGGAAAGATCTAGATTACAGTTCCGTACTGCCCAATAGGCTTTATGCTCCAGTTCTACGGGAAGGTGGCATGCCTTTCCGTACACCAGTCTAAAGGGAGACATGCCCAATTGGGTTTTGTGGGCGGTCCTATAGGCCCACAATGCTTCCGGAAGTCGGGACGACCAGTCCTTCCTGTCAGATCGAACAGTGACTTGCAGGATTTTCTTGATCTCCCGATTAGACAGCTCAGCTAGACCATTAGTTTGGGGGTGGTAAGGAGTAGAGATTCGGTGAGACACCCCGTATTTGGTCATCAGTGACCTAAACTGAGCATTTGTGAAATGGGTCCCCCCATCAGAGATTATTGCATGAGGAATCCCGAACCTTGAGAAAATGTTTTGATGAATGAATTTGAGAACGATTTTGTGATCACAGGTTCGGGTCGGTATGGCTTCGATCCATTTGGACACGTAGTCCACAGCCAACAGAATGTATTCGAAACCATCCGAAACAGGAAAGGGGCCCATAAAATCAATCCCCCAAACATCAAAGATTTCGCATACTAGAATCGGTTGCATAGGCATCATGTCGCGACGGTTCATGTTGCCCAAAGTCTGGCAACGACTGCATGCCTTGCAGTGACTGTACGCGTCTTTGAACAGTGTGGGCCAGTAAAAGCCGCACTGGAGGACTTTTGATGCAGTTTTATGCCTGGCGAAATGGCCACCGCATGCCTGGTCATGGCAGAAAGAGAGGATATTGTTGAATTCTTCTTTCGGGACACATCTCCGGATGATCTGATCGGCACCTATGCGGAAGAGGTACGGGTCTTCCCAAATGTAATACTTGGCATCGGAGCGTAATTTGTCCTTCTTGGCCTTCGGCCAATCGGACGGGATCTGATGAGATGCCAAGTAATTTACTACATTAGCAAACCATGGAAGGCTAGTACCAATAGTCAGCAGGTGCTCATCGGGAAAATGCTCAGTGATGGGTCCGGAAGGGTCAATTATTTCAGAAGGAAGACGGACAAGTGATTAGCTACCACATTTTGCTTTCCCGCTTTGTCGCGAATCTCAAGGTCAAATTCTTGCAACAGTAAGATCCATTGGATTAATCGAGGTTTCGCGTCCTTCTTTGCAAGGAGATGCCTCACAGCTGTGTGATCCGAGTATATGATGACACGGGAACCCAGAAGGTACGATCTGAATTTTTCTAGGGCAAATACTACAGCTAGCAGCTCTTTCTCAGTAACCGTATAGTTACGCTGAGCCTCATCGAGTGTTTTGCTGGCGTAGTAAATGACCACAGGTTTCCCGTCAATTTTCTACCCCAAAACTGCTCCTACAGCGAAGTCGGATGCATCGCACATGATCTCAAAGGGTTGAGACCAATCAGGGGACTGTAGGATCGGGGCTTGGGTGACTCGGTCACGTAGGATTTCAAATGCTTGAGTGCATTCCTTGGAAATTTCAAAAGGAACATCCTTGGAGAGAAGAGTGGTCAGGGGGCGCGCGATTTTTGAGAAATCAGGGATAAATGGTCGATAAAAACTGACATGCCCTAAAAAGGAACGGATGTCCCTGATCGAGCTAGGCATAGGAAGGTGAGAAATCAGATCAATCTTAGCTCGATTCACTTGGATACCTTTTTCCGAAATTGATTGTCCCAGGACAATTCCCTCAGGCACCATGAAATGGCTCTTTTCCCAGGAAAGAACTAAATTCACATCGATGCACCGCCTGAGTATCTGGACCAAGTGTTGGAGGCAATCGTCGAATGATGCTCCGAAAATTGAAAAGTCATCCATGAAGACTTCCAGATAATCACCTACCATATCTGAGAATATGGCAAGCATGCATCGCTGAAAAGTAGCGGGTGCATTGCAAAGACCGAAAGGCATCCTTCGGAAAGCGTATGTTCCGAAGGGGCAGGTGAACGTGGTCTTTTCTTGGTCCTCAGGATGGATTTCCACCTGGTTATAACCGGAGTACCCGTCAAGAAAGCAGAAGAACCTATTTCCCGCAAGTTTTTCGAGAATTTGATCAATGAAGGGTAGTGGGAAATGAACCTTCTTTGTGGAGGAATTGAGTCGGCGGTAATCTATACAGACTCTCCACGAGTTGGCTAATCGGGTAGGAATGATTTCTCCGATCTCATTCGTTATAGTGGTGAGTCCTGCTTTCTTGGGCACGACCTGAATTGGGCTCACCCAACGACTATCGGAGATCAGGTAGATGATTCCGGCATCTAACCACTTGATGATCTCCTTTTTCACGACCTCCTACAGATTGGGGTTTAAGCGTCTCTGCATTTCACGAGAAGGTCATGTGCCCTCTTCTGAATAGATATGATGAGTACAATAAGAGGGACTTATTCCAGTCAAATCATCGAGAGTCCACCCGATGGCTCTGCGATGTTGCTGGAGGACAACAATCAGACGGGATTCCTGTTCAGGACTGAGGTTGGAATTGATAATCACAGGAAGGGTCTGATTAGAACCCAAAAAGATGTATTTCAAGTGAGCAGGAAGGGGTTTCAGTTCGAGGATGGGGTTATCAGCAGCAGCGGGTGGTTCAGTATAGATGTGAGGTTCAAGGGTGGGAGTTACTGGGTTATTCATATCTGGATTCGACTCCTCTGTTTGCGGGTCAAGATCCTTTTGTGGTTGATGAGGCATAATCGAGTCATTCTGGAAGTGTGATTCATCAACCAAAGTCCTGATGTCACAAATTTGTTCGATGACACCGCAATTAATTCCTTGTTGGGCCTTAAATATATCAATTTTCAGTGTTTGATCTCCAAACTTAAGCTCTATTTGGCCCTCCTCACAGCTGATGTTGGCTCTAGCAGTAGCCAAGAAAGGTCTCCCTAGAATGATTGGTGTATCCGTAGGGTTCTCAAGTGCGTCTATATCTAAGACTATAAAGTCCACTGGGAAATAGAAATCCCGTACTCTTACGATAACATCCTCGAGAATCCCTTTTGGTGACTTTATAGATCGATCTGCTAATTGTAATGTCACCTCGGTTGGTTTCAGCTCAGATTCTTCTAGATGGTCAAGTAAGGATGTGGGTATCAGGTTTATGGATGCACCCAAGTCTAACAATGCTCTATCAAATTGGGTACCACCTATCTTGCAGGAAATCAGGGGAGTACCAGGATCTTTTGCCTTGGGTGGGAGTCTACTGAGGATTACAGAGCTGGCTTGATCTGACAGAACAATTGGGCTCCCTCCCTTGGTTCGCAGCTTACGCTGGGGTGTACATATATTCTTTCGAAATCGTGCGTAAGCTGGTACGTGGCGGATTGCATCCATCAAGGGGATGTTTATGTGGACCTGCTCAAAGATCTTGACCAGGTCCTCCTCAGGGGCCACGAGTTTGGTGGTCTTCTTTCCCTTGGTCAAGGCCTCGGGAAACGGGATCTTGGTTGGTTCTTCTAGGATAGGTCCAGGTTGTGGATCCGGGACAGTGGTATCTTGGATAACTATCCTAGGGTCATGGTTATCAGGCTTGGAGTGGTTTGGATAATGTGGGTCTTGAGTTGTTTTACCACTACGTGTTGTTACAGAATTTAATCCGGCCTGATTTTGGTTTGGGTTTGGTAAGAGGGGTGGCTGCTGCTGAAATCCCGCATAAGAAGTTGAAGCTTCCATCTCGTCTGGAGATGGAGCAGTAGGGGCCTGATAAATCCATTGTGCGTGGCCTAAATTTGGATTCATAACGCGCTTCTGGGTCGGCACGTTATTCGGGTTAGGAAGAGGTTGGGAAGGGAGTGTGCCTGGCTGGCGAGAATTTGCCAACTGGGCCAGTTGAGTTTTAACCTCTGTAAGTTCGTCCTTGTGCTGTTTTTGAATAGCCGCATTCGTTCTTTGAATGTCAGCCAGAGTCTGAAGGATTAGGGACATTTGATCCTGATTTGGCCCTGATGGATAAGTAGGGTTGGGCCGAGGCTGAGACGGCTAGTAATGACGAGAGGGCTGTGGGCGGGACTGAAAAGGTGGTCTTTGGGTTTGGGAATTTCCCGCCCACTGAAAATTGGGATGGTTTCGCCATCCAGGGTTTTAAGTGTTGGAGAATGGGTCGTTCTGGATGGCGTTGAGGTCCTCGCAGGTGTGAGGAACCTCCTGAGAATCAGGGAAAGGGGGAATGGAGTTCCCCGGGCTGGTGTAGAAAGGATCGGATGATCCTCCGATCCGAGAATCAGATGGGGATGGATATGGATCCATCCTAGGGGAAGATCGGTGGAGGATGTTTTGCACAGTCTCCTGTGTGGAAGGAGGTTGTGCAAAGGAGTTACGCGCGGAGGTGGCTCGCTGCAAGTGCTGAGTCAGCTCATCCACCTTCTTCTCAATGATTGAGACCTTGTCCAATCGACTGGCCATTAATTCCAGGTCGACTGATGCGGACAGGCCCTGCGTCTCATGTGCTCCCTTAAGATTCGTCGCTACGCGGGTATTCGTCCTGTCGAATAATCCCATGGAGTCATTGTTGATGGAGTTCTCGCACATGTTTTCGAGAATCTCCCATACGGTGTCTTCATGTTGACCCATGATGTTTCCTCCGCAAGTTGCATTGACGAAAAGGCGGATGTCCTCACGGAGTCCCTGGTAAAAAGATTGGACTTGTTCTCATTTAGAAACTCCGTGATGGGGGCACTTTCTCATGAGATCCTGAAAACGATCCCATGCATCATGGAGAGGTTCTCCTGATTGTTGAGTGAAGTGTGTAATCTGATGGCGCAAGGCGTTGGTCCGACCAACGGGAAAAAGCTTTTTCAAAAACTCGGATTGAAGTTCTTCCCAAGTGTTGATCGGCCGGGTCTGAGTTTGATACCAATGGGCGGCCTTGTCCATAAGAGAAAAGGAGAACATCTTCATGAGAAGAATATCCCGATTTTGCGCATCTGACCCAAAAGTTTGGGCCAGATGCTTTAGCTGTTTGATGTGCTGGAAGGGATCTTCAGAATTAAGCCCATGGAATTTAGGTATAGCATGAATCATGTTGGGCTTTAATTCGGAATCAGGTCCTCCAGTCGGGATTCTGACTCGAGGCTCAATGGCCACCGCAGCAGGATTGTAGTGGTCCCGCATCGTAGGACGCTGTGGTGGGTGCACGAAGTTTTGGAAGAGGTCATTGAGTCGCTGGAGCTGGTGCTCCAGATTATTTTCTTCCTCAACTGGCTGAGCCATGATGGGGGAAGAAGAAGAACTTGGTTCTGAATCAGAAGAGAGAATAATGTGAGGGTGTTGCTGCAAAAACACGGGCGTCGAGGCTTGGCCTTGACGAGAGCGAATTTCTAAAGGAGGTCTTAAGGGTGGTCTTAAGGACCTCCTTCCGTACATGCACTGTTGGAAGAGATGAGTTTGGAAGGTGCTGGACCCAATCAAGACACCCAAAAATGTGTTGGGTGACTATAGAGGTGCGAGGCAGATGGACCCCTTGATCAGAAAGATCGTCCACCTGAGAATTACCTGGGCAGCCAGAGAGGGAGAGTCCCGCAAAGACCCCTACACGGTAGAGCGTCCCCACGGGTTACAGGGTTTCCCCCACCCGACCTCTCTTGTCACTGCGGTTCCAGGTAGACCAGAATGGGGATCTTGACTTCTTAAGTCTGCCAATTTTTAAGATCAGGGTGCTTAAGGTTTCACTTGAACTTTAGTCTTTTAAGTGCAAAGAGTGACCTAATTTAAGGTTGGTTGACCCAAGGGGTCAACTTTACCTCTTGTTTTCTTTGAGAGCCTTTAGGTCATGTCTTTTAGGGTTCAAGTGTTTAGAGAGCCAATTGTTTTAGGTTTTCTTTGAATAGGTATTTTCAGACAAGGGCTTGGGCACACTTCATTTGGTTTTCTCAATTCTTGCTTAAGGAGTGTGTCTCTAAATCCCTAGTGTTGGATCCTAGGTTGGCTCTACTTGGTCCAGTTAGTTCTTTGTTGGGTAATTAAGGCTCAAGCAAGAATGTGTTAGCCCCTAAATACCCTTAATAGTGTGCAGGAATAATGGGTTGAAAACATGCAACTTTTTATGGTTACTAAGTATGGAAGACAGGTTAGCTCTATATTGCTTGTTCTTTTCTTTTCTTCCTCTTTAGAGTTTAGGGGTTAATAGCGAGAGGAAAAATTTACCTGTCCTCGGAGTGGTTGTCGTGCGGTTGCTTGTCTTCTTGATTTCCTGTAGCTGCACAAAAGAGAGGAGATTATCAGAAATTAAAAAGAAACAGGAATGTTTACCTCTAGAATAGCCGTTGCTCCCTGGCAACGGCGCCAATTGAAACGTTGGCTGGGCATGTATAACCGGGTTTTGTTATAGCATTGTAGTATAGCCAGTTATTGCCATCATTTCAAATATACAAATTTTTTACTCGGAAAATAAAAGAGTTCCCGAGGTCGAACTCAGGGAGCAAGTTGTATTCTAGGGGTACAAGTTTCTTTTACAAAAATAAAGAAAGAGAGAGAAAGAATTTGTTGGTTTTTCTTCTTTTCTCTTTGCTTCTCCTCTTCTTCCTTCTCAGATCTTCTGCTCTCTTCCTTTGTTCTTCTTCTTTATCTGCAGTGGTGATGTTCTTCTTCTTTCAGCTGTTTCTGCTCGTCTCTTCCTTTTTCTTCTGCAGAGCGATCCTGTTCTTCTTCTTCTTCTTTCTTTCTTCTTTTCCTTTCTTCAGATCTTCTTCTCGTGCTCTTCTTCTTCTGCAGAGTCTTCACTTGGCCTCCCTGTGTTCCTCCTCTGACTCGCCTTCCTTCTCCTTCTTTGCCTTCAAGACGCTTGGTGCTCCTCCTTCTTTCAGCCTTCGTCTTCTTTGTCTTCAGGACGTCGTCTGATTTTTCAATCAGACGACTTAAACTGCTGCTGCTACAGTGTGTCTCCTTCTCCTTCTTCTTCTTCACTTGTGCCTGCACACTCACGGTTTAAGTCAGAGGGCAAAACCTACTCTACCCTCCCCCCGCGTCTCTCTCTCTCTCAGAATTCACTCTTAGGAAAGCTCTCCCAGAGCAACCGGTTAATCGGGTACGCGGGTCGCGCCCGGGTCCAGGCCCACCGGCGTGCGTGGTGGGCGAGGAGTGCAGGTCAGTCTAAGTCGGGTCGGGCCAGGTCTGCGGGGCGGAGTCGCAGACGAGGCCGGGTCGAGCGAGTGAGTGAGAGGGACCTCACCCCGTGCTCAGGAGGCAACGAGCATAAGGCAGTTTTTACCTTTATGCGGGCGCGCTCTTCTGAAAGGTTACGAGGTGGGACTAAATGTCCCACCCCAATTTGGGTGCCTGCGCGGAGGAAGCAGCGGCAGTCGTGGCGAAGCGCGGGGGCTTCGCGCGAGAGCTTCGCGCGAGAGCTTCGACTCGACTGCAGCTTGGTACGTTGCGAAGACGCCTCGCACTGTCTGGGAGCGTGACCTGGGCATGGCGCACCTGGGGCAGCAGGTGAAGAAGCTGCTTCGCTTCAACAATGGCGGCGGCGAGCGCAGGTACCTGCCCACAGAGAAACGGCCTTTCGGCCCAATCAGAAACGCGGAGGACCTTCGCCGTGGCACGGGGAAGGTGGTCGGGGGCTGTGCAGGTGGCGGGGCGGAGCCTAAGGGCTACCCTAGGTCGGACTGTGGGTCGGGAGATGGGTTTGTTCGGTGGAGTTGCAGAGGGTGATTTGCGGGAAGTGGAAGGGCGGAGGTTGATCAGGGTGAGGAGGCGGAGGTTCTGCGGTGGTTGGCGAGCCGTGTGGGTTGCTGGAGTGATGGGAGCGGGTCTCCGGAGCAGGGGCCAGAGGTGGAGAAGGTGAGGGTGATTGGTCGGATCGGGGTAACAGTAAAGATGTAAAATGAGAAAAAGGAAGAGGGGAGAAAGAGGAGGAGTTCTACCTACTTAGCAGGACGAGGAGGGGCCGGAGCGGGCGACAGTCGTATCGACTGTCGCCGGAGAAGAAGATGCCCGGGGGAAGGGGCGGCGGCGAGGAGAGGGCCGGAGAGGCGCCAGCTGGGTGCGGCGTGGCGCGGGGAGACCGAGGGAGATCAACCCTGCAGCTGGTAGTGTGGCAGAGCGACGAGGAGGAAGAGGGGAGGCCGTCGGAGCTGGAGGGCTTCCTGTCGGAGTGGGAAGAGAGGAAGTGGGGGTCTTTCTTCGTCAGGACCGAGCTGCTCAGAACGGCGGAGCGACGGGGGTATTTATAGAGGCGGAATCAGAGAGGAGGGAGGAGGGAGATGACGTGTCTCCCTCGCCGGAGGACGCCGGAGATGGAAACCCATACCGTCCGTGCGTTCGCACGACCGGTATGGTGGGTTGCAGCGACCAGGGGGGTGTTCCTGCGACGGCTGACGACGCAGGGCACCCCCGGTTGTCTTGCCAGACCCTCCCCCTTACCCTCGTGGCGCCATGCTCCGCGCAAGGTCGCCGGAGCATGGTGCTGGTCAGGTTTTGGCAAGAGGGACCTGAATGCAAAGAACGAAGGAGAGTTAGGGGTAGAAATGCGAGGGTTCAAAAGTTGAGGGCCAAAAAGTAAATATATGAGGACCAAAGTGTAAAGTTGGTCAAGAAGGTTTCTTCTTAGGCTCAAGTTTTTATACATGACTAATTAGGACCTAAGGAATCTGATGGTGAATTTTATTTCTAGATTAAACCTTGTTTGACTGGTCAATTTACGCAAAAAAAGCCAAATTAAGTTATTAATTGGGTATGGTTCTCAATGTAGGTCAAAATGGGTTCTAAAGGCCAAATTGAAGGTTCTAAACCCTAGAGATTATTTTTCTATGAATTTTAGAGGGTTTATTCTATTTTTACTTTGCCTCAAACCTCGTGAATTTGAAGTGGGTTTGTTTTAGGGTTACAGATTATCATTTAGTTCCTTGGAATTGCTGTAGCCCTTATCAGATCATCCCACTTTTCTTCTTATTTGGTTTGTTTGACCTATGTTTGGACCCTGAATTATCCTGTATGCAGATTATACTGGTAAAATTGCATTTTTACCCCTTATGACTTGTTTTCTCCTTAAACTCGGAATTCTCTGAGTTAAGCCTTTCCTTGAGTTATGTAGGAGCTTTTATCCTTTGTATTAGGTCAAAAAGAGCTAGTTATGGCTCATGATAAGGTTCTGGCTAACTTAAGGAATATCATACAATCTTTAGAAGTTCAGCCAATACCTTGCATTGAAAAATTGGAGCCTCTGATTGAGATGATTGATGATTTGAATAAGTATTTGTTGGATTAGCTCCAGGATGTTAAGGATAGGAACCCGGGTGAGTTTCTACTTGGGAAGTTAGCGAAATTGAGAATGAGATTTGTGGTTACTTTGGTCCAATTGTGAGATGATTCCTTGGATGAACCCCCTTCAGGAGAGCCAAGGTCAGAACTTGCTCAGGCACCTGTCGGGGGGGACACATGTTACAAGGTTGACCAGATTGAATTAGAGCAACCAATCAAGGATGATTTGATTTCTTTACCTGAAATCCCTGAGCCAAGGTACGAGGAAACGTATGTCTCCATGGACCAGAAAATGACAATTGATTTTAGGACATACATTAATACGGATTTAGATTTCTTTGATTCTGATGGTGAAGATTCAAGTTACAAAGTCTCAAGCAAGTTTACAGAACACGATTTCTGTGAGACGATTGGACCTGAGGAATCTGATAAATCATTTGATAGCCCAATAACTGAGGAAACTGATCTTATTGGGGCTCACATTACGGATCCAGAATCGCATTTTCTGGAGGATTCAATCCAATGCCCTGATTGTCAGTTACACCCCATTGACCTTATCGATGATTCTATTTTTGAGATAACTAGACGTAAGTCAATTCTAATTCAATCACATCTTTTAGACTTGGAAGTTTCAGACAGGGTGATTAATATGCAGGGGTCCCGGAATTTGACATTCTGAATGAGGAGGATAGGAGATGGTAAATTTTGATTTGGGAAGCAAATTTCAGAGGAAATAGAAGATCGAGTCTAAGGGTTCTAATTCATCTGAAACCATCAAACCAAAACCCTTATGACATTTCTTCTGAGGATGTTCAACCCATGCATACATTCATTGATTATCCTTTCGATGTCAAATTATCTGCAACCCGACTCTTTGGTCTTGGGTTGCATCCTCATAAATCACAGGCTCGACCCCGCTTGCATACTTATTTTAGGTTTTGGGTATTTTTTATCCAGAACCTTAGATATTCTCAATTATGGGGTATGGGTCTACACTACAATTTGGTTTACATCTGTGGACATCTGCTGGTAGGTCAGAGGTTTCTTCTTTTTATTCTGATTTTGATCTGCACTTGTGAATTCTTTATTTCTCTTCTTTGTATAGTGTGCCTAGCTGAAGGCACTAAATTCAGCATATACAGTTTTTCTTTATCTCATAGAGGATTCAACATTCACGCAATTCAGGTGCTTTCTACTCTATTCCACTCTGTTTTATGTCTTTTTAATACAATGAGGACATTGCATTAAATAGGCATGGGGGGTGGATATTTATCTTTGAATTAATTCGTCAGCTCCATAGATTTGTTTTATTTTCTTTTATTTATATTAAAAAAATGATGGAATTAGGAAAGAGAACTTGGGTTTAAGAAAATTTTCAATCTTGGGAAATACTACATTAGGATTTGAACACAAAGACCATTCAGGTCTTCAGACTTAATCAGCCTATGTATCTATTAAAATGTGGATTAATTTTTCGAGTCCTCGCTAACCTGAATTCTATTTAAATTTGAGTAAATAAGTTTGGGTGATAAATACATAACTTATCAACCTGCCCTCTGGTTTGAGGAAACTTTGAGTTTTAACCATTTACACACTTTCTTTGCATTGACTCGTTGTTCGACGATTTTAACAGAAATTGGGTAGCTAATGAACCTTCTAAGGTGATATAGCTGACAAATTATCGTAGGTAACAGCCCATAGGTAGGTTATCCAGAGCTCAGTCACTGGACCATTCTCTTTTTGCTGCCTTTAGGTAAATCTTAGACCACTGAAGCCACCTACTTAAAAAAAAAATAGAGAAAAAGAAAGTCAAAAAGAAAAGAAAAGAAAAGGAGAAAACAAAAGAAAACAAAAGAAATAAGCCACACTTCCCCACACGAGTATGGCTGGCAAGTTGTCGGTGGTAACAGCTCATCAACCGATTGTCCAGAACCCAACTCAATAAATGCACTGAAAATTCCCAAAACACTTAGGAAGAAGTGGAGAAGTAGAATAAACCGAGGAGATATACATTGGATTCACCCTTGTGTTGACCCCAAAAAAATAAAAGTAGGGAGAAAGCTACCGGTTGTAAAGATACACCTTTAGGCAGAATTCTCTTTTTAAGGTCACCTAGAGACGTAGAAATCCAAAGTCCATTTTTACGGTCGATCAACGAGTCTATCACATTTACAATAAGATGATTAGAACTTACGGTTCTCATCAAATCTTGGGTGAGTTGAATGGCCGTAGAAAGCCACTCTTAAACCTTAAAACCCAAAAATTAGAAAAAGAAAAAGAAAAGAAGAAAAAGAGAAAAAGAAATTTTTCTTTGAATAATGCGAGGGCTTGAGGCAGTCTGCATTTTGGCAGATACCCGAGCACTGTTGTCTTTGAAAGTTCAGATCCTAAGTAAACATTTTCTTAATGATTGAAAATAACTCATGCCCAAATAATTCAACTTAATTCTTTTATAAATAGCATATAGTTTTTGCTAGGGCTAGCAAAAGGTATGCATGAGGGTGTGATGTAAACATATTTACACTACATAAAATGTTTATTTATGTGTGTTCTTAAGCATAAAATTACATTGCATACTATAAATATTGCATAGCATGCATCATCTTGCACTTAGATTAGTTTGAATAAAATGGAGTTTAATTGTCTTCTTTTATGTTCAGGGACAGGGCAAATTTTTATCGGGGCCTTCGATCAAAGATGCAACCGTACAAATTTGATCAGGGCGACAACTGGAGTTCAACGACTCCAAGATCGCCCTAATTAGACATCTATAGCATCAGATAGAGACCCAGGAACCCTAGAAGATGAAGGGCCAAGATGGTGTGAATCTGCACTTTAGACGACAAATCCGACCACACGGATGGATTTGGATCGACGATCGCAACCTTACAGTGCAAAAATCGACTCAATCCGACAACTGTGGCACCATGTACATCATCCAGAAGATGGACGACCAAGTTGGCACCACGTGGAGCCATCTCAGCCGCCCAACCGACCGCTACACCCGCCGCACCCTCTCTTCTTCGTCGATTCTCCACTGTTGGAAGTGCATCCAACGGCTGTTGATGCGTGCGCACAGAACGTAAGTGCGACACAAACACACTTGTAGTGCGTTGGCCGAACGTGCTTACGCGATGCAGAGGCCGGCATTCAATTCTTCACGAGCAGATCTGAGGCACGGGCGAGCGAGCGTATCGATCGCTCGATCGTGATCGAGCGGCTGCGGGCACTCAATAGCGCCGACACACTATTGCATGCTCGCGCATAACACGAGATCGCACTTGGTGAGCGCGCAATGAGGAGGCGGGTGAGGATGCATCTCAGCCGTTCTATCTAGTGATCAAATAGCTGAGACTTGATGAATGTGAGCGTGCATTTCATGCGTGGGAGGCGAGCAGGTGGCACACGTCGCCCACAACTGGGGCTTTAGCGACGGTTTTATCCGTCACTAAACACCCCTTATTTAATATTTTGAGATTAAGAAGACCAAATTGCCCTCACTCCTTGCAACTATAAAAGGAGACCCCCTCCATACGAAATTTTCATTCCTTCTTTCTCTTCTCTCCCTCTCCAAAGTTCAAGAGAAGCTTGTCCCACACCCGGGATACTTCTCAAGAGATAAAGTCAAATTTTCGTTCCCCTTTCGGAAGTGGATCCCGCGATGACAACGACGTGCTGCCCCATTCCCGTTCTTCTCGCTTCGTCCTCCTTTGTCCTGCTCCGCTCCCTGTCTTCCAGGCATCATCCCGTCCGGCTCATCCTCCAAGCGACCGTCGAGGAGGATAATTCTCTCTCTATTCTTTTTAATGCTTTCTAGAGTAGATTTACTGCTGTCTAGTGTAATCGTTTTCTGCTTTCTAGTCGTAATGTTTAGTGTAACGAACAATCTCTTTGATAATGAATTTCATGTTCATTCTACATCTCTTTTTTGGTTTTTGTTTGTAATATTCTCTCTCTCATTCTCTCTCTCTCTTTTATTTAGTGTAAATAGATAGATAGTTTCTAATCAATTAATCTACTTCGTGACAAATAAAACAAACGCGTAGTTTTAATCAAACGTCCGCCTCCCTGAGTTCGACCCGGGATTTCTATTCTGGTATAAATTTTATTTGTTGAATACGAGTTCTTCGCTTTCAAACTATGACGATAGGTTTTTCAAAACTAAATATATTAACGTAGTAACTCGTAGCTTCAACAACAGTGTGTTTAGGGAAAAAGTGGAAGGAAATTTTCTTTTTGTACTAAAGCCTTTGGTGACAGCTTTAAGTGGAACTATCACCATAGTCTTTGGTGATGGTTTTTAAACCATGACGAAAATGTTTAGTGTGTTTAGTCATGGTTTTAGGTGGAACCGTGACCAAATATCCGTGACTAAATCTTAGTTTTCTAGTAGTGATGGGTCAAATCATAGAATAAGTAGAGGTGCTTGAAGGGATAGGTGGAGATGATGTCTCACAGGAGAGGAGATAAATTTATCCCATCTTTCTCTCATGGAATAAATTGATCCTGGGTTTTAGACCCTTTTCTTGGGATAACTTTATCCCAGGATAAAGTTCACCAACTAGGGATAAATGAATGTATCTGCGAAACAAACAAGGTCTTAGAGTTTATGTTGGAGTTTTTTCAAAAGTTTTTTCTATCAAAACACAATAACACCCGCTTCTAACTTTAATATTAAATAAATGCCCACTAATTACCTTTTCTTCCATTTTTAATATTAAACAAACACTGACTACATCTTTTACTCACACTTTTAATATTAAACAAATACACAATAACATTATATTAATATACAAATTATTTTGTCTCCCACTTATCTTACCACTTATTCCATCACCAAATAAGTACATTTCTCTACTTATTCCATATTAACCTATCCCACATTGTTGTATCGTACATCCAAATGAACTCTAATGTTTAGTTGTTGAGTTAAGTGGGTTTACGTCTAATTAAGTATTTAACCGGCCACTTAACTCGACGGCTACTTGCACCAAGTTAAGTGGGACTTAACTCAAGGTAAAGTAATCTCACATTCTCTGTGGAATAACTTTAGCCAGACAAAACATTCAAACAGATTAACTCACACATTCTACAATTTATTCCACTCCTTCCTTATTACTATACTTATTCTACAAATTTATTCCCCTTACCAAACAGGATGTGAAATTTTTGTTGGATTTTTCCTGCAACCTTCACCCAAACTCTCACACAATTACTTCTAATTAATTCAATCAAATCACAATAACTTTTACTCTTATTTTTACTATTAAACAAATACCCACTATATCCAAAACTTCCACTTTTAACATATTAAAAAAAATTCATGAACATCTTTCACTTCTACTTTTAACATTAAATAAATATCTACAAATATAATATCAATACATCTATTATTTTATCTCACTATTTAACTTTTTATTTATTTTATCACTTAAATAAATATCCATCTTTACCTGCTAACTCAAAGGAATAGTTATTTTATCTGGCATCCAAATGAATTAAAAAAAAAATAAAAAAAGGGAAAACATTTTGAACCCCGGGTCGGCAGACGTTAAATACGTAATTGCAACGGATTCGACTTATCTGCAGTACCTGCGGTCTTATGGTTGGCAAAGGTTAACATCATCCCCACCGGTAGATACGTAATTGCAACGAATTCGGATAGATAAATTTTGAGCCGTTGGGACGTCGACGTCGGCAATGTGGGTGGGAGGGTGTCCCCGGCCGAGGCCACGAACACAAGCCGGCAACAACGACGCAGGTCCACGTGCAAATTTGTACGGACTGGCGGGACCCACCAAGGGATGGTGGCGCTGTTTCTGGTGTGGAGGGCCCCGCCACCTCCGCGAACAGCCAATTGCAGGGTCAAATCAACATAAAGCTCTCGTCGGATGGGGATGGGGTTTGGTGTGCGGGGGGCGGGGGTTACCAAACAAAGCAAGCAAAGCCTTTTGATTATACTTGGGACAATTGCACGCTTCGGACCAACATTAACTAAATTATCCGCATGGTCTTTCTTAAATTCGCATCACCCACTTTTTCTTTTCTTTTCTTTTCTTTTTTCGGGGTCACGTATACGTATCGGAGGAAAGGTGAAATTGCAACTGCTCTTTAGGGTACAGCCTGATAACTTCTCTCTAGGAGAATTATGTTTCATTTTTTCCTAGAGAGAAATGGTCTTAACCCTAAGGATTAATTTGTGGCTATTTGGCATAAAGGGGGAAAAATCGGTGACTATCATATAATTAATTTGTCATTATTTGGAAGATAGTTGATTAAGTAATGTGGTAACTTGCAAAAAGACATTTTTGTCCTTATCTTTATTGCTTTGAAAGTTGGTTGCTATGATAATTATAACAAAAAAGGATTTTAGTCATAATTAAAAATCATGATCAAAAGCCTAAAATCATCATCAATTAACGTTAACATTAGTTGCATGGTGGAAAAATTTTGGTTATAATTATCTAAAAACATGACTAAAAGCCACAACTTTTGGTCACGATTGAAGAATCGTAATTAAAAGTTTTTTGCCATAGTTCTACCTAAAATTATAACCAAAGACCTCTTATCTTGACTCAAGGTCAAATTATGACTAATGGTCTTTGGTTACTATTTATAAATCATGACCAAAATGCTTTCTCACGAGAAAAAACTCATCTCTTTCTATGCTTCATCAAGAAACTAGTATAATCTACCATATATATTTATCATGAATGCAAACATACTTATACAATTCTTTCTCACATTCAGGCACCACACAACCTCCATTCACCACATATATAATTCTCATTCATTAAGAAAACACATATACAATTTATTACCACACAGTATATAAACACATAATTTGCAAACATTTTAAATAACTACATGAACTATATAAGAAAGAAACGTATACATATAAAGATTACAAATGCTATGAAAATAAAAATAAAAGGCCAGTTATGTGATGACTTCTATGTTACTTCTCCCAGATCCTCCCAAATCATCGTCGAGTGGAATGAGATGGAAAGTGGAAGAAAAAATGATCCGCGCCACCTCCTTTAAATCCATCTAAGATTGCCTACATCTGCACCCATTCTTGTTATACTTCTTGTCTCTATCATTTTAGTCTACCATTTGTCTTGTCCAACTTTGACATGACATCCTTAATTTCTCTTGAAAGGTCTCCACCTGTCTTTAGATGCTCCAATGTCTCTGAAGCCCCTGACCCCTTCCTTCCAAACTAACTATTGATGGTCTCACTTTCACTAGTACTACCAACAAAGCCTTCATGCATGGGGGGCAATATTGTCCTAAAAGCCTACTCTAGTGTCATAGGTTGTAGCAAGCCTATCTCCAAACGCTTATCCATAACATTACTTGAAGGATGCATCAACTTGATCATACAACCGTACACATAGTTTAGTTTCTGCTAAGTTATCCTAAATGTTTATCGCTAAGTTATTTCTTATTAGTTTCAATGAGCTTACATGACTCTCTTGGTATAGTAGATTAATCCAAGAACAAGTGCCATCATAAGCAGGCTTGCTATGACTCCTCTTATAAATCAAAACTTGATCAAGCTATGTACCATTTATGGGTATTTGACTACATATGTAAGGTGAGGTTATAAATTAAGTTATCCTAAATTTTAACTTCACTCTTTCTTAAGTCTCATAACTTCTAAGTTTTCTAAAAGACATTCTAATTAAAAAATTTATATTATCAATTAAGTTAAATATAAAACAAGTAGGTTAAAATGTACTTACATATTTATCCCTTAAGGAATCTATGCTTATCCATCTCAGGGAGTGAGTTACTATCAGAGTTTTTGCCCTATTAGCTTTATTTTTCTTGGCTTTCTCCTATAACGATGAATTATTGAAATTGCTACTTAATCATTTAACTTTTAAAGAAAAAGTAATTAATATCAAATATTGTTTACCTTTGTATTCTCTTGATCCTAATATTCACAACACTCCACCCAATGACCTTCCTATACTTCTGAAGTCACGTCTCTCAATAAACGTGACAAAAACTAATTTTCCTAGTAGTGATACATATATATATTATAAAATCATAAATATTTATTTATTTATTATAAATAATTCTATAATGATTCATAGTAGTTAAGTAAAAAGATAATATTTTCTGGTAGAACTCGAACCTCCTATTTCTATGATATCATTGATAAAGTTACTTCCAAATTGGCGAGGTGGAAAGGGAATTTACTTTCAACTTCTGCGAGATTGCTCTTCTCCAAACATGTTCTCTATTCTATACCCATTCATTTACTCTCTATTATTGAAGTCCCCAAGACTACAATCAGTAAACTTGAAAGCTTCTTTGCAAAGTTCTTTTGGGGCTCTTCTTCTTTGGATCCTAATCATCATTAGATAAGTTGGAAGAATATCACTAAACCTTTTGATCTTGGTGGTTTGGGAGTTAGAGATCTCTCTCTACTCATAATGGCCTTCAGGATGAAAAGAGTTTGGAACATCCTCTTCTCCGACTCTTTATATAGCAAGCTTCTTACAGGGTTATATTTGCATGGGTCCACCACCTGTCCTGCCAGAATCAGAGTCTGTTTTAAGGCCTACGAGACTATGAAACCTTTTATCCATTGGGAAATTCATGAGGGAAATGTTGATTTTTGGATTGATTTATGGATTGGTGAAAACCCTCTTAAGACTTTCTTCCAAGAGGATCACTCACGCCTCCCATTTTGGTGAAAGTTGCCTTACCAATCCTCCAAAACCTTCAGCATTGGAGGACAATCCCTCTTCCAATTCACAACTCCATTTTGAATATGGTTTTAGAACCAACTTAGGACATCCCAATTTAGACTCCTAATCATTCTGGTTCTCTCTGTTTCTTCATCCTATGCTATAAACTTCAATCACTCTATGCATGATAGTTCGCTCAAAGGAATTTGGTCCTTAAAGCTGCCTTTTAGAATCTTGTTTTGTGTTTGGCGTATCCTTCAGAACCGGCTTCCTACAGATGAGAATATTTCCAAACTTGGTAGTATCACAATTGTCTCCAAGTGTTTTTGTTGTCCTAATAGTCCTAGATTTAAAACAAATCATCACATGTTCACCCAAAATCACCTCCTTCATGAAGTTGCTAGATGGGTTTTCCTTAGAACTCAGATCAAGAAGGTTAACCCCTGCTTCTTCTTTTCTTATTTTCAAATAAGCCATTCCGTTAATTTCAGGCTTAAGGGTCTTATCTGTTTCATCTGGCACAATGTTTGGTGGATTAGGAATACAATTAAGCATGATAAATTTCCTTTTCGAAAAATTCCTTTACACCTTAAGACTTCTTGGCAAAATTTTGAAATGAATTGCTGGTTTCACAAACTCAAACCTAAAACTTCTCTTGTCCGCTGGACTTGTCCAACTACGGGAGTTAACATCAATGTGGCGTCCACTTCGGATGGCACTTTCTCATATCTTGGATGGGCTATTCACGATTGTGATGACCAACTCTATTTGGCTACTTCTTCTAAAACTTCTATGATTAACTATAATATTGCTCTTATTAAAGCTATTAATCATGCTAGCAGGGTCTCTGCTACTCGATTTCATGATTTTTAGGTTGAAATTTGTTACGACCCAGTTCCCGAATCCCTATAGGACCCGAGACCAGCTCGCCTCGACTAATTCCAAGACCCAGTCGTCCAACAAGAAATAACTAAAAAGCAGGAAAGTAAACCACATTCACATATGCAATATAACTAAGCAGGAAAGTAAACCACATTCACATATGCAATATAACTAAGCAGTAAAAACATACAAATCAGTAAAAGAAAGTAAAACTATTTTTCCATTACATACCACCACAACAACAGAACAACGGAAACGAAAGTAAACAGTAGAGACAACAGTAGCTAAAAGTTTGATACCTACTACAACAGTAAGGGAAACAACAAGAAAGTGCTGAAGCTATGGCTAGTCTCGACTGGGCCCAGCACACTCCGCAGCCGGAAGCTCAGGCTATTCAACTCCTAGACCTGAACAGTGTTATGAAAAAGACAGAGTTAGCGAACACTGAGTAGAGTGGTATCTATACTATCTAAAATAGTAAAAGCAACAAGTTTAATTCTCTTTTCTATTTATTTTATTTTATGTGTATTTCCTTTTCACCCATTTTTCTCAAATTTCCAGATATTCTTGATCTAGCATGTTCCTCGTGGGAATGATCTTGATTGCAGTCTTTTTCGAAGAGTAGAAGGTACACATGGTGCTCTCCTGGCCGGGAGAGCCTCTCGTGGTAGTCCTACACCCAGTCAATCACCCTGAGGTCACTGTCAAGACGTAGTGGTGACTACAGCACGCATGATAAGCTCACAGGTAGCTACCCCACACTGACACACGGTAAGTCGTTTCCGCTAGTAGGTATGCCCAAAGTACAGCACGGAACAGCATAGGGCCTTGCCCTCTTAGAACAGGGGTCTTGCCCCTCAGAACTAAACAGGGGTCTCACCCCTCCACAGTTCGTGCACCCTCGTCTGACTACCCCGGTTTGCCTAGAGGGCCTAACAAGTCAGTGTATGGTGGCTAGCTGAACCCTGGGCCCCATGGGGTGGCTAGCTCTCTCCCTACACTAGTAGCTCGCCTCAATACTGCGTACACGAGGGCCAACAGGAGTTGGTATAGAGTGGCCAATCCTAACCCTGGGTCTCAACCTAAGGGCAGCTGGCTCTGCTCTACACGAAAAGGGGACAGTTGCTCTCCTTGGTACCACATACTCAAGGGCCAGCACACTTCCCGTCTCCATTCCAGATTTCCATTTAACCACAAGAGCTCTACTCCTAAATTCCCCGTAGGGTTCATGCTCATGTTTACCTCATTTATTCCGATCAAGATCCCACCATTCATAATTTAGTTCTTATTTATATACGGGCAGCTCGTGTTTCCATAATTCAATACATGCAATTGGTGATTTCACAGGTAATTGCTCATAAATTACAGGCAGCTCATAATTATAATACAAGCAAGTGCTAACAGTTTAGTTAAATCATGTATGCAAGTACATCATACAGCATAAAAGATTCATTCATTCCTTTATCCTAGGGTTCATGCCACATCCTAGGGTTCCATTCGGCTATTTCCACAAGCACATTCTTATTAAATATTATTAACAGAAGTAAACCACTTTACCAGACAATCTGGGAGTAACGGGGGCTTGAACCGCAAACCCAGACATCTCTACGAGTTCCAAACACACAATAGGCTAAAACCATACACCAGGGAATGCATCACAAAAGGAGGGTCTCTAGTATGTAGAGAAACTCGCAAGGAAACTACAAGAACTTCATTTGCGTAAAACGGACCCCGATCGGACTCCAAACGAGTCAAAAACATGCCTACTGTCCAAAATCAGACATCTGGGAACAAGTCCAGACGTCTTAAAAGGTACCAGAACCTTACCTTAAGTCCTTGCGGTGTTCTCAGATGTCCAGGCCTCCTCTGCAATCATATGAAGGCAGTTCCAGACGTCGGACGACGCCTACGGTCGTCTGGGAGCACCTCCAGACGTCTGGTGATCTGATCAGACATCCAAAAGTGTGTGGGAAAGCATTCCGTGCTCCTTCCCAAGGTTGTTCCTGCGTACGACAGTCACAGCCCCCAAATCAAGCCCAACATTCATTCTGCGGTGAGGTCTGCATGGCTGTAACCACGAAAAAGAACGTACCTTCGCGATAAATGAGCTTTCAGACGTCTGGCCATAACTCCAGAAGTTTAGGTGCTTCGTCAGCCATCTGGACTCCACTCCAGACATCTAATACAGGAAAATTTCCAGTACCAGAACCTACTCCCAGTGCTCTCTGCTGCACTCCTCGCACCGCCACAACTCTAGCCACTGCAGATGGTCGAGGCAGCCTCCCAGGGATCTCTCCTCCTCCCGTATGCACCCGCGGTGGCCGTGCGAGCTTTGCCGAGCTTCCACCAAAGCTCTCCGAAGCTCGGCCTCCTCCTCCTCCTCCTCTGCACTCTCCTCCTTCTCGCCCTCTTTCTCTCCCTCGTTCGCCTCCTCTCGCCGCTCCCGCAGGCTCTGAAGGTGGTGGTGGTGGTGTGTGGAGTGGAGAGGAGAGGAGGGGAGGGGGGCTTTTATAGATGGTGTGGGGGTTTAGGGTTCGAGGAAGGGAGGAAGGGAGAGAGAGGAGGAGAACGTTCTGCATGCCGCCCGCGCACAGAGCGTAGAGTGCGTACAAAAATTTCATTTTCAGACGTCTGGGAAAGGGTCCAGACGTCTGACTGAGACTCCAGACTCTTAAAAGGCTAAAAGTGTGACGGGTCTTCCCAAAATTGATTCCACACTTCTATATTACTGGTGGAATGGGAAGCTACAGGTGGCTTGGCAAGCACGGAGGGAATTTTTTGCCCTTCAGTCTCTTCGCTTAAAGATACAATCTCTGGAATTCATTCACTCCTCTATTCAACTCTTAACTAAGAACATTGCAGACACTGGTGGTAAGGGTTGGAAGATATTCTACTCTTCACAACAACTTCCTTGAGGTATTTAAGGAATTATCTATTTAGACAAGATTTAGATGCCTTATGTGGCTTTTTGACTTTTTGCAGATCTTTATGCAATCTACTAGGTCATGAGTCGTGTGGTTCTTCTTTTCTGTACTTGGCAGGTTTTGATTTGATCCCCTGCTGACGTGCGCATGCGCGTGCTGTTGGAAGTGTCGTTATAGTTTGCACTTGCGACGTCAGTTTTAAAGTAAAGAAACGGATGAGTCCGAGTGTTGGTCTCAAGGAGGGGTAAAAACTGGAATTTTCTTGTCACTTATTGTCACGAAAATCATGGGGTTTTGCTTGCGAAAAGGCGCGGGTGAAAAGCGAGAGAGAGAGAGAGAGAAAGAGAGAGAGAGAGATTAGGGTTAGAATTATTTCATTCATAACATACAACTTGAATAGAAAATAGAGCAAGCAACTGAATAGAAAATAACTTCATTAATCATGCAGCTTTAGTTCATAATTACAACATTAGATACATGCTTAAACATAAGTAAAGTAAAGCTTAAAAGAAGGGAAGAAAGAGAGAGAAAGGGAGGGTGGCGAGGCAGCCACGGTGGTGGAGAAGGCTCCGTCGGCGGCTCGTCGTCTTCGGCGATTACAAAAGAGCTTAAAGGTAGCTAGGAGAGGGGTAGAGTAGTTGCAAGTGGAGTGAATGCCTTGAATGGGTGGTTGGAAGGGGTTTAAATAAGGAGAAGGGCTTTCCAAATGAAGAAGGGGTTTTAGTGACGTCCAGGACGTCGCTAAAACCCTTCCCAAAATGTCGGTGAAGACCCCTGCCCGCCGGTCGCTCGCCCACAGCCGTTCTTCCTCGCTCCCGATCCGTGTACGTGCACCACGAGTCGTCTGATATCTCGCGCGAGGCGCTCGCCTGGATCGCGCCCTTGCACCTGCGTCATTGCGCGCGTCTGGCCAGGGCGCATCTACGGGCGCCACGTCTCGCGATCTCTGTCGTCCGCTGCTGATCGGGCGACCCAATTTCGCCCGCGCACATCGTCGTCTTTGCATTTCCGCTTCGTGTGACTCGAACCCACGTCGCTTGAACGGGGGCGTGCGCTCCAATCGCTACGCTACGCCTGCTGCTTTGTCGCTGTGAGTGCGAGCGTGCGTGCGGCTCTCAGCCGTTCGATCAGAGATCGACGGCTGAGATCTTTCCTCCGGGTGAAGGTGGCGATCTGGACATGGTGAGCGGGTGCCACGTGGCGCGTCATGGGCCGTTGATCATCAGATCAATGGTCAGAACTTCTTAGGCCCATTGTGGGAGCTCCAGATGTTGGATTTGGCCAATTTCAAGTCCGTTGGACTCCGTTCGTCGTTCTGAATCCATCCATGCGGTCCGATTACTCATCTGAGGCCTGCTTTGACAAGTGCTCATACAAATGGCCATTAATACTATTTTATAAGCAATCTTGACATATGATACATGCAATGCTCCCGTTCTACTTATGTTGTGTTATCGGTGCCTTTTATTCTTAAGATGGGCCCTATTTAACAGAATTATTACCCCAAGATGCAGTGTTATCATACCCCCATGCTTACTCCTTCCTAGTCCCTAGCAAGGTTTATTCTAGCCTTTATTTTCTGTCAGAATTTAAGAAGTAATTACTTAGACACTTTGTCATTTGTCAATAAGAGGAAATATACTAAGATCTTAATCTACAAAGATTAAGAAGCGCACGAGTGTCTACCAAAATACGAATCGCCTGAATACTTACTTTCATGTATGTAAATATACATATGTATATATATATATATTAGATTTTTTGGAATTTAGAGTGGGTTGGTAACATTTTACGGCTACCCAACCCACCCAAAACTCGTACAAAACTCTAAGTGCTAAGCATCTTGGTGTGAAGATCGTGATAGACTCACTCAACGGTAATTCAGATAGACTCCAGGTTTCTATGCCCCTAGGTGACCAGAAGAGGAAGTATTTTACCTGAAGGTGTATTTGTTCGATTGGTATCTTTCTTCCTACATTTGTTTTAATTGGGGTCAATACAAGGATTTTTCCAGTGTATATCTCTCCAGCTTGTACTACTTCCCTGCTTCTTCCTTAAGTGTTTTGGTTCTTTTTGTGCAATTACTGAGCTGGGCTCTGGACAACCGATCAATGGGCTGTTACCTACAATCACTTGCCAACCATACTCGTGCGATGAAGTGTGGTTTATTTTGTTTTCTTCTCTTTTTTTTTCTTTTTTGTAGGTGGCTTCCATGATCTCAAATGTACCTAGAGGCAATGAAAAAGAAGTGGTCCCGTGGCTAGGCTCTGGACAACCTGCCAATGGGATGTTACCCACGACAACTTGCCAGCCATACCGCCCTAGAGAGTTCATTAGCTACCTAACTTCTGTTAAAATCTCCGAGGAGTGAGTCTATGCAAAAATATGTGCAGATGCTTAGACTCAAAGTCCTTCTAAGTTAGAGGGTGAGTTGATAAGTTGTATACTTATCACCTTATTTAGTAGGTGGATAAGGTTATAAGGATTTGAGGCTAAATCCATATTTTAACGGACACCTGGGCTGATTAAGCCTGAAGGTCTGAAAAGTCTAAGTGTTCAAGTTCTTTTTGTATTATTTCCCACTATTGATAAGTTTCTAATGCCTAAGTTTCTTCCTAAATTCAATTTTTTTTTTTAATTTTATTTTATTCAGACTGATTAAATGAGCTCAGGATCGTGCAAGTTACCACCCCCCCACCATGCTTAAGTTGGACAATGTCCTCATTGGCAAATACATGGATGCAACAGGGGTTTAAAAAGATATTACCTGAGTGACGTAAAATATTGGATCAACCTGAATCCTCTGGGTTGCCTCCCAAGCAGTGATGAGTTTAACGCCTCCAGCTGGGCGGTGCTTCGTGTCATCCCTCAATGAGGGTGACACTCTCCTTTGGGGGAACCTGGGCTAGGAAGTGTTTCAATCTTTGACCATTAACTGTAAAAGTGTACCCAGTGTTTGGATCAGCAATTTCAACCACCTCATTAGGGTGAGGCTTAACCACCCGAAATGGTCCTATCCATTTGGACCTGAGTTTCCCTGGAAAGAGTTTGAGGCAGGCATCAAACAGCCAGACTTGCTGGTTAGGCTCAAAGGTCTTTCTATGGATGAGTTGGTCGTGGACGGCTTTCATTTTCTCCTTATACAGTCGACTATTCTCAAAGGCATCTCGATGAATTTCTTCGAGCTTAGAGAGTTGGAGCATCCTCTGTGCACCAGCTAACTGGGAATCTATATTACATTGCTTGACAGCCCAGTAGGCCCGGTGTTCCAATTCGACAGGAAGGTGGCAGGCTTTGCCAAAGACCAGGTGATAAGGCGACATGCCTATTGGGGTCTTGAAAGTGGTCTTGTATGCCCACAGGGCATCATCTAGTCGTGTGAATCAGTCTTTCCTGTCAGGTCTCACAGTCTTTTGTAAAATATTCTTGATTTGTCTATTTGAGACCTCGGTCTGTCCATTTGTTTGCGGGTGATACGGGGTAGCAATGCGGTGGTTAACCCGTATTTTCTAAGTAGGGCACGGAATTGGGAGTGCATAAAATAGCTTCCACCATCACTGATCATGGCCTTTGGTATTCCAAATCGGGAAAAGATGTTCTGTTTAACAAAGTCCATGACAGTCCTGTGATCGCATTGACGGGTGGCGACAGCTTCAATCCATTTAGAAACATAGTCTACCGAGACTAGGATGTGCTCAAAGCTGTTGGATGGTGGAAAGGGGCCCATAAAATCGATACCCCAAACGTCGAAGATTTCGACAATCAAGATGGGCTGGAGGGGCGTCATATCTTTTCTGGTCATGGTCCCCAGTGTTTGGCAGCGTGAGCAAGTCTTGGCATAGTTGTGTGCATCCTTAAATAGGGAAGGCCAGTAAAATCCAGACTGCAAAACCTTCGCAACCATTTTCTTTCCAGAGAAGTGGCCACCACAAGCCTAGTCATGACAGAAAGAAAGCATACTCTGAACTTCATTCTCGGGGATACACCTCCTGATGATCTGGTCGGTACAGAGGCGAAACAGTATGGAATCATCCCAGAAATAATGCTCGACCTCAGCCAAGGACCTGGCCCGTTGCTGTTTGGACCAGCTGTGCGAGGTTTGTCCTACAACTAGGTAGTTGACATAGTCAGCATACCAAGGCAGTCTCTTGTCTTGCAGAGCCAGAATGTGTTCATCAGGGAAGGTGTCAGATAAAGGCAAGGAGGGTCCAATGTGGTCTGGGTGAAGTCTAGACAAGTGCTCAGCCACCACATTCTTTGATCCGACCTTGTCGCAGATTTCCAAGTCAAATTCCTGCAAGTGCAGGATCCATCTGATGAGCCTGGGTTTTGCATCCTTTTTATCCAACAGGTGCCGGATGGCAGAATGGTCAGTATAGATGGTCACGTGGGATCCTAGCATGTTACGACCCGGTTCCCGAATCCCTACAGGACACGAGAATCGAACCGACTCGACTGATCCCAAGACCCAGTCGTCCAACGAGAAAGTAACCAAAAAGCAGTAAAATAAATCACATTCATCATGCATGTAACTAACAGTAACAAAAGTACAGCAGTAAAGAAAGGAACTACTACAATACCTACCACCACAATAGTAGAGAATTAAAACAGGTACAGAAATATGAAGATTTCAATAAAAGAGTACAAGTGAAACAGAAATACTCACTACTATAGAAAAATGGTACAACAAAGTACAACTACTGGGCTCTACTAGGCCCAGCACCCTCCGCAGCCGCAGGCTCTGGCTACTCAACACTTGGTCCTGAAAAGGTGACAAAAGTGACATGTCAGCGAAATGCTGAGTAGAGTGGCAACCAGCTAGCTAAGAAAACAGTAAGGGTGGACAAGTAGCTGTTATTTTTAATTTCTTTCTTTATTTCTCTATTTACTCTTTCTCAAATTATTTCTCAGATCTTTCTCTTGATCTCGAATGTTCCTCGTGAGAACGATCTTGATTGCAGTCTTTTCCAAAAAGTAGAAGTAGCAGGTGGTGCTCTCCTGGCCGAGAGAGTCCCCCGTGGTGGTCCTACCCTCAATCAACCACCCCATGGTCACTGACAGACGTAATGGTGACTACGGCACGCGCGATAAACGCACTGGTAGCTACCCCGCACTGACACGCGGTCAGTCGTTTCCGTTAACGGGCACGCCCAAAGCACAGCACGGAACAAGTATAGGACAGAGCCCTCTCAATAATAGGGGTCCAGCCCCTCCACAGCAACCAAACTGGGGTCTTGCCCCTCCACAGTACGCGCACCCTCGCCTGATTACCCTGGTTTGCCCAGTGGGCCTAACAAGTCGGTGTAGGACGGCTAGCTGAACCCCAGGGCCTGTGGGGCGGCTAGCTCTCTCCCTACACTAATAGCTCTCCTCAGTACTATATACGCGAGGGCCAGAAGTCGGTACAAAGTGGCCAGACCTAACCCCGGGTCCCTGGGGCGGCTAGCTCCGCTTTGCACTAAACAGGGGGATAGTCGCTCTCCTTGGTACTCCGTACTTAAGGGCCAGCTCACTTCCCCATCCACTTTCCCAGTTCCATTCTATTTATTTTCCAAGAGCTCTACTCCTAATTCCCTGTAGGGTTCATACTCATATTTCTCAGGCCAAGCCATACTAGGTTTCATCATTTCAGTTTCATCCGCATATAGCCCGTGTTTCCAACATTTAATATCAGTTTATATACAAGCAGCTCAAATTTAGTTTCCAACAACAGGAATTACACGTAGCAGTTACTAGCAACAGTACTCTACATTTCACAGGCAGCTGTTATCCAATTACAGACAATTATCATTATTCTATCTACTTATCCAAGACTGCAATTCAGGTATTCAAGACATTCGTTTCAGTATTTCTGTTCTTAGGATTCATGCCACACCCTAGGATCTATCATTCAATCCAGTTTTCAAGCCCTAGGAGTCATGCCATACCCTAGGATCTATCATTCAATCTAGTTTTTAAGCCCTAGGATTCATGCCATACCCTAAGATCTATCATTCATCTAGTTTTCAGGTCCTATGATTTATGCCATACCCTAGGATCTATCATTCATCTTAGAGATGCATTAATATTGGTAAATAACTAAGGGGAGCCACTCTACCTACAAAATCGGGAGTAATGGGGGCGTGATCGGCAGGTCCACGTGCCTCCGCAACCCCTAGAGCCACAACGGAACGAGGTCTTAACACAAGGATCAATCACAAGGAATAAGTTAGAATAGGATACAAGTATTTTAAACAAGTAGAGGAACTAATTCTGAGAAGAACGGAATTTTAAACGCGGAAATCAGACCTCGAATGAACCCTAAACGGGTCAAAAACGATAACTCTGACTCAAATCAGATGTCTAGAACACCTTCCAGACGTCTTAAAAGGTGGTCCAGGTCATACCTCACTCTGAGCTGTTCCTCAGACGTCCAGGATCCTGCTGAACCGTCTGGACATAGTTCGAGACGTCCGACTATCACTCCGGACGTCTGGAGACTCTCTCCGCCGTTTAGTGCTTCGCCCAGACGTCTGAATCGCGTGGGAGGGCATGCCCTATGCCTTCCCAAAGAGAAACCTACACGCATATGCAAACACACTCTCAACACGGCATGAGACAGAACTTTCGGCGGAACAGCCTGCATGGTCGTATCCGCAAAAGGAAGCGAGGAAGAAATACGTACCTCTCAGACGTCTGGAGCTCCCTCTAGACGTCGCCCGCGTTGTTTGGACGTAGGTCCAGACGTCTGATTCTGGGAAAATTTCCTAGAATCAAAACCTCCTCGCCTTCTTCTTGCTGCGCAAGGCCGTGCAGCGCTTGCCTGCCTACCGCTTGAGCTGCAGCAGCACTGGGGTAACCTCTCCAACACCACGCTCCCGCTGCGCGCCCGTCGGCCGCCCCCGAGCTGCTCCGGCGAGCTCGCTCTCTCTTCCTCATGCGCTCTCCCTCTTTTCCCTTCTCGCTACACCTCTTCCTCTCCCACGCACTCGGCAGCAGCTGCTGCTGCCCACGCTCTCTCTCTCTCTCATGCTCAAGCTGGAAGAAGGAGGAGATGGTGGGGAGGTGGGTGAGGGAGAGGGAAGGGGTATTTGAAGGTGTGGGGAGGGAGAAAAAGCACCTGCAGGTCGGCGGGTTCAGTTTGCGCACGCACGCACGCAGACTCGCAATCGTACGCACGCAAAAATTTATTTCCAGACGTCTGACCAGACGTCTGGACCAACTCCCAGACGTCTTGAAAAGCGTTTGATGTCTTATAACACCTCGCATGCTTAACTATGAGAGGATTTAGAACCATCTTTTCTTGTATCCTATAGTTGAGATGATTGACCATGTACTAGTGCAGAGTGGCACCTCGCATGCTTAACTTATAAGCTCATAGTTACCACTTCACTTAAGTAGGGACCCTGAGGCGATTAACCTTGGTACGAGCCATTCTCCTAGCCAAGAGAGTGTCTCGTATCAACCTTTTTGTTTGGGATATTGCAGCAATATCTCCATGTGCCTTTCGAGGAAATTATGGGTTTGTGATGGCTATAAATTGAAAAGGCATAGGCATTTGGGAAAATTGAATATGACATGCCGTATTCGAAGCTTCCTCCCACATGTAAGTAGGCAATCTTGAGTTTTGCAAAAGTGCGTTAACCATGCTAGTTAGGGTCATACTCTTTCGCTTTGCTATCCCATTAGATTGTAGGGAATATAAGGTTGTCACTTCATGAACTATACCAAAAGTTTGCTATTGCTCATCAAATAAGTTGGAAGTATACCTCCGTCCTTTATCTGACCTCAATTTTTTAAGAGTTTTTCCAGTTTGTATTTCTGCTTTTTTCTTGAAGATAAGAAATTTGCTTAATGCCTCATCCATAGACTTAATCAAATATACATAACAGTATTTACTACTCTCATTTATAAAGGTGATAAAATACTTTTTATTGTCCATAGTCAACACACCATTAAACTCGCAGATATTCGTGTGCACTAAATCTAAAACCTCAGTTTGTCTAGTAATAGAGTGAAAATGCTTCCTAGTTTGTTTAATCTGCACACATATCTCGCATTTCTTAGTTTTATCTATGGTGTGTTAAGGAATCATATTTAATTTCATCATTCTTTTCAAAAAATTGAAATTTATATGACCTAATTTACCATGTTATATATCACAAGATTCAATATTACTGCAAACAAATTGAATCGAATGAGAACTAACATTATTCAAAACATTTCTAGATGAAACATTCACATCACATCTCACTCTAAATAATAGATCAAAATATGCCAAAAACTCCTTTTTGTAAAATATTTTGTCTCAACATAACAACTTTATTACATTTAAATTAAAGTTTAACTCAACCCTCTCTAACCAATAAAGAACTAGAAAGAGAATTCTTCTTCATAGCAGAAATGTGCAGCACCCTATGCAGTGTCCAGACTCGCCCTGAGGAAAACTCAAGTCCATGCATTCAAATCTCAACACCTTAGCTGCAGAATCGTTCCCCATCTTCATAGTCTCGCCACTGAAGGCCGGATAGGAAGAAAAGAATGATCTATCAGTACAAATATGTACATTGGGTCCAGTATCCACGAGCCATTCATTAGGATTGTAAATAACATAGAGTTCAGGTTTTATTGAGACATACCCATCGCTAGGCCCAGCCTCCTCGGTGATTACATTCACCTGAGGATTCCCCTCTGTGATCTTTTATTTAGCTTTATTAGAAGGATAATCTTTCTTCTAGTGCCCAACATGCCCACAATGCCAGTATGGTTTGTTTTTAGATTTCTTTTGGATCTTAAGTTTGGTCTTCATTTTGTTTTCATTATTGTTATTTTTATTCTCCTTACCCTTATGCATCGTGACATTCACCTTAGACTCTACATGCACTACAGGTTTCTGTTCCTATGCTCTTCCTCAATAGTAGTGGCCACATCAAGTCATCAAGAGAAATCTTTCCCTTTATATGCTTGAGAGTCATCCCGAAGTCCTCCCAAGATTTAAGGAAATTTTCAATGATGGACATGACTTGAAACTTTTCTGGAAGCTTCATCTCAGCCTTTACTAAACCATGGAGCAATAACAAAAATTCATGTGCCTGCTCCGATATCGATTTTCCCTTAGCCATTTAGTATTTAAGGAATTTTGCAACAGAGTATCTTTTAATACCAAGATCCTCGATATTATACTTCTTATCCAACTCCTCCCATAGCCCCTTCGTAGTAGACATAGATGTGCCATATACATCAAATAGCACATTAGAAAAAGCTAATAAGATGCAACTATGACAAATACGATTGCACTCATTCCACTCATCCACCGCCCTTTGGCCTTCAGGAGTGGGTTTTTCCTTATCTAAAATTAAGCATTCGGTTTCTAGTGTCGAGATCAAACCAATGGTAGTCAACCAAATCCTCATGCGTTGTTGCCAACGCTTGAAATTTTGCCCACCAAATTTCTTTAGCATACCGGACACTACAAGAATATTGAGTATTCACGACCGTTAAAAATGGTCGCAAATGTTCAAATAACCGTCGAGAACAAGGGTCGAGGAATATATAGTTGCGATTGGATTTTCTCAACCATTCTTGAACAATACGGTCGAGAAAAAGGTGCACCCCACTTGATGTTTGGTCAGTTCTTTCATCAGCTTTCAACGGTCAGTAACGTTATTTCCCGACCATTTAATGTCCACAGTCGGTGAAAGTATTTACCTCGACCGTTATTTAGACAGTTGAATAAGAGCATATTTCTGACCGTTTATTAATAATGGTCGAAAATATTGATATTTTCGTCGATTTACGGACGATCGATAATGTTAACTTTTTGTGACCGTTATTTAGTAACGGTCGAGAAAACTCATATTGTAGACCGTTTTTAATAGTCGAGAATGTTAAATTTTGGCGAGGGTTGTTTAGTTACAGTTGCGAAAACTCATACTAGTGACCGTTTTTAACAATCGATAATATTAACAATTCTCGACCATATTTAAATAACGGTCGAGAATAATAAGGATTTTTTTTTTGAAATATATTTAATTTATGTGAAAGACCTATAAATAAAGCCCAAATCTATTAATAGTATAAATCAATCACACAAATTAAAAATTTATGCATTTAAATAAAATAAAAGAAATGAAAATTAAAATTTTATAAATAAAAGTAACTTATACAAAGTTCATAACAAATAATAATATATATAAAAAATACAATTATGCTTTGGCACCAACGCCTTCAACACCACTACCACCTAAATTGTCGTCATCACAACAATCTTTAAACTCATGAAGGGCGGGTGATCAATTCCTCCCTTCTGAAGAAATGCCAGGAGCTCCTTCATGGTCTTGTTGGATTCCTTGAACTGCATTGCGTTCTCCTTGACCAACATCATCAGCTCCTCGATTCGCAACACATTCTCCTCGCCTCTGCGACGTAATGCTGCAGTCTCCTTCCTCATCTCCTGCACCTCAGCTGAAGAGGATGATGCTCTCCTCCCATACCACCCCGAGACGGTCTCGCTCCTCCCTCGCTACAGACGTACCCGCCATGCTCAGGTGGCATGACGGTCCGGTGGGCCCCCTCTGTTGTTAGTGGCTGCTGAACTGTACCGGAGTTTGCATCTTCAGGAGGATGCATTAAGTTGATCATATTATCCTGAAAGATATTGAATTACGTTAAGTAATTTCATTTAATTATATAATTACAAAAAAAAAATAAAAGTATTGTATTTTTTTAACTTACGTGTCGCTGTTGGTATGTGTCGTGAAGCCACTCTCTATTTCCCTCTTCACTCATCTTGCTATCAGTGGCCTCATATACTCCTATCTGATCAAGCTGGGCACCTTGATGCATGGTGGACTACAATAATTTAAAACAGTTAATTTTAACAAATTAGAAATTTATGTAAGGTTTAAAAGAAAATATTAATTAAAGATACTTACGTATATAGATTTCATCCTGCCTATGCTCCTCCTACCCAGGACATGGGTCTTCGATGGAGCCTTAGACCTATTTTCCTTATTTTTCTTGGCTTGCTTCTGAAAATGAAGGTACAATTTATTAACTTAGAAATTGTTTAAATAAATGATAATATATGAAATACTTTTACCTGCATCGCTGGATCATGCCAATGCTCGCATGGTTCCTTCCAAGTGTGCGGCTGTATCAAAAGTGACGTATTATGCAATGCCTCATCATGATTCCTATCCTTATAATACTAAAAAATATAATTTTAATGTTAAAAATAATATTTGAATTGTGGCAAAAGAAATAAAGAAATATAGTTAAAATATATCTTTTACCTTATTTTTAATCTTCAAGCTCCAATCTTTATGAATCTTCGCTACGTGCTTGAGGATATATTTGGGGATGTTCAGATCATCGCCCCATTCGAACGTGGCTTACATTAGAAAGATAACAGAAATTGTTACATAATTTAAACTTATATAAAGTAATTTCCAAAAGTTATTAGTTTTTACCAATTACCTCTAACTCTCAAATGAGCTGCCTTTTCAACTCGTTTGGCACCTTCCTCCAATCGAAGTGGGACAGTGGGATGATTGCCTTTGTCAGTGTACCTAGTCTACTGACGAATGGAGGATAGTCCACTACTTCCCCCACGGGTGTGATATGCACTGAAATGTGGGCCCCATGCAGAATTCTCTCTAAGTCCCTGTTTCGCGTGGGACCTCTCCCCCTACGTGCACTTATAAGACAGAATTATAACATAAAATGAAATAACAAAGAAAAAACTTTGAGAACATAACATTTACCAAACCTTAAATTCATACCTAAACCGCGGGCGGGTGGTGGTGGTGTAGAGCATCTCGTCTGAGAAGGATCTGGGTCAGTCATCTGCTTTGGCTGATCATCCAATCTAATGTTCTCAACAAATGAAGTACTATCCTCCTCCTCATCGGCGGGTGCATCCTCCACGTAGTCAGAATCCTCCACTAGGAGATCCGTCAGAGGAGGCATCGGACTCTTCCCCTTCATCCTACCTCCCTTCCCCTGACTTTGGAAATATCGAGCTACATCTCCAGGCCTTAGAAACTGCTGGCGAGGTGCCTGGGGCTGAGGCTAAGGATGCTGGTAGTGAGCCTGAGGCTGAGGCAGCTAGCGGGGGACCTCAGGTCGCTATGGGGGGGCCTCAAGCTGCTGGGAGGCCTGAGCCTCCTCCCTGCTCCTATTAGCCTTTTTTCTTGAAAATAACCTGCGTAAAAACATCACAAATAATCAGATATTTTTTAAAAAAAATCGGCAACATTTCCCTATATATTGTGATATTTCAAGAATCTTGTATGAAATAAGTATACAAATAATTGAAAATGAAATGAGAGTATATATATGAAATAACCTTCCCTTTCTCCATTTCCCTCCCCTTCCTCTTTCTCCCATTCCGTTTCCCCTTCCCCTTTCTGTCATTCTGTTTCCCCTTCCCTTACCCTCCCATTCCTCTTTCTTCTCCTTCTCTTTCTCCCTTTCTCCTTAACCTCCCCTGTTATGAACGCACGCTCCAGACGTCTTTTAAGACGTCTGGGAGGTGGCCCAGACGTCGGACTAGACATCTGGAATCACCTCCAGACGTCGAACAAGACGTCTGGGATCATTTCCAGACGTCTGGAAATCGGTTATTTTGGCACGACATCTGTAATGACCTCCAGACGTCGGACCAGACGTCTGGGATCATTTACAGATGTCTGGAAATCGGTTATTTTGGCACGATTGTTTCGTCTGCGCGCCTGAGCGTGCAGACCTGCGGAAATTCCCTCTCTCTCTTTTTCCCTCTCCCTCCTGCGCCCTCTGTCGCGCTCTCTCTCTCCTCCTCGTGCGGCCTTAAAAGGCCACGCCCTCTCCCTCACTCCCGTCACCTCCGTCTCCTTCCTTTTCTCCTTCCAGCCAGTGCGCGAGAGCGAGCGCGAGGGTGAGCGGCGGCGGCGACAGCCGCGACGGGTGCGGGAGGAGGTGCTGCGCGGGGGAGGAGGTGTCAGCCATGAGGGCTCGAGCCTGCCGGGGCAGCGGGAGTCGGTCGGCGGGGGCGCAGCGGGCGCGGAGTGGCGCGGGAGGCCTGCTGTAGCTCGAGCAGCAGGTGGAGCACTCGCGGCGCGGCCGGGCGTCGCGAGCGGAGGGCGAGTCGCGCCCTGGTTCTGGAAACTTTTCCAGAATCAAACGTCTGGGCTTATAGCCAGACGGAGGGGGAGACGCCTGGAAGATTGTACAGACGTCTAAAAGGTGAGTTTTTCCGTCTTCCTTCCTTCCTTTCGACTGACCGTACTGAGAGAGAGAGAGATGGGTACGCGCAGGTTCGGTGATTAGCCATCCAACGCGAATCAGATGTCTGGCTGTAGTACCAGACGACCGGAGCGACATCCAGACGTCCGGGGTGACCATCGGACGTTTGGGAACTAGGCCAGACGCCCCCGCAGGCTTCTGGACGTCTGAGAGCCCACGCAGAGCAAGGTAATTCCTGATCCACTTTTTAAGACGTCTGGAAGAAGTTTCAGACGTCTGATTTTGCACTGTTTCGTCATTTTCGACCCGTTTAGGGCCCGTTTGGGTTCCGTTTTCCGCGTTTTGAGTTGCGACCTTTTCGGAATTAAATCCTCTACCCGTCTACAGTAGCTATACACTATTTTGAGACACTCCTTGTGTTTGATTCTTGTGATAGGACCCCATTCCGTTGCAGTCCCGGGGGTTGCGGAGGCACGCGGGATTCCCGACCACGCCCCCAGTTCACCTGTTGTAACCGGTAGAGTGGCTTTAAGTATAATCTGTTAAATTATGAAACCATAGATAGAACCTAGGACATTGCATGAATCCTAGGAATGAGAAATAGATTGAATGGTAGATCCTAGGGTGTTGCATGAATCCTAGGGCTGGAAAACTAGATTGTATGATAGATCGTAGGATATGGCATGAATTCGAGGATGGGAAAACTAATGGAATGTATGAATACTGCAGTCTTGGAAAATGTGGAAAGGAAATAATAGCTGCCTATGAAGTGAATTAATAGCTGCCTGTGAATTGAATTAACAGCTACCTGTTATGAATAAATGAACATGATTAAGAATATGGGATGTATGAACGTGAAACTGGAAAGGTGAAACCGGAATGCGCCGAGTTAAAGAGCTGGAACCCTACGGGGAATTAGGAGTAGAACTCCTGGAAAGTGAATGGAATAGAATTGGGGAAGTGAGCTGGCCCTTGAGTACGGAGTACCAAGGAGAGCGACTGTCCCCCTGTTTAGTGCAGAGCGGAGCCAGCCGCCCCAGGGACCCGGGGTTAGGACTGGTCACTCTGTACCGACTTGCTGGCCCTCGTGTACGTAGTACCGAGGAGAGCTACTAGTGTAGGGAGGTACTAGCTACCCCACGGGCCCCGGGGTTCTGCTAGCCTCCTACACCGACTTGTTAGGCCCACTGGGGCAAACCAGGGTAGTCAGGCGAGGGTGCACGGACTGTGGAGGGGCAAGGCCCCTGTTTGGTTACTGTGGAGGGGTTGGACCCCTGTTACTGAGAGGGCTTTGCCCTGTACTGGTTCCGTGCTGTGCTTTGGGCGCACCCGTTAACGGAAATGACTGACCGCGTGCCAGTGCGGGTTAGCTACCTGTGCGTTTACCGCGGGTGCCGTAGTCACCGTTACGTCTATCAGTGACCTTGGGGTGGTTGACTGAGAGTAGGATCACCACGGGGGACTCTCCCGGTCAGGAGAGTACCACGTGCTACTTCTACTGTTCGGAAAAGACTGCAATCAAGATCGTTCCCACGAGGAACATTCGAGATCAAGTGAAGGATCTGAGAAATAGATAAATTGTGAAACAATAGAAAGACGTAAATAAAGGAAGGAAGAAAATTAAAACAGCTACTGTACACTTTACTGTTTCTTTAGTTTAGCTGCCACTCTACTCAGTGTTTTGCTGACGTGTTACACTCGTTACCTTTCAGGACCAGGTGTTGAGCAGCCAGGGTCAGCGGCTGCACAGGACGCTGGGCCGAGTAGGGTCCAGTAGAGTTACCACTATTCTCTTGTACCACTTTTTGTTCCACTGTAGTGAGTAGTTCTTGTTTCCGCTGTACCTTTCTTTACCTGCGGTTCATATTATGTTACGAATGTTGTTCTACTGTTGTGGTGGTATATACTGTGGTTATATCTTTTCTTACTGCTGTATTTTCTTACTGTTAGTTATATTCATGCTGAATGTGGTTAATTTTGCTGCTCTTTTGGTTACTTCCTCGTTGGACGACTAGGTCTTGGGATTAGTCGAGTCGGTCCGGTTCTCGTGTCTCGTAGGGACTCGGGAATCGGGTCGTTACAAGATGGTATCAGAGCAAGGTCGTCCCGAGAAGTGAATCAACTGACTGGAAAATAACCAATTCACATGTCTATAACTAGAGTAGCCACCACAACATATCTCTTGACATGAGCTCTTAGACGTTTCGTTAGGTACCGTCTATTTTGATGTTTTTCGTTTTGTTTCGCGTCTCCTTGCAGGAGATGCCTCGTCGCGGGACTGGCGAGACTGGCCACGGGCGCGGCCGAGGACGAGGTCGGCGAGGTGGACGTGCCGTTGTTGACGTCTCGGTGGACCAGCCACCACTCCCGGGCATCCAGGCCAAGGACCTCGCCCGGCTGATACGGGACATTGTACGAGAGGAGCTCCACCCACCGCCCCAAGCGCCTCACCCTGGGGCTGCGGAGGGGGAGTCCTCTGTGGGACCACTCGACGGACGCGGCGCTGGACACGGGGGAGGGGATGGGCCGCCGCATCCCCCACCTTCCTCCGATACTTCTGTGCACGAGGCACCGTTGCCTAGGGGTGGACTAGCATCCCCATTGCAGCGCCACTCCGAGCTCTTCGGGCAGTTCCGGAAGCTGAAGCCCCCCTCCTTCAAGGGGGATGAGGACCCGACCGAGGCAGAGGACTGGCTTGAGCAGCTGGAGAAGATCTTCGACACCCTTCGCCCCCCGGTGGAGTGCCGCGTGGCCTTTGCCACGTACCAGCTGGAGTGTGCGGCACACAGGTGGTGGAGGGCGGTCCGGGGACAGGAGAGGGACGAGCCGACGTGGGATCAGTTCGTCACCCTCTTCTGCGAGCAGTACTTTCCCTAGACGTGGCAGGACCAGAGGTGGTGGGAGTTCCACACTCTCCGCCAAGGGACGATGACCGTGAGCGCATACCGCACGCGGTTCCTGGAGCTGTCCCGCTTTGCAGCGACAGCGGTAGCTACTGAGGAGGAGCGCCTTTGGAGGTTCACCGAGGGGCTCCGACCTGCGATTCGGGGGTATGTCAAACCCCTGAAGCTGCCTACGTTTTCGAGGGTGGTAGAGGCAGCGATGACTTACGAGGAGACCAACCCGTTCGCGCGAGACACTGACGACGGGCGAAAGAGGTCATTTCAGCCAGACTTTTCACAGGGCCGGCGAGAGAGGAGACACGTGGCGTCCGCAGGAGAGCCGTCATGTTTTACAGGGCCATCAGTGGCCTTTGGGGGCCCTCGACAGGGGCCAGTCGCCAGCACCGGACCCCCGCCCAGCCGACAGCAGGGACCCACTGAGGGCGGGAGTCGGGTTCCCCTCTGTTACTAGTGTGGCCAGCCGGGCCACATCAGGAGGGACTGCCCGTCTAGGGCAGGAGGTCAGCAGATACTTCCCGCGCAGAGCACTGGAGGACGCGCAGGAGGCTGCGGTTACCAGGCGCGAGGAGGAGGACAGCAGTCACGAGGAGGGTACCGGCCAGCACCTACCCGTCTGACGCAGAGTGTGGCTGCTTCGTCCGTACCTAGAGCTGAGGGGCGTATCAACGCCATGACACACAGGGACGCCAGAGCTTCGGGATCGGTGGTAGCAGGTATGGTTTCAGTTTCCGGCAGACTCGTTTACACGCTTTTTGATTCCGGCGCTACGCACTCGTTTGTCGCAGCCAGTTTCGCAGTTAGTTTAGACCAGGATTATACACTGTTAGAGAATCCGTTCGTAATCAGAGGTTCGAGTGGTCAGCTTTTTGTAGCTGAAGAGGTGTACACGGATTGCGAGGTCAGCGTCGGGGGACATAGCCTGCCAGCTGACCTGATTATGATACAGATGGAGGACTTTGGAGTGGTTCTGGGGATGGATTGGCTATCCGCTTACCACACCTTGGTGGACTGTTTTGAGAGGAAGGTCGTCTTCTCCATTCCGGAGTTGCCTTCTTTCGAGTTTCACGGACAGCCAGTGGATGGAGGTTTCAGGTGCAGTTTGAGGTTGGGGACCATGTCTTCCTTCGTGTTTCGCCCATGAAGGGTCTGCAGTGGTTTGCGGTGAGGGGGAAGCTCGCGCCGAGGTTTGTGGGGCCCTTTGAGGTCCTGGAGCGGGTTGGACCCGTTGCTTACAGGCTTGCCCTCCCTCCCCAGCTTTCTAGTGTGCACGACGTGTTCCACGTGTCCAACCTCAGGAAGTACGTAGCCGATCCCAGTCACGTACTGAGTCACGAGAGCGTCGAGGTGGGCGACGACCTGACCTACCCCGAGCGGCCAGTGCAGATTCTAGACCGAGCCGTCCGCAGTTTGAGACGAAAGCAAGTACCCCTGGTAAAGGTTTTGTGGAGGAGCCAGCGGTACGAGGAGGCTACCTGGGAGCCTAAAGCGGCAATGCGGGAGCGGTACCCGGAGCATTTCGCGGGTACGTCTTTTCGGACCGGCTTCGATCCTCTTTGAGTTTGTTATGGTTATTTTGACGTCTTTTCCGCACCCTAGTTAGCGCAAGTTTCGAGGACAAAACTTCCTTTGAGTTTATTATATTGTTATGAACGCGCGCTCCAGACGTCTTTTAAGACGTCTGGGAGGTGGCCTAGACGTCGGGCCAGACGTCTGGAATCACCTCCAGACGTCGGAAAAGATGTCTGGGATCATTTCCAGACGTCTGGAAATCGGTTATTTTGGCACGACGTCTAGAATCACCTCCAGATGTCAGACCAGACGTCTGGGATCATTTACAGACGTCTGGAAATTGGTTATTTTGGCATGATTGTTTCGTCTGCGCGCCTGAGCGCGCAGAACTGTGGAAATTCCCTCTCTCTCTTTTTCCCTCTCCCTCCTGCGCCCTCTGTTGTGCTCTCTCTCTCCTCCTCGCGTGGCCTTAAAAGGCCACGCCCTCTCCCTTACTCCCGTCACCTCCGTCTCCTTCCTTTTCTCCTTCCATCCAGTGCGCGAGAGCTAGCGCGAGGGTGAGCGGCGGCGGCGACAGCTGCGGCGGGTGCGGGAGGAGGTGCTGCGCGGGGGAGGAGGCGTCGGCCGTGAGGGTTTGAGCCTGCCGGGGCAGCGGGAGCCGGCCGGCGGGGGCGCAGCGGGCACGGAGTGGCGCGGGAGGCCTGCTGCAGCTCGAGCAGCAGGAGGAGCACTCGCGGTGCGGCCGGGCGTCACAAGCGGAGGGCAAGTCGTGCCCTGGTTCTGGAAACTTTTCCAGAATCAGACGTCTGGGCTTATAGCTAGACGGAGGGGGAGACGTCTGGAAGATTGTACAGACGTCTGAAAGGTGAGTTTTTCTGTCTTCCTTCCTTCCTTTCGACTGACCGTATTGAGAGAGAGAGAGATGGGTACGCGCAGGTTCGGTGATTCGCCATCCAATGCGAATCAGACGTCTGGCTGAAGTACCAGACGACGGGAGCGACATCCAGACGTCTGGGGTGACCATCGGACGTCTGGGAACTAGGCCAGACGCCCCCGCAGGCTTCTGGACGTCTGAGAGCCCACGCAGAGCAAGGTAATTCCTGATCCACTTTTTAAGACGTCTGGAAGAAGTTCCAGACGTCTGATTTTGCACTGTTTCGTCGTTTTCGACCCGTTTAGGGCCCGTTCCGGTTCCGTTTTCCGCATTTCGAGTTGCATCCTTTTCGGAATTAAATCCTTTACCCGTCTACAGTAGCTATACACTGTTTTGAGACACTCCTTGTGTTTGATTCTTGTGATAGGACCCCGTTCCGTTGCAGTCTCGGGGGTTGCGGAGGCACGCGGGATTCCCGACCACACCCCCAGTTCGCCTGTTGTAACCGGTAGAGTGGCTTTAAGTATAATCTGTTAAATTATGAAATCATAGATAGAACCTAGGACATTGCATGAATCCTAGGAATGAGAAATAGATTGAATGGTAGATCCTAGGGTGTTGCATGAATCCTAGGGCTGAAAAACTAGATTGTATGATAGATCCTAGGATATGGCATGAATCCTAGGACGGGAAAACTAGTGGAATGTATGAATACTCCAGTCTTGGAAAATGTGGAAAGGAAATAATAGCTGCCTGTGAAGTGAATTAATAGCTGCCTGTGAATTGAATTAACAACTGCCTGTTATGAATAAATGAACATGATTAGGAATATGGGATGTATGAACGTGAAACTGGAAAGGTGAAACCGGAATGCGCCGAGTTAAAAAGCTGGAACCCTACGGGGAATTAGGAGTAGAACTCCTGGAAAGTGAATGGAACAGAATTGGGGAAGTGAGCTGGCCCTTGAGTACGGAGTACCAAGGAGAGCGACTGTCCCCCTGTTTAGTGCAGAGCGGAGCCAGCCGCCCCAGGGACCCGGGGTTAGGACTGGCCACTCTGTACCGACTTGCTGGCCCTCGTGTACGTAGTACCGAGGAGAGCTACTAGTGTAGGGAGGTACTAGCTACCCCACGGGCCCCGTGGTTCTGCTAGCCTCCTACACCGACTTGTTAGGCCCACAGGGGCAAACCAGGGTAGTCAGGCGAGGGTGCGCGGACTTTGGAGGGGCAAGGCCCCTGTTTGGTTACTGTGGAGGGGTTGGACCCCTGTTACTGAGAGGGCTCTGCCCTGTACTGGTTCCGTGCTGTGCTTTGGGCGCACCCGTTAACGAAAACAACTGACCACGTGCCAGTGCGGGTTAGCTACCCGTACGTTTACCGCGCGTGCCATAGTCACCGTTACGTCTGTCAGTGACCTTGGGGTGGTTGACTGAGAGTAGGATCACCACAGGGGACTATCCCGGCCAGGAGAGCACCACGTGCTACTTCTACTGTTCGGAAAAGACTGCAATCAAGATCGTTCCCACGAGGAACATTCGAGATCAAGTGAAGGATCTGAGAAATAGATAAATTGTGAAACAATAGAAAGACATAAATAAAGGAAGGAAGAAAATTAAAACAGCTACTGTACACTTTACTGTTTCTTTAGTTTAGCTGCCACTCTACTCAGTGTTTTGCTGACGTGTTACACTCGTTACCTTTCAGGACCAGGTGTTGAGTAGCCAGGGTCAGCGGCTGCAGAGGACGCTGGCCGAGTAGGGTCCAGTAGAGTTACCACTGTTCTCTTGTACCTCTTTTTGTTCCACTGTAGTGAGTAGTTCTTATTTCTGCTGTACCTTTCTTTACCTGCAGTTCATATTATGTTACGAATGTTGTTCTACTGTTGTGGTGGTATATACTGTAGTGATTTCTTTTCTTACTGTTGTATTTTCTTACTGTTAGTTATATTCATGCTGAATGTGGTTTATTTTACTGCTCTTTTGGTTACTTCCTCGTTGGATGACTAGGTCTTGGGATTAGTCGAGTCGGTCCGGTTCTCGTGTCTCGTAGGGACTCGGGAATCGGGTCTTCTCTTCTCCTTCTCTGTCTCCCATTCCCTTTCCCCTTCCCTTACCCTCCCATTCCTCTTTCTTCTCCTTCTCTTTCCCCCTTTCTCCTTAACCTCCCCTTTGTCTTCTCCTTCTCTTTCTCCCTTTCTCCTTAACCTCCCCTTCCTCTTCTCCTTCTCTTTCTCCCATTCCCTTTCCCCTTCCCTTACCCTCCCCTCCTCTTTCTCCCTTTCTCCTTAACCTCCCCTCCTCTTTCTCCCTTTCTCCTTAACCTCCCCTTCCTCTTCTCCTTCTCTTTCTCCCATTCCCTTTCCCCTTCCCTTACTCTCCCCTTTTCTTTCTCCCTTTCTTCCTTAGTTACCCTCCCCTTGTTATTTCCTATCCTCTTTCCCCTTCCCTTACCCTCCCCTTCTCTTTCTCCCTTTCTCCTTAACATCCCCTTCTCTTTCTCTCTTTCTTCCTTAATTACCCGCCCCTTCTTATTTCCTCTCCTCTTTCTTCTCCTTTTTCTTTAACATAAAACATTCAAGATACAAAAAAAAGCATCATTCCACACAAGAAATAAATCTAAGTCGGCACACCCCACAAAAAAAATAAATCTAAGTGGACACACCCTACACAAAAAATGAACCTAAGTGGGCACACCCCACAACTAACATGATAATAGCATTATAAAAAAAAAGGTAGTAAGAAACTCACCATAGTGACAAAATGAAAATAGCCGATGCACAAATAGTAGGAGATGTTGGTGCTAGAGCACCACGATCATTTGTTTTGATGATAACAAAACACGTGTTATTTAACATTTGCACTTGGAGTCTTAGATTTCAGGTCAATTGCAAATGTAGACGTGATTAGACGGAATTCGAGCTCGCATCCAGGACGGATTGGAGGAGCTTGATGGAGAACAGAGGAGATTCGCGAGGAGCGATAGATTGAAGATGGAAGGACAAGAAGAATATGATAGAATTCTGTTTATCTCTTTCTTGTACTCTTATCTTTATTTTTTCTTGCTCTTTATTTCCTTAGAAAATTATGTTAAAGAAACTCAAAGTACCCTAACAGTAGTCCTAGGAACATCGGCACAACCCTAGGATACTTAGGTTTTCTGTAAAGAACTTAGAAAACCAATATAGGGTTTAAACAGCATTTCCAGATGTCTAATTCCCAAATCAGACGTCTGATAAAGTGTTTTAAGACGTTTGACTGTTGATTCAGACGTCTGATAACATTTAGGCTGGACATGCAAGTTCTGTCTGATGAAATAAGACGTCCAGACCTTAGACCAGACGTCTTAGGAGACGTCTGATGACTTTGCCAGACGTCCAATTAGTGGACCGTTGTCTCTCTTAGCAAACACTCCAGGATATGACCGTTAGAGCCTTATCAGACGTCCTTAAGCCCTTCCAGACGTCTGATAATTGACCGTTTTGCCTCGACTGACCGGAAAATCTCTTCTCAGAGATTTTGTAGCCGTTGCAAATCCATTCCCACGAAAAAGTAGGTTTCCAGACGTCCAGACATAGTGCCAGACGTCCTGTATGTCGTCTGATGACCTTGCACAAGAACCCTGTTTAGATCTGATTCAAGTCAGGAAGGAACCCGCACGAAATCAGACGTCTGACCTTGAAATCAGACATCTTAAAGTGATCTTCCAGACGTTTGATGCTATAATTAGATGTCTGATTTCCCTGTCAGTGCAATCATTGTTCCTGATTTTGGCCTGATTCACTTGGACTTTGCACCCAACGGCTATGGAAGCTTTTCTAAGCCTTCCAAAGCCTTCCTAAGGCCTCTATAAATAGAGGGGAACCTCTTGCACACAAAGACACACCTAAGGAACATACTTTCTACCATTTTGTGTCTCTCTTGCTCTCAAAGCTCAAGTTCTACATCTTGAGAGCATCAAGCCTTTGCGCACCCGCTCTCCCGTCGTAGTTCACGAGAGCGAAGTTGCGCCGTCGCATGGCTCACGCATCCGTGTCGTCGACGCACTCCTTTCAAAGGGAAGCATCCTAATTCCTATAGAAGCTTAGGTTAAAAATTACTTTGTTGGCTCTATAGGATTATTTGTTTATTTTATCTTTGTATTTGGTTGGGTATTCGCTTTGCGAATTCCCGTCTCCTCCGAGGGACAAAATCCTTCTCGTGAAGAGAAGGGGTTGAGGAACGCTACCCTCGCACTTGTAGCGTGGTTGTATTTGAGGTTGAATCACCCTCGTTTAAAGTGATTCGCTTAGTGGATTTTGATCAACTTGGTTGATCGGAAAATCCTAACTCGAGAGGGTTAGGTGATGGTTTTCACCCGGTTTGGGTTTCCACCTAAAAAATACTTGTGTACTTGTGTGATTATCTATTTTGTGAGATTTTTTATATTTATTTCCGCCATTTTTACGTCACCCCCTCCTGCTAGGGACGAATTTACAAGAGAATGCAAAGAACCTATATGAGAAGGTAATAAAAAAAAATTCAGCTTTGATATATAAATGAACGTAACATTTAATAAAAGATAAAATAATTTAAAGGCAATTCAAACAAAACAAACTAAGAATTTCATAATTTATTTATATTTATGATTTTGAATTAATACTTTGAGAATTTACCTTATATGTCAATGTCAGTTGCATCAGAGGCAAGTTGTTCACTTTATAGGTTTTGTTGATATGCTTCAAATTCAACATCTGGGTGTAGATTTTTTCCCGCATCGTATTGTTCACGTGGTTGAGCTCTAACTGGTATAATCTGCCCATTTCTACTATTATCAGGTACGTAGAATACTTGTGCAACCTGACAAGCTTGTGTGAATGGTTCTGATGATTGGAGGATGCAATGGTTCTTACTTAAGCTCAAGAAGCCATGTTTCTTATCGATTTTGAATCCAACGCCTTCTTTAAAAATATCAAACCAATCACACTTGAATAGAACTACTTTACGGTCAAATCTGAAACTCATTTCCACAATCTCTTCAATTTGACCGTAATACCCATTACAACTAGTGTTTAGGTCACAACTGACAAAAACTCCCGCTTGTTGCGTGGCCTTCACATCATCAATGGATCACACTCTGAATTTGAAACCGTTAATTATGTATCCAGAATGGTAACGTCTGTATGTCAAGGGTGTATCAGAAATTACATCAAAATCCTGTACCCACCATGGATCTCCATCTTCTTTCAGTTTATTTACACGAACCTTGAACTAATGAAGGAACTGCAAGTCTTGTGTAGATGTATCAGATGATTCTTTGAATTCATTATAAAATTCATCCACTTCTGGAATTTGCTTCAGAATGTACAAGTGTGCCAAACATTGGTCCATTTCCGAGATGGGCTTAACCTTCGTCCATAGGATCGATCTTCCTCCAATGTTAAATATGGACAGACAATTTTCATCATTACCATTAAATTCTCCTTCATAGTTTTGTTCAAGATGATAAAATCCATTGTCTATTTCATTCATATACATGACACAAAAGTTAATACATTCTTCTATAAGATAGCTTTCAACAATTAATCCTTCTGATTTGCCTTATTGAAAACATAATCTTTCAAATTTTTCAAGTATCGTTCAATTGGATACATCCATTTGTACTGCATGGGTTCAGCAATTCTCGCTTCATTTGAAAGATGAAGCATGACATGAACCATAACATCGAAAAGTACAGGAGGGAAAATATGCTCCATTTTATAAAGTGTGATCACAATTTATGTATCCCAATAGTCTAGCAATTCGGTATCTAATGTCTTTGAATAAATAACTTTAAAATATCTACTCATCTCCATGAAAGAATCGACTACCAGATCAAGCATAACTCCATGTATCGCTAGTGAGAATAAGATTTGCATGTATACATGAGAATCATGACTTTTCAACCCAGTAATCTTTTTTTGCGCTTCATTTACGTAACGTGAAAGTTGCGATGAATATCCATGTGGAACCCAAATGTCTTTAAGGAATGAGAAAATCCTTTGCCTCTATTCTTTAGTAAGACTGTATATAGCTTCTGGAAAGCGAGACCCTCCTTCAACTTGCAACTCAGGATGAATACCCAAAATTTTCATATCATTCCTTATTTTAACTGTATCCTTCGGGCTGTCTGTTAGGTTTAATACATCAAATATGTTGTTCATTACATTCTTTTTGATGTGCATAACATCTAAATTATGCCGCACTATCAAATCCTTCAAATATGTAAGCTCCAAAAAAAATATGTTTTTCTTCCTAAACTTTGAGTGTCGTAAGGAAGCCAAGTCATTCTTGAAAAGACGACCCAAACGTATTTCTCCAAGCTTTTGCAATGTCTTCATGATTTTCATCCCCGACAGCCTAATAGAATTTGTACTAAGTTTATTTTTCGAATTCCTTGACGAATACCGGCATGCTTTACCATCAAATCTGTCCTTGAATTGTGACGTTCACCATCTGTGTTCAATGGGCAAAAACCTGCGGTGTCCTAAGTAACAAAACTTCTTGCTTTCAGGCAATCTCAAGTGATGAGTATTATCCATACAGATTAGACAGGCGAACTTCCCCTTCGTACTCCATCCTGACAAATTCGTATATGTTAGAAAGTCATTGATTGTCCACAGTAATGCTGCGTGCAACTGGAAGAATTGTTTCTTGTGTGCGTCATATGTTTGAACACCACTGTACCACAAGACTTTCAGTTCATCAATCAATGGATGGAGATAAACATCTATTGAATTTCCTGGTTGCTTGGGTCCTGGGATAAGGAGTGTCAACATCATGAATAAAGATCTCATGCATAGCCATGAGGGTAAGTTGTAAGTTACTAGGACCACCGGCCATATGGAATATGATGGAGCCATCTATTGAATGGATTGAATCCATCGCTTGCAAGACCTAGTCTCACATTCCGTGCCTCTGCGAATAATGCATGATTCTCGTTAAATCTATTCCATTCATCAGAATCTGTTGGATGACGGATGCATCAATCTTTCAATTTATTATCTTGATGCCACAACATCAGTTTTACTATTTTACTAGAAATGAATAGGCATTGTAGTCTAGGGATCAGTGAAAAATAATGGAGAACCTTCTCTGGTTGTTTCTTCCCACCGGTGTTTGTTGATTTACCCACCTTATATCTCTCCTCACCACATTCAGGACAGTTAGTCAACCCTGAGTACTCATTTCCGTACAAGATGCAGTCATTACGATAGGCATCAATCTTCACGCATTTCAGTCCGAGTCGACGTATCTGCTTCTTCATATCATACCATGACTTAGGATATCCAGCAGGATTATTCAACTGATCTCCAATGAATTCTAGAACCTCAGACATTAATTTCACTATGGCTCTATTCAATACTTTCATTTGAAACAATTTCAGAAGGAATGACAACTTCAACATTGACGTTATTCCAAGAGCAATTGGATCCTCTACTACCTTGACTACATCGTACAACTCATTACAATCTCGTAATGCCTCATCATCATCTACATCCTCATGGTCTGCCGCTCTCATATCATGTAACATTTCATCCAATTCATCTCCTTGATTATCATTACTTCCTTCAAAGGCTTCAATTATCTCATTTCTAACTTCTCTCATTTGCTCACCATGAGTTGTCCAATTTACATAATGTTTCTACCAACCGTCACATATTACATGCTCCAAAACTGTGTCTCGGTCATAGAAAAACCCATTCAAACACTGTCTACATGGGCATAAAATCAGCTGAAGAAATTCAACTCGTCTAAATGTCTTCCTATCATCATGAAATGCCCACTATAGAAACAAAATCACTCCACTCTTGTAGTCAAGGTAATTCGAATTCCTCATACTGATCCATGACATATCCATGATAATTAACCTAAATGTAAAAGACAACCACTCATAAGTTGTACTCAAGTAAGGTAAGAATGTGTATTTTTAGATCATTCATAAGTCATACTCAAATAAAGAAGAAATGTGTATTTTAAGAAGATTTCATTTGAAAGCCCATCCTTAAGGATTTGATCATAACATTACTTCTTACATGCAACCAGTGTTTGAAGAAATTCCGGCAGCATTTCCCAGTACTTCTCCAGTACACCCGCTAAGACTAACCTTAACAACATCTCCAATAGCCCCCACCAAAGGGCGCTTCGGGAAGAAAGCTAAGATTAGTTGGTATTTCGGAGAAGAACGAGAAAATGCAACCGAAATTTCTCCAAACACTAGCTACATGTAAGTAACCCTAAGTTGTGCTCAAATCTTCAAGGACCCCCCTTTGTTCAAAACTTCTCTGAACAAAGGACGAAGACACTTATGGCATGTTATAAAGGCAACGCATCATGCATGTAAGTGTGGCATACACACACTCTGTATTGTCCGTATAACATGATCATAAGTCTCAACAAGCTAGTATTTTGACACAATTATATCCCTCCTACAACCTGTTACCTAGGGGTTAGAATTTCGATTATTTGTCATACTGTGCATCTAAATTTGTGCAAGTGTGTGTATCTACAAAGTTGTAATAGAAGTTGTAATAAAACACATTTACAATCATGGATGTTAAAACTTAAAACCCTAAATTGTAACCTGAAACCATAAAATCAAAACCCAAACCCTAACCCTAACCCACTAAACCTAAACCTAAATCAAAGTTTGAGCAAAAATGAGGACACAAGATTATGCACCCTAACTAGTTCTCATCTAAGTTAAGTAGGGTTAATCTACTCACCAACAAAAAAAACTAACGAAATGACATTTATGGTTAATCTCCCCTACTTTCCCTGTCCAATCTTTCCATCCGAATGGAGGCTCTTATTTTTACAACGGTAACAACCCCCTTCTCCTTCCTTCCCTATCTCGACACATGCACCCAACATCCTCATTTAAAGCATCCCACCACAAAACCCTAAACCCAAATCAAACTTAACCTAAATCAAACCTAACCATAAAACCTAAACCCGAACTCTAAACCAAAACTTAAAAGATAAACCCTAATTACTTCAATCCAAAAACTAAAACTTAAACCCTAACTCTAAACCAAATACCAAAACCTATGTCCTAACTCTTAAACCTTAAACTCATCCCACATCTTACTATTATAAATAAATCAAATTGACATGTGGGCATATCCCACATGTCACATTGATGGGAACACCATCATGAACCCTAACTAGCTCTTTTTAATCCAATTAAGTCAGTAAATGCTCCTGCATAACTAACTGAAGGTCATAATTCATTGTATAACCATTCTGAGAGAAAAATAAGAAACTAAGGGTAAAACTGTAATTTTACCAGCTTATCATGAATGCAGTACAACCACAGATTTTCTCAAGAGCTGAATAAAGGTCAAATGGTATTAATAAGATAATAAGTGGGTTAGATCAAATAGAAAAAGGGTTTGTGGGTGTTCTAAGAATTAAATGACTTTTGAAATCCTAAAAATAGGCCCACTTAATTAACTAAGGTTCTAGACAGAATAAAATTTACTTAAACCCTCTAAAAATCATATAAAAATATTCTCTAAGGTTTAGTACCTTCAATTTGACCATTAGAGCCCATCTTAACCTAAAATGGAGTCTCAGATAGATATTTGCCCTAATTTTGGTTTTTTCATAAATTACCCAGTAAAACATGGTCAAAACCAAAATCCAACTACCATTGGATTCCTTAGGTCCAAATTAGGCTTTTACCAAAATTTGGACCCAAGATGATCTTGCCTTGACCTAATTTGCAAAATGGTATTGTCTGATTACATTTATATCCCCAACTTTCAAAACCCATACAACCCCTTAACTTCTTCGTCGTATTCACAATTATGTCCCTCTGCCATTATCGTGGAGGAAACCTACTCTGGTGACCTTTGACAGGAGATTTCCCCTTTATTGCTTGGAAAATCTCTTCTAAAATTGGAAGGGAGATTCTCTGAAAAATTCTCTCCAGTATGAACCCATCCATGTGCTCTGATTCTTTCCCAATCTCTCATGTGAATGCATGAGTGATTTGGGTCTCTTGAAACTCCCAAATTCGACGAAGAATTCCAAGCTTAGAAAGCTTGTTTTCAAAGCCTTCCTTGCCTCTAGATCCTTATGTAAGGGAGCCTAGATCCTCCCGAATTTTCCACGCTAGAAATCAACTGTGAATCCCTCTCAAATTTCTCTCTCTCACGGCTAAAGGCTCCTCGACATCCGGCGACCTTTCCAGCCTCTTCTCGTCGTCCGTCCGCCATACCTGCGATGGATTCATCCTCCCTGCTCTTCTCCGCGTCTTGCCATACCAGCAGGCGCCCGTCCTCCTTCGTCCTCGCCGTTTCTACCTCACCGAAGCCGCCTTCATCTCTGGCGTCGGCCACACCACATCCACGCCATTGCTGCCCCAATTCGTCCATCAACTACCTAGCTAAGTCCCCTATCCCCTCTACTTTATTTCCACACTTACCCCACTTCAAATCGACCACCGACGCTCCTTCGCACCTCCATCTCCATCTCCAACCACCCCCTCCGGTAAGACTGTCCCACTTCCACTGACCACCAAAACCCTCGCCGACAAGTCCATGATCATCACCATACCTCACTAATCATTTCCCCTTTCTTCATTCACTTCTCCACTCACTCACATGCACCCCCGAACACACCCAAACACCCACACACAATTTGACCTAGCCACGCATTCATAGCCACTGTCGCACCACACCACCAACACAATCACATTCGTTGTACTCCGGCGATACTCCCTGAGCGTTCTGACATGGCTGAGAGGATGTTTTACTGATTTCGGGTGTGTGCCCTATCCGCCATTGATGAGCAAGCTTTGACCTTGCTTGAAGCTCACTCCAGGCCTTGCTACGCCCATGTCTCGGCTCCAGGTCACATGGAAGCATCTCGCGCACAACTCTAGGTCCTCAATTGAAGACACGAGCCTCAGTAGCTACTGCAATTGGAAGGAAATCCCCTACTGCAGACATGAGAAGAAAGGGGGCGTAGATGTCACACATCGGCGGTTGCGGAGCGTGTTGAGGTGAATAAATTGAAAAAGTGATAGCAGGTCTTCGCCTCAGTTCACGAGGTGAGGTCCCTCTCACCTACTCACCCAGCCTCGTCCGCGACACCTACCTACGAATCTGGTCGACCTGATAACCCGCTTGACCTGCACTCCTCACTCACCACCGCATGCTCGGGTATGCGCCTGACTCGATAACCCAGATAACCTATGGCTCTGGGAGAGCGGATCCTAAGAGAGAAAAAGAGAGAAGAGTCATGCGAGTAGGGGGAGGGTTTTGCTGTAGGGACCTTCGGCTGACACTTAGCTGGATTCTGATCGGTAAATCAGAGAAGGAAGAAGAAGAAGAGGAGGAGGCTTGAGTAGAAGCTGAAGAAGAAGTGGACGATCGCAGAGTAAAAGAGGAAGGAGCTAAAGGCAGAAGAAGAAGAGGTGAAGGCCTGAAGAGAAGAAGAAGAAAGGAAAAGAAGGTCATAGCTGAAGCAGAGAAAGGAAGAATCAAAGAAAGCAGAGAAAGAGAAGAAGAAAGGAAGAATCAGAGACAGAGAAAAAGAAAAGAAGAAGAACAGATCTTAGCATACATATACATTGAGTTCCTTAGTTGATATTGTAGGAGTATTTGGTGATCTAAATCACCATTTTTCTCCCATCTTTTTTCACATTGCTACTGATATTATTGCAAGTTCTTTTAGTTTGAATTGTGATCTTGATTTCTAAATACCATATTGCTCCCTGTGTTCGACCTCGGAACTTTTTCGAGTAACAAAAATTGTATTTATTTTCAAAGCGATTTCGACTATATTACAATGCTTCACATTTTAAACTCAATATCGCCGCGACAAACATTTTAGCGTCATTGCCGGGGAGCAACGGGCAATTTATAATTCTCTATTGCAATTCTTGATTTGGTACTAACTTGTTATATCTCTTTTGCTGTGGTTCTTTTAGGGAGAAGATACATTCAAGGAAGATCAACTGCACAACAAACACACCAAGGGCAGGTAAATTCTAATTACACTCTCTCTCTTAAGCCCCTCATTCTAAAAAGGTTACAAAGGATAAAATCAATTAGGGCTACTTGCTTTCCATTCCTAGATAATTCATCAAGTTACCTGATTTGATTTCAACAACAAAACCTGATTTGTGCACCTACTTAAGGTAACTAAGGCTATCACATTCTTGTTTGAGCCCTTAATACCACATTTTGCAAACTAAATTGGACCAAAACTAGAGCCAATTAAGGATTCTAGTTTAGGGTTTTAGAGACACACTTATATAATCAAGAACTGATCTTTCCCAAACAATGTGTGCCTAAGCCGTAATTGAATTGATCTATTCAAGCAAACCCTAAATATCAGGCTCTTAATCTCACTTGAATCCTAAAAGAGGGGACCTAAAACTTCTCAAAGGACAAATAGGTGAAGTTGACCCACCTTGTTGGGTTAACTAATCTTTAAATTACGTCACTCTTGCACTTAATACATCTTAAAAGTTCAAGTGAAATCCTAAGCACCCTTACTCTTAATTAAAACTGGTAGACTTAAGAGGTCAAGTCCCCATTCTGGTCTACCTAGAACATCAGTGACAAGAGAGGTCGGGTGGGAAAACCCTATAACCCGTGGGGGCACTTTACCGTGTAGGGGTCTTCGCAGGACTCTCCCTCTCTGGCTGCCCAAATAATTCTCAGGTGGATGGCTTTCTAACTAAGGGGTATCATCCGCCTCGAACCTCAATAGTCATCCAAGATTTTTGGGTGTCATGATTGGGTCCATCACATTCTATTCTCATCCAGTCCATTGGTGCATGTTTGGTAGGAAGTCCTTAAGACCATCCTTGGGGCCTCCTTTAGTCATTCACTCTCGTCGAGGCTAGGCCTCTACTTCCAAGCCTCGACTTCCGTGTTTGTGTAGCAACCCCATCACATAGACATCTCTTCTGATTCATCTAAGCCTAATTCTCCTTCATCAATCATCATGGCACAACCCGCAGAAGAAGAGAATAACCTCGAGAATCAACTTTAGCGCCTTAATGATTTATTCCAAGCCCTTGTGAATCCACCGCAGCATCCTATGATGCGAGATCATTACAATCCCTCTACGGTGGCAATCGAAACTCGAGTCCAAATCCCTGTTGGAGGTCCTAATACTGAACTCAAGCCCAACATGATTCATGCTATTCCAAAATTTCATGAGCTCAATTCCGAGGATCCTTTCCAACACATTAAACAGCTCAAGCATCTAACCCAGACCTTCGTATCAGATGTTCAGAATCGAGATATTCTTCTCATGAAAATGTTCTCCTTCTCTCTCATGGACAAAGCAGCTCACTGGTATCAGATTCAAACGCGTCCAATTAACACATGGGTTGAACTACAATCCGAGTTTCCGAAAAAGTTCTTCCCAATTGGTCGGACGAATGCTTTATGACACCAGATCATGCACTTCACACAACAGCCTAGAGAACCACTTTACGAAGCATGGGATCGTTTCCTGGATCTCATGCGAAAGTGCCCTCATCACGGAGTTCCTAAATGGGAACAATTCCAGTCCTTTTACTAGGGACTCCGTGAAGATATCCGATTATTCATCAATGCAACTTGCGGAGGAAATATTATGGGTCAACACGATGACACTGTGTGGGAGATTCTCAAGAATATGTGTGAGAACTCCATCATTAATGACTCCATGGGCATATTCGACCGGACGAATGCCCGCGCATCAACGAATCCAAGGGGGGCACATGAGACGCAGGGCCTATCCTCTTCTGTCGACTTGGAACTAATGGCCAGTTGTTTGGACAAGGTCTCTATTATTGAGAAGAAGGTGGATGAGCTAACTCAACATCTACAGCGAACCACCTCTACGCAAAACCCATTCGCATAGCCGCCATCTGGGAGGGAAGCTGTGCACAACATCTACCACCGATCTTCTTAGGGGATGAACCCGTATCCACCCCTATCTGACTCTAGGATTGGAGGAAACTCCGAACCTACCTATTCTAGTTGGGGGAACTCTCAACCCTTATATTCTGACTTTTCTGAGGTTCCTCAGACCTGCAAGGACCTCAACACCATCCAGAATGATCCATTCTCTAATACCTATAACCCTAGATAGCGAAATCATCCTAATTTCATGTGGGTGGGAAGCAATCAGAATCAGAGACCACCATATCAGTCCCGTCCACAAGCTTCTCGTCCATATCAGCCGCCTAAGCCTCGGCCCAACCTCATCTATTAATCTAGGCCAACTCAAGGAGATTAAATGACTCTTATCCTTCATACTCTGGCTGACATTCAAAAGACGAATGTGGCTATGCAGAAACAATACAAAGACAAGATCACAGATGTTCGCAATCAACTCGCCCGAATGGAAAATTCCTGCCAACCTAGCACACTCCCTTCGCAACCTTTAACTAATCCGAATAACGTGCCGAACCAGAGGCATGCTATGAACCCAAATCCGGGCCAAGCCCACATGATTTACTAGGCTCCTTTTGCTCCATCGCCCGACGGGATGGAAGCTTCAACATCATATTCGGGATTTCAGCAATAGCCACCTATTTTACCTACACTAAACTAGAACCAGGAAGGACTGAATTTAGTTACGACCCGTAGTGGCAAAGCAACATAGGACCCACCTTACCCAAGCCACTTTCAGCCTAGTAGTAACATAAACCCAAGGATAGTCATCCAGGATACCCCTGTCCCAGATCAAGAACCTGGACCTATTCCAGAGGAACCATCTAAGGTTCCATTTCCTGAGGCTTTGACAAAGGGAAAGAGGACAACTAAACCCATGGCACCTGAAGAGGACCTGGTCAAGCTCTTTGAACAGGTCCATATAAACATCTTGATGGATGCAATTCGCCACGTACTGGCTTACAGATGATTTCTGAAAGACGTTTGTACACCAAAGAGTAAGCCGCGAACCAAAAGTGGAAGCCCTATCGTATTATTGGAGCAAGCCAGCTCCATCATTTTGAGTAAACTCCCACCTAAGGCAAAAGACCCAGGTACTCCCTTGATTTCCTGTACAATTGGTGATATCCAATTTGATAGAGCTTTATTGGATTTAGGAGCCTCCACAAACCTAATACCTACATCTCTACTTAACCATCTTAAGGAGTCTGAGCTAAAACCAACAGAGGTGACATTACAGTTGGCAGATCGATCTATTAAGTCACCTAAAGGAGTTCTTTTGGATATCATTGTCAGGGTTCGAGATTTCTATTTCCTAGTGGATTTCGTAGTCTTGGATATGGATGCTCCAGAAAATCCAAGAAACACACCAATCATACTAGGGAGACCCTTTCTGGCCACTGCTAGGGTCAACATTAATTGTGAGGAGGGCCAAATTGAACTAAAATTTAGGAACCAGACACTAAAGATTGACATCTTTAAGGCCAACAAGGGATTAATTGTGGCATTATAGAACAAATATGTGACATTGAGGCGGTGGTTGACGATCAGTATATCGAGGAAAACCTGACTACTTCTAATCAACCACAAGAGGATCAAAACCTGTAATTAGAGGAGTCCGAACTCAACCTAGACACACCCATAGCTCCTTCCCTTACTCCTGACACCCACCCTGAATCACCCGCTGCTGCTGATAACCCTATTTTAGAACTAAAGCCTCTTCCCGAGCATCTAAAGTACGTCTTTTTGGGTTCCAATCAGACATTTCCTATGATCATCAACTCCAGACTCACACCTGATCAGGAATCCCGTCTGATTTCTGTTCTCCACCAACATCGAAGAGCCATTGGATGGACTGTCGATGATTTTACTGATATCAGCCCCTCTTACTGCACACACCACATCTATACTGAAGAGGGCGCACGACCTTCCCGTGAAATGCAGAGACGTCTGAATCCTAATCTGTAGGAGGTTGTGAAAAAGGAGACCATTAAGTGGTTAGATGCTGGGATCATCTACCCGATCTTCGACAGTCGGTGGGTCAGTCCAATCCAGGTTGTGCCTAAGAAGGCAGGACTCACCGTGATCACGACTTAGATCGGAGAAATCATACCGACCCATGTAGCAAATTCATAGAGAGTTTGCATTGATTACAGAAGACTCAATACATCCACGAAGAAGGATCATTTCCCACTACCGTTTATTGACCAGATCCTCGAAAAACTAGCGAGAAATAGATTCTTTTGCTTTTTGGATGGGTACTCTGGCTATAACCAGATGGCAATCCATCCTGAGGACCAAGAGAAGACCACTTTCACCTGCCCCTTTGGGATGTACGCATTCCGAAGGATGCCTTTCGGTCTCTACAATGCACCCGCTACTTTTCAGCAGTGCATGCTTGCCATATTCTCAGATATGGTAAGTGATTATCTGGAAGTCTTCATGGATGACTTCTCAGTTTTTGGCAAATCATTTGACGATTGCCTCCTGCACTTGGTCCAGATCCTTAAGTGGTGCATCGTAGTGAATCTGGTTCTTTCTTGGGAAAAGAGCCACTTCATGGTGCCTGAAGGAATTGTCCTAGGACATCTCATCTCTGAAAAAGGCATCTAGGTTGATCGAGCCAAGGTGAATCTGATTTCCAAACTCCCTATGTCTAGCTTGGTCAAAGACATCTAATCTTTCTTAGGGCACGTCGATTTTTACCGTCGATTCATTACAAACTTCTCGAAGATCGCACCCCCCTGACTAATCTACTATCTAAGGATGTCCCTTTTGAAATCTCCAAAGAGTGCACTCAAGCATTTAAGATCTTGCATGATCGAGTTACCCAAGCTCCGATCCTACAGTCCCCTGATTGGTCTCAACCCTTTGAGATCATGTGCGATGCATTTGATTATGCTATAGGAGCGGTACTTGGGCATAAAATTGACGGGAAACCCGTGGTCATCTACTACGTTAGCAAGAACTTGGCGAAGCTCAACGTAACTACACAGTTACTGAGAAACAACTGCTAGCCATAGTATTTGCCCTAGAAAAGTTCAGATCGTATCTTCTGGGTTCCCATGTTATCATTGACTCTAATCACACTGCTGTGAGGCACATCCTTGCAAAGAAGGACGTGAAACCTTAACTAATCCATTGGATCTTGCTGTTGCAAGAGTTTGACCTTGAGATTCGTGACAAGGAGGGAAAACAAAATATGGTAGCTGATCACTTGTCCCGCCTTCCTTCTGACATTATCGACCCTTCCGGACCCATTACAGAACATTTTCCTGATGAGCACCTCCTAACTATCAGTATGGGGCTTCCATAGTTTGTTGATCTAGTAAACTACCTGGCATCACATAAGATTCTGACCGATTGGCCGAAGTCCAAGAAAGAGAAATTGCTTTCCGATGCCAAGTACTACTTTTGGAAAGACCCTATCTCTTCCGCATCGATGTTGATCAAATCATCTGACAATGTGTCTCGAAAGCAGAAATTTAGGGGATTTTGTCCTTCTACCATGACCAGACATGCAGTAGACACTTCTCTGGTCATAAAACTGCAGCAAAAGTCCTCCAGTGCGACTTCTATTGGCCCACGATTTTCAAAGACGCATACAATCACTGTAAGGCATGCACTCATTGTCAGACCTTAGGCAACATGAGCCACCATGATATGATGCCCTTATAGTCGATTCTTGTATACGAAATCTTAGATGTCTAGGGGATTGATTTTATGGGACCCTTTCCTGTTTCGGACAACTTTGAGTACATTCTGCTTGTTGTTGACTACGTGTCCAAATGGATCGAAGCCATTCTGACTCGAACCAACGATCATAAGGTAGTTATCAAATTTATCCATCAAAACATCTTTTCTCGGTTCGGGATTCAACGTGCCATAATCTCTGATGGCAGGACCCATTTCACTAATGCTCAGTTCAGATCACTGATGACCAAATACTGGGTGTCACACTGAATCTTTACTCCTTATCACCCCCAAACCAATGGTCTAGTTGAGCTATCGAATCGGGAGATCAAGAAAATCCTCTAGCTCACTGTTCGACCTGACAGGAAAGACTGGTCATCCCAACTTCCGAAAGCTTTGAGGGCTGATAGGACTGCCCACAAAACCCAATTAGGCATGTCTCCCTTCAGATTGGTGTACGGGAAGGCATGTTACATCCCCATCGAATTGGAGTACAAAGCCTATTGGGCAGTACGGAACTGCAATCTCGATCTTTCTAAGGCAAGAACCCACAGAAAGCTTCAAATGAGTGAGATCGATGAATTGCTCCACGACGCGTATGAGAACTCACGAATTTACAAAGAGCGGGTTAAGGCCTTTCACGACAAGTACATATCTAGAAAGATCTTTTGCCTTGGTCAAAAAGTCCTACTCTTTGATGCCAAGCTCAAACTGTTCCCAGGAAAACTTAGATCAAAATAAATCGAACCTTACCTTGTTCGATGAATCTTTGAAAATGGAGCTGTCGAAATTAGTCAACTCAGCCACGATTCAGAACCTTTTATCACGAACAGTCAGAGACTCAAACCGTTCATTGAATTACCAATACAAATTTGGCTAAAACATCTTTTACCCTTCATTCTCCCTGAGCTCATTGCGTCTGGATGATGGTGTAAAACTCAGTGCTTAACGGGAGGCAACCTGCAATTTTGAAAAGCTCGAAACCTTTCTTGACACATTCCTATGCTGAACTCATATTGCACTTTAGGGTTCATCTATTAAAACAGCCAACTCCTCCTCTCGTACCTATACTCGAGCTTGAAATCATCCGCAACAATCATCCTGACCCATTCACCCACCCAACACCTGTTCTAACGAATGATCTAAGATGAACTCGAACCCACCTAATTTACAATGAGGACTTTGCAAATCGTAGGCATGGGGGGTACTAAAGTGCAAAACGCCATGAAAATCATCACACGAGAAAAGGTTTCATGAAAAAAATCACATATTCCAAAAGTACCAAAAAAAAATTCTTGAAAAAGAACAAAAAATGAGAGGAGAGGAAATTTCAATGGCATATCAAATTTTGAGGAGAAAAAGGGGAGAAGTTAAAAATGTCAAAAAAGGAGCACATGTTGAAAGGAAAAAGAAATAGTCATTAGTAAAAGATTAAGGAATTGACTTAGTTCTAGACCATATCAAGAAAAGAAAAAGAAAGGCAAAGAAAAAAGTGCCAATGAAACAAGAGAAGAGATTAGTAGGAACACTGATTTTAGGCCTTTTGGACTATAATCCTAGGCTTAAAAATTCAAGTACCCGCTAAGATCTGGATAGTCCTCAAGAGGTTGGGGAAAATGAGAAGCTTAAGTATTAGGTCAAAGGCTTAGGGATTATTCGACCTCGTTAATTGACCTCTGGTTTGCAGGACTCAGTAACCTAAGCACCCTAATCCACACATAGTTTGGTTTAGTGCGCCTAAGTATCAAAATCAAGCAAATGCGTTTAAATTGTTATGAAAAAAGTCACCTAAATTAGGAGCGGCTGATCAACACAAGTTGATTTGGACGAGTTTCTGGCATGGAGAGGCAAGAAATTTCCCTTAAAGATGTGCAATAACATATCGTCTCCTCGGTGCTTGTCTCCTCAGATATCTACATATCCTACCGGGGGCATGTAAGCACCCTGTGCTGGTTTAGATGCCATGGGCGGCATTATCCCGAAATGTCGTTTGCTAGAGTCTCAATTTAGCTACAGAACGCCATGGGAGGGATTATCTCGAAATCTCGAAAGCTAGGGTTCTGGGGGTTGCCATGGGCGGTGCTATCTCGAAGCATCAATTGCCAAAGACCCTACGAGGATTGATGATGGGGACTAAGAATCTGATATAGACCGTGTTGTGAAGCTAATCCAAAGTTAAAAATAAAAAGAAAAGAGAGAGAAAATGCTCCAAAAATAAAGAAAAATTCCTCTGTCTCTCTCTGACAAAAATGCACTGCAAACTGAACCGAGGCTAAAACATGTTACAAGCACGGATGCTTTAACCGCAAAGTTCAACGAACCTTAGGATAGTTCCTGTGGGCCTTAGAAACCTTCGCGGCAGATTGAGGCTAAAGCTGGTCAGGTTCGGATCTTGGTTGGTACTTGAGTACCTCTAGGCCAACTATCGGCATTCTGACCTAATCTACAAAAGGAAGCACACATCAAAGTTTTTAGGCATCAAATGATTTTATAGTCTAGAATCAAAGTTAATACCTTGAAATTTTGCTAACGAACTAGCAAAAGCTAGTTATGGGCCTATGATGGGAACACCATCATGAGCCCTAACTAGCTCTTTTTGATCCAATTAAGTCAGTAAATGCTCCTACATAACCAACTGAAGGTCATTATTCATTGCATAACCATTCTGAGAGAAAAACATGAAACTAGGGGTAAAACTGTAATTTTACCAACTTATCATGAATGCAGTACAACCACGAGTTTTCTCAAGGGCTGAATAAAGGTCAAATGGTCTTAATAAGAAATAAATGGGTTAGATCAAACAGAAAAAGGGTTTGTGTGTGTTCTAAGAATTAAATACTTTTGAAATCCTAAAAATAGACCCACTTAATTAACTAAGGTTCTGGATATAATAAAATTTACTTAAATCCTCTAAAAATCATATAAAAATATTCTCTAGAGTTTAGTACCTTCAATTTGACCATAGAACCCATCTTGAACTAAAATGGAGTCTCAGACAGATATTTGCCTTAATTTAAGTTTTTGCATAAATTACCCAGTCAAACGTGTTCAAAATCAAAATCCAACTTCACCATTGGATTCCTTAGATCCAAATTAAGTTTGTACCAAAATTTGGACCCAAGATGAGCTTTCCTTGACCTAGTTTGCAAAATGGTCCTGTCTAATTACATTTATACCCCCAACTTTCAAAAACCCTTGCATACAGCCCCCTAACTTCTTCATCATCTTCACAATTAGGTCCCTCCATCATTATCACAGAAGAAACCTACTCCGATGACGTTTGACAGGAGATTTCTCCTTGATTGCGTGGAGAATCTCTTCCAAAATTGGAAGAGAGATTTTCTGAGAAATTCTCTCCAGTATGAACCTATCTATGTGCTCTGATTCTTTCCCAATCTCTCATGCGAATCAATGAGAGATTTGGGCCTCTTGAAACTCCCAAATCCGGAGAAGGATTCCAAGCTTTCCTTGCCTCTAGATCCTTATTTAAGGGAGCCCAGATACTCCCGAATTTCCCACACTTGAAATCAGCTCTGAATCCCTCTCAAATTCCTCTCTCTCTCTCGGACGAAGGCTCCTCGACGTCCAGAGACCTTTCTGTAGTTTTTTCGGCCCTACCAGGAGGGGGTGACGTAATAATTGCGGAATTGAAATAAACAATCTTCACAAAATAACAATCACACAAAGTACACAAGAATTTATAAGTGGAAACCCAAATCGGGTGAAAGTCATCACCTAACCCTCTCGAGTTAGGATTTTCCGACCAACCAAGTTGATCAAAATCCACTAAACCGAATCACTTTAAACGAGGGTGATTCAACCTCAATACAACCACGCTACTTAAACGAGGGTAGCGTACCTCAACCCCTTCTCTCCACGAGAAGGATTTTGTCTCGCGAAGGAGACGGGAATTCGCAAAGCGAATACCCAACCAAATAACAAAGATAAAATAAATAAGTAATCCTATAGAGCCAACAAAGTAATTATAAACCTAGCTTCTATAGGAATTAGGAAACTCCCCTTTGCAAGGAGTGCGTCGAGTTGATGACGCGGTGCGTGAGCCACGCGACGGCGCAACTTCGCTCTCGTGAACAACGGCGGGAGAGCGGGTGCGCAACAGCTTGATGCTCTCAAGAGAATGGAGCTTGAGCTTGGAGAGCAAGAGCTAGCTGGGACACAAGAGAGTGGAAAGTGTATTACAAAGTGTTTCTTGTGTATCTTGGTCTCTCTAGGTGTGTCTTAGTGTTTCTAGGTGTGTGTTTGTGTTGCAAAGGTTCCCCTCTATTTATAGAGGCCTTAGGAAGGCTTTGGAAGGCTTAGGAAAGGTTCTATAACCGTTGGGAATAAAGCCCAAGAGAATCAGCCCGAAATCAGGAATAATCATTGTTCTGACAGGCTTATCAGACGTCTAATTCTGGCATCAGATGTCTGGAACTTCACTTTAAGACGTCTGATTCCAAGGTCAGACGTCTGATTTTGGGCGGGTCTCTTCCTGACTTGAATCAGATCTAAACAGGGTTTTTGTGCAAGTCCATCAGATGACATATAGGACGTCTGGCACTATGTCTGGATGTCTGGAAACCTACTTTTACTGTGGGAATGGATTTTCCAAATGTTGCAACGGCTAGAAAATCTCTGAGAAGAGATTTTGGGTCAGCCGAGGCAAAACGGTCAATTATCAGACGTCTGGATAGTCCTATGGACGTCTGATAAGGCTCTAACGGTCATATTCTTGAGTGTATGCTAAGCCAGACAACGGTCCACTAATTGGACGTCTGGCAAATCCATCAGACGTCTCCTAAGACGTCTGGTCTAAGGTCTGGACGTTTGATTTCATCAGACAGAAATAACTGTCCAGCCTAATAGTTATCAGACGTCTGAAACAACAGTCAGACGTCTTAAAATACCTTATCAGACATCTGATTTGGGAATTAGACGTCTGGAAACTCTGTTTGAACCCTATATTGGTTTTCTAAGTGTTCTACAGAAAACCTAAGTATCCTAGGGTTGTGCAGGTGTTCCTAGGACTACTGTTAGGGTACTTTGAGGCTCTTTAACATAATTTTCTAAGAAAATAAAGAGCAACAAAAGAAACGAAAAATACAACAAGTACAAGAGAAGGAAATCTATCCTATTCTTCATTTCCTTCCATCTTTAATCTATCGCTCCTCGCGAATCTCTTCTGTTTTCCATCAAGCTCGTCCAATCCGTCCTGGATGCGAGCTCGAACTCCGTCTAATCACGTATCCATTTGTGATTGACCTGAAATCTAAGACTCAAAGCGCAAATATTAAATGACATGTGTTTTGTCATCATCAAAACAAATGATCGTGGTGCTCTAGCACCAACACTTTCCTGCCTCTTCTTGTCATCCGTCCGCCATATCTGTGACGGATTCATCCTCCCTACTCTTCTCCGCGTCTCGCCGTACCAGCAGACGCCCATCCTCCTTTGTCCTCGCCGTCTCTACCTCACTGGAGCCACCTTCGTCTCCGACATCGGCCGAACCACATCCGATGCCATCGTTGCCCCAATTCGTCCATAAACCTCCTAGCTAAGTCCCCTATCCCCTCTACTTTATTTCCGCACTTACCCCACTTCAAATCGACCATCGATGCTCCTTCGTACCTCCATCTCCTCCGTCTCCGGCCACCCCTTCTGACGAGACCGTCCCAGTTCCACAGACCACCAAAACCCTCACCAACAAGCCCACGACCAACGCCATACCTAACCGATCATTTCCTCTCTCTTCATTCACTTCTCCACTCACTCACACACGCACAGTCTAACTTAGCCATGCACTTACAGCCACTGTCGTACCACGTCACCAACACCATCACATTCGCCGTGCTTCGGCGATACTCCCTGAATGTTCTTACGTGGCCGAGTAGCCATTTTACTGATTTCAGGTGTACACCTTGTCCGCCATTGACGAGCAAGCTTCGACCTTGCTTGAAGCGTGCTCCAGGCCTTGCTACGCCCAGGTCTAGGCTGCAGGTCACGCGGAAGCATCTCGTGCACAACTCTAGGTCCTCAATTGAAGACACGAGCCTCAGTAGCTACTGCAATTAGGAGGAAATCCCTTGCTGCAAACACAAGAAGAAAGGGGGCGCAGATAGTCCCACATCGATGGCTGCGATGCGTGTTAAGGCGCATAAATTAAAAAAATGATAGCAGCTGTTCGCCTCAGTTCACAGGGTGAGGTCCCTCTCACCAACTCACCCGGCCTCGTCCTCGACACCTACCCGCGAATCTGGTCGATCCGATAACCCGCCTGACCTACACTCCTCGCTCACCACTGCACGCCAGTTAGCCTCGACCTGGGTACGTGCCTGACCCAATAACTTGGATACCCTGTGGATCTAGGAGAACGAATCCTAAGAGAGAAAAAGAGAGGAGAGTCGTGCGGGTAGGGGGAGGGTTTTGCTGCAGGGACCTTCGGCTGACACTTAGCCAGATTCTGAAGAGGAAAATCAGAGAAGGAAGAAGAAGAGGAGGAGGAGGAGGCTTAAGCAGAAGCTGAAGAAGAAGAAGAGGAGGATCACAGAGTCAAAGTGGAAGCAGCTATAGGTAGAAGAAGAGGTGAAGGCCTAAAGAGAAGAAGAAGAAAGGAAAAGAAGGTCATAACTGAAGCAGAGAAAGGAAGAGTTAGAGAAAGCAGAGAAAGAGAAGAAGAAAGGAAGAATCAGAGAAAGAGAAAAAGAAAAGAAGAAGAATAGATCTTAGCATACATATACATTGAGTTCCTTAGTTGATATTGTAGGAGTATTTGGTGATCTACATCACCATTTTACTCCTATCTTTTTGCACATTGCTACTGATATTATTGCAAATTCTTTTAGTTTGAATTGTGATCTTGATTTCTAAATACCATATTACTCCCTGTGTTTGACCTCGGAACTTTTTCGAGTAATAAAAATTGTATTTGTTTTCAAAGCGATTTCAACTATATTATAACGCTTCACATTTTAAACTCGATATCGCAGCGACAAACACACATTACATTCACATTTAATTCACATGAGAAATTTAACATCAAATTCAATAAACATACAATAATTTAGAACAAATTTCACATTAAATTAAACAACTATGAAATAATTTTATTATCAACAGAAGTAATAAAAATAGATAAATAAAATTTTACAAAAATTTAAACAAGGGGTGTAGGAAGAGGGAGCAGGGGGGTTGGCCATGGTAAGGGGGAGGAGGAGGGGATGTGGCAGAGAGGGGAAGGTGGAGGAGGGTTGGGGGAAGGGGGAGGATGGGTGGGGGCAGGGGGATATATGGTGGTTGGTGGTGGTGATGGTGGGTAGTGGTGCTGCTGGTGGTCGTACTGCTATTAGTGGCGGGTGGTGGTGGTGGTGCTACTATTGGTGGTGGGTGGTGGTGGAGGTGCTGCTATTGGTGGCGGGTGGTGGTGGTGGAGGCAATGGGCGGTTGTCATGGTGCTAGTGGTGAAGGGGGCGGTGACGAGGGGGAGGGGAAGGAGGAGGCGGGCAGAGGAGGAAGAAGAGGAGGAGGAGGCCTACCTGTAGCGATGTCGGCCGTGAAGGAGGAGGGGTGCTGTTGGTGCTGGGGGTCGTGGAGGAGGAGTCGAAGTGGAGGAGCCACAGCAAGGGCCGTGGAGGAGGAGCTCGCATGGGTGCAGGAGGGCTCAGGAGGAAGAAGAAATTTGGGAGGAAGGAGGAGGGAGTCGGGGCAGGCATAAGGATTTTAGTCAACTTTCTCAACTGTTCTTAATAAACGATCGGCAATAACTCTTTCGCCGACCGTTATGATCGAACGGTCGATGATGGGTTTTGAAAATTTGCCGGCCTATGATGGCGGGTTATGAAAAGATTATCGTCGATTGTTAATATAGAAACGGTCGACTATATAGTTATTCTCGACCGTTATAAATGATCGAAAATGCTGTCAACCAGACATCTTAAAATTACTTTAATTTTATCGACCATTATATATTGAACGGTTGATAATTCATTTTATTCTCGACCGGTTATATATAAATAGTCGAGTAAAGTGTTATTTTCGACCATTTATAATAGTCGAGATTGGTCTCAACCTTCTCGACTATTTTGCAGGTGGGAAAGTTTATGGCCAGCCTTTTGGCGACCGTTTTTATTAAAACAGTCAATAATAATGTTATTACCGACCATAACACTACTATTTCTACTAGTGGGATCAGTCTACACGAGTTTTAAAAGTCATTTCCAACATCATAAATATTTTTGATCTATGCGATATCTTCCTAAGATTGTTGGAATTAACACATATAGGAAATAAATAAATAAAGACATATGCATTTTCCAACGATTTTGCATAGATAAAAAATATTAAATTAAGAAAGCTAAATATTATTTTTTAAGATCTAGAATAAAATAAAGAACAAAGAACATACAATAGAACAAATAATCAAAATGAGAATGAATTAGATTTTACTCTGATCGAAGTGCCCATGAGTGACTTTTTTTAGAGAAGGTATCGCCTCTCACAACACAGGTGCATCAGAGTCTGACGAACTCCTTCCAAGATACAATGATTTATCTCCAAGATTTGGCGCACTTCGATATTAGATGCCCTCGAAAACCACCTCAGGAAAAAGAAGCCGAGACAAATTGGTTTCTCAACTAAATTCCCAATTGATTTACCAATTTAATGGTTTGATCAATAAAAACTTCTTGTGGATCTTTCAATCTCCTTTTGAAAGATCGACAAAAGTGATTTGAGATTTTTCTATCAATCTCACGTCGAACGAACACACCAAGAAAAAGAGGTAAGAACGAGTGAGCGAGAGAGAGGGTAAAGAAAATTATTCTGCTTTTGTTGTGTGCCTTATATAGAGCCCTCAACCAAACCAATTGATGGACAAACTTTAACTCATTAATCGATTAAAATAATTTTTGATCGACCAATTTAAGTCAAAATCATGAGATTAAAAATCCATTGCAAAGGAGTCTAAGTTACAAATTGGTTCTCACTCGAGCTCGAACACGAGCCTAAGCTGGAGGTGGACTAGAGAGGGGCACATGCGTGGTCCCCAGTCTCACCTCTCACTCTTTACCAAATAAATCATGGGAAGCAGAAACTTTTTACACCCACCATGAAATTTATCCACCTCTTGTATGAAACTAAAAACTTCTACCAAATCTTACTGATTTTAACAGGAATTCCCACATCATTATATATCGATCAATCGTATCCTAATTAATACAATTAAACTCTTAAATCCAACAAATCTACCCTCTTTCCATCCATGTTCGTATACCTACAGGTATCCCTTGTAATTTTCTTGTACTGATATTATCTGTACCAAACTTGAAGTTGCCTAATGTTGTTCATATATGGTCAAACATTGTTAGTTTGTGACCTTTATTACATATCGATGAAATTGATATTAGTCCATTCACATGCATCTCATTGACCGCTGCTTCATTATTTTTCCTCCATTACATTAATAATACAATTACAATGTTTAACACGACGTTGGTGTATCTACATTAGATAGAAAATGAAAATTATAATCTGTCGGATCGAAACACCTCTTTGTACGGTACATTGTCATAGACTATGTCTACAGCATATGTCCAAACATTTTTGCGACAGTTGATAACATGTTTGTAACGACAAATTATATGTATTTTGCATGTATTTCTCTGTTATAGGAATTAAATGAGCTAAAATAACCTTGCTCATTGTTCTTAACATCCACTAGTTCTTAATTAAATAAAAAATCCTATCTTTTATCGGTATAAAGAGCTGTCTGGCATATAACTCTATGTACTGATTTCTTGCCTGAAGCTTTGGTGTTACTGTTTGTTGCCTTTTGTATTTAACTATGCGTCTTGAGCGGCTAATTTTTTTGTTTGAGTGTGGGAATTGTGTGTTTGCTTTTTTATACTAAGTCATGAGTCGTGATGTGTGTCTTTATTTTATGTTAGGTGAATTTTAATTTAGTCCCCTCATCTCCTTTTTGGCATAAAAAAAACAAAAAGAAAATATTACTCCACGTATTTGTTGTGCATTGCTTAATTTTCTTTTTTAATTGATACGACAATTGTGGCTACTCTTTTTTTTATTTCTTTGATATCTCTTTACCGCCATCTCTCTTTTATCTCTCTTTTTTTTTCCTTATTTTTTTTTGCATTATTTAGCATATACATTTATTTTGAATTCTATTTTCGTCATCAATATCCTCATCTTTTATTATTTACCAATATAAAATATATTTTTACGAGAATATAAAATAATATATATACAAAATCAGGTAATATAAATCTATCATAAAACATTGATTGAAAGTTTAAAATACACCAGATAATATATTTTGCAACACGCAATGTATTTTGAGTAGTAGAATTTTGATGTTATTCTGAATTTTGTACTCCCACACCAACCAATATTGAGTATATTTTTATGAGATTATGAAATATTACATATATAAAATCATACAATATTAGCCTATTTTAAGACAGATCGGAAATCAAAATATATTAGATAATACATTTTGCAACATATGATATATTTTGAGTGGTAGAATTTTGATATTATTCTAACTTTTGTATTCCGCATCAAAGTGTAGGCTCAAAACTAGTTATATTAATATATAGTTGTCAAAGCTTCAAAAAAGGGTACCAATGAATCCCATGGTTGGAAATGACAACCGAATGTAAACATAAAGGACCACCAGTTCGATCCAATTCCACAATAATAACAAACAAACTAATTAATCCCAAACCCCCTTATCCATTCCAACCAACAAGCACCATTCAACTCCCTAAACCTTTCAAAATTTTCCCCATTTGTTTTCTCATTCACGTGCAATGCCTTGTTACTCGTCCGGAAATTGTTGAGTTCATACAATTCGCTTCGCTTGGGATGGCGAATCCTGTTTGGGGGAAAATATGGTGTTCGAGGATATGGATCCAAGGACTTGAACCTAGTGATGGTCGTCCTTGTGTTCTTTCTGGCATGAAACTATGTCCTTATGTGTTGAGAGTAAAGGAATCAGTGCATGAATAATGAAAATGTTTTATTCTCACATATCACATCTGCCATCATCCATCGCATTTACCTCTCACCAATCATATCTACCCCCACTAATTCACTCTTACCCATCACATCCACCTATCGCATCTATTCTACTAACCCACTCCCAATACAGATAAAAACAAAAGGCAATAAAATATATCAACTCAATTATCACATTTACACAAACTAACTATCATCTTACACATTCACTTATCCTTTCTTAAGACTTCATAAGCTTTACCCAGTCTAACGGACCTTGCTAGGTACAAAGGATGTTGTGGTCCTACCCCTTCACACTATCGGGTAGATCAACTATCCGGTACTTAGTATGTCGACTGCAAATGGTATAAGTATTGAACGAGGGCTTGCCCCTCTTAACTTTAAGGGGCATGAGCCTAAAAAGTAGGTGGAACAGACCTAGGTAGGGGATAATCCTCAAATTGAAGTAGATAATGATAAAAGCATTCAAAACAGGCTAGCAATTGAGGATGAGCAACGAGGGGGTCAGGCGGTAATAACAAAGGAAAGAACACAAAAAAGGATTCAAGGGTATCTGAAGGCCATATTTTATGACATATTTACAAATAATAAACGAGTCCTTAGACCCGTTAGAACATAGTGGGGTCCACGACACACAGGGCTGAAGCCAAACCTTATCATAACCATATTTAGCCAAAAATGCCTTAATGGTAGAATGACTACAAAAGTAAGCAGCAAAGGTGTATAGATCCCTCATCTCAAGCGAGATGCCGGACAAGGATGAGACGGACTTACCCTTGCGACCAAGTGCAGACATGACCAAGTCACTCGCTGACAAGAGGAGCTTCAAAGAACAACACTTCCTCACGCCTTGACCGAAGAGAGGGATAGCACCAGCGACATAGAGCACTCGGAAGTCTTCAACAAGGTAGGTGGGGCATTAACTATGCCCCACACCCCCTACTTATAACCCCCGTAGCAGGTAGTCTCCCCCTTGGCAGGGTGCAAATTTTGAAAATAAAATCCCACGAGATACGGTGAGGATTTCAAAAAGATATCGCCTCAAGGTGAAGGTATCTCGGTAATCATCACCGACATTAAATGCACATACGCGCATATCTAACGCCACAATTATACTAGTCATATCACTAGAAAACGTGATATTTGAGGCTCTTACACCTTATCATGACGGCAATAAATGCTGGCCTTGTCACATAAACAAGACAAAAATAATTCCCATAGTGATTAGCCATCACTCGCGAAAGGTAGTACATATGCCACACTCACTCTCGGCAAGCAGCCTCTTAAGGCCAACACGAAAGATAGGCGGACACGCCTAAAAGTCACCTCCTAAGGCTGGTAGTAAGACAGGCAAACGTGCCTAAAAGTCGCCTCTTAAGGCCGATAGTAATTCAGGCACACACGCCTAAAAGCCACCTCCTAAGGTCAACAGAAATTGGAGCATACTCTCTCATGTTCCCACATTACAAAGTCACCCCCTAAGGATGGTAGAAGCACCCACAATACAAATCCTCCTCTTAAGGCCGAATAAAGTTACTACCTCCACTTCATGATAAATGCTTGTCCTACTTTAATCAAAAAAGCTAGAAAATCATTTTGAGGCATCGTCTACTGTAGAGTTTTTACTTCTTCAACTACTCGCTCAGCAACATCTGTTAACTAGAGAGTATGGGGCATATGATGAAGAGCAAAAAGTGTCATTGAATTCAAAACTCCGTAGTAAGCACGAGAGTGAATCTAGCTACCTGAATGCGGGGTAAACAGGAAAAGTCAGGCCGGCCCGACCTACCTATGCCCAACAGATCTTAATCTACCCACACTAAGGAGATTCAATTAGCCCAAGGACAAAGGGCGGTAGGAAAGTTCACGACGCCCACGTCGATGGTAACGTTGGCATTACCACCATCAGTAGTCTGATAAAAGACGTGCCCTAACAATGGACACGTCCTGACAGAAGATCCTATAGGAATATCCTCGCTCAACACTATAAATAGTAAAGAGAGGCCTTCTAGGCTTCCCTTCAAGCAATCCGAGAGAGTGAGAGACTCTGAGAGATTGTAATCCCACTACTTCTAGTGGATTTACGGGAGTTATATCCTTCCCCTAGACATACACCCCCTTGCAGTAGAACCGGGTCATCAACCTCCTTGTTTCCCTTGTGATTACTTGTCCTCGATTGGTTGAGTCGAACCCTCAGATTGCTTAGGAGGTCCGATCAATATGGGATCAAGTGACTCATTTGCTGAACTTTCTCGGAAGACTACTTACTCTGTTTAAAGCAAAAATCTTGGATTGCTACCCTTTCTCGCGGGGTGGTGCGGTCCTTTGTCGCTATGGTAAGTACAGTCATTGGAGTATATGACAAGAACAGTTACCAGTTTAATACAATTTATTACTCGGAATGACAAGTTTCCCGAGGTCAAACTCAGGGAGCAACCATAATTCTAGAAGCCTATGAATTCTCAATATATAAGGTTTTACAAAAATTAAGAGAGAGAGAGAGAAAGAAGGGGTGATTGGCTTCGACTCTCTTCTTTCTTCTTCTTCTTTGCTTCTGTGGTTCCTCTTTCTCTTTCTCCTTTCTTCCTTTCTGATTTTCTTCTCTTCTTCTTCCTTGCGGCTGTAGAGGCTTCTGCCTTCTTTCTGATTTCCTTCAGCTGCTAAGTCCTCCTCCTTTCTTCATCTCTGGTTTTCTTCTTTCTTCTTTTCTTCTTCTTTTTCTTTTTCTTCTCTACGTCTTCTTTCTTCTTCTTCAACAGCTGCAGTTTTTCTTTGCTCTGGCTGCTGACCTTCCGACGTCTGACTCGACGCTTAGACGGCTTAACTGTGCATTTGCTACAGTGCGGCTCCTTTTCTTCTCCTTCAGCTCCTTTCCTTCCTTTCTTCTTCCTTCGCCTGCTTCCTCCTTCTTTTTCCTTCTTCCCTGCGCGCACACATAACTATCAGTGCAAAACCTACCCCTACCCCTTCCCCGTCTCTCTCTCTCTCTATTTCTTTCTCGAAGGTTCGCTCCCAGAGCATTCGCGGGTATATGGGTCGGGTAACGCACCCGGGACCAGGCCCACCAGCGTGCGGTGGTGGGCGAGGAGTGCTTAGTTAGGTAGTCGGGTTCGGCCCAGGCCCGCGGGGTGTGAGCACGGGCGACGGCGGGTGCGAGCGCGTGGCGCGCTGCGTGCATGGGTGAGGAACCTAACCCTGTGTATCGAAGGCGAACAGCTAATATCACAAAATCAATTTAAGTGTGGGCGCGAGGCCACACACTTACGAGGTGGGACTAAAGTCCCACCTTTGCTCCGCGTGCCCACAGGCGAGAAGGCGTTGGCAATTAGGGCAGCAGCGAAGGCTCGCGACCACAATTGCGAACCTGGGCGCATTCGCGGAAGCACCCTGCGTTGACTGGAGCTCACGCCTGGGCTGGAGGAGTCCTGGAGCTGCCTGCGAAGAAGCTTCAGCAGCTCGTCAATGGCGGCGAGGAGGCGGAGACATGAAATCACAAAGACAGCCTCATAGCCACATCAGACAACGCAGGGAGCCTCGTCGGAGTGTGGAGAAGGCAGTGCGAGGGTCGGCGAGGCACGAGAGCGCCTGTGTCCATGTGCCTAGGGCAGACTGTGTGTGCGGAAGTGGGTGTGTTCGGGGGGTGGTCGGGAGGTGAAGGGCGGTGAATGGAGTGGGGGAAACGTTTGAGTGGAGTGAGGGGGAGCTTCTGGGCTTGTCGGCGAGGGGTGAAATGGCCTGTGAAGGTGGAGCGACCTCGCCAGAGATGGCGGCCGGAGGTGAAGCAGATGGGGGTGGTAGTGGCAGTCGAGGGGTCTGAAATGCTAATTGAATGAAGGAAAAGTGAAAGGAGAGTAAGGGGAAGATTCCTACCTACTTAGTCGACGAAGAGGGAGAGGAAGACGTCCGACTCGTGCCTGCTGGAGGTGGGGACGAAGGTGCCCAGGAGGGGGTTATTGGCGACGATGAGGAGATTTGAGGGCGCCAGCTGGTGCGGCCTGGCGTGGGAAGACGGGGCAGAGTAGGCTCTACTACAGGTATGGTAGTAGAGCGACGAGGAGGAGGAAGAAGGATCGCCGGAAGCTAGGGCACTCTGACCGAAGAGGGGAGAGACGAAATCGAGGGTTTTTCTCCGCCAGAAGTAGCTTGAAAGAGACGGCAGACCCTGCCGCTCCTTATAAAGGCACTGGCGAGGAGAGGGGACCGAGGGAGCAACGTGCCGTGCTTGCCAGAGATGGATGGAAATGGACACCCATGCCTTTTGTGCGTTCGCACGAGAGGCATGGCTGGTTGCAGAGGTCATGGGAGGGTCCCTGCAATAGAGGACGATGCAGGGAACCTCCCGTTCGTTCCTGAGAATGGGCGCCATGCCCTACGCGGCGGCATCCTCCGCGCAAGGTTGTCGGAGGTATGACACTGCTCAAAAATGGTAGGGAGGACCGTTCTGCAAAGAACGACGAGAAAGATAGGGGCCAATTGCAAGGGTTTCAAAAGATAAGAGTCAAAAACTAATTTAAGAGGACCAATTTGTAAAGTCGGTCAAGATGATCTTTTCTTAGCCCAAATTTTTATACCAGCCTAATTTGAACCTAAGAATTTTAATGGTGAAATTTGATTTTAGGCTGGACCATGTTTGACTAGTCAATTTGCATAAAAACCCAAATTAGGTCATAAATTGGGCATGGTTCTCATTTTAGGTCAAAATAGGTTGCAAAGGCCAAATTGAAGGTTCTAAACCCTAGGGAATATCTTTCCATGAATTTTAAAGGGTTTAGTTGATTTTTATCCTGCCTCAAACCTCGTGAATTAAAGTGGATTTGTTTTAGGGTTACAGAATGTCATTTAATTCCTAGAAGTTGCTATAACCATTTTCAAATCAGATCATCCCACTTCCCTCCTTATTAAGCTCATTTGACCTTCGTTTAGACTCTTAATTACCCTGTTTGCGCACTGCATTGGTAAAATTATAGTTTTACCCCTTATGATTTGTCTTATTCTTTAACTCAGAATTCTCTGAGTTAAGCGTCTCTTTAGGTTTTGTAGGAGCTTCTTCACACTTATTTAGATTAAATTGTGCTAGTTAGGGTTCATGATGAGGTTCTCCTACCCTAGGCACACGGACACAGGAGCTCTTGCGCCTCGCCGACCCTCGCACTGCCTTCGCCACACTCCGATGAAGCTCCCTGTGTTGTCTAACATGGCCAGGAGGTCGTCTTTGTGATTTCAGGGTTCAACCTCCTCTCCACCATTGACGAGCTGCTGGAGCTTCTTCGCAGGCAGCTCCAGGTCTCCTCCTCTCCAGGTGTGAGCTCTAGGTGACGCAGGGCAAGCCAGTGAAGGTGCCCAGGTTCTCGATTGGGAGCGTGAAACCTTCGCTGCTGCCCAAATCAGTGGCTGCTTCTCGCTTGCGGGCGCGCGGAGAAGAGGTGGGACTTTAGTCCCACCTCATAAGTGTGTCGCCTCGCGCCCACACTTAAATTGAAAAAGTGACATTAGCCGTTTTCCCCCAGTCACACAGGGATGAGGTCCCTCACCTAGTCACGCGCCTCATCCGCGGCACTGCCCACGCGGACTTGGTGACCCGACTCGACTATCCTGCCTGTGCACTCCTCGTGCACCACCCACGCCGGTGCGCCTGGACCCGGGTGCACAACCCGACCCGATTACCCGGCTCTGGGAGAGCTTTCCAAAGATAGATCCAGAGAGAGAGAGACACGGGGAAGGGGTAGGGGTAGGTTTTGCACTGATCTATGTATGTGTGCGTAGGATAGAAGGAAGAAGCAGGCGAAGAAGAAGAAGAAAGGAAGGAAAGGAGTCGAAGGAAGAAAAGAGGAGCCGCACTGTAGCAAATGCACAGTTAAGCCGTCTGAGCGTCGAGTCAGACGTCGAAGGGTCAGCAGCCAGAGCAAAGAAAAACTGCAGCTACTAAAGAAGAAGAAAGAAGAAAAAGAAGAAGACAGGAGAGAAAGAAAGAAGAGGAACGGCCAGAGCAGAAGAAAAGAAGAAGAAGAAGAAAAGAAGAAAGAAGAAAACCATACATGAAGAAAGGAGGAAGACTTAGCAGCTGAAGGAAATCAGAGAGAAGGCAGAAGCCTCTACAGCTGCAAGGAAGAAGAAGAGAAGAAAATCAGAGAGGAAGAAAGGAGAAAGAGAAAGAGGAACCACAGAAGCAGAGAAGAAGAAAGAAAATGAAGAAGATAGGAAGAAGCAAAGAAGAATACAGGAAGAAGAAAAGAAAGAAGAGAAAGCAAAGGAGAAGATAGAAAGAGAAGAAGAAAAACCAATTCTTTCTCTCTCTCTTAATTTTTGTAAAACCTTATATTGAGAATTTATAGGCTTCTAGAATTATAGTTGCTCCCTGAGTTCGACCTTGGGAAACTTGTCATTCTGAGTAATAAATTGTATTAAACTGGTAACTGTTTTGATATATACCAGAACGACTATAATAACTATACAGACAAACGCAGGGCCAGTGGTGAAGTACTCCTGCTTGCAACTCCTTGATAAATTCCACTGGCAGGGGCCTTCAGTTCTCTTCTGCTGGAGCTGTATTGCTGGAAAGGAGCATTCTCCAGATGAGTACCAAGAAGGAGCATTTCATCGCTGACAACTCAACCTTACTTAATATATATATATATATATATAGCGTACTGTTTCTTTCAAGCCACGAGAGGTCCCTTCATGCATATCTCTATATTTGGATTCCATGAATATGTGACTCCTTCAATTTGAGCTACTATTGTTCATAGGGTGTTCCTCTAAGATCTGCACGGGGTGGCCATCACGCCATAATTGAGTATTATGCTTCAACAATTAAACTAGTGGGAAATCAAAATTGGTGGCAAAAATTTGGGTGGATGAGCCCTTTTATGCTTGAAGCAATGCTTTTTTTTTTTTTTGAAAATTCGGGATCAAATTTTATTCATCTCCCAGTCCCTGGAGGCAAAAAAAGGGGAGGCAAGGAGACTAGACCAAAACCTATCCCCTACAAGAAAAGAGAGATCACAACTCGTCACCTAAAACACAAACCAGTAATAAGGAGAACCCAAAATATAACAACAATAACAACAGCAAAACTAAACAATAGGGAGTGAAGGCACAAAAGGGAAACCTAAACCAACACCAAAAGCCCTACCAGGAAGAATCAAGCAATAACATAAGAGCATTGAATACTATCCAGCCGTTGAATCCCGTTAAGACGACGCGGGAGATCAGACAACTCCTTATAAATCCTCCAATCTCCTTCAACAACATCTGCAATCTTGGAAGCTAAGAGATTAACCATGTGGTAGACAAAAGATAGAGATTTGATTCGATTTTTCTTCTTCAAAATAAGGTAGAAATCCCTAGATGCCCTCCACGCAACCTAGACTTTGCCATTTCACTAGTAGTATAATAAAGTTGAACCCACTTCCACCTACAAAGGAAAGTTAACCAAAGGGAGGAAAAGAGCATGAAGCAGGGCTCTCATTTACCCACTTCATGAGGGATAAACGAAGTCTTGCATGAGGTACCATAAATGAAATTCCCAGTATGATCTCTAATGACCCAACCTAGTAAAGAATAATGGTTATCAGAATTAGCCAGCAAATTGATCTTGAAGCCAGACGTGGGACGAGTCTAGTAGAGAACCAGATTTTTAGGCTTTTGATTCCTGATCCAATTAGACATTTGAAAGTTACACAAGCCATACTCAAGGATATTCTCCAAGCTACGCTAGTGGAAATTACCATGATAGTTTCTATTCCTAATCCACCAAACCTAATACCAGATGAAACGGATCATGGCTTTAATAGTTTTACCCCGCCTATGAGAAGACCGAGCAACCATAATGGTGAAGAGATTAGGATCAATGGGGTGTAAGTAGTTTTTTTGAAACACCCAAATCGAGATTTTCTGGACCAGTTCGCTATCAGAGAAAACATGAATGAGAGTCTCTAGAGATGGATTGTGAAGGCAATAGAGCATTTAGAGACCAATACGATTCCCAGTTTAGAGATCTTGTCATCAATAGGGGGTCTATGGGAGAGAACTCGCGAGACACAAAGGGATATTCTAAGAGGAAGCTTAAGACTCCATAAACTTTTGAAACTATGATCTTTAGAATAGGCCCCGCGATTATATGATATGCAAAAGAGACTGAGAAAGTGCTAAAGGAATGAGGAGTCCAAGTAGGCTTATCTTTCATAACATCTAGTGAGATATCACCAATTTGTTCCTGAATATGAATGGGAATGAACACTCTGTGGGAAATGGAAGAGAGAGAGGAGATGATATCTTTGACAGGAGTATGTTGAACCAATATGCCCTCAGGGAGGAATTCTTTGAGGGCAAAGTGTCCAACCTAAATATCACCAAAAATCCACCTGTCCCTCATGAATCTCCCATCTAATGAAGGGTTTCATGTCCTCACAAGCTTGAAGAAGATTGCGAAATCTCACAGGGAGTAGAGAGATGTTCCCAGAATTCCAAAGATCATGGATCAAGCAAGAGAAAATGGAGTCATCAAGGATAATTTGCCAAACCCTCTTCATTCTCAAGGCCTTGATGAAAAGGGACAAGTTTTTAATACCTAAAACCCCAAAGCGTTGAGGGGAAGTAATAGTGCTCCAGGAAATCCAATGGTGATGAAAGCCAACCACCGTTTTACCCTAGAAAAAATTAGCCATTATGGAGTTCAATTTACGAATGACAGATGAAGGAACGTCCATAACAGCCATAATATGAATAGGAATAGAGGTGAGAACATGCTTAATCAGGAGCATTCTAGCGGCAACAGAAAGAAGATTGGCTTTCCAGCCTACAACTTTGGATTGAACTTTGTTGATAATGTTGGAATAATAAGAAACCCTAGCCCTGCCCGTAAAGATGGGACACCCAAGATAAGTAAATGGGAAGGAGCCATTTTGGTATCCCATGATGTCAAGAAGGTGGGGAAGGCATCCTGAAGGAAAATTTTTCCAACATAACAGAAGCTCTTTTGGAGACTAACCTTCTGCCTAAAGGCAACCTCAAAATCAGAGATGAATTTGGAAAGATTACGAATGGAGTTGAGATTGCCATTGGTAAAGATGATAATGTCATCGGCATAGAGAAGGACGATCGAGGGTGAGATATTACGGCGAAGGGCAAAAGGTTGGATCCTCCCCAAATCAACAAGGTATTTTAGGTTCCTAATAAAAGACTCCATGAAAATGTCAAAAAGGAATGGGGAGATAGGGTCACCTTGACGCAGGCCACAAGAAGCTTTAAAAAAAGGGGAAGAACTTCCATCAATCAATATAGAAGACCCCTCATGACAGATAAAAGCCCTAAACAAATTAACACAATAACTAGAGAAACCAAAGGCTCCAAGAATTTTGAAAAGGATATCCCACTCCACTCTATCATACGCCTTTTCAAGATCTAATTGGAAAATGACATTAGAACCATGGACCTTTTTATCAAGGCGTTAGGTGAGCTCAAAAGTGGTGGCAATATGATCAAAAATACTTCCGCCCTTAATGAAACCATCCTGTTCATGAGAAATCAACTTAAGGAGAGATTCGAGATGTTTGGCAAGAACACCCGAAGCTAATTTATAGATAACATTGCATAAGTTGATCGACCTGTAATCCACGAACTCACTCACCTCAAACTTTTAGGAATAAGGGTGATAAAAGTGTTGTTGAATGAACAAGGGGCTGAATGGGTTTCAAAGAAATGACAGATGGCTTACATAACATCAATCTTGATAATATCCCAACAATGTTTGAAGAATTCTACATTGAACCCATTAGGCCCAAGGAGCCTTATTAGGAGGCATCTAAGACAACATGTCCAAAATCCCAACTTCGGACGGAGCTTTAATATGACCCTCGCTGTCATCACTTGAAATGAGAGAAGGAATGTGTTGAAGAAAAGGATTGTAGCTAGAAGGAGAATTAGAGGCTAAAAGGTTCTCAAAATAGCTAGTAGAACTTTGAATCGCTACCAACCTCAACCCATTGCCAATTTTATCCACCACCGAAGATCTAGCACGTTTGACAAATTTCCTTTTGATAGAAGTGAAGAAAAATCTATTGCAGCCTTCCCCATTCTTGAGCCAATTATTTTTAGCTTTCTGCATATAGAGGTTATCTAATTTGAGAATGGCATCATCAAGTTGAATACAAATATCATTGAGCTTAGCGGAGGTGTTGTCATCCTAGGTGGATGCAAGGGAGGCATCGAGCTCATCATGGCGAGACTCAAGTTGTTCCACAATTTTCTGAATATCATAGAAAGTTGATATGTTCCAACTCCTCAAAGGCCTCTTTAAGGAAGCTAATTTAATGTAAAGATGAGAAATAGGATCTCCCTGACACTCCAAGAAAGGTTGGGACCAGGTAGACTGCACCATACCACAAAAGCTAGTCCCTTAACCACATGTTTAAGAAACGAAAAAGACGGGGACAGGGAGTAAGTACCACCTGAAGAGTGAGAGTTATGGGGGCATGGTCAGGGTCACGTTGAGAAAGATAATTCCTAGAAGGGGAAAGAGTCATAGCTTCAAAGTTGGTAAGAATATGAGCTAGTTTCTGGTAAATTTGAGAACTCCCTTTCCGACCATTTCACCATGAGAGTTGGTTCCCACCCAAAGGCAACTCAATTAAAGCCAACTTATCAATAAAAGATTGAAAGTCAATAGATTGAGAGTCTCAATAAGACAAACCACCACTCTTCTCAGAGGCCTTTAAGATGCAATTAAAATCACCACCGAAGATCCAAGGGGAATTACTGGAATTAGCAAGAAGAAACAAATGGTTCCAGAGGTTGCTTCTCAAGTTCGCTTCATAAAAGGCATTGATGAGAACCTCATCATGAACCTTAACTAGCACATTTTGACCAAATAAATTTAGCAAAAGCTCCTACATAACCTAAGGGAAGGCCTAAATCAGGGAATTGTGAATATGAGAATAAAACATTATACAAGGGGTAAAACTGTAATTTTACCATTGCAGCGCATGAACGGGATTTCTAAGGGTCTATACATAGGTCAAGTGGACTTAATAAGAGAAAAAGTGGGATGGTTTAGTTAGAAAAGGGTTATAACAAAATCTGGGAATTAAATGATATTTTGTAACCCTAAAACAAACCTACTTTAATTCACGAAATTTTAGGAAATATAAAAATCAACTAAATCCTCTAAAAATCAAGGAAAACTATCCTCTAGGGTTTAGAACCTTCAATTTGGCCGTCAGAACCTGTTTTGACCTAGATTGAGGACCATCCCCAAATTTTGACCTAATTTAGGTTTTTATGCAAAATGTCTGGCCAAATATGGTCAAACCTAAAATCCAACTTCACCATTGGATTCTTTAGGTCCAAATTAGGTTTATACCAAAATTTGGACCTAAGGGAAGGTCGTCTTGACCCACTTTACAAAATGGTCCTCAATAATTACTTTTTGACCCTTAGCTTTTTGAAACCTTGCAAATACCCCCTATCTTTTCCGTCGTTTTCTTTAATCAGGTCCCTCTACCACTCGCTGTGCAGGACATACCTTTGGCAACTTTGCCCGGAGGATGGTGCCGCGCAAGCATGGGGAGCTGGCCCCAGATTTGAAAGGGAGACTCTCTGTGGAGCCCCCTACTGCATGGGCCAGCTCCCATGCCCTGTCAACCACCATACCTCTTGTGCGAACGTGCGAGAGGTATGGGTCTCCGTTTGCCACATCTTCGGCGGGGTTTTTCCCACCGCTTTCGCGCGCTTCGCGACCGGCCGACTCCTATTTAAGGAACGACATCCTCTACCGTATCCTTCAAGCTCCACTTGGCCTGAGAATCCCCTCAAATTCCTCTCCTCCCAACTCCGACCATTCGCCCAGAGCTTTCTGCGACTCTCCTCCTCCTTTCTCTTTGCTCTACCACAATACCAGTGGCAAAGCTCCCTCCGCCATCTTCCGCCGCGCCGCACCGTACCAGTGGGCGCCCTCTAGCCCCTCTTCCTCGTCGTCATCTCTTCCCCTGGGCACCTTCGTCTCCGACGACAACAGCACAGCCGCTCGCCACCTCCGCCTCCTCCGTTCACTCCTGACCTACCAGCTAAGTCCCTCTCACCCTTCTCTTTAATTCCCCTCTGTCAATTTGTTGTTTCGACCCCTCTACACCACTGTCCACCCTCACCATCTCCACCTCCGACCACCAACTACGGCGAGGCCATTCCACCACCACAGACAGATCCACCCCTTGCCAACCGATCCCTTGAGCATCACCTTCACCCACTGATCACCCTGCGACCCTTCATTCACCGCTCCAACCACTATTGCTTCCCCGCGAACAAACCCACTCACATGGACTCAGACCGACCTAGGCACGCACGCCTAGGTCGCTCTGAGCCACGTTGACCACTACAGTAACTTCGCCGTGCTCCGGTGAAGCCTGTCGAGCGTTCTGATGTGGCCACAAGGCCGTTTGCGTGCTTTCAGGTCCCATGCCTCCGCCGCCATTAACATCGAGCTTAGAGCAAGCTCGCAAGCAACTCCAGGCCCTTCCAGATCCAGGAGATGCACCCAAGTTGCACAGAAGACTTCCGCGCACAACTCCAGGTTTTCAATTGGCAGCAAAGACCTCGGCTGGAGTAGCTATTACTCGCACTCCCTGCTGCGAGCGTGCGAGAGAGGAGGGGCGCAGATAGTCCCACCTCGGGCATTTTCAAGTGCCCCGCGACACACAATGGGAAAAAGTGACTAGGCTTATCGCCTCAGTCACATGGGGTAAGGTCCCTCTCACCCGCTCACCCGGCCTCTCCGCGACCACCCCCTGCGAACCTGGCCTGACCCGATTACCCAAGCCTTGCACACCTCACCCACCACCGCACGCCGGTGGGCCTGGTCCCGGGCACGTTACCCGACTCGTTTACCCGAATAGGCTCTGGGAGAGCGAACCCTGGAGTGGAATAGAGAGAGAGATGCGGGGAGGGTAAGGGTTATGTTTTGCCTAACCATATGATTGTGCAGGGAACTGAAGGAGAAGAAGGAAGAAGAGGAAGCAGAAGAAGCAAGGAAGGAGCAGCCGAGGACTTAGCCGCACCAAGGAGCTAAAGCAGGAGAAGAAGAGGAGAAGCAACCTCAAGAAAGAAGAAGAAGTCAAGAAGACCAAGCAGGAAGCCGACTGAAGAAGAAGAAGGCAGAGACAGAGCAAAAAGGAAAAGAAGAGAAGGAAGCTGCCACAGAGAGGAAGGCCAAGCAGTTGGAGAGAAAGAGGAGAAAAATAAGAAGCCAAGGAGAAGAAGCAGCAGTAGCAGCAGCTAAAAGAAAGAAGAAGAAAGAGAGCACGAGCACTGTAGTAAGTGGCTACTTAAGACGTCTGATCCATGGAGTCAGACGTCTGAAGACAAAGAAAGGAGGACAAAAGAAGAAAGAGAGAAGAAAAGAGAAGAGACAAATTTTTACTTCCTCTATCTAATCATTTTGTAAAATAGTATATTATTGTAAATTGTGATTTTCTACGCTTCTAGAATCAAGCATGCTCCCTGAGTTCGACCTCGGAGAATTTTTGTATTGCAGTAATAAAATAAAATCAAATCGATTGAACCAGATCAGGCATAGATAGCAGAGATAGTGACCTTATTAGATTGAAAAATGCAATCCATAATTGAAGGCTGACGCATAGCTCTCCTCAAGGAAATAGACAAATTACTCTTCCAAATGCACCAGATATTGGGAGAAGCAAGGTCCACCATGTAATAATCAAAATCAATGGCAGCCATAACTTTTAAAGCATCATGATGAGAAGCAAAAGGTTATAAAAGGAAGATCAAGTTTAGGGAGTGATCCAAGATGATAGACTTAAGCCGGTTGAGGGTAGGAGTATTTAAGATACCCAGACAATTTGTTTCAAAAAAGAAGATACCCCGACAATTTCAAAAAAGACAATCATAACAAGTATGAGGAGCGGGACCTAGATCCACTGCGAGTAACCCTAACCAAACCCTTGGCAGGCCAACCCCCACGAGGTCCTCTAGACCTGGTTGTAGAGTGTGCCTCATATGCCAGTCCGTCTAGGACCCCAAATTAGAAAAATTAAAGAAAGCAAGAGTCTCGCCATCCGACCAAGATTTCTCCATATTCCCATCATTGCTCAAAATAGGGATAGCAGGGGCCTGATCCTCCTTAAGAATTTCCTCTATCCTCAGTGGCGAAGTATCCGGGTCAAGAGTCGGGAAAGGGAGATAAATGCCCCAATTAAATCCAGCAAAAGAGGGAGTTTCCATACTATTATCGGCCAATCTATGATTTAAGTAATCTCTACTGGAAAATCGTTTAACCGTCAAGTCCAGCGAAACTCTCTCCATTCCTTTCGTTCCAGAGTTTTCCAAAGAAAAGTGATCTTTTAAAATCACTAAATCAGAGGAATTGCCGAGAGCCGTGCGAATATTTTGAGGAGGATGATTCAAAAACTTATGAGCCGCAAAAAACAAGTTCAAGCTTAAATACGATTCTGAAGGACGAGGAGTGCCTTTAAGGAATTTCAAATCAACAGAGCTATCAATCGGTAAAGACGAACACACAATCTTAGAACAATCAAAAAAACTAATAGGAAGATGAGGGATAGCATCGGAATCATGCGCCAACGAATTGGAACTCTTTACCTAAGTGGGATCACGAGACTCTGGTAGAGGGGAAACCAAAGTCTCAGATCCCATGGATCTACGGTTGGAAGATTGCATCAAACGTCGAAGCTGCACCTTATGCTTTTTCTTCCGCTTGTGCTTACTCAGAACATGCAGAGAGGTGCTTGAAGCCTATATATTTTGGGATGTGCTATGGGTGTAGGAACTAAGTATTTGAAATATACATGAGATGCATCGATACAGGCATAAATCTTGTGTTGCAGTACAAAACATCTATACCAACAGGTTGATGGAAAGAAGACGAAGCTATTTGTGAATTCCGTAAAACTAGAAGGTTGTATGATGAAGTTGCCCCTATTTAATTATTTTTATTTTCATTCTATTTATCATTGAGTTCAGACAATAACCTAAGGTTCTTCCTTTCCTTTTTTGCTGTGTTATATCTGTTTTTGCAGTCAAAGAGATAGATGTTATTCCACCTAATGTATGTAAATCCATACATAAGGTCAAAGTAGTGTTTAGCTTTTAGCTTAATGATATAAATTGGGTTTAATATGTTCCTAGTATTGCACTCGGAAACACATTTCGTGGAACAAAAAACCACATGTGTATGGTTTAATATGATTAGATGTATAAAGCTAGACTTGTAGAGAAAATGCTTCGCGAAGAAACTCAATGCATGATGTTTGCATTGCAACTGCATGCATTTGTAAGGTCCCATGGAACCTTTCGACCTCTCGCCCGTCCCCTTCCTACCCCCGAAAAACCCTAACTACACAATTGGGGTCTCGGCTAGCATTGGCGTCGGTTGGGGCCCCTTCACCTTTGATCGTCGGTCACCCTACCTATGCCTCCCCTTCTTCCAGCGAGATGGCTTCATGGTGCGTCGTGCGTTGCCTCTATTCGACTCTACCAATGGGAGCTTTGAATGCGGCGGCCGTGTTCATGTCTGTCAATAGGGGTCACAATGGCCTTGAGCATCTCCAGGCATGAAGGCTCCTTAGGCGAGGGAAGGGACTCTTGTTGCAGCGATGCGAATTGTGGTCGATGGCGTCCATGTGGTGACTTAACCGTACCTATCCATTGTGGCTTTTCGTAGAGCCGTCTCTGTTCGTCGCTTTCAGGGCTTTACGCGACTTCCTTAGGGGTTCTCGCAGGCGATGGGTATCATCAAATGTCGTTCTTCCATCTCTTCCTCACCCCTGCCGCGAGCGACATCGATTTTGATTTGGGGCCACACTGAATTCAGGCCCATTCACGACCGGGTGGATAATCGAGTTCACTCTGACTGCTAGACACCCATTAGTGCGGTCGTCGACGTTATTTGCTGTGCTTTGTCATATTTAGTTGTGTGGTGTTGGCTCTAGCCAACTCGAAGATGCTACTGCGGACACTTCTTGGTTTCTTCCTATTTTTTGCTTACTTTGTTTTGTGGTATGTTTGTTTTGGAGTTCCTCCCTTTTGAAGGGGCCCTTTGCTTTCCCCCTCTTGGAGGGGCATCTAGAGTTGTTTCTTCTTCCTTGCCTTATGCGGCCACATCTTATTGTATCATTTTCATTCATTAAGGTTCTATTTTCAAATAATAAAAAAAACTACACGCATTTGTACTTAGCCTGATCATCTTTTTTGGTAAAATGTAAATCATATATAACACCTCAAAAATAGTTTCACATGGAAATTTTACAAAGTTGAGTAATGAGAAATAAATGATTTACAATTAATATCGGACAACTTAGACTTAAGCATTTTAGATGCGTGATTGCTTTAGGTCTATTGGATTCGTACTACGTTTTTTTTTTTTTACAAAATATGAGAATCAATCTTATTCATCCCCTACTCCTAGCCTAAAAAAAGAGGGGATAAGGGGACTATGCCAAAACTTGTCCATGCAAGTAAAAGAGAGCCCCATCTCATGGCTTAGTACAAAAAGGAGGTCAACAAAAGCAAGAGCTAGCACCCTAACAATGACAAACTAAAAGGTCACATATGGAAAGTGAATTTTGTCCAACTTGAAAATGCCCAAAATTCTTCTTGGCAGCTCTGCTGAAGAAGTGAGAATGTGCCAGTGGCTCTGACCTAGATCATCAATTTTGCAGGCAAGAAGATTAGCCATCGAATGGATATAAGCAAAAGAATGAATCTGCTACTTCCAATCTTGAATATAGTGAAATTCTCATCGATCCTATCATGCCTAGGGAACCTTGCCTGCCCACCAGTAGAACAACAAGGTAGAATCTACTTCCACCTAAAGTGGAGAATGTGTTTATGTGACAAGGGCATGACGAAGGGACTTGATAAGCAGCAGCTCAAAGCAGATCTTGGGGATTCATACTAAGTTATCGAAGTGAATTTTTCTTAATTAAAATTGAATTAAGACATGCATCATGACAAGTAATATCATAACCAAACTTACTTTGGTACAAGGAAAGGGTTGCCTTTGAAATGGATAAACAGTGTACCATGAGGTAGAGTCATCGGTACTACTAGGAATATACTGATAAATAAGTCAATTTTTCTTAATTAAAATCAAACTAAAACTTGCATCATTACAAATAATATCATAACTAAACTTGCTTTGGTATGAGAAAAGGGGTTGCCTTTGAAATGGATAAAGAGTATGTCATTAGGTAGAGTCATCGGTACTGCTAAGAGTATATTGATAAATTCTCCAATAGACATGTTGCCAACCTAAGTTAGGGGATTGCAACACCTCAAAAAGAGTATTATATAAAAAATACCTGAAATTAAGTAGTGGATGTAAAAGATTGAGGACTTCTACTTAACAACATTAACTTAAGAAATCTAGGTTGTTGCTTTGAGTACATTGAACCCATATATAATAAATTGTTGAAGTCAATTTTTCTTGTTTAAACTTAAATTATCTAGACATCTCATTACTCTTGAGTGAAGCCCTGCCCCTTTTCCTCTAGAACCTTGCAAGCCCTAGCTATTTGGGGGCTTCGATCGACAAACGGAGGCTGATTGCCCCCTACCACCGGAACCTCCTCCTCCCTTCTTCAGGCCCTCTACTTCGACGATCGAAGGTTCTCGCTGACATGCACACTTGCACATCGTGGATCAATGGTTGTGGTCGACGTACGTTGCCGTCGCTTGTTCGTCGCTCGCTGCGCTGCTTGCCCTTTGCGGTTTCGCTTGGTGTCCATCGTCTCGTGCTTGATCGTGGCCAACGACTCCAAACGCCTACGTCTGCTGTTCACATTCAACAGCCAAGGACCATGGTTCCGCGGTTGGTGGCTGTTAAGTCATGTAGGTGGAGTCGAGAGCCAGTGGTTTGCGTGGTGACAGATGGTGAGGCTAGCGGCACTGTCGTTTGGGGTTGCGGGTTTGTTGTGTGTCAGTATGGATTTTTTTCAATTGTAGGAGTTGTATAGCTTTCTTTTTCATTTCTTTTGTATTGTTTTGTATGACGGGGACCACGTGAGACATCAGGCTTCAAACAGTGAGTTTTTTAACTTATGTCAAGAATCGTTCTTGGCCTTTTGGTCGACCTATGTGATTCACTCGATGGCATGTTCCTTGAGATTCATCTCGATGGCGCCTGTCGTACCTTTGAGCGTGAGGTCGACCTCCTTCAGGAGGAATAATATAGACTTAGGTATTTTGAAAAAAAAAAAAAAGACCTCCTTCGGGAGGTTGATCGGCCAGCATCTAATTAAGCAACGTGCCTTTCTTTTTCTTTCTCCTTTTCTTCCAGTCTTCTTTTTAAGTTTTTGCTTTCTTCCATTTTTACAAGGAGCAACCTCCCCCTTGTTGAGGGCGTTAAGATTTTCTATCTTTCTTTCCTCTCTGGAATGCATCTTCATGTATCATATTCTTCCTTTTAATGGAAATGATTTTTTAAAAAAAAATAAAAAGAAAAAGAAAAAGAGAAAAGGTCACGATAGCTTGAGAACAAAATCTGAGACAGCCTGTTGATACAACGTACCCATATATGTCACAGGAAGTGCGGTCTGTTGATTGGAGGTCTTGACGCCAACGTGGTGGAGCCTCAACTACGCACCATGCCATGTTAAGGAGGAAAAGCATGCAGATGTATAAACAGCGACGTCTAAAGTTTCCTATTACTAAAAAATAAAATAAAATAAAATAAAGGAATTCAACATTGAACCCTGCTTCGCTGTCTGGCCACTTCTATTCAAATTTAAAAGTAGCCATAATAAATGGCATCTTACACTTTTAGCATCCGAGGATACATTTAATATTCTTTGAAATTAACTTATTCCACTAACCGCAAAATTGATACAGACAGTTTTGATACAATACTGAGTATATTAATATCAGTCACTATTTATTGATTTGTTTATATAATAAAATTTTGGTTTTGTCAGGGTGATACTGCAGCTATCGTGAAGTTTTTTATTTTTCTTCCTTCAACGATGTTGCTCACACTTGATTAGTCTTTCTTCTCTCCCTCCTCCACCCTCTTCCTTATATTTTACATCTATGTCCTTTAATTTTAAATTATTTTATATCAACATAAAATAATCAAAATAATTTTTCATCAATATAAAATAATTTAAAATTAAAAATCAACGACATATTTTAATTAGAAATAAAAAATCACCTAAAAAATTTATTAAAAAAATATATCGACAAAAAATTAGAAATTATTGATATATTTAAGATTATTTTTATTTTAAATATTTAAAAAAATAAAAATATAAAAATTTTATCCAAATATAAATATATATTAATACTTTACTAATAAAAACTTATAAAATGATATCTCATGCATTGAGCTGTTTACACGCATAAAGAGTAGACCAACGTACACTAGTTTCATTTAATAGAAAATTAATTTTAAATTTTTTTTAACCTTTTAATGAATACTTTCCGATGTGACATAAATACTGTGCTCACGACCCCTCATTACAACATTTGGATGCTTTCACATCGTTGATAATGTTGTATTAAATCACATTCTGTTCTGAAAATTCAGCACTTGGTATGACATAACTGCCAGTGGAAGCACCACATAGTTGTTCCCTTCGGTGCCCGTAGTCAATTTCCTTCCCATACAAGTTTCGACCTGGTTGGCATGGGCCTACACCAACAGGTGGCCGTTTTTTTAAAGAATGTGGCTTGAGAAATACTTTTTTTTTTTGTTTTTAAGATGGTCGTTTTACCGTACGTAACTTCTCTTCACATTTTTATTTAATAAAAAAATAAAATATATTGGTTTAAAATTAAAATATATCAATTAAAAATTAAAATATACCTATTAAAAATTAAATACATTGATTGAAAATCAAATACATCGATTGAAGATCAAAATACATTAGTTGAAGATAAAAAATATACTGATTGAAAATTAAAATGTATCAGTTAAAAATGAAAACACATTGGTGAATTTTAACTTTTCATCGGTAGAAAATAATTTTTTACCTAAAAGTGATTTTTCACTTTTTTTTAACTAAATATAGGAGTAAAATTTTATTCATCCCCCATTCTAAGGGAGCAATCAAAAGGTGAGTGGACTAGACTAAAGCACACCAAGTACAAAAGAGAAACGAACCACGACTCGTGGCTTAGTACATAGCTAGAAACAACAAAACAAAAACCAAGGCCCAACAAGGAAAATCAGGCAAAAAACTCAGCAAACATAAGGCATCTGGATTTTGTTCAAGTTGAGAGTGTCCACAATATAGTGTGAGAGCTACTGTAGAGAACCAAAAATGTGCCAGCTTGCAGGTTGAAGAGCCATACAACGAGCTGCTGCATTGGCCATAGGATGAGAAAACTCCAAAGAGAGGATGCGGCCTTCATGGGCTTTAAGTGAGTTGAACAACGACTTCACCATCTAAGGGACAACAATCTTCCCTTCCACTAATAGTATAGCATTGTAGAATCCATTTCAATCTGCATGGAATGAGAGAAACTAAGGATAGAAGGTGTAAGGCCGTCACCAGAAGGCACTTTTCCAAGAATCCTCATACAAAGTAGAAGCAGCACCATTAGAGAAAATTCCCATGATTATCTCTCACCACCCAAGGAACAACATAGGAATTGGCCAAAGGGAGGGCGGCAATGTTGGCTTTGTACCCAGAGGGAGGGTGGCCCAAGATAAGGCAATTTGTTTAGGCTAGAATGGTCTGACCCAATCTTTAATCTGAAGGATATTCCAAGATTAATCAAGGATGAAAATGATTTTTGCAAAAGTGATACCCTCATTTTAATACAATTTCTAAGACGCTAAACATGGTGCCAAATGAAGCAAATAAGGCCCTCAATAATTTGTCTTTTGCTAGAACAAGATTTCCTAAGCATAAGGTTAGAGAAGTTAAGAGGATCAGGAATGGTCCAGCCAGACCTAGAAGACACACAAGAAACAATATGACGAACGAGATCGTTGTCTTCAAACAAATGGTCAAAGGTTTTAGCATGAGGAATAGAGGGATAGCAAGAGCACTTAGAAGGCAAGGTTATACCTAGCTTAGCGATCAGATCATCGGTAGGAAGACGCTTGGGCAGAATGCACCAAGTAGTGATAGAGATGGTCAAAGGAAGTTTAAGGTTCCAAAGATCGACAAAATGAGGTTGCTTAGGAAAGTCAAAAAATTGGAGAGTATAGGCCGAAGCAACCAAGAAGGTGCCATAAGGAGTGAGGGACTAATGGGGCACATCTTTCAGATTGTCCAGGTTAAGAGAGGAAATCTTGGCTCGAATGTAAGGAGGCAGCATAGATATCAAAGTGTTAGCCAGCAGATTAGTTGGGATGTCTTTAATTAAAAGCTTATCAGTGCTGGTATCCATCGAGAGAAAGTCCTTTAAGGGAGTATTGTTAATCCAGACGTCCATCCAGAGATCAATTTCACCTTCATGAACTTCCCAAAGAACATAAAGGCGAAGCTGGACAATAGCTTCTCGAAGAAGAGAAATTCTGCGAGGAATAGCCAAGTGCTAAGATGGAGGATAGAGGTTTTTCATGAGGTTACTAAACAAAGTCTCCCCAACGAGGATATTCCAGGCTCTTTTCATCCTATGGGCTTTGATAAAAAGGTTGAGGTTCCGTATTCCCAATCCCCCCATATTAGTAAGTTTGGCGGCAGTTTTCCAGGCCATAGGTGTCTATTATTGGTATTACCATAGGTTCCCCAGAAAAAATTGGAGATAAGGGAATCCACTTTGCAGAGGATAGTCCTCGGGACCTCCATAATAGAAAGCATGTGAATAGGAACATAGGAGAGAACATGCTTGATGAGAATTAGGCACGCAGCGGTAGAAAGTAAATTAGCTTTCCAAGCTGAAAGCTTAGATTAGATTTTCTCCAATAGATCGTTGAAGTAAACAATTTTAGTCCTACCTGGAAAGATAGGGCAATCAAGATAAGTAAAAGGGAAGGATCCTAACGGATATCCCATAGTCTGAGCCAGTATGGAAGCCCTCCCCAAGGGGAAGTGTTTCCCCACAAAACAGAAGCTTTTGGAGGCATTAAACTTTTGATTGAAAGTCCTTTCAAAATCCTTGATGAAATTAGCCAAATTAGAAATTGAATTGGACTTCCAATTGACAAAATAATGATATCATCCTCATAGAGAAGGGCCAGCAGAGTTTGAATACCACACTTGGCATTGAAAGGAGAGATTTTACCCTGGAAAGCAAGCTCCTCAAGGAAATGGATGAAAGGTTCCATAAACACATCAAAAAGGAAGGGGGATAATAGGTCACCTTGACAGAGACCACGAGTAGGCTTAAAAAAGGGAGAGGAAACCCCATCCACAATAATAGAGGATCCATCATGTTCAACACAAGCCTGGATTAAGTCAATGGCCTCGTCAGAGAAACCAAAATGGCCCAGAACATAGTAGAGGGCCCTCCATTCAACACAATCATAAGCTTTTTGAAGATCAAGTTGGAAGATGAGATTGGAGCCATGCACCTTACGATTGATACGTTGGGTGAGTTCAAAGGTAGTAGCAATGTGATCATGTATAAATCTCCCTTTAATAAAATCAGCGTGTTCAGGGGAGATAATAGAAGGCATAATGTGAGAAAGCTGAGAGGCAATAATAACAAAAGCAATCTTATAACACACATTACACAAACTAATCGGTCTAAAGTCAGAGAGATTGGCAGCATTAGGCTTTTTAACAATGAGAGAAATAAACATATTGTTAAAAGCACAAGGACCTTGGTGAGAGATGAAGAACTGTTTGATGGCCTTAATAAGATCCTCTTTAATGATGTCCCAAAAAGAGGTAAAGAATTCAGCATTGAAGCCATCCAGACCAAGAGAGCGATTAGTGGGCATTTGAGACAGAGTTAGAAAAATCTCTTGTTTAGAAGGAAGAGAGGTCAGGGAGATGGAATCACTTGGAGAAAGAATAGCAGGAATAGTGTTGAGAAACTACTCATTTGGAGAGTAATCCTCAGAGGAGAGAAGGTCCTGAAAGTAGGACATAGCATCATCACATGCCACTTGCCAGACCCCGTTACCAACGATGGAAGATAGAGCATAACGAGAGCTTTTGGCAAACCTTCTCTTGATCATAGAATTAAAGAATTTAGTATTGCCCTCACCTTCCTTAATCCATTTAACTTTGGCTTTTTGATGAAGAAAATTCGAAAACTTTAATCTAGCCTCATCAAGATCGTTCTACACATCCATGAGCTTAGCAGCAAAGTCGTTATCCCATTGAGAGGATAGACTTTTATCAATGTTATCATATCTAGTCTCCAAATTAGACACCACCGAATGAATATTGCCGAAAGCCGATCGATTCCTCTCCTTAAGAGCCCTTTTAAGAATGGTAAGTTTAGCACATAAAATAGAAAGAGGACCCATAGACGAATGGGAGATAGGTTGGTTCCAAACAGATTCCATGACTTCCCAAATAGAAGAATCTCTTAACCACATATTTTGGAAGCGAAAGGCCGCTTGTGTCGATCAAAATTGGGGAAAAGGGAGATGAGGATAGGCACATGGTCATAGTTGCATCTAGGTAAATAAGAGCCCACTGGTGAATAAGAGAGAGAATCCACATCATGAGAATACAATCTAACTTCTGGTAGATTCTGACCCTACCATGGTGATCATTACACCATGAGAGTTGATTACCACCCAAAGGGAAATCAATGAGTGAGCAATCATTGATACAAGATCATAACTGTAAAGCTTAAGAGTCTCTAAATGGAGCACTACCCCTTTTCTCAGAGTCGTAGAGAATACAGTTGAAATCACCTCCTAAAATCCATGAAAAGGACAAGGAGTGGAGCTGCGTCAGATGATCCCATAAAGAATCCCTCAAGGATGAATCATACAAAGCATAAATGCTAGAAACGAGGAAAGTTTCCTGGTGAAAATAGTAGCGAACGGATAATGCTTGGCTCATGGAGTCAATCAAAGAAATCTAAACCATGTTGTTCCAAAAACACCATATTTTAGAAGAAGACGGAGTAGTCAAAACATTATCAACGTGGACAGCCTCTCTAACCATCTAAGCATCAGATAAACCAACAAAAGGTTCCATAATGAAAATGATAGCAGGGTGATTCTTCAAAATCAAAGAGTTCAGGCGATTAAGGGTAAGGGCATACAAAATGCCACAACAATTCCAAAAGAGAATCTTCATAAGGAAAGGGCAGTGGTGAGGGGTTTCAATCGACTTCTGGTCATCCTTCCCACATCCATAATTGAGTGACCACCACGGACTTCTCTAGTCATAATCGGAGAGCATGCCTCATGTGCCAAAACCTAGGTGCAGGACCAACATCCGTAGAGTCCAAAAACTCAGAGGTGTCTAATTAAGATCTACTGTCATGGAAAGTTGCATCATCGCCCATATTCACTTCCATACAACCATCATGATTAAGAACAACACCATCTAGAACAGCATTTGGAGAAGTGGATCATATAGGTAAGTAGATAACCCAAGAAAAATCACCACCAACCATGTTGACAGGATAAATCGAACACATATCATGATTGTGAGCCTCAAGAACCTCTTCGTTTGATTGAGAGTGAGAAAAATGATTGAGGTTTTTATCAATCATGTCCATAGCCATACAAGAATCATGAAATCCAGAAACTTTTGAGAGAATTGCATGGTTACGAGGATTCCATGCAATGAAATCCACAGATAAATCCTCATCAGGAATCCAACATAAAAAATAGGAAATCGAAAATGGGTAGTAAGGAATAATATCATGATGGTCATAATCACCATCAGAAGCAAGAGAAAGAGGATGGTGATTCACCTGAGTAGCTTCCAAAGAAGTTGTACCAGAAGTGTGTAGGGTTGACGAAGTAAAGGAAGTGGTCGTCTAACGAAGATGAGGTATCCACCCTTGAGATTTAAGTCGATGGTGAGCCTTCTTCTTCGATGGACCAAACAGACTCCCGACCCCCCAAGATGAAGAGGAAGAGAGATTATTATAGTCTGGAATAACATCAGTACTACCTCGATCCATTGAAGAAGATGGATCTGTATGCACCTGGAGAAGCTCCTCCTCAGGAACAGACTTGGGAGACCGATCACTAAAAGACGAAGGACCTTTGGTCGGGTAGGCATCCTGCATCTGAGGGGAAGGGGAGGAAGGATCCACATCAGAGGGGGAACCACAATCCTTCGCACTAGATGTAGAAGCTTGCTGATCCATGGCATCTCTCTTAGAGGAGTCAGCCTTGGATCCTGCAACCACCAAAAGATAACAAGAAGCACGAACATGACCAATTTAAAACAATGCGAGCAACAATCAGGGACACGATCAAAGACAACCTTCTGCAAGACACAATCATCGCCACTATAAATCCTAACAAACTCAGGTCTAGAAGCAAGCAGATTGATTTCAACACAAACTTGAGGGAAACCTGGCCTAAGACCTCGAGCCATATTGGGGTCAACACAGATTGGAGATCCCAACTGATAAGCAATAGAGAGAAGAGAGTTTGGGTGCACCAAATGGAGGTTAAGACCAGGAAAGCCCATCCAAACGGTGGCACAGGTAACCGGCCCGTTCGTACGAAAGGATGGCAACCATCTAACAAACTGTATGCAAATCCGATCCAAAACAATCAACTCTCTCAAGAACACTTTACAAAATCCCACATAAGAGGCACAATGAACCAACCAATGTCTTGAATCTAAAGGAATCAGCGAAGAGCCCGGAAGGACCCGCACCTTCGAGGATAGGAACTCCTTAAAATGAGGAGCAGAAAACTTAGGACCCTAATATCGATCAACGATCGAAGAAGAGAACGGTCAGAAAAGCTTAGAGACCTCCTCGGCAGAGGAGGTTGAGAAAAAGCCATCTCTCAACTTAGGGAGCTGCAAGTTCAAGGACAACTCAATAAAAGACATGGAAGAAGAGCCAGGGTTCACGACAACCAAAGCGAAAGATTGCTTCGGTATCGAAGGACCTGACGAGGCCGATGGAGAGGACACCCCCTCAACGGCCATCTTCCAGAATCAAGAAGACCAAGAACAGAACCGAGCAAAGAGAAGAAAGCCACGGAAAAACACCAAATCGCAAGCACAGTGGAAAGGAGGAGCAGGAAAACACAAAACGTGGCCAATAGCAAAACCACAAAAGCCGAAAAGAGGGAGCAAAGGCTGCCACACCCCGATCACCTAAAAGGGACAAAGATCTCACCATAGGAGTGACGTCGTAGATCAGGGGGACCAGCACAAAAGCAGAGGCACGAGAAAAACTGGACCACCAGCGAGAAAAACCCCAACCCCACAACATAGAGGGGGCCACGCACCACCAAAACCCGATCAAACCAAAAACAAGCAAAAGAAAGCAAGAAATGAAAATAAGGGCAAGCAAGCGAAACCACCCTAGTGACCTCAAAGGAGAGAGCACACCATAGGAGAGAGGCCCCTCGGCCCCCCCTTCGAAGAGGGTAGGAGAGAAGCTTCACCAAAGGAGGGGTAGGAGCGGCGCAACCTAAAAACAACGAAGGGGAGATGGGGAGCAGAGGAAAAAAGGAGAGGGGAGAGGGAGAGGAGGGGCAAAGGAGAGGGGAGCGAGAGGGGGAGCGCTCTAAATTGGAGGGAAGACCCAAGGCCACCTCCGCTCGCTCCTACCCGCTCCCATAAGATCTCCTACGCTCCCACCTAACGTGCGATGAAGCCTGGCAGCAGTGCGCGAAGAAGCCAGAGGCGCCTACCGCAGTTGTGGACGAGGGCGAGGAGGATCAAGAGGGCCGCACACGGTCGCACAGACGACAATGAAGCCCTAGGTCGCCTCCACTCAGTGCCTTATTTGCTCCCTTTTTCACTTGGACATTAATTTTTCACCTATAAAAAATTATTTTCACCGGCGAAAATCAAAATACACAAGATAAAACTACCATGCACAGTGATCTACAACGTTCTCTTATTCCATACATTACAACATGCATTATAGTTTATGTTTCTTTATTTTTTTTTATTTTTCTAATCATTAATTGTATCAAGTTGGATATTACTTTAGAATAAAACCTCACTTGGTTAGGTAATACATGCACCAGATAGATCAAAAGAAATGGACGCAATTGGTTCAGTTAATGTGTTAAACTATATGGACACAGTTTCGATTGTTTGACACAGTTTTATCTGCTTTTACCTGTTTCTACCTTTTTCAAAAGTTAAAGGTATGTATATGTTTGGATGCAAAACGAACACTACAATACTATATATTTAATAACGTTGTCTATGTTTTCACAAAATATTAACTCGCCAAAGAACGCAAACGACGCGTGAAGTAACCCACGGCGAAGAACTAAAAACTTTAATAATAGTATCCTATCATTTCAAGGAAAAAAAAGTCGATAAAATAGAATAAAATAATAACTCCCCGAGTATAGGACAGGACAGGTGGCATCTATTAACAGTAGGGTGCAACTAAGAGCCAAGTCGCGAAATGCATAGGGCACCCTTTTCCCTACTTAACCATAGGCTTACGTCGACATGGTGACCAAATAAGAAATTTTCAAACTATTTCAGATTTAGCTATAGGACCTGAGATGCCCATCAAGCACCACAGATTGATCTGTAGGGTGGAGAAGACTGTCCAACCATATCAGAATCACAAAACCTAAATCGTAACAGCGGCAGCAGCAGCAATAACAACATCTAGGGCTTCCAAACTTAAAAGCTAAATTAGTTTTTCTTGGATGTGGTTGTTAACACCGATTCATGAACTGAAAGGATAGGTTTAAAAATATTCGGAGCTCATGAAGAAGCCTACAGGATGCACTTTTAGGAAGGTTAGACTAAAAGAATACCGAAGTATGTCCTGTGCAAGATGTCTTGTTCAATAATAATTTTCACAGGAGATCAACAATGTATATTTTAATCTTTTACTTTGCTTTTGATTTTCGTTCTCGGGCGAGAGGGTAGGGGAAGTAAATAAAAATGAGGTATACAACGACCGATGAGTTTGTGGAATAAATGAAAAAATTGCGTGAAGAGACATAATGAAATCTGTGTTTGGTAGAAAATAATGTCACATCATAAAAGTATAAGGTAAGGTCGTTTCATTTTGGAATAAGAGGATAGATTCTGACGTTATTTACTTTTGAAATTTTCATACACAAGAAAGAAATAGAGCATGTAATTCCTATAACCAAATAGATCTTGTGTTTTCCTATATAAGACTGCGATTGCATATGTGAAAAGAAAAAAAGATCTATAGATAAGCATGCAACTTTTGAATGGTTTGAAAGAATTGAACAAAAATCTGCTTGTGCAAGCTGACGGATCCATAAAATGATATTTTAGATATATACATATGTACAGACTCATGTGTGCTTGTGCAAGTGTTTATCCATGTTTGTGATTGTTTGTGTATCGTACATGTATGCATATGTGTAAATAGAAATTAAAGTGATGTTTGATTGTCGGATTAAGTGAATTTATATCAAATTAAATATTTAAATCGTCACTTACTGTGATCCTTATTTGTATCTGATTAAATAGGATTTAATTCAAAGTAAATTTATTTCATCTTTTTTGTGAAATAATTTTAATCCACTAAAATATACAAATGAGTTAATTCACTCGTTACACTATTTATTCCACTACTTTTACATTCATCTACTTATTCATAAATTTATTTCCCTTAGTCAGGGCTAAATAAAAATAGAGTTGAACGTTTGCTTCTTTTTCTCTATTTTTTTTGTCTTTATGCTTTTGTGAGCAGAAACCAGCTTGTTAGCCTACAAAAATTATACTCTCTACGAGCAAATCATAGAGAGTTAGTTGAAAAGCATGTTTGATTAAAGTAGTAATTCAATCATGCATAAGAATTGAGCTGCAACAATATGCCATGAAAGTTAGTAAATGACTGGAATAACCAATATCTTATTGGACAAGCAAATATATATATGATATGTGTAGACTGTTACAGACATTGAAGGAAGCAAACTAGAATTTATGTAACTTAAAGTAGTTCCTTCAAATAAAGTTGACCAGTTCATAGTACTGGACTACATAAACCGATCACAGCTGGTTCCCTTTTGAAGCCCAGTATCAGAAGTACAGAAGCTGTGACCGTAGTTTAATATATTCAGAAAAAGATAGGAAGAATGGACTTTACTGAATGGAAGATGAGCATGCTAATATCCCTTCTACATCCTAACTAATATGCATCAAGGGAGAAGCATTAGATGCAGTAACATCCACATCCTAAAGCTGGATGTATGGCTGCGGAATTCTTTGGAGTGCCAATGTTTTAGTGTCTAAATATAAACCAAATGTTTGAGTTTGATGTTAGAGAAGCTAAATTTGGAAAGCACTGTCATAAATAAGAATGACTATACATAAATGCAGCCATTAAGTAATTTACGAATCTGATCTATATAAATTTTAGGAATCAAACTAATATTAGAATGCGACTTCTTATTCACCAACATTAGTAATAGCATTCAGTCCATGTAAATGTCATTCCCAAAAGAAAGCAAATAAAAACTACCATTAGTTTCTTCATGTACGTCTTAGTTTCAAAGAAATGATGAGCAACATAAAATAACGTATAATCGAATATAGCACAAGTAAATTCTAGAACTCAAAATATATGCAATAGAACATCAATGCTGCTTCTTCTAACGTGGGGGATCATAGTTTTTTGGGTTGGTTTATTCGGGATATTGTTAGGAATTTTGTCATGGCTACTTTTGCTAAACATTCTAATGTTTCTTCCAAGATTACCTTTATCCAAGTTATCACCCATGCACTTTTTTTGTATTTCACATGACTTATTTCAGGTGGAAAATCCAAGTTATCACCCATGCACTTTTTCTGTATTTCACATGACTTATTTCAGGTGGAAATGAACACAATGTCATTTTATTATTGGTGATCTGGAAAACTTCATGTTGCTTGACAAGCCAAAAGGCACTATGCTTTCCTCCATGCACTTTCAAAATTCACTCTATTTCATATGTTCACTCGCTGGTTAATGATGCTGGTTCCATGATTGTAGACCTAGTGGATGCCGAATGGAAATGCTTCACTTTGCTGCATCAGCTTTCTAATAAGATTTCATGGCTTACCAAGTTGGATAAAATTCAAATGCAATATATTTTATCCTTGTAGTCTTTCTATTTTGCTTGATATACTAAGTTACGAGTTGTGGTCCTTCATTTTTTGTAAGGGACAGGTATTCGTCTAGTTTCCTTACCTTCTCCTTTTCTGACCTCCGGAAAGTAAAGGATGAATAATATTGACTTTCGTATTTTATTTTAAAAAAGAAATCATTGCAATTGAATTAAAATCCAAGGACAAATACGAGCAAATTGTATGATACAATGAAAATTATGCTCAAGAAAATAGTTTGAAACCCCAAAATCCAAAAGGAACGAAGCTATCAATCAGAGAAGTTTCATCAATTCACCACAAAATTACGTCACCTGCTACTCCTTAACCCAAACTTAGTACTAATCAAATCCTACCACACATTTTGTCACGTCCAGGCACATACCATCAATATTTTTATTCACTGCACAACACCCAATATATCTTTCGGATTCTCCCTGTATATAGGGTATTTCTGTAGTGTAGGCACAGGGTGGAGTTTGTCTTTTACACTGCAAACATCATCTCTCTCCCCACCACCACCACCACACCACCAACCCACCCCACACCCCCCCGCTTCTTATTTCAATTCAACTCTTCAAGCGCTATACCTTTTAAAGAGATCACAGGTGGTGAGTGGCTGAGGGGAAGGTTGAAGGTTGAGCCATGGCAACCGGCACCCTCGGTGGATATCATCTCAAAAGGTGGATCTCCAGACTTGCCAAATTCATACTAATAAAAACATACACATATACACTTCAAAAGAGCCGTAGAAGAAAAATACAAACACTGAGGGGGATGCACGAGGTCCAAAATATATGGATGGATAGATTTGGTAGGGAGAGTTCATGTCAAACATTACACTGATCTCAGCAACCACTGCAGCTACTGGTATGGAGGACCTTCAATCTATAAACCAAACGCTCCTAGGGTTACTGCATGCATGTATGCTACTACTGCAACTCATACCCAAACAAACCAATGCTGACTTCAATTGCAAACAGCAACCTCTCTCTTTTACTGAAAAAGCAAACATATGAGATAGAGAACCAAACACACGAGGTTCCATCACCAGCGAGACAACGCTGCAGCAAAACATTACTAGTACCATACTACCATAACCCATATAACACTACTACTGCTGCTACTACTACTGCCAGGCTGCCACTACCACCACTTCCTCACATACGAACGACCAAGCAAGAGCACTCTAGAAAGTTCACAGCGGACATCGTGGCCTTACCCCAGATTGGTGTAACACCACATATGAATCACATCACCAATTCAAGGTGCACAGCCAGAGGGGCCAGGCAGCTCCTGGAGCTGGTTGGGGCCCACGCAGCCGCTTGCCGTGGCCTGCGGAGGGGGCTTCTTCCTCTTCTTCTTCTCGTAGCTTATGCCGCGGGCCTTCGCCTGCATCTCGCGGACCTCGCGGAGGTAGAGACGGACCGCGCGGGCCCCAAACGGGTTCGCCTCCGGCTTCCCGCCGCTCTCCTCGTAGGCGGCGCGGAGGCGGCCGATGAGGGCGTCGAGGCTCCCCCACGCCTGCCGGAGCGGGCACGTGCACGGGGCCGGCGGGTTCGGGTGCCCGTAGAAGGGGCACCTCTGCTCGTGCACCTTCGTCTTCCCGAATTGGTCGAGGTACCGCAGGAACTCGAGGACGTGCGCGCCGCTGCACCGCGCGAGAGACAGCGGCGGGCGGTGGTTGCGGAGGTACTGCCCGAAGGTGTTCCAGTCGCGGCGCTTCTGGGACTCGTAGCGGCTCGGGGACGGGGACGGCGACGGCGACGGCAACGGTGAGGACGACGACGACGACGCGCCGCCGACGGGGGAAGCCAGCGGGCTGATGCCGTTGCCGCCGTTGGAGTTCGGGCTGTCCACCGAGCCGTCCATGCGATTATGCCTACTCGTACTTCCCACTCTCTGTTGATATTATCGTTACAGCGTGAGCTCGGTCCTACCAAGTTAGGGTTTCTCGTCGATCCCTGTTGTCTATTTTTACGCATATTAATATCCACATACCATTTCATGATTGATCAGTTCACTTTAGATCCCTGTTGTCTATTAAGGTGAAAAAAGTCCCAGGAAAAGTTGGGAAGAAGAAAAGAGGGAATAAAAAGGAGTAGAGCAAATTGTAGCTTAACTCACAGTGTTGTGTATGTGCATATAGATCGATGTACGTGTAAATATACGGATATTTTAGGATACCTTGATCTGTTGAAGAGCAACTTGGCTTTCCTTAGTTTGAAGGTGGTTGTACACCTGAAGAAGGCATGATATTCCCTGAGGTGGTGAGAATTAGGGTTGCTGAAAGGGAGCATAGGGGAGGGGGGTACTTACCGTTCATGATCCTTTGCAGAAAGGGCAAGTTCTCTTTTGCCTCCACACGTTGGTAGATGGTGGCGGATACGATGGTCACCTCCTCAAACTGAGATTGGAAGTGGTTGGGCAGAAAGAGAGGGAAGGAGAGAGGGCATTTCTTTGGGGATGTAGATGTGATGCTGAAACTTCAGGTTGCTGCTCCTTTTTTTGGGGCGAAAGAGGGAGGGATATAGAGGGCACAGTTAGGGCTTTTTTGGGAAAAATGGAGGGAAGTGGACAGTGGTGCGTGAGAGAGAGAGAGAGAGAGAGGGGGAAGAGGAGGGTGGAGGAAGGGTGATGGAGACAGCGAAAAGCCTGGGGGTGGGGTGGGGTGTGGTAGTACAACACCATCAGTGGAATAGACCCCCCCGCCTGCATCTTGGCATGGATGCTGTCACTCCTCCTATATGACCAAGATGCCATAGACTGACGATCTAACTTTTACCTTTGCCACCCGCTATTACCGTCTCTCGTATGCTACGTAACTTTTTACCTTTCAATGTTTAGGGCTATATATATATATGTCTGTATTAAGCGTTAATAAATGTGCTTAATGATTAGGGCTACACTGTGGGAACGAGATATTATTGCTACACAAATGATCTTGGGAAAATATGTTTAAAAGAAATACGCTAGGACCCAAGGGGAATATTATTAAGTGTAATTTATACTTTCATTTAAACTCACAAATTTTGTCTCCCCAACTTAAAAATAATGCTTCCTAAGAAGGTATATTATACCTAGAAAATACCAGCGAATGCTAATGATCTAGTCATTCTAAATGAGTGGGCATTAATAGAAGTACAAAGCATAAACTAGCATGAAGCATATGATGCAAAGAAAGAAAGAAAGATACAATCATATGCATATTGTCAAAATTGTAAGCCAAGCATGAAAATTTTTAGAACGTATATGTTGAGGTTTGACTTATGTTATTTATTTATCTCTTCTACAAGGGTATGCCCATAGTTTTTTCGCTAATCCTCTATGTAATGGGAGTTGGTGCCTTAATATGAAGTAAGTCACTTTATTTTTTTTGACTTCGTATTAGAGCAACGGTCTTATTGGTGTTCTATACCCTCTTTGATTTTCATACCCTTTTTTTCTCTACCATACACAAAAAAGAAAAAAAAACACATTAACCCTAATCGAGGGTCTCTTGGAGAACACAATTGTCAATGCTATCCTCTTGATCGACTAGTGGGCAATTCGACAATCGACCCCAGCCTCAGCACACTACCGTCGGTTGGACTTGGCGCTGAGGGGTCACAGGCCTTCTTGATGATTGTTAAAGGTCATGACAAAGAGTACATATTAGTTCAACAAAAGCCTACATAGAAAATTGGCAAGAATGTCACACGAAAGGACAACACTACGATCTGTGCATGGATCATAAATTCTACCATTCTTAGGATAGGGGATGAGATCATGTATTACAAGACTGGCAAGAAGAAGTGAGACAACCTAAATGACACATATTCACATAAGAAGAATTCAAATAGAGTATTTCAGATTTACAACGAGATGTCGTATCTTCCTCAGGAGGGTCAATCCTTATCTTAGTATTACTCGATACTCAAGGCTTTGCTCGAGAAGTACAATGATTGTTGCCCAATTTGCACTTGTGACACTCAGAAGGCATATAGTAAGGTGGTTATTGTATTATAGTTTCTTGCTCGCATGGGGCTTAAGTACTATGCTGCTTGTTCTCAGATGCTTACTATAGTAGAGTTTTCTACTCTTAAGGAGGTATATAGCAAAGAAGAGTCATATTTCTGTTTCCCTTATTATTAAGGAGCCTGCTACACCAACATCTGCCTTAGTTGCCAATTAACGCTGTGGACATGGTACACCCTCTACATGAGGGCAATGGAGAGGGCATGGTGCTCAAGGCAAAGGATGTCCTCCTTGTACCTATTGTGAGAAGCCTAGTCACATCAAGAGTACCTATTGGACCAAGCATGGTTAGTCGCCTTCTACAAAATAGGTGCTTACTGCAGTAGATCCAGCTAGAGATGCCATTATAGTTCCACGATCTGACTATGATGAGATTTTACAGTGCCTCTTACAACTTGCACATGTGACTTTCCTAGCTCCTGCTACTTTTGATGCTACTACTCTAGCCACCTCTTCAGGTAGACAAAATGCTCTCTTTGCACAGATTGATGATATATGTGATTTAGATTGTCTCGTGGAGTTCGGGGCATCTTTCCATTTATGTGGCGACCGACATTTCTTTCATCATCTTTGTTTAGTGGCCCCCAAGTGTACATTTCAAGTGGTCGACAAGAGGCATTCTCCCATTAATGGTTAAAGGGAGGTGGTTGTTGCCTCTACTATGCGGTTGACAATTCTTTTACTTGTTCTAGACTTTCCCATCACTTTACTCTTTGTTAGTAGTATTACTAAAGAATAGAACTGCTAGGCCATCTTTGATGCTGTTAGTTGTACCTTTTAAGATATCCTGATGAGGAAGACGATTAGTGGCGGCAATAAAGAGGGGATGTATGCCGTTTGTCTCAACCTCCTTATGTTGCTACAAGTCTTGATGCTACTACCTTTATTGTTGCATCTTCTCTTCAATCACATTTGCTTCTAGGTCACCTACCCCTATATGTTGGGTCATTCTGCAAATTTCCCCTATTGTTGTCATCAATTGTGATGCTTGTCTACTTGGGAAGCATCACCAGAGTACCTATCATTCTAGTTAGAGTCTTGGGTCACATTCCTTGTTCAAGTTGGTCCATATGGATGCTCAGGGTCCTGGTCACATTCTTGACAGGATGGGACACTAATATTATCTTATTCTTATTAATGATTTTTCTATGCTATCATGGATTTTCTTTTAAAGTAGAAGTTTTATGTTGGTCAAACCATTAAAATTGTGTTTTATAAATAAAGATGCAGTTTCATGCTACTATTAAAGTTATTCATTCTAATAATGATTTGGAGTTCTGTACTAAGTTTTTATGTGACTTGTACAAGTCCTAAGGCATCGTACATCAGACTACATGTCATCATAGTTTTCAGTAGAACAGTGTTGTAGAATGCAAACATCATCATCTCTTAAATGTTGCTAGGACACTATTGATCCACAAAAGTGTGCCTCCTCTTTACTAAGGTGATGCAATTTTAACTACTTGCTATCTCATTAATCGTGTGCCCTCCTTGGTTATACATGAGCAAATTCCTTTGTAGCTTTTGTATCCCAATGGGGAACTGTTTCTTGTTCATCCCTGTATTTTTAGATGTGTTGCTTTTATCCACTTGCTTGGTCTTAGATAAGACAAACTTGCCCCTAAAGTGGTGAAATGTGTCTTTCTAGGGCATTCTAGAACTCAAAAGGGATATTGCTATTACAATCCCATCCATCGACATCACTATGTCAGCATTGATGTAACTTTCCATGAGTTTGTACCTACTTTTTTATTGCTGGGAGACGTGTTAATGAGGGTTCAAATATTGTACCTATGCTTATCCCCTTTCTCCCTTAGAGGACACACCCATATCTAAACCCATCCGATTTTGAGATCCACTAATCGTGTATAAACATCGCACTACTCCCCTCCCAAAGCCAACACCAATGCACCCTCAAGTGAGCATTGACTCTTACACACTAATGGTGTGGAGGCTAGTAATGATCTAGGTACCTAGCAAATGGATTACTGTGTCACTAATCTCTTGACTTCCCATGATGTAGAGTAGCCAATATCCTCTAATTTAGATTTACTTATTGTTGTGAGAAAGGCCTCGTGTAGTTGCATCATGCATCCCACCTCCAAGAATGTCTCTATGGCATGTCTTGGACCTTCTTACAGATAATTCTGTAACTCCTTATCTACAACACATGTTCTCACTTCACATTAACAAGCGCTTCTCGAACCAAAGTGGCGACAAGCCATGGAGAAGGAGATGTCCACTTTCATCTCTCGCCATACCTAAGAGCCTATTGATCTACCTCCTATAGCTGTTGTGGTTAGATGCAAGTAGGTACTTACTATCAAATACAATTTAGATGGCACAACTGATAGATATAAGGCTCTCTTGGTTGCCAAGGGCTTCACACTAACTCATGGAGTTGACTTCTTTGAAACCTTCTCCTTAGTGGCTTACTTACCTACTACTTAGATATTGATTTCTATTATAGTTCAATGTGATTGGCCACTCCATCAATTGGACATTAAAAAATGCCTTCCCATATGACGATAATTAATAGGAAGTTGTTTATATGCAACAACCTTCACATTATGAATCTCAGGGGGAGTACTCTAAGGTTTTTCATCTTTGCAAAGCAATCTATGGCCTAAAGCAAAGCCTTAGGGCTTGTTTCAAAAAATTGTCAGAGATGGTTGAGACATTGAGGTTTTGCAGATCTTTTCAGATGATTCTCTCTTTATATAGAGGATTGCAAGGGGGCTAGTTGTGATGTTAGTATATGTTGATGACATCATTTTTACGGGTGATGCTACGTAAGCAATTGTTGACTTGAAGAAATGCCTGGCCAAAAACATCATCATCAAGGTCTGAGGTCACTTTGCTATTTTCTTAGGATAGAGGTAGCTCGTAGCAAGCTAAGGATTGTTTTATCTCATAGAAAGTAAACTACATATTTGCTTCAGGAGGCTAGCATGCTAAGGGCCAACCTAGCCAATATACCTATTGATCTGAAGGCACATCTATATGATGAGAAATTTGAGCTTGTAGGCACTTGTCAATATAGGGACTTGATTGGGAAGCTTCTATACTTAACAATCATGCAGCTTAATATCCCTTTAGTTGTTGATAAATTGAGTCAGTTCATGGATAAGTCTATTAATGCACATTGGGATGCTAATATGATGGTGTTGAGCTACCTTAAAACTTACCTTGGGAAAGGACTTCTATTCACAAAAGGCTCCTGCTCTTACGTGGTTGGCAACTTGGTGACTTGGAGAAGTAAAAAGCTAGTAGTAGGATTGAAGTATCAATTCATGACCCAAATAGCTGCAGAGATGATTTGGATATGATCTGTTTTATCATATTTGCATATTAGTGTTGACTCTGCTATGGAGATGAGATGTGACAATCAGGTAGTCACCTATATAGTTGATAACCCCATTTTCCATGAACAGACCAAGCATATAGACATTGATTGTCACTATACTCGTGAGTTAATCCATTAAGGACATATTTGCACAACCTACATTGCTTTTGAGGATCAGGCAGCTGACATCTTCACTAAGTCACTTCCAAGGACCTTCTTTGACATATGTTGTTCTAAGTTAAGCATAATGGATATCTATACTCTTGCTTGAGTAGGAGTGTTGAGATTTGAGTCTATTTAGTTTCCTTTTTGTTTTATGTTATTTATCTCTTCTATGAGGATATATGTGTAGTTTTTTCCTTAATTCACTATATCATGGGAATTAATTCCTTGATATGAACTTAGTCACTTCATTCTTTCTAATTGTATATATTTGCATTCCTTGGCATGCGTGCAAAATAATGAAACAATCTTTTGCAAGTATAGGATGTGAGATCGTCTAATTTGAAGTATGATTTTGTTTGATTTATAAGGGTTATCTTTAACATTCTGGAAGTCACAAGTATTTATTGTTTGGACTATCTGATTCCTTAGAACCAATATATGATCCTCAGAAGGAATGCTAGAATGAACCATTTAATGGATGATATAAAGAAATTCAAGAAGTTATTTGCCAATTCTAATTTAATGATATTAGTTTATGTGTGATATTCTTTTAACATTCAACTTTGTAAGCATAAAGCTATCCTGGCCATCCATAACTATTCAAACATTTGTAGAATGCCCTCGAAACATGCGCAGATTATGATGTACAAAATAGAAAAAAAAGGAAAAAGCAACCAATGAGATTATAAAACAAATTAAGTCTGCCTACCTCATAAGAAAACACAAATGCATCCACAACAAGAATACAACAATAATATGCCATCAAAGGTATCTTTATTATAGGTGCAAGTTATTAACATATGTGACCACATCTCTGAAAGCACTCTCAAATAGGTACATCCCCATATATCGTCCTCCCCTCACGAATATCAAAACAAATCCCTAAAGATACACTACCGGCCAAGCCTGTGAAGGTCCCTTCTTTCACATGTCGATGACCTATAGGCTATCAAATAGATGTAGATAATTAAAGAAGGGTGCATCATGAAGCACATAAAGATAGCATTATGCATAAAAGAAGGATTCTACTATGATCCCTGGAACATAAGTCTGCTTTTACTAATCACAAAATGCAATTGTAGTGGGGGTCTCATTTGACAAAACAAGATCAATGCATGAGTCTTTCACTACTTTGATGTGGTTTGTTTTTGATCAAATTGATTTGGGGCTTCGGAAACTAATACACTTGTCACAGTTACGTGTGTGTGTGTATATGGCCAAGTGAAATTATGTCTGAAATAAATAAAACAAAAAAATTTAATGGGGAGGAGAGGAATCTCTTTGACTCCTTGTTCAACCTCATTGATGACATGAAGTGGCTGTGGTATGACCAATCGAAATGCTTCTATCATGTGGGCCACTTTTGTGTCACTTTTTCGGTAACCATGTCGAGCCTTTCAGCTTATGCTCTACAAGAAACTCATTTATTACGTATGTTTGTTATCGGTGGAATCCTCAACTACAAATCAAGTGACGTACTTTTAAGTTGCTTTTAGGTTTTTTCCGAAATAGATCAAACATCGTTGGCCGCTGCCAATTTTGCCACTGAAGCTATCGATAAAGAAAGCTTTTAAGCTAATTTGACTTCAGATATGTGTGAGGGGAAAAACGCATAAGAGAGAAGAAAATCCGATCCAATTTTTTGAAACCTCTTTATTTTGAAATTCAAGAAAGGGGAAATTTGATTTATTATAAAAAATTTCCCTGGGGCTGATTGTTACATTCCAAAGATGAGGTCCTCATGCACCATAGGTTAATCAAGATAGGGTGCAAACCTGCAATTAGGCCAGTTAGGGTCCAATTTTTCATCGATGTAAGCAACTCTACCACTACATTGCTCCCCCCTATGTGACTTTTTGGTAGTATATTGGATTGAAAGTAGGAATGTAGGTTTTGATAAATCTAACTTGAGTTTGACTCGAAAAGAATGGGTAAAACGTAATTCAAACCTGACAGTGTTCAGATATGGGTTTTATCCAAAAAATTTGACTAAGTATGGGTATGGGTATAGATGTATATTTGATTACCCAACCTGAGTACCATAATAAAATCATCATTTATCCAAGATATAGGTCTCTCATTCCTTCAACTTTAATCTCCCTCATGATTCCCTCCATAATTTTAGTGTTTCTGAAGTTTTTATTGAATATTTATTTCTGAGATGGAGGTCTTTTATTTAAATTGTACTTGTATTTTATCCTTTTTTATATTTCTTATTTTTGATGTTTTCCCTTTGAAATTCTTTTTTTGTAATAATTTTAATGAGAATCAGTAAGATTGGAGTAACTTGAACCCTTATATTTCAAGCTTGCTAAAAGATAATGTTATAAATTTATTTTCTTCTTGAACTCTAATTTAGACACGATTTGATTGTAAGATAATTTTATAAATGGATATCTAATGAATAAATGGATATACGATGGATAAATAAATATGAATATGAATTTAAATTTTATATCCAACGAATAAATAGGTAAAATATGGATATAAATTATATATACAGGGCCCCTATCTAAAAGGCACTGTGCTCATAAAGATCCATATGAGCACTAATTCCTATCCATTAGATTTACAATCCACAGAAGAGATCAATACCACCGAAATGAGCATTGGTGGTTTTGTAACCAAAGCAGAAATAATGGAATTGCCAATCAAACGTCGATCCAAGTAAATCTTACCCTATAAACACGTAATAGAATAAATTTACAATTATTATGTCATAAATAGAATGTAATTACAACTATTTATGCAATCTAAATAAAAAACATGGTAACAAATCAACTTACAATCAATAAGACTAATAATGTTACAAGTCAACCAAAAAACATTGTAACAAAATAGTAAACGTTTTGTAATGAGAAATGGAGTTGTTTGTAATCACGATGTTTTATCATTATAATGTATATGATGGATATTGTAACAACATCGAATGCATGTTGTAACAGGTTAAAAGTAACAGAACCTTGTAACGTCTATAAGTGACTGTTGTAAGAAATATTCATATACAATTATAACCAAATACGAGTAGTAAAGATACACAAAAAAACATAATTTGTAATGAATTTATATACAATTATTATAAGCATTAATATTAAATACATGTGGTAATTAATGATAGTTATAACGTATACCATTGCTTTTGTAATATAAGAGGAGCGTTGTAATAACTATCATTGTACATAGTTGTATTACAATATTACAATGTAATTGTAATGCAAGAAGAGATATATAGATGTAAAAATCGTTATAAAGAGAATACTATCTAATTGTAACATTAATCAATTATAGTTGTAATCGATGTGCAAAATGGTTGTAATCTATTACACTGATTTTGTAATATAAGAATATAGGTGTTGTAATAGTAAAAATTGAATATACAATTGTAATATAATAATACAAAGAGTTGTAATACAATATACAATAGTGTTATATTCATGTAAAGATGCTAGACAATACATCCAAAAAAAATAAATGACATCACAAATAATTAATATGAAGTATAATTAACTTTTATATAAATGAATGAATGCGTATTATATCACTTAAAAGATCTTATATAAAGAAATAGACATCAATAATTTTTTTAAATATAAACTAAAATATTACGTGAAAATATAAAATTAATAGTGGATTTACAAAATCATCAACTTATAATGTAAACCGTTTCATCAATTTTATAATAAATTATACGATAATAAAAAAGAAATTATTTGTTAAGTTTAAAATATCATACTAAGTGAAAACATTTCCGATATATATTTAATTTAATCGAATCCGATCCGAACTCGACATATTTACATCCCCGACCGAAAGGCTCCCGAGGATTTGGGGGCATAACTTTATATCATTCATAGAATGATTTGCACTGTCAGTTGGGGCATTTTAGTGCGATAACAGAGTGTGCAGGAAAGTAATTAATTAGTAGTTTCCGAACCACAAAAGAGAAGCGGCGCAGCGCAAGGTTTCTTGTAGTTGTTTTTAATGATGCTTTTCCAATATCTATACTGGTCGTACTCACTAACCACAGTCCCCCTCTCTGTCACTCTGTGTCAAAAACACGGACAACCATAGATCTCTTCCCCCCGTGCAATTCGTAATTCCATAACTCAGATTCTGAGCCACGGGCACCTTTTTCTTGGCCTCGACATGATAGGAGCAGGCCATTACCTGAGGACCTTTGGGAGGCTAAACTTGGAAAGAACCAGGGGTTCTATGATATGCTCAGAATTAATGTGCTAAATCTATGCTTATCATTTGGATGCGAGGTAAAAAGGTAAGATGGTTGATGTATTATAAATAGTAATGAGATTATATTTTCAGTAGATTATGATGTATAAGGGCTGTGCATAAAGATAAGTATAGTAAACAATGTTAATACGAGTAATCAAATTAAATTGAGAAAAAATCTATCTTATCTCACAAGTTACCCTATCTATATAGGATAAAATTTACCCCACATATATTTATAGCTATGCAATCATGTCGCTATTGTGAAAATTTTTGCAATTTAAAGAACCAAGATAGGAGGATGGAAGATTGAAAATTATTTGCATAAACATATATTAAACTTTCTGCCAAAACTCATGCCCATTATTCTTGCCTCGTCATCCTCCTCCAAATGAGTATCCTGTCTCCACCCAAGCTCCCCAGTCCATGGAGTCACATCTCTTCAAATGCATTTGGTCACGAGGACATTATACTAAAGATATCTCACTAACATGTGTTATCCCATAAAATGCTATTACCACACCATTTTTTTTTCAAATTCTCATATAATAATATTATTTCACTATGCAACCACAACTTATCTCAACACCTTTCTCGCCATATAATCAAACATCCATCACCACTTATCTTGAGAGGTCTTGGAGGATTGACTTATGCCATGGCGAAAAACACCCTCCTAGATTACATCATGATTATGATGTGGGATAAAAATTGAGTAGATGATTTATGAATTTCTTTTGTAAGATTATCAAGTGTCATTAATGTTATTATTCCTAGTGTAGAACTCTACTAGGTATACCGTAGAAAATTCAAAATTGAAATTTCAAGTACATCTTAGTACCATAAGGAAAATTGAAAGACAAAGTTTGAGTAACCCCAGTAGTTAGAAGAAAGGACTCTCATTTCTAATCATGAAAAATCGTCTCGATTTTCTATGCTTTTGAAAAATCCTGTTATTCAAAATTCTAAGCTGAAAGAAACAAATATTAACTTTCCTAAAAATGATAACCCCAATCATAACTCTAGCTTGAAATGGGGTATCTATCTTCCTCTGCCCTCTCATCCCTCGGATCCAGATCTAGATCCTCCTCTCATTATTGAGATGCAGGATGAGGGGAACTCTTTGCGCATAAGCAATGATGCAATTCCTTTAATCACTCAATTGGATGTGGAGCCTTAAGGTAGTTTGGATTTTTATGATGTGGAATCCTTGCTACTCCAAGATTCGACATATGAGGCACACCGTCCAGCCTTGGCTAGAGGAGCCTATGGTGTTCTTATGTTGGAGGGCTTGGGTGGAATAACCCGAAGTCGCACCAAGTCTCTCCTTAAAACCCTTTCATTATGAATTTTCTCTTTTGGAACTATCGTAGCATCCTTAATGCCCCAACTTTGAACCATTTTAAAGATATTATCCATCAACACAAGCTTAATCTGATTTTTCTGATGGAACCTTTCGTAAATCCTTCTGTAATAGATTCTATTAGGGACTCCATATCTTTTATCTCTGGTTTTGCCTTCCATGAGTCCCCCAAGATTTGGTGCCTTTGGAAAGATCCTCTTGCTGTTACTTCTATTTCCTCTATTAGTCAAGCAATTACTGTTCAATGTTATTTTCTTGATGCATCCTTTAAAATTTTTGCTACTTATTCCTCGACGAATGCTGAAGTGTGCCTAAACCTTTGGAACTACCTTCCCTTTACTTCCAAGTTGTCTCCATCTCCCTGGATCATTGATGGTGATTTTAACTGCATCCTTCATGCCTCTGAGAAGAGTGGAGTGGTCACTTTTATTGACTCCTAGGTTGTTCCTTTTAACTCCTGCATCCATAACCTTGGCCTCATTGAGGTGTCTCTTGCTGGTTCCCAACTTTCCTGGTGTAATGGCAGGCATAGGAGTGCTAGAATTTACCAAAAGTTGGATCGTATTCTTCTTAACTCTGATGCTTTAGCTGAGATCACTTCGGGAGCTTACATCTCTAGAAGAAACTTGGACCATGCCCCTATGACTCTTACCTCTACTTCTAACTTTGACCACCGTCCTTGGCCATTCCATTTTCAAAACATGTGGTTTAGAGAGCCGTCCTTCAGCAACCTTGTGGAGAATATTTGGGCTAATGTTAATATTGATCCCACCCAAGATCCTATCTCTAAATTCTATTTCAAGCTCTCTACTCTTAAAAGGACCCTTAGACTTTCAGGGATATTCATGCAATTGTTAAGGATCTTGAGGCGCGCTATCATGACCTTGATGGGAAACTTGCATCCCAATGGGATGATTCTATTGCTGTTGAGCTCATCGATGTGCAAACTCAATGAGATGATGCCCATGCCAAGCTTAATGATTTTGTTCTTCAAAAGGCTAAGATTGACTGGATTAATAAAGGAGAATCCAACAACAAATTCTTCTACTCTGTCATTAAAAGAAGATTTACCAAACGTCAACGTGCTAATCTTACGTCTACTGTTGGCAATGGCTCTTGGATGGAGGCCTCTACTAAAGCGATAAACCTTTTTAAAGACCTTCATGCTTCTAATAAACCTCAGGGCTTCTATCCTTTCCTTGAGGCTATCCCTACTATTCTTAATTCTGAATATTCGACCTCTCTTTTAACTCCCCCTACGTATGCTGAGATCTTTTAGGCCATTTCCCAAAGCCCTTCTAATCGTACCCCTGGGCCTGATTGCTTTAATGTGGAATTTTTCTCTAACTTTTGAGACCTCATCAAAGAGGATTTAACCCTTGTCTTTGGTCATTTCTTCACTCATCACAAGGGTCCTAGAGCTTTTAACAATACTTTCATCTTTTTGATTCCCAAAAAACTTGATGCTACTATACTTTCTGATTAGCATCCTATTAGCCTTTGCAATGTCACCTCTAAGATTGCCTCCTCTATCCTTATTGACAAACTTTCTTTGATCATTCATAAGTTAATCTCTCCTGAATAGGATGGATTTGTTAAACATAGATCTATCCTTGATCATGTTGCTACTACCTTTGAGCTTACCCAATTGATCGATCGTAAAGTCTTTGGATCAACCTTATTATCCAATTGGACTTACAAAAGGCTTACGATAGAGTTGAATGGGAGATCCTTTACCAAATTCTCCTTAAATTTGGCTTTTGCTCCTCTGCGATATCCTTACTTACTACCTTTGTAGAGCATGAAGGATCGTCGATCCTTATTGATGGTGTGTCCTTTTTTTTCAAGCCTTCCAGGGGACTTAGATAAGGCGATCCATTATCTCCTTATTTATTCAACGTCATTATGGAGCCTTTCATAAGAGGGCTTAAGGAACTTGCTTTCCAGGAGAAGATTCTCCCTTTTTTTGTTAAAAGAGGCATCACCTCCACTTGCCCTTCTATATGTGGATGATGTTGTCCTTTTTCTCAATGGGAATCTTCATACTATCTCAAACCTTACAAAATTCCTTCATGTTTTCCAAAACTCCTCTAGGAAAAGAATTAACCTTGCTAAGAGCTACTGTTATGTTGGAAAACATTTTCCCCAAGGGAGAATCTCTCGTATCCTCCAAATTCTTGGATTCCAGCTTGGATCCTTCCCTTCCACATATTTAGGTTGCCCGATCTTCCCTAGTCATGCAAAATCTTCTTATTCCTACCCTATTGATGAGAGACTCATCATGGCTCCTAGATAGCCCTAATTAACTAGTTTCCCTAGTTAATTAGCTAGGAATATGTCTATTTAGGGTTTAATTATAATATAAGGGACAATATATTAAAGGATCATAAAATAAGTTAATAATACTAAATTAAATATCAATTAATGTTATTAATAATTTCAATAATAATTTGGACTCAAATTATAAATATTTCGCTACCTAATTAATATTTAATTTAACATTATAAATATTTAACCCTAAGTATGTAATAACTTAAGTAACTTAATCAATTAAATAAATAAAGCTAAAAAGGTCAAAAATGTAAATTTAAGGTATATATATAATATTTATCTAATTTATAATCATATATAAAAATTTGAAAAAGAATTAAATTAAAATAAGCCTTGAAAACCTCAATTTACATTTTAGTCCTTAAATTTCTATTTCCACTGAGTCTTGTTATTTAGTTTAGGTCATTAAGTTCTCTTGCATATAGGTCCCTGTGAGCACAGCGCCTTCTTCCTCCTTTCTTCTCCATCTTTATCTGCACGAACAACTCCTATACATCAGTGACAACACCACTCGATCACCTGCTATCATGCGCCTGACAGCCATTGCCACTGTCGCCATTACTCTACTCACCCCCTTCTTATCATCCGACGGTTCAAATGAACCTTAAATCCTAATTTAGGTTGGCGAATGAGCTCACCGGTGTCAAAGATGACGCCGGTGGTTACCTTTCACCTAGACTCTTTTCTGTCCAAATACATCCCCCTCTACCTGCACCATCACCTATAAATAGCTATCCATCCCTCCGATTTGAGCGATTAGCTCCCTACCTCCTTCCCCCAATTATAGCTAACTAATAAGCTATTCCCTCCTACTCCAGCAACCTATCCCCACTTCCACGCACTTCCTCCGATCACTCCCACCATCTGCCAAGGTCTACCGTCCTCTACCGCGTCTCTAGACAAAGCGACGACTCTGGACTCTGCTTCCACTTCACGACTTCACCTGCCAGACTTCTTCCCCTACCCCTCTGTTTCCTCCTCCGTTACGACCTTCAACGGAGTTCCTTCTGCCCCCTTCATCCAGGTAACAGTAGGTTACGTAAGTTAGAGTAGGTAAGTGTAGTTAATTAGGTAGGTAGTTAATTGTAATGCTAGTTTTTCTACCGCCATCTTCAGCTTCGGCAAGTTCCTTGAGCTCGTCTGGAGCATTATTTGATCTTTTTAATTCACTGAACATTATCCTCAACCTCTCATGACTTCATATCACTTTTGATCTTCCACTTTTATCAGCTGATTTGCCTAAAACATTTCACCTTCATTTGTGATCTCCGTTGTCCACAGTAGAGGTCTCCGAGCTAGAACAGTTTCATTTGGGGCCCTCCATCACCTTGTTATCATCTAAGGGCCCCGATCATTGCATTAATTTGATAAATAACATACTACACAGTAAGCACCCAATTTCATCCAACCTCCTGAGCCCGCTGTCAATGGCTGCTCAGGAGGGGTTAAATCACCTTATTACCTATTCGCAGAGCATTGCCAGGCTCTTATGAGCCTTAACCAGTACTCAATTGAGTGAGAGGATCATCTCTGAGTTCAAGCTAACTCAAATTATGCTTTTACTGAATTTGAAGCATATCTTCTGAATTAATCGCCAATTGCTTTAATCGTTATACTCCTAAGGTTCCTTGTGAACTCAGGAGTCCTTTTAGACTATTCTAGATCAGCTTCATGGTGTTTTGAACTCCAAGTGATCATTTCTGAGTTCACCGGAGCTCCGACGAGTTCCGGTGAGTCGAATTTGAGTTTAACCCCTTGGAATTTCTTGAGAAGCTCCAGATCATATCCTTTACATCTCAGGATCAAGAATTAATGTTCTTTATTGTGTTTGGATGATCTGAGCTCCTTACTAAGCTCTATCTTCTCCAACTTCAGTGGAGTTGGAGAAGAGAATCTGTTAAGGAAGAGACCTTGCAAGTGGGTTCGAGAGCTTCAGCAGAGTTTAAAGAAGCCATTTCAGGCCTTCAATTGATCTGAATCCCTCTAGGTTAGTGCACCAAACACACACTTTTTGTCTCAGGCAATGATGCCTGAGAACATATCGAAAGAGTCTTAAACCTATTTTGGAGGTATGCATCAAACTCCTGAGGTGAAATTGACTCGATCTAGGACTTGAATTAGACTTAATAGGTCTTTGAACAAAAGTCAACTCACGAGCATTTTCGGTCAAACCTGAGCCACAATCAAGGTCTGAACGTTTGAATCTCTGAACTAATGGGTTGATTAGATTTCTGGAACAAATTAGAAATTAATTAGAGTGATTTAATTGTGTTTTATAGAGGATTAATCTATATTTGGTTCACTACACAATTTGGGTTGTTTTATTAACCCATAGCTGTTCTTGGAGTTTTTGTTGAGATTTAATCGCAATTCCCACCCAAATCTATTATTTTTGACCTCCTGAAACTATCCAGATCACTTCTTGAGATTTTTATCTCTCTGTACAATAAATTCTAGCTCAAATCAGAGCTCTAACGATTCCAGGTAGAAGTTTTCAAGTTTCTGTTTCTTTTTTAGTCTTCCAGACCTTCCTTCTCCTCCTAAACGCTGCGGAATACCTTACTGAAGGTATTCAGGTTCTCAATTGAGAGCATTGCTCTCCTCTACAAGTCAAGAGACTTGTTTCTCCTTCTCTGCAAGCCTTCTTAGCCATGGCAAACAGTCATGTTTATCCCTAAAATTAGTGGATTAGACATGACTCAAACACCAAATTGGTGTTCCAATTAGGTAGAGCATCTAAAGAGCTCTCGATCAAGCTTTGGAATGCTCAATTTGGCCCAGCTAGTCAGCTGAAAATTGCAATTGAAGTCTGGCCTGGAAGGGTGATGTATAGTCCCACCTCAGGAGCTTAGAGGTGCACGCCTTGGTATATCATGAATTTGCACTGACGTCTCTTCGGTCGTCAGTGTAGGGTGCAAAGAGAAAAGCTTATGGGCAGGCACGTGCCTATGCAAGTGTGTGTGTGCGCCTGTGAGCGTGTGTGCATGTGGGCTCGAGTGCGAGTGACCCTGTGGGCCTGTGATGGGCCTGAGACTGTGCATTGTGGAAAATCAATAAAAATAAACCTAATATGAACTAGGACCGGGCTTAGTAGGGTTTGGTCCCACCCTACAGGGTACTGTGTATCCCCGAAAGGCTTGGGCCACCCATTAATAAATTTTTGTTAAATGGTTAAGTGGGTTCGTGCACAGTAAAGGAATAAAAGCTGAAGTGTGAAACGAGTTAAATAAAGAATAAGAGAAGAGACAGAGAAGGAAGATACAAAGTTAAAAAGAGAGCGAAAGAGCTCAAAGTTAAATAAAAAGAGTGATTAAATTGAAAAGGAACGTGAAGGCTAAGAGAGGAGAAGAAGCTTTAGCTTAAAGAAGGTATTTGTTTTCATTGTAAACATTTTTTTTTATGCCTTGTAATTTTGTAGAAAATTGTAATAACATTTTTGAAATTTATTGCAAATCATTCATGTACATTTTTTCTTTTATATGGAATAATTGCATACTTTAATTGTCTACTCTTTGTGCATTATTCATGTGCTTACATATGTTGTAATTATATGTTGTTAATTATTGTAGTAATTAGTTAGCCATTAATTTAACTAATAAGAATTGGTGAATTAAATTTACTATTATGCCTCCCAATGAACGACCTTGACTCAACTAGTTAAAAAAAAACTTAAAAATCTAAAATGTTAGGTTAACTTACCCTATACTACATTTCAGACATAAAATCAAGTTAACCTAAATTACATTCTTATACAATTAATTAAGTCTAATTAACTTAATTAACTATGTTGAGAATTAATACACCACCTATCATAGAGAAAGTTCAATCCAAGTTGGCTGGTTGGAAAGCCAACCTTCTGTCATCAAACTCCAGGCTGCTGCTGATTAAACACGTGATTTCCTCTATCCCCGTTTGCATGTTGTCCGTGTTTGATGTTCCCAAATCTATCATTAAGAAGTTGGACTCTATCTTTACCAATTTCTTTTAGGGATCTTCTTCCCTTGAAAGGAAGCATCACTGGGTCTCTTGGAAGCAAATTACCAAACCTCTCACCCATGGAGATCTTGGTATTCATAACCTTTAGCTCTTTGTTTCTGCCCTTAAGATGAAAAGAATTTGGAACATTATCTTTTAGGAATCTCCTTATACTTGTCTAATGCTTCAGCTCTATGGTAACCCCCATTCCATTCCTCGGATGAAACTCTTGTGGGAGACTTACTCCAAAATGAAACACCTTATCAAGCAGGAAATTCATGAAGGAGAGCTGGACTTCTGGGTTGATTTATGGATTAAAAACTCGGTCCTCAAGGAATTCCTTCTAGATTCTTCTTCTGTTGGCCCAACTCAAATCAAAGACATTCTCAACTCCAATCATGATCAAGCCCTCCTATCCTATATTCCTCATCAAACTCATGCATAGATCTTCTAGACCAATTTAGATAATTGTAAGGACTCTCCTATTTGGTCTATTACCCCATCCAGAAATTTTACAATTGCTTTTGCCTATAATTCTAACTTCCAAAATAGGCATGTTGATCTGGTGGCTAAGGATCTGTGGAAGCTCAAGATTCCCCTCCGTATCTCCCTCCTGGCTTGGAGGATCCTTTTACTCAAGCTCCTCGCAGATGACAATATTACAAAATTTGGTATCTCCCTTGCTTCTAAATGCTCCTATTGTTACTCTAATCCAAAGATTGAGTCTATTACTCATATTTTCTCCCAGAGTGAGCTCACCCACCAGGTTTCCAATTGGGTTTTTGGGAAGAATCTTCTCTCTAGAGACAACCCTACCCTCCTTCTTCACATTATGAGGACCCCTGCAAACTCTGCTAAGAAACGTCGTCTTAAGGGCCTTTTTACTTTCATATGGTTTAACGTCTAGTGGTTTAGAAACATACTTAAGAACGATCAATTTTCCTTAAACCAAATGCATATCATGCTTGCTAATAATTGGGACAAATTTCTACATGGCTTCAACATTGGCTGTCGGCCTTTGCCATCACCTTGATTAGGCCTCCTGATGGTGTTAAAATTAATATCTTGGCGCTCAATGATGGTTCTTTCTCCTTTTTGGCCTAGGCCTTACATAATCCAAATGGTGATTTTGTGTTGGGTGCTTCATGCAGGGTTGATAAAATATCTAAAGAGGGGGCAATTCTAAAGGTTATTCTTCATGCATTCTCTGTCAGCCTGATTTTTTTTAATGTGCACCTGGAATCTGATTCCTCTCTCCTTCATTATTGGTGGAACAGCAAAGTTCCAGTGGCTTGGTATGTGAGCAAGGACTACTCAGCAATTCTTAAGCAGCAGTAAAGAATTAGTGATGTCTCTTATATATCTGAGGCTGCTAACATGCTGGCTTCTTCTATTGCTCAGATGGCAATGATAAATGGCACATCTACAACAACGACTCAGAGTTTCCCAGGTGCATTCGGGGAATTATTAATTTGGACAAAATTCAGTTCCCCTACGTTATTCCTTAACTGTTGGGGCTTCTGTTTGTTGTCTTTTGTTTAGGATCTTTGTTGTTTCCGTTTTACCATCTTTGCTTTTGTAATAGGTCATGAGTTGTGGCCCTCTTTTCCCTGTATCGGCAGGTTTTGGTTTGGTCCCCCTGCCTTTTGATAGCCTCCTGGGAGTAAGGGATGAATAAAATCTACTCCTGTATTTCGTAAAAAAGAAAAAGTGTCGGTACCTTGTAATAAGGCAAAAAGACTACATCCGAAAATGTCCTTGCAAGAAAAAAGTCTATGTCCAAGTACCTCGCTCGGGGAAAAGCGAAAAAAAAAATCTTCTAGGTTTTATGAACCTAATTGGGAATTAATATGACATCCATTTAGGCTGACTAAATACTCAAAAATGATGTGCGTAGAGTAGATAGTTAAGAGACATACTCTTGGAACGATTGACATCAAAGTTAGAAACATTTTACTCAACAAAAGGATAGGTGTATCGTTGAAAGTAGTAACTTGGAAACATATGTATCTGGTAGAAAAATTATGTCAAGCATAATACACCTCATGTGAGCCAATTATCTAGAGAATTATTTGACCTAGAGAATTTGTTATGGTGAATGTAGACATATTTGAGTCAATGTTCATCACAACAAACTTAACACGTCAGGTTTAACCAAGTCAACAATTTACATCTATATTTAACAAGTTAAGTAGGTATGCTATAAACAAAATGTCTCATGGAAGTCAAGAGATTACTAATGAAGTGGAATTTCCTAAATTGTAAAAACTTCTAGAAGAATCCACCATGTTAGTAGAAGTTGCCATGTCAATAGAGATAGTTACCTTTCCCAATGCCAACAAATAGCATTTGAAAACCCTTCAATTACATTGTTTTGGCTCATTTGTAATCTTTCCTCCACTATGTTTCTGCTCTTATGAAAGCCTAGCTACTACTTTTGAGAGAATTTATCATAAAGATTTCAAATTTATGGTGATCTAATCAAGATTAATGGAGCAATTCTTATTAATTCAAAGGCTATATCAATAAATATTTCTATATGGTATCATTCATTGCAAGATTTCAACTTATTAGTTTTTATTTACTGGATTGCAAAAGAAGTAGCCCAAGCAATGGAAAACTCAAGGAAGAAGGATCAATGATGATAAAATAGGATATGGAAAAGGCATTTGACAGAATCAAGTGGAATTTCTTTATCTTTTATTTGGAACAATTGCACATTCTCCCCCTCTTATCAATCTTATTATGTCATGTATCATTTCGGCCACTTTTCAAGTTTTGGTTAATGGAAGTACCACTAATGTAATTTTTCCTACTTGTGGGATTCAACAAGGATGCCCTTAATCTCTTTATATATTTATTTTGTGCTCTAAATTTTTGAATAGATCCCTGGATTTGGCATTATTCAGTAAAAAAATTTCTAGATTCAAACTACACAAAAATGCTAAGCCCATTACACATTTAATGTTTACGGATGACACGATACTATTTGCTCAGGCAACTATGCAAGAGATAATTGAAATCCAAAAGGTTCTGCATTTATATGAGAGCTACTCCAATTAGAAAATGAATTTGGCCAAATCAAAATTATTTTGTAGTAATGGGCAGAGGGAAGAATTGTAGGAACTTTTGTTGCAAACATGGCAGGTTAACCAAATGTCATCTACTGTTCTTTATCTTAAATGGTTGTCCAATTTTTGATTCAGCAAATCAAACAAAGCTTAAAGAGCTGCTAATATGAAAATATGTTCACAAATTGGCTAGATGGAAGTGAAATGCACTGTCTAAAGCTAGTAGGGGCATCCTCCTTTAGGTTGCATTGTGCTCTATTCCTATATATCTTATGTCAGTCAACCTATTATTTAAGAAGTTGTGATAAAATGGCAAGAGATTTTTGGTGGGGACACTAAGAGGAAAGTAGGCATTTATATATAAAGGCCTGGCACTCTATATGTATACCTAAACATATGGGTGGATTGGGATTTAGAATTGCTAGATTGGCGAATGTGGCATTGCTAATGAGAATGGCAAGGAGACTACTTAGATCAAAATGGGTTATGGCCCACTCAGGCCATGGCCAAATACTTCCCCGATGGATCTTTTGCAGAATACATACCAAAGCTTTTGGATTCTTCCTTCATGAAGGCCTTAGGGGAAATTAAGCAATGCATGTTTAAAAATTCCTTATGGCTCAAAGGGGATGGCAAACAAGTGAATATATGGTCTAATACTTGGGTGAATAATTGCAATGAGTGCATATGCCCAAAGGATTATGCTATAATCCAACTATCCAAGGTTGCAATCTATCTTCACAACCTTGAGTAACTCCACTATCCCCTTTCTAACCACATCAATTGAATGATAGTAGGCAGCGTTAGTGGCAGAGAGGTTCAGTCGGATTGGTGGGAGATAAATCTACATTTATCCATGTTAATTTGCCTATTTATGCATATTCCTCGGTTCATACAAGCATTCAGCATTATAAATATTTCATAATATGCATTGTCATGCATTTAGAGTAATTTATATAAATTTTATATTAATTTTCTTATTTTAATATACTCTAAATGCGTGACATTTTTTTAGGCATTAGATTGAATATTTGACGGTACGAATGTGGTCAAGGTGATGATCGAAGTCTAACGCCTCCAAAATCACTTCGATCTGACATTCGTAACATCTTGTACAAACCATAGAAGATCAAAGGCAATAGGGCAAGATGGTGAAAATTCAGAGCTCAGATGAAGAATCTCATCACACAAATGGGTTTAGATCTAAGATCATAGCCCAACAGCCTGAAAATCGATTCAATCTGACATCCGTGGCACCACCTACGAGCATTTGAAGAGGGACAGCCCAAATGATGCCACGTGGCATCATCCAAGCCCCCCAAAGTTGCTACTGCCTCCCTCCTCAGCCTAAAGAGCCTCATCCATTGTGCGATCTCAGCCGTTGGATCGCAATCCAACGGTTGAGGTCAACTCAAGCCACGCCTCACATCTTCAAAGGACCCTCCATTATGCAATCTGAGTTGTCGATCCACGATCCAACAGCCACAACCGCTTGCGCATATGATCATCTCCTTGCCAATCCATGCGCTCAACGTAGTGGATAAGAGCCTCCACCACAGGCAGGTCATGGGTTCGAAGCGCATCCATCGCTCCAATCCTCAGCGCTGGCTCAAGCGCATCAAATTCAGCTGCTGGATCTTCATTGGGCAGACGTTGAGCTGCTATGTGGCATGCGTAGATGCACGCGCAATGTATGCGTGACCCGATGCACTGATACATGCATTGATGTGCACAATTGGAAGCGTGGACGTGAGCAGTTTAGAGCCATCCGATTTCCATTAGACTGGCTTGATTAGGCCACGTGCCACAACATTTCATGGGTGCACCTCAACGGTTGAAGACCAAGCAGCGATGATGTGGCCACACGTGAGTCGTCGAATCCTAATCAAGCGACTCTTATTCAATGTGCCTCTAGCGACGTGCGTATACAACAACAGATGCATGTGTTACTAAAGGGCATAGAGTTGATTTTTAACTCTTAAAATGACCTTTTTGCCCTAAAACCTCACCTATAAAAGGCCAACCCCTCCTAGACATTTCATCATCTCTTCCCACTCTTTCCTTACCTCTTCCAAGTATCTAAGAGCTTCTCTAAAGCCCAGGATGCTCCTCTACAGTAGAAAATAAATAATTTTTCCTTTTTCTCACACTCCTGTTCGTAAAGCATCCTGTGGCCATCTTCTCACCACATTCAGGAAGCAAATCCTGTTGCAATACCACTCTACTTCATTCTCCTTCCTCTAGCTTTGTCCTCCCTCATCCAACATCCCACCGCCATCTTCCGAGCACTCCATCAATGCGGCTGGTCCCCTAAGCAGCCATCGAGGGGGATTTCTCTCATCTCTATCTTTTTATCGCTTTTTAGAATAGGTTTATTTTCTGTAAGCAGTTGTAATAGACTCTGATTTATTTAAATGATAGATTTGTTCATTCTCTCTCTATCTCTCTCTTTCTTTGTATTATTCTCTCTCTCTACTATTATTTATTCTTTAAGTAGAGTAGCTCATATAGATTGATTTCAACCGACTATTCTGCTTGTGATAATAATTTTAAACACAGCTTTTAAATCAAACATTTCCATCCCCGTGTTTGACCTGGGATGCACTTCAAGTTTTGGTTATAAAAATTATTTGATTAGCGTATTTTTTGCAACTATGACGACGAGTTTTCAAACTAAATTTTTGTAATGACCCGATTCCCGAGTCCCTACGAGACGAGAACCGGACCGACTCGACTAATCCCAAGACCTAGTCGTCCAACGAGGAAGTAACCAAAAGAGCAGTAAAATAAACGACATTCAGCATGAATATAACTAACAGTAAGAAAATACAGCAGTAAGGAAAGAAACCACTACAGTATATACCACCACAACAGTAGAACAACATTCATAACATAATATGAACTGCAGGTAAAGAAAAGTACAGCGGTAACAAGAACTACTCACTACAGTGGAAATAAAAGGGGTGCAAAAGAACAGTGGTAACTCTACTGGACCCTACTCAGCCCAGCGTCCTCTGCAGCCGCTGACCCTGGCTGCTCAACACCTGATCCTGAAAAATAACGAGTGTAACACGTCAGCGAAACACTGAGTAGAGTGGAAACTAAACTAAAGAAGCAGTAAAGTGTACAGTAGCTGTTTTATTTTCTTTCTTCCTTTATTTACGTCTTTCTATTGTTTCACAATTTATCCATTTCTCAGATCCTTCACTTGATCTCGAATGTTCCTCATGGGAACGATCTTGATTGCAGTCTTTTCCGAACAGTAGAAGTAGCACGTGGTGCTCTCATGGCCGGGAGAGTCCCTTGTGGTGATCCTACTCTCAGTCAACCACCCCAAGGTCACGGACAGACGTAACGGTGACTACGGCAAGCGCGATAAACGCACAGGTAGCTAACCCGCACTGGCACGCGGTCAGTCGTTTCCGTTAACAGGTGCGCCCAAAGCACAGCACGGAACCAGTACAGGGCAGAGCCCTATCAGTAACAGGGGTCCAACCCCTCCACAGTAACCAAACAGGGGCCTTGCCCCTCCACAGTCCGCGCACCCTCGCCTGACTACCCTGGTTTGCCCAGTGGGCCTAACAAGTCGATGTAGGTAAGCTAGCAGAACCCCGGGGCCCGTGGGGTAGCTAGTACTCGCCCTACAATAGTAGCTCTCCTCGATACTGCGTACACGAGGGCCAACAAGTCGGTACAAAGTGGCCAGACCTAACCCCGGGTCCCTGGGGCGGCTGGCTCCGCTCTGCACTAAGCAGGTAATAGGTGCTTCCCCTGGTACTACGTACCCAAGAGACAACACACTACCACATCTTTCTTTCTCAGTTCCAATCCTTTCTCTTTCCAGGAGATCAACTCCTAATTCCCCGTAGGGTTCCAGCTCTTTTAACTCAGAACATTCAGGTTTCACCTTTCCAGTTTCATGTTCATACATCCCATATTCTCAATCATGTTCATTTATTCATAACAGGCAGCTGTTAAACCAATTTATAGGTAGCGATTATTTCCTTTCCACATTTTCCAAGACTGCAGTATTCATATATTCCACTAGTTTTCCCATCCTAGGATTCATGCCATATCCTAGGATCTATCATACAATCTAGTTTTCCAGCCCTAGGATTCATGCAACACCCTAGGATCTATCATTCATTCTAGTTTCTCATTCCTAGGATTCATGCAATGTCCTAGGTTCTATTTAATGTTCCATAATTTAACAGATTATACTAATAAACTTAAAAGCCACTCTACCAGTTACAACGGGAGTACTGGAGGCGTGGTCGGGAATCCCACGTGCCTCCGCAACCCCCGAGACTGTAATGAAACGGGGTCCTATCACAAGGATCAAACACAAGGAGTTTCTCAAAACAGTATCTAATCACTGTAGACGGGTAGAGGATTTTATTCCGAAAAGGACGCAACTCGAAACGCGGAAAACGGACTCCGAACGGGCCCTAAACGGGTCGAAAATGACGAAACAGCGCAAAATCAGACGTCTGGAACCTCTTCCAGACGTCTTAAAGTGAGGGTCAGATGGTACCTTTGCTCTGTATAGTCTCTCAGACGTTCAGAAGCCTGCGGGGGCGTCTGGCCTAGTTCCCAGACGTCCGATGGTCACCCCGGACGTCTGGAAGTCGTTCCCGTCATCTGGCACTGCAGCCAGACGTCTAATTCGCGTTGGATGCGAATCCAGAACCTGCACGTACCCATTTCTCTCTCTCAATACGGACGACCGAAGAAAAGGAAGAAGGATTGAAATAAGTCACCTTTCAGACGTCTGGACAGTCCTCCAGACATCCTCCCCGTCGTCTGGTTGGAAGCCCAAACGTCTGATTCTGGAAAAATTTCCAGAATCAGGGCGCGACTCACCCTCCGCTCGCGACGCACGGCCGCACCGCGGCTCGTCCGCCTACTGCTCAAGCTGCAGCAGGCCTCCCGCGTCACCCCGCGTCTGCTGCTCCCCCCGCCGGCCGGCCCTAGCAGCCCCGGCAAGCTCGCCCTCACGGTCGAGCGCCTCCTCCTCCGCGCAGCACCTCCTCCCGCACTCTCCACGGCTGTCGCTGCCGCCGCTCGCTCGCGCTCGCACTCGCTGGAAGAAGAAGGAGGAGCGAAGGTGATGAGAGTGAGGGAGAGGGAAAGGCTTTGTAAAGCCTCGCGGGGAGGAGAGAGAGAGCGGAACAGAGGGTGCAGCCTGCGGCCGCAGGAGAGAGGGGAAAAGGCACCCGCAGGTCTGCGCGCGCAGGCGTGCAGACGCAACCGCGCGTGCCGCCGAAACCGAATCCCAGACGTCTGGAAGGGGTTCCAGACATCTGGTCCGACGTCTGGGCCACCTCCCAGACGTCTGAAACCACGCGTTCGTAACAATTTTTCTCGAGTAAAATCTCACTCATCAGTGGGACCTACCAATGTAAATCTAGGCTTAGGCAATGATAAGATGACATGCAATTATCAAAGTAGTATTCATCCAAGAAATCTTAGTGTAAGCCCATATTCTCAAAGTACAATAATGCCAAATCCTGTAATGGAGGTTGATAATTTGACAGGATCTAGCTTTCTAACGATGGTGGAGATTGATGATAATGTCACCGAGCTCATAGCAAGAAATCATCATGTAGAAAGTGCTTCTTCTCTTATGGAAAGCAAAGGAAAAAGCCTAAACCTTAACATGGCCAAACCTTTTATGAGGTGTTGCTGGTAATGATGCCTATGGTCAGTTCAAACTTAGTGTTTGTAGGGGTTGCCATGAGCTTATTGTTGGGCAATTGCAAGGAAATAAGGAACCTTGTGTAGTTTGACATTTTAGAGTTCTCTTCAACTCTATAATGTTTAGTCAGGGCATATAAGGCTTCTCTATCTGGAGTCCAACTATGAATTGAGAGTTTTGGATTCGAACTTTGTGTCATCAAAGTATAGCATGTATCTTGTATCAAAGTTTCCAATTACAAGATAATTAGTCATGATATCAAATATCCACAAAAATAATAAATTGAAGAGACAGTGGTATTTTAGAGTGGTTCCTCTATCTAAAGTCAACTCACTACCTAAGGTTGCTTTGTCTAAGGTTTTCATCATGTCTTTAGGTCACAAATTCACTACAACAACCAAGTTACTTATGGGTGCAACTTGAACCTTTATAGTAATTGGTTATCCAAGCAATCAATTGAGCCTATTCATAGGAAGCCCAACACAATAACGGCCATATGTCAATATGATATTCTACGACAAGAATAACAATATCAAAATAATATTAAGCTCCAACTAACAAGACTATCAAATATGCTTCTGTAGAATCTTAACTTCTAAGATTTAAAAATTGTTGCACTTTGAGAAGTTAGTAGGAAAATCCTTGATTTAATGGGATAGTGCTTCATACCAAGATTTGAAATTAATTCTTAACAGGAATCTCTTACACCTAGAATTTACTTCACTAAAGATTCCTCTAGAATCTATTTGCTAAAGATTGTCTCATAATTAGTTTCACCAAAGTTTCTCTAGAATTTCTTCTATTCAAACCTCCAAAACCTCATAATCTTCTCTAGAATTTCTCCAGAATCCCCATCATAATCACTTTTAGAATCTTCTTTAGAATCACAAGGGTTTCTCTCCGTAGAATCAAAATTTCAATGCCAAAACTAGAGAGCATAGAGAAGGGTAGAGCTTTTTTGTATTACTGATGGTAACACCATCATTAGCCATAACTAACTTAAATTAGTGGAAATAAAGTGACAAATGCTCCTGAATGATCGCCTGAGAGATGTAATTCCACTCAGATCCGTTTTGAGGAGAAAACATTAAAATAGGGTTAAATCTGCAATTTTAACATCACATCACAAATGCAGAGTAACCACGGGTCACCTAGGGGTTAATTAAAGGTCAATTGAGCATTAAAGTCCAAAGAGTGGGTTTACATAGACAAAAATAGGGTTTCACGTATTTCAAGAACTACAATAGCACATAAAACCCTAATTTCAAACCTACTTAAATTGAGGAGATTCTATTTAGAATAAAATTCATCTAAACCTCCTAAAATTCCTAGAAAAATATTCTGAGAGGTTTGGTATCCTTAGTTTGACCATTTGAACCCATTTCGACCTTGAATAGAGTCTTAAATGGGATTTTGCCCTAATTTAGGCTTCTGTGCAAATTGCACATCCAAACATGGTTAAAACTAAAATCCAACTTCACCATTAGATTCCTTGAGTCCAAATTAGGCTAAGGCCAAAATTTGGGACCAATCAGAATCCATCTTGACTTACTTTGTATTTCAATCCCCAAATCATAATTTCTTACATTCAAGCCCCTAACTTCCAAGTTATTTGCAAAAACCCCCTATCTTCATCTTCTTCACAAAATGCCCCCTACCACCTCTCGTCTGAATGGAATCCCTGACCCAAACAAACTAAGATTCAAGAGAGGAAATCTCTCTTGAATCTGCACCAAATCCCTCCAAAATTGGAGGGATTGATATTCGCATCATGGAGAATCCACTCGACCATATTTCAAGGGCTAAAAGCAGCCCTACAAGTCAAGCGAACTTGAGTTTTTTCCCAAACAAGAGCTCCCTGAAATCCTATTTCGTTGAGAGAATTCTTCCTAATTAAGCTCAAATCTGAGCTCTATATAAGCTCTAGATTGTTCGACAGTCAAAACTAGCAAGGATTAGGCCTAAAATTCTTCTTCTCCTCCTTCCCTAACCTTCTCCGACCAAGCTCTGGTGAAACCTCCTCGACCTCTTCCTACAGCTGGCCAACGACTAAATTGGCTGGTCCTCCTTCCCCGACTTCGTTCGCTCCTCGATAGCCAAATCAAGGGCGCCTTCGAACCTTCCTCGTCGCCGTCTTCTCCTATGGAGATTTCATCCCCTCCGACGCAAGCAATCACACTGGCACGCCAATTGTAATGACCCGATTCCCGAATCCCTACGAGACACGAGAATCGGACCGACTCGACTAATCCCATGACCCAGTCGTCCAACGAGAAAGTAACCAAAAGAGCAGTAAAATAAACCACATTCACCATGTATATAACTAACAGTAACAAAATACAGCAGTAAGGAAAGGAAATACTACAGTATACACCACCACAACAGTAGAGAAATAAACATGTACATAACATGAAGCTTACATTAAAGAGAGTACAAGGAGTACAGAAAACTACTCACTACAGCGGAAAGAAAAGTACAGTAGATACTACAGGTAACACTACTGGACCCTACTAGGCCCAGCACCCTCTGCAGCCGCGACTCTGTTTATTTGTTTCATAACTGTACAAATTATGTTAAATAAATTAAAGGCCACTCTACCCACAAAATTGGGAGTACTGGAGGCGTAATCGGCAATCCCGTACGCCTCTGCAACCCCTTGAGTGGCAACGGAACGGGATCCTAACACAAGGATCAACATAAGTAGTTTCTTAGAATAGCATACAATTTCTGTAAACAGGTAGAGAAAATAAATTTGGAAAGAACACAACTCGAAACGTGGAAAACGGACTCCGAACGGGCCCTAAACGGGTCAAAAATGATGAATCTGTCCAAAATCAGACGTCTGGAACCTCTTCCAGACGTCTTATAAGGTTGGTCATGTCGTACCTCGGTCTGTGCAGTCCTTCAGACGTCCAAAAGTCTACTGGATCGTCTGGTCTTGGTTTCCAGACGTCCGATTGTCACCCCGAACGTCTGGAGGTCCTCTCCGTCGTCTGGTACTAAGGCCAGACGTCTGATTCGTGTGGGATGGCGAGCCCTCGCACCCTCCCGAACAACACCTACGCACACACGCACCCGCTCTGATCACGAAGAGGTGCAGAAGGACGCAGTGAACGGCTGCGTGGCCGTACACGCGTAAAAAGGAGAAGATAGAAAATTATTGTACCTGTCAGACGTCTGGACCGTCCTCCAGACGTCTTCGGCGTCGTCTGGACGTAAGTCCAGACGTCTGATTCTGGGAAATTTTCCCATAATCAGAACCCGGTTCGCTCTCCGCTCGCGACGCACGGTCGCGCCGTGCCGTGTCTGCCTGCTGCCCAAGCTGCAGTAGCCCCTCCACGACACCCCACGCCCGCTGCTCCCCTGCCGACCGGCTCTAGCTGCCCCAGCAAGCTCGCACCCTCGCGGTCGAGCTTCTTCCTTCCTCTCGCAACACTCCTTCCCGCACACTCGCCGCGGCCGTTGCTGCCGCAGTCGCGCACTCGCTCGCTCGCTCGCACTCTAGCTTGCAGGGAGAAGGGTAAGAGGAAGGTGGTGGAGTGAGGGTGAGGGAGAGGGCGATGGTATTTAAAGGCAGCGCGGGGAGAGAGAGAAGAGAACGGCACTTCTACAGTGAGGGAGAGGAAGAGCAGGACGTGCGTGCGCAAAATGAATCCGTACGCCGAAAAAATTTAATACCAGATGTCTAGGAAGGGTTCCAGACGTCTGGGCTACTTCCCAGACGTCTTAAACCACGTCTGACGCTCACGTTCGTAACAATATAACAAACTCAAAGAAAGTTTCATCCCCAAAACTTACACTAACTAGGGTGCGAGAAAGAACAATATACATATACATAACAAACTCAAAGAGGACCGAAGCCGGTCCGAAAAGACGTACCCGTGAAAAGCTCCGGGTACCACTCCCGCATAGCCGCCTCAGGCTCCCAGGTAGCCTCCTCGTACCGCTGGCTCCTCCATAAAACCTTCACCAGGGGTACTTGCTTTCGTCTCAGACTACGGACGGCTCTGTCAAGAATCTGCACTGGCCGCTCGGGGTAGGTCAAGTCGTCGCTCACCTCGACGCTCTCGTGACTCAGGACGTGACTGGGATCGGCGATGTACTTCCTGAGGTTGGACACGTGGAACATGTCATGCACACCAGAAAGCTGAGGAGGGAGGGAAAGCCTGTAAGCAACTGGTCCAATCCACTCCAGGACCTCAAAGGGCCCCACGAACCTCGGTGCAAGCTTCCCTCTCACCCCAAACCGCTGCAGGCTCTTCATGGACGAAACACGAAGGAAGACGTGGTCCCCAACCTCAAACTACACCTCTCTACATCTCCGATCTACGTAGCTCTTTTGCCTGCTCCTGACAGTGCGGAGTCACCTGTGAATCTGCTCGACTATCTCCTGACTCTACCGGATCAGCCTGGGGCCAACCTCCCACATGGTCCCCACCTCAACCCAACTTAAGGGTGCTGTACATCTTCGTCCGTACAGAGCCTCGTAGGGTGCCATGTCGATGCTCGAGTGATAACTGTTATTATATGCAAACTCCGCCAGGGGCAAGTGCTCCTCCCAAGAGCCCCTCCAGTCCAGTACACGGGCACACAAAAGGTCCTCAAGTGTCTGTATCATGCACTCAGACTGTCCATCCATCTGGGGGTGGTAAGCTGTACTGAATCTCAACCGTGTCCCCAAGGCCTGCTGAAACTCAGCTCAAAACTGGGACGTAAAGCGGGTATCCCGGTCGGATACGATCTCCCACGGAACTCCATGTAGACATACCACGTCATGGATATACCTCTCTGCCAACTGTGCTGGTCCCAAAGTGACTCGGATCGGCAAGAATCGTGTCGTCTTCGTCAGTTTATCCATGATTACCCAGACTGCGTCGTATCCTCGCTGGGTAACAGGTAAGCCCACCACCAAGTCCATGGTGATGCTCTCCCACTTCCACTCTGGCACTGGAAGTGGCTGTAGCGGCCCTGCAGGCCTCTGATGCTCGGCTTTCACCTGCTGGCACACTAAACACTACTGTACGAATTCACCCACATCCCGCTTTATCCCCCTCCACCAAAACTCGCATCTCAAGTCATGGTACATCTTCGTGTTTCTGGGATGTATGGTGAATCTGGAACCGTGTGCCTCAGTCAGGAGCTCTCTCAACAGCTCCTCGTCTCTGGGAACGCACAAACGTCACCTCAGGCGCAGCACCTGATCTGTGAAAGAGAAGTCCCCTGGGTCTCCTGACAGTACTTTGTCTCGCAAGGACTGCAAGTATGGGTCAGCCATCTGTCCTGTGATGATGCGGTCTATCAGCTCTAGCCTCGTCTGTCGTGTCACAGTCACTACCCCATAGTTCCCCCGTAACTCTAGGGGTCGCCAATTGCCCATCTCCTCCAAAAGGCTCCAACTCTGCACCTGTAAGCTGGCCAAGTGTGCAGGCACCTTCCGGCTCAAGGCATCAGCCACCACATTGGCCTTTCCCGGGTGGTAGGAAATGCTGCAGTCATAGTCCTTCAGGAGCTCCAACCAACGTCTCTATCTCATGTTGAGCTCCTTCTGATCAAAAATGTATTTGAGGCTCTTGTGATCTGTGAAAATCTCAAAGGTCTCACCGTACAAGTAGTGCCTCCAGGTCTTCAGCGTGAAGACAACAACTGCCAACTCCAGGTCGTGGGTAGGGTAGCTATGCTCATGGGGCTTCAGTTGCCGTGAAGCGTAAGCGACAACGTGACCCCTCTACATGAGCACACCCCCTAACCCCAGCAAGGAGGCGTCCGCGTACACAATGAACCCGCCACTACTGTCAGGGATGGTGAGCACGGGAGTCGAAGTCAGCCTCTCCTTCAGCTCCTGAAAACACGCCTCACAGGCGTCTGTCCAAGGGAAGGGCACGTCCTTCCCGGTCAACTGTGTCATAGGACGTGCAATCTGTGAAAAACCCCTGATAAACCGTCTGTAGTAGCCTGCCAGTCCCAGGAAACTGCGAATCTCAGTAACCGTACGCGGTCTCTCCCACTTGAGCACTGCCTCAACCTTGGCTGGGTCCACCGCCAAGCCATCTCCAGAGATCACATGACCTAAGAAAGTCACCTCCCTCAACCAGAACTCGCACTTGAAGTATTTGGCGTATAGCCTACATCGTCTCAGTGTGTCCAGGACCATCCGCAAGTGCTGCCCGTGCTGCGTCTGATCTCGAGAATAGATGAGCACATCATCAATGAATACCACCACGAACTAGTCCAAGTACAGTCTAAACACCCGGTTCATCAGGTCCATGAAGGCATCGGGGGCATTGGTCAGCCCAAACGGCATGACCAAAAACTCGTAGTGTCCGTACCGGGTGCGGAAAGCTGTCTTGGAGACGTCTGCCTCCTTGATCCTCAACTGGTGGTATCTAGACCTTAAGTCGATCTTGGAGAATACCGTGGCACCTCGCAGCTGGTCAAACAAGTCGTCGATCCTCGGCAGTGGATATCTGTTCTTGATGGTGACCCTATTTAACTGTCGGTAGTCCACACAAAGGCGTAGGGTACCATCCTTCTTCTTTACAAACAGTACCAGGGCTCCCAAGGGAGATGCACTGGGCCTCACAAAGCCCTTCTCCAAAAGATCCTGCAACTGAGACTTGAGCTCTCGTAGCTCAAGTGGTGCCATCCTGTATGGTGCGGTGGAGATGGGGCTGGTCCCTGGTACTAGTGAGATCTCAAACTCGATCTCACACTCGGGCGGTAGTCCTGGCAACTCGTCTGGGAACACGTCGGGGTACTCTCTGACCACCGGGATACTCTGGAAGTCTGCCGCAAGGCTGGGCTCTGCCACCACACAAGCTAGGACGCCCTCACACCCCTGGCTCAAAAGTCTCGCCACCCGAAGTGCAGAAATGCACCTGAAGCCTCCATCCACTGGCTAACCGTGGAACTCGAAAGAAGGCAACTCCGGTATGGAGAAGACGATCTTTCTCTCAAAACAGTCTACCAAAGCGTGGTAAGCGGACAACCAGTCCATCCCCAGAATTACGCTAAAGTCCTCCATCTGTATCATAATCAGGTCAGCGGGAAGGCTATGTCCCCCAATACTGACCTCGCAACCCGTGTACGCCACCTCAGCTACAAATAGCTAACCACTCGGACCTTTGATCACGAACGAATCCTCTAACAACATACAATCCTGGACCAAACTAACTGTGAAACTGGCTGCGACAAACGAGTGCGTAGCGTCGGAATCAAAAAGTGTGTAAACGAGTCTATCGGAAACTGAAACCATACCTGCCACCACCGATCCTGAAGCTCTGGCATCCCTGTGTGTTTGGGCGTTGGTACGCCCCTCAGCTCTAGGTGCGGACGAAGCAGCCACACTCTGCATCAGACGGGTAGCTGTTGGCTGGTACCAACTGAAGATTCCGGCCCTACCAGGAGGGGGTGACGTAATAATTGCGGAATTGAAATATAATCTTACAAATAAGCAATCACACAAAGTACACAAGAATTTATAGGTGGAAACCCAAACCGGGTGAAAACCACCACCTAACCCTCTCGAGTTAGGATTTTCCGATCAACCAAGTTGATCAAAATCCACTAAACCGAATCACTTTAAACGAGGGTGATTCAACCTCAATACAACCACGCTACTTAAACGAGGGTAGCGTACCTCAACCCCTTCTCTCCACGAGAAGGATTTTGTCTCGCGAAGGAGACGGGAATTCGCAAAGCGAATACCCAACCAAATAACAAAGATAAAATAAACAAGTAATCCTATAGAGCCAACAAAGTAATTATGAACCTAGCTTCTATAGGAATTAGGAAACTCCCCTTTGCAAGGAGTGTGTCGAGTTGATGACGCGGTGCGTGAGCCACGCGACGGTGCAACTTCGCTCTCGTGAACTACGGCGGGAGAGCGGGTGCGTGAAGCTTGATGTTCTCAAGATGAATGGAACTTGAGCTTGGAGAGCAAGAGCTAGTTAAGACACAAGAGAGTGGAAAGTGTATTACAAAGTGTTTCTTATGTATCTTGGTGTCTCTAGGTGTTTCTCTTGGTGTGTTTTTGTGTTGCAAAGGTTCCCCTCTATTTATAGAGGTCTTAGGAAGGCTTTGGAAGGCTTAGGAAAGGTTCTATAGCCGTTGGGTGCAAAGCCCAAGAGAATCACCCCGAAATCAGGAACAATCATTGTTCTGACAGGCTTATCGGACGTCTAATTCTAGCATCAGACGTCTGGAAGTTCACTTTAAGACGTCTGATTCCAAGTTCAGACGTCTGATGTTGGCCGAGTCTCTTCCTGACTTGGATCAGATCTAGACAGGGTTCTTGTGCAAGTCCATCAGACGACATATAGGACGTCTGGTACTATGTCTGGACGTCTGGAAACCTACTTTTACTGTGGGAATGGATTTTCCAAATGTTGCAACGGCTAGAAAATCTTTGAGAAGAGATTTTGGGTCAGCCGAGGCAAAACGGTCATTTATCAGACATCTGGAAAGGTCTAAGGACGTCTGATAAGGCTCTAACGGTCATACTCTTGAGTGCTTGTTAAGCCAGCCAATGGTCCACTAATTGGACGTCTGGCAAAGTCATCAGACGTCTCCTAAGACGTCTGGTATAAGGTCTGGACGTCTGATTTTATCAGACAAAAATAACTATCTCCAACCTAATAGTTATCAGACGTTTGAAACAACAGTCAGACGTCTTAAAATACTTTATCAGACGTCTGATTTGGGAATTAGACGTCTGGAAACTCTGTTTGAACCCTATATTGGTTTTCTAAGTGTTCTACAGAAAACCTAAGTATCTTAGGGTTGTGCAGGTGTTCCTAGGACTACTGTTAGGGTACTTTGAGGCTCTTTAACATGAATTATCTAAGGAAATAAAGAGCAACAAAAGAAACAAAAAATACAACAAGTACAAGAGAAGGAAATCTATCCTATTCTTCATTTCCTTCCTTCTTCAATATATCGCTCCTCGCGAATCTCTTCTGCTCTCCATCAAGCTCGTCCAATCCGTCCTGGATGCGAGCTCGAACTCCGTCTAATCACATATCCATTTGCGATTGACCTGAAATCTAGGACTCAAAGCGCAAATATTAAATGACACGTATTTTGTTATCATCAAAACAAATGATCATGGTGCTCTAGCACCAACACCCTCCTCGTGACTGTTGCCCTCCTCCTCGCGCCTGGTAATCGCAGCCTCCTGCTCACCCTCCAGTGCTCGGCACGGGAAGTATCTCCTGACCTCCTGCCCTAGACGGGCAATCCCTCCTGATGTGGCCCGGCTGGCCACACTAGTAGCAGAGGGGAACCCGACTCCCGCCCTCAGTGGGTCCCTGCTGTCAGCTGGGCAGGGGTCCGGTGCTGGCAACTGGCCCCTATCGAGGGCCCCCAAAGGCCATTGATGACCCTGCAAAACGTGATGGCTCTCCTGCGGACGCCACGTGTCTCCTCTCTCACCGGCCCTGTGAAGAGTCTGGCTGGTAGGGCCTCTTCCGCCCGCCGTCAGTATCTCGCGCGGACGGGTTGGTCTCCTCGTAGGTCATAGCTGCCTCCACCACCCTCGAGAACGTAGGCAGCTTCAAGGGTTTGGCATACCCTCGAATCGCAGGCCGGAGCCCATCGGTGAACCTCCAAAGGCACTTCTCCTCAGTGGCACCGCTGTCACTGCGAAGCGGGACAGCTCCAGAAAACACGTGCGATACGCACTCACGGTCATCATCCCCTGGCGGAGAGTGTGGAACTCCTGCCTCCTCTGGTCCTGCCACGTCTGGGGAAAGTACTGCTCACAGAAGAGGGTGACAAACCGGTCCCAGGTCGGCTCGTCCCTCTCCTGTCCCCTGACTGCCCTCCACCACCTATGTGCCGCACTCTCTAGCTAGTACATGGCAAAGGCCATGTGGCACTCCACCAGGGGGCGAAGGGTGTTGAACACCTTCTCGATCTGCTCAAGCCAGTCCTCTGCCTCGGTCGGGTCCTCATCCCCCTTGAAGGAGGGGGGCTTCAGCTTCCGGAACTGCCCGAAAAGCTCGAAGTGACGCTGCAGTGGAGATGCTGGTGCACCTCCGGGTAAAAGAGCCTCGTGCACAGAAGTGTCGGAGGAAGGTGGGGGTGGTGGCGGCCCATCCCCTCCCCCGCGTCCAGCATCACATCCGTTGCGTGGTCCCACAGAGGACTCCCCCTTTGCAGCCCCAAGGAGAGGCGCTCAGGGCGGTGGGTGGAGCTCCTCTCACACTATATCCCGTATCAGCTGGGCGAGGTCCTGGGCCTGAATGCCCGGGAGCAGTGTCTGGTCCACTGAGACGTCGACCGCAACACGCCCACCTCGCCGACCTCATCCTCGACTGCGCCCGCGGCCCGCCTCACTAGTCCCGCGATGAGGCATCTCCTGCAAGGAGACACGAAATAGAACGGAAACACGCCAATATGGAACGATATCTAACGAAGAATTCTAAGAGCTCATGTCAAAAGAAACGTTGTGGTGGCTACTCTAGTTACAGACATGTGAATTGGTTATTTTCCAGTCAGTTGGTTCACTTCTCGGGACGACCTTGCTCTGATACCATCTTGTAACGACCCGATTCCCGAATCCCTACAAGACACGAGAATCGGACCGACTCGACTAATCCCAAGACGCAATCGTCCAACGAGAAAGTAACCAAAAGAGCAGTAAAATAAACCACATTCACCATGTATATAACTAGCAGTAACAAAATACAGCAGTAAGGAGAGGAAATACTACAGTATACACCACCACAACAGTAGAGAAATAAACATGTACATAACATGAAGCTTACATTAAAGGGAGTATAAGGAGTACAGAAAACTACTCACTACAGTGGAAAGAAAAGTACAGCAGATACTACAGGTAACACTACTGGACCCTACTAGGCCCAGTGCCCTCTGCAGCCGCTAACTCTATTTATTTGTTTCATAACTGTACAAATTTTGTTAAATAAATTAAAGGCCACTCTACCCGCAAAATCGGGAGTACTGGAGGCGTAATCATCAATCCCGCGTGCCTCCGCAACCCCCTGAGTCGCAACGGAACGGGGTCCTAACACAAGGATCAACACAAGTAGTTTCTCAGAACAGTATACAATTTCTGTAAACAGGTAGAGAAAATAAATCTGGAAAGAACGCAACTCAAAACGCAAAAAACAGACTCCGAACGGGCCCTAAACGGGTCAAAAACGATGAATCTGTCCAAAATCAGACGTCTGGAACCTCTTCCAGACGTCTCATAAGGTTGATCATGTCGTACCTCGGTCTGCGCAGTCCTTCAGATGTCCAGAAGTCCGCTGGATCATCTGGTCTTGGTTTCCAAACGTCCGATTGTCACCCCGAACGTCTGGAGGTCCTCTCCGTCGTCTGGTACTGAGGCCAGACGTCTGATCTGTGTGGGATGGCGAGCTCTCGCACCCTCCTGAACAACACCTGCGCACACACACACTCGCTCTCATCACGAAGAGGCAGAAGGACGCGGCGGACGACTGCATGGCCGTACACGCGTAAAAAGGAGAAGATAGGAAATTATTGTACCTGTCAGACTTCTGGACCGTCCTCCAGACATCTTCAGCGTCGTCTGGACGTAAGTCCAGACGTCTGATTCTGGGAAATTTTCCCATAATCAGAACCCGGTTCGCTTTTCGCCCGCGACGCACAGCCGCGCCGTGTCTGCCTGCTGCCCGAGCTGCAGTAGCCCCTCCGTGACACCCCACGCCTGCTGCTCCCCCGCCAGCCGGCTCTAGCTGCCCTGGCAAGCTCGCACCCTCGCGGTCGAGCTTCTTCCTTCCTCTCGCAACACTCCTTCCCGCACGCTCGCCGCGGCCGCTGCTGCCGCAGTCGCTCACTCGCTTGCTCGCGCTCTTGCTGGCAGGGAGAAGGATAAGAGGAAGGTGGTGGAGTGAGGGTGAGGGAGAGGGCGATGGTATTTAAAGGCAGCGTGGGGAGAGAGAGAAGAGAAGCGGCACGTCTGTAGTGAGGGAGAGGAAGAGCAGGACGAGGAATTCGTACGTCGAAAAAATTTAATACCAGATGTCTGGGAAGGGTTCCAAACGCCTGGGCCACTTCCCAGACGTCTTAAACCACGTCTGACGCTCACGTTCATAACACCAATTCTCCCTCATTTCGTCTGCTAATTAGGTTTCTTCACACACACACTCTCTCTCCCTAGAATAGATCTACAACTTAGCTCCTTAATTCAACCACCGTTCCACAGCCTCCCTCCCATCTTCTCCGCCTCCGGTGAAGGTCCGACAAGCTCGTCTAGCCACGCCTCACCACGAAACTCCACGCGACCACCACCAAAAGATTCCCCTCGTCAAGTAGGTCAAAAGCCCTCAATTAATTGAGAGCTTTACCCACTTTCCATCTGGCCGGATTCACCCACTCACAGCCACCTCCACTATCACCATTAGGCCACCTCACACCCTCTCACAACAAATCAACACCACCGTTGCACTCGCCAACCTCCGGAAGCTCTCTTGAACAATCTAATTGGGGCTTAAAACCCGTGTTGCTTGTTACAGGTGTTTGTCGCCATCACCAATAGCTCCACCTTCGTCCACTGACCACGATCGACCATAAATCTCAGGACCACCTCCAGCAGCAGTTGAAGAAGAGGCAGCAACAATTTGCAACCAAAGCTTAGTAGTCGCGCAAATGCAAGCCCTAATCCTCCGCAACTCCAGTTGTAGCTGAATGAAGAAGAGGCAAGCACCTTAGTACCACATCGTCCATGACAAATTCGCTTCAGCGCATATAAGGAAATCGTGCACAAGCCTTAACACCTCTACATTGAAGGTTGAGGTCCCTCTCACCTCAACCTTTACACTCCTCACCGGTGCCCACTTGCACACAGGTCTAGACCCTACCTGGATTTGGTTTCCCGCTTATAAACCTGATTACCCGGTCTTGAGAAAAGAAGGAAGAGAATTTGAGGGAAAGGGAGACTGACCCTATGTTGGCTTTGTGCCTTGCTGTGCCTTGCTAGTTTAAGGCGTCTGATGATTTATTACGACATCTAATGTGATACTGTGGCATTATTTGAGTTGCTACTGTGAACTTATCTGACGTGGATAAATGGTTCAAGATCACTGTTGGAAAATTTAATTAGTTGATATGCTTGGGATATATGCTTAATTAGAGGATCAATTGGTGATTTAAATCACCACTTTTTAGAGTTTCTCTCATTCTTTTTATCCCATGATTTCCTAAGATACTGTTGATTATTATTGAATATATTTTTGAGTATGTTATTCATTGCATATATTTGTGACAATTAATCATTGTACTCATCTATTTTATATTTCAATTAGTGTGTAGATTCCATATTTGCTCCCTGCGAATGACGTCGGACTCAATTCTTATTTTCGAGCACTCTATAAATTTAAATGTTGCTGCATTTTTGTCGACTATACTATGACGCAAGCATCTCTTCCCTAAAACTCGACTAAAAATGAATTCAGCAATTACTCGTGTTATGTTTTGTGTTGCATGTTGGAAAACCTCTCAACCTCTTTGATTTATTGGTGAGCTCTACATTATAAAATGAATTAGTTTTCCCTTCTAACAACTAAAAATCATGGGCAAATTCGTCATTTTCAAAAAGTCGTCATATGTGTAAAACTTTCCTACTTAGTGATTTATTCAAAGCAATTTTGAATCAAAATATTAAGCAGTTGCTAGTGGGATTATCAAACATGCTTCTCCTAGGGAGTGGTTTGGTTTGGTCCCCCTGCCTCCTTTTTCTGCCCCTTGGGAGTAAGGGATGAATAAGATCTACTCCTGCTTTTATTTAAAAAAAAAAAAATCAAACATGCTTCTTTAGAATCTTAAATTAAAAGATTTAAAATTACCTTACTTTGAGAAATAGTAAGTGAATCCTTAATTTGATGGCAATTGGGTTTCCGTAGTAGATTTTTGAAGTTAATTTTAGCCAAAGATTCTTCATAATTGCTTTCACTTCAATTCCACTAGATTGGAGATTCATCCGGCATCTATTTTGCTTGAGATTTTCTCAAGAATCAATTCTCCAAGTATTGCTCTAAAATTGCTTCCATCCAATTCACTAAAATCTCAAAATCTTCTCTAGAATGTCATTTATAATCTCCTTTAGAATCACTTCTAAGATCTCCTCTGAAATCACCATGGGTACTCTCCTCATAATTAGAATTTCAGCACTAGAACTAGTAAGCTTACACAGAGAGAGAGAGAGTGAGCTAGAGCTTAATTGAAACTGCCTTATTTATCTATAATGGTTGTTTTATTCAAATTTAAGTTGTTAATTCATAATGGAGCAACCCAATCTTTAATCACTCCATAATTAAATTAACTTGGATATTTTGATCTATAAAGGCTTGATTCATTTTTAAGTAGTCTCAATTCATGCCTAATTGATCAAATCAACCTTCCTGGTGCTCATATGATGATATAATTGATTAAGCTTTAATATATAGGTTCACTAAATAAAAATGTAACTATGAAATTTCCAATGCAATCTTCTGCTCTAATTGCTTCTTCCAACTTGCAATCTTCACTTCTTGTAATTCTCATTCCATGGAACATCACAATTCTCAAATCTTGATTCTTCATCATATTTAATTATATATATACAAATTTTTGGTACATTTGTATTATACAACTGCAATTTACATAAAATTGTCTTTTGCATACAAATAATCATAAATGTTCATATGATGATTATATAGTTGAATCACATAAAAATATGCAACAATATTATGCAAATATGTTTTTTATAAATATTGTGAAAATTTCATTTTAATGCTTCAATCTCACAATGTTTGCTTTGAACTTTTAATTATCTCCAAATATTTTGTTAGCATTAAAATAACTAAAGTCAATAATTTGACATTAATCTAATCTCAACACAAAAGGATAGACGTTTTTTTTTTTTGTTGGAAATGTAGCTTTCGAGTTATCATTGAATTTATGTGAAATGAAATTTAGGCAAAGTTCTGTTAATCATGTCCCTCCTAAAAGATTTTTGGTGGTCTTTGTCTCGTGTGGTCAAAGAGTTTAATCTACGTAATTATTTGTTCCTACAAAATTTTGATTCTTGCATAAATACAAGTTGATCCGGCCCATTCACTCTTTGTTTATATTAGCAATATCTAGTGCATCTACTAAAAGTTGGATATACATATTTTTTGCTCTTAGTATTTGGTAATATTTCATGAATTTTAAACCTAGGTGAAAAAGTAGTGAGGGGAATTATAACAACTCTATCATTATTAATTTTGAAGTTTAGATAGAAACGTTTTGATTGGAGCATAATTAGCATGTACATGGTAAAGTAGAAAGACAGGTAACAATTTGATTCTTGAAAGGTGACATGGAGGTTTGCCATTATTGGTTAATGTTTGAAATACCTTAGTATTGGTTGTTATAGCGGGAGTCCTCCATATTTAATTACATTCAATTGGAGCCAAATTAGGCATCGGTTGATAGGAGATTCGAGGTGATAATGGGAAAATATATCCAATACAAAGAGCTTCTTTTGAGTCACTAGAACTGAATTGAGGTTTAGACAAATATCATTATGAAATGTGATTATGTTAAGAAATCACTAAACTTCTAAAGTGAGAGAAATTTAAACAATGAAAGAAAAGGAAAGAAGAAATTAAAGGCAAAGTAGTAATATTTTAGTATAAGGAAATACTGGAAAGGGATAATAATCTCTTGATTATAGAATAGGATCTATATACTAATGTGATCATATTTTAGTGCTTGAAGAAAAACTTTGAGATAAGACAATAAAAAGCCAGTGGATTGAAAAAGGATACAGGAATATCTCTTATTAGCGATCTAAAGGGATAGAAGGAGTCTCGCAATTTTATTAAAATTACCAAATAGATAGTGATTTAAGCCCAAGATTTCTCACATGTCTAGATGATGATTGGACTCGACAGAAACTTAAATAAAACAAGAAAGCAAATAAACAAAATTTCTTTATCCAATTTCATCCAATAGGGTATATGTTTAGGTAGGGGATTGAAATGATGGTGGCGACCGGCGATAACTAGGTTTTGTTATGTCGTTGTAGTATAGTCAGTTATTGCCATCATTTCAAATATATAATTTTTTACTCGGAAAATAAAAGAGTTCCCGAGGTCGAACTCAGGGAGCAAGTTGTATTCTAGGGGTACAAGTTTCTTTTACAAAAATAAAGAAAGAGAGAGAGAGAGAATTTGTTGGCTTATTTCTTCTTCTCTTCTTTTCTCTTTGCTTATCCTCTCCTCTTCTTTCTCGGATCTTCTGCTTTCTTACTTTGCTCTTCTTCTTTATCTGCAGCAGTGGTGATGTTCTTCTTCTTCTTTCAGTTCGTGTTTTTGCTCATCTCTTTCTTTTTCTACTCCCTTGCGGTCCTGTTCTTCTTCTTCTTCTTTCTCTCTTCTTTTCCTTTCTTCAGATCTTCTTCTCGTGCTCTTCTTCTTCTGCAGAGTCTTCACTTGGCCTCTCTGTGTTCTCCTCTGCCTCGCCTTCCTTCTCCTTCTTTGCCTTCAGGACGTCGTCTGATTTTCCAATCAGACGACTTAACCCGCGGATGCTACAGTGTTGCTTCAGTTCTTCTTCCTCAGTCCTCTGCATCGGGCAGCCCTGGCTGCTCTTCTTCCTTCAGTCTTCTTCTCCTTCTCTGTTCAGCGGGCGTCTTTCTTCTTCTTCTCTGCCTGCACACTTGCACAGCTTGATCAGAGGGGCAAAACCTAATTCTACCCTCTCCCCCGCGTTTCTCTCTCACGGAAGCCACTCTTAGGAAAGCTCTCCCAGAGCTGTCGGGTATTCGGGTACGGGTCGTGTCCGGGTCCAGGCCCACCGGCGTGCGTGGTGGGCGAGGAGTGCAGGTCGGGCTTAGTCGGGCCGGGCCAGGTCCGTGGGGCGTGGTCGCGGACGAGGCCGGGTCGAGCGGGTAAGTGAGAGGGACCTCACCCCGTGCTCAGGAGGCAACGAACCTAAGGCACTTTTTGCCTTTATGCGGGTGCGCTCCTCTGAAAAGTTCCGAGGTGGGACTAAATGTCCCACCCCAATTGGGCGCCCGCAGCTGAAGACGCTGCAGGAGTTCGCGGTTGCACGCGAGGCCTTTGCCCCAGCTGCAAGCCTGGGACGCTTCGCGGAGATGCCCCGCGCAGCCTGGGAGTCGAATCTGGGCGAATCGCACCTGGAGCTGCAGGTTGGAGGTGCTCCTTCCACGCAGCAATGGCGACGGCGGTCGAGATACCTGTCCACAGAGGAACGGCCTCTCGGCCCAATCAGATACGCGGAGAACCTTCGCCGTGGCACGGCGAAGGTGGTGGGGGGTCTGGCAGGCGGCGGGGCGGAGCGTGAGGGTCGCCCTAGGTCAAACTGCGGGTGGAGAAGCGGGTTTGTTCGGGGGGTCTGCAGAGGGCGAGTGGCGGGAAGTGGAAGGGCGGAGGTTGATCAGGGTGACGAGGCAGGGGTTCTGTGAGGGTCGGCGAGGCATATGGGGCTGTGGAGCGACGGGGGCGTCTCGCCGGAGTTTGGCCGGAGACGAAGGGGGTGACGGTGGACAGGAGCGGTCGAGGGTTTAATCAAATAAAAGACAGTGAGGAAAAGAAAGAGGGGGAGATGGGGAGAAGTTCTGACCTAGCTACGGAGACGAAAGGGGCTGGAGCAAGGCGGCAGTCGTATCGACTGTCGCCGGAGAAGAAGATGCCCAGGGGAAGTGGCGGCGGCGAGGAGAGGGCTGGAGAGGCGCCAGCTGGGTGCGGCGTGGCGCGGGAAGAGCGAGGGAGGGCAGCCCTGCAGCTGGTAGTGCGGCAGAGCGACGAGGAGGAAGGGGAGAGGCCGCCGGAGCTGGAGGGCTTCCTGTCGAAGTGGGAAGAGAGGAAGTGGGGGTCTTTCTCCGTCAGGACCGAGCTGCTCAGAACGGCGGAGCGACGGGGGTATTTACAGAGGCGGAATCAGAGAGGAGGGCGGAGGGAGACGACGTGTCTCCCTCGCCGGAGGACGCCGGAGATGGAGACCCATACCGTCCGTGCGTTCGCACGGCCGGTATGGTGGGTTGCAGCAACCAGGGGGGTGTTCCTGCGACGGCTGACGACGCAGGGCACCCCCGGTTGTCATGCCAGACCCTCCCCCTTACCCTGCGCGGCGCCATGCTCCGCGCAAGGTCGCCGGAGCATGGTGCTGGTCAGGTTTTGGCAGGAGGGACCTGAATGCAAAGAACGAAGGAGAGTTAGGGGTATAAATGTGAGGGTTCAAAAGTTGAGGGCCAAAAAGTAAATAAATGAGGACCAAAGTGTAAAGTTGGTCAAGAAGGTTTCCTCTTAGGCTCAAGTTTTTATACATGACTAATTGGGACCTAAGGATTATGATGGTGAATTTTATTTCTAGATTAAACTTTGTTTGACCGGTCAATTTACGTAAAAACCCAAATTAAGTTATTAATTGGGCATGGTTCTCAATGTAGGTCAAAAAGGGTTCCGAAGGCCAAATTGAAGGTTCTAAACCCTAGAGATTATTTTTCTATGAATTTTAGAGGGTTTATTCTATTTTTACTTTGCCTCGAACCTCGTGAATTGAAGTGGGTTTGTTTTAAGGTTACAGATTATCATTTTGTTCCTTGGAATTGCTGTAGCCCTTATCAGATCATCCCACTTTCCTTCTTATTTGGTTTGTTGGACCTATGTTTGGACCTGTATGCAGATTATACTGGTAAAATTACATTTTTACCCCTTATGACTTATTTTCTTCTTAAACTCAGAATTCTCTGAGTTAAGCCTTTCCTTGAGTTATGTAGGAGCTTTTATCCTTTGTATTAGGTCAAAATGAGCTAGTTATGGCTCATGATGAGGTTCTCATCATACCCCCATGCCTAGCTTTTGCTAGTCCCTTAGCAAAAACTTAAGGTTTCAACCCTTGTTCTAGACCAAGAAGTTCTTAATAGCTTCAGATAAGTGCTTTTTCATTTGAGCTTAGATTAGGTTAGAATGCTGACCATAGGCCTAAAAGGTACTCTAGTATCAATCAAGATCCAAATCTGTCTAGCCTTAGCCTCAGTCCTTAGTAAAGGTTTTTAAGTCCCACAAGAACTAACCTAAGGTTTATTGGACTTTGTGGTTAAAGCATCCGTGCTTGAAATGATTCTAGCCCTGGCTCAGCTCGCAGTGCGTTTTGTAAGAGAGAGGGATAGAAAATTTTTCTGTTTGGAGAGTTTTCTCTCTTTTTCTTTTTAATTCTAGCTTAGGATTGGCTTTTCAACACGATCTGTATCAGATTCCTTGCTCCCATCATCAATCCTCAAGGGTTCCTGGCAATCGATGCTTCGAGATAGCACCGCCCATGGCAACCCCCGGAACCCTGGCTATTGAGATTTCGAGATAATCCCATCCATGGTGTTCCGTGGCTGAATCCAGACCCTGGCAATTGACACTTCGAGATAATGCCATCCATGGAATCTGAATCAGCAGAGTGCTTACATGCCCCCAGTAGGATATGTGAATATCCTAAGAGACAAGCACCGAGGAGATGATATTTTGTTACGCATCTTCGAGGGGATTTCCCGCCTCTTCGCGTTGGGAACTCGTCCAAATCAACTTGTGTTGATCGGCCGCTCCTACTCTAGGTGTTCTTTTCAGAATTTTGCGACGCTTCTGCGTGATTTTGATTTTTACGCTTACTGAACCAGGCTGTGTGTGAGGTTAGGGTGCTTAGGTTACTAAGTCCCATAAACCAAAAATTAGTTAACGAGGCCAAATACTCCCTAAGCCTTAGACCTAATACTTCAGCTTTTCATTTTCCTCAACCTCTTGAGGAGTGTCCAGATCTTAATGGGTACTAAGAGTCTATTCAAGAATGCCTAAGGTTTGCGTTCTTACTAATCTCATTATGCACTTTTCAGTTATTTTCTTGAATGAGGTCTAGAACTGAGGTTAATTCCTTAGTTCCTTACTAATGATTATCATTTTTTTCTCATAATTTTGTGCTCCTTTTTTCCTTTTGTTTCTTTTCTCCTTCTCCTTCACAAAATTTCCTTCTCTTTTCCTCTTATTCTTTTTCGAAATTTTTTAATTTTTATGGTGTTTTTGGCATATGTGAATTTTTTGTTTGAAACCTTTTCTTACACGTTTTGCACTTTCATACCCCCCCATGCCTAAGATTTGCAATGTCCTCATTGTAACCTAGGGGGTTTTTATTCAACTTAGTTCATACATTAGGACAGCTGTTTTGATGAGTGAATGGGTCGGGGTGACTGTTGCGGACGATTTCTAATCTCAGATGCAAGCACCTGAGGTGGAGTCGGCTGTCCTAAAGTGTGAACTTCAAGTGCAAAAAGGTGTCAGAACAAGGTTCAGGTTTTCAAAGAGAATGACGGGCTGCCTCCCGTTGAGCGTTAAATTTGATGCCTTCATCCAAGCGGGAAATGCGATGGAGAGGGGATGGTCAAATCAGCGGAGTTTTGTAAGACAAGCACCTTGATTAAGAGCCTGGTTGGTCCAACCAGGTGCTTGTTAAGATCAACAGGCTGATGATGCAGCCCAAACCCAATCAATCTGGTGGGTTGATAGATGTGGATAAAAAGGTATGGAACCCACCATATACTATGAAGCTCAGATGGTTGTGGAAGTGAAAACGTAGGGTTTGGCTGAGTCGAATCAGCCTGGTCAGAGTAGGGATCCGTAGAATAATCAATGAATGACGCGGAAACCCTACAGGGGTGATCAGAGAATGATGGGGCGTGGTATGTAGTCTGATCAGTGTTCCAAACCCGATGTGGAAATGCAATCGGCTCGGTGAGAGGTGAATCTGAATAGAAATTGAGTCCGGTTGCGGGTCGGGGTTGGGAAGAGGTTTTGATCCGTTCTGTGTGTGCGGACGAGGTGGCCATTGTGTACGAGGGCTCTTCTAGAAACGGATGATAGGTGGTTTCCTGTAGAGAGTCCTCTGGGTAACTATCAAATGCCGGAAGAGTGTCTGTAGGATGAAAGAAATCGGATTCGAGAAAAAATTTGGATTCTGGGTTGCAATCACTCTTGGCATTTTCTGTTTTTGGTTCCTGAGGATCAAAAAGGAATGATTCTGTGTTATCAGTGATCTCGGGAATCAGGACCTCAGAGTCGGAGTCAGAGTCATGAGAACTGAGGTCGTAGATAGGTCTGGCGTGTTCAGGAAGGGGAATCTCTCCGCAATTATAGTCAGATCGGAAATTGTCGGAGAGTTGGCGAAAATGAGATTCATGATCATGAATTCCACCACAGCAAAAATCATCAGATGTGGAATCAGCAGCCTGATTGGGGTCTAGCCTATATGTCAATTCTGGGCTCGAAAAGGTATTCTGTCTAGGCTCAAGCTCCAAGCTGGTAGGATAGACCCAATCCAACTCGTCCAACTCCTCAGTCTCTGTATCATAAATTGGCATGTTTTCTGGAAAATCGATCAGATTTTCTGAAGATGTTGGAGAGGGATATTCATCAAATAGAGGCCCGGAATCATATTCTGCAAAAATTTGATCTTTCTCAAAAGGGGCCTCATAATCTTCCCAATAAGTTTCAGATCTAGGTTCTAGACTTAGGATGTGGGTAGAATTATTAGAACCTAAGTCCGAATAACCTTCGAGGGCCACCTTATCAAAATAAGGGGCGGAATTTATACCCTCAAAAGGTTCAGTTCCGATCTCATTATTGCAGGAGTTTTGGAATTCTAGGCTTGGCAATTCATGGTCTAAGTTTGGCTCATCATTGTGTTCTCCTGCAATATCCCAACCTAATTCAACATTGTCTTCTATCTGGGTTGGGATTTCACAACCACTTTGTGCCCCAGTCCCGAGATCTGGGAAACTGGATTGTTCCTTAATACTGTTCCAAGATGGTTCATCCTCTATTTCTGGTATATACGGGTATTTCTGGTTGATAATTTGCTCTACTGATTTCATCATTTCTACTCGTTTTATAAGGGCATCTTGGTGTTGTTCCCAAAGTACAAGATTTGTCAAGCATTGAAGGTATTCAGATTGGTGTAATTTTTCTATCTCAATGTATCATGTCATGAGCATATCTCGGGTTGATCCTTTTGAAATTTCAGTCAATAGAATTTGGGCACAGTTTATGATGAAAGCTGTGGTTGTTGGGACATCAACCTGAATGTTCTCTATTGGTGTTGAGGGTTTATATTTGATTTCATAGAATTCAAGGGCATCCTCAATCATCTTATCGTTCATGGATCTCAGATATTCAGGTTTTTTAAATGGTAGTCTTGCTAGGTAATTAGGCTGCATAATTGGATCAGGTGGTGGAATCAAGATATAGAATCAAAGTTTGAATCAAGATGGAAGAAGGGGTTTTGTTCAGAATCAGAGGAAAGAGGGGCTATGTGAATGATTTCTGCAAAAACAAGGGAGCCGAGGCTTAGCCTCGGAGAGAGTGAATTTCTATAGGAGGTTTCAAGGACCTCCTGCCAAACACTGAAGGACTGGATGAGATAAGCAGGTGCTGGACCCAATCAAGACACCCAAAAATTGTTGGGTGACTATAGAGGTGCGGGGCAGATGGACCCCTTGATCAGAAAGATCGTCCACCTGAGAATTACCTGGGCAGCCAGAGAGGGAGAGTCCCGCAAAGACCCCTACACGGTAGAGCGTCCCCACGGGTTACAGGGTTTCCCCCACCCGACCTCTCTTGTCACTGCGGTTCCAGGTAGACCAGAATGGGGATCTTGACCTCTTAAGTCTACCAATTTTACTTTGAGATCAAGGTGCTTAAGGTTTCACTTGAACTTTAGTCTTTTAAGTGCAAAGAGTGACCTAATTTAAGGTTGGTTGACTCAAGGGGTCAACTTCACCTCTTGTTTCCTTTGAGAGTTTTTGGGTCTTGTCTTTTAGGGTTCAAGTGTTTAGAGAGCCAATTGTTTTAGGTTTTCTTTGAATAGGTATTTTCAGACAAGGGCTTGGGCACACTTCATTTGGTTTTCTCAATTCTTGCTTAAGGAGTGTGTCTCTAAATCCCTAGTGTTGGATCCTAGGTTGGCTCTACTTGGTCCAGTTAGCTCTTTGTTGGGTAATTAGGGCTCAAGCAAGAATGTGTTAGCCCTTAAATACCCTTAATAATGGGCTGAAAACATGCAACTTTTTATGGTTACTAAGTATGGAAGACAGGTTAGCCCTATATTGCTTGTTCTTTTCTTTTCTTCCTCTTTAGAGTTTAGGGGTTAATAGCGAGAGAAAAAAAAAAAAAAATTACCTGTCTTCGGAGTGGTTGTCGTGCGGTTGCTTGTCTTCTTGATTTCCTGTAGCTGCACAAAAGAGAGGAGATTATCAGAAACTAAAAAGAAACAGGAATGTTTACCTCTAGAATAGCCGTTGCTCCCCAGCAATGGCGCCAATGAAACGATGGTGGCGACCGGCGATAACTAGGTTTTGTTATGTCGTTGTAGTATAGCCAGTTATTGCCATCATTTCAAATATATAATTTTTTACTCGGAAAATAAAAGAGTTCCCGAGGTCGAACTCAGGGAGCAAGTTGTATTCTAGGGGTACAAGTTTCTTTTACAAAAATAAAGAAAGAGAGAGAGAGAGAATTTGTTGGCTTCTTTCTTCTTCTCTTCTTTTCTCTTTGCTTATCCTCTCCTCTTCTTTCCCGGATCTTCTGCTTTCTTACTTTGCTCTTCTTCTTTATCTGCAGCAGTGGTGATGTTCTTCTTCTTCTTTCAGTTCTTGTTTCTGCTCATCTCTTTCTTTTTCTTCTCCCTTGCGGTCCTGTTCTTCTTCTTCTTCTTTCTCTCTTCTTTTCCTTTCTTCAGATCTTCTTCTCGTGCTCTTCTTCTTCTGCAGAGTCTTCACTTGGCCTCTCTGTGTTCTCCTCTGCCTCGCCTTCCTTCTCCTTCTTTGCCTTCAGGACGTCGTCTGATTTTCCAATCAGACGACTTAACCTGCGGATGCTACAGTGTTGCTTCAGTTCTTCTTCCTCAGTCCTCTGCTTCGGGCAGCCCTGGCTGCTCTTCTTCCTTCAGTCTTCTTCTCCTTCTCTGTTCAGCGGGCGTCTTTCTTCTTCTTCTCTGCCTGCACACTTGCACAGCTTGATCAGAGGGGCAAAACCTAATTCTACCCTCTCCCCCGCATTTCTCTCTCACGGAAGCCGCTCTTAGGAAAGCTCTCCCAGAGCTGCCGAGTATTCGGGTACGGGTCGTGCCCGGGTCCAGGCCCACCGGCGTGCGTGGTGGGCGAGGAGTGCAGGTCGGGCTTAGTCGGGTCGGGCCAGGTCCGTGGGGCGTGGTCGCGGACGAGGCCGGGTCGAGCGGGTAAGTGAGAGGGACCTCACACCGTGCTCAGGAGGCAACGAACCTAAGGCACTTTTTGCCTTTATGCGGGTGCGCTCCTCTGAAAAGTTTCGAGGTGGGACTAAATGTCCCACCCCAATTGGGCGCCCGCAGCTGAAGACGCTGCAGGAGTTCGCGGTTGCACGCGAGGCCTTTGCCCCAGCTGCAAGCCTGGGACGCTTCGCGGAGATGCCTCGCGCAGCCTGGGAGTCGAACCTGGGCGAATCGCACCTGGAGCTGCAGGTTGAAGGTGCTCCTTCCACGCAGCAATGGCGACGGCGGTCGAGATACCTGTCCACAGAGGAACGGCCTCTCGGCCCAATCAGATACGCGGAGAACCTTCGCCGTGGCACGACGAAGGTGGTGGGGGGTCTGGCAGGCGGCGGGGCGGAGCGTGAGGGTCGCCCTAGGTCAAACTGCGGGTGGAGAAGTGGGTTTGTTCGGGGGGTCTGCAGAGGGCGAGTGGCGGGAAGTGGAACGGCGGAGGTTGATCAGGGTGACGAGGCGGAGGTTCTGTGAGGGTCGGCGAGGCGTATGGGGCTGTGGAGCGACGGGGGCGTCTCGCCGAAGTTTGGCCGGAGACGAAGGGGGTGACGGTGGACAGGAGCGGTCGAGGGTTTAATCAAATAAAAGACAGTGAGGAAAAGAAAGAGGGGGAGATGGGGAGAAGTTCTGACCTAACTACGGAGACGAAAGGGGCTGGAGCAAGGCGGCAGTCGTATCGACTTTCTCCAGAGAAGAAGATGCCCAGGGGAAGGGGCGGCGGCGAGGAGAGGGCCGGAGAGGCGCCAGCTGGGTGCGGCGTGGCGCGGGAAGAGTGAGAGAGGGCAGCCCTGCAGCTGGTAGTGCGGCAGAGCGACAAGGAGGAAGGGGAGAGGCCGTCGGAGCTGGAGGGCTTCCTGTCGGAGTGGGAAGAGAGGAAGTGGGGGTCTTTCTCCGTCAGGACCGAGCTGCTCAGAACGGCGGAGCGACGGGGGTATTTATAGAGGCGGAATTAGAGAGGAGGGCGGAGGGAGACGACGTGTCTCCCTCGCCGGAGGACGCCGGAGATGGAGACCCATACCGTCCGTGCGTTCGCACGGCCGGTATGGTGGGTTGCAGCGACCAGGGGGGTGTTCCTGCGACGGCTGACGACGCAGGGCACCCCCGGTTGTCATGCCAGACCCTCCCCCTTATCCTGCGCGGCGCCATGCTCCGCGCAAGGTCGCCGGAGCATGGTGCTGGTCAGGTTTTGGAAGGAGGGACCTGAATGCAAAGAACGAAGGAGAGTTAGGGGCATAAATGTGAGGGTTCAAAAGTTGAGGGCCAAAAAGTAAATAAATGAGGACCAAAGTGTAAAGTTGGTCAAGAAGGTTTCCTCTTAGGCTCAAGTTTTTATACATGACTAATTGGGACCTAAGGATTATGATGGTGAATTTTATTTCTAGATTAAACCTTGTTTGACCGGTCAATTTACGCAAAAATCCAAATTAAGTTATTAATTGGGCATGGTTCTCAATGTAGGTCAAAAAGGGTTCCGAAGGCCAAATTGAAGGTTCTAAACCCTAGAGATTATTTTTCTATGAATTTTAGAGGGTTTATTCTATTTTTACTTTGCCTCGAACCTCGAGAATTGAAGTGGGTTTGTTTTAAGGTTACAGATTATCATTTTGTTCCTTGGAATTGCTGTAGCCCTTATCAGATCATCCCACTTTCCTTCTTATTTGGTTTGTTTGACCTATGTTTGGACCTGTATGCAGATTATACTGGTAAAATTACATTTTTACCCCTTATGACTTATTTTCTTAAACTCAGAATTCTCTGAGTTAAGCCTTTCCTTGAGTTATGTAGGAGCTTTTATCCTTTGTATTAGGTCAAAATGAGCTAGTTATGGCTCATGATGAGGTTCTCATCAGGGATCTAACCCTCAACTTATAGTGAGTATAAAGTTTGAGTATAAGGGTTGCTCTCTCAATACAAGTGCTATCATAGAGTAGATTTATGCAGAATAATTGGGATGATCCTCCACTCTAGTTCTACATGTCATTTTATATGCCATGATAATCTTAATTTTGTTATGATTCTTCCCCACTGATTAAGGAAAAGTTGTTCGATAGTTTGTGGAGGATTCTTTATTGGGGATTCTTGATAATCATGCCACCTCTGGAGTTTCTATCTTCGATAGTTGCTAGTTGTTTGTTCTTTAAGAGTTTGTTACATGAATCTCAATAAATCTGTTATGGAGATTGCGATTAGTTGTAGCTGATCTAGCATTCTCAGGAAGATGGGTCATTGCTAACTAGACACCTCCATCTAATTAAGATGTTAATTCCTTCTTACTAATATTTTCTCTCAATTGAATCTGCCAAGTGACTAGCAAATGTTCTATGGTCAAGAGAACTTTAATAGGACAACCAACCTATGGTAGAGATGTCATCCTTGATGGTCCCATCTTTATTGATGCCTTAGTAAAATTATAACTAAGATCCAATAGTCCTCTCGTGAATGATTGCTAGACCACCTCATCGGACTGCGTATCATGCAAATCACCTTAGTTTCTTTTGGCAACTCTATTGGAGATCTAGGTGAGCCTAATAGCTTTTTTGGTGACTTAAATGGTCTTTTAAGCTTCCTAGGCTTTTATCACGTGTTTGGCACATGATTATTTTCTGGAGGTTAAATTCTCCCTTATCACTTGTTAGCACTCTCCTAGTTCGAGTGTCTTGATTGAGAGGCCATTCTTTTTGTGAAAGAGCTTTTTTCTTGGGGACAAGAAGGGCTCCTCTTGCAGTACCATCCTTACCCCTAGTAACCCTCCCTTAAAGTGCTCTAAGCAGGTGGCACTTGAGAGCATCTCCGATAATCTACTAGCTCTTAGTTAATGAAAGGCCCTCACCAAATTTCGTAGCCAAGACTATGCTTTAGCAATATGGTATTCCACTTAAGGTATGAATTGGGATGTCATGACTATATTGTGATGACTTGTCTACTTAAATTTGTTAATTGAAGCAGCTAGCCAACCACCATTTCATGCATTCCATTAGTAAATAGTTGTGTAGTCTAACATCATCATGCCATATATTACATCAATCAAAGCATCTATATGCCTTTTATGTGACATGCCCTGATAACTAGATAGATGATAAGTCTAACACTAGCATTTTATGCTGCCTAGATGATTTTTTTTTTTTTTAAGCAAGACTAGATGATTTTGGGTGAGAAAAAAACCATACCTTTCATTTCCTCCATGGTGCATAAATAGGGGTACTTAGGCAGTAAATGCATTTTTTTTTAGGTAAAGATCTCGAGCACCCTCTAAGGACTTATGCACCCATTTGTGCTCGACTAGCCACTCGAGACTATTAGTGGGGTCTACCTAATTATTCAATTAGTGTTTGCTAAAGATTTTTCCAACATCCATTGGAGGGCTCAATATGAATTCGCTAGAGAATTTTAGCAGAGTTCACTTAAGTTCTTTCATCAAAGCTATGTCAAGCATTGCCACTAAAGCTAAGGGTTCCTCTACTTTATGATTCCTTAGCAAGCAAACTCTTGCAGTTTATGATTCTTCTTTCTCAATGAAAGATGAGAAAGATATTACTGACTTTGTGTAGAAGCATGACTTATAGATTATGAAATTTGGTTTGCTCAGGGACAAGCTAAGACTACTCACTTGGCTACAAAGTCTTTTTTATTAATTGTAAATATGCCATAGAACATGGGTTGAAGATCTGTTTCAACCCTTTTATAGTTTCTTTTTTGTCTTTTTATAACCTTGCATCATCACATCTAGGTCTCATCCGTTGGCTAGTCCTAGCTCAATGTCTTTATGGATATCTACCCGTTAGCCTGGTTGGCGCATTCGTCTTTATGAGCTAGTTATTCGAATTCATTTGAATATGAGTGAAGCGAATATTAGGTGAAGTCGAATTCGAATAACTAGCGAACACTCGCAATTAACTCGTGAAATGAAATGAAGCGAGTTTCCCCTTGGCTAGGGGAAATGAAGAGTAATGAAATGGAACGAGTTAATTGCGTATACTACCGTAATACATGTGTGCGCAGGCACGCGTGTAGTACATATTATGGGTATTGGCACAATGTGATTGTGTTTTGCTAACTTTTTGGCCTTATTACCTAGAAGGTGAAGAAAGGAATCCACTTACCAGCACTTATGTTTTTCGGTTGAGGACCCTTAGTTACTACATAATGAATATGTTGGATAGTCCTAAATGGCAGGTTCATCACTTCTTTGTGGTGAATAATGGGGAGCCAAGCTTAACAAATTAAGGTAGAGGCAGATGTGATTGCTAGTTATAGGATGGCATAATCAGGTAAATATTGTTCTAGGTGATAAAGGATTACCTTGAGTGAACACTAACTAAATAATCAACCGCATTCATCAATATTCATAGTCATTCACATACATTATCAACCATTTTAAAAGTACCTAAATTAGGAAACTTATGACACAATAACCATGAATTTCATATGCTCAAATAATAAGAGGGAATACATGCAAAATAATTAATGGAATACAAAAATGATTGCAAAATATGTCACATGTAAAGAATGGGTTTGACTACATTGCTAAAATTGCTATGCTTCTTGGCAACATGTAAGTGTCACTTAAAAGTTGTTTAGTATTGTTCACACACCTTCTCATATTGCAGTCTAGGAGCACATATCTAGGCAAGACACTATAATAAATAGGGTAAAGATGGGTAAATAGATAATCATAGATAGATAAGTAAATTAGAGGATTAAAGAAGTCTGAAATGTTTACAAATGGGTAAAGCATGAGAAAATATGGCCCTATGAGCTTCAAAATAGTCAAAAAAATCCCTAAAATGCCCTTAAGAAGGCTCATGCTAAAAGTACTCCTAGACTAGCCTGAATTGGCCAATTCATGCTTATACCATGTGCACACGACCATAGTATATATGCTAGTGCAATTAGCATGTCCATGTGGGATATGATATGCTCCCATATTCTTTCCTTCATGGGCTCATCGCAACCATGGGATTAACCACATGTTGTGATCCTACTAAGTTTTGTGTTCCTTCCCTATAAACAGAATCTTCCCTCATGCAGTTAACAATTTAACATTGAATGCCCCATTTTCTCTGCTCTCGCACTTGCTCCTTTTCTCCCCTCCTCCTCCCTCTCTCCCTCCCCCCCTCTCCCTTTTTTTTCCCTTTTCTGCCAGGGTTTCGACTCTCCTTCACAGGTGAGGTCCTTGGTCCTCCCTCTTCGGAGGGGGGCCTCGATGCTCCTCGCCTTTATGATGTCTCCTTTGAGGCATTGCGGAGTGCGTTCCTTGGGAGGTCTTTGCTTTTTCGCTCCGCTGGTTTTGTTTGCTCTTCCTTCCATTTTTCTAATGGTTTTTTCTTGATCGTTGCTTGGATCGCCTTATGCCTGGTGGTCCTAGCCTTCTTGGGTTTTGTGCTATGGTTTCCTTATTTTTTCACCTTTTCTTTTCTGAGGTTCATGTGAGATGGGCGCTGCCCCAGCTTTGCCCAGATCCCCTCATTTTCCTTCTCGCTTGGACGATCTCCCTCCACCAAAGCCATCTTTCGCTTCAGTGGTTGCAAGATTCGGTTCCTTGAAACCTTCCTTAGTGGAGCTTGCTTTGAAAGTCCGCCGTCCAAAGCTACATGAGGGTGTCTTCACTACTTCCTTTTCCTCTGATGAGATCACTGAGCTTTCGTTGGGTTTTTCAACTTCTGTTGTGATTCAAGCTTAGGGCCCTAAACCCTCTGCTCAGAGATTGAAAGGGTTTCTTTCTAATCAATTCAATGTTCGATCGGGTTTCTCCCTGACATTGTTGGATGTCCAGCACTGGCTTCTTCGCTGCGACACATATTTGGATTTCTGCTCTATCTATTCTATGGGCTCTGTAGTCATAGATCGCATGTGTTGCCGGTTCATCAGGTGGACACCTTCTTTCCATATCGATTCGTCAATTTCGGTTGTTCCGGTCTGGGCTGGGTTTCCGGGGCTCAACCTTCATCTTCTCCATCCTAATACCCTACTTTCTATTGCTTATCAATTTAGGTCCCCCATTTGTGTGGATCCCTAGACGATCCAGGGTTTGAAACCCAGATATACTAGGGTTTATGTGGAGATAGACCTTTTGGCCCCTCGTTCAGATTCTATTTTCATCTTCAATAGTCAGGTTCAGATTTCTCAATGGGTCATTTTCGAAAAGGTTCCAATGTTTTGTTCAAGTCGTATGAAACTTGGTCATGTTGTCTCTACTTGCCCTAGGTTCTCTATGCAGGCTACGAACAAGGACGAAGACACGGTTTCCCTTAGGATGGCCTCAAGACCTTGTACACAGGAACCATGCCAAGACTTTCCTCTTCACTCTCATAATGTTGCTAGAGATTCTAGGTGCGGTTCATCAAAGCCTTGCATGGTCCTTTTCCTTCAGCAGAATGCCGCTTCAGCTCCGGAGGATGGGGATGGGATTTTTATTTCTTCTAACTCGACTTGTATAACTTCTCCCCCTCTTTCTTCTTGGGGGGTTCCAAGGTCTACTTCCTCTCTTAGTTCTCCTTCGAAGATGAAGGGTAGAAGGAGCTATCGACTGCACAGGCGGGTGAAGCGTGCAGCACGTTCCTCCAAAGATCTGGGGAAGGAGATCGAAGGGCCTGTACCTTGATCTTCCTTCTCCACAAAAGTGATAAGTTCTTACTTAGCCCCTTTTCCTATTACTACTATTGATTCTGCTGTGATGGATTGTGATGCTTCGTCATCTTGCTTTAAAACATCGCATTTCTCTTTAGGGTTTTCTCGATCTTCAGATTTGTCGGATAAAACTCCTTCGAATTTGTTTGGACCCCAAAACAAAGGCTTCCCCAATTTGGTTCATTCTGAAAAAGAAAAAGTGATTTTTCTGCATGATTTTGCTAACCATTGGCTTTTCTTTCAATAATGTAGAGGTTGAGGATATTGTCGAGGATAATGATGATGTTAAAATTAAAATGATCAAATGTGACCCTTCAAATGATTCATGTGTGTTAGCTTGGGTTATTTACCTTCCCTTACTTTCTCCTCCTCCCCCTGATCCTGATCCTCCTTTCATCTCTGAGGTTGGGGCATCGGAGGAGGTCCTGAGCGATGATGCTAAAATATTGGATATTACTTCCAATGTAGAGTCTCAAGAATTGTTGGATTTTTTCGATGCTGAACCCCTTTTCCTTCAAGATAAGGCATATGAGGCACACTCTCCTGTGAAGGGTAGAGGAGCCCGTGGTGGTCAAGGCTTGGAGGGAATGGGGAGGGTCACCTGAAGTCTATCTAAGTCGCTTCAGAAAGCATTATCTTTATGAATTATCTATTTTGAAATTGCAGGGTTATTCTCAATGCCCCTAACATGGATCATGTTAAGAATCTGATTCATCTTCATTGCCTTAAGCTCATTTTTCTATTTAAGCTTTTCGCTGATCCCTCATCGATTGATTCTGTCATGAAGGATCTTTCTTTTCACCATAGTTTGGTAGTCCTTGAATCCCCTAAGATTTGGTGTTTTTGGCTGGACTGCCTATCGGTCAATCTTGTAGCTTCCTCTAATCAAGCATTAACGATTCAATGTTCTGTGGGTAAGTTCTTGATCAAGGTCTCAATTTTTTATGCTGCTTGTGAGACTCAACAACATGAGGCCCTTTGGGACTTCCTCTCTTCCGTCTTGTCCCTCAGTCCGCTGCCATAGATCATTGGGGGCGATTTTAACTGTGTACTTCATGAATCTGAGAAGTTAGGTGGTAATCCTTTCTCCCAAGAACAAGCTAAACCCTTCTTATCCTGTATTCACAATTTGGCCCTTTTGGGAATGCCATTGTCTGGATCTCAGTTCTCATGGTGCAATGGCTGACGTGGTAGATCTCGAATTTACCAAAAACTTGACCGGGTCCTCTTAAACTCTGAGGCATTGTCCTTTGTCTCCTTGGGTTTGTGCGGTTCTAGAAGGAATTCAAACCATGCCCCCATCATTCTCAACTCTTCGGTCAAACCCTTTCTCGCCCCCATCCTTTTCGATTTCAAAAAATGTGGTTTAGAGCTCCTAATTTTAAACCTATGGTTCAGAATATCTGGCAATAGACGCAGGTAAATCCTGACCTAGATCCTATTTCTAGATTTATTCGAAGTTGTATGCTCTTAAGAGGGCTCTGAAAGCATGGAATAAATCTACTTTTAGGGACATTAATGAGGTTGTTAAAGACCTTGAGGCTCGTTATGATGACATTGACTCTAGGCTTCATTCCCAATGGGATGAAGACCTTACTGCTTAGCTCAGTGACAGCCATATTCAACTTAATGATGCTCTAGCCAAACTTAACGATTTCTTACTCCAAAAGGCTAAGATTGATTGGATAAAAAATGGTGAAAGAAATACCAAGTTCTTTTATTCCACCACTAGGAAACATTTTGCAAAGAGGAACAAAATGTCTCTTTCTACCATTGTGGGTAATGGGTGTTGGGATGCCACCTCATCCAAAGCTTTTGACTTCTATAGGAATCTTATGAAATCAGATAAACCTCTGGGCCCTTTCCCTTTTCTTGAGGTCATTCCCCCAATTCTGTCTGAGGATGACTCTACCTCTCTTACTCATCCTCCTGATTCCGTGGAAATTTTTAATACCCTCTCAAAGATGCCCCCCAACTGTACTCCTAGGCTAAATGGGTTTAATGTTGAATTTTACTCTCACTCTTGGGATCTTATTAATGATGAGCTGGTCCTTGCCATTTCGTATTTTTTTACCCATCATTAGGCCCCTCGATCATTCAATAATACCTTCATCTCACTCATCCCCAAAAAAGTTGAGGTGCATGACCTCTCTGAGTACTGACCGATAAGTCTTTGTAATGTCCTCTACAAGATTGTTTCTGGTATTGTTTCCAATAGGCTTTCTTCCCTTCTTCCTAAGCTAGTCTCTCCTGAGCAAGCTGGGTTTGTCAAGGGTATAGATCTATCTTTGACCATATTGAGATCGCATTTGAGCCACTCAACATATTGACCTTAAGGTCTTTGGCTCGAATATTATCATCCAACTTGATTGTTGAAGGCTTATGATAGAGTTGAGTGGGATGTCTTGTACCAAATTCTTCAGAATTTTGGCTTTTCTACCTTTGCTATCTCTCTCCTTAAGTCTTTGGTTGATCATGAAGGTTCCTCTGTCCTTGTTGACAGTAGTTATGGGCCTTTCTTTCAGGTCTCTCAGGGTTTTTGCCAAGGGGATCCGATCTCTCTGCTACTCTTTGATGTCTTTATGGTGCCCTTTATTCTTGGCATTAAAGAATTGGCATTTCAAGACAAAATTAGACCCTTCTCCGTCAAACGTGAGATCCTGCCTCCCCTTGGCCTTTTATACGCAGATGATGGCAACACCATTATCCTTCATAACTAGTTTAATTTGTCTAAGTTCTAAGGATAAATTCATCTTATTAACTGACAAAAGGGTAAAACTTAACAACATGAAAAATTGAGAGGAATGACATTGAAATCAGTTAATTTTTATATTTTAACATATTAATACAAATGCAAATTAACTAAAAGGTAAACATACACTAAATTTAAGGTCAATTGAGCTCAAATTCCCAATAAGTGGGCCTACATTTACTGGTTTAGGGTTTCTATTAAGATTGAAGGCTAAATCTCAAATAAAAATCCTAATTTCAGCCTCACTTAAATTAACAAGGTTCTAATGAAAATAAATATAATCCAAATCTTCTAAAAATTATTGAAAAATATTTCATAAGGTTTGGATTAATCAATTCTACAATCGTAACTCTTTTTGACCTCAAACAGGGACCTAGGCAGGTTTTTAATACATTTTGGGTCTAAACGTAAATTGGCCATGTAAACATCAACAAAACATAAAATATAATTCACCATTAAATTTCTCATGTCTAAATTAGGTTACCATAAAAATTTGGACTTATTCTGACTTCGTCTTGGCCAAGTTTGCAGTTTGGACCTTTAGAACTTAATCTCTTGCAAAAAGCCCCTAAAAACTTCTTCACTTTTTAGTCCCTGCCAGCAGTAGCGGCATCAACTCTCTGGCTGTGACTTCGGCCATGGATTGTGATTGATTCACGCAGCAGAATCTTGCTAAAATTGGCAGGATGATATACCTATCATTCCTGCACATCCTCGCGCTTTTTCCAGCTCATTTCTCCAACTAGGGAAGCCGCGATCCTCGGCCAAAGTTGTTGCTAGAGCATGTTTTTGCCATGCCATCTCAACCTTGATTGGGTCGCAATCTCGCCTCCTTCACCGCGGATGAGCTCCTTTAAAGCAAGGCTATGTCCTTGCAATTTGATTCGTTGAGGTTTTCGCGAGCATACCTCTCCCCTTCTTCATCCTCAAACGCCGCCATTGACGAGGCCATTGGAGCTCCTCAACCTCCCTTCGTTGTCATGCCTCTCCGTCAAAAGAGGCTGTAGATATCCTCCCTAAATCCTCGCCGAGCTTCCCATCACTGAAGCCGGATCCTCTAGCTTCATTCTTCGCTCCAACTTACTCGCCAGACTCCCCACTCTCCTGGACGTCCGGCCGGCCACACTGGACATTCTCAGTCTCCCTCATCATCTCTTAGATAGGTAATCTTCCTCCTCTATCTTTGTATGGTAGAATAGGACTTGTAAGTTTGAAAATCAACCCCAACATCACCCACTCCACCTTCATCTTCCTCGTGGACGACAAATGGACTGGTGTAGCCTTTGCAATTCCTCTGCACTGCCCCATGCGATGCCCTCCATCACCGACCACCCGACGACCTTCATCACGCCTCCGCGAGTAAAAGCCCCATGTTTATTGGGTCGATTACTCGCCGGAGCCCCTCGTGGAGCACCACCTGCAGCCACCACCTTCTCCAACCTCGGTGGCCCTCCTCTGACCTCCTCGTGCCAAATAGCCATCGCCAACACCTCTAGCAGGTTCGGGTGACTCTTCCTATCCCCTCAAATTGAAGTTTCGATGCCTTTTGTGCCAAACCACCGCCGCTGGTGGCACCCATCTTCTCCGATGTAGTCGCATCTCCTCCACCCTCACCACAACCAATCAACACTGCCACCATCTTCAACACGCTCAAGGAAAGCTGCTCAACTCTTTTGTTGAGAGATTCAAGCCTCCTTCGCCAAGCCAACCACCCCACACCATCGCCGACTACCTCGACGTCATTCACGCCGATCACCGAGCCAACGATAGCCAAGCTTCGCGAGAAGCTTCGAGGTGGTCCAAGGAAGCCGTGCAACCAAATTTCAGGGGCCTTCGTGGTCTGAATCTTCAATGCCGAGCTCCACCAAGTCTCCCCTACGACCTTCTTCACGCGAGGAGGAGGAAGGTCCTCCTGCTTGCTGGTAGGGGGTTGAAGGAAAGAGAAAACATTCTGCAGGGACTAGAGTGCAATTTCACAGGGACCCAAACGTGATATTATAAGGACTAATTTGCAATTCTTGTTGATTGACTCATATTTTGATTCCAAATAAGTTTTTATTGCAATTACCTACTCAAACATTCTTGATAACTGAGTATTTAGTGCTTAATTTCTTTCACACTTGATTATTGAGCATTGAATAATTTTTTGCACGAGTGTTTGGGTTCATATCTTGATTCATAGAACCAAATGCAAAAATCGAACCTGTTTATTTTGAAAATTCACATTTAGTATAGGTTCAATTGTACATAATTTAGATAGTGGTTTTCGCGCATTAGCTTGCTCCTTGCGAATGACCTCGGAATACTTTTATTTTGAGTTATATAATTTGTAAATGTTAATCTCACTTTAATCAACTATACTACGATGCATTCCATTTTCAAACACGATCAAAGCGAGTTAACAGCGGATGATGTTGTCATCTTTCTTAAAAAGAATTTACATACTATCACCAATCTCTCTAATTTTCTTGGGCAGTTTCAAGACTACTCTGGCCAGCATATCAGCCACACTAAAAGTAGTTGCTTTATTGGGAAACACTTTCCCTCAGGAAGGATCACGCACATTCTTCAACTTCTTAACATCCAGTTGGGATCCTTTCCTTTTCAATATCTGGGCTACCCAATCTTACTTGGTAGGTCTAAACCTACCTATTTCTATCAGATCATTGATAAGATTCAGTCTAAACTGGCCGGATGGAAAGTCAACCTTCTTTCTTTTGCCTCTAAGCTTATGTTTATAAAACATGTTCTCTCTTCCATTTCGATTCATATCCTATTTGTCCTCGACGTTCCTAAATCTATTACTCAGAAACTTGAATCGATTTTGGCTGCCTTCTTTTAGGGTGACACAGATCTAGTTAAACACCACCACTGGATCTCTTGGAAGTAGATGGCTAAACCTAATCACTGTGGGGGGCTTGGGTTACATGATCTTAATCTCTTTATCTCTGCCCTTAGAATGAAGCGTATTTGAACTATCCTTTTCTCGAACTCTCCTTATTCTAATCTCATGACTCAATTGTATGGTACATCTCCTCCTGCCTCTTGCACTTTGCCAGTGAGAATTACGATTTTGTGGGATACATACCTTCTTATGAAACCAATGATTAGGTGGGAGGTTCATGAGGGAGAGATTGATTTCTAGATGGATTTATGGATTGGGGATTCTATTTTGAGTGATTTCATTCCTAACAACTCTCCTCTTACCCCGACACCTGTCAAATCTATTATCAATAATCTAGCTACTCACCCCTTATCTCGTTACCTCCCACATCACATTTATACTAAGATTTCTGAGGTCACTCTTGATAATTGTAAAGATATCCCCATCTGGACTCCTAATCATGCTGGTAATTTCACGATTGCATCTGGATATCTTAACTTTTTTCAAGAATACCCTAGTCATTTCCTATCTTAAGGACTTGTGGAAACTTAAGATACCTCTTAGAATGGTTATCCTTTCTTGGAAAGTTCTTATGTCTAAGCTTCCCACGGATGATAACATCATTAAGCTTGGTTTTTCTTTTCCGTTCAATGTTCCTATTGCCCTAACTCCCCTCAAATTGAAATAGTATCCCATCTTTTTTCCTCCAGTCATCTTACAGACCTTGTTTCCAAGTGGGCATTCTCTAGGATGGCTATTCACCCTATCCCTCCCGAGTTATTCTTCTGACGAATGTTCACCCCTGTTAAGAACCTCCGGGATCGTATTTGTAAGGGTCTCATGACCTTCATTTGGCTTAACATTTGGAATATTAGAAACAATATATGTAATGATAATATTTCCTTCCACCAAATCAAGTATTTTTTGCAATGCAGCTGGCAGAACTTTGAGCTTGATATGTGGTTCATGAAAATTCGACCTACCATCTTCGTTGTTAATTGGATTTATCCTTCTAATGGCTTTAAAATCAACTTTGTAGCTCGTCAAAATGGGTCTTCCTTCAGGATGGGTTGGGTGATGCGTAATCAGATAGGGGAGTTCATATGTCGTGCTACGTGTACGACTCCCTTGATGCTCAAAGAGAAGGCAATTATCACTGCCTTTACTCATGCTTTGATGATTGTGGATGCGGTATCTATGCTACATCTAGAGACAGATTCTGTGCTACTACATTTCTGGTGGAATGGGAAGCTGCCCCTTCCTTGGAATCTTAAGCAGGACGTCCGTTCTTTGTTGGCTAGCAAGAGACGGATCGAGTCCTTTACGTACATCTCTCTTGCAGCCAATGCTCTTACCTCACATTTTGCCAATTTTGCCACTGAAAATTAGGAAATTTTCTCCGACCCTTGCCTGTTGTCATACAGGGCTAAGGGTCTCATCAGGCTTGATAGGCTTCAATTTCCATATATCATATCTTCTTTTTGATGTTGGTTAGGTTGTTTCCTTTCTGTTGGTGGTGGTTATTATTGTACTAGGTCATGAGTCTTGGTCCTTTTTTACTGTACTAGAAAGGTTTAGGTTTGATCCCCCTACCTTTTTATTATCCTGGGGAGTAGGAGATGAATAAGATTTACTCTTATTCTTCTAAAAAAAAAACAAAATATTGAATGCCCCATTAGAAGTCCATGTATTGCCAACTAGACTGCATCTAATGAGCATGTGCCACGTGGATTTCAAGCACACAGACTACATCAATGTGTGGTCTCACTTCCACGTTATTCCTCTATAATTCCCTTTTTCATCTCTCATTTCCTTTTTTTTTTCCCTCATTCTCTCTCTTCCTTTCTCTTCTCCCTTTTCTTTTCAAACATCACAAGCCAAAGATGAAAGACACCATGTGTTAGAGAATCTACTAGCATATTCTTTAGGTCAAGAGTCCCATCAAGGTTGGGAAACTTGAGTGAGGCCTAAAAAACACCTAGTTTTCATTTAATTATATGTCAAACACTTACTTTACGTTTCCTTAATAGACCTTGAATGTTATAAAAAAATAAGATCCATTTCAAAGCTTACAATATGACTCGCTCAATGCTACAATGAGTAATGCAAGTAGGTTCAAAAGGAAGCATCGTTGTGGCAATCATCCAAGTTACCATATAATTCTTTTAAATCAAAATCAAATTGACAAAATATTACTCAAAATCAAAGGCAATAATCCTTTTGCTGGCTTGACATCAGGTTCCAAGACTGTGCAATTAGATTTACCTCTAGTTGGAAACACTTTTTACCTCTGTAAAAACACATTCTGGTATCAATATTACCGAAGTGGATTCAACCCATCACAAGTAAACAAGCAAATCCTCCAAAAGCAATTAATTGGAAGTGATACTTGAGCTACACTGGGAAACAATGACAAGACACATTAGTAAGCGATCAACTCACGCTATAGTACATGGAAGAGCATCTTCAAGATGCCCATCAACGTGAGTTGGAAAAGAGAAAAAGACCAAAGGACTTATTGCATCCAAGAGCACTTTCACTGCTGCCCTTTTCTTTAGGGGGTGACGGCTTCACTTCAACTGGGGCATCACATTGGAGGTTTCACATAGTAGGAACAACGCACGTTGATGCTTTCAAATGATAGTCAGAAATTAAAGAAATCAAACAGCACAATCAAAGCAGTTATTTTTGACTCGCCAGTGGTAGCGAGGGTGTGATTCGATTGTCGCATATTTCGCATTCAAACCATTTATTAGCATATGTATGAATACAGATTAAGTCGCGAGAAGACGGACCTTTGACTCGGTAGAGGCCACTCTCCAAACTCCATCACCAAATTAGACGAGTTATCTAAAGTCTAGCTCCCAATCACTATCACTGTAACATATCTAGACATTTATCCAAAATTAGCATAAAAAAAATATCTATATATGGTGACATATTCTTCTGACACGTTTCATCCGAGCGTCTTTGGGCTGATAGGTCAAGGATATGTCAGAGTGTATCTGATTTTATGCTTATCTTCATTAAATGTTTAGATAACTATAATTTACGTAAAAGTTTAGGAAAATAAATATCTAGAAAGTTTTCTTTTAAAGTAAAATCAAGCTGCATATTCTAACATCCGTACTTACAAAACATTGAGACAAAAGATCGTAGAAAAAACATACCACGTATGAATAGAAAAACATTAACCACGTACCAAATGAATCACGAGAAAGGACTATCACGGTAGGGTGAGCATATAGAGATAATCTATAATAATAACCCTCCTTCGGCCACATCAGCATCTCTCCGTGACAAGCCAACCAGAATGTATATATATGTTGAATATTCAACGTACATAGATCTGTTGAGTCAATCAAATGTAATAAAAAAAAAATTATAATAAAAAAATATATTTATTTTATATATTTATATTTAATTTAGATTTAGATGTTTTGTATTTTTTTAATAATAAAAAATCAATTATTTATATTTAATTCGAACGATATTATAAGATTATATTACACAACTTAAAATTACAACGCTGGTAAGATTAAGATTTTGTTAGTTAAACAATGGTAAGAGTCGTCTTTGTTTATTTGATATTTAATATATGATGCATATACGATATGTATTTTGATATATAGTAATACAATTGGGCCAACATATTAGAGCCACTGATCAGGTTCGATTTGGGCTACTTCAACTCAAAATCCAATCTATTTAATAAATAAGTCATATTTATAACCTAAGCTCGACGTAAGTTAATTTCGAGTTCAATCTTGGGCTTACCCAATCGGGTTGGGCCTCAGGTTGGGTCGAGTCGGTCGAGCCCAATACTCTTCCATGTATAAATAAAAAGTCAAAATGTAGAGAAACATAAAAAATGATGCAAAAAATGACACAAGGTGGTGTAAACGTAAGCTCCACTTGATAATTGATATTTAATGTAAAGAAACAAAAGAACATAAGGTTTGTTACGTGGTGAATCCCACCACATTGAAAAAAATCATCACACCCATTTGGACTAAAATACACAGGTGATAAATAAGCTTATACCGGTGATAAATCATTTTGCACAGGTGATAAATTATTCTACGTGATTTTGTATCAGTGATAAATTATTTTAAAGTGTCTTTGCAACGATGCAAACTCATTTTGCACGAGTGTAAAATTATTTTAAAGGTGATCTAGTGGTTTTGTACTAATGCAAAGTGATTTTACACTCGTGTAAAGTAATTTTAACCTATGAATTTAGGATTTGGAATTTAGAATTTAGAGTTTAGGATTTAGGTTTATAGAAAGTGATTTTACCTTTGAGAAATGATTTTCACTTGAAAATTAATTTTTCACTTTAGGGCTAAACACTAAAGACTAAACCCTAAAGTGAAAAATTACTTTTCAATTGTAAAATAACTTGTCATAAATGAAGAAACACTTAAAATTTAATTTTGCACCAGTACAAAATTATTTAGAAAGTACAAAATTGTTTTACACCAAAGTAAATTAGTTTCAAAGGTGATTTAGTGGTTTACACCCATACAAAAATAATTTGTTATTGGTTTTAATAGGGCTGGACTCCACCATGTGTGAATACTTTTTGCACATAAAAAAAAGATACATCAAATGAGGATCACATTCACAACCCTCTGAGTCACTTGTTGCATTTCCCAATCCTTGTCCAAATAAAAAAAAATAAAAATCTCTCCTCCCCTCATCCAAGTAACGTCTTCCGATTATAAAGAAAAAACAAAAATATCTCATCTTGTAATCCAAGTGATGTCATCCCATTAAATAAAAGAAAAAACTCTCCTTCCCTTTTATTTATTTATTTATTTTAATTTTTTTATTGTTACACTTAAATATATCAAGTACAACCTCATAATCAAAACCTACGTTTCATCGATAAGCTCGAGGTATGATGACCACATGGCTTGCTACACCGAAAGGTACTCATCGGAGAACCACTTAATCGGGGTGAAGATGCGAACCTAGTGTAAATCCCTACGAGAGGGATGAGATATGTGTGATATAATAAAATGCGAAAATATAATAGCAATCTCACACAACAGAAGTAATCACACAAGTACACTAAGATATTTAGATGGAAATCCAAATCCGGGTAAAAACCACCACCTAACCCTCTCAAGTTAGGATTTTCCACTAGATCTAGTTGATCAAATCCACTAATATACTACTTTAACAAGGATAGTACAACTTCAATTACAGCTACGCTACAAGCACTAGGGTAGCGTTCCTCAACCCCTCCTTTTCACAAGAAGGATTTTGTCTTACAAAGGAGATGGGAATTCGCAATACGAATACCCAACACAATTACAAAGATAAATTACAACACAACCTATAGAGCTACAAAGTGAATGATTAAATCTAGCTACTATAGGTAAGGGAACTTCCCTTTGCTGGGAATGCGTCGACGTGACGATGTAGCTACATGAACTATGCTCTGACACAATGACGCTCTCGTGACGTCGGCGGGAGAGCGGATGCGCAACTGGATTGAAGCTCTCTAGATGTGGAACAAATGCTTGGAGAGCTAGAGCTTCTTCTGAATGATCTTCTACTTCTTTTTGACACAAAAGATGTGGAAATGTGGTGCTTGGGTGTGTCTTAGTATGTGTTTGCAAGGCAAGGGTCCTCCTTTATTTATAGATGCCTAGGAAGGCTTTGGAAGGCCTTAGAAGGCTTCCATAGCCGTTGGGGTTGAACCTAACGCAAAACAGGTCGTAATCAGAATCATTTATGATTCTGACAGGGTCATCAGACATCTAGTCCAGGTATCAAATGTATGGAAAACTAGTTTAAGACATCTTGGAACTAAGTCAAACATCTAATTCTAGGTGGGTTCCATCCTGACTCGAATCATTCCTAAACAAGGTTCTAGTATAAGGCCATCAGACGATGTACAGAACGTCTGGCACTAGGTCTGGACGTCTAGAAACCTATTATACTATGAGAATGGATTTTCCAATGTCCAAACGGCTAGGTAATCTGACAATGGTGATTTTGGCTCACAACGAGACTCAACGGTCACATATCAAACGTCTGGGGTCCTCTACGAACGTCTGATAGAAGTCTAACAGTTATTTTCCTCAATATATACTTTGTTAGCCAACGTTCCATTAATTGGACATTTGGCACAACCATCAGACGTCTGAACTAATGTCTGGTCATCTAATTTCATCAAACAAAACCTACTAAGTCCAACCTAAGTTATTGGACATCTGAGTCAACAGTCAAGCATCTTAAAAGTCATTATCAGACGTCTGATTTTCAAATTAGACATCTGATTAGGCTGTTAGTGAAGGTTCCCTACTCGGAGGGGGTGACGTAATAAATGCGGAAATAAAATATAAAGCAATCTCACCAAAGAAAACCAATCACACAAGTACACAGGTATTTGTAGGTGGAAACCCAAACCGGGTGAAAACCACCACCTAACCCTCTCGAGTTAGGATTTTCCGATCAACCAAGTTGATCAAAATCCACTAAACCGAATCACTTTAAACGAGGGCGATTCAACCTCAATACAACCACGCTACAAGTACGAGGGTAGCGTTCCTCAACCCCTTCTCTCCACGAGAAGGATTTTGTCCCACGAAGGAGACGGAAATTCGCAAAGCGAATACCCAACCAAAAGACAAAGATAAAATAAAACAAGCAATCCTATAGAGCCAACAAAGCAATTTAAACCTAGCTTCTATAGGAAATAGGAGACTCCCCTTTGCAAGGAGTGCGTCGAGTTGATGACGCTGTGCGTGTGCCATGCGATGGCGCAACTTCGCTCTCGTGAACAGCGGCGGGAGAGCAGGTGCGCAAAACTTGATGCTCTCTAGAGAATGGAACTAGAGCTTGGAGAGCAAGGGCTTCTCTTGGACACAAAAGAGTGGAACTAAGTTGCTTAGGTGTGTCTCTTGTTTCTCTTAGTGTGTACCTTGTGTATCTAGGTGTGTAAAGGCTCCCCTCTATTTATAGAGGCCTTAGGAAGGCTTTGGAAGGCTTAGAAAAGCTTCCAAAGCCGTTGGGTGCAAAGCCCAAGAGAATCAGGCCGAAATTAGGACAATGATTACACTTGACAGGGTTATCAGACGTCTAAATATGGCATCAGACGTCTGGAAGGCCACTTTAAGACGTCTGATTTCAAGGTCAGACGTCTGATTCTATGCGGGTTTCCTCCTGACTTGAATCAGATCTAAACAGGGTTTTTGTTCAAGTTGATCAGACGACATACAGGACGTCTGGCACTATGTCTGGACGTCTGGAAACCAACTTTTACTGTGGGAATGGATTTTCCAAACGTTGCAACGGCTAGAAAATCTCTGAGAAGAGATTTTGGGTCAGCCGAGGCAAAACGGTCAATTATCAGACGTCTGGAAAGGCCTAAGGACGTCTGATAAGGCTCTAACGGTCATATTCTTGAGTGTCTGGTAAGCTAGCCAACGGTCCACTATCTGGACGTCTGGCAAGTCCATCAGACGTCTCCTAAGACGTCTGGTTTAAGGTCTGGACGTCTGATTTCATCAGACAGAACTAGCCATGTCCAGCCTAACAGATATCAGACGTCTGAAATAACAGTCAGACGTCTTAAAATACATTATCAGATGTCTGATTTGGGAATTAGATGTCTGGAAGTGCTGTTTGAACCCTATATTGGTTTTCTAAGTATTCTACAGAAAACCTAAGTATCCTAGGATTGTGCCGGTGTTCCTAGGACTACTGTTAGGGTACTTTGAGACTCTTTAACAATATTCTAAGGAAAATAAAAAGAGCAAGAAAATAAAGACAAGAGATACAAAAAAGGATTAAAAAGAATCTATCATATTCTTCTTATCTTCTATCTTCAATTTGACGCTCCACGCGAACCTCCTCTGTTTTTCATTAAGCTCCTCCAATCCGTCCTGGATGCGAGCTCGAGTTCGGTCTAAACACGTCTACATTTGCAATTGACCTGAAATCTAGGACTCAAATTGCAAATGTTAAATAACACGTGTTTTGTTATCATCAAAACAAATGATCGTGGTGCTCTAGCACCAACAGTTAGAACCCTATTTTGATTTTCTAAGTTCTCTACAAAAAACCTAAGTATCCTATGGTTGTGCAAGTGTTCCTAGAACTACTTTAAGGGTACTTTGAGGCTCTTTAACATAAGATCTAAGAAAGAAATAAAGAGCAAAAACATAGTACAATGAAACAAAAAAGGAAATTTATCATATTCTTCATCTCCTTCCTTCTTCAAGCTTTCGCTCCTTGCGAAGCTCCTTCTCCTTTATCAATCTCTTCCAATCTGTCATGGATGCGAACTCGAACTCTATCTAAGTACATCTCCATTTGCAAATATCCTGAAATCTAAGACTTCAAATGTAAATGTTAAATAACACGTGTTTTGTTATCATCAAAATAAATGATCGTGGTGCTCTAGCACCAACAATGTCCCCCTTTTTGATGATGACAAAATCATAAATAATAATACATAAAATTCTCCCCTTTTCTAGCATTATCAAAAGGGTGCTATAATTTTTAATTATCCTAAACTCTCCCTTAAAACATGCTCTTCTAATTTCATCTTTTCATTAAGCAAGATAGTTATGTTATTACCTCCTCCTTTCTAAAGGCAATATAGTTATGTTATTTTTTAAAACTCCCCCTTAAAGATTGATAATTAGCTTCATTAATTTTTGACTCCTCCTATCTAGATGTTATAAATTAAAAGATAGGGTAAAGAATTTACCTCACCTACCATGGCCAATAGAATGGCCTAAATGGAGGTGGATGCCAAATCGGATGGGGTTCCCATCCGTACGTTGGAGGTCCGGGCATTGGCACCGGTCTCCAATCGAGTGGTCGACATACGGCAATTCGATCATTTGTTCGCCGTCTCATCGATCTTCTTGCAGATCTTTTGGTCTTCCTCCTTTGTTTTGATGTTGGTCCACCTAACTTGAGTTGACTGTTCTTCATCGTGTAGGTCCAATCTTTGATGTTGTAGTCTCCCTTGAAACCTACAAAACAAGATTCTATTTGTCTCTTTGGTACCTAAGTTAATTTGGATCCGGATTTGCTAGTGGGTCTCCTTGACAGAGATCCTTTCTCAACCTTAGGGCTAAAAAAATTTTCTACTTTATTGATCAAATTATTTCATTTCTCCCTAAGACATGCAAGCTCATCTTCAATAGCATACATCTTGGTTTTTAAGCTAGAAATTTTAATTTTTAAACTTGTATTTTCCTCAATCAATTTACTATTTTCATTGATTAAGTCTTTATTTTCTAATAATAAATTATTATCCTTAGGACTAGCTTCCAGATCCTTGAGTTTTATTTCTAACCTTTCATTTTCATTTTTAAGAAAACTAAGATTCTTTTTAATGTTTTTATTTTCTACCTTCAAAGACTTACTAATTTCAAAAAGTTTATTAAAGGCATCTTGTAAATCGGAATGTACCTCATTGTCAAAGTCACGTTCGCTGTTGCCGTGAAACCCATGCAGGCAATTTCTTCCTCGGGATTCTCTTCTTCTTCCTCCAAGCTTGAGTCGTCCCAAGTTGCTTGGAATGCCTTCTTGTATTTCTTCTCCTTCTTGAGCAGAGGCCATTCTGGTCGTAGATGACCCTTTTCGTTGTAATGGTAGTAACATCTCGGGCTACTTTGCTCCTTCTTTTCTTTCTTTTCTCTCTTGGAATCCATACAAAACTTGGAAAAGTTTTTAAGTAAAAATTTAAAATCTTCGTCATCAAAACTTACCTCGCTATCCGACGCGGCTCTGAATGCGAGGGACTTCAATTTTGGCTCTGGTGTTTCCTTCTTCTTCTACTTCAACTTTGTCTCGTAGGCCATTAGATTGCCTAGGAGATCCTCCATGTTGAGCTCCTCTACGTCATTCGCCTTCTCGATCGCGGTGACCTTTTGTTCCCACTCCGGTCCGAGGGAACGAAGAAGCTTTCCTTGAAGCTCCCCCTTGATAAAGGTCTTCCCTAAAGCTTTCAATTCATTTACAATGAGAGTGAACTTAGTGTTCATCTCACTCAAAGACTCATTAGATTTCATAGAAAAAGACTCAAATTCTTGTGAAAGTAAATTGAGTTTAAAAGTTCTTACCTTAGAGGTACCTTCGTGAGTTACCTCGAGTGTGTACCAAATCTCGTATGCGGTGGCGCACTGCGAGATTCTGTTGAACTCCTCCAGATTGAGTGCGTAGTAGAGGGCATTCATGGTCTTTGCGTTCAAAGACAACTCCCGAATCTGCTGCTGCGAGTATCCTACGGTGGGTCTCTTCGGGATGTCGAACAATGTTTCGCATCTGGCCCAGATGGTGAAGTCGTTGCTTGTAGCCAAGTCTTCATTCGCAGCTTCCAGTAGAGATAGTTGCTCCCGTTGAAGAAAGGCAGACGGGCCGTGGACTGCCCCTCGAAAATCCTGATCGCTGAACTGCTCCCCTCCATAGATCTCTTACTGGTTGTTACATCAAATAGCAAGAACCTGCTCTGTAACGAGCGTGTGCCCCAGACGCCTTTTAAGACGTCTGGGAGGTGGCCCAGACGTCGTACCAGACGTCTAGGATCATATCCAGACGTCTGACCAGACGTCCGGGAGAGTTTACAGACGTCTGGAGAACAGTTATGTTCGCACGGGAGATTCGTCTGCGCACCTGTGCGCGCAGACCTGCGATTCTGCCCTCTTTCTCTACGGCTGCAGGCGGCTGCGACCGCCTTCTCTCTCCTCTCCGCGCGGCGTTAAAAGGGGGCGCGCCTCCCCTCCCGTCTCCACCATCTTCTTCCTTCTTCTCCTGCCTGTGCGCGAGAGCGAGCGGACGCGAGGGCGCAGCGGCAGCGGCAGCCGCAGTGAGCGCGGAGGAGATGCGGCGTGCGAGGGCGGGGCTCTGCCGTGAGGGCGAGCTCGCCAGGAGCGGCTTGGCCGGCCGGCGGAAGGCGCAGGGGGCGCGGAGCATCGCGGAGAGGGACCTGTGCGGGCTGAGCAGCAGATGCGCGAGGTGCGACGCGGGCGGCGTCGCGAGCGGAGGCCGAGCAGGGTTCTGATTCTGGAAAAATTTCCAGAATCAGACGTCTGGATTGATATCCAGACGGCAAGGTCGACGTCTGTGAGATCATACAGACGTCTGAAAGGTGAGTTTCCGCTTTCTTCTTCCTTCTTGTCGACTGACCGTACTGAGGGAGGGGGGTTGGCTGTGCGCAGGTTTTCTGATTCGTCATCCTTTGCGAATCAGACGTCTGGAAGTTGTACCAGACGGCGGGAGTGACCTCCAGACGTCCGGAGGGACCATCGGACGTCTGGGATCTAGGCAGACGTCCCCGCAGACTTCTGGACGTCCGGGGAACCAAGCTAAACAGGTAATTCTCTGATCCACCGTTTAAGACGTCTGGAAGGAGTTCCAGACGTCTGATTTTGCATAGTATCGTCTTTCTTGACCCGTTTAGGGCCCGTTTGGGCTCCGTTTTCCGCGATTCGAGTTGCGTTCGTTTCAGAATTAATTCCTCTACCCGCCTACAGTAGCTATACACTGTTTTGAGACACTCCTTGTGTTTGATCCTTGTGATAGGACCTCGTTCGGTTGCAGTCTTGAGAGTCGCGGAGGCGCGCGGGATTCCCGATCACGCCCCCATTACTCCCGTTGTACCTGGTAGAGTGGCTTTAAGTATTAATAAAATCTGTTAAAGTATGGAACCATAACTAGAACCTAGGGCATTGCATGAATCCTAGGAATGAGAAATATATGGAATGATAGCTCCTAGGTGTTGCATGAATCCTAGGGCCGGAAAACTAGATTGTATGATAGATCCTAGGATATGGCATGAATCCTAGGATGGAAAAACTAGTGGAATGTATATTACTGCAGTCTTGGAAAAATGGAAAGGAATATATAAAGCTGCCTGTAAATTTAATTAACAGCTGCCTGTTATGAATAAAGAAACATGTTTGAGATCATGGAATTTGAGAACGTGAATCTGGAAAGTGAAACATATGATGTTCTGAGATAAAGAGCTGGAACCCTACGGGGAATTAGGAGTGGAACTCCTGGAAAGAAAAAGGAATGGAACTGAGATGTAGTTTGTACTGTCACTTGGGTACGCAGTACCAAGGGAAGTACCTGTACCTGTTTAGTGCAGAGTGGGGCCAGCCGCCCCAGGGACCCGGGGTTAGGATTGGCCGCTCTGTACCGACTTGTTGGCCCTCGTGTACGTAGTACCGAGGAGAGCTAGTAGTGTTAGGAGAGTACTAGCTAACCCACGGGCCCCGGGGTTCTGCTAGCCTCCTTCACCGACTTGTTAGGCCCACTAGGGCAAACCAGGGTAGTCAGGCGAGGGTGCGCGGACTGTGGAGGGGCAAGGCCCCGGTTTGGTTACTGTGGAGGGGTTGGACCCCTGTTACTGAGAGGGCTCTGCCCTGGTTCCGTGCTGTGCTTTGGGCGCACCCGTTAACGGAAACGACTGACCGCGTGCCAGTGCGGGCTAGCTACCTGTGCGTTTATCGCGCGTGCCGTAGTCACCGTTACGTCTGTCAGTGACCTTGGGGTGGTTGACTGAGGGTAGGATCACCACGGGGGACTCTCCCGGCCAGGAGAGCACCACGTGCTACTTCTACTTTTGGAAAAGACTGCAATCAAGATCGTCCCACGATGACATTCGAGATCAAGTAAAGGATCTGAGAAATAAATGAAATAGTGAGAAAAATTGAAAGATGTGAATAAAGGAAGTAATAGAACATAACAGCTACTGTACACTCTACTGTTGCCTTTAGTTAGTTTGCCACTCTACTCAGCGTTTTGCTGACGTGTTACACTCGTTACCTTTTTCAGGACCAGGTGTTGAGCAGCCAGGGTCGGCGGCTGCAGAGGACGCTGGGCCGAGTAGGGTCCAGTAGAGTTACCACAGCTTTGTACCCCTTTTGTTTCTGTTCTAGTGAGTAGTTTTGTTTCCGCTGTACCTTCTTTACCTGCAGTTTTTGTTATATGATAAATGTTGTTTTACTGTTGTGGTGGTGCCTACTGTAGTAGTTTCTTTCCTTACTGCTGTACTTTCTTACTGTTAGTTATATTCATGCTGAATGTGGTTTATTTTACTGTCTTTTGGTTACTTCCTCGTTGGACGACTGGGTCTTGGGATTAGTCGAGTCGGTCCGGTTCTCGTGTCTCGTAGGGACTCGGGAATCGGGTCGTTACATGCTCTGATACCAATTGTAATTCCCTACGGGAGCAGGGTGAGATATGAGTGACGTAATAAAATGCGGAAATATAATAGTAATCTCGCAAAACAAAAGCAATCACAAAAGTACACCAAGATATTTAGGTGGAAACCCAAACTCGGGTAAAAACCACCACCTAACCCTCTCGAGTTAGGATTTTTCAATTGACCTAGTCAATCAAATCCACTAATATACTACTTTAACGAGGGTAGTACAACCTCAATTACAACCACGCTACAAGTACGAAGGTAGCGTTCCTCAACCCCTTCTTTTCACAAGGAGAATTTTGTCTCATGAAGGAGATGGGAATTCGCAATGTGAATACCCAACACAATTACAAAAACAAATTACAACACAACCTATAAAGCCACAAAGTGAATGATTAAATCTAGCTATTATAGGTAAGGGAACATCCCTTTGGTGGGAGTGTGTCGGCATAACGATGCGAGTGCATGAACTACGCTTTGTCACAACGACGCTCTCGTGACGTCGGTAGGAGAGCAAGTACGCAACTGGATTGAAGCTCTCTAGATGTGGAATAAATGCTTGGAGAGCCTAGAGCTTCTTCTAGATGATCTTCTACTTCTTTTTGACACAAGAGATGTGGAAATATGTTGCTTGGGTGTGTCTTAGTGTGTGTTTGTAAGGTAAGGGTCCTCCTCTATTTATAGAGTGCCTAGAAAGGCTTTGGAAGGCCTTAGAAGGCTTCCATAACCGTTGAGGTTGAACCCAAGGCAAAACAGGTCGTAATCAGAATCATTTATGATTCTGACAGGGTCATCAAACGTCTGATCCAGGTATCAGACGTCTGGAAAACTAGTTTAAGACGTCTTGGAACTAAGTCAAACGTCTGATTCTAGGCAAGTTCCTTCTTGACTCGAATCAGACCTAAATAGGGTTCTAGTGTAAGGCCATCAGATGACGTACAGGATGTCTGGAAACCTATTGTACTGCGGGAATGGATTTTCTAATGTCCAAACGGCTAGATAATCTGACAAGGGTGATTTTGGCTCACAAAGAGACTCAACGGTCACATATCAGACGTCTGGGGTCCTCTACGGATGTCTGATAGAAGCCTAACGGTTATTTTCCTCAACGTATACTTTGTTAGCCAATGTTCCACTAATTGGACATCTGACACAACCATCAGACGTCTTCTAAGACGTCTGGACTAATGTCTGGTCGTCTGATTTCATCAGACAGAACCTACTCAGTCCAGCCTAAGTTATTGGATGTCTGAGTCAACAGTTAGATGTCTTAAAAGTCACTATCAGATGTCTGATTTCCATATTAGATGTCTGGTTAGGCTGTCAGAATCCTATTTTGGTTTTATAAGTTCTCTACGGAAAACCTAAGTATCCTAAGGTAGTAAAGTGTTCCTAGAACTACTTTGAGGGTACTTTGATGTTCTTTAACATAATATCTAAGAAAGAAATAAAGAGCAAAAATATAGTACAATGAAACAAGAAAGGAAATGTATCATATTCTTCATCTCCTTCCTTCTTCAAGCTTTCGCTCATCGCAAAGCTCCTTCTCCTCTATCAAGCTCTTTTAATTCGCCATAAATGTGAGCTCGAACTCCTAAACACATCTCCATTTGCAAATATCCTAAAATCTAAGACTTCAAATGCAAATGTTAAATAATACGTATTTTGTTATCATCAAAATAATTAACCACATGGGAGATCGGACCTACAACCTAAAGCGGGAGCTGAGTTCAACCACTTGGGGAGTAAATGGGAGATGGAGCAATTTATCACAAAAGGAGGAAATGGGGACTTGAACCCACACCCCTCATAAGGGAGGCACTTATAGGGAGGGAATGCACCAACTGTGCTACTCCTCAACCTCCTAAAAGAACTCCCCTCTCCTTATCTGATAATTAATTTGGCTTCTTAAAGGTATGTCATTTTTATCATTATAAATTTACCTCCAACGTCACAAAAAAATATCTTACCCCCAAAACAAATTATATGAAAAAATCTTTGGTTTTCTCCAATAATAAATCTTACGGAAGGCTCCACCATTATATATTTTTACTTTAAAATTAATTTAATGATTGTCAATTGAGGAAAATCATATGTTACTTCTGTTACATTTTTAAAATTTTGACAATATTTCTATAATTTATATTATTATTAATCATTAAATTTATCTATAATACGACTAATGGAGAGGGCGTTCACCTGCCTTTAGCCCCATCAACATCTCTCCGTCACAGCTATGATTTTACAAAAAAATCAAAAATGACACCGCTCATTCCATTATAAATAAAAAGAAAAAATCTCTCCTCCCTTGATCCAAGCAATATCTCCCATTATTAAAAATAAAATAAAAGCCTCTCCTCTCCTCCCTTATCCGAGTACCGTCATCCAATTATATATATAAAAAAAAAAACATCTTCTCCCCCAATCAAGTAATTAATTTAATTTCTTAAAAATTATGATATTTTAATCATTATAAATTTTAACTGTAATATCACGAAAAAACTTTCTTTCCCCAGAAACAAATTTTACAAAAATATTCACTTTCTCCAAAGAACAAATCTCATGGAGGACTTCAATATTATATATTTTTATTTTAAAATCAATTTAATAGTTGTCGATCGAGAAAAATTATATGTTATTATTAATTATTAATTTTAAATAGAAATTAAATTATAGATTAAATTTCATTAAAATAAATTTTTTAAATATTCCATCGAATCATATACTACAATTATATGTATAAAATACAGGAATGCCACCAGTAAAATACTAAATAGTTCGACATCTCCCATTTTAGGCTCGATATATATATGACCCACTGCGGCACATGCAACCGTAGGACTTTTTCCTCTATTTTTATTTCCAAAGAGGAACTCAAGATGTACTCCTCTCTCTAGTGAGGGCTATCAGAAAAGGTGGGAAGGAATACCAAATCCTAATCAGAAAATGTAAAAAGCTATAAAATTACGAGATCATGACTCATAGCTCTACCAAAAGTTAACAAAAACAAAAATTGTATCTATAAGATACCAAAAATATAAGTGTATCTATGTAAGTTAAGGTAACTGGCACGTCATGCACAGAACAATGGGAATCATTTTAAGACATTTTCAAGAGTGATCCCAAAACTGATCGAATCATATAAAAACATAAGAAGGTAAATTTTCAATCGCACGAGTTAAAGAGTAGGCCTTCTTGGTTAATGGTAGTGCATGGTGGTTGTAATCATGCTTCTTTCTCCAAGTCGCTAACACAAGCTGCAACTTCTTTAGGTTCATTGACGAGGTCAACACCGGTGTTCTTCTAAAATGGAATGTCCTTCTTGCTTCTATTTCTTCAAAACATGTGAGCACCAAGGTAAATAGAGAGGAGGAGCAGCATGCCCTCTTCTTGGCAAGGAGGATGCTAAATGGGATTTCTACAGAGAAATTGACTTTTTATTGTTTGCTCTAATATGTATTTATAGAGAAATAAACTCTAATTCCTAATAGAACTTCTTCTACTAGTATTTGATGAAATGCCCTTCTCGAGAGCACTTTTCAAAGAGAAAAGAATTCTAATACTTTTATATTGACAAAAATATCATTAGTGCTTCTCTAAGCATTAGTAATGATTATTTCGACTAATTGAAACATGCAACTTAATTTGTCCACATTAGTTACCTTGCTAGTTGTTGTATTATCCTATAGGAAGTTTTTATAGGCAACCTTTGGTTCCTTTTTTTTTGTGAAAAGGACCTGTAGTCCATTTTTAATTAGGATCACCCTCTTTTCAAAAAAATAATTAGGATCACCCTAGATTTAGGGCAAAAATATATTCTTAATCTTCCTTGATTCTAAAAATCAGTTCTCAATTATTTAAATAAGGATTCAATACCAATAATTTAGTCTTAGTATTACTCCATAACTCCTCAATTATGAAGAATCTCTATGAATGACCCATGAAGAATTGGTTAAAAATTTTCCATCAATTTAGTGAAAAATGGTGATGTAAGTATAGAGAAATATATTAAATGAAATTAAATCACTTGTCACTAAGCATGATGCTATTAAAGAAGAGATTAAAAGGTAACAGCAACATAGTTACATCTTCTGCCAAATCATTATTTTCAATATGATTAAAGAGTGAGATTTAATACCTAGAAAGATTGGATTGAAAAGAGAATATATGTTCAACTAATCGAAACCTAATCTCATATCAACTTAACATAAATCTTGATCAATATTTTGTATTCCTAAATAAAGACTTGAACTCATTTTAATTACAAACAATACTTCTTCAAGATAACACAATTATTGAAGATTAGATCTATGACATACAAATAATCACATCCCCTTTAAAGGTAGTCTCCTACATCTGACTTCAAACATGACCTAAATCTTCTAAATACCACCTTCAAATGAACGGAAGGAGTGCTCTCGTGATCTCCATAGTTGGACTATTGACCATAATAACTAAAGTTTTGGATCTCTAGTTCTTCAAAAAAGTCCCCCATTTTGATACTCTGAAGTCCTATTTATAGATTTCAAAATTGAGGAATCATCCTTCTTGCCACTTGCCCTCCCTCCTTTGACTTAGTCAACGGTAGAGTGTCCTACTTGCTGATGTGTTAAGGTCATTATAACGAAGCTTCCCCAAATCCTATCCAAATTCATTGTAACCAAGCTATAGCACCTGCATACAATTTTGTTGACCTTAAGAGCAGGCCTTTCCTGTTTACTTTTACTTAGCCTTATCAACTTTATTCACTTGTGGGCTCTTGGCCTTTATTTAATTCTTTGATCCATCTAGGTTGAGTAGCCCTTTTTGATCCTATCTAATAAGTTGAACCCTTTTTTGGAAAGGCTTGTTAAGAGTCGATCCTTCTATTTTTATGAGTACTCAAATGTTGGCCCTTTCGTATAGTTAGGAATATCAGACTTTTGGGATGAGTCACCCCTTTTCGATCGAGTACTCTAGCATTCATTGTATGTCTTTAATTATCTTTAATCTTTGAAGATCTAAATAAGTTTACTTTTGGTTCTTTGGAACTTCATTTGATGGTTGAATCTAAGTAATTATCTTATCTTACTAAAATTACTCAAATCAAATGAATCATCTAACTAGCATATGCTACTTGAACACCCCCAGGCTTCCTTCTATAATACCAAGCTTTGTCGAGTACTCACATTCTCAACTATTCTCTAGTTATTCAAATTGTATCTTTTTCTCTATAAGTAACATTATAATCATCAAAATAATTGAAGTAATTTTCATCTATCATCATCTACCCGCATTGTCAAAATTGCCTATTGAGTAAGAAGTAGATTTTTTAATCTATTTACCCTAATTTCGAGTTATGTTTCTTTGAAAGATGACTTGAAATGTCAAAAAAAAATTTGGAACTCCCAGTATTTATTTAACCTAAGACGTATTAAATTTAAATGATTTCATATCTTTTTAGGAAACTTGTCCCTTGATCTTCTCGAAGTATCTCCACCATATCTCCACCATTATGGCAAAGAAGTTAGTGGCAAATGTGACATGTTGTATTTGGTTACCAATTTGAATTAGCCGACGATGGTAGGTATGAAAGGAAGTGATTGAAGAAATGTTATGATTACTTGTTTATCATTTTGCATTTGTATATAAATGTGAAAAACTATCATCTTTATTGTTACTGTGAATCACTTTCTTCTTCACCATTGCTATTGGTCTCAAAGAAGCTCTCTATCTTCCTTACTTTATATGCTTGTAGCAACTCAAATCAAGGCTTGCGATGGCTTATGGTATAAACTTTAAGGGTAACATCACCCCTCATCCTAATTCTAATATCTAGAGTCATATCAATAAGTTTCATACGACGGAAAAGTTAAAACATTCATGAAAGCTCAGTTAATGCCTAATGTCCCTGTAGGTATTTGCTCTAATAGGTCATGTATTTCAATCCTCCTTCCAATAATAGATTTATTATTCACAAACTTGTTATGTTAAGGGTTCTTGTTAACCCATTTATTTCCTATCTTCTTATTTATCATAACATTGATCCTTCCCAGCTTGCCTTGAACTATTTGTCATGCATTTTTGGTTTTTGTTTATTTGCTTCATAGAGAAAATTATCCCATCAATTCCTTTATTTTACTCTTTGTTTTGAATTTGTCTTGTTTTGAGCAAATGCCTTTCCTATGCCGTTCAATTTAGGGTTAGATTCCTTAGTTGGAACTTTATTACTCATCCCAAGAGTAGCAAGGTTGAGTTGAATGAATAATTTTTTATTAACAATCTTGACTCTCCTCGGTTCCCCACCGAGTGGCAAGTTGAACCCGAAATTGATCTTGGAGCTCCTGCTACCACTATTGTCCTTCAAGCATGCATTTCAACTTTCAGAAAGTACATCAATATATCTGGATTGTCTTTATAGGTTCTAACGAAGGGGGTGAAATTGAGTATGATAAACAAATTATGCAGAATATAAATCAACAATCACAAATAAGCAATCTTACAAATGACACAATAGATTTTTAGGTGAAAACCCAAACCCAGGTAAAAACCATCACCTAAACCTCTCGGTTTAGGATTTCTCGATCGACGTAGTCCATCAAATCAACTAACCGAACTACTTAAATGAGGGTAGTTCAACCTCTTCCAACCACGCTACTTTACAATCGAGGGTAGTGTACCTCAAACCCTCCTCTTCATAATGAGTATTTTGTCTCGCAAGGGCAACGGAAATTCGCAAAGTCAATACCCAACCGAAAACAAAAGGAAAAATAAATACCTATAGAGCCACAAAGTAAATATAAGGCTATGCTACTATAGGTAAGAAATCTCCCCTTAATAACAAGAGCATAGGTGTGATTGCGCAGAGTAATGGTACTTTTGATTGGAAGCTTTAAGAGCAATAGCACTTCTTTAATATTTCTCTTCTTGGACACAAAAGGTATGGAAGCAGTTTCTCAAGGTGTGCATGGCCAAGGAAGGGTGCTTCTCTATTTATAGAGGTGCCTAGAAGTCTTTGGAAGGCTTTGGAAGCCTCTTGTAGCCGTTGGGAACAAGACTTAAGAGAGTGGTCCAAAATCGCACCGAAATCAAGGTCATTAAAGAGCCTAATAGGGTTTTCGGACATCTGGATTTATGGTTAGACATCTAGGTTATCATCTGATTTGAAGGTCGGACGTCTGCTCTAGAAGGGTTGATGATCCTGAACTAGGTTGGATCTAGACGGACATCTAAGAAGTCATTTTAAGATGTCTGTGAAAATTATCTGACATGTAATTTTAGACAGGTTCAATTCCTGGAATTAGACCAGATAGAAATAGGGTTCTAATATTTATAGGTCGGATGTCATGACCCAAACCCAAATTCTTACAAGACTCAAGACTGGCTCGCCTCGACTAATCCTAAGACCCAATCATCCAACGAGAAATAACCAAATAACATGCATCAATCCTCAACCACACAAGTACAGTAGCTAAGCAGAAAGAAAATGGCAACGAAAGGAGAAATAGAATAGTAATTCTATAATATTACATGCTTTCAAGAATAGGAATACTGCCATCACAACAGAACTAGTACAGATAGAGAACATAATGGAAAGTGCTGAAAAATGTAACTACAGGAACTCACTACAACAAGCAGTAGAAACTATAGCTGGGCTCGACTAGGCCCAACGTCCTCAGCAGCCGGTAGCTCGGGCTGCTCAAATCCCTGACCTGTACAAAATTATATAACTGGAGTCAGCTAACACTGAGTAGAGTAGTGGTTAAACATAAAATGCATTTACAGGTAGTTTAACATATTACTTTCCGATCCAAAATATCCTATAACGATTTTTTGTGTAGAGATCTCTAATCAGGGCTCATGTCATTACTTAATCTTCTTGTTCCCTAAAGGAACGATTTTGCTTGCAGTTTTCCCATGATGTAGGATGCACACGTGGCACTCTCCTAGCCGGAAGATTCCCTCTGTGGTAATCCTGCACCCGGTCTACCACCCCGAGGTCACGGTCATGACATAGCGGTGACTACGGCGCACGTGATAAGCACGCAGGTAGATACCCTGCACTGGCACGGGGTTAGTCATTTCCGCTAGCAGGTACGCCTCAACGTACAACGCGGAACAGTATAAGGCATTGCCCTCTCAGAACAGAACAGTGGTCTCGCCCCTCAGGGGTCTCCCCCTTCCTTAGTCTGTGTACCCTCGTCCAACTATCTTGATTTTCCCAACGGGCTAACAAGAGTCGGTGTAGGGTGGCCATGCATGACCCCAGGCCCCTTGGGGCGGCTAGCTCCCCCCTACACTAAGCAGCTCACCTCGGCACCACGTACACGAGGGCCAGTAAGAGTCGACGTAGAGTGTCCAAACCTACCTCGGGTCTCAACCCAAAGGCGGCAAGCTCTCCTCTACACTACAAGGGATAGTTGCTCTCTTCGATACCATGTACATGAAGGTCAGCTCAACTCCCTTAACGGCCGCCCACGAGCGACAATTCCAGAACCATCCGGTTCTCTGGTACGACAGTGTTCTTATCTCGTTCTACATTCCCCGTAGGGTTCGTACATGAACTTTTCTTTGTTCCATATCTGGTTTGTTACATACAGAATGGGCATCTCTGTTTTCACAGTACGAGTTCTTTTTCTTTCTATCAATAATGTAGTTCATTATAAGCAGCTTATGATTTATTTAATCATCCATCTTTCTACACATGAGTCTTTTCTATCCCTAGTGTTCATGTCGTAACCTAGGGTTTACTTGAATAGCTGTATTCTAGAGCATGCGTTTATTTCTTCCTAGAATTCATCTCACATCCTAGGTTTTAACTAATTGCATGCATTTTATTAACTTAGAGAATTAGTTACAACCACTCTACCAGGATAACCAGGTGGAATGGGGGCTCGTATAGCAGCTCCCGACGTCTCCGTAGGTCCTGTACGCTCGACAGACTGGAGACCTAAGAAGTGGATGGATAGGTCAAAAGGATTCCAAAAGATACAGACAACCTACCATTATGTGAAGAAATTCGTACGAAAACCAACGATGTTTCATTTACGGAAAATCGACATCTCTTGGGCCTTGAACGAGCCCGAAAACAAGGATTCTGACAGAAATCAGACGTCTGGGAGAGATCCCAGACATCTTAAATCAACTCTCAGGCATACCTCTCTTGGGGTGCCTCTATCGGATGTCTAGAATGCAGTGCCAACATCCAAGGGTTTCGTCAGACGTCTGGAGGTGCTCCCAGATGTCTGAAACTGCCTCGGTCCGCCTTCCAACTTCTGACACATATATGTACACTGTCAGAACCTTGGTAGAGAAGAAATACAAAAAATAGATCTCTACGAGACGTCTCATACTACCTTCGAACATCCGATAAGATGTCTGGATGTTGCTTCGGACGTCTGATTCCACGGAAAATGACTTCTGCAGAACCGCTCTAGTTTTCCTTGCCGTAGACGCTGCAGCAGAGCAGCACAACGCCCTCCGCTCCCGCGCTCAGACTCACGATCAGCTCTCTACTCGCTCTCTTCTTGCTCTCTCTCTCGCTCGACGGTGGTGGTGTGAGACGGAGAGGAGGAGGAGGGGGTTTATAAAGGGAGAGGAGGTGAGGTGTAACGACCCGATTCCCGAGTCCCTACGAGACACGAGAACCAGACCGACTCGACTAAACCCAAGACCTGGTCGTCCAACGAGGAAGTAACCAAAAGAGCAGTAAAATAAACCACACTCAACATGAATATAACTAACAGTAAGAAAATACAGCAGTAAGGAAAGAAACCACTACAGTATGTACCACCAGAACAGTAGAACAACATTCATAACATAATATGAATTGCAGGTAAAGAAAAGTACAGCAGAAACAAGAACTACTCACTACAGTGGAACCAAAAAGAGGTACAAGAGAACAGTGGTAACTCTACTGGACCCTACTCGGCCCAGCGTCCTCTGCAGCCGCTGACCCTGGCTGCTCAACACCTGGTCCTGAAAGGTAACGAGTGTAACACGTCAGCAAAACGCTGAGTAGAGTGGCAGCTAAACTAAAGAAACAGTAAAGTGTACAGTAGTTGTTTTAATTTTCTTTCTTCCTTTATTTACGTCTTTCTATTGTTTCACAATTTATCTATTTCTCAGATCCTTCACTTGATCTCGAATGTTCCTCGTGGGAACGATCTTGATTGTAGTCTTTTCCGAACAGTAGAAGTAGCACGTGGTGCTCTCCTGGCCGAGAGAGTCCCCCGTGGTGATCCAACTCTCAGTCAACCACCCCAAGGTCACTGACAGACGTAACGGTGACTACGGCACGCGCGGTAAACGCACGGGTAGCTAACCCGCACTGGCACACGGTCAGTCGTTTCCGTTAACGGGTGCGCCCAAAGCACAGCACGGAACCAGTACATGGCAGAGCCCTCTCAGTAACAGGGGTCCAACCCCTCCACAGTAACCAAATAGGGGCCTTGCCCCTCCACAGTCTGCGCACCCTCGCCTGACTACCCTGGTTTGCCCCAGTGGGCCTAACAAGTCGGTGTAGGAGGCTAGCAGAACCCCGGGGCCCGTGGGGTAGCTAGTACCTCCCTACACTAGTAGCTCTCCTCGGTACTACATACACGAGGGCCAGCAAGTCAGTACAGAGAGGCCAGTCCTAACCCCGGGTCCCTGGGGCAGCTGGCTTCGCTCTGCACTAAACAGGGGGACAGTCGCTCTCCTTGGTACTCCGTACTCAAGGGCCAGCTCACTTCCCCAATTCTATTCCATTCACTTTCCAGGAGTTCTACTCCTAATTCCCCGTAGGGTTCCAGCTCTTTTAACTCAGAACATCCAGGTTTCACTTTCCAGTTTCACGTTCTTACAATCCATATTCTCAATCACGTTTATTTATTCATAGCAGGCAGCTGTTAATTCAATTCACAGGCAGCTATTATTTCCTTTCCACATTTTCCAAGACTGCAGTATTCATATATTCCACTAGTTTTTCCCATCCTAGGATTCATGCCATACCCTAGGATCTATCATACAATCTAGTTTTCCATCCTTAGGATTCATGCAATACCCTAGGATCTACCATTCATTCTAGTTTCTCATTCCTAGGATTCATGCAATGTCCTAGGTGCTATTTATGGTTCCACAATTTAACAGATTGTACAAATAAACTTAAAAGCCACTCTACCGGTTACAACAGGAGTACTGGGGGCGTGGTCGGAAATCCCGCGTGCCTCCGCAAACCCCGAGACTGCAATGGAATGGGGTCCTATCACAAGGATCAAACATAGGAAGTTTCTCAAAACAGTATATAGCTACTGTAGACAGGTAGAGGATTTAATTCTGAAAAGAACGCAACTCAAAATGCGGAAAACGGAACTCGAACGGGCCCTAAATGGGTCGAAAACGACGGAACAGTGCAAAATCAGACGTCTGGAACTTATTCCAGACGTCTTAAAAAGTGGATCAGGGGTTACCTTGCTCTGTGTGGTCTCTCAGACGTCTGGAAGCCTGCGGAGGCGTCTGGCCTAGTTTCCAGACGTCCGATGGTCACCCTGGACGCCTGGAAGTCGTTCTAGTCGTCTGGCACTGCAGCCAAACGTCTGATTCGCTTTGGATGCGAATCCCTAAACCTGCGCGTACCCATTTCTCTCTCTCAGTACGGACGGTCGTAGGAAATGAAGAAGGTACGAAAATAACTCACCTTTCAGACGTCTAGACAGTCCTCCGGACGTCTTCCCCATCTTTTGGTTGGAAGCCCAGACGTCTGATTCTGGAAAAATTTCAGAATCAGGGCGCCACTCGCCCTCCACTCGTGACGCACGGCCGCGCCGCGAGTCCTCCGCCTGCTGCTCGTGCTGCAGCAGGCCTCCCGCGCCACCCCGCGTCTGCTGCTCCCCCCGCCGGCCGGCCCTAGCAGCCCCGGCAAGCTCGCCCTCATGGCCGAGCGCCTCCTCTTCTCGCGCAGCACCTCCTCCCGCACTCACCGCGGCTGTCGCCGCTCCACTCGCTCGCGCTCGCACTCGCACTCGCTGGAAGAAGAGGAAGGAGGAGCGGAGGTGATGAGAGTGAGGGAGAGGGCGTGGCTTTTTAAAGCCACGTGGGGAGAGAGAGCGAGAGAGAGGGCCGCAGTCTGCACCCGCAGGAGGAGAGGGAAAAAGAAGAGGCGGAGCAGGTCTGTGTGCGCAGGCACGCAGACGCAATGGTGCTTGCCGCAGAAAATGAATCCCGGACGTCTGGAAGTGATACCAGACGTCTGGTACGATCTCTGGGCCACCTCCCAGACGTCTTAAAAGACGTTTGAAAGCACGGTTCGTAACATGAGGGGAGAGGTATGGCGTTGCAAGGAGTGGTACGGAGATGGCTGTCGCAGGGAGAAGCGTGAGGCAAGGTCGAGGGAGTGGCGTGTGCACGTATGCATCGAAAAGAATAGCATTTTCAGTCGTCTGGCTCTCTCTTCAGACGTCTGGACAGACGTCTTAAAGGATCAAAAGTGTCTCGCGCGGACGGGTTGGTCTCCTCGTAAGTCATAGCTGCCTCCACCAACCTCGAAAACGTAGGCAGCTTCAGGGGTTTGACATACCCCCGAATCGCAGGTCGGAGCCCCTCGGTGAACCTCCAAAGGCGCTCCTCCTCAGTAGCTACCGTTGTCGCTGCAAAGCGGGACAGCTCCAGGAAACGCGTGCGGTACGCGCTCACGGTCATCGTCCCTTGGCGGAGAGTGTGGAACTCCCGCCTCCTCTGGTCCTGCCACGTCTGGGGAAAGTACTGCTCGCAGAAGAGGGCGACGAACCGGTCCCAGGTCGGCTTGTCCCTCTCCTGTCCCCAGACCGCCCTCCTCCACCTGTGTACCGCACTCTCCAGCTGGTACGTGGCAAAGGCCACGCGGTACTCCACCGGGGGGCGAAGGGTGTCGAAAATCTTCTCCAACTGCTCAAGCCAGTCCTCTGCCTCGGTCGGGTCCTCATCCCCCTTGAAGGAGGGGGGCTTCAGCTTCCGGAACTGCCCGAAAAGCTCGAAGTGATGCTGTAGGGGAGGTGCTGGTGCACTTCCAAGCGAAGGTGCCTCGTGCACGGAAGTGTCGGAGGAAGGCTGGGGCTGCGGCGGCCCATCCCCTCCCCCGTGTCCAGCGCTGCGTCCGTCGAGTGGTCCCACAGAGGACTCCCCCTCCACAACCCCAGGGTGAGGTGCTCGGGGCGGTGGGTGGAGCTCCTCTCGTACAATGTCTCGTATCAGCCGGGCGAGGTCCTGGGCCTGGACGCCAGGGAGTAGTGGCTGGTCCACTGGGGTGTCGGCAACGGCACACCCACCTCGCCGACCTCGTCCTCGGCCGCACCCGCGGCCCGCCTCACTGGTCCCACGACGAGGCATCTCCTGCAAGGAGAAGCGAAACAAAACGAAACACGTCACTACGGAACGATACCGAACGGAAATGTCTAAGAGCTCATGTCAAAAGATATGTTGTGGTGGCTACTCTAGTTATAGACATGTGAATTGGTTATTTTCCTGTCAGTTGATTCACTTCTCAGAATAACCTTCCTCTGATACCATCTTGTAACGACCCGATTCCCAAGTCCCTACGAGACACAGGAACCGGACCGACTCGACTAATCCCAAGACCTAGTCGTCCAACAAGGAAGTAACCAAAAGAGCAGTAAAATAAACCACATTCAGCATGAATATAACTAACAATAAGGAAATACAGCAGTAAGGAAAGAAACCACTACAGTATATACCACCACAACAGTAGAACAACATTCATAACATAATATGAACTGCAGGTAAATAAAAGTAGAGCGGAAACAAGAACTACTCACTATAACGGAACAAAAAGAGGTACAAGAGAACAGTGGTAACTCTACTGGACCCTACTCGGCCCAGCGTCCTCTGCAGCCGCTGACCCTGGCTGCTCAACACCTAGTCCTGAAAGGTAACGAGTGTAACACGTCAGCAAAACGCTGAGTAGAGTGGCAGCTAAACTAAAGAAACAGTAAAGTGTACAGTAGCTGTTTAATTTTCTTTCTTCCTTTATTTACGTCTTTCTATTGTTTCACAATTTATCTATTTCTCAGATCCTTCACTTGATCTCGAATGTTCCTCGTGGGAACGATCTTGATTGTAGTCTTTTCCGAACAGTAGAAGTAGCACGTGGTGCTCTCCTGGCCGGGAGAGTCCCCCGTGGTGATCCTACTCCCAGTCAACCACCCCAAGGTCACTGACAGACGTAACGGTGACTACGGTACGCGCTGTAAACGCACGGGTAGCTAACCCGCACTGGCACGCGGTCAGTCGTTTCCGTTAACGGGTGCGCCCAAAGCACAGCACGGAACCAGTATGGGGCAGAGCCCTCTCAGTAACAGGGGTCCAACTCCTCCACAGTCCGCGCACTCTCGCCTAACTACCCTGGTTTGCCCCAGTGGGCCTAACAAGTCGGTGTGGGAGGCTTGCAGAACCCCGGGGCCCGTGGGGTAGCTAGTACCTCCCTACACTAGTAGCTCTCCTCGGTACTACGTACACGAGGGCCAGCAAGTCGGTACAGAGTGGCCAATCCTAACCCCGGGTCCCTGGGGCGGCTGGCTCCGCTCTGCACTAAACAGGGGGGGACAGTCGCTCTCCTTGGTACTCCGTACTCAAGGGCCAGCTCACTTCCCCAATTCTATTCCATTCACTTTCCAGGAGTTCTACTCCTAATTCCCCATAGGGTTCCAGCTCTTTAACTCAGAACATTCCAGTTTCACCATTCCAGTTTCACGTTCATACATCCCATATTCTTAATCATGTTCATTTATTCATAATAGGAAGCTGTTAATTCAATTCACAGGAAGCTATTATTTCCTTTCCACATTTTCCAAGACTGCAGTATTCATACATTCCACTAGTTTTCCCGTCCTAGGATTCATGCCATATCCTAGGATGTATCATACAATCTGGTTTTCCAGCCCTAGGATTCATGCAACACCCTAGGAATCTACCATTCAATCTATTTCTCATTCCTAGGATTCATGCAATGTGCTAGGTTCTATTTATGGTTTCATAATTTAACGGATTATACATAAAGCCACTCTACCGGTTACAACAAGCGAACTGGGGGCATGGTCGGGAATCTCGCGTGCCTCCGCAACCCCCGAGACTGCAATGGAACGGGGTCCTAACACAAGGATCAAACACAAGGAACTTCTCAAAATAGTATACAGCTACTGTGGACAGGTAGAGGATGTAATTTCGAAAAGAACGCAACTTGAAACGCGGAAAACGGAGCCCGAACGGGCCCGAAACGGGTCGAAAACGACGAAACAGTGCAAAATCAGATGTCTGGAACTTCTTCCAGACGTCTTAAAAAGTGGATCAGGGAATTACCTCGCTCTGCGTGGGCTCTCAGACGTCTAGAAGCCTGCGGGGGCATCTGGCCTGGTTCCCAGACGTTCGATGGTCACCCAGGACGTCTGGAAGTCGTTCCCGCCGTCTGGAACTGCAGCCAGACGTCTGATTCGCGTTGGATGCGAACCTCCGACCCTGCACGTACCCATTTCCTCTCTCTGTTAGTACGGTCAATCGAAGGGAAGGAAGAAGATGGAAAAACTCACCTTTTAGACGTCTGGACAGTTTTCCAGACGTCGTTCCAGTCGTCTGTCTAGAAGCACAGACGTCTGATTCTGAAAGATTTTCCAGAACCAGGGCGCCACTCGCCCTCCGCTCGCGACGCCCGGCCGCGCCGCGAGTGGTCCGCCTGCTGCTCGAGCTGCAGCAGGCCTCCCGCGCCACTCCGCGCCCACAGCGCCCCCGTCAGCCGGCTCCTGCTGCCCCGGCAGGCTCGAGCCCTCACGGCCGACTCCTCCTCCCCCGCGCAGCACCTCCTCCCGCACCCGCCGCGGCTGTCGCTGACGCCGCTGCACCCTCGCGCTCGCTCTCGCGCACTGGCTGAGGGAGAAGAGGAAGGAGGCGGAGGTGACGGGAGTGAGGGAGAGGCGTGGCCCTTTTAAGGCTGCGAGAGGAGGAGAGAGAGAGCGTGACAGAGGGCGTAGGAGGGAGAGGGAAAAAGAAGAGGCGGAGCAGGTCTGCGCGTGCAGGTGCGCAGACGTAATGGTGTGTGCGTAGAAAAATGAATCCCAGACGTCTGGAAGTGATACCAGACGTCTGGTACGACGTCTGGGACACCTCCCAGACGTCTTAAAAGACGTTTGAAAGCATGGTTCGTAACAATATAACAAACTCAAAGGAAGTTTCGTCCCCGAAACTTGCGCTAGCTAGGGTGCGGGAAAACGTCATAAATACCATAACAAACTCAAAGAGGACCGAGGCCGGTCCGAAAAGACGTACCTGTGAAGAGTTCCGGGTACCGCTCCTGCATTGTCGCCTCAGTCTCCCAGGTAGCCTCCTCGTACCGTTGGCTCCTCCACAAAACCTTTACCAGGGGTACTTGCTTTCGTCTCAAACTACGGACGGCACGGTCTAGAATATGCAATGGCCGCTCGGGGTAGGTCAGGTCGTCGCTCACCTCGACGCTCTCGTGACTCAGTACGTGACTGAGATCGGCTATGTACTTTCTGAGGTTGGACACGTGGAACACGTCGTGCACACTAGAAAGCTGCGAGGGGAGGGCAAGCCTGTAAGCAACAGGTCCAACCCGTTCCAGGACCTCAAAGGGCCCCACAAACCTCGGCGCGAGCTTCCCTCTCACCCCAAACCGCTGAATGCCCTTCATGGGCGAAACACGAAGAAAGACGTGGTCCCCAACCTCACTGCACCTCTCTGCGTCTCCGATCCGCGTAGCTCTTCTGTCTGCTCCTGACAGTGCGGAGTCGCATGTGGATCTGCTCGACTACCTCCTGACTCTGCCGGATCAACCTGGGGCCAACTTCCCACTTGGTCCCCACCTCAACCCAACTCAAGGGTACCGTACACCTTCGTCCGTACAGAGCCTCGTAGGGAGCCATGCCGATACTCGAGTGATAACTGTTGTTGTATGCAAACTCCGCCAGGGGCAGGTGCTCCTCCCAAGAGCCCCTCCAGTCCAGTACACAGGCACGCAAAAGGTCCTCAAGTGTCTGTATCGTGCGCTCAGACTGTCCGTCCGTCTGGGGGTGGTAAGCTGTACTAAACCTCAACCGCGTCCCCAAGGCCTGCTGAAACTCAGCCCAAAACTGGGACATAAAGCGGGTATCCCGGTCGGATACGATCTCCCGCGGAACTCCGTGTAATCGTACCACATCCCGGATATACCTCTCTGCCAACTGTACTGGTCCCAAAGTGACTCGGATCGGCAAGAATCGCGCCGTCTTCGTCAGTCTATCCACTATTACCCAGACTGCGTCGTGTCCCCGCTGGGTAACAGGTAAGCCCACCACCAAGTCCATGGTGATGCTCTCCCACTTCCACTCTGGCACTGGAAGCGGCTGTAGCGGCCCTGCAGGCCTCTGATGCTCGGCTTTCACTTGCTGGCACACTAAGCACTGCTGCACGAATTCACCCACATCCCTCTTCATCCCCCTCCACCAAAACTCGCATCTCAAGTCGTGGTACATCTTCGTGTTTCCGGGATGTATGGTGAATCTGGAACCGTGTGCCTCAGTCAGGAGCTCTCTCAACAGCTCCTCGTCTCTGGGAACACACAACCGACCCCTCAAGCGCAGCACCTGGTCTGTGAAAGAGAAGTCCCCCGGGTCTCCCGACAGTACTCTGTCGCGCAAGGACTGCAAGTACGGATCGGCCATCTGTCCTATGATGATACGGTCTATCAGCTCTGGCCTGGTCTGCCGTGTCACCGTCACTGCCCCACAGTACCCCCGTAACTCCAGGGGTCGCCAACTACCCACCTCCTCCAAAAGGCTCCAACTCTGTAACTGTAAATTGGCCAAGTGCGCGGGCGCCTTACGGGTCAAGGCATCAGCCACCACATTGGCCTTTCCCGGGTGGTAGGAGATGCTGCAGTCATAGTCCTTCAGGAGCTCCAACCAACGTCTCTGTCTCATGTTGAGCTCCTTCTGATCAAAAAGGTATCTGAGGCTCTTGTGATCTGTGAAAATTTTGAGGGTCTCACCGTACAAGTGGTGCCTCCAAGTCTTCAGCGCGAAGACAACAGCTGCCAACTCTAGGTCGTGGGTAGGGTAGGTATGCTCATGGGGCTTCAATTTCCGCGAAGCGTAAGCGACAACGTGACCCCTCTGCATGAGCACACCTCCTAATCCCTGCAAGGAGGCGTCCGTGTACAAAACGAACCTGCCACTACTGTCAGGGATGGTGAGCACGGGAGCCGAGGTCAACCTCTCCTTCAGCTCCAGAAAACACGCCTCACAGGCGTCTGTCCAAGTGAAGGGCACGTCCTTCCGGGTCAACTGTGTCATAGGACGTGCAATCTGTGAAAAACCTCTGATGAATCGTCTGTAGTAGCCTGCCAGTTTCAGGAAACTACGAATCTCAGTGACTGAACGCGGTCTCTCCCACCTGAGTACTGCCTCAACCTTGGCTGGGTCCACCGCCAAGCTGTCTCCAGAGATCACATGACCTAAGAAGGTCACCTCCCTCAACCAGAACTCGCACTTACTGTATTTGGCATACAGCCTACGTCGTCTCAGTGTGTCCAGAACCATCCGCAAGTGCTGTCCGTGCTGCGTCTGATCTCGAGAATAGATGAGTACATCATCTATGAAAACCACCACGAACTGGTCCAAGTACGGTCTAAACACCCTGTTCATCAGATCCATGAAAGCAGCGGGGGCATTGGTCAGCCCAAACGACATGACCAAAAACTCGTAGTGTCCGTACCGGGTGCGGAAAGCTGTCTTGGAGACGTCGGTCTCCCTGATCCTCAACTGGTGGTATCCAGACCTCTAAGTCGATCTTGGAGAACACCGTGGCACCCCGCAATTGGTCAAACAAGTCGTCGATCCTCGGCAGCGGATATCTGTTCTTGATGGTGACCCTATTCAACTGCTGGTAGTCCACACAAAGGCGTAGGGTCCCATCCTTCTTCTTCACAAACAGTACCGGGGCTCCCCAGGGAGACGCACTGGGCCTCACGAAACATTTCTCCAAAAGGTCCTGCAACTGGGACTTGAGCTCTCGCAGCTCAAGCGGTGCCATCCTGTATGGCGCGGTGGAGATGGGGCTGGTCCCTGGTACTAGTGAGATCTCAAACTCAATCTCAAGCTCGGGTGGTAGTCCTGGTAACTCGTCTGGAAACACGTCAGGGTACTCTCTGACCACCGGGATACTCTGGAAGTCTACCACAGGGCTGGGCTCTGCCACCACACAAGCTAGGAAGCCCTCACACCCCTGGCTCAAAAGTCTCACCGCCCGAAGTGCGGAAATGCACCTGAAACCTCCGTCCACTGGCTGTCCGTGAAACTCGAAAGTAGGCAACTCCGGAATGGAGAAGACGATCTTCCTCTCAAAACAGTCCACCAAGGCGTGGTAAGCGGACAGCCAATCCATTCCCAGAATCACTCCAAAGTCCTCCATCTGTAACATAATCAGGTCAACTGGCAGGCTATGTCCCCCGACGCTGACCTCGCAATCTGTTTACACCACCTCAGCTACAAACAGCTGACCACTCGGACCTCTGATTACGAATGGATTCTCTAATGCTGTATAATCCTGGTCCAAACTAACTGCGAAACTGGCTGCGACAAACGAGTGCGTAGCGCCGGAATCGAAAGGCGTGTAAACGAGCCTGTCGGAAACTGAAACCATACCTGGTACCACCGATCCCGAAGCTCTGGCGTCCCTATGTGTTAGGGCATTGATACGCCCCTCAGCTCTAGGTGCGGACGAAGCAGCCACACTCTGCGTCGGACGGGTAGGTGCTGGCCGGTACCCTCCTCGCGACTGCTGTCCTCCTCCTCGCACCAGGGAACCGCGGCCTCCTGCGCGTCCTCCAGTGCTCTGCGCGGGAAGTACCTGCTGACCTCCTACCCTAGACGGGCAGTCCCTCCTGATGTGGCCCGGCTGGCCACACTGGTAATAGAGGGGAACCTGACTCCCGCCCTCAGTGGGTCCCTGCTGTCGCCAGGGCGGGGGTCCGGTGCTGGCGACTAGCCCCTGTCGAGGGCCCCCAAAGGCCACTGATGGCCCTGTAAAACGTGACGGCTCTCCTGCGGATGCCACTTGTCTCCTCTCTCGCCGGCCCTGTGAAAAGTCTGGCTGAAAGGGCCTCTTCCGCCCGCCGTCAGTGTCTCGCGCGGACGGGTTGGTCTCCTCGTAAGTCATAGTTGCCTCCACCACCCTCGAAAAAGTAGGCAGTTTCATGGGTTTGACATACCCCCGAATCGCAGGCCGGAGCCCCTCGGTGAACCTCCAAAGGTGCTCCTCCTCAGTAGCTACCGCTGTTGCTGCAAAGCGGGACAGCTCCAGGAAACACGTGCGGTACGCGCTCACGGTCATCGTCCCTTGGCGGAGAGTGTGGAACTCCTGCCTCCTCTGGTCCTGCCACGTCTGGGGAAAGTACTGCTCGCAGAAGAGGGCGACGAACCGGTCCCAGGTCGGCTCGTCCCTCTCCTGTCCCCGGACCGCCCTCCACCACCTGTGTGCCGTACTCTCCAGCTGGTACGTGGCAAAGGCCACGCGGCACTCCACTGGGGGCGAAGGGTGTCAAAAATCTTCTCCAGCTGCTCAAGCCAGTCCTCTGCCTCGGTCGGGTCCTCATCCCCCTTGAAGGAGGGGGGCTTCAGCTTCCGGAACTGCCCGAAAAGCTCGAAGTGGTGCTGTAGGGGAGGTGCTGGTGCACCTCCAAGTGAAGGTGCCTCGTGCACGGAAGTGTTGGAGGAAGGTGGGGGCTGCGACGGCCCATCCCCTCCCCCGTGTCCAGCGCCGCGTCAGTCGAGTGGTCCCACAGAGGACTCCCCCTCCACAACCCCAGGGTGAGGTGCTCGGGGCGGTGGGTGGAGCTCCTCTCATACAATGTCTCGTATCAGCCGGGCGAGGTCCTGGGCCTGGACGCCTGGGAGTAGTGGCTGGTCCACTGGGGTGTCGGCAACGGTACGCCCACCTCGCCGACCTCGTCCTCGGCCGCGCCCGCCGCCCGCCTCACTGGTCCCACGACGAGGCATCTCCTGCAACGAGACGCGAAACAAAACAGAACACGTCACTACGGAACGATACCGAACGGAAATGTCTAAGAGTTCATGTCAAAAGATATGTTGTGGTGGCTACTCTAGTTATAGACATGTGAATTGGTTATTTTCCAGTCAGTTGATTCACTTCTCGGGATGACCTTACTCTGATACCATCTTGTAACGACCCGATTCCCAAGTCCCTGCGAGACACAAGAACCGGACCGACTCGACTAATCCCAAGACCTAGTTGCTCAACGAGGAAGTAACCAAAAGAGCAGTAAAATAAACCACATTCAGCATGAATATAACTAACAGTAAGGAAATACAGTAATAAGGAAAGAAACCACTACAGTATATACCACCACAACAGTAGAACAGCATTCATAACATAATATGAACTGCAGGTAAAGAAAAGTACAGCGGAAACAAGAACTACTCACTATAACGGAACAAAAAGAGGTACAAGAGAACAGTCGTAACTCTACTGAACCCTACTCGGCCGAGCGTCCTCTGCAGCCGCTGACCCTGGCTGCTCAACACCTGGTCCTGAAAGGTAACGAGTGTAACACGTCAGCAAAACACTGAGTAGAGTGGCAGCTAAACTAAAGAAACAATAAAGTGTACAGTAGCTGTTTAATTTTCTTTCTTCCTTTATTTATGTCTTTCTATTGTTTCACAATTTATCTATTTCTCAGATCCTTCACTTGATCTCGAATGTTCCGCGTGGGAACGATCTTGGTTTCAGTCTTTTCCGAACAGTAGAAGTAGCACGTGGTGCTCTCCTGGCCGGGAGAGTCCCCCGTGGTGATCCTACTCTCAGTCAACCACCCCAAGGTCACTGACAGATGTAACGGTGACTACGGCACGCGCGGTAAACGCACGGGTAGCTAACCCACACTGGCACGCGGTCAGTCGTTTCCGTTAACGGGTGCGCCCAAAGCACAGTACGGAACCAGTACAGGGCAGAGCCCTCTCAGTAACAGGGGTCCAACCCCTCCACAGTCCGCGCACCCTCGCCTGACTACCCTGGTTTGCCCCAGTGGGCCTAACAAGTTGGTGTGGGAGGCTAGCAGAACCCCGGGGCCCGTGGGGTAGCTAGTACCTCCCTACACTAGTAGCTCTCCTTGGTACTACGTACACGAGGGCCAGCAAGTCGGTACAGAGTGGCCAGTCCTAACCCCGGGTCCCTGGGGCGGCTGGCTCCGCTCTGCACTAAACAGGGGGGACAGTCGCTCTCCTTGGTACTCCGTACTCAAGGGCCAGCTCACTTCCCCAATTCTATTCCATTCACTTTCCAGGAGTTCTACTCCTAATTCCCCGTAGGGTTCCAGCTCTTTAACTCAGAACATTCCAGTTTCACCATTCCAGTTTCACGTTCATACATCCCATATTCTTAATCATGTTCATGTATTCATAATAGGAAGCTGTTAATTCAATTCACAGGCAGCTATTATTTCCTTTCCACATTTTCCAAGACTGCAGTATTCATACATTCCACTAGTTTTCCCGTCCTAGGATTCATGTCATATCCTAGGATGTATCATACAATCTAGCTTTCCAGCCCTAGGATTCATGCAACACCCTAGGAATCTACCATTCAATCTATTTCTCATTCCTAGGATACATGCAATGTCCTAGGTTCTATTTATGGTTTCATAATTTAACGGATTATACTTAAAGCCACTCTACCGGATACAATAGGCGAACTGGGGGCATGGTCGGGAATCTCGCGTGCCTCCGCAACCCCGAGACTGCAACGGAATGGGGTCCTAAGACAAGGATCAAACACAAGGAACTTCTCAAAACAGTATACAGCTACTGTCGACAGGTAGAGGATGTAGTTCCGAAAAGAATGCAACTTGAAATGCGGAAAACGGAGCCCGAACGGGCCCAAAACGGGTCGAAAACAACGAAACAGTGCAAAATCAGACGTCTGGAACTTCTTCCAGACGTCTTAAAAAGTGGATCAGGGAATTACCTCACTCTGCGTGGGCTCTCAGACGTCCAGAAGCCTGCAGGGGTGTCTGGCCTAGTTCCCAGACGTCCGATGGTCACCCAGGACGTCTGGAAGTCGTTCCCGCCGTCTGGAACTGCAGCCAGACGTCTGATTCGCGTTGGATGCAAACCTCCGACCTGCACGTACCCATTTCCTCTCTCTGTTAGTACGGTCAATCGAAGGGAAGGAAGAAGACGGAAAAACTCACCTTTTAGACGTCTGGACAATTTTCCAGACGTCGTTCCAGTCGTCTGTCTAGAAGCACAGACGTCTGATTCTGGAAGATTTTCCAGAACCAGGGCGCCACTCGCCCTCCGCTCGTGACGCCCGGCCGCGCCGCGAGTGCTCTGCCTGCTGCTCGAGCTGCAGCAGGCCTCCCGTGCCACTCCGCGCCCGCTGCGCCCCCGCCGGCCGGCTCCCGCTACCCCGGCAGGCTCGAGCCCTCACGGCCGACGCCTCCTCCCCCACGCAGCACCTCCTCCCACACCCGTCGCGGCTGTCGCTGCCGCCGCTGCACCCTCGCTCTCGTGCACTGGCTGAGGGAGAAGAGGAAGGAGGCGGAGGTGATGGGAGTGAGGGAGAGGCGTGGCCCTTTTAAGGACGCGCGAGGAGAGAGAGAGCGCGATAGAGGGCGCAGGAGGGAGAAGGAAAAAGAAGAGGCGGAGCAGGTCTGCGCGTGCAGGCGCGCAGACGCAACGGTGTGCGCGTAGAAAAATGAATCCCAGATGTCTGGAAGTGATACCAGACGTTTGGTATGATGTCTGGGACACCTCCCAGACGTCTTAAAAGACGTTTGAAAGCACGGTTCGTAACATCCTGCTTCATCCCCCTCCACCAAAACTTGCGTCTCAAGTCGTGGTACATCTTCGTGTTTCCGGGATGTATGGTGAATCTGGAACCGTGTGCCTCAGTCAGGAGCTCTCTCAACAGCTCCTCATCCCTGGGAACGCACAACCGTCCCCTAAGGCGTAGCACCTAATATGTGAAAGAGAAGTCCCTTGGGTCTCCCGACAGTACTCTATCGCGCAAGGACTGCAAGTACGGATCGGCCATCTGTCCTGTGATGATGCGGTCTATCAGCTCTGGCCTAGTCTGCCGTGTCACAGTCACTGCCCCACAGTATCCCCGTAACTCTAGAAGTCGCCAACTGCCCACCTCCTCCAAAAGGCTCCAACTCTGTAACTGTAAACTGGCCAAGTGTGCGGGTGCCTTACGGCTTAAGGTCGTGGGTAGGGCAGGTATGCTCATGGGGCTTCAGTTGCCGCGAAGCGTAAGCGACAACGTGACCCCTCTGCATGAGCATACCTCCTAACCCCTGCAAGGAGGCGTCCGTGTACACAACGAACCCGCCACTACTGTCAGGGATGGTGAGCACGAGAGCCGAGGTCAACCTCTCCTTCAGCTCCAGAAAACACGCCTCACAGGCGTCTGTCCAAGCGAAGGGCACGTCCTTCCAGGTCAACTGTGTCATAGGACCCGCGATCTGTGAAAAACCTCTGATGAAATGTCTGTAGTAACCTGCCAGTCCTAGGAAACTGCGAATCTCAGTGACTGAACGCCGTCTCTCCCACCTGAGTACTGCCTCAACCTTGGCTGGGTACACCGCCAAGCCGTCTCCAGAGATCACATGACCTAAGAAGGTCACCTCCCTTAACCAGAACTCACACTTGCTGTATTTGGCGTACAGCCTACGTCGTCTCAGTGTGTCCAGAACCATCCGCAAGTGCTGTCCGTGCTGCGTCTGATCTCGAGAATAGATGAGTACATCATCTATGAAAACCACCACGAACTGGTCCAAGTACGGTCTAAACACCCGGTTCATCAGATCCATGAAAGCAGCGGGGGCATTGGTCAGCCCAAACGACATGACCAAAAACTCGTAGTGTCCGTACCGGGTGCGGAAATCTATCTTGGAGACGTCGGTCTCCCTGATCCTCAACTGGTGGTATCCAGACATCAAGTTGATCTTGGAGAACACCGTGGCACCCCGCAATTGGTCAAACAAGTCATCGATCCTCGGCAGCGGATATCTGTTCTTGATGGTGACCCTATTCAACTGTTGGTAGTCCACACAAAGGCGTAAGGTCACATCCTTCTTCTTCACAAACAGTACCGGGGCTCCCCAGGGAGACGCACTGGGCCTCACGAAACCTTTCTCCAAAAGGTCCTGCAACTGAGACTTGAGCTCTCGTAGCTCAAGCGGTGCCATCCTGTATGGCGCAGTGGAGATGGGGCTGGTCCCTGGTACTAGTGAGATCTCAAACTCGATCTCACGCTCAAGCGGTAGTCCTGGTAACTCGTCTGGAAACACGTCAGGGTACTCTCTGACCACCGGGATGCTCTGGAAGTCTGCTACAGGGCTGGGCTCTGCCACTACACAAGCTAGGAAGCCCTCACACCCCTGGCTCAAAAGTCTCGCCGCCCGAAGTGCCGAAATGCACCTGAAGCCTCCGTCCACTGGCTGTCCGTGAAATTCGAAAGAAGGCAACTCCGAAATGGAGAAGACGATCTTCCTCTCAAAATAGTCCACCGAGGCGTGGTAAGCGGACAACCAATCCATCCCCAGAATCACTCCAAAGTCCTCCATCTGTAACATAATTAGGTCAGCTGGCAGGCTATGTCCCCCGACGCTGACCTCGCAATCCGTGTACACCTCCTCAGCTACAAACAGTTGACCACTCAGACCTCTGATTACGAACAGATTCTCTAACAGTGTATAATCCTGGTCCAAACTAACTGCGAAACTGGCTGCGACAAATGAGTGCGTAGCGCCAGAATCGAAAAGTGTGTAAACGAGTCTGCCGGAAACTGAAACCATACCTGCTACCACCGATCCCGAAGCTCTGGAATCCCTGTGTGTCAGGGCGTTGATACGCCCCTCAGCTCTAGGTGCGGACGAAGCAGCCACACTCTGCGTCGGACGGGTAGGTGCTAGCCGGTACCCTCCTCGCGACTGCTGTCCTCCTCCTCGCGCCTGGGAACCGTGGCCTCCTGCACGCCCTCCAGTGCTCTGCGCGGGAAGTATCTGCTGACCTCCTGCCCTAGAAGGGCAGTCCCTCCTGATGTGGCCCGGTTGGCCACACTGGTAACAGAGGGGAACTCGACTCCTGCCCTTAGTGGGTCCCTGCTGTCGGCTGGGCGGGGGTCCGGTGCTGGCGACTAGCCCCTGTCGAGGGCCCCCAAAGGCCACTGATGGCCCTGTAAAACGTGACGGCTCTCCTGCAGACGCCACGTGTCTCCTCTCTCGTCAGCCCTGTGAAAAGTCTGGCTGGAAGGGCCTCTTCCGCCCGCCGTCAGCGTCTCGCGCGGACGGGTTGGTCTCCTCGTAAGTCATAGCTGCCTCTACCACTCTCGAAAACGTAGGCAGCTTCAGGGGTTTGACATACCCCCGAATTGCAGGCCGGAGCTCCTCGGTGAACCTCCAAAAGCGCTCCTCCTCAGTAGCTGCAAAGCGGGACAGCTCCAGGAAACGCGTGCGGTACGCGCTCACGGTCATCGTCCCTTGGCGGAAAGTGTGGAACTCCTGCCTCCTCTGGTCCTGCCACGTCTGGGGAAAGTACTGCTCGCAGAAGAGGGCGACGAACTGATCCCAGGTCGGCTCGTCCCTCTCCTATCCCCGGACCGCCCTCCACCACCTGTGTGCTGCACTCTCCAGCTGGTACGTGGCAAAGGCCACGCGGCACTCCACCGAGGGGCGAAGGGTGTCGAAAATCTTCTCCAGCTGCTCGAGCCAGTCCTCTGCCTCGGTCGGGTCCTTATCCACCTTGAAAGAGGGGGGCTTCAACTTCCAGAACTGCCCGAAGAACTCGGAGTGGCGCTGCAGTGGGGATGCTGGTCCACCCCCAGGCAATGGTGCCTCATGCACAGAAGTATCGGAGGAAGGTGGGGGCTGCGGCGGCCCATCCCCTCCCCCGTGTCTAGCGCCGCGTCCGTCGAGTGGTCCCGCAGAGGACTCCCCCTCCGCAGCCCCAGGGTGAGGCGCTCGGGGCGGTGGGTGGAGCTCCTCTCGTACAATGTCTCGTATCAGCCAGGCAAGGTCCTGGGCCTGGACGCCTGGGAGTAGTGGCTGGTCTACTGGGGCATCGGCAATGGCACACCCACCTCGCCGACCTCGTCCTCGGCCGCGCCCGTGGCCCGCCTCACTGGTCCCACGACGAGGCATCTCCTACAAGGGGACACGAAACAAAATGAAATACGTCAAAACGGAACGGTACCTAACGAAAATGTCTTAGAGCTCATGTCAAAAGATATGTTGTGGTGGCTACTCTAGTTATAGACATGTGAATTGGTTATTTTCCTATCAGTTGATTCACTTCTCGGGACGACCTTGCTTTGATACCATCTTGTAACGACCCGATTCCCGAGTCCCTACGAGACACGAGAACCGGACCGACTCGACTAAACCCAAGACCTGGTCGTCCAACGAGGAAGTAACCAAAAGAGCAACAAAATAAACCACATTCAACATGAATATAACTAACAGTAAGAAAATACAGCAGTAAGGAAAGAAACCACTACAGTATGTACCACCACAACAGTAGAACAACATTCATAACATAATATGAACTGCAGGTAAAGAAAAGTACAGCGGAAATAAGAACTACTCACTACAGTGGAACCAAAAAGAGATACAAGAGAACAGTGGTAACTCTACTGGACCTTACTCGGCCCAGTGTCCTCTGCAGCCACTGACCCTGGTTGCTCAACACCTGATCCTGAAAGGTAACGAGTGTAACATGTCAGCAAAACGCTGAGTAGAGTGGCATCTAAACTAAAGAAATAGTAAAGTGTATAGTAGCTGTTTTAATTTTCTTTCTTCCTTTATTTACGTCTTTCTATTGTTTTACAATTTATCTATTTCTCAGATCCTTCACTTGATCTCGAATGTTCCTCGTGGGAACGATCTTGATTGCAGTCTTTTCCGAACAGTAGAAGTAGCACGTGGTGCTCTCCTGGCCGGGAGAGTCCCCCGTGGTGATCCTACTCTCAGTCAACCACCCCAAGGTCACTGATAGACGTAACGGTGACTACGGCACGCGCGGTAAACGCACGGGTAGCTAACCCGCACTGGCACGCGGTCAGTCGTTTCCGTTAACGGGTGCGCCCAAAGCACAGCATGGAACCAGTACAGGGCAGAGCCCTCTCAGTAACAGGGGTCCAACCCCTCCACAGTAACCAAACAGGGGCCTTGCCCCTCCACAGTCCGCGCACCCTCGCCTGACTACCCTGCTTTGCCCCAGTGGGCCTAAGAAGTCGGTGTAGGAGGCTAGCAGAACCCCGGGGCCCGTGGGGTAGCTAGTACCTCCCTACACTAGTAGCTCTCCTCGGTACTACGTACACGAGGGCCAGCAAGTCAGTACAGAGTGGCTAGTCCTAACCCCGGGTCCCTGGGGCGGCTGGCTCCGCTCTGCACTAAACAGGGGGATAGTCGCTCTCCTTGGTACTCCGTACTCAAGGGCCAGCTCACTTCCCCAATTCTATTCCATTCACTTTCCAGGAGTTCTACTCCTAATTCCCCGTAGGGTTCCAGCTCTTTTAACTCAGAACATCCAGGTTTCACTTTCCAGTTTCACGTTCTTACAATCCATATTCTCAATCACGTTTATTTATTCATAGCAGGCAGCTGTTAATTCAATTCACAGGCAGCTATTATTTCCTTTTCACATTTTCCAAGACTGCAATATTCATATATTCCACTAGTTTTTCCCATCCTAGGATTCATGCCATACCCTAGGATCTATCATACAATCTAGTTTTCCAGCCCTAGGATTCATGCAACACCCTAGGATCTACCATTCATTCTAGTTTCTCTTTCCTAGGATTCATGCAATGTCCTAGGTGCTATTTATGGTTCCATAATTTAACAGATTGTACCAATAAACTTAAAAGCCACTCTACCGGTTACAACAAGAGTACTGGGGGCGTGGTCGGAAATCCCGCGTGCCTCCGCAAACCCCGAGACTGCAATGGAATGGGGTCCTATCACAAGGATCAAACACAGGGAGTTTCTCAAAATAGTATATAGCTACTGTAGACAGGTAGAGGATTTAATTCCGAAAAGAACGCAACTCGAAATGCGGAAAACGGAACCTGAACGGACCCTACACGGGTCAAAAACGACGGAACAGTGTAAAATCAGACGTCTGGAACTTATTCCAGACGTCTTAAAAAGTGGATCAGGGGTTACCTTGCTCTGCGTGGCCTCTCAGACGTCCAAAAGCCTGCGGGGGCGTCTGGCCTAGTTTCCAAACGTCCGATGGTCACCCCGGACGTCTGGAAGTCGTTCCAGTCGTCTGGCACTGCAGCCAGACGTCTGATTTGCGTTGGATGCGAATCCCTGAACCTGCGCGTACCCATTTCTCTCTCTCAGTATGGACGGTCGTAGGAAAGGAAGAAGGTACGAAAATAACTCACCTTTCAGACGTCTGGACAGTCCTCCGGACGTCTTCCCCGTCGTTTGGTTGGAAGCCCAGACGTCTGATTCTGGAAAAATTTCCAGAATCAGGGCGCCACTCGCCCTCCGCTCGCGACGCACGGCCGCGCCGCAAGTCCTCCACCTGCTGCTCGAGCTGCAGCAGGCCTCCCGCGCCACCCCGCGTCTACTGCTCCCCCCGCTGGCTGGCCCTAGCAGCCCCTGCAAGCTCGCCCTCATGGCCGAGCGCATCCTCTTCTCGCGCAGCACCTCCTCCCGCACTCACCGCGGTTGTCGCTGCCCCTCTCGCTCGCGCTCGCACTCGCACTCGCTGGAAGAAGAGGAAGGAGGAGCGGAGGTGATGAGAGTGAGGGAGAGGGTGTGGCTTTTTAAAGCCACATTGGGAGAGAGAGCGAGAGAGAGGGGCGCAGTCTACGCCCACAGGAGGAGAGGGAAAAAGAAGAGGCGGAGCAGGTCTGCGCGCGTAGGCGCGCAGATGCAACGGTGCGTGCCGCAGAAAATGAATCCCGGACGTCTGGAAGTGATACCAGACGTCTGGTACGATGTCTGGGCCACCTCCCAGACGTCTTAAAAGACGTTTGAAAGCACGGTTCGTAACATGAGGGGAGAGGTATGGCGTTGCAAGGAGTGGTACGGAGATGGCTGTCGCGGGGAGAAGCGTGAGGCGTGGTCGAGGGAGTGGCGTGTGCACGTATGCGTCGAAAAGAATAGCATTTTCAGTCGTCTGGCTCTCTCTCCAGACGTCTGGACAGACGTCTTAAAGGACCAAAAGTTGACAGGTCGTTTCATCAGACGACACGTTGGACGTCTGTCATAAGGTCTGGATGCCTGAAAAGAGGATTCTCTACAAAAATAAATTTCCCGAGAGGCTAACGGTTATAATCATCTGACAAACGTAGATTCAGGTCAGATATAGGCTAACGTCTATTTATCAGACATCTAGTAGGCTCTATGGACATCTGAAGATACTAATAATGCAATCATAAGCCAATCCTCGAAGAAATTCTTTTAATAGGCAACAGTCCTCTAATTAAATGTTTGGTAAGATCATCAAACGTCATGTAAGACGTCTGGACTATGGGCTGGTCATATGAAGGTATGGTCACAGACTATGTGTTTTCAGCCTAAGTGTTTAGATGTCTAGACATAAGGTCAGACATCGTAAAGTCCAATATCAGACGTCTAAAATCCAGATTGGATGTCTGATCAGACTGTTTGAAGCATATTTTAGTTTTCGAAGTGTTTTCAAAGATTATCTAAGAATGTCTAAGTATCCTATAGTAGCGTAAGTCTTCCTAAGACTACAGGTGTTACACTTTGGGCTCTTTAACAATGAAGCTAAGAAAAGCAAAAGAGCAAATAAATAAAGAGTACAAAAATAATGATAAAAGGACATCTATCATATTCTTCTTGTTCTTCACACTTTTGCTCCACGTGAAACTCGATCTCTTCTATACCTCCATCAAGCTCCTTCAATCAGCCATGGATGCGAGCTTGAGCTCCTTCACAGTTGATTCCATTTGTATTATTCCTAAAAACTTAAACTCAAATGCAAATGTTAAATACTAAGCGTTTTGTTATCATCAAAATCAACAATCGTGGTCTCTTACACCAACAATCTTAACAAGTTGCAACCCCATAAGGAAGTCCACTAGAATGCTAGTGAACAACTCAAGGAAAGTAAGAAAAATTTTTATTTTTTAGTTTACTAAATTCTCATCTAGCTTAATTTCTATTTGTAGGAACTTTCAAGATTGAGATAGAATTTGAATCCCAAACCAATTATCTCAAAGAAGACCAAGAAGAGGCTAGTTGGGGGTACCTCCAAGAGTCTTGTCCCAAAGAATAAAAAGTTGAAAAAGATTGGTGAAACCAGCATTCCTCCTATGAATGTTCCAAATGAGGAGGAAACAAAAATGGACTACCTTTATGATTTTTTGGATGATATGGAGAATTCTTTTATTTTTACATTTTTTAGGATATTAAGGATTCCACCAACAAAGGGAAAGGGATGGAAGAAATAATCAACTCAATTGTTAGTGGGAATAATACTAGTAAGAAATCTACGAATGCATTCCCAAGATCAAGGAACTTCTTGGGAGAAAGAGGCTGAGAAAATAGGTATTATTACAACTTACTCTTGTAAATCATTTTCAACTTGTTATCCAATAAATGAATTTTTATAGTTCTTGACTTAGGGAATGGAACAAGCATGAGAGGGGATCCAACTAATGCTCCTCCTAAGTCACATGTTTACCCATTTCTTAGTGGGTGTGCCAAAGGTATTCAACCACCACAACAACTTCTTATGAAGTTTGTTACTTCTAAGGACATAGGAGAGAGAATTTTGAACTTAATGAAAAAAAACTACGTTGATGTACTTTGAAAGCCTATGGAAATCCAATTTGTCTTAGGATTCACGGCTTTGCTCAACAAATTGAAAGTTGTTTATACTTAATTTTTATCCATACACTTCTGTCACCTTTTTCTAATTCACTATATAGAGTCTGATCACTCTTCCGAGCTACCTTCTTTGATACCAAGCTTTGTGGAGTAGTTAGGTTCTCGACTATTCTCCAGTTACTCAAATAGTATCTTTTTGCTCTATGAGAAACATTATAATCATCAAAATAATTGACGTAATTTTCACCCCTCATCACTCTAATTTATCTATCACCGAATTCCCAATTGAAATCACTAGTTGTTCATCGTACATCTCTAGTGAAGCCTAACGACTATTGGATTATTAGGGCACTAGTCAACTCATGAGATATACTGTACTATTTCATATGTCTTACACACATAGAGGCATATATGACTAATGTAATATTTAGGATCGGATCACACTATCATCCCTACTAGAAGTAATCTTTATGAACTATCACCATGCTTTGGATGGAAGACATGCTGAATAACTTTCTAAGTTTATTCAATTCCTTTATTCTTATTTCGATCAACCTATTAGAATGACCTCTAGTAAAATTGAGGCCCCAAAGCTACAATCATAGAGATCAAAATCCAACATTGGAGTTACGTAAATCCCATCTTGAGAGACATCTACATCTTGTACTAAATCAAGTAACCTAGCTTCCTAGCATATTGGCCCTACTCTCAGCTTGCACTCTATGAAACCTCAAGGACCCCATTTGCTTCATTTGGGCAAGGAGATCACCATCGCTGGTTGCACCCCTCACCCCTCTCCTCCTCTTCATAACGCCATTCCTCCCCTCCTCCTTGGCTTCTTCAGTTGCTGCAACTGCTGCTAGGGTTACTGTGGGCATTGCCACCGTGGGGGAGATGAAGAGAAGGAGAAGGAAGAAGCACGCCCAACCCTAGGTAGGAACCCCTCTCTCCCCTTTTGCATGTTTGTTTTTGAGCTCCTGAGTTGAGGGTGAGATTCGAGGGAGGATTTGAGAGTTCAAATCTGTGATTTCATTGCAAGGTTCGGATTCAATTGTATTTGATTTCGTGCATGTTGATTTTTTATAAGTTTTGAAGGGGCTCTAGTTCCCTAGGGTTTTGATTTTGAGAATAGACTCTCATGGGTGATTCTAAGGTCTCAAGTGTCCTTTGAATGTCAATTAATATGTGGGAAATGGATCCAAGCTATTGGGATGAAAGGAAGGGCTTTTGGATGTCATGTAAGCCTAATTTCTCTCAGAATCGAGGTCTGGATGGCTCCTATCACCCCAACAAGCGCAAAAAGGTGAAACTAGAAGGGTCTAATACCAGTACTAAGTGTTAGTACTAGTACTAGCACCTTCTAGCGACCAATTGGGAAGAAATTGCCCAGTATCAATACTAAAGACTAGTACCAGTATTAGCATATTTTTTGTAGGATTCTGTGTAGCAAGTGCCTAGTACCGGTAATCAAGATTAGTACCAGTATTGGTGCTTTTGTTCTTCCCTAAAGGACCCTATTTTCTACCCTAATTTGATGATGGAATGAGGGGATGTAAGCCTTGATTTCAAGGTGTTAAGTAAAGGGGATTTAATCCACTTAATATCCATACAATCACCATGTGAAGTGATTAAAGACCCTAAAAGATAGGAATAAAAGTTGAAGATAATTGGCTAAGCCTAAGGTGGAATCTATAATATGCAAAACTCATCGACTCTTACAGAGTCTAGGTAACGAAAGACTTGGATCTTAAGGCCTAAGGCCAAGCCCCAAGTGTTCCACTAAGGCCTTACAGTTTTGTTCTGGACATGGAATTAAATGGGTTAAAAACAGTAGGTCTACAAGATGAGCTTGTAGGGCTGCAACCACAGACTTGGTGAATCATGGGTTCACTGCTTCGGTTGAAGACCCAATATTATGGGGTGGCTAGAGGCTACCTATGATCCACCTCAGAACTTAGACAGCTCCTATGTATGGTGACGAGCCATGGGTCGTCATGGAAATAAGGTACTGGGAAGTATCTGAATTTGACTCAATGTACAAGTACTTGTAGCAAGAGGCTCATTAGGCACCCACATGTGTGGAAGTTGTCGGGATACTGTGAGCGGCTTGGTTGAGATCTTGTCTGACGACGGACTAAGATGGCACACTTAGAGACTACGCTCCTAGTAGGAGCATTAGTGTGACCCAACAATTCTGGCCAACCCTATGAGTACGATCTAGAATGATTTATGACTGAACCTTGCGGGACACGAATTGAGCTTTCTCTTCACCGTCAAAAGTTATTGGCTTGAGTAGCTTCAAAGAGGCCTAACTCTTTTGATGGAGGTCAGCAATGCTCTCGATACATCGAGAATGGGTATGCCTTCTACAAGGGTCACCAGCACAGCTAGCATCTCCCTTGATCAAGGAGAGACTACCAAGCTAGGATCCAAGGGAAGAATATGTCTCGATCTCCTCAAATAGAGAGTGATAGAACGAATTACTTGGTAATAAATTATAAGTTAATCATGGGTAAATGGGGGATTAATTAGTAGTTGGCCTGTAGTGTAGAACCTGTACACTACCTTTTTCTACTTCAGTTTTATATGTAGTTTTATCCCTACTGATTTGCTTAGCTCATCCCTGTATTTATGACCTAATTTTAGGTTTCGATGACATGGAGCAGTAGTTTTTATCTCTCCTATAAGCAATGCCAATCCTAGCAATAGCGGACTGGCTCTTCGTTCAGACCATCATACGCTTGCAGAGGGCAATAGCAAAGGAACAACACCTAGGGAGGTGGATGGACTCGCTTATTGAGCCCCTGCAGGTTCTTGCAATAGATCTTTGACATGCGATAGTCGAGTTGTAATAAAAATGGTGTTTTATGTGTCTTTGTTGTATATTTGTCACAAATGCAAATTGATGTCACGTCATTTTTATTTAATTACAATATTTACTGATTAGTTTCCAAGTCGTTCACTGGGAGACAGTTATTGATATAGACCACTCTCTAAGTCTAAAAATTGTTCTTTTATTCCAAAAATGTCACTTTTATTTACAACATGAATCAATGAATTAAATAATGAATAAATTGGTTAATTATGTACAAAAGAATCAATTAATTATCACTACAATGCCTTAAACAAATTTACAACTAAACAAGCATTAAAACTATGTGTAATTACTTTATGTTAGTTATATACAACTACTCTAAATAGTACCTAAGTATAAGTACAAAAGTAGCTACTAATATGTACTATATTAAATTATATTGACACATACTAATATCTTTAGTAACATATACTATATATACAGTAACATAAATATGTGTCGCTAAAGGCTTAGTAAAATATGTACAAAACATAAGGCAAAAGAATACGTTCACTACCATATGTACATATCTACAGTGACGGATATATTCATCACTAAAGCCTTAGGATTTTTTTATATATATAAGGCTCAAATAGGCATATATTTATTCTAATTACATATATATATATATATATATACATATGTAACATATACACACGCACACAGCACAAGCACACACACTTAGCCACATTTGTGCTCGCAGCTCACTCTCCTCTTTCTCCTCTCTTTATTCTTCTTTCTACACGATACTTAGTCATTTTTAGGATACTCTTTTCTCACTTTCACTGTTGACAAGATCAAAATTATGTTTTAATGAGCAAGCCGACCCATTTTCGAGGGATACGCAGCACCAAATATGGGTGGGACCAGACCTCTACTAGTGGGCCGACCATAGGTAATTTTAGGTGAATTATTGTGTATTCTTAGGCCCAACAGGCCCACACGCGCTCACGCGCCCATACACCTACGCACATACACGCACACGCATGCACCCACTCATGGCCGTAGGCGCACACGGCACGCGCCCCAAGAACCATGGCCTATATGCTCATTTGTGCGCCCTACATTGACAACCAAGGGAGTCGCCAGCGCTTTGCATCTTATACTGCTACGTGCGGTAGTGAGGCCACGATGTGGCACCAAAGCATGGTAGAGATTAGCACTGAGCGGCATTTAGCTACGTGTTAAAATCGAGATTTTGGGCCTTGATTTAAATGGCTAAATTAATTCCAAATTTACCATAAATTATATGGTTATAAAGCCCTTATATAGAGCTACATTATTGTGCAATTAATTTAAGAAAATAAGTTATTTACATGTACATTAAAATTACTTAAAGTTAAGAAATTATGCACATTAATTTAGAGTTTAATTTCTTAAGTAAAGTACAACTTGGTTAATTAATCATACAATTGCCTTTATAGATAATTACTTTATATAATAAATTATTTATTACACATTTTTAATATATTTTAGAGATTTTTTTTTAATTTATTTACATTTAATTACTCGTTTAAGTTAGTTTCATACATGAATAATTTATAAATACTATAATACACTATAAATATAGTATAAATAAGGGGTCATGGGGTAGCATAGTTGGTACGCCCGCTCCCTATAAGGCACTCCTTATGCGAGGTGCGCGGGTTCAATCCCCCGCGGCATGCCCAAACGCACATAGTAACCTCATGGGGGGACGCATCGCTGATGTTGTCCCCGCTATGACTCGACGCCAGAGAGTGGTCGTGGCTAAGATCACGGAGGCACTCCACGGCAAGCGTGAAATTTGGGGACCTTTGGGGGGGTGGGGTCTCCCCCCTCCCTCTCCTTTTTTAAATATAGTATAAGTAGGTTGAAAATACTTAATATAATATTATACAAGTGTACATTATAAATTACTTCATTATTAACTCAAATTACTAATTTATTTTATTTTAAGTTAATAAATTACTTAATTAACTTAATAACTTAGTTACCTACTGTAATTACCTAATTAAATTAATCTATAGGTACCATACAGTACATATTACTTAGTTAAGTATGTATGTATAGTATTGGATACAATATGTACATATAGATAGATTTGTATAATTACTTAGATTAAGATACATTTAGTTAATATAAATTAACATATAACAATACAATAAAGATATATATATAATAAGTCATTCTAAATATTTAATTTAATATATAGAATACGTATATAAGTTAAATATAGGTTTTATTTACATATTATATATTATATACATATAGCTTAGGTTTTAAATCATATTTACAAGTATATACATAGTATATAAGGTTTTTTTATTTTCGGAGATTTTCTGATTTTATGGTTTTTATGTGTGTAGTAAAGATAGGAAGTGAGAGAGAAAGGGTGAGGTGAGAGATAGAAATTTCCTTTTGTGATTTTTCATCTTAGGTTTTTTTATTAAACTCTAAGTTATACTAAATCGTCAGCTAATATGTTCTACTAAGTCGAGGGTTTAGATTACCTTGAAACTTGGCACACACCTAAAGAAATATCTAATCTTACTCAAGACAGGTTTATTTTATTTTATTGTGATTTTTTATCAATTTTATTTATTTACAAAACTCACACATAAGAGACCTTGAAAGAGTTTTAACCTAAGAACCTAAGGCCTCAAACTAAAATCTAATAGCTAGGAATGTACTCTAAAACATCAGAAATGTCTAACACAATATATGAATGATTTTTGAAGCATTGCACATGATTTTGAACATAAATTTTATCAAGATTAAATTTTGGACAATTATACTCAATTTCAAATAGCTGACAAAGTTTTCAAAGTAAATGCACATGCCAATCACGATCAAATTTAAGCTCGAGTACATGTGCATGAATGCTTATAAATGGAATTCTAATAAAACATTGCAATGTTAGCTCCTTCTACAATTAAACCCAACTCAAATTCTTCAAAACTCCATCTAATCCAGGAACATACTCCTGACTTTGTAGTAGACCAGTAGCTACAGCAATCTACTGAAGCTGATGTTTAGCGGTCAATATGCCTGCTGCTACTGTTGGTGAGAGCAATAGCCAATGCTGCCCACTTCCATTAGTTGAAAGCTGCTATAACAGGCATCTTAAACGATGGTGCATCTACTACTGCCAGGATTCAGCACTGATGTTGCTGTCTAATGGCAACAATTGCTGCTCAATCTCAGATGCTAAGAGCACAATGTGATTTTAATAAAAGAAATCCAACTCAGATCAGACCTAAATTTGATCTAAAGCACATGAATACTCAATTTATACCAATGTTGGACTAGTCTAAATCATATCAGTCCTTTTTATCTATTTTTCCTCAAAGCTTAATCTAAGAAACCAAAACAAAATAAGATCTAAAATTCTAAGTTTGAAAATAAAACACCTTTGAATACCAATCAAAACATGAAAATATACACCCCTATCCTCACAAATAAACTTAAAGGTGTTTAAAAATCATTTTGAATTCAGATCACATCAAAACCCTCATTCAAATTTTACTCAATCCCTGTTATCATATCTTCCTCACATTGATTCCAAAATAGCTCAGATCATTGAAAATATCTCTAATCAATGACACTAATTTCATTGACCTATTCTCACTATGCGGTGGGAGGAAAACAGAGATCTCCATCAAATTGGTTAGAACTGATCCGATCATTGAAAACACATATCACATAGTTCACAACCATCATGAAAAACCTGATTTATGCAAAAGCATACTGAATTAAGTTGATTAAACACTATTGGAATCAAATCTTTGAAAAATTCTTTACTCATGTCCTTAACCCAAATCAGAGTTAAACAACTAAATCAGTGCAATCAGCACACATGGAGGACCTTTGTGTTCAGATGAGGTGAATGGGAGGTCCCCCCTTGTGAAATTTGAGTGTATTCTAGATCTGAGAGCTAAGAAGCTTTAGATCTAGAACGACTCTAGTGAATGGGATGATTCATGATTAAAACATCGAGGGAGATCAATGAATGTGATGGTAAGATGAAGAGGGAGATTAAATGAACATAATGAATGGCGAAATTTGTCTCATCTAATCTGAATTGATCAAAGGAGGTGGGTGAGTGAAATACTACCTAGTCTAATCTACTTTTAACTCTAACAATCAAGCCATTGAATTCACTGTCTGATCTACTCCTAACTAAGATACTGTACACTAATTACTAATCTAAGCTACTCTAGAAAGCATTAAAATCCTAGTCTAATGGGAAGAACGGGACCTGAGGATCCAAAGCCGGCGGCTGAGGAAAAGGAAAGGAGGGAGGAGGTCTCCAACAGTTGGAAAGCTCTCTAGTGGAGCTTAGAGTCACCCTCAGGTGTTACGTGGTCCTTAGAGGTGAGGATTGATCATAAGAAGGTGAATTCCTCCACCAAGGCGACGGAATAAGGGTAGATGGGGAGAGGGAATTGGAGAGGATGAACAGATCGCCTTGAGAAATGTAGAGGGGAGGTCGATCCATTACATACTAATGGTAACACCATCATTAGCCATAACTAACTTGAATTATTTAAAATCAAGAGATAAATTCTCCTGAATGGTCGCCTGAGGATCGTAATTCCATGTAAATCGATTTTGAGAAGAAAATATTAAAATAGGGTTAAATCTGCAGTTTTAACATCACATCACAAATGCAGAGTAACCACAAGGTTACCCAGGGGTTAATTGAAGGTCAAATGAGCATTAAAGTCCAAAGAGTGGGTTCACACAGATAAAATAGGGTTTCACACATTTTGAGAACCAAAACAGCACACCAAAATCCTAATTTCAGATCCGCTTAAATTAAAGAGGTTCTTGTCAGGATAAAATTCATCTAAACCTACTAAAATTCATAGAAAAATATTTTGAGAGGTTTGGTACCCTTGGTTTGACCATCTGAACCCATTTCGACCTTGAATAGTCTCAGACGGATCTTTGCCCTAATTTAGGCTTCTATGCAAATTGCCTAATCCAATGTGGTCAAAACTCAAATCCAAATTCATCATTAGATTCCTTGGGTCCAAATTAGATTAGTGCCAAAATTTGGGCCCAATAAAAGTCTACCTTGACCTAGTTTGCACTTCAGTCCCTAAAACCTCTATTCTTCACATTAAGCCCTTAACTTTCGAATTAATTGTAGAAAGCCCTCTATATTTTATCATCTTCTTCATGAAAAGTCCCTTGCTACCTGATTTCAACCTAGATTCCTAAGCCCAACTCCACCGAAGATGATTCGACGAGATCTCCATCAGATCCTCACCAAATCCCACCAAAATCGATGGGATTGGTGTTCAGACCAGGAGAGGACGTTTGAACACGATCTTGAGCCAAGATTTGAAGTGTGGAGCTCAGGCGAAGCTCCAGAAATCCACATTGAAACCCAATCCAAATCACGATGAAATCACAATAATTCCTCCTGATTGAGGCATGGCCGAGTTCTATATAAGCTCACGCATCTTCCACCATCCTCCTTAGTTTGGTTTGGCCCAAATTTCTTCAACTTTTTCTTCCTCTGGCCACCTCCGCTATGACTCTGGCAAGCTCCTCAATCCTCCTCCGTTGCTCTCTACCATTTACGATAGGTAGAGGGATCTTCTTCCTCTCCTTCTTCCGCCTCTCGTCGTACCAAGCAGAAGCCCCCAGACCCTGTCTTCCTCGTCGTTCTAATCACTAGAGGAGTTCTCCTTCCCCGACGCTGGCCAATCAAAGCCGGCGCAACCCTCCCCCTTTCATCCAATAGAGTAGTCCTCTCCCTTCCCCTTACTCTCTAGGTTAGAATTGGACTCCTAGGACCTAGTTTCAACCACGCATTCACTACCTCCCTCTTCGCTCCGTCTTCCCCAACTTCAGCTACGTCTCTAGTGTGGTTGCTACGCCATTACACACGCCCATACACCACGCCACCACCACCGAACCCTTTGCCCCACCTCCACGAGTAAAGGTCCCAACAATATTTGGAGCTTCGACCTTCCCTTCACCTTGTCGAATAGCCCATCTTTTGCTTGCACAATCCGACTCCGTCCGGCCGCTCCATACCTCCAATCACCACGACGGCACTACCATCACCTTTTCCACCACACGACAAAGCTTCTGATCTATCTATTGGGCTGCAAGGCCGTATTTTGCATTTTAGGTTCTTCATTGGAGCACCACTACCGCCGTCATCATTTTCGTCTCCGACCACCACACCTCGACCATCTCCAACTATGCTGCCATCTCCAGGACCTGCAGAATCCACCCATGCACCCATCTGCAGATTCAATCAAAGCAAGGAGTGGGAGCAGCTACTATAATTGAAGGATGCCCAGAGCTTCACCTCACAAAGGAGCATAGGGGGACATACATTTAGTCCCACCTCATGCATCGACGAAGCAAAAGAGACACGTAAAAGGAAAAACTGTACAGGGCTTATCACCTCGTACATAAAGGGGTAAGGTCTCTCACTCACCCAACCCTTTCACTCCTCACTCATCACCACTACCAGTGAGCCTGGACCTATGACCCGATTACCTGTATACCCGACTATCCTATACCCAATTTTGAGATAGGGAAGGGGAGAAATTCTGACAGGGGTAGGGGTAGGCTTTGCATTGTCCATCCTCAAGATTTGTGCCTTCACGCCAACACTTAGGTATTTCTAAGGTCGTGTTGTGCGTTACTGGAGGCCTTGTGCCCTATGTTGCTAAGGGTTGGTGATGGTTAAGTCGTCTACCCCTTGTGACTGTCTAATGTGGTACTGTGGACTTATCTGATGTGGCAAGTGGTTAAGACCACTGTTGAGATATTTGATTGGTTGATATGCTTGGGATATATGCTTAATTTAAGGGATTAATTGGTGATTTAAATCACAACCTTTTAGGATTTTTCTCATTTTTTTATCCCATTATTTCTTGAGATGCTCTTGATTATTATTCAATATGCTTTTGAGTAGATTATTCATTGCATATCTTTATTACTGTGCTCATTGATTATAAATTACGATTAGTACGTGAATTCCATATTTGCTTCCTGCAAACGACCTCGGACTCATTTCTTTATTTTCGAGTTTTATAAATTTAAATGTTATAAAGCAATTTTTTTGACTATACTACGACGCGACACATTTTTTCTAAAAGATGATTCTCATGATACAAACACATACGACGCCAAGGAGGTCCTTAAGTAGCCATTTCAGTGATTACAATCACCGCAGTGGTGTGATTAGGCTTTTAGGGCTTCGACGGTGGATTTGCAAGGAATGAGGCACGGAAAGTCTATATCAAATCATAGCCGTCAGATGGGATCTGAGGTGAGGGGTGATCTTACATGCAAAGGCGCATGGAGGTTCGATTGGGATCAACCCTTGGATTGAGAAAGCAAAAGAATGAAGGCCACGATTGGTCGTGTTCTACGGGTGCTACAGTGCACCTCAACTTGCAAGTCTATTGGGTAAATTACGACGAGGCCCTTAAGGGAGAAGCGGTAGAAAAAGTATGCAGAACCCCATAAGTGAAGAGAAGTCTTGCAGCGTAGTCCTTGTGGTTTACAAAGAGGCCCTTAGTGGCTTATAATTAGGTCCATGAAGGTTTTAAGCGTAGAAGAATGTGAATGACTTAAGGACCTAAGTAAAAAATCATTAAAGAAAAGTCTTAGTGATGTACAAATGCCATGAGATTTTTGTTGGAGCTTAATTGAACATTTGGGAAGTTAATTTCATTTTTAATTTGATCTTTTGAACCCAAATATGCGTTCAATTCGCAAGTGGATCATCATTTTATATTCTTAAATAGAATATCTCATTTTATGACCTAATTATGCATTTTTAACACTGATTTTTTGTTTTAGGTCATTTCTGTTATTTCTCACACTTAACCCATTTCTTGTGTTAATTATGTAGTATTTAACCTAGTTTCTAACTTAACTTGGGTATTTAGCTATGATAAGCTACACCTCATCAAGTTCTTTGCATAACTACCTCTTAGGTGGAGCAGGAAAAATGTTTTGCAGTTTTTATGCCCAAGAAGGCTTGGCAGGTCAACTAGATGACTAGTCTTGTTCCTTTTTTGTTAGGCCCTTAGATACGTTATGTGTAATTGATACGATTGGTCTACTTTTTGTTTAGCCCTTTTTGCAAGATAGCTTTTTGATGTATAAAGGACTGGTGTATATAAAAAATGTGGTTACTTGTAATTATATGGCTATAGATAGTAAATAGAAGAGGGTATGTGATGAGATGTGGCTCATCATAGCTAAAATGTCCAAGTTAAGCTAGAAAATAGGTTAAACACGATCTTATTAACACAATAAATGGGTTAAGTATAGGAATTAATAGAAATGACCTAAAACATCAAATTTGTGTTAAAAATGCATAATTATGTCAATTAATGAGATATTCTATTCACAAAGGTAAAATGATGATCCAATTGCTAATTGAACACATTTCTAAGCTCAAAAGTACAAATCAAGGGTTAAATTAACTTCTAAAATGTTCAATTAAACTGTCATAAAAACTTAGTTGTATTTGAACATCAATAAGACCTTGCATTTAGAGTTTCACATTTAGGTCCTCATTCCTTAACATTTTATTTACATTTAAAAGTCACAAGGACTCATTTGAAAACTGCAGGGGCTTCTTTGAGAGACTCCGGGGACTGCTCTGACTTCATTTCCACCACTTATAATCTTTGTACAATTTCTTCATCATTTCACTTCAAAGGCTTGTGTGCAATTTTTCCAAACACACTTGAGTTGCACGTTCATTGTAGTCATGAAGAACACGACGTACAACAACCATTAATTCTCTTGGACCACCAATCCTATGACTGATCTTGAATGATTCCCCGTGTGCCCTCGCACGAAGCTTCGCCTCACCTTCTAGATGCCATCAAATGGTGGAGATTTGGTTTGAGCTTTCCTGTGCTTCTCTCAATCACATCCAACCATTGAAGCCCTAATCACCTAATCACACCTAACAGTGATTTGATTCTCTTGCATAACTACTTAAGCACCCCTCAGGTCTCATGTGCAAAGGATCGGCCCCCTTCTACACCTCTCGAGTCAATCATTCACACCCCTCCAGCTTCTCCCCATCTTGCCCCAGTTCTATCATTACTGCGATGGAACTCCACCTCCTTTGACTCTCCTTGTCTCAAAGGATCATGTAACTCCCCAAGGCGACCTCGAGATCCACTAGAGGGCTTTCAAACAGCTAGAGAATCTCTCTCCTTCCTCGTTGCAGCCACCAGCTACAATTCTTCTTCAAGGTCTCGTTCTTCCACTTAGATTAGGATTTAATGCTTTCTAAGGTAGTTATTAGTACAGTATAGATCAAGTAGATTAGAATTAGCTAGTTTAATCACGAATTTGATAGTTAATTAGGCATAGAATAGTGTAATGCCATCATGCCTCCTCTGATCAATTCAAATCAGAGGAGATTATTTCACCCCTTCATATTGTTCATGCAGCTTCCTTACCACTTCATTTTAATGTTCACTCACTTTCCTCATGATTTTGATCATCATGGATCTCCCTCCATCAGAACCACTATGGATCTAAAGCTCCATAGCTTCTAGATCCATAGAGTGTTCAATCCCACTTGAGGGTAACCCCATTCACTCCATTGGATCACAATCACCCTCTCTGAGATTTGAATTGAAAGAATTTGGTCAATTGAGCTGGATTTGATTGTTGAAGGTGATTGGAGAATTTCTTGAGTAATTGAGTTTTAATCGAGTTTAATTGGCCATATTGAGTTTTATACTTGAGATTGGTTTGATTGCGATGGGTTTAAGCTAATCGGATTTGATTTTTATCATTAAATGTGCTTATGGCCAATTTTAGACTTAATCCTTGATTTCTGGCATTATTTGGTAGCTCAAGCCCATGAAAATCAGATGCACTAATTTGAGGCTTGAGCAATGATCCAATTGGTTTTAAATGATCACCTAGAGTTCCTAAACACCAATCAATGGTGTGCAGAAACTCTAGATGAGTAAATCATCTTGGCGTTCTCACAACAAAATGCCTAGGTAGGGGACATCTTAATCTGATCTCAAAGATTTTAAGCCGCCAATGAGGATTTGAGTTAGTGTTGAGGAGTTTTGAGGAAGGCTTGAAGTTGAATCTTAAGTTGTAAGAAAGCCTAATTTGGATTCTGATCTTCACACTGTCTATAGTGTAAGAGAGAAATCCAATTAGGGTTTCTTAAGCTTTTTGATTTCTGATTTGATTTATGATTTGATTTGTGATGAATTCCACACCAGTTATGGACTATTTACGACAGCTGAGAAGTTGATTTTCAGTGGTTTTCATCAAATCTAATCAATAATTGATTGCTGCTCTATTTTATCGATTTGAATGACTTATTTTGAATGGATTTTTGGATGAAATGGTTTGCTAGAGTTGAATGTTCCTTGGATCTAGGTTTTCCAGATCTGAGGATGATTTTCTTGGGCATTTAATCAGACCTTGTAGGTCTGATTCAACAAAATATAACCCTTTTGTGAGTAGCTAAACAGTGCAGTAGCAGTACCGATCTGGGTGGAATTTCAGGGAGTGTTGAGTTGTTTTGGGAGATTGAATGAATCATTCATGCTTTGTAATGTTAGAACTTAGTGAAAAAGCATTCCTATACAATTGATTGATTCAAATTTGATCTAAATATGACTTGTAATTGTTGTTTAATCCTATTGTCAGCAGCATGAAACTGTCCAATCTATCTAAGTATGAATTTTATTGAAATTCAAAGTGAAAGTCAATTTTAATTGTCTAATTATGTTCTATAGTGTTTGCTGAATGTTTCTGACCGTTCATACTTCAGTTCAGCACTTTGAACTCACTCTCATGGCTTTAGTTTCACTTTCCAAAACTCAGTTTAAGCCATACTTGTGTCAATTTGTAAATAAATAAAAATGCATAAAAAATTCATAAAGAAATAAAATAAACCTATTTTGAGTAAGATCAGGTATTTCTTTAGGTATTTGCAAAGTTACAAAGTATTCTAAACCCCCAGCTTGGTAGAACATACCAGCCGACAGTTCAATTTACTTTAAAACTTAATAAAAGAATTCAACCTAAAAATACCAAGAAGAAATTCCTCTCCTCTCATCTTACCTCATCTCTCTCTTCCCTTATCTCTATAGAATATACAAATACCATAAAAACTCAAAAATGCACAAAAATGCATAAAAATACCACTTATATCTATTTATACTTGTAAATATCTATCTAACCCTAAGTTAAATGTAAATAATGTAATATATGTAACTATTATACACAAATAACTTATCATTGCATTATATATATTTAAATAAGTAATTAGGTTGAGTTATTGTACATATAACTTTATTATATAATTATATATTAATTTATATTAGAGTAAATGTATTTATACTAAGGTAATTATAAATAAATAAGTCTACTTGTATATTAGTGTCTGACGCTGTACATATGTATTTAAATAAGTATTATATACCTAATTATACCTATACATTAATTTATTTATCTATTTATTGTAGGTAATTAAGTTATTAAGTAAATTAGGTAAATTATTAAATTAAAATAAAATAAATTAATAAATTAAGTTATTATTGAAGTAAATTATACTGTACACTTATATATATTAATTTTAAATATTTTCAACCTATTCATAATATATTTATACTGTATAATATTATTTATAACTAAATTATATGTTTATCTAATAAAAATGTGTATATAAATGTATATAAATTAAAATAAATGTTATAAAATAAATTAAAAATGTTTAATAAATACCTTATTATATAAATTAACTATTTATAAAGTCAATTGTATCATTAATTCATTAATTTGTACATTAATTAGGTAATTAACCCCTAATTTAACTAATATAAATCAGTAACTTTAAGTAATTTTTAAATATAATTAAATAAGCTATAATCCTAAATTAACTATACAATTGACTAGTCCTATATAAGGGCTTTCTAACTGTATAATTTATTTCAAATTTGGATTAATTTTAGACTGTAAAATCGAGGCCCAATGTCAAGCTCAACTAACGCACACGCTTGCCTATTCTGCCTCATAGTCCCACATCGTGGAATGAGAAGCCGTTGTAGTGCCTTAAGTTGATTTTCATCCATTGGCTACCCAGTCGACACGTGCTAGGCACACCCACAACCATTACCCTCTGATCCTTTCGAGCATTAATGAGCATATTATTAAGTATTTAGCGGGCTGGGAGCCCGGTACACACAATGTTGGGCCTGCTATGGGCTCGATTTCGGCTCAAGAGAAAATGAATGAAAATGTACAATAATAAAACTAGAATCGAGTCTAGTAGTAGTCTGGTCCCACCCCTAGGGGTGCTATGTATCCCATGAAAGACTACATTCGCCCATAAAAAAAACCAAAATCTTTGTTAAGTGTTTAGAGCTGAGTGAGGGTCTAAAATAACTAAGTGTTGAGCCTATGTGTGTGCCTGTGTGTGAGTGTGTGTTGTGCATAAGTGCTAATTGTTGTGTGAGCGTGAGGACTTAAGAGATTAAGTGTTGTGAGCTTTGTATGGGTAGTATGTGTGTGTATTGTGTGTTTGTGTGTATTATAGGAGTAGATCTTATTCATCCCCCACTCCCTAGTGGCAAAGAAAGAGATAGGAGGACCAAACCAAAACCTGTCTAGTACAAAATTAAGAGGACCACAACTCGTGGCCTAGTACAAAACAGAGCTAAGAAAATAGAACAACTAAGCGGTAAAGGCGTCGAAAGGTGGAGATGACGTATGGGAATTAGAGTTGATCAAACCTAATGATACCCTTAGCTCTAAAGGCCAGCTGCTTAGGGTCAGAGATAACATTCCAATCTCCAGTAGCCAACTCCGCAAAGTAAGTAGCAAGTGTATTGGCAGCAGGCGAGATGTACTTCAAGGAGCTAAGCTGATTCTTGCTAGACTAATGAGTCTTTTTTCAACAAAATTAATTAAGGTTATTAGTCTTAATTAATCATGTAAAGAATGGACTTAGGTTAACTTGAGTTGTTAAATCGTTGTCGTTGATTATAGTATAGGATAAAGCTAACCTAACATTTTAGATTTTATTTCCTTTTAACTGATTGAGTTCAGGTCATTCACTGGGCGGCATAAACATAGTTTAATTCACCATTTTTACTATTTAAGTTAACAAATAACTAATTACTACATTAATCACAAAATATGTTAGGCACATGAACAATTGCATATAGAATTAAACATGAAAACATGTAACTATTCCATTAATAAAAAGAAATATACATGAAAGATTTTTACAGTGAATAGCAAAAAAAAATGATTATTACAAGTGGTACAAAATATAAGGCATAAAAGAAATGATTACAACCAATTACAAATGCCTTTGTTAAATAAAAACATCAAACACTTTATTTCAATTCAGCTCTCAGCCTTCTGTTTTCATTCTCCATCAGACGTCTCTTAAGTCAGTCAAACGACTTAAATGTAATTTTTAGACTTCTCTTTTAATTCTTGGACGTCTCTCTTCTCTCTCTTTTTCATCTCTTTATTCTCCTCTCCTCTCTAATTCCTTACTTAAACTCTCATATCTTTCTTCACTCTTCTCTTTAACTGTGCATTTATCTCTCTTTCCCTTTAACTTTCAATTCATAGCTTCTCCCTTCTCTTCTCATTTTACTGTGCATTCATCCTCCACACTTAGTTGATTTAAGTCCTTAATCTCTCGTTAATCACTTAACCAAAATTTTGGTTAATTGGTAGCCCAAACATCTTTCGGGGATACACAATGCCCACTAAGGACAGGATCAGACCCTACTCGAGGCCCAAACATAGTTAATTAGTGGTGGATTTTAGTATTTTACATTTGCACAGCACCAAGCCCAATCAGGCCCACAAACTCATGCCTACACCCGAGCCCACGCACACAAGTGCGCACACACGCCTGCATGTGCACCACATGTGCTCAATATGGTCAAAAGAGGCTTAGAAGGAATATGTGTGCCCAGCACTTGACGACTAAAGTGCTAGGTTCCCAAATCAGTTTTATACCAAGGCGGGCATTTCTACATTTCTGATGTGGTTCTATTTCTAGCCGATCTCTTCTTCATAGCGTCAGCAGGTCAGAACTTCAAGGAATGATTCCAGCTGACACAGAACTCCAAATCAAGCTTGTAATAGCTCAATTGAAAGCTGTAAAGGTCCTCTATCTAATTTTAGCACCAATTTGGTACGTGGGTCAAAAGTGATCCAAAGATTCATAGAGGAATATGGCTTTATTGCCATGGTTGTAGCGTGCTGCCGACATGAAATTAGAGGTTGATTGGCCTAAAGAGGAATTAATTCTCTTATTTGAGAGAATCAGAATTCTTTAAAATGCATTCCACATTATTTAGAGGAAGAAAGGATTAGAATAGAGCTTCAAGAAGCTCAGAGGCATGAGAGCTTCGAATTTGAGTCACAAAACACTGATTTTAGAGTTGAAGAGATCCAACAGATAGTTCAGATCCTAATCTAATGATCCAGATCAACTCAAGAGATCAGAAGGAATAGATCTGGGTGAATTTTGAGTTGAAATCTCGACGAAAAGGCTCTGAAAAGCTATGGGTTCCAGTTTGAACCCAAACAGGTCGGATCTTGAAATTTTCATAAAAACTTAGTAAATCACGATTAAACCTATTCTAAATAATCCCAAATCATCTCTAGAGCTCAAATATTCTATTAAATCAAAGATTCCACCATTTATAACCTTGAATTGAACTCAGGTTGACTTTAGAAGCTCAAAGTTTGACTTTTTAATTTAAAGATTCTCAAACCAAATTAATTGCCTAGAAAGACTAAAATCAACCTCAGGAAGTGTTTGCGCACCTCAAATTAGTGTTTTGGACACTCCAATGATGCTCACAGACTTCTCTACCTGAGTTCAAACGGTGATGTGTTCAACGGGAGAAACCAGAGGTTCTCAAACTTGATCAAAACCTAGAATAAATTCTCTAAAGTCTACACATGCTTCAGGACCTTTTTCCAAAGCTTAAACCTCAAAGATGACATCTCTCCAACTATGCCGAAGTTGGAGAAGACAACATCCAATCCAAGCAATCAACCATCAAAACTCAAATTTAATTATCCAAATCTGATCCTCAATTCATAAAACAGTGATCTGTAGCTTCTCATGAAGTTCTAAAGGTTGTGCTCTGATTCAACTCGTCGGAGCTCACCGGAGCTCCGGTGAGGGCTGAGATGAGTAATTAGAGATCAAATCTCCATGAAACAGACCAGGAATGATCTTAAAAGATTCCTAAGGTCACAAGGAACCTCAAGAATGTCTCAATTTAATCAATTGATGAACTGATTCATGGATTGAATATGGCTCTATTCCCATGGTTGGAAATAAGCTCAGAAGAGGGATTTCAGATCAATTGACCTGCAGAAGGGTTAATACCCTCAGTTGAGGGTCTGAGTGGCTTTAGTGATGCATTCCGCATCGATTAGGGGAGAGAAGGGAGTAGGATAGAGCTTCAGGAAGCTCTAAAGCATGACAGCTTCAAGTTTGAGTTTCAGAACATTGATTCAAGATTTGAATTGGCCAACAGACAGATAAAAATTCCATTTAACAACCCAAATCAAATAAGAAGGTCAATTGAGACAAATTTGGCAAAGATTGAGCTTCAAATTTCGTCATTAAGTCACTAAACAATGTTGGGTTCCATTTTGAACCCAAACTTCATAGAATCTGAAATCTTCTTCAAATCTCAACAAATCTCATTCAATTCAATTCCAACAAATTCACAATCATCATATGAACTCAAATAACCCAACTAATCAGAAATTCGATCTTAGAATCACTAAGTTAGACTTCTGGTTGACTATTAAGCCCAAAAAGTTGACTTTCTAAACTTAAGAGTTTCAAATCAAATTAAAGGTGTAAATAGGTCTAATTCAACTCTAGGAATCTATCTAGCACCTCAAAATCGTGTTTTGATCACTCTAAAGATGCTCTTAGGTACTATCACCTGAGCTCAAAGGGTATGTTATTCGTCATAACAAACCAGAGCTTGTTAGACCTAAGTAAAATCTAAAATAGGTTCTACACAATCAGCTCTTGCTTTTGAACCTGATAAACAATTCTGAACCTCATTAAATTTGTTTACTCAACTCCACTAGAGTTGAAGAAGATGATGAGAAATTTAACAGAATCAACATCAAATCATTGATCTAATTGGTGGAATCTATTCTTTAGGTCACAAATAGTTGATCTGTAGCTATTCATTTTGTTCTGAAGGCTGAGTCTCATCTTTCAACTTGTCGGAGCTCGGTGGAGCTTTGGTGAACATCGTGGTTTGAATATGAAGATCAAATCTCTAAGAAATGCCTCAAGAAAGATCTTGAATGACTCCTGAGATTGCAATAAACCTCAAGAACACCTCAATTGATTAAGTCAATGATCAGGCACAAGGATTAATCAAAGAATCTAGTAAAAGCATATTTTGAGTCTGCATGAACTCAAGAACTACTCTCCCTCTCAATTGAGTGAGGGGAACAACTTAATTGAGTGTGGCAATGCTCTATGTGTGTGGAATTTAGGTGGAGAAACTCCTCTGAACTCTCCATTGACAGTGAGCTCAGAGGTTGATGTAAATTGGGTGTTTTGTGTGTAAGTGACTATAGGTGAAATTAAGAGTGAGATTGGGGTCCTTAAGTTATGAACAGGTGATGGAGGACACCTGATGGCTGTGTATTAGGCTGGAGGCCTTCGCCATGGACAGTAAAGGTGCTCTGGTGAGCATGGAATGACTTAGGTGTAAAAGACGATAGAATTGAGGACAAAGAAGTCGAAAATGATCATGAAGTGCTAGAGAATGTGATCAAGTGATGGAAATCGTGAAATGAAGTCCAGCGAGGTCAGAATTAACCTCATCGGAGACGGGGAAGAAAGGAAGAATTTGAGCTAAACTACTACTCCTACGATTACTCGCCTAGATCCTAGCTAATCCTACTCCTAAGAGGTTAAACTACTTACCTGGAAAAGGAGGTGATGGTAACACCATCATGAGCCATAACTAGCTTTATTTAGTTAGGATTAATTGATAAATGCTCCTATATAATCACCTCCATCCAGATCCATTCTGAGAGAAAAAACATTAAATCAGGGTTAATTCTGCAGTTTTAACATCACATCATGAAAGTAGAGTAATCACGAGATTTTCCAGAGGTTAATCTAAGGTCAAATGAGCATTAAATTCCAGCAAGATGGTCTACACAGACAGAAATAGGGTTTCACGCATTTCGAGAATCAAATCAGCACCTAAAACCCTAATTTCAGTCTCGCTTGAATTACAAAGGTTCTGGTCAGGATAAAATTCATCTAAACCTCTTAAAATTCATAGAAAAATATTCCTTGAGGTTTGGTAATTTGACCATTTGAGCCTATTTTGACCTTGAATAAAGTCAGACAAATTTCTGTCCTAATTTGGGTTTCTACGCAAATTTACCATTCAAACTTGGTCAAAACTCAAACCCAACTTAACCACTAGATTCCTTGGGTCCAAATTAAGTTTGTATCAAAATTTGGGTCCAATTAGAGTCCATCTTGACCTAGTTTGCATTTCAGTCCTTTTAAACTCTATTTCTTTCAGACAAGCCCCTAACTTTCGAAAATCCTTGTAAATGGGTCCCTAACTTCCTTATCTTCTTTGAAAATGGGTCCTTTCCGCCAATGGAGGTCAACCGACTTCCAAGCAACTTTTGACTGCATTAAAGAGGCATCAGATCACCACCAAATCTCACTAAACTTGATAAGATTGGTGTTCACACAGTGAGAAATCATTTGGACTGTTTTAGGAATTAGATCTTGCATGAAAAGCTCGTGCGAATCCATGAAAATCCATGGGTTTCTTTGACCTAGTCCCCAAGCAAATTATGGCTATTTCCTTGTCTAGAGCTTGCCTCAAGCTCTATACAAGCTTTCACTTTATAATACCATGCTCCTTAGCAAGGTTTGAGGCCAAAATCCCTCTTCAACTCCTTCCCCGGCCTCCTCCGACCTAGCTCAAACAAGCCTCCTCAACCTCCTTCCTCCGGCCACTAGACAGACAAATCAAGCGGCCCTCCTTCCTCACCTTCCTCCACTCCTCGCCAGCCACAGCAAGAGTTCCTTCCCCCATCGTCGTCGCCGTCCTCCTTCAATGGAGATTTCACCTTCTCCGACGCCGGCCAATCACAGTCGATGCCAATTTCTCCCCCGTTCATCCTATAGCTAGGACCAACCTCTTCCCCTCCCTCTCTAGATTAGGTTCAACTCCTTCCTCTCCTATTTCAACCGACAAATCACCTCCTTCCCCATGTCTTCCTCTGCTCCAACCAAGCCTCCGGTGAGGCCTTCTACACTCCACAGACCACCAAACACCCTTGCATCACCTCCAAAACCTCCACCACCTCACACCCACTAAAACCCCTCAAGAAATTGAGGGGATTACACACTCAAAACCTCCACTGAACTCACCCTCCACCACACACCATCTCTAACCTCGGTCGCCCACTACATGCCTCCATTCACCGCATAAGACCCATCATTACATATGTTGTGCTCCGACGATGCTTGTAAACATTTTAACTAGGGCGTTTAGTCCATATTTCTCCTTGCAGGTTCTCGCCGTCGCTCACCATCGCTATCATCTTCCCTAGTGTCGTCACATGCCATCCGACCACCGTTGGTCTCATTCCCATTCTCAATCAACATGGAAGCATCTGAAGACACTTCCCAGGGCTTCAATTGAGACTTGAAGCCATGGCTACTTCTGTGATTTGGAGGGAGTCGCTTCTTGCTAGCACACGCGAAGGGAGGTGGGGAACATAGTCCCACCTCGTAAGCTGAGGGGCTCGCGACTAGATATAAGTGGAAAATGTGATAGTTGTTGTTTGCCCAATACACGGGGGGTCAGGTCCCCCACTCATGCATGCACTCCTTGCCTGTGCACACGGTACTCGGGCCCGGTCCAAACCCAATACTATTCATGATTGGTTTACTCGTCTGAGTACTCGATTAGCCTCAGGTTTGAGAGAGAAGAGGAGGGATTTGTGAGAGGAGGGGGGAGGGTTTTGCTCTGAGATTCATGTGCGCATGCCTCGGGGCATGTGCTGAAGGAAGAGGCTCTGATACTTAGCCTTTGAGGAAGGTTGGCATTGTGTTGTTGTGCCTTGAGAAGCTTTGGCACCCTTGTGTGCCTTCTATGGTGTTGTGCCTTTTCTGATAAGGTGTCTGATGCCTTGTTCTGTCATCTGAGGCATTCTAGTTACTAATGAAACATTTAAGTACCTAAGTTGATGTGGATTAATTGATTGAGAACACTATTGATTTATTTGAATGATTTGAATAAGTTGGGATATGTGCTTAATTAAGAAGAATAATTGATAATTTAAATCACCATTGTTTTATCTTTCTAATTCTTTTTATCCCATGATCTTTTGAGATACATTGAATATCACTCTGACAAGTTTTATTTATTGCACATCTTTTATTGTGCTCAATTTATTGTGCTCATTTATTATGAATTGAGATTAATGCGTGAATTCTACATTTACTCCTTGCGAACGACCTCGCACTCCAATTAGATTCTGAGTTTATAATTTAAGTGTTTGTTGTGCGATTTAGAGTGTACAACGATGACCATATCCTTAAATCTCCTCATTCGCACTACAACAGGAGGTGAGGGATCTCACCGTTGGCAGGGTGAGAACTGGAGCGAAATCAGACTTTGGTGAGGAGAGAAACTCCGGATGATCGAAGCAGAGGGAAATTACAGCTATGGCACTCTCCAACGCCGTTAGCAAGGCGGAGGAGAGGAAGAGGGGGTGAGAGAGACAACGCTCCTCGATGGTAGCACTCGATTATAGGGATGGGAAGGTGTCAAAGCTCAGACGAATAGCCTATCGTCAAACTCAGTTGGGGGAAGAGCGAAGGGAGTCAACTCTTGAAATTGGAGGGGTAGGGGGGTATTTATAGGTGTGACTTGAAATGAAGGTGAAGGTATCTGGATGCAATTGCGTCCGATACATCGGATTAGGCACCTTCGTCTCCAGTCACCGCACCAGAGTTTGTTAGGATAGGGAAGATCAAAGCTGTTGGATCTGGAGGAGAAGGTGAACGAATCATCAACGACAACAGCAAAGGCGTTTGGATGTAGGATGGGCGGTGATCAAGAGGTACAGTCACTGGTCATCGTCCGTCGTTCAAAGGTTGAAGAAGACGACTCAACATAGGGGCACATTTGTAAGCAAAAGTACCTAAATAAAATAAAAGGACTCAATCAAAATAGAAGTTATGGACCTAAACGTAAATAGTAAGTTTCAAAGCTTATTTTAATTTATTTCTTTTTCAACTTTTTATATATAATTATAAATTAGGTAAATATTATATTTATGCCTTAAAATAACATTTTTTCCCTTTTTAACTATATTTATTTAAATGATATAATTAAATATGTTAATTACATACTTAGGTCATAATATTAATTAAGTTAGTTTAAATACTAAATATGTAGTAAATGATTATTAATTGAGTCCAACTTATTAATTAAATTATTATTAAGTTTAATTAATATTTAATTTAGTTTTTTTAGCTTATTTTGTAGGTCCTTATTATTTTAACCCCTATAATATAATTAACCCTGTAATTAATGTATTCTTAGTTAATTAACTAAGGAAACTAGTTAATTAATGATAATTAAGAGCAATGATGAGTCTCTCATCATAATCGTAAGTAAGCTGAAATCCTGCTTGAGTGTCCAAGGAAGTGGGAGTTTCTTGGCCCACCAGTAGTGAAGTAGCGTGGAATCAGATTCCAAATGGAGAGATGCAGTCTCATCCACAGTAGCAAGTGAGTGAATAAAGAACTTTTTGAGAGCCTTCTCCTTAATCATAGAGAAGATCTTTCAATTAGCACCTTTAATGAAATCACCATATTGATCACGTAGGACCCAACCCAGAAACAAAGAAGAGCCACAACAACGAACAGCAAAGTTAATTTTGAAACCATTAGGAGGGCGAATCCAATTCACCATAAAGGTAGAAGGATGCATTTTCCGAAGCCAAATCCCAATCTCAAAACAATTCCACCCATGAGCCAGAATAGAGTTGATTTGACTATAAGTAAGCTGGTCATTCCTAAACTTATTCCTGATAGTCCAGACATTGAACCAAATGAAGAAAATGAGGCCCTTGTAGATGCAACCCTTCCAATGCTTAGTAGGGTTGTTCATTATCTGAAAGAAGAGATTGGGGCAAATAGGACGAATAATGTTCTTTGAGAACATCCAATTGAAGACGGTCTAAAGAAGTTGGCTAGTAGAGAATAGGTGAGGAATAGTCTCAATTTGAGGAAGGTGAAGACAACAGGAGCATTTGGAACAAAGTAAGAATCCAAGCTTGATCATATTGTCTTTAGTAGGAAGTTTAGAGTGAAGAATCCTCTAGGATAGGATAGACAATCTCAACAGCAACTTGAGATTCCACAGCTCCTTAGTAGCAAGATTAATGGGAGAGTTCTTGAAGAAATGTTGATAGGCAGAGGCCACTGTGAAATTGCCAATAGGATTCGGAGTCCAGACTGGGATATCCATGCTATGATCAAGGGTAGTTTCAGAAATTTTAGAACAAATGTGGTGTGGGATATAACCAGAGAGAGGATGGTTAAGGAAATCATCAATAAGGGAGTTGATAGGAGCCAGGGCCAAAGAGGAGTGACCAGGAAGAAAGTCACACAGAGCAGCATCTCTGACCTAAAGATCCATCCAGAAATCAATGCTCCCTTTGTGAACCTCCCAGTGAATCCATAGTTTCATAGAAGAGTAAGTATCCCAAAGACGTCTAATCCTCGAAGGAAGAGTACGAGTGACAGGAGGAGAATTGCCATACAATTGTATCATGAGATTGGAATTAGGGGAGTTTGAGAAGAGAATGTTCCAAACATGCTTCATTCTGAGAGCAGATACAAAAGTTTAAGGTTGTGGATCCCCAAACCACCTGCATTAAAGGGTTGAGCAATCCATTTCCAAGAGATCCAATGATGATGTTCATCCATATCCATGTCAACCCAAAAGGAGGCAAAAATAGAATCCAATTTCATAAGAATGGAGTTCAAAACATCAAGGACAAAAAGGATATGAATTGGGATAGAGGAGAGGACATGTTTAATGAGCATCAACCTAGATGCAAATGAAAGAAGATTAGCTTTCCATCCCCCAAGTTTAGCTTGGATTTTGTCAATAATGTGAGAGAAGTAGACAGTTTTGGCTCTGCCATGAAAGATAGGACATCCCAAATATTGAAACGGGAAGTCACCTAACTAGATATCAAGGAGCTAAAGGATCCATGAAATCCTTCCAGAAGGGAAGTGCTTACCAATAAAACACTGACTCTTGATTTTAGTAATATGCTACCCCGAATAGTCTTGAAAAGTCCGAAGAAACATAGAAAGATTGGTAATGGTATGTAAGTTTCCATTAAGAAATAGGACAACATCATTAGCATGAAGTAAACCAAGGGGCGGAAGGACGCCACGCTTAATAGAGAAGGGTCTGATTTTCTCATGTTATGCAAGCTCTTTGATGCCTCAACTGAAGAGCTCCATAAAGATGTCAAAGAGTAGAGGAGAGATCGAATCACCTTGACAAAGACCCGAGACACTTGAAAGAAAGGGCTAGATATACCATCAATGAGGACAGAGGACCCCTCAAGTTCCACAAAAGATTTAATCAAGGAGATTGTAGAGGAAGAGAAGCCAAACTTCTGAAGGATTTGATAGAGAATGCCCGACTCAACCCTATCGTAAGCCTTCTGCAAATCCAGTTGAATGATGATATTAGAGCCAAAGACCTTACAGTCAATACACTGGGTGAGCTAAAGAGCAGTCGCAATGTGGTCAAAAAGAGATCTTCCTTTAACAAACCCCGCTTGCTCAGGGGAAATTAGCTTGGGGAGAAGGGCAAAAAATCTATTAGCCACAATGCCAGAGACAATTTTGTAAAGGACATTACACAGGCTGATAGGACGATACTCAGAGATGTCATGGACATTTTTTTTTTGGGAATAAGTGAGGTGAAGGCGTTGTTAAGGGCACGGGGGCCTGATTCTGAATGAAGAAATGGGAGACAGCCTGAACTAACTCGTCATGAATAAGGTTCCACAAGTGAGTATAAAACTCAACATTAAAACCGTCAGGCCCAGGTGTGCGATTGGAAGGCATATTAAAGATCATGTTATAGATTTCAATGGAGTCAGGGAATCGGGTAAGAAAATTATTAAGACCCAAGGAATCAAAACACTTTAAGACGTTTGGGAGTTGGTCCAGACATCTGGATTCCTTCCCAGATATCTGGAAATTAATTTTTGCGTGCGTACGATCGCGAGTCTGCTTGCGTGCCACGCGTAGACTGAAACCCGCCGCCCTCTTCTTTTTCTCTCTCCTCGCCGACCTGCAGAAACCTTCTCCCAACGCCTACAAATACTCTCCTCCTCTCCCTCACGCCACCCACATCCACCCGTCTTCTCCTTCCTCCACCGTGAGAGCGAGAGTGAGAGCGAGCTGCCGCTGCTGCCGGGTACAGTGGCGGAGAGGAGAGGTGCAGCAAGAGGGAAGAGGAGAGAGCGCGCGAGCCGTGAGAGAGAGAGAGAGCTCGCCGGAGCAGTTCAAGGCCAGCCGGCGTGCACGCGGAGGAGCGTTGTGCTGGGGAGGTTTCCCCGGTGCTGCTGCAGCTCAGGCAGTGGGCGGACGAGTGCGGCGCGGCCGCGCACAGCGGGAAGAAGATGAAGGAGGTTATGATTCTGGGAATTTTTCCCAGAATCAGACGTCTGGACCTACATCCAAACAACGCATGCGACGTCTGGAGGAAGCTCCAGACGACTGAGAGGTACGTATTTTCCTCCCTTGCTTGCTTTTGCGGATACGGCCATGCAGGACGTTCCGCCGAAGCTCTGTCGCGTGCCTTGCTGAGGGATTTTTGCTTACGCGTGCAAGTTTCTCTTTGGGAAGGCGCGGGACATGCCCTCCCACACGATTCAGAAGTCTGGGCGAGTCACCAGACGGCGGAGAGCGTCTCCAGACGTCCAGAGAGGTGGTCGAATGTTTGGAACTAGGTCCAGACGGTTCAGTAGGATTTCTGGACGTCTGAGGAGTAGCACAGAGTGAGGTATGACCTGGACCCCTTTTTAAGATGTCTGGAAGATGTTCCAGACGTCTGATTTGAGTCAAAGTTATCATTTTTGACCCGTTTAGGGTCCGTTCGAGGTCCGATTTTCGCGTTTAAGATTCCGTTCTTCTCAGAATAAGTTCCTCTACTTTTTTGAAATACTTTTATCCTATTCTGAGTGGTTCCTTGTAATTGATCCTTGTGTTAGGACCTCGTTCTGTTACAGCTTTGGGGGTTGCGGAGGCACGTGGACTTGCCGATCACGCCCCCATTACTCTCGGTTTTGCGGGTAGGGTGGCTTCCCTTAGTTAATTACAACATTAATGCATATCTGAAATAAATGAAAGATCCTAGGGTATGGCATGAATCCTAGGACCTGAAAACTAGATTGAATGATAGATCCTAGGGTATAGCATGAATCCTAGGACCTGAAAACTAGATTGAATGATATATCCTAGGGTGTGGCATGAATCCTAGGAACAAAAACACTGAAACGAATGTCTTGAATGCCTGAATTGCGATCTTGGATAAGTAGATAGGATAATGATAATTGCCTGTAATTGGATAACAGCTGCCTGTGAAATGTAGAGTACTGTTGCTAGTAACTGCTACATGTAATTCCTGCTGTTTGGAAACTAAATTCGAGCTTCTTGTATATAAATTGGAAAAGAAAGATTAAATGTTGGAAACACGTGCTATATGCGAATAAAACTGAAATGATGAAACCTAGTATGGCTTGGCCTGAGAAATATGAGCACGAACCCTACAGGGAATTAGGAGTAGAGCTCCTGGAAAATAAATAGAATGGAACTGGGAAAGTGTAACGACCCGGTTCCCGAGTCCCTACGAGACACGAGAACCGGACCGACTCGACTAATCCCAAGACCCAGTCGTCCAACGAGGAAGTAACCAAAAGACAGTAAAATAAACCACATTCAGCATGAATATAACTAACAGTAAGAAAGTACAGCAGTAAGGAAAGAAACTACTACAGTAGGCACCACCACAACAGTAAAGCAACATTTATCATATAACAAAACTGCAGGTAAGGGAGGTACAGCGGAAACAAAACTACTCACTAGAACAGAAACAAAAGAAGGTACAAAGCTGTGGCAACTCTACTGGACCCTACTCGGCCCAGCGTCCTCTGCAGCCGCCGACCCTGGCTGCTCAACACCTGGTCCTGAAAAAGGTAACGAGTGTAACACGTCAGCAAAACGCTGAGTAGAGTGGCAAACTAACTAAAGGCAACAGTAGAGTGTACAGTAGCTGTTATGTTCTATTACTTCCTTTATTTACATCTTTCAATTTTTCTCACTATTTCATTTACTTCTCAGATCCTTTACTTGATCTCGAATGTCCTCGTGGGACGATCTTGATTGCAGTCTTTTCCAACAGTAGAAGTAGCACGTGGTGCTCTCCTGGCCGGGAGAGTCCCCCGTGGTGATCCTACCCTCAGTCAACCACCCCAAGGTCACTGACAGACGTAACGGTGACTACGGCATGCGCGATAAACGCACAGGTAGCTAGCCCGTACTGGCACGCGGTCAGTCGTTTCCGTTAACGGGTGCGCCCAAAGCACAGCACGGAACCAGGGCAGAGCCCTCTCAGTAACAGGGGTCCAACCCCTCCACAGTAACCAAACCGGGGCCTTGCCCCTCCACAGTCCGCGCACCCTCGCCTGACTACCCTGGTTTGCCCTAGTGGGCCTAACAAGTCGGTGAAGGAGGCTAGCAGAACCCCGGGGCCCGTGGGGTAGCTAGTACTCTCCTAACACTACTAGCTCTCCTCGGTACTACGTACACGAGGGCCAACAAGTCGGTACAGAGCGGCCAAGCCTAACCCCGGGTCCCTGGGGCGGCTGGCCCCACTCTGCACTAAAACAGGTACAGGTACTTCCCTTGGTACTGCGTACCCAAGAGACAGTACAAACTACATCTCAGTTCCATTCCTTTTCTTTCCAGGAGTTCCACTCCTAATTCCCCGTAGGGTTCCAGCCCTTTATCTCAGAACATCATATGTTTCACTTTCCAGATTCATGTTCTCAATTTCCATGATCTCAACATGTTTCTTTGTTCATAACAGGCAGCTGTTAATTAATTTCACAGGCAGCTTATATATTCCTTTCCATTTTTCCAAGACTGCAGTAATATACATTCCACTAGTTTTTCCATCCTAGGATTCATGCCATATCCTAGGATCTATCATACAATCTAGTTTTCCGGCCCTAGGATTCATGCAACACCTAGGAGCTATCATTCCATACATTTCTCATTCCTAGGATTCATGCAATGCCCTAGGTTCTAGTTATGGTTCCATACTTTAACAGATTTTATTAATACTTAAAACCACTCTACCAGGTATAACGGGAGTAATGGGGGCGTGGTCGGGAATCCCGCGCGCCTCCGCGACTCTCAAGACGGCAACCGAACGAGGTCCTATCACAAGGATCAAACACAAGGAGTGTCTCAAAACAGTGTATAGCTACTGTAGGCGGGTAGAGGAATAATTTCTGAAACGAACGCAACTCGAATCGCGGAAAACGGAGCCCAAACGGGCCCTAAACGGGTCGAGAAAGACAATACTGTGCAAAATCAGACGTCTGGAACTCCTTCCAGACGTCCTAAACGGTGGATCAGAGAATTACCTGTTCGGCTTGGTTCCCCGGACGTCCAGAAGTCTGTGGGGACGTCTCTCCTAGATCCCAGACGTCCGATGGTCTCTCCGGACGTCTGGAGGTCACTCCCGCCGTCTGGTACAACTTCCAGACGTCGGATTCGCAAAGGATGACGAATCCGAACACCTGCGCACAGCCAACCCTCCTCCCTCAGTACGGTCAGTCGACAAAAAGAAGGGGAAAGCGGAACTCACCTTTCAGACGTCTGTATGATCTCACAGACGTCGACCTTGCCGTCTGGATATCAGTCCAGACGTCTGATTCTGGAAATTTTTCCAGAATCAGAACCTCGCTCGGCCTCCGCTCGCGACGCCGCCCGCGTCGCACCTCGCGCGTCCGCTGCTCCGCCCGCAGCAGGTCCCTCTCCGCGACGCTCTGCGCCCCCCGCGCCCTCCGCCGGCCGGCCAAGCCGCTCCCGGCGAGCTCGCCCTCACGGCAGAGCCCTGCCCTCGCACGCCGCAGCTCCTCCGCTCCTTCTGCGGCCGCCGCTGCCGCTGCGCCCTCGCGTCCGCTCGCTCTCGCGCACCGGCAGGAGAGAAGGAGGAAGATGGTGGAGACGGGAGGGGAGGCGCGCCCCCTCCCCCTTTTAACGCCGCGCGGGGAGGAGGGAGAGACGGTCGCAGTCGCCTGCAGCCGCAGAGAAGATGCGGATCGCAGGTCTGCGCGCACAGGCGCGCAGACGAATATCCCGTGCGAGCATAACTGTTCGCCAGACGTCTGTAAACTATCCCGGACGTCTGGTCAGACGTCTGGATGTGATCCCAGACGTCTTTACAGACGTCTGGGCCACCTCCCAGACGTCTTAAAAGACGTCTGGGGCACGCGCTCGTTACAATATAACAAACTCAAAGGAAGTTTCGTCCCCGAAACTTGCGCCAACTAGGGTGCGGAAAAAAGGATGTCCAAATAACCATAACAAACTCAAAGAGGACCGAAGCCGGTCCGAAAGGACGTACCCGCGAAAAGCTCTGGGTACCGCTCCCGCATTGCCGCCTCAGGCTCCCAGGTAGCCTCCTCGTACCGCTGGCTCCTCCACAAAACCTTTACCAGGGGTACTTGCTTTCGTCTCAACCTGCGGACGGCTCGGTCTAGGATCTGCACTGGCCGCTCGGGGTAGGTCAGGTCGTCGCTCACCTCGACGCTCTCGTGACTCAGTACGTGGCTGGGATCGGCTACGTACTTCCTGAGGTTGGACACGTGGAACACGTCGTGTACACCAGAAAGCTGCGGGGGAAGGGCAAGTCTGTAAGCAACGGGTCCAACCCGCTCCAGGACCTCGAAGGGCCCCACGAACCTCGGCGCGAGCTTCCCTCTCACCCCAAACCGCTGTAAGCCCTTCATGGGCGAAACACGAAGAAAGACGTGGTCCCCGACCTCGAACTGCACCTCTCTGCGTCTGCGATCTGCGTAGCTCTTCTGTCTGCTTCTGACAGTGCGGAGTCGTCTGTGGATCTGCTCAACTACCTCCTGACTCTGCCGGATCAACCTGGGGCCAACCTCCCACTTGGTCCCCACCTCAACCCAACTCAAGGGTGCCGTGCATTTCCGTCCGTACAGAGCCTCGTAGGGAGCCATGCCGATGCTCGAGTGATAACTGTTGTTGTATGCAAACTCTGCCAGGGGCAGGTGCTCCTCCCAAGAGCCCCTCCAGTCTAGTACATAGGCACGCAAAAGATCCTCAAGTGTCTGTATCGTGCGTTCCGACTGTCCGTCCGTCTGGGGGTGGTAAGCCGTGCTAAACCTCAACCTCGTCCCCAAAGCCTGCTGAAACTCAGCCCAAAACTGGGACGTAAAGCGGGTATCCCGGTCGGATACGATCTCCCGCGGAACTCCGTGTAGTCGCACCACATCACGGATATACCTCTCTGCCAACTGTGCTGGTCCCAAAGTGACTCGGATCGGCAAGAATCGTGCCGTCTTCGTCAATCTATCCACTATTACCCAGACCGCGTCGTGTCCTCGCTGGGTAACAGGTAAACCCACCACCAAGTCCATGGTGATGCTCTCTCACTTCCACTCTGGCACTGGAAGCGGCTGAAGCGGCCCTGCAGGCCTCTGATGCTCGGCTTTCACCTGCTGGCACACTAAGCACTGCTGCACGAACTCACCCACATCCCGCTTCATCCCTCTCCACCAGAACTCGCGTCTCAAGTCATGGTACATTTTCGTGTTTCCGGGATGTATGGTGAATCTGGAACCGTGTGCCTCAGTTAGGAGCTCTCTCAACAGCTCCTCGTCTCTGGGGACGCACAGCCGTCCCCCCAAGCGTAACACCTGGTCTGTGAAAGAGAAGTCCCCTGGGTCCCCTGACAGTACTCTGTCGCGCAAAGACTGCAAGTACGGATCGGCCATCTGTCCCGTGATGATGCGGTCTATCAACTCTGGTCTGGTCTGCCGTGTCACCGTCACTGCCCCACAGTACCCTCGTAACTCTAAAGGTCGCCAACTGCCCACCTCCTCCAAAAGGCTCCAACTCTGTAACTGTAGACTGGCCAAGCGTGCGGGCGCCTTACGGCTCAAGGCGTCAGCCACCACATTGGCCTTTCCCGGGTGGTAGGAGATGCTGCAGTCGTAGTCCTTCAGGAGCTCCAACCAACGTCTCTGTCTCATGTTGAGCTCCTTCTGGTCAGAAAGATATCTGAGGCTCTTGTGATCTGTAAAAATCTCGAAGGTCTCACCGTACAAGTAATGCCTCCATGTCTTCAGCGCGAAGACAACAGCTGCCAACTCTAGGTCGTGGGTAGGGTAGGTATGCTCATGGGGCTTCAGTTGCCGCGAAGCGTAAGCGACCACGTGACCCCTCTGCATGAGCACACCTCCTAACCCCTGCAAGGAAGCGTCCGTGTACACGACGAACCCGCCACTACTGTCAGGAATGGTGAGCACGGGAGCCGAGGTCAACCTCTCCTTCAGCTCCAGAAAACACGCCTCACAGGCGTCTGTCCAAGTGAAAGGCACATCCTTCCGAGTCAACTGTGTCATAGGACGTGCAATCTGCGAAAACCCTCTGATGAACCGTCTGTAGTAACCTGCCAGTCCCAGGAAACTGCGAATCTCAGTGACTGAACGCGGTCTCTCCCACCTGAGCACTGCCTCGACCTTGGCGGGATCCACCGCCAGGCCGTCTCCAGAGATCACATGACCCAAAAAGGTCACCTCCCTCAACCAGAACTCGCACTTGCTGTATTTGGCGTACAGCCTGCGTCGTCTCAGAGTGTCCAGAACCATCCGCAAGTGCTGTCCGTGCTGCGTCCGATCTCTAGAATAGATGAGTACATCATCTATGAAAACCACCACAAACTGGTCCAAGTACGGTCTGAACACCCGGTTCATCAGGTCCATGAAAGCAGCGGGGGCATTGGTCAGCCCAAACGGCATGACCAAAAACTCGTAGTGTCCGTACCGGGTGCGGAAAGCTGTCTTGGAGACGTCGGTCTCCCTGATCCTCAACTGGTGGTATCCAGACCTCAAGTCGATCTTGGAAAACACCGTGGCACCCCGCAACTGGTCAAACAAATCGTCAATCCTCGGCAGCGGATATCTGTTCTTGATGGTGACCCTATTCAGCTGTCTGTAGTCCACGCAAAGGCGTAGGGTCCCATCCTTCTTCTTCACAAACAGTACCGGGGCTCGCCAGGGAGATGCACTGGGCCTCACGAAACCCTTCTCCAAAAGGTCCTGCAACTGAGACTTGAGCTCTCGCAGCTCAAGCGGTGCCATCCTGTATGGCGCGGTGGAGATGGGGTTGGTCCCTGGTACTAGTGAGATCTCAAACTCGATCTCACGCTCGGGCGGTAGTCCTGGTAACTCGTCTGGAAACACGTCGGGGTACTCTCTGACCACCGGGATGCTCTGGAAGTCTGCCACGGGGCTGTGCTCTGCCACCACACAAGCTAAGAAGCCCTCACACCCCTGGCTCAAAAGTCTCGCCGCCCGAAGTGCCGAAATGCACCTGAAACCTCCGTCCACTGGCTGCCCGTGAAACTCGAAGGAAGGCAACTCCGGAATGGAGAAGACAATCTTCCTCTCAAAGCAGTCTACCAATGCGTGGTAAGCGGACAGCCAATCCATCCCCAGGATCACCCCAAAGTCCTCCATCTGTATCATAATCAGGTCAGCTGGCAGGCTGTGTCCCCCGATGCTGACCCCGCAACCCGTGTACACCTCCTCAGCTACAAACAGCTGACCACTCGGACCTCTGATTACGAACGGGTTCTCTAGCAATGTATAATCCTGGTCCAAACTAACTGCGAAACTGTCTGCGACAAACGAGTGCGTAGCGCCGGAATCGAAAAGCGTGTAAACGAGTCTGCCAGAAACTGAAACCATACCTGCTACCACCGATCCCGAAGCTCTGGCGTCCTTGTGTGTTAGGGCGTTGATACGCCCCTCAGCTCTAGGTGCGGACGAAGCAGCCACACTCTGCGTCGGACGGGTAGGTGCCGGCCGGTACCCTCCTCGCGACTGCGGTCCTCCTCCTCGCGCCTGGAAACCGCGGCCTCCTGCGCGCCCTCCAGTGCTCTGCGCGGGAAGTATCTGCTGACCTCCTGCCCTAGATGGGCAGTCCCTCCTGACGTGGCCCGGCTGGCCACACTGGTAGCAGAGGGGAACCCGACTCCCGCCCTCAGTGAGTCCCTGCTGTCGGCTAGGCGGGGGTCCGGTGCTGGCGACTGGCCCCTGTCGAGGGCCCCCAAAGGCCACTGATGGCCCTGCACAACGTGACGGCTCTCCTGCGGACGCCACGTGTCTCCGTTCTCGCCGGCCCTGTGAGAAGTCTGGCTGAAAGGGCCTCTTCCGCCCGCCGTCGGTCTCTCGCGCGGACGGGTTGGTCTCCTCGTAAGTCATGGCTGCCTCTACCACTCTCGAAAACGTCGGCAGCTTCAGGGGTTTGACATACCCCCGGATCGCAGGCCGGAGCCCCTCGGTGACCTCCAAAGGCGCTCCTCCTCAGTGGCTACCGCTGTCGCTGCAAAGCGGGATAGCTCCAAGAACGCGTGCGGTACGCGCTCACGGTCATCGTCCCTTGGCGGAGAGTGTGGAACTCCCGCCTCCTCCGGTCCTGCCACGTCTGGGGGAAGTACTGCTCACAGAAGAGGGTGACGAACTGGTCTCACGTCGGCTCGTCCCTCTCCTGTCCCCGGACCGCCCTCCACCACCGGTGTGCCGCACTCTCCAGCTGGTACGTGGCAAAGGCCACGCGGCACTCCACCGGGGGCGAAGGGTGTCGAAGATCTTCTCCAGCTGCTCAAGCCAGTCCTCTGCCCTCGGTCGGGTCCTCATCCCCTTGAAGGAGGGGGGCTTCAGTTTCCGGAACTGTCCGAAAAGCTCGAAGTGGTGCTGTAGGGGAGGTGCTGGTGCACCTCCAGGCGAAGGTGCCTCGTGTACAGAAGTGTCGGAGGAAGGTGGGGGCGGCAGGGGCCCATCCCCTCCCTCGTGTCCGGCGCCGCGTCCGTCACGTGGTCCCACAGAGGACTCCTCCTCTGCAACCCCAGGAGGAGGCGCTCGGGGCGGTGGGTGGAGCTCCTCTCGTACAATATCCCGTATCAGTCTGGCGAGGTCCTGGGCCTGGATGCCAGGGAGTGGTGGCTGGTCCACCGAGACATCAACGACAGCACGTCCACCTCGCCGTCCTCGCCCACGGCCGCGCCCGCGGCCAGTTTCGCCAGTCCCACGACGAGGCATCTCCTGCAAGGAGACGCGAAACAAAACGGAAACGTCAAAACAGACGGGTACCTAACAACACTTCTAAGAGCTCAAGTCAAGAGATATGTTGTGGTGGCTACTCTAGCTATAAACATGTGAATTGGTTATTTTCCAGTCAGTTGATTCACTTCTCGGGACGACCTTGCTCTGATACCATCTTGTAACGACCCGGTTCCCGAGTCCCTACGAGACACGAGAACCGGACCGACTCGACTAATCCCAAGACCCAGTCATCCAACGAGGAAGTAACCAAAAGACAGTAAAATAAACCACATTCAGCATGAATATAACTAACAGTAAGAAAGTACAGCAGTAAGGAAAGAAACTACTACAGTAGGCACCACCACAACAGTAAAGCAACATTTATCATATAACAAAACTGCAGGTAAGGGAGGTACAGCGGAAACAAAACTACTCACTAGAACAGAAACAAAAGAAGGTACAAAGCTGTGGCAACTCTACTGAACCCTACTCGGCCCAGCGTCCTCTGCAGCCGCCGACCCTGGCTGCTCAACACCTGGTCCTGAAAAAGGTAACGAGTGTAACACGTCAGCAAAACGCTGAGTAGAGTGGCAAACTAACTAAAGGCAACAATAGAGTGTACAGTAGCTGTTATGTTCTATTACTTCCTTTATTTACATCTTTCAATTTTTCTCACTATTTCATTTACTTCTCAGATCCTTTACTTGATCTCGAATGTCCTCGTGGGACGATCTTGATTACAGTCTTTTCCAACAGTAGAAGTAGCACGTGGTGCTCTCCTGGCCGGGAGAGTCCCCCGTGGTGATCCTACCCTCAGTCAACCACCCCAAGGTCACTGACAGACGTAACGGTGACTACGGCACGCGCGATAAACGCACAGGTAGCTAGCCCGTACTGGCACGCGGTCAGTCGTTTCCGTTAACGGGTGCGCCCAAAGCACAGCACGGAACCAGGGCAGAGCCCTCTCAGTAACAGGGGTCCAACCCCTCCACAGTAACCAAACCGGGGCCTTGCCCCTCCACAGTCCGCGCACCCTCGCCTGACTACCCTGGTTTGCCCTAGTGGGCCTAACAAGTCGGTGAAGGAGGCTAGCAGAACCCCGGGGCCCGTGGGGTAGCTAGTACTCTCCTAACACTACTAGCTCTCCTCGGTACTACGTACACGAGGGCCAACAAGTCGGTACAGAGCGGCCAAGCCTAACCCCGGGTCCCTGGGGCGGCTGGCCCCACTCTGCACTAAAACAGGTACAGGTACTTCCCTTGGTACTGCGTACCCAAGAGACAGTACAAACTACATCTCAGTTCCATTCCTTTTCTTTCCAGGAGTTCCACTCCTAATTCCCCGTAGGGTTCCAGCCCTTTATCTCAGAACATCATATGTTTCACTTTCCAGATTCACGTTCTCAATTTCCATGATCTCAACATGTTTCTTTGTTCATAACAGGCAGCTGTTAATTAATTTCACATGCAGCTTATATATTCCTTTCCATTTTTCCAAGACTGCAGTAATATACATTCCACTAGTTTTTCCATCCTAGGATTCATGCCATATCCTAGGATCTATCATACAATCTAGTTTTCCGGCCCTAGGATTCATGCAACACCTAGGAGCTATCATTCCATACATTTCTCATTCCTAGGATTCATGCAATGCCCTAGGTTCTAGTTATGGTTCCATACTTTAACAGATTTTATTAATACTTAAAACCACTCTACCAGGTATAACGGGAGTAATGGGGGCGTGGTCGGGAATCCCGCGCGCCTCCGCGACTCTCAAGACGGCAACCGAACGAGGTCCTATCACAAGGATCAAACACAAGGAGTGTCTCAAAACAGTGTATAGCTACTGTAGGCAGGTAGAGGAATAATTTCTGAAACGAACGCAACTCGAATCGCGGAAAACGGAGCCCAAACGGGCCCTAAACGGGTCGAGAAAGACAATACTGTGCAAAATCAGACGTCTGGAACTCCTTCCAGACGTCCTAAACGGTGGATCAGAGAATTACCTGTTCGGCTTGGTTCCCCGGACGTCCAGAAGTCTGTGGGGACGTCTCTCCTAGATCCCAGACGTCCGATGGTCTCTCCGGACGTCTGGAGGTCACTCCCGCCGTCTGGTACAACTTCCAGACGTCGGATTCGCAAAGGATGACGAATCCGAACACCTGCGCACAGCCAACCCTCCTCCCTCAGTACGGTCAGTCGACAAAAAGAAGGGGAAAGCGGAACTCACCTTTCAGACGTCTGTATGATCTCACAGACGTCGACCTTGCCGTCTGGATATCAGTCCAGACGTCTGATTCTGGAAATTTTTCCAGAATCAGAACCTCGCTCGGCCTCCGCTCGCGACGCCGCCCGCGTCGCACCTCGCACGTCCGCTGCTCCGCCCGCAGCAGGTCCCTCTCCGCGACGCTCTGCGCCCCCCGCGCCCTCCGCCGGCCGGCCAAGCCGCTCCCGGCGAGCTCGCCCTCACGGCAGAGCCCTGCCCTCGCACGCCGCAGCTCCTCCGCGCCTTCTGCGGCCGCCGCTGCCGCTGCGCCCTCGCGTCCGCTCGCTCTCGCGCACCGGCAGGAGAGAAGGAGGAAGATGGTGGAGACGGGAGGGGAGGCGCGCCCCCTCCCCCTTTTAACGCTGCGCGGGGAGGAGGGAGAGACGGTCGCAGTCGCCTGCAGCCGCAGAGAAGATGCGGATCGCAGGTCTGCGCGCACAGGCGCGCAGACGAATATCCCGTGCGAGCATAACTGTTCGCCAGACGTCTGTAAACTATCCCGGACGTCTGGTCAGACGTCTGGATGTGATCCCAGACGTCTTTACAGACGTCTGGGCCACCTCCCAGACGTCTTAAAAGACGTCTAGGGCACGCGCTCGTTACAGAAAGTGAATGGGGAAGTGAGCTAGCCCTTGAGTACGGAGTACCAAGGAGAGCAACTGTCCCCCTGTTTAGTGTAGAGCGAAGCTAGCCGCCCTAGGGTTGGGACTCAGGGTTAGGACTGGCCACTTTGTACTGACTCTGTGGCCCTCACGTACACAGTACCGGGGAGAGCTACTAGTGTAAGGAGAGAGCTAGCCACCCCACGAGACCCGGGGTTCAGCTAGCCATCCTACACCGACTTGTTAGGCCCACTAGGCAAACCAGGGTAGTCAGGCGAGGGTGTGCGAACTGTGGAGGGGCGAGACCCCTGTTTGGTTACTGTGGAGGGGCTGGACACCTGTTACTGAGAGGGCTCTGCCCTATACTGGTTCCGTGCTGTGCTTGGGGCGCACTTGTTAACGGAAACGACTGATCGCATGCCAGTGTGGGGTAGCTATCCATGCGTTTATCGTGCGTGCCGTAGTCACCGTTATGTCTGTCAGCGACTGTAACGAGCGCGTGCCCCAGACGTCTTTTAAGACGTCTGGGAGGTGGCCCAGACGTCTGTAAAGACGTCTGGGATCACATCCAGACGTCTGACCAGACGTCCGGGATAGTTTACAGACGTCTGGCGAACAGTTATGCTCGCACGGGATATTCGTCTGCGCGCCTGTGCGCGCAGACCTGCGATCCGCATCTTCTCTGCGGCTGCAGGCGACTGCGACCGTCTCTCCCTCCTCCCCGCGCGGCGTTAAAAGGGGGAGGGGGCGCGCCTCCCCTCCCGTCTCCACCATCTTCCTCCTTCTCTCCTGCCGGTGCGCGAGAGCGAGCGGACGCGAGGGCGCAGCGGCAGCGGCGCAGCAGAAGGCGCGGAGGAGCTGCGGCGTGCGAGGGCAGGGCTCTGCCGTGAGGGCGAGCTCGCCGGGAGCGGCTTGGCCGGCCGGCGGAGGGCGCGGGGGGGCGCAGAGCGTCGCGGAGAGGGAGCTGCTGCGGGCGGAGCAGCGGACGCGCGAGGTGCGACGCGGGCGGCGTCGCGAGCAGAGGCCGAGCGAGGTTCTGATTCTGGAAAAATTTCCAGAATCAGACGTCTGGACTGATATCCAGACGGCAAGGTCGACATCTGTGAGATCATACAGACGTCTGAAAGGTGAGTTCCGCTTTCCCCTTCTCTTTGTCGACTGACCGTACTGAGGGAGGAGGGTTGGCTGTGCGCAGGTGTTCGGATTCGTCATCCTTTGCGAATCCGACGTCTGGAAGTTGTACCAGACGGCGGGAGTGACCTCCAGACGTCCGGAGAGACCATCGGACGTCTGGGATCTAGGAGAGACGTCCCCACAGACTTCTGGACGTCCGGGGAACCAAGTCGAACAGGTAATTCTCTGATCCACCGTTTAAGACGTCTGGAAGGAGTTCCAGACGTCTGATTTTGCACAGTATTGTCTTTCTCGACCCGTTTAGGGCCCGTTTGGGCTCCGTTTTCTGCGATTCGAGTTGCGTTCGTTTCAGAATTTATTCCTCTACCCGCCTACAGTAGCTATACACTGTTTTGAGACACTCCTTGTGTTTGATCCTTGTGATAGGACCTCGTTCGGTTGCCGTCTTGAGAGTCGCGGAGGCGCGCGGGATTCCCGACCACGCCCCCATTACTCCCGTTATACCTGGTAGAGTGGTTTTAAGCATTAATAAAATCTGTTAAAGTATGGAACCATAACTAGAACCTAGGGCATTGCATGAATCCTAGGAATGAGAAATGTATGGAAGGATAGCTCCTAGGTGTTGCATGAATCCTAGGGCCGGAAAACTAGATTGTATGATAGATCCTAGGATATGGCATGAATCCTAGGATGGAAAAACTAGTGGAATGTATATTACTGCAGTCTTGGAAAAATGGAAAGGAATATATAAGCTGCCTGTGAAATTAATTAACAGCTGCCTGTTATGAACAAGGAAACATGTTTGAGATCGTGGAAATTGAGAACGTGAATCTGGAAAGTGAAACATATGATGTTCTGAGATAAAGGGCTGGAACCCTACGGGGAATTAGGAGTAGAACTCCTGGAAAGAAAAGGAATGGAACCGAGATGTAGTTTGTACTGTCTCTTGGGTACGCAGTACCAAGGGAAGTACCTGTACCTGTTTTAGTGCAGAGTGGGGCCAGCCGCCCCAGGGACCCGGGGTGAGGCTTGGCCGCTCTGTACCGACTTGTTGGCCCTCGTGTACGTAGTACCGAGGAGAGCTAGTAGTGTTAGGAGAGTACTAGCTACCCCACGGGCCCCGGGGTTCTGCTAGCCTCCTTCACCGACTTGTTAGGCCCACTAGGGCAAACCAGGGTAGTCAGGCGAGGGTGCGCGGACTGTGGAGGGGCAAGGCCCCGGTTTGGTTACTGTGGAGGGGTTGGACCCCTGTTACTGAGAGGGCTCTGCCCTGGTTCCGTGCTGTGCTTTGGGCGCACCCGTTAACGGAAACGACTGACCGCGTGCCAGTACGGGCTAGCTACCTGTGCGTTTATCGCGCGTGCCGCAGTCACCGTTACGTCTGTCAGTGACCTTGGGGTGGTTGACTGATGGTAGGATCACCACGGGGGACTCTCCCGGCCAGGAGAGCACCACGTGCTACTTCTACTGTTGGAAAAGACTGCAATCAAGATCGTCCCACGAGGACATTCGAGATCAAGTAAAGGATCTGAGAAGTAAATGAAATAGTGAGAAAAATTGAAAGATGTAAATAAAGGAAGTAATAGAACATAACAGCTACTGTACACTCTACTGTTGCCTTTAGTTAGTTTGCCACTCTACTCAGCGTTTTGCTGACGTGTTACACTCGTTACCTTTTTCAGGACCAGGTGTTGAGCAGCCAGGGTCGGCGGCTGCAGAGGACGCTGGGCCGAGTAGGGTCCAGTAGAGTTGCCACAGCTTTGTACCTTCTTTTGTTTCTGTTCTAGTGAGTAGTTTTGTTTCCGCTGTACCTTCTTTACCTGCAGTTTTTGTTATATGATAAATGTTGCTTTACTGTTGTGGTGGTACCTACTGTAGTAGTTTCTTTCCTTACTGCTGTACTTTTTACTGTTAGTTATATTCATGCTGAATGTGGTTTATTTTACTGTCTTTTGGTTACTTCCTCGTTGGACGACTGGGTCTTGGGATTAGTCGAGTCGGTCCGGTTCTCGTGTCTCGTAGGGACTCGGGAACCGGGTCGTTACAGCGACCTTGGGGTGGTTGATTGAGGGTAGGACCACCACGGGGGACTCTCCCGGCCAAGAGAGCACCATGTGCTACTTCTACTTTTCAGAAAAGACTACAATTAAGATCGTTCCCACGATGAACATTCAAGATGAAGAAAAAGGACCTAATAAATAAACCAAGTGATGAAAGAAAGAATAATTAGTTATATAAAGAAAGGAATTGAAAACAACAGCTACCTGTCCACCTTTACTGCTTTTCTTAGCTAGCTGGTTGCCACTCTACTCAGCGTTTTGCTGACATGTCATACTTACCACCTTTTTCAAGACCAGGTGTTGAGCAGCCAGAGCCTACGGCTGCGGAGGGTGCTGGGCCTAGTAGAGCCCAGTAATTGTACTTTTGTTGTATCCTTTTTCTGTAGTAGTGAGTATTCTGTTACACCCTTGTACTCTTTTATTGTAAACTTCATATTTCTGTACCTGCTTTTAATTCTCTACTGTTATGGTGGTGTGTACTGTAGTAGTTCCTTTCTTTATTACTGTACTTTTGTTACTATTAGTTGCTTGCATGGTGAATGTGGTTTATTTTACTGCTTTTGGTTACTTTCTCGTTGGACGACTGGGTCTTGGGATCAGTCGAATCGGTCCAATTCTCGTGTCTCGTAGGGATTCGGGAATCAGGTCGTAACAAAAATCATAATCATCCTTAGAGAGAATAGTAGGAATAACTCCCAAGAGCGGAAAGGGACCTGGGGGACCTTTAGAAGCAAGGAGATTCCTAAAGAAATCAGAGGCTTTAGAAGAGGCCATGTCCCAACACCCATTGCCAATAACATTAGAGACAAACGATCTATTCCTCTTGGCAAAACGCTTCCTAATAGAAGAGTAGAAGAATTTAGTGTTTCTTTCCCCATCCTTAATCCAATGTGTGTGTATGGTGTGTGTGTGTGTGTGTGTGTATGTATATATATACACACACATAGTATATGTACCTATACTGAGGTATTACTTAGAATAGTTGTATATAACTAATATAGAGTATTACTTAGTTTTTGATGCCTATTTAGTTGTAAATGTGTTCAAGGCATTTTAGTTAGAATTAATTGATTCATTTTGCACGTAATTAACTCAATTCATTCATTCTTTGATTCATTGATTCAGTTTGTAAATATAATTGACATTTTTTTGAATAAAAGAATATTTTTGGAACACAGAGAGTGATATATATCAATAACTACCTCCCAGTGAATAACCTGAAATAAATCAGTAAAAATTATATAAATAAATAAAATGACAGGACATCTATTTGTATTATGACACTATACTACAAATACGACACCATTAAATCATCGTTTGTATGCAATACAGATTGTCGTCGATCAATATGGAAGTGTTGTAAATACTTTGATGGTGATATTCGAATACTTATTCTCCCATGGTTTTCCATGCTTTTTACCACTTGTGGCATCAAGATGTACCCACTTGTTTTCTAGCTTTGTTGCTACATATGTGTAGATTGTGGGGTGTACCCACCTTTTTCATTGTGCTATACATGCACAGGTACCCGTTCCAAGTACAAGTTTTAGGAAAATGTTAAATAAACAAGGGAAACTTTGCTAAATTTCTAGCAGGTTTTGACCTATGATTAAGTAATAATCGCATCTCTAAAATGTACCTAATTAATTGAACTACACTAGTAATCCTAACTATTTGGTAAATGGTAACTGGGACCTAAGAGCCTACACACCCGAGGTCCATTCTCGGCCTGTTGGAAGGATTATCGGGGCGTAACAAGCTTGACCATTGCATTGCACATAATTGGGATCTCTGCAACTCTGTCTCCCTCCAGTTCTACATCCATTCTTCAGGGAGTACAAGGGAGTATTTTGTTTAAGCTTTTAGTTAGAGCATCTAAATTCATTGCATTCATTTTGTATTAGGGGCTATCCATAAGATTAAAATCTAAGCTCCTTTATTACTTGTTCAACTCTTTTATTACACTATTTTTGTTGTATTTGAGGACCTAAAATGTAGATTCCCTTCTCTCCATGGAGGAGAGGGCATCTCTTGAATAGGTCTCAAGAGGGTCAGTTGTACTTTGGGTTAAGCTATCCCCAAAGTAGCTTGGGTTTAGTGATTCTACTCTAAAACTGAGGCAAAATCTTAGTTTGAGAGACTTAAGCAATGATTTTTCCCTTTAGAGGGTTTTTCACTATAAATTTGGTCTTATAGATTGCAGATTTGATCTCGTGTGTATATTTAACTTTCAACTCTTTGTAAATTGCAATTATTGATCTAATTTTTTCTTAAGTTAAGCATTAGCGCTATTCACACCCCCCCTCCTCTCCAATGCTTCCATTTTCTACTTCAAATTTGAATGATTAACCATGCATGAGACAAATTCAAACCAAGGCAAGTCTACGCTCTTAAAGTCAATCCTTAGAGGATATCTAACTTAAGGAAACATTGATATTTTCAACTAATCATTGAATCCTTTATCATTATAACTTCCATATCAAAGTCTAAATATCTATGCCCTTTTATAGGATTAGTATTCCCATGTATTTTGCTTCATTTTATTGCATTTATAGCTTGTCTTTTCCATATTAGTAGTTTGTGCATCATTTTCCTTGTGAATTGAGTTTTCTTTTCCTATCAATACTTCATTTTCACTATGGGTGCATATCAGAAAGATTAAAATCTCCACCAAATTTCATCTAAAGATCATTTATGTAAAAGAAGATAAAAATCTAAGAAGTTACTATTCTTGAATCTCTATTGCAGAGTTTTCATTTTTTACACACAAATTTTATAAAATTTTGTGCTTGCGTGAAATTTGATGGTTTCCTCGTATGCTCATTAGGTATCTCCCTTAAAATTTCTAGGAATTTTTAGAGAATGTTAGGTTAGATTTTAGGTTGTATCTTTCATATGGCGCAATTTTGTGATTTTGTTGGCCATTACATTGTCATTCATTTCTTGTAGAGAAAATATTCAATAATTAAAAAATAAAAGTCACTAATGATCTTGAAATCAACGAAGGGCATCCTAGACACACTTGAAAGGCCACTTTTTAGGCCCAACCTAGCTCACTTCCGTTTACTTATTTTCCAAACTTAGTTTTATTTAAAATATGTGCATTAACAATGAAAGTCTTCTTTAGAGCATATTCTATCAATTAGAATCAAATTTTCATGGTTTGAACATCAAATCAGGTTCTCATTGAGCAATACAACTAGACTATTTGACCTAACAAGACATCTAAAAACCTAATTTGTACTTTTCATAAAATTTGATCAATTTTCTTAAATAACTAAATCAAACAACAAATCCAATCATATCAATCCAAGTTAAAGAAATGAGTATATAAATCATAGTAATTATGTAAGGACAACCTATTAGATCTTTACGAAAATCTAGGTTTAAGTGATTGCCTAGAATTTTATCTTTTTTATATATTATCTTTGCATAATTTTTTTCTCTAAACTATCCTATGTAGAGTTAAAAAAAAAAAAAACTCAAAAAACTTATCCAAAGGAAATACACATGAAACAACATGGAAGTGGAAAGTAAATTCTCCTATATTCTAAACAATGCTAATTTCTCTTTATTGTAAATAATAACGGAATAAAATTACAAAACTAAAATCTAATGCAACTAAAACCTATTCTAATGTGAACCTACCAAAAAATAAATAAATAAAGATAGATACATCTGTAGGAAGGAATATATTTCGAATGTAAGGCCAAAACACCTCAAAAGGCATGAGGTCTCTTATACTGGTATAAGCATCCACGGTGATAAACGCCCTCGATGATGTACGTAATAATTAACCTTAGATTACTCAAACATCTCTAAATTATAAAACCCAACCATCAAGAATAAAAGTAGGAAATTTATACTAAATATGCCCTACTTAGTCTAATAGAACATGCACGTCAACGTGAACCCAACAGGGCACATAAAAGACGAAACAATGAGAACCAATGCGTTAATTCGCAAAATAAGGCAAACATCAAAGGCCAGGAGTAGCCCACTTGATTCTAACCCTTCAACCGATACTTTAAAAATTGGATCGGACCATTCAATTTAACCGATTTAATAAAAATAGAAGCCTTATTACTTAAATTGACCTGGTAAAAGCCAAAATCATCGTGAACTTGCCAAAATCGAGTTGGATTCATCGGTTAAAGTGGTCATCTGATTTCATCGTTCTCTTAAGAGTTATTTCAAAAAAAAACTTATAATCTTCATTATATCTTTTATTTTTATTTAATATTTACTAAAATTATATCAATTTTAATATAATTAAAATTATCAAATAATTTTTCATGCAACATATCTTCATTATTTTTTAATTAAATATAAATTTAAACCGATTGGATCTAATTTAATCAATACAAATTAAATCAAATATCTTATAATTTAATTTTTTTTTTACGTATTGACATCACCACCAATTCAATCCACATAAATCATTGGTTGAACCAGCAAAAAAAAAATCAAATAGTCACGGAAGTTCTGGGGAGGTCTATAGCCTAAAATTGGGATTGGAATTAAGAATTATCGGTTTGATAAAACCAAGATCATATATTTGGATTCGAAACTCTTTGAAATCCCACGTGGAATGTAATTTTCTTTGACTCAGAAATCGCAATAAACACGGTTCTGTCTCTAAGGCCCAAACCGCACCTCGCACGCACCTCACGCACAAATGCTCTGGTGGATGAATAGGATGATTAAACGGGAAGGTAGGAAAGATTTCTAGATTGGGGATCCGTTGGTGGGCCGTAGGATTTGGGCCTAAGATTGAAAGGCTTTTGGGTAAGAATTTTCGGATGGAAAAGGGGCTGACTGTGGAATAAAATAAAATATGTTTCTGGGATGGGATTTATTTAGTGGAAAATAGGATGTTGGTGATTGAGTTTCTTCTCAATTGAAGGCCTTAGCAAGTTACCATAGCAAGAAGATGCAATTAAAATATGATTATGCCTCCTCCATCATAGTTTAGCCCCCATAATTGGTGGAAACTGAGCTTCTGATGTCTGGGCACTAAATTAGGCTCCCTGTGTGCTCTTTTATCCCCATTATTTCCTCCTTGTGTCTATGGGAGATATGGGATTCACTGCTGCCCAAATCTTAAACAGGTAGCTAAATTGACTAACTTAGAAATCAAATGGCTCTAAATTAGGAGGAGTTAGATGTGAATGGCCGTAGTTCCAACGCTTCAATTTCTGAAATTATTATGTCAAAAATCAACAAAAAGCTTTAATCCGCTGTTGTTCTGTTACTTTAGGAACTTTTCACACTGGTGGGATATCCCAAGGGTCCTGTGCAAATAAATAAATCTTCTTTCGTAATGCTTCATCGTGGAGTGAGATTTTGATCAAATCGGGTCCTTTGGTGGATCGGGCTTATCCAAATTTGCCTAGGTGAAGTTCGATCTGGATCCACCTGAGCGTAGGTAAGTCAAGCAAAATCGGATCGACCTGTTTACTCAGTATCCGAGTAACCGAATCCTTTTTTGGGCTTCATGTGGAGTTTTAAGTCCGATGGTACTTTTGCCCATCATCATCTGCCCCACTCTTTCCCGTTTATATTTCAAGCGGGGTAAACATTTGTCATGAAGCGGGAATTGTAAGCTCTAGGCAGGTGAGGCACCTTTAGTCATGTGATGTATGACAATTGAGATATGCATGGAACGTGGGCGTGTACTGCCTGGGTTCTCGTTGGCCTTAAGAGGTCAACAAATAATAATTATGAGAAACATATAGGTGTTCTGCCTGACTTTCTATTGGCCTTAATAGGTCAGCATCATGTAGAGCGAATATAGTCATTTCCGTCTGGATTCCTGCTAGCCTAAAGAGGTGGCGTTGTAATAAAAGGAACGTAAGCATGTACGCCTGAGTTCCTGTCAGCCTTAAGAGATTAGCATATAATGTAGTGAACGTAGGCATATCACCGCCTGAATTCTTGCCAGCCTTATGAGGCTAGCACCCCGGGTAATAATGTGGTGTAAGCGTCACCTTCCACGAGTGGTGGCCAACCACTACGGGAACTAAGTTTTGTCGTGTAGTGTGACAAGATTAGTATTAATTGTCGTCATGATGAGGAATCATGACCTCAAATATCACACTTGTCAGCGACATGATTACTATTACTGCGACGATTGATACGTGAGGAAGGGCATTAAATTCCCTAAATGATGATTGAAGGTCACTTCGATTTGGGTAGAATTTTTTTAAATCTGCGCTGCCATCTACGGGATTTTGTTGTTTCGAAATCCGCACCCCACAAGGGGGAAATCAGGGGAACCACCCTCAAGGGGGGTTATAAATAGGGAAATCAGGGGAACCACACTTAATGCCCCACCTACCCTCTTTGTTGCGGCTGAAAGACTTGTGAGCCATCCTCAGCTACTTCTCTTCCGACGAGCTTGTGAGAAGAACCATTCGTTGGAAACCATATTTGAAGTAGCCAAAGACTAAACATGTCTAGGCTTGCAGACAAGGGTAAGTCTGCCTCATCCATGTCTAGCATTTCAGCTGAAACGAGGGCACTATGTACTTTTTCATCTGACTTTTGTGGCCGAAGCGCCATTAAGGCGTTTCTGGACACTTATGGGCTAGGGGGTTTCCTTTCCATGCTTGTGGGATCGAAACCCGCCTGTGTTCAGACGAGATGAAGGAGATATTTATCATCTGTAGATGCACCATAGAACACGGTCTACGGGTACCGTTAAATCCATTTTTAGTCTCCTTCCTTTCGTATTATGGTTGGGTAATTCTCAACACAGATAATTAAGTTAATTAGACTTAATTAATTGCATACGAATGTAATTTAGGTTAACTTGATTTTATGTCGGAGATGTAGTATAGGGTCAAGTTAACCTAACATTTTAAATTTTTAAGTTCTTTTTAACTAGTTGAGTCCAAGTCGTTCACTGGGAGGCATAATTGAATCCTAATTCACCATTAATCCCTAAGCATTAATTACTAATTACTTAATCAATCAAATTATAATTAAATTACTTTAAGCATATGAATCTTGCACAAAAGATTGAACAAGTATAAGCATGCAAAATTCCATTAGAAAGAAAACAAGTTTACAAGAAAGATTTCATTTAAAACCAACATTGTTTATTACAATCTCTTACAAGAATATAAGGCAAGAAATGGTAGTACAAGAGTTATCATGTCTTTACAAAAGCTTAAAATATGCAATACAGTAGCTTCAGCCTTTAATCTCCTCGAATTTCTTCTTTCTTTTTTCTCTTAAGCTGCTGTCTTTTCTCTTCTTAATCTCTTTGCAAACTCCTCTTCTTTAATTCTCGTGAGCTCTCTTCTTTCATTTCCTTAATCTTTTTCTCTCTTCTCCTTATTTAAACCTTTTACTATACCTTCTTATATTCTCCACACTTAGCTAAATTTGCACCCAACTAAACCCATTAACCTCTCAATTATAAAAATTATGATTCTTAATAGGTGGCACAGGTTTTTCGAGGATACACAACTCCCACTAGAGGCGGGACCAAACCCTACTAGGCCCATGCCTAGTTCATTTATTGTGGATTTCAATTTATTTTTAAAAATGCATAGTATTAGGCCCAAACAGGCCCACTCACATCCACGCCCACACTTGGGCCCATATGCATGCACACCTATAGGCACACACACACACCTGCACAAGCACGTGCACATGCACATGCCCACACCCTATGCTCGTAAGCTGCACCCTGCGCTGACGACCGAAGAGACCTCAGCGCAAATTCATATTATACCAGCGTATGTGGCCACTAGTTCCCGAGGTGGGACTATGTTAAGCAGTTCCAATCCAAACTTTGCCTGACTATTCCCAACGACTCGCTGGGTCCAATCGAGCTATCCAGAGCTCAATCGAAAGCTCTTCATGAGCTCTACACGATTTAATCACCAATTTGGTGATTGGATCATCATTGATCCACTGATTTTAGGGCCAAACATGGCTGTTTGACATGCCCAAATAGCCTGCAATGAAGAAGAAATAGGTCTCTTAACCTATAGAGGAGGGCAATGCTCTCAATTAAGAGACTGGATGCTTTCTATGAAGCATTCCGCAACATTTAGAGAAGAAAGAAGGTATCAAGTGAGCTTTAGTAAGCTCCAAAAGAAAGGGAGGTTCGTACTGGAAGCTCATAGCTCAATTTTGAGTTCTGAAATAACTTACAGATGGTTAAAAGCCACAAAAAGGAATCTAAATCAATTCAGCAGATCAAAAACCATTGATATGGGAAAAATTTAAGTTCTAATCTCATCAGAACCCTGAAGAATAGTACTCAGGTTCCAAAATAACCCAAAATGCTCAATAGGAGAAATCTCAATTAATCCTAAGTATAACTCATCCAAATCACTTAATTCAAACTTTAAATCTTCCCAGGAGCTTAATTAACCCTAAAAATCATAGAATCAACCCTAAATTCTTCCAGTTCATACATAATTAACCAATCTCAGGCTTGGAGTTGACTTTCACATTTTAAGTTCCACTGATTGAATTAAGAGTCAAGATAGGTTCAATTATGTTCCAGGAATTGATTCATCATCTCAAACCTAGATTTTGAGCACTCAAATAGTGCTCTCAAGCATAGCCGCTTGGGATAAAAAGGAGGTTTGTTCATCAGAAGTCTCAGGAGATTCTCAGTCCAATTTGAGGATCTAATTAGGTTCTACAAGGTCCACTGAAGCTTCTAGATCTATTTTCCAGCTCAAATTAGCTCTAACTGAGCTTCTCCAACTCTACCGAAGTTGGAGAAGACAGAGATCAAGAGAGAAAGATTCTCATCAAAACTCAAGTCTAGCCACATGGATCTAATCCTTAGGCTTCAACTAAGCATTTTGGGGCTTTGTGAGAAGTTCTAATGGTTGGAACTAAGGAATGGGGTCGCCAGAGTTTGCCGAAGCTCCGATGAACTCAGAAAAGGGTACTGGAGTCCAAAACTCCACTGAACAGGCCATGAATGGTCTTAAAAGATTTCTGAGGTCGCAAGGGACCTTAGGAACACCTCAATTGCTCCAATGAAAGACTGATTTAGAGATTAATCTTCGAATTCAATTAGAACAAAATCTAAGTTCATTCGAACTCACGGATGATCCTCTCACTCAATTGAGTAAGGGGAAAGACTCAGGAGAGTCTTGAAATGGTTTGTGAGTGAGTAATTAAGTAATAAAACTCCTCCTAAGCTGCCATTGACAGCAAGCTCAAGAGGTTGAAATGAAATTAGGCATTTACAATATATTAAGTATTAAGGTGAATTAGATATAGGATCGGGGCCTTGAAGTGGTGTAGAGATGATGAAGGCCCCTAGCGCATGTGTTCTATGCCAGAGCACCTTCGTCGTGGACAGCGGAGGTCTCCGGTGGAGGTGTGATGGTTTAGGCATTTAGGTGATACAAACGTGAAATCAATGAGTTAGAAATGGTCGTGGAAGAATGTGGAGTGTGATTAGTGAAATAAAAAGATGAAAGGACGCTCCAGATGAGCTCAAAGAACTTGTCAGAGCTGAAGAAGACGACTGAATACAAAGCATTAAACTTCGCTAATTAGCTAACTAACTAAAGTACAATAAGCTAAAACTCTAATTCTACTATTCCCTGGATGAAGGGGGCAGAAGGAACTCCATCGAAGGTCGTAATGGAGGAGGAAATAGAAGGGTAGGGGAAGAAGTCTAGCAGGCAAATTTAAGGAGAGGAAGCAGAGTCCGGAGTCATCACCTTGATCAGAGCCGCGACGAAGGACAGTGGAGCTTGACGGATAGTGGAAATGATCGGAGGAAGTGTGTCGAAGTGGGGGTAGGTCACCGAGTTAGAGAGAATAGCCTATCAGTTAGCTACAGTTGGGGGAAGAGGGTAGGGAGCTAACAGCTCAAATTGGAGGTATGGCGGGCTATTTATAGGTGATGGTGGAGGTAGAAGGGGATGCATCTAGACAGGTAAGAGTCTAGGTTCACTGAAACCACCGACATCATCTCCAATGCCGATGACCTTAACTTCGAACCCTAATTAGGATTAGAGCTTTATCCAATTCGTCAATTGCAAAGAGGAAGGTGAGCGGAAGCTTTGGAAGCTCGACGGCGGTGTTCTGATGGTGGATGGGCAGTGATCGAACGGTGTGGTGACCGACTATCGTCAGCCGTCCAGAGTAAGGAAGAAGAAGAGGAAGAAGAAGACGATGCTCACAGGGACGTAAATGCAATAAAATCTAGGGACTTTACTGAAAGAAAAGAACTCAATTGAAATGAATCCTAAAGACCAAAACGCAAATAGAGACATTTTAAATCAAATTTAATTTAATTCTTTTCCAACCTTTTATATATGATTATAAATTATATAAATATTATACAAATGCCTTGAATTTACATTTTTAACCTTTTTAGCTTTATTTATTTAATTGATTAAATTACTTAAGTTATTACATACTTAGGGTTAAATATTTATAATGTTAAATTAAATATTAATTAGGTAGCTAAATGTTTATAATTCAAGTCCAAATTATTATTTAAATTATTAATAACATTAATTGACATTTAATTTAGTATTATTAACTTATTTTACGATCCTTTAATATATAATCCCTTATATTATAATTAAACCCTAAATAGACATATTCCTAGCTAATTAACTAGGGAAACTGGTTAATTAGGGGTATTTAAGAGCCATGATGAGTCTCTCATCATATATCACCTCGACCCTTCCCAACTGAGCCTCAACTATTGGCCCGTCCTCAACGCCTTTACCGTTATTTGTCTTCATCTGGGGATTGCTCCCCGTATAGGTGTTTTTCACCTAATTTTTGGGCTCATGCCCCTTAAAGTGAAAAGGGGCAAGTCGCCTTCTGGTATATATACCCTGTACAGCCGACATACTAGATACCGGATTATTGATCTCCTAGATAGTTTAAAAGGGTAAGATCATTCCTTTTTCCTTGCCAATATTGAGGACTTGACCGTCCCTTACACCTAGGAAAGCCCGTCTAAGAGGGACCTGCCGCCTAGGGCCAAGGAACTCGACCCATCTACACAAGCAGACGTAGACAAGGTAATGAAGTTCGGGCCAATTGCCCGCTCAGAACTCAGGCGGGATGAAGTTCTAAAAGCATTGTCGTGGGTCGCAAATGCCTATCCCATGGCAAGTAAGTTAGGGGATAATAGCTTTAGAAAACATATTTCCTCAGCCCTTTACTTAACTTGGTTCTTGCTTTGTAACAGCTTTTGGGCGGTTTTCCAGCTCGAATACCCCCAAGAGTCGAGGCGGCAGCTCCAACCACTGCATATCTTGACACAGGGAGGAAAGGCCTCAAGAGGAAGGCAAGGGGAGTCAATATTCCTGCTCGCACGAGGAGAAGAGGAAGAAGGTAGCAGATGAAGAGGAGGAAACGTCGGGAGTTCCCCTAAAATGCTAGAAAAGAGGGCCGGCTGCGAAGCTCCTGACAAGAGAACCAATGATTGCCTCTGCAAGCTCGGGCCAGATTAAGACGAAGGAGGGCTCAGTGAACTTGTCACCTCCGTCTAACTCGCTCAAGGCGATCATTCTGAGTGACTCCACTCAAGGACCCGGTAGAGGTAGCGCAGCGGGGAGTACTACTCCACCCATCTCGACCACCGACACGTTTGCTCAGCTAGCGCAGGAGGTGGCTATCACTGGGGGCTTCTTGAGTGGCAGTGTGTTCGTGCAACCCTAGCCCAGGCGAAGCTCGACGAGGATGAGGGTAATGGTGGATCCCTCTAGTCGTTGAGGTCAGGGGATGATAAGCCAATCAATCGAGTCCATAAGGGGATCCATACTAGAGTTATCTCCTGAAGGCCCTACACCGAGCTAGGCGAAGCAATTCAAGAGAGAGCTTCGAGCAGTGGCCCCCACCTGGAGCAACAGTTGCTCCGGCTCCTAAATGATACCTATTATGGGCGACCCCCCGTCAAAGGGGAATGAACTTCAACCACGTATTTTATTACTGTTCATGAATGGTAAGTTATTTTCCGCTGAACCTTCAATTTCTCTTTTTTTATAAGACCTTGAGACTCATATCCTCCAACTGTTATTCATGACAAGTTGAAGCACTTGGGGCCTTCTTTGTTCTGAGAAAGGGCACGCCAGCGAACATTGCAGATCCTGGTGTCTCTACTGAGGTGACTGACATGGCTGCCAAATGGGTTGTTACCAAGCAGACGGACAAGAGGAATTTTTCCCGTCTGCTTGCAGAGGAGACTACCGCCTAGAAGAGGGCAAAAAAGGCCACAGAGGATGCTACGTAAAAGCTACGCTCACAGCAACTGGCGATCAGCCAATTGACCCGACTACAAGAGAAGTTGAAGAAGGCCCGCCAAGGCTTGAGACTTGCCGGGTACACTGGTGACAAGCTAGAGCAGCACCTTATCGAGATCCATAAGAGAGATATTGCAGTGCTGCAAGATTTATCCGAGCAGCTGGAGTCCTCCTGTACTAGCATACTATCTTTAAAGGTGGAGGTGCAGGTGCTTAAGGTTCAGCACTCCTCATATATAGAGGGGTACGAGGAAACTCTTGAAAAAGAGCGCCTTCGCCTGGGCACAACTATTGACGAGCTTGCCCATCTAAAGGCAAGCCATGAGAAGGCAGAGGCAACTATGAACAGCTTGAGGGTCGACCTCGCCAAGACCCGTCAACACGCAGAGGAGAAGGAAAAGAAGTTCTAGAGTTAGAGAGTGCAGCGCAACTGGAGTTTAGCCCTGAGACGATGATGGGCTTCTTTGCCTTTGATCCATCTATGGAGGAGAGCAGGGAGACTATCTCAAAGGAGATTGGCAAATATACCCTGGCGGCCATGCAATCCATGCTGGGGGGTAAGAAGACGTCCGTGGAGGAGCTATCCACCTAGTCCATGGACTAGTTCATGTTTGAGTTAGATCGGCAGAAAGCTAACAGATCGATCATGGACAAGGCTCCTATTGAAAAGCCTGAAGATCAACCAGCTCCTTAAGAGGAGGTAGACTAGTTAGGTCCGCCTGGAGCCGTAGAGCTGCCAACTCACCCCTACAGCCCATCTTGTACAGTTTCATCAGCCCCTCCGACTCTAGGAGCTAATATTTTTGAAGACTTAGAGTGAAACTGCCTGCTATGAAGAGTGTTGTTATTTCTTTCCCTTTGTTAACTTTTCCTCCTTTCTTCTTTGTGGACTAGCCGAATGTGATGGTCCCGGGGAATGTAACAGACAACACTATTAATGAAATAAAAAGAAAAGTTTTTATTTTCATTGTCTTTTCTTTCTATAGATGATATAAGTGTAAATTACTTGCATGCTAAGTACGAGGGATTGGTTTGACACCTAAGGTTTGTAATCCATAAAAGTTGTCTGGACTATTCTTACAAATTTTATATGGTCCCTCCTATGGGGCGTCTAGCTTCCCGCTTGAATGACTTGGGTTTGTTCAGGTAGTTGATGATAAGCATCATCCATGATGAGGATTGCTCTATCATGAACATCTTGAAAGCAATCACTATTGACTCTATCGTGAACATCTCAGATGCCGGCTAGATCGCCTCATATTCCGCCTAATTATTGGATGCTGGGAAGACCAATTTAATGGCATACTTATGAGTAACGTAGTCTGGGGGGCTCAAGGCTATGTCGACCCCAGACCCAACTATCATAGACGAGCCGTCAACATACAGCTTCCAAGGTAGAGTGAGGGAAGCATCCAGGTCTGTGAATTTCGTCACAAAGTCTGCCAAGACTTGCCTTTTGATTAATCTCCTTGGCTGGTACTAAACATCAAATAATGCCAACTTCATGGTCCATTTTATCTGTCGTACTGACCCCATGGGCTTATGTAACATTCACTACAAGGGGTAGTCGAATAGGACTATTATAGTATGGGCTTGGAAGTATGGGCGTAACTTCCTAGCGGCAGTCACCAAGGCTAACTTGAGCTTCTCAATGACCATATACTTAGCTTTTGCACCTTGATAGGTCTTGCTGATGAAGTACACTGGTCGTTGCCGCCCCTCTCGTTCGCCGACTAAGACAGCACTGACGGTGAACATGGATGTCAGCAAGTGTAAGAAAAGAGATTCCCCAAGTGTGAGAGCTATCAAAATAGGGGGACTTTTGAGAGCTTCTTTTACTTTCTCTAAAGCCTTCTTACAATGAGGAGTCCAATGGGCAATGGTGTAGCCCTTGCCCTTTTTGATGCACTTAAAGAAAGGAAGGCATTTGTCAGAAGATCAAGAAAAGAATTTGTTAATACCTCTATTTTGATGAAACAAAATTATGTTTTATTGTGAACTAATCTTTCAAGATCACGCTCGTACGAATCAAGTCAATCATTCTCTACATGGATCAAAGTGAAGATTAACTTTAGTCGATGTAATTCTTTTATATTTCTTGAGTCTAGAATTACTATAAGGAACCTCAGGATTAAAGACAAACCTTTCGAAGTCGTTAAATAAACATTTAGACAGCTTTGATCGACCAAAATGTTAGAATTTATTGATCAAATCAATTAATCGATCAAAATAGAAAGATTGATCAACCAAATTACCCTAACAGTCAAATCTGAATTTCTCGCAATTGATCGACCAATTAAATATTTGATCAAGCATCAATTGATCGATCAATTAAGTAAATTAATCGATCAAAATAAAAATTGATCGATCAATTTGGTTCGAATGAATTTTTTCTAACATTCCAAAAAGGCTCTATTTTCACCTATAAATAGGCCTCCACGCCCCTCATTTCAAAACACACCTTGAAAAACATTTCAAAGAGAAAAGGCGCTTTCACATCAATTCTCCCTTATGCTTTCATGCTCTTTCTTCTACACTCTTCAAAAGCATGCCACTCTACGCTTCTAGAAAGAAAACTCGATTTGCATATTTCAATTCCTTAAGGTTCCATAGGATTAATTTCTGTATTCATTTATTTCGTACATTCATTTGTTGCGATCCATTGTATTTGGATTCCAGAGGTTGTTGTGAATCCTCTTAATAGGTAAAAGACAAGTGGTTTGTAGGAGGTTGTGTCAGCCTCATTCAAGTGGTATGTGATAGTGGATTGACTAGGGTTGCCTAGTCGGGAAAATCCTAAGCTAAGAGGCTTAGGTAGTGATTTTTACTCGTAGAGGTTTCCACTATAAATCATTGTGTATATTGTGAGATTATTTTTATTGTGCCATATTTTTTACAATCAAGATCAAGCTTGATCTTGTATATATTTGTGGCCAAGTAAGATTTGTGCAAGTAGGTTGTACACGTGCCAGTCTCTTTCAATTGGCATCAGAGCCAGATCATGAAGGCGACATTACACCTCACCTACACATGGCTGCAGCAACAAGTTTTATGGAAGGACAATCATTTGTTCAACCACCTCTATTTGATGGATCAAATTATGGTTATTGGAAAAGAAGAATGCAAGTCTTTCTTGAAGTAATGGACTTTGAGATTTGGCATGTCATCAAGTCCAAATATATGCCACAGAAGCAAGAAGAAAAAGAGTTAATGAAGGAAGAGAAGAAGAAAGCGACGAATAATGCTAAAGCCATGAATGCACTATTTTGTTCATTAACAAGAGAGGAATTTGAAAAAGTTCTTACATACAAAAGTGCATACAAGATATGGAACCTGCTTTCTATAATGCATAAAGAAACCATTAACAAAGAAGTAACATGGGATGATTCCAACCCAAGTTTAGAATTAGATATCGAGGAAGAAAGCCATGAAAATAGAGTTACTCATCTATGTCTCAGGGCGCCAACAGAATCAAGCGAATAAGAGGTAAACTCTGACCTTACTTTAGATGAATTATTAGATGCATATCATGATTTATACAAATTGACTAAAAAATTGAAAAATGAGAATAAGGAACTTAAGGATAACTACTCAAGTTTAGAAAATGAAAAAGATGATTTATCTCTAGATTTAGAAAATAAGAAAAGGGAATTAGATGTAACAAGAGTTGTGAATGTAGAGTTGCATGAGAAGGTAGAAGATCTCAATGAACAATATATTCACTTTAAAGACATACTTAATGACCTTAAATATTCTACTAGAACATATGTAGAAAAATGTGAGGACATTAAAAAGAAAAATCAAAAGAAGATTAGGCATGCATTTTTATATCAAAAGGCTAAGAAAAGAGAGTCTAATGGACCCTCTAACTTGAAAGGAATTAATAACCATGGCCCAAAAAAATATGGGTACCAAAAAAATTTGTGGAAAATTATATTACAGGTTATGGGAAAGATCAATATGAAAACAACTAGTGGAAATGTAACTCTCAAGGAACCAATAATCATCAACTTCGCTATGGAAGATGGTGCCATCGACTTGATCAATGGATGCCAGATTATTGGTGGATACCCCGTCCACCTAAGTAGATATAACTCCTTATACCTTAGCATGTATGATTTCCTAATTTAATTCTTTACTTTCTGCTTAGATGTAAATAAGTTCTTGACATAAAATTAAATGATCATTGAATTAGTTAAATAGGGGGAGCAACTTAATAGAGGAAATCAAAATAGACTTATTCTATAGCTTTATGTTATTCAACAAAAAGGGGAGAAAAATAATCAACACCAAACCTTGATATGGGATCGTTATTTAAGGGGGAGAATCAGGATCACAATCTAAGTGTCATTTAGATAACATCTTTAAAATATATATACTCTATATGCATTTATTTTTAACCAGCATGCGTCATGCATATAACTCTTACTTAGCACTTGCTTTTATAGACATTCTTCTAGACTATTATGAATTTCATCATCTCCTTATCATGAACTTGATAATTTTCATATGTTAAACATGATTAATTTGACATCATTCTTGTTAGAATATTACTTGAAAAAGGAAGAGAAAAATGTCAATTTTATTCTTAGAATTCACTTGTTTAAGTATGATCGATAACAAAATCATTTGATGTATATCTTGATAACAAAAAGGGGGAGTAAAATATGCATGTTGATAGGGGGAGTAATTCTAAAGTAATTATTTATTTTCTTGCATGCGTAATTGTAATTTTATTGTCATCAAAAAGGTGGAGAATGTTAATACCTCTATTTTGATGAAACAAAATTATGTTTTATTGTAAACTAATCTTTCGGGATCATGCTCGTACAAATCAAGTCAATTATCCTCTGTGTGGATCAAAGTGAAGATTATCTTTAGTTAATGCAATTCTTTTATATTTCTTCAATTTAGAATTACTGTAAAAAACCTCAACATTAAAGACAAACCTTTTAAAGTCGTTAAATAAACATTTAGACAGTGTTGATCGACCAGAATATTAGAATTGATCGATCAAATCAATTGATCAATCAAAATAGGAAGATTAATCTACCAAATTACCCTAACATTGAAATTCGATTTTCTCGCAATTGATCGACCAATTAATATTTGATTGACCATCAATTGATGGATTAATTAAGTAAATTGATTGATCAAAATGAAAATTGATTGACCAATTAAATAAATTGATCGATCAATTTGGTTTGAATGATTTTTTTTCTAACATTTCAAAAATGTTCCATTTTCACCTATAAATAGGGATTCACACCTCTCATTTCAACACATTTTGAAAAATATTTCAAAGAGAAAAAGCACTTCCACTCCAGTTCTCCCTCGTGCTCATTCTTCTACTCTCTTCAAAAGCACATCGCTCTACGCTTCTAAAAAGAAAACTCAGTTTGCATATTTCAATTCCTTGAGATTCCATATGATTAATTTCTGTATTCATTTTATTTCGTTCATTTCATTTGTTGGGATCCATTGTATTTGGAATTCCAGAGGTTGTTGTGAATTCTCTTAATAGGTAAGGAGAAGTGGTTTGTAAAAGGTTGTACCACCCTCGTTCAAGTGGTATGTGATAGTAGATTGACTAGAGTTGCTTAGTCGGGAAAATCCTAAGCTAGGAGGCTTAGGTAGTGGTTTTTACCTATAGGGGTTTCCACTATAAATCATTGTGCATATTGTGGGATTGTTTTTATTGTGTCATATTTTTTACAATCAATATCACCTTGATCTTGTGTTTGTGGCCAGGTAAGATCCATGCAGGTAGGTTGCACATGTGCCACTCTCTTTCAGAATCATCCTAAAGAAGCGATTTTGCCGACTAATGACTACATCCCTTTCAAGGTACTTGGCAATTTCAGGGCCATGATCGTCTAGATTTTGTCAGGGTTGGCTTCGATTCCTCTACTAGAAACTAAGAACCCCAAGAATTTTCCAGCTGAGACCCTAAATACACACTTCTCATGGTTCAAGCAGAGGCGGGTGTTCCTTAAAACTTGAACCTCTACCAAAAATTCTAAGTGTTGAGGGAAATTTGATCCATTCACAATCATATCATCTATGTACACTTCAAATGATTTTCCTATTAAATAAGAAAAAATCATATTTATAAGGCGTTGGTAAGTCGCTCCAACATTTTTCATGCCAAAAGGCATGACTCTATACTGAAACAAACCCCTATCTGTTATAAATGAAGTATGAGGTCTGTCTGTCGGAGCAAGGATGACCTAGTGATACCCACTATAGGCATCCAGGAAGGACATGTGGGATTGACCACTGTAAGAGTCCACTAAAGTGTCCACCCTTGGTAAGGGTAACTTATCCTTCTAGTAGGCTTCATTGAGGTTGGTGAAGTCCACGCACATTCTCCATTTTCCAATAGCTTTCCTCACCGTAACCATATTTAAGAGCCATGCCAAGTACAAGGATTCTTCGATGAAGCCAGCTTCAAGGAACTTCTGGACTTCAACCTTAGCCGCCTGTCATTACTCAACTGACTTATGCCTACGCACCTGTTTGACTGCCCGAGCACCCGCATGAATATTAAGGTGATGCTGAATCAGGGACGGGTCTACCCTCGGCAGGTCGTTGGCGGACCAAGCAAATATGCCTGTGTTGGTCCTCAGCAGGAGTAGCAGCTCCTGGACTTCGAAGGAATCAAGGTCTACTCCGACTTTGATGAGCTTGGAAGCATCTTCAGGGTATAGCTGGATAGCCATGGTTGAAGAGCCCGGTTGGAGTTCCGAAGTCACTGGTGAATCAGTCGGACTTGCTTCTTGCTGGATCACCTAGACTTGGTTTCTCATCTTCCCCCATTTCTGTGGTTTGGAGAGTCTTGGCTCTATGGATCATTCCAGTTCGATCCTTAGGAGTTCTTATAAGTACCTCTGTTTTGATGCACCAAAATTATGCTATCTGCTAGACTAATCTATTCGAACTCTCTCATGGATTCTCATATTAAAGCTAGGAGATTGCTAATTTCTTCTCAATGTCTTTTTATTTTATTGAGTCTAGATTATCTTGTAAGGAACCTCAAATAAGATTTAAACGATTTTTCTCACTTAACGTAAAAATCAAGTTATTAGGTTAATTAATCGACCAACTAATAATATTGATCGACCAAATGAATTGATCGACCAACTAGATTTGTTAATAGATCAAAATAGCCCATTTTAGGAAGTTGATAAATACACCTTTATTCGACCATTTAGCTTAATTAATCGACCAAGCATTGATCGATCAAATAACTAGTTTAACTGACCAAAACTCATTTTAATCGACCAAACTACCTTAATTGATAGACCAATTTAACTTCCTTTCCTGGTCGATTTTCTAGTATAAATAGAAGTCATAGGTAGCCTTTTTAAAACACACATTCAAAGAGAAATCTATCTAAGAAAAGAGCTCTCATGCTTTCTCTCAAGTGTTTCTATGCTTCTACTTCAACGCTTTTCAAAGCACGTCGATCCGAACCTCTACAAAAAATTCGGTTTGACTTTCCTTGAGGTTCCATAGGATTATATTATTTTTATTCTATTTGTTGCTTTGATTACGGATCCCAAGTTGTTGGGAAGATCTGTTGTTGTGCTTCTCTTCAGGTTGTAAAGAGAAGGGATTATTGTAAGAGGTTGTTGCACCATTGTTCAATTGATACGATAGTAGATTGACTAGCTTCGCCTAGTCAGAAAAATCCTAAGCTAAGAGGCCTAGGTAGTGGTTTTCACCTGGGAAGGGTTTCTACTATAAATTCAAGTGTTATCTGTGCTTGATTATTCTATGGATTGATTTGTCTCTATTGCATTTAAATTTTTAAGCGATACTATTCACCCCTCCCGTTTAGTATACCATTAGGATTCGCAGGTAACCTCACTTGGTATCAGAGCCTCATCATCTAGAAGATGTCGAAGTCATCTGTTGACACGTATGCTAAGAGACAGTCTGCAATTCGACCTCCATTGTTCGATTGAACGAACTATGGATACTAGAAGATAGGATGCGGATCTTCCTAGAATCAATGGACTTCAAGGTATAGGACGTCATTGCCTCTAGCTACACAAGCCCAGAAGTTAAGGAGGGAGTGGCAGTAACTCCATATCAAAAGAAGATGGCGACACATAACACAAAGGCCATAAACGCGATCTTTTGTGGACTTTCTAAAGCAAAATTCAATTGTGTCTGCCTGCAAGACAGCGTACAAAATCTAGAGCATCTTAGAAGTCACCTACAAGGGGACATCCAAGGTAAAAGAAACCCGAGTCAACTTACTTACGCAAAATTATGAGCTTTTTAGGATGAAGAAATGAGAATTAATATTTAAAGAGATGTTTACGAGATTCATGGACATCATAAACTCTCTACGCGACCTAGACCAAGAGATCAAGAATGAAGCTCTGGTGAGGAAAATCCTACGATCTCTCACCAGTGATTAGGAGACAAAGACCACAGCTATCCAAGAATCAAAGGATCTATCTACTTTAAAACTAGATGATCTTGTTGGTAGCTTGATGGCATATGAAGTTCAACTTCAACATATGAAGGAGCATGAAAGCGAAGTTGTAAAAAAGAAGAATGTGGCACTTGAAGTCAACGATCAATCAGAAGAGACGTCAAGTGAAGACAAAGAAGAAGATATAGCTCTTCTCTCGATGAAGTTCATGAAGTTCCTCAAGAACAAAAGGAATTGGAGAAAAAAGAAGGAAGAATCCAAGGAAGACACCATCATCTGCTACAACTGCAAAAGGAAGGGACACATCAAAAAAGATTGTCCACTCCTCAAGAAGGAATTAGAGAAGAAGAAGAAATTCTCAAGAAGGGATGGGAAGAAGAAGGCTCTTCAAGCAACCTGCAATGAGTCTGACTCAAACTCAAAGGAAGAAGAGACCTCCAGTGAAGAAGCTCTTCCAGGACCCATGGCCCTAGAAGATGACGTAACATCTTTTTCACCTGATGAATTATTAAAAGCTTTCTATGAAATGCATGACATAGCTAAATCACTTAAGATAGAAATAGAAGCTTACTGAAAACTTTAGAAGAAGAAAAAGCACAAAAAGATTCACTTGTATCACAAAATAAGGAGCTATATGTTGAAATCACATCACTCAAATCACAGGTAGATAACCTAAAAATAGATATAGACAACTAAAAGAAAATTTTGCTAACCTTCTAAATGATTTAGCTAAGTTCACAAAAGGTAGTCATAACCTACATAAACTCCTAGGAACACAAATCCAGAGCACCACAAAATTTGGGCTAGGATACATACCTAAAAATGACCATGAAACATCTAGTTCAAGTCAAAAGAAAGAGAAAGGTAGCTTGCCTAAACAGGTAGCCACCACTAACAACTATGGACCTAAGCAAAAATGGGTACCAAAGGCACTCTTGAAATCTTGTTTTGTAAGTAAAGTAGATTATAAGAGGTGAACATATCATGAATCAAATGGAAACCTGAAGCCAATTTATAGATCCAATGATCCAAGACCTCACAAATGCAAACAAATGACTGAATCGAGAAGAAAGAAGATAGATCATGAACAACAGGTATTCCAATCACATGATAGGAGAGGAAGGCCTGTTCCTGCTACTCAACCACCAAGAAGGTGGTACGGTTACGTTTGGGAACAATCACAAGGATCATATTATTGGTACTAGCCAAATTGATATCCTCTGGGATATTCATATCCCAAACAAAGTACACCACGGAGATCTTGGAGAAATTCTCCATGGACAAAGTGAAAGGAAAGGAAACACCTATGGTAGCTTCTACATAACTCAAAACTAATGAGACAGGTAAGTCTGTAGATCAAAAGTTGTACAAAAGCATGATAGGTTCTCAACTATATTTAACAGCTAGTAGACCTGAGATTCTATTTAGCACCTACTTATGTGCTTGTTTTCAAGTTAACCCTAAAGAAGTACACCTAAATGCAGTTAAAACGATACTTAAATACCTAAACCACACACCAAATCTAGGACTATTCTATCTAAAGTCAGCCACATTGGATCTTTATTCCTTTTGTGATGCTGATTATGCAAGTAGTTTCAGTGACCGAAAGAGTACTAGTAGAATGTGTCAATTTCTCGAAAATTCCCTAGTCTCTTGATTTTCTAGAAAACAACATACTGTTTCATTATCTACAACAGAAGCCATCTAGGTAACTACATCTTTAGCTTGTTCACAACTATTATGGATGAATCAAACACTAGAAGATTTTGGCCTATCCTATAAAAATAACAAAATACTTTGTGATAACACCAGTGCCATCAATCTATCTAAAAATCCTATACAACATTTTAGGACTAAACACATTGATGTTAGGCAGCACTTCCTAAGGGACTATGTCCTAAAGGGTGAGATTAACTTAGAGTTTGTTAAAACTGAAGATCAGTTAGCTGATATCTTTACAAAACCTCTACCAGAAGATAGATTTAACCTTATCTGCCATGCACTAGGATTATCCACGTTGAAAGAGCTAATTTGATAATTTTGATTGCATTATTTTCAACCTTTAATCGATCAAAAATTTTAAATTGATCGACTAAACTATTTGATCAATCAATCTTCTCAAATTGATCGATCAAATCTTTGGCGAGAATTTTCCCTCCAAAAATTTGAAGTTTGATCGACTAACTTTGTTATTTGATCGACCAATCTGTTTAGGTGGGAAATTTCCCTCCAAACTTCTAAGCCCTGATCGACCAATGATCTTAATTGATCGATCAGTTTCTCTTTTGATCGACCAAAACTGGGCGGATTTCAAATCCATGTTTGCGATCCTAAACGCCTCTAATCTCGTTCCTAATCACCTAAACCGTACCTAATCTCTACGATTACCTAGCCTAAATGTTTTTACCTTATTTACCTACCTAACTTTATATAAAATACCCTCTTTTTACCACATTACCTAATTTTCTACTCTAAACATCTACCCCACCAAAACACCTACCCCACATATTTTTGTCCCCACTTCATCCACCAACTAACACCGTCGACCCCACCTCTCCTCCAACCACTTATAGATTTCCCTACCAAGAGGGGTGACGTAATAATTGCGGAAATAAAATATAAACAATCTCACAAAATACAATCACACAAAGTACACAAAGATTTCTAGGTGGAAACCCAAACCAGGTGAAAACCACCACCTAACCCTCTCGAGTTAGGATTTTCCGATCAACCAAGTTGATCAAAATCCACTAACCGAATCACTTTAAACGAGGGTGATTCAACCTCAATTACAACCACGCTACTTTATACGAGGGTAGCGTACCTCAAACCCCTTCCCTTCACGAGAAGGATTTTGTCTCACGAAGGAGACGGGAATTTGCAAAGCGAATACCCAACCAAATAACAAAGATAAAATAAACAACAATCCTATAGAGTCAATAAAGTAATTTAAACCTAGCTTCTATAGGAATTAGGAAACTCCCCTTTGCAAGGAGTGCGTCGGATCGATGACGTGGGTGCGTGAGCCACGCGACGGCGCAACGTCGCTCTGGTGAACTACGATGGGAGAGTGGATGTGCAAATGCTTGATGCTCTCTAGATGAAGAACTGGAACTTGGAGAGCAAGAGCTTGCTTCTTAGGATCAAGAGACACAAAATGGTGTGAAAATGTATTACTTGGTGTGTCCTAATGTGCAAGAGGTTCCTCTCTATTTATAGAGGCCTTAGGAAGGCTTTGGAAGGCTTAGGAAAGCTCCCATAGCCGTTGGGAGCAAAGCCCAAGAGAATCAGGTCGAAATCAGGAACAATGATTACACTGACAGGCTTATCAGACGTCTGATCCTGGCATCAGACGTCTGGAAGATCACTTTAAGACGTTTGGGAACAACATCGGACGTCTGATTTAAGCGAGTTTCTTCCTAACTTGGATCAGATCTAAACAGGGTTCTAGTGCAAGTCCATCAGATGACATACTGGACGTCTGTCACTATGTCTGGACGTCTGGAAATCTACTTTTTCGTGGGAATGGATTTCCAATAGAGTGCAACGGCTAGAAAATCTCTGAGAAGAGATTTTGGGTCAGCCGAGGCAAAACGGTCATCTATCAAACGTCTGGAAAGGCCTAAAAACATCTGATAAGGCTCTAACGGTCATATCCTCGAGTGTTTGTTGAGCCAGCCAACGGTCCACTAATTGGACGTCTGGCAAAGTCATTAGACGTCTTCTAAGATGTCTGGTCTAAGGTCTGGACATTTGATTTCATCAGACAGAACTAACTATCTCCAGCCTAAATGTTATCAAACGTCTGAATCAATAGTCAGACATCTTAAAACACATTATCAGACGTTTGATCTTGGAATTAGACGTCTGGAAATGCTGTTTGAATCCTATATTGGTTTTCTAAGTTCTCTACAGAAAACCTAAGTATCGTAGGGTTGTGCCGGTGTTCCTAGGACTACTGTTAGGATACTTTGAGGTTCTTTAACATAAATCTAAGTAACAAAAATAAAGAGCAACAGAAGAAACGAAAAATACAAGGAGTACAAGAGAAGGAAATCTATCCTATTCTTCATCTCCTTCCTTCTTCAATCTATCGCTCCTCGCGAATCTCCTCTGTTTTCCATCAAGCTCCTCCAATCCGTCCTGGATGCGAGCTCGAACTTCGTCTAATCACGTCTCCATTTGCAATTGTCCTGAAATCTAAGACTCCAAGTGCAAATTTTAAATGACACGTGTTTTGTTATCATCAAAACAAATGATCGTGGTGCTCTAGCACCAACACCACTGTGGTCGACCAACACATCCGCCACCACCGACCACCGCTGCAAGTCACGAGAGAGAGAGAGAGAGAGAGAGAGAGAGAGAGAGAGAGAGAGAGAGAGATCTTTGATCTCCTCGCCCGTTCTTGCTTGGCCGTGCAACCGCCCCGTCGACTCCCCTCTCCATCCATTGAGGCCATCCACACCACGGAGGAGGTTCTCGCGCAAGCCCTTACCTGGCATCCTCCTCCCTCGCTAATCGCGCTCCACGCCCCCAACGACCATGCCAACTCCTCTTGATCGACTGATGGAAACGACGGTGTGTGGCTTCGAGAGATAACTGGGTTTTATTGGTATGTCGTTGTAATATAGCCAGTTGTTGCCATCATTTCAAATATATAAAATTTTTTACTCGGAAAAGAGTTCCCGAGGTCGAACTCAGGGAGCAAGTTGTATTCTAGAGATATACATGTTTCTTTTACAAAAAGAAAGAGAGAGGGAAAGAATTTGTTGTCTTCTTTTCTCTTTGTTTTCTCCTCGTCTCAGATCTTCTTCTTCTTCTTTGTTCTGCAGAGGTCATGCTCTTCTTTCTTTCATTCTTCAGATCTCCTTCTTCTTCTTTGTTCTGCAGAGGTGATGTTCTTCTTTCTTTCTTTCTTCAGATCTCCTTCTTCTTTTTTGTTCTGCACTGCCTCGCCTTCTTCTGATGTTCTGCAGTCAGGGACGTCGCCCCTCCTTCTTTCTTCTTTTCCCTTCAGGCCGTCGTCTGATTTCCAAATCAGACGACTTAAACTGCCTGTTGCTACAGTGTCTCCCTCAGCTTCCTTCTTCTTCCGCGGTTCTTCTTCTTCACCTGTGCCTGCACACTTCAGAGCTTACGTCAGAGAACAAAACCTACTCTACCCTCTCCCCCCCCGCGTCTCTCTCTCTCTGAAACCACTCTTGGGAAAGCTCTCCCAGAGCTGCCGGGTAATCGGGTTCAGGTCACGCCCGGGTCCAGGCCCACCGGCGTGCGTGGTGGGCGAGGAGTGCAGGTCAGTCTTAAGTCGGGTCGGGTCAGGCCAGGTCCGCGGGGCGTGAGCGCGGACGAGACCGGGTAACCGGGTGGGTGTAAGGGGACCTCACCCCGTGTGCTGAGGCAGTAAGCCTCCAGCACTTTTGCATCTTATATCGCTGCGCCTCTTCAGGCTTTTCCGAGGTGGGACTAAATGTCCCACCTCAATTGCGCGCCCGCAGCGGGGAAAGCAGCGGGAGATCGCGGCGTCACGCGAAGCCTTCTGCCTTAGCTGCGAGCCTGGTGTTTTGTCGAAACGCCTCGCAAGGCCTGGGAGTTGAATCTGGGCGTGGCGCTGAGCGTGGCGCGCCTGTAGCTGTAGGCGGAAGCAGCTCCTTCTGCACGGCAATGGCGGCGGAGGTCGGGTGGCCTGTTCACAAGAAAACGGCCTCTCGGCCTAATCAAAAAGTGCCGGGAGCTTCGCCAGGGTGCGGCGAAGCTCGTGTGGGTGGTGGCGAGGCGTGGGGCGGCGTGCAAGGGCTGCCCTAGGTCGGACTGTGGGTCGGAGGATGGGTTTGTTGGGGGAAGCGTTACGGAGGTGTGGAGTAGCAGTGAAGGGGTGGGGGGTGCTCAGTGTGATGAGGCGGAGGTTCGGTGAGGGTCGGCGAGGTGTGTGAGGCTGTGGAGCGATGGGAGCATCTCGCCGGAGGGTGGCCGGAGACGAAGGGGGTGACGATGGTCAGGGTCGGTCGAGAGCTTAATTGAATAAATTGAAAGCGGGGGAAGAAAGAGGAGAAGACGGGGAGTAGTTCTAGCTTACTTGCAGGGACGAAGGGGGAGGAACAGGGCGACAGTCGTATCGACTGTCGCCGGAGAAGACGATGCTCAGGGAAAGGGGCGGCGGCGAGCAGAGAGCCGGAGAGGCGCCAGCTGGGTGCGGCGTGGCGCGGGAAGAGCAGGGGAGGAAGTCTCTGCTGCTGGTATTGCGGCAGAGCGAAGAGGTGGAGGGGGAGGAACCGCCGGAGCTGGTGAGCGTCTGCCGGAGAGAGAAGAGAGGAAAGTTGAGGATTTTCTCCGTCAGATCCAAGCTGCCCCGGTTGGTGGAGCAACGGGGGGTATTTATAGGGATCAAACAGGGAGGAAGGCGGAGGGAGACGACGTGTCTCCCTCGCCGGAGGATGGCCGGAAACAAAAACCCATACCGTCCGTGCGTTCGCACGGCCGGTATGGTGGGTTACAACGACCAAGGGGGTGTCCCTGCGACGGCTGACGACGTAGGGCACCCCCGGTTTACTTGCCAGGTCCTCCCCCTCACCCTGCGCGGCGCCATGCTCCGCGCAAGGTCGTCGGAGCATGGTGGTGGCAGGTTTTGCAGGGGGGACCTGATCGCAAAGAACGAAGGAGAGTTAGGGGCCAAAATGCGAGGGTTCAAAAGTTGAGGGCCAAAAAGTAAATATATGAGGACCAAAGTGTAAAGTTGGTCAAGGAGGTTTCTTCTTAGGCTCAAGTTTTTATACATGACTGATTAGGACCTAAGGAATCTGATGGTGAATTTCATTTCTATATTAAACCTTGTTTGACCGGTCAATTTATGCGAAAACCCAAATTAAGTTATTAATTGGGCATGGTTCTCAATGTATGTCAAAATGGGTTCTGAAGGCCAAATTGAAGGTTCTAAACCCTAGAGATTATTTTTCTATGAATTTTAGAGGGTTTATTCTATTTTTACTTTGCCTCGAACCTCGTGAATTGAAGTGGGTTGTTTTAGGGTTACAGATTATCATTTAGTTTCTTGGAATTGCTGTAGCCCTTGCTAGATCATTTCATCCCACTTTTATTCTTATTAAGTTGCTTTGACCTGTGTTTGGGCTCTGAATTACCCTGTATGCAGATTATACTGGTAAAATTGCATTTTTACCCCTTATGACTTGTTTTCTTCTCAAACTCAGAATTCTCTGAGTTAAGCCTTTCCTTGAGATATGTAGGAGCTTTTATCCTTTGTATTAGGTCAAAATGAGCTAGTTATGGCTCATGATGAGGTTCTC